>CM050654.1:4614835-5815324 GCA_027574665.1 Rhynochetos jubatus | reverse complement strand
TGTGCCCAGCTGCTATTAAATTCAATTAAGTCGAAGGACAGAGATACTAAGGGAAGAGTAAAAGCACTTCAGCTCCAAACAGGGAGCTACAAAGATTTCCCTGAGTAGAGGTTCTTCCCCCAAGAGTATGACCAATCTCTTGCCCTTCCTTCAGGCAGCCTCTGACTAATACCGGTTTCTGTGCTGTTAGCCCATAGTTTTCCTTCAGCCTACGTGGTACGAAACAAGGAGGATACGTTAATAATACCGTTTGCACGTGAATTAATCAGAGTTAAACAGTGCATCTGGCGAGTGATTATAGGGAAAGTATGTGAGAGAAGAAAAATGTAAGATGTTAGTTTCAGTGATGAATCGGGTTATAAATGGCAGTATATAAAAAGTGTATAAAAGACAGGAAGAGTACTGCCTGTAACAGCTAAAACCTTGCCAAAAGCTGAGATCGGAGGAGTACCCTCTCAGAAAGGATGTGCAGGGAGGTGCCTTGTGGTTCTATGTCTGTCAGTTGCTTATTTTGGGGCATGAATCTTGCTGCTGCTTTCATGGCCTTGTCATCTCATCAGGGATGATAGGGATGGAGTTGCTGTAAAACAACCATCTTTAAGCTGAATTGCTCTCCAGGACTTGTTTGTCTGTCTGTTTGGTTTTATGTTCCAGTAAGTGTTACAGGAGATGAAAACACTGTTACGGGCTTGGAATTACTTTGGAAAAACAGTTTTGGGTAATATGTGCTGATCTGAAAAAAATAGCAACACGACGATGAGAAATGGGATGATTTTGAAGACAGACATCTTTGCAGTTTCAGAAATTGGCGTGAAGATAGCACAGCAGTTTTGCAGCACAGAGTACTTGGAGCTTAACTACGGACGGATGGAAAACTCTAATCTGGGAAGCATGGTAGCAAGCTAGCCACCAAGTGCAAAAGCAGTTGGTTATTTGAATAATTGTGTTTTCCTAGCTTACAACACTGCAAGGGGTTTTAAGACTGACTTTGGGCCTCCTACCTAGATTGCTTTACTGCACTAGATGATTAGCAGGCTGTGTTTTCTTCATTCTCATCTATTGAAATGGTCAATCCTCATGTCAGAGGCAAGAGGTCTATAAATGTTCATGTTTTTTCCACCGTACTGGGCCAATTTTACATCACCTCAGCTCATGTATATGGGCTGCTACAGTCTGCAGATGGAAAGGTGCCAGGGAGTTAGGTCGCTGGTGTCAGAAGCTCATTCAAGGGATCCTGGTGGTCAGTGTTTAAATGTGACTTGTCCAGCTGCCTGGTTACACAATACAACACCATAAACCCCTTCCTACACCGTGCTTGAGCTCCACATCTTGTAAATAACTATGAAAATCCTTTCTTTCAGCTCTGCCGTGTGGCTGAAGTAATGTTTGTGAAGAACAGTGAAACTTTGGGGGGAAAAAATAGCATAGACTTGTAAATTCCCATGTCAAACTTGAGTGTTGAGGTATGATGGAATCCAAGTCATCGTTTGAGCAGTGCCATTCACAGAAAGTGAAACAAACCTTCGCACTTCAGCTCTTTTATCTTGCCATCGGTGGGTCCAACCGTCTTGTACTCCTCAGTGTGCTTTTACTACTACATAGCAGTGTCTCAGAGCTGTGTAAACACTGTGTAAACACTGTCCCCCGTAATTATCAGCCAAACTGAAACACAGAAAGGCTTGTGTTATTTTCGGGCCTGTTATTTGCTCTTTAAATCTTAAGTAGTTTTTCTTCCTGCATAGATAATGCTTGGGGTTTAATAGTATGCATACCAAGACAGGCGTGATTTACAATGCATCCTATAACTCATTTAGGGTAGTACTTGCACATTCCAGACAAGCTCGAAGACACATCAATACAACAAACGTAACCGATATATTTTCATTGCTCTTTTATAGATATGGTCGTTCATTTTAATTTCCTGGCCTGTGGTTGTTTTCATAATCTTGGCCATTATCCGTCTCAAATTCCCTCCAGAACCTCAGTCAAACTGTAAGTAACTGGTTTGTTTTACGTCTTTGGGATTTTAGCTCTCATTTCAGTGACTGATGTGTTAATTTGATGTGTTTTGTTACTTTTACAAATTCGGTTTCTTTGTAGTTTTCAGGGGAGATTTCCTGAGCTGCTGCATGCTGTAAATAAAATGTCTGTGTTCCTCTGAGGTTGTTTCTGTTTAAAGTTGTTTCCTAATTATAAAACTAATTTAAAAAAAAAAAAAACCCACACCATAAAGAACTGTCTCATCAAAATGCACTTGGATGCTGCTGTTGTAGCCAGCAATACAAATTTCCATGATAAATTGAGGGACAAGAGGGCATCAGGGGGAGATCTCACTCAGTAAAATGAGTGAGGGCATAGGCTTGGAGTGGGATTATGAAGGTGAGGTGACAGACATGGCGTTGGTCAACACGAAAGATTTTACTTTGTGTGCACTTAGGCAAAAAGCACCTATTTAGGCAGCTTGTACTAAGGCTCAGCGGAAAAGTGGTCACTTGTTTGGCTCCTGTGACCTGATGGTGTATGTGAACTCCTTCGAGCAAGTCAAAAAGCAGCAGTTTGGGTGGGTGCATGGGTGAAGAGCTTACACAAGGTTGTTTTCACTTGCAAGCCTTGCTTCCTGGAGAACGTGTCTACATCTCAGAGCATGGGTGTGCTCGGATCTGCTCTAAAAACTCACACTGATTAGGCAGTCCTTGTCACCATCAGAAGCAGCACGCCCTCACAAGTTGATCCAGTTGGAAGTCTTTTTGCCTTCCAGAGTGTTACTGTTGTACTGCAGCACAAAGCTGTGCAGAGAGCTATTAGTGAGAGCCATAGTTTCCCAGCACAGGGTGGAAGTAGGCCCTCAAAAATTATCCTCGCCAAAAGATTTGCAGCATCTGATTCATAGGAGAGACACCACCATGGATGGATGACCTGCATCAGGCTGTCGTCGACTTGACAAGAACAAAGCCCTGGCACGGGCAGTGCTGGATTTTTATAACTGGGGCAAGGAGACTGATGCAGGGGGAAGGGAGGCAGACTCTCTCCTCAGCAGTGAGCGCAAGCAGTTGGCTTCCAGAGTTTGTAGCTATCAGATGTGTAAAATGTGATTGTGAGGGATCGGTGGTTGATGGGGTGTGCGTGCACTGGAAGCATTAGCCCAGTGACGTGTGTGATTCTCTGATTAAAAACATCTTTGTTTCTGTATGATGTGTGAGCAAGGGCCACATTGTGACAGATCCTGGATATGGTAGCCCTTGCCCCAGAGGGCTTGCAGTCTCATCTGACTGAAGATTTGTGTACCCCATGTCGTAGGCAGGGATGGAAAGCCAGAGTAAGTGACTTTCTGGAAGTGTCACAGGAAGTCTTTAATGGAGAAGGACATTCTTGGTGTGGTAGCGTGGTCTTTTACCCCAAGTCCACTTGCTGTCAGCAGAAGGCCTCTTTAGGCAAGTTACGTATTTTAAGTTCTCCCACGTTCCCTTGAACCAGTCGGAGCAGGCAAGACAGGACACGTTGAACTTTGTGAAAACCTCAGATTTTGCCAAGTGTAGAAATGGGACTCATCCCACGCTGCTCCATTGGTTGTACTTCCTGTCCCTGATAAATCAGATGAGTGTCAAGAGAGCCAGCTGGATGGTAAAATATGTATTCTTTTACTCTACATCGCTATTAGCTTGAATGAATATTTATTTGGAGCATGTTTGCTCTGGATGGTTGCGTCTCAATTAATGGATTGGAAGGAATGTTCTTAGGAACAGTAAGTAGCTCAATCAGTTGTGCTTTGCAGGAAAGGGGAAGATTGGTCTAGTCTTTGGACTAGTTCGCTTTTCTTCCATAGATTAATTCTATTTTGGGACAAGTCTGAGTATGTGAGTAGGTGTCTGTCTCTTAGAAGTGCCTGATAGGAACTTTCTATTACAAGAGAGGTTTTATGATGGATAATAATGGTCGTGGTGTATTCTTGTGATCCAGAAGTTGAGAGACCATCTAAGAATCCCAAGGGGATGGAGAAGAACGTTAACCAGGCATCAAACACCCAGTTTCTGCTGCTTTTCCAGTTAAATAAGAATAGCCACTTGACAATGATCCTTTCTTCTTTCACAGCTGGTAAAGTGTATCAACTTTTTGCTTGAAAAGCAAAAGAGAAATAATTTGTGAACTTTTTTGCGGATGAAAAAAAAAAAAAAGGCGGGTGGACACATCTAGGAAAACTCTTACAGTAGGGTTTTTTTGTTCATTTTGAACAGGAATAAAATCCACTTTATGCTGGATTCCAATGCCTGCCTTAAAAGACATAATCGTTAAGCAGTGACAAGAAGCTGTTTCCAGTCTGCTGTGAAGACGTTATTGCAGGCAGACGAAAGTCAGGAAGCGCAGGATCAATGGCGCAGAGATAGAATAAGCTACTTGGGCGCAGAGTTTTGAAGCTCTGGAGATAACCTCACAGAAGATCTCAATCTGTAAGCTTATCTCCAGTATTCAGGGCCACAGAAATATCATGAAATCTATTCTTTGCCCAATTAAAACAGCTGAAATTCGAGGCAGTAAATTCCTCTGAAGGTTGTCTAATACACGTTCAATAGATTGAGGATTATGTAGAGAAGTTACCTAGCAAACAGCAGTCAAGAATGAACAAGTGGCAAGAGCTTCCTGCAAGAGCAAGTTGCTTGCTCTGAGTTGTGCTGTGTAGCAGGTAATGCAATGGGAGCTTGTGCCAGACTGAACTCCGAAGGGAAATGACATGCCACATAAATGTCAGCAGTCAAGAGGATGCTCGTAGGAAAACTAAATACTGAGGAAAACAAGGAGCTGA
Organism: Rhynochetos jubatus; assembly: GCA_027574665.1. Classification (NCBI taxonomy): domain Eukaryota; kingdom Metazoa; phylum Chordata; class Aves; order Eurypygiformes; family Rhynochetidae; genus Rhynochetos; species Rhynochetos jubatus. The sequence goes on along the minus strand of CM050654.1, from coordinate 5,810,526 downwards.
GATTCATCTGATATATAATTTTCTTTACAACTAAGCATCTAGTATCTAAGAGGAAAAAAACCCCACCTCTATTCTTTCTTCCAAGCATCTGTTTGATGATGTATTTCCAGGTCAGCAGAGATTATCATCAGGAGAAATGAAAGAGAGATTTCTCTTTCTCTGCATACCCAGTTCCTGTGATGATCTGAGAGTCTAACCACACAAAATCCCGTCCAACTTCCTATGCACATTGCAGTAGTGACTTTTGACCTTTCTATTACAGCCCTTGTATTTGCTGGAAGGTATTGAGGTGTGGTTTTTGGAATGGGAAGCTATGAATTGGAATCCTACAGCACGAATGCCAAGTGAACTGGGTTAGATGGTATCTGCCAGTTTTTTTGTGTCTGTATCACCTCTTTTATAGAGTGAGTAGGGACAAAAGTCCTTTTTCCATCACTGCAGGTTTTTGCAAGGTATGAGAACTGTGCATGAGATACAATCTGTCCCTCAGGGCTCAACCCACTCAGTCTGCAGAGAAGCCCAATTACACTCCTTGCTTTAATGAGCACTGTCACACCCCGTCACACCCTCCCCGCCCGCTTTCTTCCTTTTCTGTTCTTCTCTCCCCTCCTGTCAGTTTGACCTCATCCTTGTTCTCCAGTAGAAGCTCTCTTGGGTGCGGTTAGTCATCCACTCATTCAGACACCCTGCTTCTTACTGCTTTGCAGAAGATGTGGTAGAACCTTGCTCTCCTGCTAGACCCAGGGCTCTGGTCCCTGGGCTTTCCACACAGTTTTCCTCACCCCTCTGGAGATGCCTGCTGGCTGTATTGCATTCACTCAGAGATCTTTGTGATGGACTCCGTAGCGGTGCTTTGCAAGGCTGCTCTTTGCAGCCAGTATTATGGGGGAATATCGTAGTTGAGCACTGGACTGTTTGCCAGTACCAACATAGCTGTGTAGGTCTGGTTTAGAGCCAGAGCTGTGTGGCAGAACACTACGTGGGAGCAGACACTCATACTCTGCGTTCATTCTTGACTCCAGTGCTCCTGGGAGAAGGCCCAGGATAGGAGGGTCTCTCACCTGTACTCCATTCAGTTGCACCGTGATCGGTAGCTAGGATTTGAACAGGTCCAGAGCTGGTTGGAAAAATCAGTAGGAATCACAGAGGACAGATATGAGATGCCTTAGGAGAGAGGCTGTGGCTTGTTGTACCTGCATTCGGAGCTTGCCTGTGCCTTCTGTGCTGAGCACTGTTACCCTGTCAGAGGTAATAGAGGCACGGGTTACCCTGGTCAGGGCAGTGCCAGAAAAGGAGGCAGGATGCTCCATATAGCTGAGAAGCAAAGGATAAATGCAGGTAGTGTCCCCTTTTCCATACCAGCACCAAAGAGGATAAGGCAACTGGTTGTGACGGATGCAAGGTGTCTGTCCTGCCAAGCACATGGCAGACAGTGCCTCTCACCCTCCATCCTCATCACCTGTGCATCTCTGCCCCTCTGGCTTTGCAGCAGCAGTGTGCTGGTAGATGAGTTCAGGGGGCTCCTGCCCTCTGAATCTGCATAACTAAGGACCTCAAACTGCTGTTAGCTCTGACAGTTCCCTGCCTTGATCCCAACATTTAACTCCAATGCAGAAACCCTTAAACTAGCTTTGTCCCACAGTTAACAGAAAGACCTTGAGCTGGGTTAGTTCTCAGTGTGAGTGATGGCCGTGGCTGCCAGGACAGGTGTGAGGACAGATGGCATGGAGCGAGGTGGGCCACAGCACTATCCTTCCTCTGGGATACTGTCCTGGAGATGAGAAAGCTCTGAAAAGATGGTTGCATTTGAAAGGAATTTGCTTCATAGTTGGAGGGACCTGAACTCATCTCATTTCCCAGTAGTGTGGAAAAATTAATAGGTTCCCATGCTAATTACAGGGAGTTGAGATGGTGGCTGAGGCCACTCCATTCATGTGGATAAGTCATGGGTACTTACGCAAGGCCTAATCCACCTCAAGGGCTCAGCCCACTCTGGGTACGGACAAGCACACATCCAGCTCTCCTTCACCGTCTGCCTGTGGTGGAGCAGCCCCACTCCTCATTTTCTTTTACATCACTTCATTTAAAAAGGGAGGACCCTCTTTTTTTTTTTTTTTTTTCAGTTTTCTCCCCTCTTCTAGGCAACCCAACACCAGATTTTTGTCTGTGCTCAGCTGTGATGAGTTTAGCAAAATAGCCTCATGAAGTCCCTCCTTGCTTTGGTATGAACCTTGTTTTGTTCCATTTTGTTGTGCTACTGTTGTGCCAGGGGCAGGCTGACATATAACGTCCTGTTTCATCGAAACAGTGCTGAAGGGGGGTAGGAATTGTATTAATTATCCCCACATTTGCTGGAATAGACACATACATCGATCTCCTTGCGTACGGCAGTGCCCAGCCGTCCAGTTCCCTGCAGCTTGCCCAAGTTTCCACTTAGCTTGGAGACCGACAGCCTAGACAGAGCGCTGGGACTTTTCCGATGCCTCCCTTTTCATAAATCTCCGCACCTCCATTTCTTACTACAGACTCTTCTGCCTTGTGAGGTGTGACTGAAGGATGTTTGGAGTTGGAGACGGAAACTTTTGAGTTACCAGTATTTTTTTTTTCCTCCCCACTGAATTACAACAGGGCCTTGGGGCAGTCACTTAATTCAAATTGAATTCCTGAAGCACCTGCTTTTTCTCTTGTTCCTTTACAATTTTTATGCTCTTTGGTTATTTTGGTTTAGCTCCAGAAGGCAACTAAGCACCACGCAGCCGCTCGCTCACTTCTTGCACCCAGGTGGGATGGGGGAGAGAATTGGGGAAAAAATTGATGGGTTGAGATAAGAACAGTTTAATGGGACAACAAAGGGAGAGGAAATAATAATAATACTGCAGATAAAGGAATATACACAAACAAGTGATATATACACAACAATTGCTCACCACTCGGTGATTGATAGCCCATCCCCAGGCAGTGATTTCCCCCCAGCCAATGCCCCTCAGCGTCTGTACTGAGCATGAGGCCTTATGGCATGAAATGTGCCTGTGGTCAGTTTGGGTCAGCTGTCCGGGCTGTCTCTCCTCCCCGCTTCTTGTAGAGAAGGAGCGGGGAGCACAGGGGCAGTGTGAGAAACTGAGAATGTCCTTGCTTTAATATAAGCAGTACTTGGCAGCAACTACACCACCAGTGTTATCGACATCCTTCTCAGCAGAGATCCACAACACAGCCTCATGCTAGCTACTGTGAAGAAAATAATTAACTCTATCCCAGACAAAACCGGCACCCTGGTCTCTCTGTTCTATCTCCCTGATCAGTACATGAACCCAATCCATTCAAATTCAAATGCTGATTTTTAATTTATTAAATAAGGGAGTGGAAGGTGAAGGTCTGTGGGTGAGCAAAACTAGCTTGCCTAGACTTAATAAGGATGGAAGTAGATGCTGTCTGATGTGGGCTGGTCGTCTTATTTGCAGAGCCTGAAATGCTCGAGGGAAGAATTAGGCAACAAAATGCTTCCTCCACCGAGGCCACCGACACGGGGAGGAGTCTTGTAGTGAGCTGTCTGCTGCTTCCATCTCGCTGTCGTAGGCAGACAGCTGGGCACATCGTGTTATTGGGACACTCGAGAGAACAAGGTTGCTGTTGCTGTAAAGATGAAATACAAGCTCTCGAACCTCACCCAGCCACACTGGGCCCCTGTGGGGGTTGAATGGAGTTATCTGGGGCCCTGCTGGGCTTTCATTTTGGGAAACAGTGAGCCGAGTAATGGGTGTATGATTTGCAAATCAGGCCAGGCTCTGTGCTGTGCAGGTGAACTGATGTTCATGTAATAGCTGCTCACAACATCTTTTTGTTCCCTAATGATTTGTATGGGGGAATTAAAAATCAAATTAGAGGATAAGAGGGCCAAGGATGACACTGCTTGAAGCGTAATAGGAAGGCAGCGGGGAAATGCGTGTGCTTCAGTGACGGTGAGCCTTGGACTGCCACCAGATCGTCATAATTAACGTGCGTGGTGCAGGGCCCAGCTGGAGGTTTCCCGGTGCTGCCTGCCATCCAGACCTGTGTGCTACACTGTATGTACTCTCCTGGCATACAACGACGATGGGGGCTTGCAGAGGAATGAAAATTACATTGACACGGTAGCTATTGAGGCCGTTCGGTGTTGTGCAACTTCGGGATGAGTTCAGGGAATCTCTTCTTTCAGTGCTGTCTGCCCAACAGGTGAAATTGGAGAGGTAAGTGCAGTTCTGCCAGCTGGCCAAAAATAGGGAGAAAGAAATCGCCTGCTAGTTCTGGAGTGGTTTTAAAAATGAGCTTTTGGGATATGAAAAGCAACAGCGTAGGGACAGTGCAGTCCCAAACCATTAGCTCTGGATCCAGCACAGCTTTTAAGTATGTGTTAAACCCCAAGTCTGAATAATGCCATTAAAATCACTGGGGCTAATCACTCCTGCGCTATGGGCCTTGGACACACTGAACAAGCACAGGACCAGTGTGGGCATTGACATTACAGGAGTGGAAAAAGGTGAAGGAAAGTCTCAGCTGGTACTTGTCTCCTGGTCCTGCTCCCTCATTCCCAGGTAACTAGGAACATGCAGGTCCCTTTCTCCAGCTTCAAGATCAGGTGGGGGTTTCAGGGTCCATGAATGTCACAGAAATACAAGTGCCGTGGCAGTTAAATATTCTCTTTTCATAGATGAGGGATAGGCCAGCTGGCTATTTGGACCATTCTCCATGTGTGTTAAAAAAAACAACCAACCCTGCTTCAAAATTAATCTTATCCCATAGATTTGATGATCAGGTTTAGTTTTTGGAGAGCGTTCGTAAGTCGTAGCGTTATCATAAAGCTTTCTGCAAACTCTAGGCATCTTAGGCTGCTGTGGATAAAACCAAGCTAGAAATGGGCAGTTGTATGTGGCTGAAGAGGAACGGTATCATCATCATGTCACGAAACAGGCATGTTTTTGTCTTTTGGACTGTTTAGCAAAGCAAAGGAATAAGGTGTAAGGTGATGCTGCGTGACTGTGGGCAAGAGTAGAAAGGAAGCGAGAAGGTTGTGTGTACACAATATAGTTAAATATTTTGCTTAGAAAGCTGTGAGGAGATCCCCGTAATGGTAAATGTTTTCATTAGATGTTTTGTGACTTCTTGGATGAATATAAATCACAGTTGATAAGTAGTCAGAATTGCCACTCTGGGTTAGACCCCGTGCTGCTGCGGGGGGTGACTGAGCACGCGTGGGGAGTGCAGAGCACCAAGTGTTCCCTCCACAGCAAAAATCTTCAAAGGTTTAAGGTTTCTTCAACCAGAAGCTGAAGGGATTGTGTCCAAGTGTCAGTAGCCACTGACGAATCGAGTTTTGTGAGCTTGTCTAATTTGCTTTTTTTAAATGACTGCCTAATTTTCAGCATACACCACCCTCTGGCAGTGAGTTCCACAACATTGTGGTGCTCTTTAAAAAATGCGCTTTCTGTCCCTTTTGCCTGCTACCTCATGACCTCATTGCATTTCCTTGTCCCTGTGTTGCAAGGGATGATCCCTTACTCCCCCTTCCCATCACTGGTCATGATTTTATTTATTTCTCTACCAAACCACTTTTTGGCCATCTTCTTTGCTGAAGAGTCCCAGTTATTAAGTCTCTTTGAATGATTTAGCGATGATTGAATGCATTTTCAATTAAACACAATACTTCCTAATGAAGTCATTTGCTCGTTAATGCCTTTAATTCACCAGCAGGGGAGTTGAGATTTGTATGGCTTTTTTATGAACTAGGGAAGGAATACGGAAGGACTTAATGCATAAGGTATATGCAGTACCGGAGTGTGTGAAATCTGAAGCCAAGCGATTTTTTTTCATGCCCAGGGAGTGTTAGTGATGCGGCACTAAACTGTGCATGGATAGAAAACAGAAAAACTCAGCATGCCTTTTGAAAATAATGGTAAAGGAGGAAGAAAATACAGTGAATGTACCTACATTTATTTAAGAAGCAGCCATTCATAATGGCAAACACGTATTTTTGGTATGAATAAAATGGAATATCGATTTTGTCTGGTTTAGCAGGATGGATGGCAGAGCTAGGTGGGAAGCCCCGAAACCAGGAGTAGAGTGTGGGCAGAGAAGGGAGAAGGGATGGATGGGTGGTGTTTGGAAAGCAGAAGACACACTCCGAGTGGCTCCGTTATATCTGAGGGGATTTGCATGTTCAAGCGGTGGGGCTGCAGTATAGTTAGCGTCTCCCCGAGCAGCAGGGCTGATGCTGGGGGTCTGAGGGAAAGGAAGGTACTTGGCAACACACTGAGTGCCTGATGCAAACCAGAGTGTAACTGCACCGAATGTGGATGTGGCCGTATCTTTATACCCTTGTTCCATGCACAGCAGTAATAAGAAATACAGGAAGTGTTCAAGAACCTGAAAGTACCACAAATTTACTTTCCTTTGCTCTGGTGTGGATAAGAGTGGCTGCTCTCCTCCTCCCAGCACTTGCCTTCTTCGGAGCAGGCTGAAGGGGGTGACATTGCGTTGATGGCACCGTGCCTGCGATCCACTGAAACACCCAATTCCTTGAAGTGAATGGTTGGATTGAGCTAATGCAGATGCCTGACACCTCTGTGCGATAAAAGCAGCAAAATCAATGTGGCAACGTAAAACACGGTCCGTTTAGATTTAAACTTTTCAGCCAATTTCAGTTAATCTCATAGATCATACTGAAATAATGATTTTCAACTTTCTTGTGTGACATTATTATTACCCTGACATGTTTCATTGTTATTATACCAATCACCTTTACCTGAAGAAAACAGTTTTGCTGGTGTTGAAGGGAGGTATGTTGGAATTTACTCTGAATGAAGCAAATGTGGAAATGCCAGAATTTCCAGTGGCATGCATGTATTTATAATGGGTATCCTGTATTTATTATTACTGCTGTGCAGGCCTTGCTTCTGTTCAGCTCTCGGTGATGTGGCTGGCCTCGCTAGATGCTACTGAGCAGGGATAACCAGGCAGCCCATGCAGCGCTGAGCCCTTGGCCTCTTCTGCCCTTTGGGATGCTGGTCTTGTTTTCTTCATATTCAGTGTCCTTCTTTCAGTGGTGACAGAAAATCAAAGCTCTCAGTGAGAGGGGACAGCAAAAGCCTCTGCGCTTGGGATTCTGCTGCTGGCAAACCCAGAAGTCAGTCTTTGCTAACAGGATACAGGTCGGGGCTCAGATTGCGGTGGCAGTCAAGTCAATTTGACAAGGAACATGGTGGGCTCAGACACGGGGCAGCAGTGGGTGCCGTGATCTCTCCCTCTTTATTATAGGCAGTCTAGTGAGACCCTCCAAAGGTAACTGTAGTTTTAGGAAATTAATGTGTTAAAAGCTGATGGCAGTGGGGAGGATGAAAAATGGTGTCGTGCGTTGTGGGTCTGCTGTATTGTGTGACATGGCATCACAAAGTTGGGGGCTACAGGACTAGGGAAATCCTTATTCCTTGGATGTGGCATTACATAGACTTTAGTGACAGAAAGAGTTCACTTCTGCAGCGTGTGGGAGACTGAAGGGATTCCCAGCAATAGAAATACTGCAGAAGTCACCAATGGAGATCGGTGCTGTGTTTCAGATTGCAAAACTGTGCCCATCAACACACTGTCCTTCAAAATCTAGAGTGTTCACACCTTCCCCTCAATAATGTTTCACAGCTAGTGCTTATGTTGTGTACTAATGTAGTTGACGTGCTGGATAAATCTCAGCCAAGGGAGGGACAGATAGTTATGAACAGATCCTGAGCATCAGAGGGAGTGGGGAGCCAGCTTCCTTCCCGGCTGTCCTTGCAGTGGTGTAAGGGCTGACACAGGTAATGAGTTTGTACGTGTGGGCAGAGCGGCCTGTGTGGCTCCGTGGAGTCACGTCTCCTTACCACGAGCAAGTGGATGGAGGGTGGGAGGATGGAGCAGGGAACGCATTAATCTCTTGACTCACCTTCTCATCAGTAAACTCCTTCCTTTGCAGGGTGAGAGGGAGTTACAGGGAAGAGCTCTGAGGCTACACTGTGTAGCCCTGTTCTTGGCTTACTGGGGCAATGTGCACAGTGTAGGTTCTTCAGCACTATCAGCTTGCCACGCGGGAAAGCAAGGGTGGGCTTCATCTCCCAGCACTGGGTGTCTGTGGAAAGGGTGCCTGCGTTTGAACCATGTCTTTAAACCTCCTTTGGAGTTGGAGGTCTCACGTAATAAGTTGTTTTGTCCTGATGTGTAAGCCTTCTTGTTATTTGCGTGCTTGACACAGAGCACGGTTGTGCTAGATACTCAGGGTTAAGGACTAGCATGGGTCTGACTTAGACCAAGTGGGAATTTGGCCCAGACGTTTCAGATTTATCTGTGTCGTGGTCTTTCTTGAAAAACTTCCTTCATTCTCTAACTGCTGTCAGACTCCAGGCCTCTTCCAGAAAAGTTCTCTCTGGCATCTGCACAGCTTTGTGCCAGGAACACTGTGGGATTACAGCAGTTCACGCCTGCGGTGACTCAGGGGTGGATCAGACCCTGTGGTTGTAACAGGGTGCCAGCAAACTGCTCAACATCTGCTGCGAGTTGGCAGAGCCTCAGTTGGGTACCTCCATCGTGTTGGGCCAGCGATGTCTCCACAGGCGTTGTGCCACCACCATGAGTAGCAGCACTTGCAAACTCCAGGTCATGAATTCCTGTCTCTCTGTTTTTCAGGCTGCTGTTTCAAAAGAAAAGGAAGAGCTGATATCATCACCTTGTTCTTACACTGTACACGTCGCTTGCGATAGAGCAACTGAGTGTTTAATTGTCCACTTAGTTCAAAGTGTCCCACCTTGAAGTCCATTTTAAAAATTTGTTATTGCTACTTATATCTCAAGGAAGTGTCTTCTCCTGCTCTGGATTCAGCAGGATCTCTTGTTTTGCCTCTGTAAACATCTCTCCAGAGAACAGTGCTCCCCAAGCACCCAGCCCCATCCTCGTGTTCCCCACTCTGCTGTCCAGTGAGGAGTTGCACAGCCATAGCTGCTCCAGGTCTCCTAAGAGACATGAGCTTAGTTTCTGGCCCTGGTTGTCGCTGGTAGATGTGGATGGCTGTGGTTATGTATGTTCTCCATCCTGAACCTCATGGCTTCCCAGCTCTTTGAAGCTGTATTTTGGTAGAGACACTGGGAAAGTGAGGTCTGTGGTGTGAGTTTTTGGATAGGGGTGTGAGTCAATTTTGGAATGGGGTGTGGGAGATCAGAAGGAAGACGAGAGTAAAATGCCAGTGTGTGCCCAATGCCGTTTTGCAGGGTTGTTATTGGTGATCTCAAAGGGCAAACCTCCCAGACACAGCAAGGATATTCACACAAGGGTGCTGCCAGATTAAAGCACCCTCTAAAGTTCCCCTCGTGGGCAGCAGACTTAATTACACTTCAAAACCTTTGGAGTGGTGTATGTTTGGTCCTTTGGCCCCAACACCAGAAGAGTGCCTGTAAGGACAAGAGAGATCTTTTACTCTCCTTGGTTCTCTGTGATTACCAGGAGCTGGCTCGGCCTGCCTTGTAACTCGGGGGTGGCCTGGGGGATGCAGAGGGTGTTGGGGAGCTTCCCACAACAGCTTCTCCTCTGGCAGGGTATCTCCTTTAATTTTCTAGAGCAATTTGCTGCTGAGGTATACAAGAGAATGACAACAGTCAAAATGGGTGCCTTTGGCTCGGCAGGTCTCAGCAACCCTCTGGGCCAGTTGCTAGCAGCAGGAACTCCCATGCTAAACCATGAGCTTTTGCATTTTTACCCCAAAACGTGGTGCACACGTGGGCTGTGACCAACCGTGCTGAGGAAAGCTCAGGAAAGTCAAGTCTCCTTCAAGGAGACCGAGAGCTGTGTACTCCACCTCGCACTGCCATCCGCTTTGGGAACATCTGGTCTTTGACCACTGCTGTAAATTAGTAAATGTAGCACAAATGCAGTAGGGTGTCCTTGTTGGAGGGGTTGGAGATAAAGCTGTGCCTGGGCAAGAGTCACAGGTCATCTTTGGAGACTAAAGAGCAAGGTAATCTATTACCACAAGCCTGCCTGCAGGCCTTTTGTAAATCTGGCTCCTTTCCATAGCAGAAATAATAGCCATGTCCTTTGCCAGGTAATTTTCCAAATGATTATTTTAAATAATACGTTGCTGTGATCCGGCAAAAAGAGTTTCGAGATTTATTGGAGCGTTTGTCACTGAGGGGAAAAGCAGCCGGTGAACTCTGCGGGCTGGCAGTAAGCTGCACAGGGCAAGTGTCGCATCAAATCCTCAAGTCTCTAATTGCTCAGGGCCACTCTGTGTTTGCAGAAATGGGAGACAGGGATATACATCTCACCCCTCAGCGCCGGCTGCCAGCATCACAGGTCGCCGAGCAGATGGTCCAGGAGCTGCTCTGAGGTGGCAGGAGGCACGGAGGGGGTGGTGGTGATAGATTGCTCTTCTCCCTTCCCTGGGCAGGTCTGCACAAAAAGCAGAGGAGGTAGTCTGGGCCTGGATCCGTTGTCCCTTCCCCGTGGCAAAAGCTGAGACAGAGCCCTGATTTAGCAACCTGGCTTGAAACAAAAGCTGGTGGCATTGCAGAGAAACTGATGCAATCGAGCCTTGGAGAACATGCTCTTACGGGTCTTTCAGCTTACTCTGGCCATGTGCCGGCTTTTATTTAATTTTATTTTTTAAAGGCCGAATCAGGATATCAAAAACATTGGGTGCTTTTGTCATTTCTTGCCCGTTTCTTGCATTTTGGCGAGACAAAATCTGCGGTTGCTTTGGGACTGACAAATATCATATAAACAAATACCTTGACTCTTTTTCCTGTTAAATAGCCTTTGTCGGTGTTGAGGAGGGGCTTCTAGTGGGATTTGGCAGGGTGGAGTAAAAGAGCCTCCGTGAAACTGAGAATTAAGCCAGTGGTTTAGGAAGTAAAAATAGCACATACTGATAGAAACACATGGCAAAAAAGTGCACGTCCGCTTCCTAATAATGGCATTTCCTTTCTCTTCCTTCTTCCAGGTTATCTTGCACCCCGAAACCTTCCCAGTGCAGGCTTCTTCCCGTTCCTGCAAACCGTGCTGTGTGATTCAGATGCCAGATGTAAAGGCACACCGTACACCCCAGAAGATCTGCTGCCAAGGCTTAATGACATCTCATCTCTCCGACTGTAAGGGACTCTGAATATATCCGGGTGTTACAAGCTGTAAAACAAAGCTTGCTTCGAGGTGGAGGGAGCAGCCACACACGTGTGGATGTGCAAGTGTGTCCGCAACAGATACATCTCAAGTATCTGTTATAGCAGATATAATCTGAACACTTCGAAACGAGAATATGGGCTGCAACATGGAACGCTTTAAAAATATCCATACTAGGGACAGCTATCAGTAATGTGTCAGTTGATCCAGGCCTGAGAGTAGAAGAGAATTTGACTCCCTGAGAAAAAGCAAGATCAGAGCAAAGAAACATGTTTTACAGGATTGTGGGTCAGCCCCAGCAGGTGTCAGTGGATGAGCATTGTACCAGGAGCAGCCCAGCGTGCTGATCTGCCGCTGTGGTGATTGTTTTGGGACGCTTTGGCTGAAAGTGGCAGGTGTTCCCCAACAGCTCTAGTTTGTGGTGCGCTTGTTCTGGAATGACTGCTTTTTCAGTAGATCCTCCAGGTGCCAACCGGAATGGGTGTCCTCTCTGCCAGCTGTCAAACATACCGGGAGACACATGAAAATGGAGAAACAGTCATTGCCCACAAAAGCATTTGCAGTGTGGAGCTGGCTGGGCGTGTTTTGTTGGAGTGTTGGTTTGTTGAAATTGAAATGCTCAGTGGAGGCATTTCTGTTTCATTGATGTTCCAGTTGAAGCCAAGTAGCATTTGCTTTGAGACATGCCAGCCAGGGTTGTTCCTACACCTTGGCTGCTGGCTTTTGGCACACACCTGGGGAAGATGGCACTCTGAGGCCTGACTGGTTAATGGAGAGCTGAAAATCTGGGCATCTCGCATACAAGGTCCCTGGTTGCTCATCTTTGCTTTCAGGTGAGAGGCTGCGCTATGGTAGCTGTGTCAGAGCCTCAATATCCTTCTTGGCCAGAACTTGAGGGTCTGGAGAGCTAAGGTGGGCTCCATGCCTTGCAACAGAAAGTCCATCAGGCAGGATAGGGCGTCCTGGGGTTGGTGGCTCCTCACGGATCCTCCTTAATCGCTGCAGAGGGCCTGGCATTTCCTGGGCCAAGTTAATGGCCAGGATATCTCCATTGGTTAGGAGGAGTCTGGATGACTCAAGTTACGCAAGGTGAATCCTAATCAAATTCAAGGTCACACAGCAGAAGAAGGCAGAGCGGCACAGAGACTGGATGCCTGGATTTACAGCTCTTCATTCGTTTCCTCAGTGTCATTGTTTTTCCCTGGGCACGTTAAACAATGGTTAATCTGGGGCATTGAAATGAAGAAATGGCAACTTCTGGCACCAAAGCTGGAGGTCTTCCATGGGTTTCAATAGCTAAAAATCCTTCTTGATTCTGTTTTTGGTTTCTATACAGCTGTTTAGGAAATAACAGGTTTTTCCTGCCAACTGAGAAACAAAGGATTTGGCCAAACTATAGCTCAAGTCACATGAGTTATTAATAAGCATCTTGACAGTCATTAATAAGCATCTTGACCACTATGGATGCTAGAAGTTGGCTGTGTGAAGTACCATATAACTGTGTGGGTATACCTACCCTTGTGTGCCCAATGTCAGCCTTAGAAATATATTGTATTCTGCACAAAATAGTAGAATAGTAGCCACAGCAAAACTAGAGGGATACAGCAGAATATAAATCATCAGCTGAAGGTCGCCCAGGTATGGGAAAGCTCCTGAAGGCAACATGAATAGATGCAGCTCTGCCTCAGGAGCAGAATCACCACAGGGCCGTTTGTCACAAGGGCACAGCTGTGACCCTTCACTGTCTGGGTTGTGTAATATTCTAGAGTCTGTACTATTCAGCTAATCCAGACTGGGGTTTTCCCCTCCCATTGTGCAACTCACTGCAGCTCTTATTAAACTGTTTTATAACTCGCCGTGAAACTGTGTCTTACCAGTGGGCGGTGGAGAAAATGGACAAGGTTCTCCTCTTTGATTCTGCTCCTTAGAAGCATTTACCAAGGTGTGCAAGACATGATCACTTGAGATTTCCCTTAATAAAAGGCAACTAAGTACGAGAACTGAGCTCAGCACCAACATCTTCAACCCTTTCTTTTCCCCTGTAGTGAAATGTTTGGGAAGGATGAAGTAAGGTCCTGATTTCTTGGTGGGGGCATGCAACCTGCTGTTATAGCTTAGAGCTGTTCCAGCATACATCACGGCCTCTCCACTCAGTCCGAGTACCACTGACAGAGCCGTGAAGTTCTGCACTGTTCCTTCCGCTGAGCATGTGTTGGTGGAGGACAGAGTAGGACTGGGTACAATGAGGCTTTCTTTCCAGAAGTGGGAATTTGTTTAAGATTAGACCGAACACGTATGTCAGCCCTTGCCTGTCCTTGGCGTCCTTGCAAAGCAGGCATAAGTGCGATCCCCTCCGTCTGTTCCACGTCTGAGCGCTGCAGTCTGCTTCCCCAAAATACATGCCAGGCCTCTAGAAGGAGCAAGAATTTTGCACAACCTGGATTTCAACACACCTGTCCTGAAATCCAGCTGGAGACCCATTCTGAGTCACGCAGTAGTTAAGCGTGAGCTTAATCGTAAGAAACGCTGTGAGCTGTTACACGTGTCTTTTTATTTCTTCCATCCCCCAGTAAGCGGAGGAGCTCGTCCCGTGAGGCCGAGGACAACCATCCATCGCCATGGAGCGCAGAGGTTCCTAAAAGCAGGAATGCTTCACTGGGTAGGTTATTCACTGCTGTGCAAAGTTCTGGTCTTTAAAGGCTGATCTTTTAAAGCTCTCCGGACTGAGATGCAATTCTTAGAGCACTGGTAAGATGATTTATGTGTTCTACACAGGCACGTGACTGTGGCCATGACATTAGTGTAAATTCTTGGGAATAATTACAAGTAACTAAATGTAGAAAAGACGCTTGAAATTTGGCCAAGAAACTGCGATTAAATTGTTGTGCTTCACAGGAGCAATGCGAGATCGCAGGCTGTTTGGACATTAATTAAAGACGTGGCCTTTTATGGAATATTGTCCTTTTACTGCCCACAAATTGTCCATAAATTGCTTATGATTTTTTCAAATGTATTTCTTATTCACAGTTATCCAGCAAATAAACCTTCTTCTGCGCCACAGCGGATATTTATTGTTGGTGATGTTCTTCTCTGCTGTGATTTTCTTTCCTAAAGGAATTTTCAGACTTCAGTTTTCCATAAAATCATTACAATTATTATTTATTGATGGTAATGACTGGTACCATCCACAAGCCATCATGATGGATAGTCCTTTCTCCAGGCAGCTCACGATCAAATGAACGATTACAGATTTGCATTCTGTGACCGTTCGGCTCCAGCCATTCACAGTTCCAATTAGCATTCTTGCCAGTGCGCTCACGCTCGGGCGTACGGGCAGGAAAAGGCAGAACACAAAAGGGACTGAAAGCAGAGGCGTGAGTGGAAAAAACAAAAATCAATGAACAGTTATGGGAACCATCAACTCGTGTTGATGGCCGTGGATGGTCAGGGCGGAAATCAGTCTACACCTTACTTTACAAAGTCATAGACCATAGATTCTAGCTTCTCCTGGTGTAAACTGGCGTAGCTCCTTTGGTTTCAGTGAGCTGAGGTGTTTTACTGGTGGTAACCAGTACCACCCACAGGTGCCAAAGACACTTGGAGAGTTGTCCCTCACAGGGCTATCACCTTGAGCCTGCGTGGGCTTCCTCAGAAGGCAACCCAGCTCTCTCCCTGCGTGGGGGAAGCTGCAGGACTGGGGAAAAGAGGTGGAAATTCAAGTTGACCTGCAAGCAGATAGTTAAATGCTTGTAATTCAAAAGTTACAGAAGGAAATAATGTAATCCGGGATTTAATTACATCAGAGAAAAACTTAAGTAAGTAATTACAAGATGCCATTGGCTGTAGCTTTGGGAACAGATTATTAACGATGGCATGCCCAAAGCTGCAGTCAGCTCTCCTGTGTCATGGTTTGATGTAACAAAGAGGTTAAAAGACATTAAATAAAATGCAGTGTTTCAAACTGTTATTGCAGCATTTGGGGATTTGGTATCTCATGGAGAAAAAACCCTTCGGAATATTTCATCACCATCCAACTTGACTTCCAGCATCAACATGTACAACAAAATCCTCAGTTTTGGGAAGGTAAGCCTGTATTTGCCTAACAGCCGAGTGTGAGAATTTGTGTGTCGTCACATTTAAAGAGTTAGAAGCGCAAACTACCAACGTACAGTTTTTATTGCTTTTGGATCTCCCCTATTATGTGAATGTGTTTTATTTGGGGAAGAGGAAGACAGTTATTACGGGTGGACTTTTAAGCTCTGTGGTAAGCTATTATCTTCTAAGCAGAAACCAGATAAACCAGACACCCTGGGACATAATACAATACATCCACAGACAGTACCCTGAGATATTTTGCTCAGAACCTGTGCGAGTTAAGATGTTCAGAGTGTGTTTTCTTTCATGTGAAATTAAAGATACGATGTTAGAGGCGTTGCCGTTGCATTTGATATTTGTCCACCATACTCCTGCAATGGCGTCAGAGGCACTGTGCGTGTATTACCTAGGTATCGACTACATGTAGGAGCAACTACATGTAGGAGTAACAGAAACATGGTACCATGTAGTGGACATCAGTACGCTTATGTTTTTGTATTAAGGCCTACAAACACGCACACGTTCCTCTTTATCTGTATGAGGAATTTGAAGGCTTCAGCAACACTGTTCACCTGTTATAATTCTGTGTGTGAGTGCTTGTAATGACAAGGCTTTTCAGATATCACTGCTACTCCTTAAAAAATGTCTCATCACTGCATTTGAAACCATCCCTAATGGAGAATTGCTTTAAAGCTAACTTTAACATTCCATCTTGCTTTTAGAGCCAGACCCAATATTCAACTGCAGCAAATCTCAAAGTCATACTGTGTGAGGTCTTGTCACGATACGTAGCACGTCCCAGTCTCACTGAAGGGAAGATGGCAGCCAATATCCACCGGACATTCTGCTTTACCAACTCATCACTTCTAGAGTCGTTTACCCAAGAGTTCAGAAGTCAGCTCCATCAGGTGAGCGCCTGGCACCTTTCCTAATACCTGCAGCTAGTAGCTGTGTTAGTTCACGCACGTTATTGCAGTGTTTTGGAGATAGAACGTGATCCCACCTGGCTAGGATTTGCTGTGCTCTATACCAAAGTGCACGATGAGGCAGAGCTAAGTCTTGTCAATGGGATTAACCCAAAGACCGTGGGAGTTGAGTGCACAGCTCGGCAAGGCAAGGACATCCAGCCATCAGCCAGTGAGCGCCAAGGAGTCTCACCACACCTGGCTCTTGTTTCTCTTCTTCATTTGCCTTGTGCAGCAGCAGGTAGATAGAACGGTGTGAAAATGTGGTGTAAATAAGAACATTTAAAGTTAGGGGAGGCAATAAATTTAATCCTATATTACATCAGCCGTATAACTTCATCCAATAACTCCTGCATCTGATCCAACAATTTATGATTGAAGCAGTATGTGTCTTTGGGAAAGCTGTATAATTAAAGCAAATGAATCCTTTAAACGTAATACCTTCTCTTTTTTTGCCAGGGTGAGGATTGATATTCATTTATCTTGTATTCCTAGTCTGTGGATTGTTTGTGACATTGTGAATCGTAGGGCTTGTCTAAACAGGGAATTTATGGTACAGTCTGGGGTGTGAAGGTAAAGCACAGTCACTCTCTCAGTTATTGCCTGTCACTAGAGTCCTTCGAATGTATTGTTTGTAGAGTTGTGTACAAGTGCAGCGCAAGCTGAAAAACATAAAAAGACCCACCGGCAACAAGGGTTCTTGTTCTTAAATAATTTCTTGTGTTGTTATTTCTTAAGGTGCAGCACAACCCACAGTACCAGGCAGCGTTCGTCAATGAAATGGTCTCATTCCTAATGCTCATCTCCCAAGTGCAGAATGACACCTCCCTGTGGCATCTCCTTTTGCTGGCCCCAGATGTGTTCCAGGGCAGCATGCAACTGCAGGACGTAATTGATTTCCTTCAGAATCCGAGCAGGTAAAAATACAGAAAATGCCAGGAGAAGCACTGCAAGTTGGTAGGTTTGTGTATTGGACTCTAAGGTCATGTCACCTCTCATCTTGAAGAAAAGGTGTTAGCTTAAAAGCATGGTTTATTTGGGGCATGATATGGCTCCATGCTAACGCATCTCTAAAGGTCTGTGTGGCCAGCGAGCAGTGTTTTGATTTTCAGTGGCTCTTGTGTCACTTTTTAAATGGGAGCTTGATGTGCCCTCTTGGTTTTCTTCCAGCACTTTCTTCCAGCACTGTCAGTTCCATGTGCGGATAGAAAGGGTGGTGATAACAGCCACTGCCTTTGGTTGAAGAAAAGCCCTTCTGATTGGATAATAGTTCTGCCAAAGACAGCAGCTGGCTGCTCCTTACCAGAAGAGCGTAGAGCCAAATTCAAGTTGCTTTGGAACACCTCAAGCATTTGTAGCAGAGCCATAAATTTATTTAGAAAAAAAGGTTACCTGATTTACTGCTGGTTTATCTTTCAAGATTGGTCCCAAGAAAGCAGAGAAGAGAGAGAGCCTGGTACTTAGCATATGGGGCTTTGAATATGTGTGATTTTAAGAAGAAAGTACCGGTTATGTTCTTGCTCAACAGTTATATGAATAACAGCACTGGCTTAACTGCATTAACTGTGCTGAAATATCTGATAGTGTATGCAGCTAGGACAACAAAAACTCTTCTGAAATGGGCTTAGCCTTCAAATCCATTTCCTGGTCTGTAGTTGGACTAGACTCTCACTCATCTCTGAAAGACTTGTGTTACTCAAGAGCTTAGGGGACTCTCTTCCAAATCATCTACTGGATATGCGACTGACACTGCTATAATTTACTCTGAATAGTCCGGTTGTTAGAGCACATGGAGGACGGTGAGCAATGGAGTGTCTTCAGACTTTGGTGGTGGTGGTGGATACATGAGCAGTTGGGTAAAGATGCCAAAAGAGGTTGTGGAAACTGTCACTTTGATTATACCCAGACTTAGAGGGACTCGCTTTTCATCACTGGCACGTTGCCAAGGCACTTAAACCCCTGTCTATGTAATATCCAGGTAACTTGCCATCCTGCATTGTGAGAACTGTTTGTAAGTCAGAATGTCCTTATCCTTCAAAGTCAGTCAGTAGCAGTGCAGCAAGAATTTTAATTTCATTCAGGGAAGTTTTGGCCATGCTGCTGTTTCAGCCGCAGGATTATTGCGTTTGTTTGCATTTACTGGCTTGCAGAAGCAAGCCTGAGAACCCGCACTGTTTGAGTGGCCTGGAAGAATTAATATTTACTGTGCTGCCCTGCTTTGCTCTACAGCTGCTGAGCCGGGCAGAGTTATCATAGGCACAACAAAGAGGCAGAGAGAATTTCATCACCAGAACTGTGCAGTGCTTTTATGCCTGGCATGGCAGTGTAAGGGCATGAGCAAAGCGTTATTGCAAGGAGATTGCACAAATAGTGTTTTTAATGGTGCTTACAAAAGCACATCTTAGCTAGCCTGGCCATGCCTTTTACTCAGGTGGTACTGACCTCCTAAGGAAATGCTGTACAGGGAATTTTTTTGCAGTATAAATCTGAAGATAAGGAAGAAAAAGAATTGCGCTCGTTGTGGCATCTGTATTAACCACGTGATAAACACCGCCACTGTGAAACAGGGACTTTAAGGTCATGAATTCTATAGAAAGTTTAGGAGCAAATTTTATTACCCACACAGACCTGGTTTACAGACTGAATTCACAAATGCTCCTGTTTGTTGCTTTAAGATAGCTTTTCAGATAAGCATGTAAGCTAACTTTTTCTCTAAAGCAAGTGTCTGCTGAAGCCCTGTGAGACAAATAAAAGGGCACCAACGACACCACTTGTTTGCTCCCTTCTGACCTGTATGGTACACATCCACTTTTGGCAAGCCTATGCCTCCCTCTTCCTTTGCTCTGCCATTGCTCAACTAAATATGTCATTTATAACTTCCCCCCTTCTCCCTCTAAGACTCTTGCTAACAAGCACCACTGCAGAACGGAAACGGTGAGCACCAAATCCACGAAACCTGCATGGAGACATTATGTTAAATGAGGAGAAAAGAGGTCCCTGGTGCTCCATTCTCACTAGCAGTCTGTTCCCATAAATCAGTATGTATTTATTCATGCCGCTGAAATCAGCTCAGCTAGGTTCTTTGTGTATCACCTGCAGAACTTCAGGCAGGAGAGAGACTGTGCATTTCGCCGTGACCCTGTACCTACAGTGAAGAGCTGCTCCTTATGCAGGAGAAGCGAAAGGGACTCATAATCGCTGTGAGGTTTTCAGTAACCTGCACACATTGAACAGGGTGTCTTTTAAATGGCTTCCTCTGTGATACAATATGCCTGATTATCTGCTTGTTCTTTCCTAAGCCTGAAAAACATTCCTTGCTTCCCTGTCAGCCTGGCTATTACACTCTACAAGAGAAAAGAAGGAGAATTGGAAATGGTAACAGTTATTGGTGATTGCTTCTTCCTTTCACAGATGTTGTCCCCTAGGGATCCCTGCTCTCCCTTGAGCCTCGTCTGCTTGCTTCTTGCTTGCTTTTAGGAGGAGATTCACCCGCGGCAGTGAATCACGGGGCTGGCGTATCACCTGCGTGTTTTCTAAGCCCTGTTGTGAGGATTTAAGTGGTCTACAGATTTTGCATAACCCTTTGAAGAAGTACATCTAATGAGTGCAACACATATGTTGGTGCTAATACACGGTCATTGCTTTCCCATCAGAGCCCTTTGTATTTATATTTTGTGCATGATCAAACAAATAATTAAAAGTAAGGGCAATGGCTTGTCTGTCAGACATTTCAAGAATGATAGGCTGTACTCCAGCTGTCTCCTATTTGAACACTTGTTTTATTTCTTCTCATAAACCTGTAACCACAATTTATTTTCCTTTTTGGTATTGGTTTATTTTTTTCTCTTCTCCCTTTAGTGTTTTGCTGGCAGCTCAGAATGTCTCTGCATCGCTTCTGACTGATGATAGATTCCAAACTGTTCAGAATGGGGTTGCAGATCCTCCATACTCCGTGAACTGCCTGGGGAAAGGTAAGACGCCTCCATATAGTCATATCTCTGTTGCAAACCTGAGGTGCTGAGGAGAAGCAAATTGCAGGCTAAAAAGTAACCATACAGCTTGCATACTGTTCAGGGCTCAGCATAGTGAATTCTCCTTTCAACTTTTTACAAATGTGAATAAAATACCTCGTTTCAAATGGAGAAGTGAAAAGAACTGGTTTTGTCAGTGGACAGTGAATGAACATGAGTTTGCTGTCTCAGTGGAAATGGGGAGCGGTAATCTTTTACCTTGATTTTTCTTTTTTTGGAGGGGAGGAGTGTCAAAATCTGCTTCTAGTCGTGTACTCTGTCACACTCACCTCGGTATATCCAGATAGGGGCTGGGGCCGGGCTGCACAAGTGTAGGTCAAGATTGGCCATTCCTCTAAACCCCCATTGGCTCTAAACCCCCTGCAGAGTCCTCGACGCCCACCTCTAACTGAGGGTGTGTGAACAGGCAAGGGAAGGGTACGGCATCTAAAAGCTGCAAGGGACAGATTGGTAAATGCTGTCCATTCTCTGCCTGTTTCACGGAGATCGTGGAAGCTGAGGGGGATAAGAAGAAAGCAGATTGATGCAGCGCAAGCAGGGAAAGCATGGAGATGTGGCTGGTGAGAGGACTGGACACATGGGGACATCAAGATGAGTGTAAATGGCTACGGGAGACATAAATGATGCTACAGACAAAGCCTATGTGCAAGTAGTGAAAAAGCATTCCCAAATGAAGGGAAAGAACCGGTAGTAAATATTAGGCCACCTTATGCTGGATTATTGATGGCAAAGTACTCCTTAAGCTGCGGGACAGCTGCATTAGCACCCAGGTCACAGGGACATTGAGGTGTTCCTGAGATGGAAAATCATTTCAACAGTGGCAGGTAGCATCCTGACTTCCTTTGGAAGGCCCGGAAGTGTTACATCCCAAAAGAGCACTTAAATTTCTAACCGGGATCTCGTGTCTTGTCACTGGGGCCTAATATCAGACACGCAGGTTATCCTCAACAGATGTGCCATACAGCTCTTCTCAGTCTCCAAACCGATGTGATTGTTACTAATATGCTCTTTACATGTTTGTTGTAGATGATGAAAAAAGTTTGGTGGCCAGATATGTTTGTAATCCCTTGCTCAACTGGAAAGACAATCAGCCTTTAGGATCTGAACTGGAGGAAGTTCTGAGGTAAGACATTATCTAAAGGGATATTAGTAACAGTATAAATCAAATCTATCATCTTTGCTCTAAATCACCTTACATTTACACTTGCATTGATTTCATATTCACTAAAATGCTGTTTTTCCCCCTCCAGAAAAATAAAGTCACCAGAGATTGGTGGAAAAGTCTCCAAGAGGTCCATTAATTCGGATGATTTAGAAGCCATACAAAACGCTCTACATCGTTTAAAAGGCTTTGAGAAAAAAGTGAATAGAAGTGAATTAAAAAGCTTAAATCTGTTCAGAAATTTGAAGAATGAAACATTACAGAAACTGTATGCAATTCTTGAACTGGGAATGAATCCACATCATGATTATAAATTAAAGAAGCCATATAATAATGAAATAATTGATGAAATCTATAACTTCACATCACTGCAATTACAGAGTGACTTTAATGGGACTTCCATTTTTGATATAATGACCCAGTGGAAAGAAATTCAGAGTGCTTTAAAATTAGCTACAATGATCTGGAATCCAGTTCTGTTAAATAATTCTAATTTTAGTACAGTGCAAACTCAGGATGCTCTCAAAATGTTGCTCTCCACCAGCATGCCTTCCTTTCTGGAAGACTTCAGAGACCGTTTAAATGGAATGCAAGAAGTACCATCTTTGTTTTCTGATTATCTGCTTAAGCCTGTGTCCTACAGAAGCTTTCCAGACCAGCTCCTAGCTCTCCAGAAGATGTTTTTTATAATGACAGGCACCAACATAGGTTATCAGTGCTTACTGATGCCTGTGTTTGAACTGATGCGGAAAGTAGAAAGCTCCATGGGTGCAGCCTGGTGGGATGAGCTGAATGCCTATTGGCGCGTTGGGGAGGAATTGAGATCGATGAAGTGGAATAGCACAGGCATCGTAGCCTATGGGCAGTTTTTAGAGGTATTAAACAGCCATTTAGAAAAGCTGACTAATAATTCTAATAGTGTCTTCAGTGAACAATTGGATCAACTGTCAGAATTTGTAACAGCCGTGTTTAAAGAGTTTGGGGAAAACTCTGAAGTAGCCAATATCTCACTAGTCACTCAAGCCATACAAAAGACCTTGCACATATTAAAAGACTTACAGCTGAATTATAATGTCAGTAAATTAAAATCTATAGATCTTTTCTTTAATTCTGACGATAAAACCTTTGAGAGCTTGTCTGAACTTCTGAGGACAGGAATGAAAATCCTTCATTATACAAGTGCCAGTGAAGCTGCCAATGAAGAAATAATTAACCATGTCTATAACTTTACACACATTCTACTGCAGGAGTTCAGCCACTTTTCCATGTGGCACAATACTTCTCTAGAGGCAAAAATTCGGGATTTCCTGCATTTAGCCTTGAGTCCTTTCCTTGAGACCAGCAACAGTGGTTTTGGGACACCCCAGAACTGCTCTGCTCAGGACATGCTCCACATAACACTTGAGATGCTCTTTGAAAACACCTCTCTAAGCGAGTCCTTAGCCGGGAGCCCCTGCAAACCCCTCTTTGATTCCGTGGGCATGGAGGGTGTAAGGATGCACAATGACACCTTCCGAAAACTGTTCCAGCTTGCCATAGCCAACCTGAAACTGTCTCCAGAGTTTGCTGCTGTCTACCAGAACAGCAGCGACCGCTTTTCCGAGGAGCTGTCGTGCATCATCCAGTCTCTGCAGTTTTCTCTGAGTTTCCTTTCCAAATTAAACCTTGTCTCCGAGCTGGAAAACTCCTGGGTACAGGAGAAGGCGAGAGCTCTGGCTGCTCTCACGGAGGGGCTGCTGCAGAGTAATGCCTCCTGCCCCGTCCCGGTCCAAGACATGGGTGATGTGCTCCCGTCTCAGCTCTTGGACAGGCTCATTCCTTTCATGCTGAACGAAACAGTACTGAACTCCCTAAATTTCTCTGACAGCTCAGCAGGCTGGCATAGGCTGCCTCTGTTTTCCCGGCTGTTACCGACCGTTTCCATGAGGAACAGCAGTATATATGAACTTCTACAGGTGGGCACCAATGCTTCCGGCCAGTCTGAGTGGGGACATTTCTTGCGGCTGTGGCATGCCACTGGCAACGTGTTGACCACTAAGTGGAACCTAACAGAAGTGGGTGAATATATGAAACTCCTGGAAATGATGAAGAAAGCTTTAATTCTTGTGGACTTCGGGGTGGCTCCTGGAAAAACATTAGTGCGTCAGATCTTTCATAATTCTAGTGAAGGAATTAAATCCTCAGATCTGAGTGATTTGTACAATTCATTGCAACTCTTTTTCAATTCAACTTCTGCCACAAACAGCACGCTGGACTTGGAAGGAGTATTTCAAGAAATATTTCCACTGTACGCAGTTGGTGGTGAAGGTTTATTCTACCCTAATCCCTATGGAAAAGAAAATCAAGATGTTCTAACTATGGCCGCAGCGATTTGGAATCAGATAATTTTAAACAGGACTCATTTTAATACAGAGAAAGCATGGGAGATTATCAAAATGATTGCACTTCACGCAGTCTCACTCGACGACATTGAAAATTATCTCAGCACAAATGAAAAAGTGTCATCATTGTTTTCTGACTTCTTGGTGACCCCTGTAGCTTCTGAAAATTTTGCAGAACAGCTCTTGTCCCTTGAGCAGCTTCTTGCTGCCATGGCAGAGGTGAATACCAGCGATCATTATCTGCTGATCTCTTCTTTGTCTAAGGTAATGCGGGAACTCCAGAGCTTGCCTCATGTAAGGCAGAGAAATGAACTTCGCGCTTTCTGGCAGGTTGCTGAAGTACTCCAGTCCCTGAACTGGAATAGTACAGACAGTCTCCCGTCCCAGCTACTTCTAGACATACTGCAAAATCAGTTGAGTAGCATGAAAAATGACTCCAGTCTTCCTTTCAGGGAGGAACTGAAGCAGCTGGTAAACTTCACATCTTCCATATTTGAGCTGTTTGGTGCGGATGACTCCAGTGGAACCAACATCACCATGTACTTAGAAACCATGCAAAGGAGTATCTTAATTTTAAAGGGTTTGCAGAAAAGTTATAATATCAGGGAGCTTGAAAGTATCAACCTGTTACTTGATTCTTACAGTAACTATACCCAGAAACTGATTGAAATATGGAGAGCAGGAATGAAAGTCCTTCATGACACCAACTTAAACAAAACATTTGAAGAAAAAATGGACATTGTCTATAATTTCTCACATTTGCTGCTGCAGAAGGAGTTCTCTGAGTTTTCCTTGTGGCACAATACTTCTCTAGAGGCAAAAATTTGGGAGTTCCTGCATTTAGCCTTGAGCCCTTTCCTTGAGACCAGCAACAGCGGTTTTGGGACACCCCAGAACTGCTCTGCTCAGGACATGCTCCACATAACACTTGAGATGCTCTTTGAAAACACCTCTCTAAGCGAGTCCTTAGCCGGGAGCCCCTGCAAACCCCTCTTTGATTCCGTGGGCATGGAGGGTGTAAGGATGCACAATGACACCTTCCGAAAACTGTTCCAGCTTGCCATAGCCAACCTGAAACTGTCTCCAGAGTTTGCTGCTGTCTACCAGAACAGCAGCGACCGCTTTTCCGAGGAGCTGTCGTGCATCATCCAGTCTCTGCAGTTTTCTCTGAGTTTCCTTTCCAAATTAAACCTTGTCTCCGAGCTGGAAAACTCCTGGGTACAGGAGAAGGCGAGAGCTCTGGCTGCTCTCACGGAGGGGCTGCTGCAGAGTAATGCCTCCTGCCCCGTCCCGGTCCAAGATGTGGGTGATGTGCTCCCGTCTCAGCTCTTGGACAGGCTCATTCCTTTCATGCTGAACGAAACAGTACTGAACTCCCTAAATTTCTCTGACAGCTCAGCAGGCTGGAATAACCTGTCCACGCTCTTCAGTGTGGCACAGGCTGAGCTCCACATGAACGATCTGCTGCAGAGACTCCAAGGCGCCTTCAACCTGAGCAAATGGAGTTATTACTCAAGCGTCTGGGATGTGGTTGACAGTTTCCTAAACACCAAAAGGAATCTAACCGAAGCAGCTGCCTTTGCAGAGTTGTTGGAAGCAGTGGCAAACAACTCTGGCAACGGTGTGTCAGCTCTAGAAAACACAGAAGCCGGTCGCTACATTCTCAAGGGGCTGAACTATGCTGATCTGCTAAATGAATTCAATATCAGTTCCAGTTCGGCTTTTCTCACCACCAAAACTACTTTTGACAGTGTGGTTGATACTGTCGCTCATCACTTCATTGTCGTGGCAGAAAACTTCTACAACACCACCCTCCCTTGGACTCAGAGTGACCAGACTCTGTCACCAACCAGTTTAATCACACGGTGAGTTTGCTTTTTTGGGTGTCGCAATTGCATTTATGGGTAGTGCCCACCATTCCCAGTCCAGCCTGTGGAGTTCGTTGTTTTCTTCCAGTGGAGCAATTTAAGCCTGAAATCACTGTAATTTAGGACACTAGGTCTAACGTGGGCTAAACTGAAGTGGAAATTTCTCCTTGAAGTGAACCTACAGCTAAAAGGGAGACTTTCAGAATATTTTCTCTGCTGGCATGTGTCAGTTCATAGTGGAAGCAGCTTCCTGTTGGAGACTTGCCACCAGTGGTAAACTCTTCAGAACCCCCTTCTTTGTGGTATGACTCTGGTTTTTGATTCTCAGTCTCCCCTAGGCATGCCTTTCCATCTCTATCTTGCATCCATAGTGAACCTTTCCAGCGTGTTTTCTTATCCGTATGGTTGGAGTGAGAATGACAGCTTTGGGAGGTAACAGCAAAAAGAATTGATGAAAGAAAATTGGGAGGGTACCCACTTAGATGTCATGGGAGACACATGGCTTCATCTGGAATTCTTATTTACACTACCAAACATCTACGCAGCTGACGGGTTGCTCACTAATATACCTTGTTTCTGAGAGAGAAGCTGATTTAAAATCCTGTCTTATTTTTCAGGTTTCTGTTTTTAGAATTTGAAAACACCATCTTACAGGTGACAGTGAATAACAGCTATAACCCTTACCTGAGGTGTTTAATAAATGCCACTGAAGTTGAAGACAGAGAATTGACAGGTAATCATGGTTTCATTAATGCTGTGGGACCTCAGCTGGGATATGCTGTGCCTGTCTTTTCAAAGTGTTTTGTCTAATGACGGGAAGGAATGGTGCTACATGTTTTCATCCGCTGGCAATTAACCAGAGGTGTGAGACCTCGGGAAGCCAGACTCCTTTTCTGTTTGAGTTATGTCACATTGCGGATATAAGTTTTCCATCCAACTCTATCCAAAAGGCACGTCTCCTCTTCGCTATGTGATGCCAGGTTGCTGCCACTCAGATAAAGAAGATTTACAAACAGAAAACTATATTCTCTTCACAGCTTTATGTGCCCGTCGGATGACAGCAGTTATTTCAGAGAGTTAACATGGTATTTCATGTATGTAGGAGCTTACTGTAAAACCTGAGAGGTTTATCTGCTCACGGAACAGAGATACCATGCGTGCTCTGAAGGGCACTGGCAGGAGTCCTGTGACCACTGTGGGGTGAATTTCTTCAGGACCATAGCACCCACTCAGACTGGATGCGTGTCGTGGTTTAATCCAGATTACAACCTAGGTCTTGGCCTGGGATTTCAGATGTCCTGAGCCACATGAATTGGGTGGAAAATAGCAATGTTCAGTAGGCTCAGAATGTAAGTGCTGATATTCCCGTCTGTGAAGTTCCTGCGTTTTTGTCTCGAGTAACTTTTTTTTCTTCCTTGCACAGAAAACATCACACTCCTTTTGAAGCAAACTCATCTGAAAAAGAACTCTTTTATGCAAAATAATACCTCTGAGAAACATTCATCCATACCAGAGCTCCTGAAGCTAAAAGTGAGTCTGCTTAAAATGCTGACTTGAAGGACATCCTGCAGTGATACATGAATGTGCAACAGAGGTTTTGAAAAACAGTGTGTGGAAAAAAAGGTTCTTAAAAGAAGAGCTGATAAAAACCAAGACTGAAACTCTGTTTTCTGCCTGCTGCCTATATTTAAAAGTCACCATTAAACTGGGCTGAGGAACTTGTTCTTATATGAGTCCCTGCCAAGTGTACATCCATTTTTCTGAGAAAGTAGAGGTGTTCCTGCCCTCCCACTCTGTTGAATAGAATGGCTTCTGTTTTCCACCAGCCATCCCAGCAGGATGAGCATTGCATAGGTTGCCAGTGGCAGCATAGTCCTCATAAACCAGTAGTTTTTAAGTTCAGTTGAGACTTGGAGACATTGAGACTTAGCAAAGCACCTTGCAGAGCTGAGATTGTTCCGGGGTGTATGTGTGTTGGGCAGGGGAAATGGTACGTTGAGGCTTGCAAGGTTTATTAGATCCTGTGCAATGTTGTGTAGCCAGGTCTGCTGCAAACTCATGTAGGAATGATTGTTATGAGCTGTTCTATTTTTTGGATAAAGTTTTGAATGAACTAAAAATACATATTTTGATGAACCTTTTGAATGAACTAAAAAATACATATTAAAATTTTAATCCTAAAGCAGAATGGAAAGGGACAGCTAGGCTCTTTAAAAGTTGCCTTTTATAATTCTGTCATCTAACTGGTATTTGTGCATTTGTCTTCGATTTCAAAATTTCCTTTGAAGATATCTCGCCTCCAGGATCTGACAACACTTCTTTGTGACTATGAGAGCTTTAAGTCAATACAGCGCATTTGCCATCTCCCCAGTGTCAGCTTTGGAGAACTGTGTGAACAGAGTCAGTCTCATGAGCAGCTCCTCCGCGCGATTGAACTGAGCAGTCAAGTCGTGACCAACGTACTGAATCACAGAAGAATCTCACAAGAGCTTCAAAATATACTGATTGGGGATGCCACAAACATCCAGACACAAACGAAGTGGTGAGGCTCTCCCTCTGAGTTAGACTGCTCTAGTGTTCTGTATATGAAATGATGAAATGGCTTCTCGCCTTCTTTTGATGTGGCCAATTTTGTTGATTGTTTTGTCTTTCCAATTTAGGTTTCAAGAAAATGTACCAGAAATTGCTTTCTTTCAAGAGATTCCTCAGTATATGAGTACTTTGAATTCCATGTTGAACATCACTGAGGATTTAACAGATTCTAGCAAGCAAGGTAGTTTTCTGTATTTACTTTACAATGCTGGTAATCATCTGATATCATAATTTCTGCTGGAAATCCCAAAACTTGTTTACCTGCCCAGAAGAAGTGAGATTAATAAAATAACGATACACCGCATCCCCTGTCTTTGGGATCCTTTATCTAGTGTAATTCTAGAGCCTGTTCTAGACCACCCGCTTGTTTCCTGTACTGACCAAAAAGTCCTATGTGCTGAAAGTCTCAAGGCTTCGTATTTGAGCAACTTTCGCTATCACTAGACCTGTCAACTTCAGCCCACAAATCAGACTGTAAAACCTAGGAAATATGACTGTATTTTGCAGGTTGGTTTTGGTTTTTTTTATCAGCAGCGATGTACCAGACTTCCATACTTTACCTAACGTCATTGTGTGCTTGAGATTGCTGTGTGTCTGGAGAAAACCGTTACATCAATTATTCTTTGATTGTTCTTTACAGAAAAGTTAAGAGATGTGCTTAAAAATGTGGACCAGCTCAAAGAGGATCTCAAAAACAGAACAGGAATGTCCACAGCCAGTATTGATGCTCTCCTGGAAGCATCTCTCCCAGAAAATAGCAGTCAGGTAAGTTTGCTGTCATCCTGGTGGGAGGTCTTGTTGCTTCCTACCCCTCAGACCATTAAAACCCTGGTTTGTTAGCGAACGCAGCCCAGCAGCTGACTGCACGTGTGACAGCGCAGAGGGAGGTAGACAATTGCACAGGGGTAGAAGCGTGGCACGTTGTGGATCACAGTAGCCATCAGGGATGCAGTACGAGCAATCACTGACAGCAGTTCAGCCATGGGAGACCGAAAGCCATATGGTCCCTTTGGCTGTCCGTGGTGGCTGGGAAGCAGCCATGCACTGTCTGGTGAGTGCTCCGAGCTGTGGCAAGGGCACCGTTGGCTCTGACTAACGAGTACTGAGCGGGGTCCTCGGTGACACCCTCAGTGCTGAGGTGTTGTTGCAGTCCAGATGGAAAACACACTTCTAACCACAATTCGTGAGAGCACTCGGGTCTATAGACTCCCGTAGTGAGAGATGAGCTTGCCTTCCTCAGCCTCCTGCGCAAACAGAGCTCCAGATGCTTTTCCCCTTCCCAACCATCCTGTCTGGACTGAGCCCCAAAGAGCGCGCTCTTTTCCAGACTGTACATGCATCAGCCAGTGGGAAACTGAAGCCACAAAAGCTTTTACTGCTGCGCAAGCTGGGCAGTAAAACACAGTCCTTGGGATTCGTCCCTTGGAACGGGAGTAATGGGGTAGGCATTTTCTGGTTCTCGGGGGTTGAAATATGGCACTGTGGGAAGAACGACAGCAAGGCAAGATTAATCTGTGCATAATAGAGCGAGCAGCCTACCCGCTAACGAATCTCTTCTTCTTTTGTGCAAACACAGCTCATTTCTCAGATCCTCCAGCTGGAGTCCTGTCACGGCCGTCCTGCTGACCCACAGCTACAAACGGTAGCGGAGGAGTTCTGCAATCTCTCTCTTTCAGAGAGGACCCGTGAGACCTACGTCCTGGGGGTCACACTGTTACGACACTTGGACATTTACAATTTCTTATACAAGGTTAGTGCTGGATTTGTAGAGCGCTTTCTACAGTCTTTGCTGCGTGTAGTGGCTGAAAGGTCATAAAATATCATTGCGGTGGCCAGAAGCTATGCTGATTTACACAAGCCAGAGATCAGGCTTTGCTCATGCCGTAAGTTTTATTGTATGTCCGTGCTGTGACAGTGTGGATACGAATGAGGATCCCAGCTGGTGTAAACCAGCAAGCCTCATTTAAAGGCACTGGACCTACTCTAAGTGCCTCCCTACCTCCTAGTATCATTTATGTGTTGTCACAACCTCTGTGAACATTCCCAGCTGAGTTCAGGCTTCCCAAAAATAAGGCATTAGGCTAAAATTTTTTGTTCCTTGAAAAGAGAAGCCCTGGAAAAAGTCCTGTAAAATATATTTTCCCAATCTAATTGGCACTGCCAAGTTATTAAATGATTCAAATATCCCACGCACACAAATATATAAACAGCACGTGAAAATACCGCTCACGGAGAAGTGTGAGTTGAATGCGTAGTTTAAAATGCTACAGAGGTGATCCTGGGGAAAAAAATGTTCATAAATGAGAATGCCAATGAATTTGGCACAGGTCAAAAGTCACTTGCAGTGTTTGACATCTACGTTGTGTGAAGTGCTACCTCTTAGAGACTCGGACTATGTCCCAGCCAACACCTGGGGCACCTTTCCCAGCTGTAGGTGTTTGGAAACATGCACTGTTCAGAATATGTAAGATTCAGGGGAGCAGCTCGCAAAAGCGCTTGGGGATTTAGGAGTACAAATCCCATTCCTTTCCCATGGGACATCCGCTCCCTAAGCCTCCTAACAGTTTTGAAAATGTCACAATTTTTGTCTTGGAATTACCGCAGTACGGGTGTGTACATGCCTGGGCACGCCGATTCCTGCTTATTAAAACTGGTTTCCTTCCTGCCTCTTGTAGATGTTTTTCCCTCAGGAACTTCAGAAACCCGTGGACAAGATGCTAAGCCTTCTGACAAAAATGAAGTATTTCAGACACCAGGTGGAATCCGGCGTTGGTCCGTTGCTACAAGCTATCCATTCACTGAAAAAGCTCCGGCAGTCTAGAAATGTGCCACTGACTGAGGTATGCGTAGTCGGCGTGTGTTTTGGAGGCAAACCTCCACTGGAACGGTTTCCACAGGAATTTCTTCCCCTAGAGGGTGCATTAAATCATGGATTGCTGATTCTCTTTAAAGCAGCAATGTCCTAAGAAGAATTTCTCTCAAGCTTACGTGCTGCCTTCCTGGGAGAGCTCTGACTTGGAGCAGTGGGACCGTCACGTGCTCGCGATGGGGGGGACACTAGGAACATGTGCCGTGGAAGGGACCCTAGGAAGAAAACTGCAGGGGATGAACCACTGGCTTGAAGGAGGATAGACTTCCAAATACACCAGTGTACTGGAAGGGGTCAGCTTGTGGAAGGAACTGGAGAACTGCCCACTAAAGGCTGTCCAAACCCATGTAACGCAGCAGCAAAAGTCTGCTCTAGCTTTAGTGTGCATTAGAACACACCCAGAGCCTCCAGGCTGTCCAAAATACTCACTACCAACCCACTCCTGCTCCAACAGTCACAATAACTTCAGGTTGCGCTGATTTCATCCGGCACTGGATCCAAGACCTCTCTGATCTGTAGTCAAGGACCGTAGAGATCACGGGAATCATTTCCAGTCACAGCTTTACCTGCGCGTGGCAGAACCACGTGCCGTCACTGACTAGACGGGGATAGGGGATGTGCACATCTGGGGGACAAATTCTGTCTCGTAACCCAGGGTACGTATGTGTCACCAGACACACTTGATAGGCAGTTCCTATACACACGTTGTAGGCAGTTCCCACACTGCATCTCATACCTGGAAATGAATTTCCCACCTCAGTCATAGCAGAGGTTAGCCATAAAAGGATGATTTCCATGGAAAGTCTTCTTTGCTAGAGACAAACTTCTCATATGAAAGCAGGATAAAAATCCTTGCCTTCTGATTCTGCTATTTCTTTTTCCTCTCAGACTGGGATGCTCTTAGCGTGCAGGATTTATGTGCGTTTTGTCTTTTCTGCAGGCGTTATTTAAACCAAACAACTTTAGGATAACACGTGGCACATTTAAGTCCATGTCAAAAGTTCTCTGCAACCAGGAGATCACACCCCTGTTTTTTGAGTCCTTGCTTCCAGATTTTGGAGACCCTGTAAGCAACAGTTCTTCTGTGGAAGATGTCTACGTCCAAAAGATGATGAGGAAATATGGGATCCCTCATGACTCCAGTAAGTCTGGCTTTTCCTTAAGGCAAAACCATTTCAGAGCTGAACCCTACTGTTTCCAGAGAGATCCAGTGCTGAGCTGTTCCCCTGTACGTCTCAGGAGGGCTGGAAGTGCTTGTGATTTATTCTAGCTGAAGATCTGCACTGCCCTAATTATTGGTGGTTTATTCCCATAAGCATTAAAAGGAAAACAGCCCAAGTAGCAGAGCGGTGCTTGACGCTGTGCTGTTTCCCAGCAGGTCACTGCTTTTTCTTAATGTGTAGTTTTTCGGACTGTACTAACATTATTAGCTCCTTTGAGTTCACGAAACTCTGTGTAACCTCCAAGCAGAGAATTTCGGCTCAAACAATGTGACTCTTCTCTTGAGTTCAGCAACGGGACATCTCGGGGGTGGATTGCTTTTGTCAAGGCGCATTCTGTCAGGCAGTGAAGAGGGCCCTGAAGTCATCCACTGGACACAGCAACACACTGGGCATATGGGAAAAAATACACCAGTAGCTTTCTCATGGCTGGAATATTTGTGCTCCGTGCAATTTGATTACTTTTCTCCCCCTGCAGCTCCATTTTGCTTATCCTTTTACCTGGACCTGGTCAAGACCCCAACTGGAGCTTTAATTTGGTCTTTTTTAAAACCAATGGTGCTTGGGAAGATCCTTTATACACCAGATACCAGAGAAACTCGAGCAATCATGGGCAAGGTATGGCTCTGTTTACACTACCTCAGGATACGCCCACTCAGGATTGTGATTTGTCCACCACGGGCTTGTTTCTCTGAGAAGCAGAAATCTATTTTCTGACTCTTTGGAGTATTAGTCAAATTATGCTTTCCTAGTTGCATTGTCGGTCATCTGGGTCACCTTTTGTTTTTGAATGAGTCTTACCTCCAAAAAGCTGCTGTTGGTCTAATATTGATGATTTTTTAAGGCCGTCAGTTTATGAAGTTTTACCCCCAGATTTTCAGTCAGTAAGGGATTGATGTCTCCCAGGACAAATACTATAAGCAGTGCTTGTTTACAAGCAGACCGGTGGTAGAAGGAAGGCTGATATGCAAGATGTGCTCCAAATGTCACCTCTGAGGCCATGTGTTTAAGTATGTGTGTTCAGGGGCATTTTGCCAAACAGTGACAGGGTGCTAAGAAAAATCCTAAGGAAAACAAGTGTGGACTTAGCCGTTTCATTGATTTATTTATTGTTTAAAAGCTGTAAGGTAATGAAGATATGAATCCCTATATCTTGTGGGCTTTTTTTTGCAGTCTAATGCAACCCTGGAGCAGATGGCTGATCTAGCCCTGAAGTCCCAGGAGTGGTTGGACAAGTCTCCTGTCATCATGAATTCCCTGACAAAGTTAAACCAGACAGTCCTTATGATCGAGGTATGAGACCCCACCTCCCCGTCTCTCTCACGGGGGGAAACTGGGAGAATGGATTTTTTTCCCTGAAATAAACTGGAGTTGCAGGTACTTCAGGGACATCTTAGGGCAGCTGAGGAGACCCTTCTTGGGCTTTTGTCCTGGACTTCACCGTTTCTGTGCCTGCCTGTTCCCGTAACAGAAATACTCCTGATGCACCTTCCCATGCAAATCCTCTTTCTGAAATGATCTGTTTGTAATATGCTCCCTGACACTGGCCATGCTGAGGCCTGCTGGAGGGCTGAGATGAGCAGGGAACGCTCTTCAGTTTGTAAATTAACTTTCTGCTTGATGGAGTGATCCAGCCAGCCAAGACCAGGCAAGAAATGGCTTTTTCAGAAAATGAAACAGTATCTATAATAAGCATGTAGCTCTGGGTACACACATAAGAGCTAGATGTCTTTGTACCTCAGTGAATGTAAATAAAATTTCTTTCTCCCCTCCTAAGGAGCCTAGCCTTGCTTGGATACAGAAAGCAGTAGGCTGTAATGTTTCACATACTTGCTTCCCATTCTCTGCAGTAAAAATGGTCTCCTTTTCTTACAAAACTATGAAAATGAGATCTCTGGAACCCTCAAGCATTAGACATTAATTTCAGTGGCTGGAATTCATTGTAATTTCCATGGCACTGAGAGAAAATCCAGAGTGGAATATGCGGAAGTGAAATCAAATATTCTCTGCTGGCTGCACTCATTGGTGGAATAATGAACTATTCAGCCAAACAAAAATCTCTCTGCTGGTCTCCCAGGTAAATTTTAATCCCCTACCCATCGTGCTGTGGCTGTCTTCACAGGGCTTCAACCAGACACAAATGGGATGTAGTGCACTTGTAGAATAACAGAGGTTGTCCGCAGTTCTTCCATGGGACTCTAGTGCCTGGTGGAGACTCAGTGACCTGCTGACTCCAAGAAACGCTGGCGTGGACGCCCAGGGCTCCGTGTGACGTTTTCATTGCGAACGTTTCTCCATCCTGATACACAGAGTGAAATGCGGCAGATAAGGACAGGAGTAGGAGGGGGTTGCTCAGTGGAGGCAGCTGGCGTGTTCTGTTTTAGAAATATGCTGAATAAGCTCCAGGGGCTTCTGGTCAAGCTGATGCTTTTTCTCTTTGCTTGTTGATAGAACACCCTGCAGAATCCCTTTGTGCAGGTTTTTATCAAGCTGATGGTGGATTTGGATGCAGCTGAATTGCTGAGTCAAATAAACAAACTGGGTAAGTTGTTCCACGTTTGCTGCCCTCCTATTTGTACTTCCAGTCTGGGAGCTCCAGAATCACCAAACTGTAGCCATCCTCTGGTACTGCTGTGGCCAGTATCGGATGCTTTAGCGCAAGGAAATCTCAGCTTTGATTCGAAAATCCTGTGGTCTGTGGAAAAAGACTCCTAGAAAGCAAATGGCTTGGGATGATGAGATGTTTCTCCTGCGCGTTGAAGGCATGGGATGTAGGATGGGGATCTCTGCAGCTGAGCGTGGCCACTGGAGGACACTGTTTAGCCATAATTATGACTTCAAATGAGCTATCTGGGACTCTGCTGGGAAATGTTGTGGAGAGCTCACTTGCACCACATCAGGGTTCAGCTTAAAAGTTTTCCAGAGCAGAAAAGCAAGGGATCAGACAAAGGTACCCAGGCTGATGAAGCCAGGGGCATCATTACAGGAGATGCTCTGCTGGAATTCGCTCTTCCCTGGTGTCTTTTGTGGTCCTTCGAGGTGAAGGACTGATCTGCACTGTGGGAATCATCAGCTAACAGCAGTGGTGGATACATCCTGCACACATGCACGCATGGTGACCGCAGTCCCTTCCTAGCTGGTCTCATTGTCCCTAGTCGCTTTTTTGGTGGGTGGTCCTACACATCAGCATTAACCTGGGTTATGCCAGCAAGCCCCAGCATAAACCAAGAGTGGTTGTAGTCTGTTGCAGTCAGGATATTTACACACTGTTCCTGGCGACCCCTGTGTTATTTCGTGAGTAGCATCTCCTGTCTTAACTCCCCATCAGCTCATCGTGCCTGCAGCAGCTGTTCCAGATTAGTTACACTGCATTATGCAGTCACCTTTCGAAACAGCCAGGAAACAACAGCATCGTTATTAAACCGCATTATCAGGTTTAGTACCCACATCAGCACAACAGTCGTAACTTTTCCTTGTATAAAGCACATTCTCCCCTGAGACAGAGCAGCTCAACACACGAGTCGATTGCATCAAAACCCACAAGATGTGGAATGAATGGCGAGCATCATGTGTGGGTCTAAAACCTCGGCAGGTTAGTAGCAAATTCAGGTTTAGGATGGCTGTCACATCCTATTGCTGGCATCCTCCCAAAGGCAAACTCACGAGCGTATTACAAATGATTAACATAAAAATTGGGTCAACAAACATGCCTTCATTGCACTGTTAAGTGCAGAAATGTATTTTACACTTACTATTTAGTACGATGGGGTTTTTTTCTTCCTTTCTGGTGTCATCGTTAGTGTAAAGAGCAGAACAGTGTGATGAATTTTTTGCTACGTGTAGTGATGCTCCTGGTTTTGTTTGTGTTCTTTTTTTCAGATGATATTCGGCTGGAATTGCAGAACAACACTGACATTGTCGATCAGCTGAATACATTAGCTACCCTTGCTGTAAATGTGTCCTCCTGTGTCTCATTTAATCGCATTCAGGCAGTCCGAAGCGTAGAGGAAATGGAAATGGTGGCTAAAGAGCTCTTTCTGAAGAACAAGCTTTTTGCAAGTATGTGACAGAGTCTCGAGTCCCCTGTAAATTAAAGTTAGCCTGGCA
The DNA here is from genome assembly GCA_027574665.1 of Rhynochetos jubatus. Lineage (NCBI taxonomy): Eukaryota > Metazoa > Chordata > Aves > Eurypygiformes > Rhynochetidae > Rhynochetos > Rhynochetos jubatus. Next base: position 5,774,073 of record CM050654.1, on the reverse strand, counting down.
CAGGGTGGGAGTAGCATAAGAAGTTTGGCTTTCCACCAGCACTGTTGTGGCCACAGCTCCTACCACACAGCAATCAATTTTGAGCCAGCGGGTGTGTGGGACCTGTACACTGAGAGCTCCTTGTGGCAGCATTTTACCCTCCCCTTTTTATACCTCCTCGTCTCTTACACCTCCGCTGTCTGTATAGAAAGCCTTCAGTCAGCTGGGGTTTTCTCTTGGTTAATTCTCACTTCGAAGGAAATTACACTGCCCTTAGGAGATCTCCGTGACAGCTGCCTTCTTCCAGGCCCCCACGGGAAAAGATGCTTTAATCGAGGAAGATATGAGACAGTTCAATTTATTAGAAGGTCATAAAGCTCCTGAGACGTTCCAGCCAAACACTGCAATATTCTATCGGGTCTTCTCAGTCACGCTTTGCACATCTGTGGGACCAGATTGCAGCTTCAGATCGGACCGCAGAGAGGGGCAGGGGGAATAGAGAGTAGGAACCAAACTTATTTTGGATGATACAAGTCTTAATTTTTAAAGGATGCCCAATATCTCCTCAATTAGGATTTGCTTATAAGTCCTGTGACCTGTTTGGGTTTATAGCTCTTAATTCAGGGGGTAGATAGAAACTTCCTTTTCTTTTCTTGGCACTTCAGACCCTGATAATATTTATCTATTCCCACAAAAGCAGTTTTCTTCCATGTTTGTCCTTCATTCCATTGTATGCTTTATATATGGAAAAATATTCTGGAGAGAAAATCTTCTGTGGTATTGCCTCTACTCGAACCGACCTTAGAAGGAAAAAAAAGTCCTGTCTGTCAAACTGTATCTCCAGCGTGCCATTTCCTGACAGGAACTTGCAAAGCTTTTATGTTCTTAGACATCTCAGCTCTGCAAGAATCGGTGTGGGCACAAAAATAGGTGCACAGGTCACAAAGAATTTTCAACACCACATTCCTAAGGTTTTTATGTGCCTTTTCCCTTTCTTTTCCAAGGTATCATTTTCAAGCTGCCTTCAGGCCAAAGCAGCCCTGGGCACGCAGTTCACAGGGACTTGGCCCTCCCTCCCGTGCTCAACTACACCATCCGAATGAGCAGCAGGATCACGCAAACCACCAACAGAATAAGGGAGCGCATCTGGACAGTGGGCCCGCACAATTCCACCTCCCAGAGCCAGATTTACAGCCGGGCGTTTATTTATATCCAGGACAGCATTGAAAGAGCCATTATCGAGTTACAGACTGGCAAGAAGCCAGAGGAAATAGCTGTTCAAGTCCAGGCCATGCCTTACCCCTGCTACAATAAGGATATGTAAGTGTGTGTGGCTTTTGTATTCATGCTTTGTGTAAGCTCCTCTTGTCTGACTGGTGGAGTTCGCCAGCTGCGCTGGTCTCCTTAGTGCTTCACATGGCAGAGAAATCATTTTGGTTTGTGGTGGTTTGGGGGATTTTTTTCCCCAAGGGTCTGAACAAACGAGGGAGTCGTGGACTCTAGTATAAATGGTCTACGTTTAGTTTGCCTGATCTTTTGGTTTCAGTGCTCTGTACGTACCTGAATTGTCATGGTGACTACAGGTTTTGCAGCAGGTACAATTCGCTGTCCCTGTTTTACTACACGTGGTGGAACTGAGCCTGGGATTGGCAGGACTTGGGTTAAACATGAGCGGTGGCTTGTTCTGCAGATGTTTACGTGCAGGCGATGCAGCCGAACTTTGAAAATGTATTTATTGGGCAAAAAAAATAGAGTCCCTAGGTTTATGAGCTTTGTTCCTGGAGATTGCTATCCAGCTGCAGTATTTGTTATTCATTCCAGTGATTCTAGCTGGTGTTCAGTGTATGGTGGGTAGTTCTCGACGCAGGTGCCTCTCAGACGCTGTAAGAAGGATAAGAGGGAAGATGAAATGGTACCAATCATCTCTGGAATAATGAAGGAGGACGGAGAAGCTTGTGATGTGCTGGGTTGCCGGGGTTAAGAGTATGTTATACAGAGCAGTGCAGCGTGAACTGTGTGGACCAGAATGTTTTGAACAGTGAAGCGGGTCCAAAAGTTCTGGATCATCTTCCTTTCCAGTTGTCTCGAGCCAGATCCGCAGCTAGTATGACGTGCATCTCTGCCAAACGCTGTAGCGAGAAGCGAATCTCTCACAGCTGAGGACCTGCCCCTCTGGCAAGACAATTTTGGTCCGCGTTGGAAAGCTGGCAACGTGGTACTTCCTCAGAGTTATTACCCTGAGCACAGCTGGTGGCCGAACCGAGCGGAAAACACGCAGGGAGGGGGTTTCACGTCCACCAGAAAGCACTGAAGGATGTTCGGCAGATCGTGTCAGGAGGCTGGATGGTCTCTCTGTCCTGACACGAGGGTCTCCCTTGGGCCGACAGCACAGGCTAGACTGAGGAGCTCTTTCTGGTGAAAAGCCTGCGTGTCTACTGCACGAGCTAAAAGGTTGTCGGGGGGGCTACAGGAGCTATAGCAGACCCCCCGACCTCCCCTGTCAGCCTCTCGCTTCAGAGAGCTGGGGACCTATGATCTCAAGGTAACCGCACGCAGAGCGCCTGCGAGCATGCAGGCAGTCAGCATTCAAACCGAGTGCCAGCTTCGTGCAGGAGATATAGGTGAATTATGGCTGTGAGATGGTTTTGTACAATGATTAACTGCCTGCTGGAGGCATCCACTACAGTGTTATCTGCTCCTTTTTTTGTTCTTGGGCTGCTGAGAAAACCGCTTCCCTTCGGGTTTCCCTCCCCACCCCGGGTTCAGAGGGACAAGAGTTTGCTCGGTTATTAAAATACCTAAAGGCTTTGGATTTGCATCCAGAAGTTGTCATCATAAAATGACTGTTTATTGATTGTTATCACATAGTTACCATGCTGTAGGGAAAAGGAGGGAATATATATACCAGCACACAGAAGGTGTTGGGAAATGCTGAATTTTTAATAGCCTAGGGATCATGCACAAGGTAGTAGCTGAAAAAAACCCCAAACAACAGTAGTAGAGCTACTGAAATGCCTGTTCATTATTCCTTATAAATATGGCTTTATCTGCATGGAAGCATTTCCTGAAAGCGCTGGTTTATGGGAAATTTTCAGCTTTACAGATAAGCATACTAATTTCTTACTGTTACTGTACATTAAGCTTTTCCCAGGAATATCACTGATTTTTTTTTTTAAGCCAGGTTTAGAAATGAGGGAGGAAAGCATAAGCCCCGTGGATACAATGAAGTGAATCTCCTGCCATGACAACTGCTTTCCGTCGCAGAAGGAGAAATTTACTGTTGGGCAGTGTTGTCTTTTCTCACATTTGGCACAGGAGGAAGGTTTTAACTAAACTGAGAAGCCAAGAATTGTGAAGCCCATGTAGACCTGGATCTGCAATATCTGTCCTGTGGGGTAGTAGGACAGACATTTTAAAGGGAAACACCAAACTCCAGCACCAGGAAGTATGGCCTGATAGCAAAATTTGGCCATTATATCTATTAACGGAACTGGTAATTATGGCTGGCTGCAGTGATGATGCAGACATGGGGTGCACCCCACCAGAGAGCCAGGAGATGCCACTCCTATGGTGGTTCCTGCTCCTGCCAGTGGTGCTGCTGAGCAAAACTTCCAGAATGCATCTGGAAATCCCTCTGTGATTTTAAAAAAGAAAATAGATTTGAACAGTCAGGAGTTTCATGAATAGAAAATCCAATGCAATGGCAAAATAGCCTTTTTTTTTTTTTTTTTTTTTTGTAATTATTAATTATACTCCACGTTTTGAAATATAAGCTTGTCTTTTCCTGTGCCAAAGTATTATTCTGAAAAGTATATTCTGTATAAAGCCTTAATCCCCAGAACATTTCGTATTCAGCTAAAGCCTGCATTTGCCTTTTACAGGTTCTTAACCAGCGTGACCTACTCTCTTCCATTTGCTCTGATGGCTGCCTGGGTGCTGTTTATAGCTGATTTTGTTAAAACACTTGTTCAAGAGAAAGATCTGAGGCTTTATGAGGTACGGTAAAACTTTCTGGGGCGTGCAAAATTATAAACAGATTTTCCTTATTAGCGGCTAGCATGTCTCATGTGCAGTATTAAATGGAGCAAAACAAGCATTAAGGAAAATAATATTCCAAATACCTATTGTTTGACCTGCAGCGTTTGAATTCTGACATTGTAACCAAGCTCAAACCCATAGGAATGCAGGGCATTTGCCCTTCAAGTGGTGAGAATATTGCTTTGCAGTCCTGAACACTGGAAACACGGGGACATCACAAAATTACAAGTTTTCTGAAGATTTAAAGCTCTCTAAAAATTGACTTTGAGTCATACCTACTGGGGTCAAAGACATGAAAAGTGACTTATTTTCTATCCCCAAGGTTATTATACTTAATATTTCAGAAGGTGCTACATATGACATCAGCTCCTCTGAAATGAAGTTCTTCATTCAGGTTGCCTATTGGAAAAGAAATTACGTTGACACAAAGGGAATTTACAAAATTAACTCAGGTTTTGAGTGTGAACACAGTCAACAGAGATGAGCAGCGAAGAACTTTTGTAAAACTAAGCTTCAGCAAGCAGTGAAAGCTCAAGCAGATTTGGGGTTTATCTGGTACCATGGAAACAAATACGGATTCACCAAAAGCATTTCCAAGAAAGGGCGCTCCGAACCGCAGCGAGCTTGGCGATGCGTGAGCCAGGAGCTAGCTGACAGCCCCTCACTCTGGTTTAGGGAACCCAGTTTCACTGTCCCTAACAACCAGGATGTCAGTCATCTTTTTAGGTGTGTAATAATCTACAAGACACCAGCACCTCTGCTTTCTTTTGGATTTATCAAAAATTCACAGTTTTGCACAAGTCTTGTGGACGTGATCGTCAGCTACCATAAATGAATGTTGCTTCCTTATAACCATGGTAATTTAGCTTTTTTTTTAAATTGGTCTTGGGGACGGGGTGTGAGAAATGGTTTTGTTTCAAAGACACTTAAGAGCTTTTACCCTCAAGCCACTGGATTATTTCAAAATACCACCAAAAGGCATTAGAAAAGCTACAAATCTAAGGCCAGAAGTTGCTTTAGATCTTGTGGGCTGCGACCTGTCGTACTTGCAGGTCCTTCCTGTGCTGTCCTTCTGCAATAGACTGCGTTGCAAACCCAGGGCGTTCCAGAAACGAGTGCCTCATTTCTCCCTCATTTGATAACCTCATTTTAAGGCTATCAACATGCAGAATGCCAAAGTATGGAAGAGCACGTTTTGGTTGTATGCCCTGTCCAGAAACTGCAAAAAGAAAATGTTCAGTATCAGCAGAAAGATCTCTTAATAGTAATTTGTGACTTTGTTGTTCGCCTTTCTCTCTGTAGTACATGAAAATGATGGGTGTTAACGCCAGTAGCCATTTCATCGCCTGGTTCATAGAGTGTGCCATCTTCCTCCTAATTACTGTCACCTTCCTCATCATCGTTCTAAAAGTGGGTGACATCCTTCCCAAAACAAACACAGCGCTCCTGTTCCTGTACCTGATGGACTACAGCCTGTCCATCATAGCCATGAGCTACTTCATCAGCGTTTTCTTCAACAACACCAACATAGCAGCCTTGGTGGGCAGTCTCGTGTACATCCTCACCTTCTTCCCCTTCATCGTGTTGCTCGTCATTGAGAATCATTTGAGCTTCTCTGTGAAGAGCCTGCTGGTAAGTTCTGCTTCTCAGTCACCTGTGTGTGGAAGCAGATGCTCACCTTCAATAAACTTCAGATCTTGTCATGGCTTGTGTCACAAATACACGTGAGTGGGGTGCCTTTCTGAATTCCACCAGTGGTGGGAGACCTGGAATTACTTGTGTGCCATGACTGAAAGCAATACTTAGGGAATTTTTATGAGATCCCACCTGCCAGCTGAATCAGGGTGGTTTAATCGATGTACTTTGCCCTTTTGAATTGCCAAGCAAAATGGGTGACTTTCAAGCGCCGTGAAAAATGAGGCTGTCTCAGTACAGAGTTTAGGTAGCCGCGCTCTGAAGGAGTGCTGGCTCTGCTCGACCCTTAGTTTCATGTATCCTGCATTCCTAGCCATGGAAACAGATGTAAAACCTTGTTTCTTACCAAGGGTAGAAGTCAGTAGGTGTTAGGTTCCAGTAGCCAGGCTTGTTTTCTTTGAGTCACTAAATTCAGGAAAGGACATCTAATAGTGCAAGTGGTAAAGTTATCAACCATATGGCAGGTAATTCTCAAGCAGTGCTGTATTTCAAAAGCCTAAAATAAAGCCCTGTATGAGGGAGGAAGTTGGGTCTGGGCTGTGGAAGCAAGTGGAAGGCAGGCTGTAAGGAGACATTACAGCCCAGAAGCCCTGCCCATCGTAAGCCTGGTCCAGTGCTCTTTGTGACTGTTGGAAAAAAAAACCACTCATTTTTCTGGCTACTGGACCAAGCCAGTGAGGTGCCTGATTGGTTGATTGGCTTGATTTCTTTTTGAGACTAATTCATAAGTTCTTTGTTTTCTGTTTTCTTTACTCCACAGAGCCTGTTGTCTCCAACTGCCTTCAGTTACGCAAGCCAATACATTGCTCGGTACGAGGCACAGGGCATAGGTACGTCCACTGTAGACAAAACTAGGCTCTGAGCTGCCGTGGTTGTGACACCCTATTAACTAGTACGGATCCTGTTTGTATTTCTAAATTCCTTCCTGCAGGTCTGCAGTGGGACAACATGTATAAGTCCCCGATGATTGGAGACAACACTTCCTTTGGCTGGATGTGCTGGCTCATTCTGATAGACTCTTTCATTTACTTCATCCTGGGGTGGTACATAAGGAATGTTTTCCCAGGTAAGGATACAAAGCATTGAGGCTGGTGCTGCTTTCTTTTGGAAAACAATGCATACAACACTGGCTGATTCCATGGCTGAGGCAGTGAGACACTGCACACACGGCATACCTCTGCTTCTAGATCGAAGGGAGCGCGACTTTGTGGATGTCTGAGGGTTAATGAAGCTGAGATAGAGCAGAGCTTATCACATGGGTAGGTGGGTCTCCTGGAGAAGCTGAAGCCAAGGACATGGGAGAATGTGGTTGGGGTCTGCTCAGTGAAAACGAGAGCAGAGCCTGTTAGCCTGCATTTGTCAGTTGAGTGATTTTGTGTTGCATTACTTATATCATTTGATTTCAAAAAGTAATTCCTGCCTTGGGCAAGAGCCAGTACATTTGTCTTTTGCTTTTCTTCCTCACCTAATGAAGCAGTCCACTGGCACACGGAAATCTGCCTGCTGGAAAATGTAAAGCACTCCTGCCCTCCAGCTATGAAGTTACTCAGAATAACAGATCAGTGAAAGCTTCCTGTTGTGTCAGCTGGGCAAACCCTGCCGCGTACCAGCAGTACGTGAGCACGTCAGGAGGGGAGAGGTCCCTGGGGAGTTTATTTTTGCCGGTTTCAGTGCACCCCAATAATGATACTTCCTGCAGAAACAGACACCTGAATGAGATCCCTCTTGTCCTTGCAGGTAGATACGGCATGGCTGCTCCCTGGTATTTCCCGTTCCTCCCATCTTACTGGATCGAATACAACAGTTACCTCCCCTTCTGGAATGAGAAGCGAAGAGGCCTTCTCTTCACCAAGCTGATGTTAAGGAAAGAAGCCACCCTCAACAATAAGATATGTATGTGAATGCTGGGTGGGGTGGCGAGAAGCGAAGCCAGATTTGTCAAGGGGCAGCGTACCCAGAAAGCACGTTTCTGTATGGATCCTTATTTTGTAGCACAAGAAAAATGGGAAGCTGTTCCTTACCTGAATGGAGATTTGGCTTTTAAATCGCACTCGTTCTTCCTGTTCGGTGTGGAAACCCAGTACGGGTACTCACAAACGTATTTTACATGTTATAGTTGAGATATTGAAATATTTAGACTGTAAAATACTGTGAGATCGCACACAAAACCTTGCTGATTCTACCTAACTGAACATCACTTAGTAGTTTTGCTGCGTGTCCTCTAATTTTCTGTGCTTGCTTAGTATAAATTAAGTTAGGTGCTCCGAAACATCTAAATATGAGACCTTTTCAGAAGTGATTAATGCCTATTGTCAGGAGTTATTAGAAGCTGCAGAAGTAAAAAGGAGAAATCCCAGAGAGCTCAAAAATTATACAGATCCTGGGAAATGTTCTCCGCATTCCTAGCTGAAAGGCACCTAATTCTGCTGTATTTTGTTTTTAAAAGCCCTTCTTAGCTCTAAGGTGAAAAAAGTAGGACAACCACCTTCTGCAGTGCAGTAACCATCCTCTGACCCTTCCCTTTGGTGTCAAAGGTGCCCCCCCTCCTCACCTGGAACCGGAGCCCACTGATCTCACCGTGGGAGTCTCCCTCCGTGGCATAACCAAGGTTTATGGATCCAAAGCTGCAGTGGACAACCTCAACCTCAACTTCTATGAAGGGAATATCACTTCCCTGCTGGGACACAATGGAGCCGGGAAAACTACTACCATGTACGTATCCTTTAAAGCTGCTTTATTTTATACGGCGGGGCATGGCTGGGTGAACAAGAGAGCAAGTGGGGCTGTTGGGAGCGTTGGGAGACTGAATAAGATGCTTTATTAGGCCAAATCTCTCTTGTAGTTTTATCTTGCCCATGGATGACCTCAGCAGTCCCTTCATCTATTAGAATTAAAGGTTCTTTTCCTCTTAGAAACGTGGTTTTTTATCTGGTAGGATTCCTGTAATACACAGCACAGCAGCTATCCTAGCATTTTGTTCCATGACACTTTGGTGCCTGGGGTTAGGTTGTTCCGAAAGCTGTGGGTAGCTTGTGCACACACAAAAGCTGAAGTGATATTAGCAGGAAAGCTTAATAAAGGCATACTTCAGCTGTACAAACCCGTGTGTTGGCTGGGTTGGAATGGCAGTGGGTTAATACATTGGCCTTTCAGCCCTTCCAGCCTTGCCATTTCTAAATTAGTGTTTGAGTTGTTAGATAACAGCACTAAAACAGAGCTGTAGAACTTGATTTCTGCACTGATATATATGTGGCTCGCTCTGAAAGCAACATTAAGCTGATAAATAGAAGCCTCAGAAGAGCTGAAAACAATAAGACAGATGTGTGCTTCATCTCAGCTTATTATCAATTCATCTCAAATCCTGTTTGCAAAGCGTAGGCAAAGGTGATGTGGGGAAAAGTATAATAGCTTCTTGAAACAGTGCAGGCTTCAGTTCCTGGGTAAGGTCACCAGTTACTTCTTTCCTTTTTAATGATGGTTAAAAGGTCCAGGGGAGAGAGAAGCTCTGGGAAGGTGAAGGGCAGTCCGAGACGCATCTTCTCCCTTTAGTCCCTGCAGGACAGCACCAAAAATGACCTGTAATGTGCAAGTAGTTATTCTGAGCAGAGGGTGTTTGGCTCGGGCCTGTTGGGTATCGCTAGGTAGGTAATTCTTTGCTCCAAGGAGATGAAAGTGCTGCCCAGTGTGAGATGTCCTGTGTGCAAGTCCTCTCTCCATTATTTCTTGTTAGGAGTGGCAGCGAAATCAGGTTTCCGTGCTCTGATGTGGTTAGTCAGATGGGGATGTGCTGTTCAGTCGCTGTTGTGGTTGGCAATACGAGACTGGCTGGATGCTGCAAAGAACTTCAAAGACCGAAGAATAACCTCCTTATATGAATTCCCAGCGATTATATCGGAAGTCAAGGGCATGCATGAGAATTGACGTATGGGTTGTGCAATGCTCCAACCTAGGGAGGGGGATGCTGAAAGGAAGATAAAAGTACATGTGAAAAGCAGCCAGAGTTCAGCGTGCGAGCTTGGTACTTGCCCTGGCGTTCCCACAGAGGGGTAGGAGGATGTCCCTTGACGATAACTGGCCGCCGCTCTGCCAACGCACGGACAGACAGCAGAAGCAGCAGCGGTCGGTGGTGTGTGGCTGGAAGAGGTGTGGGGGTGATGTAAGGAAACTTTGAAAGTGATGATGTGCACAGGACCGTGTGAAAAACCCACTTATGGCTTTCTCCTGTTTCTGATTTCCTTTTCTGTTTCCCTTTCAGATCTATTTTGACCGGGTTGTTCCCCACATCATCAGGTACCATCTTTGTGTATGGCAAAGACATCAGGACAGACCAGGAAGTTATCAGGAAGAACATGGGGGTGTGTATGCAGCACAACGTGCTCTTTAACTACCTCACCACGAAGGAACACCTACTGCTCTACGGGTACATCAAGGTCCCTCACTGGAGTAAAGAGGACCTCTACCAAGAAGTGAAGAGGTATAAAAAGGGTTGGAGAAAGGAGAGAGGGCTGGCAAAATTACTGCGTGGTAGTGCCATTGCCACTGCAAAGCTCCAGCAGATGGGTGTGAGGATCGCTGTGGACCCAGCGTAGAGTTCAAATAATGCCTTGGCCCGACTAGAGGACTATAGTGAGTGTTGATACCTGTGGCTGTAAGAAAAGAGTGTCTCTTCTCCGGGGGGTTTACAAGCTTCTTCAGAGATGGCAGTTCTTTGGAGATGAATCTATAGGCCTAAGGGTCTAGTCCTTGCCGCTTTACAATTTTCCCCAGAAAGAGATTTAATCAACCACTCAGAAAGATGATGTGGACTTTATTGGTTCTGAGAAGAAGTAAAGCAGCCAGAACGTCACTGGAAGTTTGGATCTTGGTGTTCTCAGTCGATGAGGTTGAGCCTTTAACCTTGACTTGTCAGATGGAGACCTTGAAAAGATCCTCAAAAATGGTTTAAATTAAAATCCCAGTGCCTGAGCTCCAGGGCGAATCATCTCCCTGTGCTGTGACCGTTCAGTGGAGCAGCCCGTACTTGAGCAGTTTTTCATTTGCAGTTATGGGGGTTTGGGTATTTTCAGATCCCCTGCTTTTCAAAGATGCCTAAAGGACAACCTCTGGGGGTTGGTTTTTCTTTCTTTTCAAGGACTTTGAAGGAGACTGGACTGTACAGCCATCGTCACAAGCTAGCTGGCTCCCTGTCCGGGGGGATGAAGAGGAAGTTATCTATAGCTATTGCTCTCCTGGGTGGATCAAGGGTGGTGATACTAGATGAACCAACCACAGGGGTGGATCCATGCTCTCGGCGAAGTATTTGGGAAATTATCTCCAAGAATAAAAAAGGTACCGTGACGAGAGGAGATGCTGCCCAGTGGCAAAGGCAATTCGTGTCACTTTTGCAAATACGGTGTCAGTGGCTTTGAACTGCGGAGACGACAGAGAAGGAATTGTGGGGGGCTGGAATTTTGCAGGCCCTCTGGGTGCATCCTGGTTGGCTTCTGTAAATTCACAGTGTCATTTGAAAGTAACTTTAGCATAATACACAGTTTACAATACAGTAACTTTCAGCTTCTCTCTAAGGCTGCCTTTTAGCCAATTTCACTCATAATTACAAAAAAGCGCAGCGGGTTTTCACCTGACACTCTGTCCCCTCCTCCAGCATAGCTTTCACCCGTCTCCTCTCATCACGCGTGTCTGTTCTGTGGTAGCTGACAGCTTGGTGTTTTCCAGGCAGAACCATCATTCTCTCCACACATCATTTGGATGAAGCCGAAGTTCTGAGTGACCGAATCGCTTTCCTAGAACATGGAGGGCTCAAATGCTGTGGTTCGCCGTTCTACCTCAAGGAAACCTTTGGTGATGGATACCACCTGACGCTTACGAAAAAGAAGGTTTGTGTCTGAGCTGGTCCTAAATTTTCGGCATCTGGGGTGGGAAACTGAGTCAGTCGTATGACAGGAAAGGAGAAGGCAAGCCACAGTGTCCCACAGAAATGGAGCGTGCTGCAGAAGGTTCTTCTCAGTCTTAGGTGTCTGCAGTGGAGTGGCTGTTTTCCTGTAATTTCACTGTCATGGAATATCTTCTTTTATGTGGCCGCTTCATGCTGGAGTGAAAGTGGGATGTGTTTTGGGTTGAAACCCTTGGGTTTGGCCACACAGGTTCAAGAATCTGCTTGACTGTTTGTTGGGCTGCCAGTAAGATCATTTTTTCATGTGCCCCAACCACTGAGATACCTGTTTACTGTGCACTCTGCTCCCCGACTCGCTCTGCCTGTCCCATGCTGGAATTCACATGCTTTTATTATAAACAAGTTTCCTTCAGACAGACAGCCTACGTGGAGAGTTCCCTGCAACACAAGGGGAATTCAGCCCCTCTGCACGAAGCCTTGCAGCATTAATAGACACAGCAGAGACCTGGACTTGAGCATCCTGTATCCCAGGAGCAGCCTTTTTTATCCTCCCTTCCCCGCTGGGCCTTAGCTCCCTTTCGTGTCCCGTGAGCACGGTCACCACAGCAGGCAGAGGCAGAGGTTCGCCTGTTCGCCAGCCTGCACGGAGCTGGAGCGCTCAGCAGCTCGCTCTCTGAGGGGGGCCATCAGGGCTCCTTCAGGGATGCAGGCACTTACGGCTGTATCGGCAAGAGCCGAGTGACAGTTCCAAGGCCGGCAGCGTTACCCAAGAACGCCTGAGGAGCTGGGTGTGAGCACGCCACTTCTCGGTGAGAGGGGCTAACGGAACGCGCGGCCCTCACTGCCCTCAACGCGGAGGGAGGCTCTGTAGTGGGGCCACTGGACCAGTCTCCATCGCCCTTGGAAAACAGGAATGTCAGTGCTCTGCTTTGTGGAAAAGGAAGAGGGTCTTCCTGAGGGCTCAAGGCAAGGCCAGGTGCAGAGTGTGGGTTCTGGAGTTCTGGGAAATGAAGCAGATGGGAAGAGCTCATCCATAGTACCCAGCCTGAGGCAAAATGTTGTGCTTCCGTGGAGGGGGGAACTCTGCCCTTGATAGCATTCAGTACAGTGCTGTTGGTAGCCCCAGCATGCAGAATAACGTGCAGATACCATAAGGATCAGCCCCTCTTCCAAAATTGCTGGCGGTATAGGTGGAATGAAGACAGACCCGTGTGCAAGCCCCTGTTTTTCACGGGGAAGAGGCTGGATCTGTGCTGGCAGCAGAGTTCAGGTACCAGCTCCCTTGCGGTTGGGCTTTTTCTCTGCTGTACTACAAACCCTCTAGCTCATGCAGAGCAGTTGATTCAGCCCAATCCCAAAATCCCAGTAGACAGAGGGAGCCCAGTGAGGTCTTGGGTGGACCGAAACGGGCACAGTGCCACACCTCCTCTTCAAGGAGAACCCACTTCCATCTCCTTTGGATATTTAACTTGAAACGTGGCATACCTGGACTGCAGTCACATTCTGATTATGCTCTGGGACGGGATGAGAGCCAAATCCTGCGGTAGGAAGTTTGACCTCGCAGCCTTCTCGGTGACCACAGAGTGTTTTCCTTCTTTTTCAGAACATGATTGAGGAGTGTGACACCACAGCAGTGACCTCCTTGATCCAGTCCCACCTCCCGGAGGCTTATCTCAAGGAGGATATTGGTGGAGAGCTCGTGTACGTGCTTCCCCCCTTCAAGTCCACAGTCTCAGGGGCCTACCAGGCACTTCTCAGAGCCCTCGATACCAGCTTGAGTGATCTCCACCTTGGTTGCTACGGGATTTCAAACACAACCGTGGAGGAGGTATGAGCTCGGGATCCGCTGGATTTAGTGAAACGTTACGGAGATTAACTTCACGGAGCTGCAGCAGGGAAAGGAGTAGTGTGGTTGTGCACTGTGTAACTCTTACAAGCCTGTGAGTGTGTAGATGCGTTCATAAACCTCTGCAGATGGTACTGCACCAAGGGTACCGCCGTCTCACCTTCCTAACAGCTTTTTGGCGTTTGACCCAGAAAGTGAGATGCCGGAGTTAGACTGAGGAGAGAGGGCAACGATGTGTTTCTGAGCTGCTCTGGTCTCCACGAGGCTGGGTTGGCCTACAGGTGCAGTCAGCAGGGAGGGAATTAGCAGACAGTGCTAAACTTCAGCGTGGAGGCCATACCGTGCAAATGCCTGGTGCGTCTCGGAGTAACGCAGGCACCTCTCTGCCCGCGGGAAATCACTGCTCAAATAAACACAAACATTCGGGTGCATCAGAAACAAACTAAGTTGAAACGATGAGCGGTGATTACAACTTCTTCAGTGGGTGCCGTGCTGGGAGAGCTGCCCGTGCGCTGCTCGCTGCGTGGGTGTGGAGGGAGTAGAGATAGGTAGGGCCTGGGCTGAAACACAGCTTTGTTTACTCCGGCTCGGTAGTCACGGAGCAGGTGGTAAGAGGACAAGGTGAGTCCAGGGGGCGGCTGCAGAGGTTTCAGCTTCCACTGCTGCCGCAGGAGAGGGACAGGAGGTGACAAGGAGCTGGACAACAACAATTTTATGCTGAAAACAAAGTGAATTTCTCTCACTGAGCACAAAGGGAACAGAAAGAGGATTGTAATTCCCAGTCACTGCACCAACTACAACTACAAAGTAGGACCATGGATTATGATTATTGTTTTGGTAAATGGAGTAATTTGGACCAATTTTCCTTCCTATTTTCTTGCTCCGTAGGTGTTTCTCAATCTGACAAAAGAGCTAGGGAAGGACCAGCAAGAAGATGCTGAACTGCCCCAACAGCTGCCTGGAGCCAGTGGTCAAATTGGCAGTGACGAAATGTCCGTGAGCACGGATACCTTCACAGAAAGAGACGGTACGAAATTACCTCCAGGTTTTATTCCAGTTTTGTCGCAGGTGCGAACAGTGGCAGATGGACTGATTGGAGCTCCCTGTCCTCTTTCTTTGTTGAAAACCACATTTCACCCAACCAGGAATCACAAAACCAATAAATCATCAGAAGTGCAACACTCAACAGTTGTTTGGATCCACGCCTGAATCACAGAATAAATTACAGAGGGGTTCTGTTTGCATCTGCCTCCCTTTAAATTGATTCAGATTTTAATGTAATCAAATACAGCATGTGGGTGAGAGGGAAAACGTACACCTCTGGAAGTAATTGCTGTAATTGATGCAGAGGAGTGTTTCTAAATAACTAGTAGAACTGAAGAGAAACTTGTGGAAGCCCTATAGCCTGTTGCAAAAGCAGTGGAGCTCTGAGCAGGGTGCTTCTCTGCCTTTTGCTGTGTCCCAGCCATTGCAGTACAGTCAGACAGCTCAGAGGGCCAGACAGTGGGATAAATTCATGTTCAGAGGACAATCGAGCTACACCAGTATCCCTGAGGGTTTGGGAACGTCGCCCAAAAGTGAGCAAACACCTAGCTAAACAACCTTTCTCACAGAGCAGAAACACATTTTCACTTAGGAATATACCGTTTATAGTTAGGGAAGCAGATAAGGGACAACACAGAGGCATTTTCATGCTCCCTTCTCAAAGCTGACCTGTACTGTAAATGTTACTGTCAACAGTAACTCATACGCATAGAGAAGCATTTTGTGTCACCCCTAATGAACATGAGCCGGCCGTGTGCCCTGGCAGCCCAGAAAGCCAACCGTATCCTGGGCTGTATCAGGAGAAGTGTGACCAGCAGGGCGAGGGAGGGGATTCTCCCCCTCTACTTTGCTCTGTTGAGACCCCACCTGCAGTCCTGCATCCAGCTGTGGAGCCCTCAACATCACAAGGATATAGGCCGGTTGGAGCGAGTCCAGAGGAGGCCACGGAGATGCTCCGAGGGCTGGAGCCCCTCTGCTATGGGGACAGGCTGAGAGAGTTGGGGGTGTTCAGCCTGGAGAAGGGAAGGCTCCAGGGGGACCTTAGAGCACCTTCCAGTGCCTGAAGGGGCTACAAGAAAGCTGGGGGGGGGGAGAGCTTTTTACAAGGGCGTGTAGTGACAGGACAAGGGGTAATGGGTTTAAACTGAAAGCGGGGAGATTTAGATTGGACATCAGGAAGGAATTCTTCCCGGAGAGGGTGGGGAGGCCCTGGGACAGGTTGCCCAGAGAAGCTGTGGATGCCCCATCCCTGGGAGTGTCCAAGGCCAGGCTGGATGAGGCTTGGAGCAACCTGGTCTAGTGGAGGGTGTCCCTGCCCATGGCAGGGGGTTGGAACTGGATGGGCTTTAAGGTCCCTTCCAACCCAAACCAGTCTGTGATTCTGTGATAATGAGAGTGCTGAAAAGGATTTGCTTCATGTTGTGTAACATAGGTTAATATTTCATAAAGAGGAATAGGTTGCACACAGTTTGCATCTGCTTTTAGTACACTACAACCCTGCCCATGCAAAGGATCGGTTGGTGTATGTGCCTTGTTTTCTTGTTCCTCTTACTGATTTGTGTGAGGACCTGCTTTCTCAATTAGGAGAATTTTCTGTTTGCAAATAGAAAAGCATGAAACGTTTCCCCAGGAAGTTGCAGCTGGGTTGGTAAGATGTAGGTAACTACTTGCACCTGGAAGGCTGTGTTCCTCTTGCAGGGTCTCAGAATGACCGTGCTACATGTATTCATTTGAAATGAAACAAAAAACTGGGGTTACACGAGCTTGTGACTCAAGATCCAGAATCTGAGTCCTGTCCCAAGCCTGACCCTTGCATCCCTTCCAACCTGGCAGTTTTGATTTGCCATCGGTAAAGGGGTGCCGGAAGCTAAATATACTCCCAGGTACTATAGCCATCAGTTCCCTGCGTTTCGCAACCGCTGACCCGTGACAAAATGCTGTCTTCTTTTGTACCCAGATCAGCTCCTGATCAGATCAAAAAGCCTGCAGGGTTTGCCGTTGCTGCTTAAGAAGACGTCAGCTCTGTTCATTAAGAGGTTCCACCATACCCGCCGGGATGTCAGAGGCTTCATTGCTCAGGTCGTCCTCCCGGTCCTCTTCGTGATGGCTGCGATGGGGCTTGGGACACTGAGAACTAAGGAGACCGACTATCCCGAACTGCTTCTTTCCCCTTCTCTGTACGGCACATCCGACCAGGCAGACTTCTTCGGGTGAGTGGTGTCCTTGGTGATCCTTCAACCCATTCGTTTATGAAGGCCCAGGATTATTTCTAGGCAGACCCAGTGGAAAAGTGTTACGCAGACGATATGTAGCTGTGCTGTCTGCGTCGTCGTTACGCAGAGCAAATCCCTGGGGTGGGTGTGCGGCTCTAGGCAATAAGCAGTCCTTCTAAACCCGTGCGACTGCCCTCCTGCACTGCATGTACTTAAGCAGTTTGCAGGGCTAGCACCCCAAATAACCCTTTATTTAGCATCTTAAATGAATCCTGTTTCATTCAGACAGTTTTCCTTTGCTCAGTGGAAGTATACTGAAAGTTTTTCTTTTCTTTTTCTTTGTTAAATCTTAGGAATTTTAATGAAACCACAGACGCTTTAGTCGCTTCGATGCTTGCTTTCCCTGGAACGGACAACACGTGCATGAACGAAAGTAATTCGTAAGTAGTTCTTGGTTTTCTTCCATTTAAATTCTGAATCCGCAAGAGAATTGACAGAACACTATTAGCCATTAGATCTTTTTAATCATCTTTGATCATGTGCAGAATTTTCTTACAATGATGCCACATTCAGAGAAAAAAAACCCTCCTGCCTCTCTCCAGACTGACTTGCCGACCCTCTCAGCTCGTTAGGAGATGTCCGAGTGGCCTTTCGGGGGCAGGCGCAAGCCTGCGCTGCTCACAGCCTCGAGCTGGCGGGATGCAAGTCTGTTCTGAGCGGAGAGCTGTGGAGTCATGATTGGTGTGAAGCAGGCCTCAGGCCTGCCACGGGCCTACGGGGCTCCCACGTGGCTTGGAGCGAAGGCTTGCGCCTGCCAGCACGAAACTGCGGGTGCTCTTCAAGACAGGGCACTATCCTGTGCTTCAGAGGCCGGGACTTCCACGCACTCCCACCGCTGTTCTTTCCTTGCCTCAAGAAGTGTTCACTGCCACTAGTGGGCTCCTTTATTACTATGAGTAGTAAGGGAGCAGCTTTGGCGGTGGCAGGATGCTAGAACTAGAGTGAGCTCTCCTTCTAGCGGGGTCGTAGTCCTTGCCTCCCAGTAATCCCAATTAGAACGCGGAGCCCGCCCAGAAAACTCTCCGCATCGCTTTTGCTGTCTGTGTCTAAAAGCTGTGCCATGAGGGCTAGGGTTTTTTTGGGCTCTGCAGATACATTTTCAAGGAATTGGTAGTAAAATCCTGGGCAGGCTTGCATGCTCACACGTGCCGCATCTTTGCAGGCAAATATTTACACTGAGTATCTGCAGAGGCTGCCTAGCCAATGCAGTCCGCCGCAGGACTCCCCAGCTATTGCAATGACAATAGCCCTTATTTCTGCACCGTGAGATGATTTTGGCCTTTGCGTGCTAACTCCTTACACCGTCTGCTGTGGGAATGAAGTGGTGTCTGGGTTCCTTCTAATCAGCTGAACGGGTCCCAGCACAGAAGGCAGCAGTGAGGACTCTCTGCCGAGAGGCACTGAAGGCGGCGGGAGGATGGCTGTTCCCTGAAGCCCTCAGAGCTGAAAAGAAGCTCTGCTTTCCTGCTGAAGCTGCTCGCTGCCACCCTTGCTGTCACGAAACACGACGGCAATTAGCATCGTTTGCGCAGCTCAGCGTAGGGAACCTCAGAGGAAAATGTGTTCACTTTCAGGCAGTGCTTACAGGAGGACATGCTCGGCCAGTGGATCAGCAGTGGAAACCAGAGAACGAAATATTCTGCCTGCAACTGCACCGATGGCATCCAGGTAATTTGAATGAACCCAAAAGAGAGGGAGCTTGGGGGCTCTTGTAGGCTGGGAGTGGTTTTGTGGGCAGGCATGATGCCGAGGGGAACTCAGTGTTCAGATTCCTCCTGTCTCTCTTTGGCCTTGTTGATTTTGGATAACCACTGTCTGCACCACTCTGAGGACCAGCAAGGAAGCAGCGTGCTCGGAAGATTTACATGCTGATACATCTGCCTTCCTCCCCGTGGTGGGAAAAGCTTTAACGGTGGTTTTGAAGGCTGTATGATTGTCCCATTTAGCCGAGGTGAACACGTATTCATGAGGAAAATTACGTTTTATACAAGCACTGTCATTATATGAAAGCACAGTTTGCTCTTCAGAATTCAACTTTATGCGAAGTCTAGATCCATCTGCTTTTACTCCGCTCCTTGTTATAAGTGGTAACGATTAATAACTCAGTTATTTGCATTAGGGTGGTACCTACAGAACCAGATATGGCCACTGCTGGGCTTAGCATCTTTATACGCACATGGGCAAAGGGCAGATTCTGCCCCGGTGATGTTAGTTTTACACTCCGGTTTGAAGCTGAGCTCTCCTCCCTCCAGTGCTGTTCACCCGCCTTAAGCTCTGTGCCAGTAGGAAACCAGACTGAAGGCGCAGTGTGATGCCATCTGTAAGATAAAGCATGTACTGAGTTGAATGTCCCTACTCATTCCTTAAAACACAGCTATTTTACGCGTTTTTTTCTGGACGCACACTTCATTTCGCGTCGTTAAAAGTATCGGCGTCGTTTCTCCGCTGAGTCGGGATAATGTTCAAAGCTGATTCTCACCTCTAGCAGGCACAGGCAGGTGTTCCTCAGCGTGAAAGAAGCTATTTTGTGTGTTCTGATGCAAAGTTATGAGAGGATACACCATGGGGGAGGCCGGGGGTTTTGTTATGGATGAGCTGAGCGAAGTAGCCAGCATGCTGTCTGGTAGGACACTTCAACCTCATGAAACAGTCAATGTGACTTTGACCCTCAGCGTGTTAAATTGTGTATTCAGGACTAATCCAAGGTTTCTCCGAAGCTCTTGAAAATATTCCCGATGACTGTCAGTAAGGCAAAAATGTAGAGCGTAGCTGCTGTGAAATGCGAGAGTTTGAGGCTACCGTGGAGTTTTCTGCTCTGCGAGTTGTTTTTCCCCTCTGCTGTTGGCTGCGCGAGTCACTGACGCCCTGCTAAGTAGGATCAGCCTTAATTCAGCAAAAATCCTCCCATGTAGCATGAAGCACATTTCAAGGTCTCCCTGACGTCAGTAGAAGTGAAGTGTAGATTGAAGCCAAGGTTGTCTGCAAGCCTCTCGCTAGCGAAGTCCCGGGCAGCATGCAGGGATGTGTGCCGTGTGTCTTTGCACCCTGATTTACAAATCATCGGCTTCTGTGGGAACCGCTCCCAGGACCAGAATGTTGCCGTTGCCTGCTCTCAGTCTGGCTCTGATGTGCTGGTTTTTAGTAAAAACACAGACACTTAACATTTTTATTGATTTGTGCCCACTCAGACATGTCCACAGACGAACTACACTCCCCCTCACCGAAGGACCTTCTCCACCCGGACAGTTTATAACCTGACAGGGCACGATGTGGAGACCTACATTCTGGCAACCACCAAAGACTTCCTACAAAAACGGTACAGCACAGACCTCCCGTCCTTCTCCTCTGAGCTGTTCTGGGATCAGCCTTTTATACATACCGTGTGCCCTGGGCTTGAAGAGGTGACAGTGCAGTAGCGGTTTGGAAAGGCCTCTCTGCTCACGGTGCCCGTGAATCTGGTGAGAGGAGGTAAAACGCCCCGCAATCACGGAGTTAAAGGTTTGTGCAAGTGCTCTGCTTGATCACAGCAGAGATAGCCTAGGGATAACATGTCAATCACCCCAGAGGCTGATGGCTGGATCCACAGACAAGCCTTTGTCTGACTCAGAAATGCTTAATAAGAGGAAAATCTGACACAGCCTGTCACGAAGTAAACCCTGGGGAGAGACTTTCCTCCAAGTTTGATTCTCTGAAGAGTCTCAGTGCGTGCTTCACTTAAACAAGCGCATCCATTTCAGTGAAACGAGAGACTGAACGTTTTCTTGCACCGTGGGGCTGTTCGAGCTATTAGTGTCTCTGGACTCTGCAACACGTCTTGGGGCAAAAATAGCCTGCCATTAAGCTTGTCAAGGAATAGCTTCGTCTGCCACTGATTTAAACTGAGCTGCTTGTCTTCTGGGTGAGAAGCAGTCATCATATTGCAGTGTGGTAGGCAAGCTGCTTAGGAGCCCGCACAGCTCCAAAATGTTTCTCAAACAGAGGCTTTCAGCACAGTTTTGTGATAGCGCTGCCACGCTTCTGTTTCCCTTTTTTCCCCCCAAATAAGGGTACCTGCAGCAGTGTTGGCTTGGTCACACACTCTGTACTGGGAGAAGTGCTTTTAAGCGAAGCCAGGCTTCACTGGGGTGACAGTGGCGTGCTAAAATGCAGCAACCAAAGGTATCGGAGCTTTTGAATGAGGGTAGCAACGCATTTCCCTCTGATTTTCACTCAGGTATGGTGGCTGGAGCTTTGGGCTGCCTTTGACAACGGATCTCCAGTTTGATATCAGACCGGTGCCCCCCAACAGAACACTGACTAAGGTAACTACAGCTGCTCACCCTAGCACGGCAAGCGGGGGCCCCAGGAGGAGCGATACGGAGTTCAGGGCTATTTCCTGTGCCCAAAGTGCGTGTTCGGCGATGCGATTTGTCCCCTCAGTCCTCAGGGTTTATTATGGTATAGGTAAGAAAAGTTACCGTGGGGAGGGAAAGGCTGTTGCTGAATGAGAAGGTGACAACTGGCTATTTTCTACCCTAAAGAGACCTTTTCCCCTGGTGTTCCAGGGGTGCTAGGGACTGCTTAGCCTTCCCTGGGAAGTCTCCACTGCTGGTGCTCCTCAGTTCTAAGCAACTTACTGCAGAGAGGAAAACAAGTGTCTGCATGCTTTATGTCAGCTATCCAGCTAGGGCTTCTCTCCCAGAAGGCAAATGAAGCTGATGGGACTGCTTGTGCTGAAAGTGAAATGTGCTTTTATACTAATTCGGTACTTGATGGGCTTTAATCATTGGACTTTAACGTGTAGAGCTTATGGCTTTAGATAACAGCCGTGGAACGATTCATTTCTGCGAGCAGAACAAACCAAAACGTTATCAGGAACAATTTCTCTCCCAAATTGTTTCAATTTCTCTCTCGTGTGCAGGTGTGGTATAATCCCGAAGGTTATCACAGCCTTCCGGCCTATCTCAACAGCTTGAACAACTTCATTCTTCGAGCTAACTTGCCAAAAAATGAGACGTCCAGATACGGTAAGTGTCCCTCTACACGAGCGGATAATTTCTCCCCTTTGGGGGGATATCGTGGTTCTGTTGAAAACGATGACAACACTTACCTTGACTTCAGTGAGGCCATTTCTTTGTTCCCAATTATGCAATTCCTTTAAAAACTGAACTGAAAAACGTGAATAAATCGCATTATTTCATTTGTCTTTGTCGAAGACTCAGGGGAGCTGGACAGGGAAGAGCCTCAGCTCCTTCCTTCATCCCAAAAGCGGCAGTGGTTGCTCCTGGATGGATTGCCTCTCAGGGTGGTGCTGAACCAGCTGTCTCTGGATAGGTGCCCATCAGCCATGCACAGAAAGGCTACCTCACAGCATCTCCGGGGGTGGTACCTTTTGATATGTCACCCTGAGAGCAGCTCGGGGTGTGTGGGAATGTGTATGTTTTGTGTTTGAGAGAGCGAGATTAAGTGAGAAACATAATTTTCAGCTATATTTTTCCTCTGACACACGACATGCACAGATTCCAAGGAGTGTTAGGAGCCCATCTGGGGGTTATCAGTTCTCATAGCTTCTCCTCGGTAATGCAACGCAGCAACCCAAATTCCTGCTGATCCCTATCTTACCGCTTACGGTTTAGGCTACAGCAGGGGGCGTGGGCACAAATACATCCGTGTGCCTGTCTCTAGAGATGGAGGGGTGCAGGGGGAAGAGAAAGGTTCGTGCTGATGCCATTTTGAGAAGTGTTCTACAAAGATTTATGGGACCTGACAAGAGTAGCAACTGTGTGCAGAAATGCCCTATCGACTGATCTCCTTCGACAGACGGTGCCCTTCCAGCCACATCCTGCTCAGGCCTAGCCCCCCTCACCTCAGCAGCCTGAAATCCCTGATGGTGTCTCGTTGCTCATCAGACTATTCCTCACCGATGGGTCTGAATTTAACTGTAATGGAAAAGGCATCTGGTCTGAAGCTTTGAGTGTCATGCCAGGAATTAAAGAAACAGCAGAATGCTGATCGCAAGTCAAACCAGCGTCTCTGTCTTGCCACCTCCAGCATTCCGATGCGCTGAAACTCCCCTCACAGCTCAGCTCAGGGCAAGCGAAACCCGTGCCTCGTGCCCACCGTCGTCCTAAGGTGCCTTTGAGGTTTGCAGCGTGCCCTGCAGGTCAGAAGGTTCCCGCTCCTCGCTGTGCACTGCAAAAGCGTTTCAGGGAGCGGCAGCCCCTGCCCAGATGCTGAGAGAGGAGACTTGAGCCAGACGCTTCCAGCAGCCGGAACGTCCCAGAGCAGCTGAATTATTGAGCAGTGAAGCTTCTTGCCCTGTCTCTGTATTCCCAACGCATGCTGTAGCGAGAGCAAAGGCAGGGAGCTGGTGTGAACAGTCAGAAAGTTTTCACAGGCAAAGTTTGATAGCAGCAAAACAACAATTTTCAGTGGGAAAGAATAGCATCGGGTTTTATTCCATCTGTCCTGCTGCTTATGTGTTTTTTGAAAGAAATGCTTAGTAGTAAATGGCCAGACAGATAATTCTCCACTTCCCACTAATGATCCAAGCCACAGAACGGGGAAATAAAATGAATGGACGAGGATAGCTCCCCTGGGGTAGTGTAAATCCACTTTGAAGTACAATTGAACAGACGTTCTGAGTGGTATGTTCCTGGCAGCTAAATCTATTTGTTGTTGTGACAAATAAATGACAGTTTAAGAACCATTGAAATGGCCAGATAAAAGTGTGTTGTCATTTCAGCAGTTTGAAAGAGGTGCCAGTCCTGCTTTGGAGGTTTGACTTAGGCGGCGTATATTTTTTAAAAATACATAAAAAGCTTTTTACCCTGTCACTAAGCAAGTCATAATAGCTTTTGACTTATGTATATTGTGCTTTCTTTTCTCTCAGTCCCAACCAACAAAAAAGAGAAAGCATTGAAATGGAAATTTTGACTTCTAGCCTAAGCTTCGGTAAAGGAAAATGGCTTTATAGTGAAGTATTAACAGATTAGAGAGACGGTATCTTTCTTTCTCTTTCTCTTTTTTAGAGAAAGGAAACATTTCCTGGCTGTTTGTGTGGCTTTATCAGCAGCCCAAGGTTTTATTCCCATTTCTCTCACTGATGATGAGACCGAGGTGTTGGTTTTTTTCCCCCTCCGAAATGAATTTCCTATGAAATCTTCCCTTTCAAGTTTATTTGCTCGACATGGCACTTGGCCAGCTAAACCCACAAATCTCCTCCTTTCTGGTCCCCGTGTCAGAGTGCTCATTCTTAGGGAAAATAGCCCAGAACCGTTTTTCCTCCTGTGATCCCCGTGAGTCAGGCACCTGGCTGTAAGGAGCTTAGGTTTCTCAGTTGCCATGCTGTAGCAAATCCCTCCGGGTTTCATAGCAGCTGAACGCCCTCCACCACTCCCCGAGAGCAGATGCATTTACTTAGGTGCCTAAACACGAATTGAGAACTTCTATTTAAAACATCTTCGCCTAAACCCTTTCTCAGGTGCCACAGACTCAGGGACCGGGCTGTTGCGATGGTGGGACCGAGGCAGAGACCTTCACTGGGGGTCAGAACTGCTGGCCTCTCAACAGAGGCCCGTATTGAGAAAGACGTACACCATCGGAAGATAATAGCTGCGGAGAAAGCCAATAGGGAATGATTTGTTTCTGACGATACAGGAACAAACGAAGTGCAGCGCGTTCATCAAGTAGCAACTTTAAAATGAAACGTATTCGCCAGTTCTGAATGCGTCAGCGTTGAGGAATCCATCGTAAAACACACGGACCCACAAGCACGTGCCTAATTTTAGGTGTGGGAGCGCTCTCACGGAAGTGAATCGAACAGATAGCTGCAGAAACAGGGCCTGGGGTTTGAATTTCCCATCCGCTGTGCATCGAAGTGAAGTCATAGGAAAAATGGGAGTGCTCAAAATTCTGCCCCAAATCACACCAAGATGACAGCAAAAAAGAGCTTTTGATATGCTTTTTTCTCTACTCACAGCTTTCTGCATTAATGCCAGTCTCGGGGACGGGGGAAGGAAGCTTTGAGTTGGCCATACTCTCAATTTCTTTTCTTTCTGTTTTTGTAGGTATTTTCTTATCCGCTCACCCGTATCCTGGAGGACAGAGTCAAGAACAAGTAATGTAAGAACATTCATTTGGCTGATGCCTGAGTTGTTTAGCTTCAAAAGAAGCAAACCAGCTTCTTGGAAACCATAAAGCAGCCTAAATTACTGACTGTCTTTCTCTAAATGATGAAACTGCTCTCTTCCTTGTCTTCATTCCCTCTACACAGGAACAGCATCCTGCGTGCCACAGAGCTGCAGATTCCCATTAGGGTTTCTTCACAGAATCCCATATAGTTCCGAAGGTCGTGGTCGCAGCATCACACGTTTTTGTGCTTTGGCGCTATATTGAGAATCACATAATTTTCCTTGTGGCCTTTCCAATCAACGCTACAGTAGAGTGTTAGGACTCAGTGCTGTGAGGCCTCCTTGCTCGGCGTAATTGCCGCCAGCCTGGCGCACGATCCCGGCCTCTCTGCTCCTGAGCTCTAACGAATGCCTCCGCAGCGAGGGAATCGTGCCGCTTGGACTCACCATCTACACCTTTCTCCACTTTCTCCCCAGGCTCAACAGCTTGCTCGACATCATCGTTTCAATGTCTGTGTTGGTTGGCTACTCTATCACAACGTCAAGCTTTGTGCTCTACGTGGTCAAAGAGCATCAAACCAAAGCCAAACAACTGCAGCATATTTCAGGCATCGGGATGACAAGCTATTGGGTGACTAACTTCGTTTATGATCTGGTAAATAATTCACATTCTTAAAAGCTCCAAGAGTAGCATTACGCAGCAGGGGAAAAAGGAGTTCTTTATTGAAAGTTGGTTGCCTAGACTTCTTAATATTATTACTATCAAGAGCCTCACGTAGTAATTGTTCTCCAAGGCATTGAAGACTATTAAACGTGAACCGCAACGCTGGATTTTGCTAAGCGAAGGCATTCCTTCTCTCGGGAGCGCGTGCAAAACACTCAGCACGTTAGTATGAGAGCAGCACAAAACAGGCCAGAGCTTGGTTTCGGTTCTAGCGTACAAGCGGCAAGCTGCTTTTCCGTTAGCGTGCAGGGCTCCGTTAGTTGTCATGCAGGCTTCACACCTCTGGGGGAAGGCTTTGGGCCTTGAGGCTACGGCCGTTTTCGAAACCCTGGGAGCGCAGGGCGTGACGTTAGCAGACATCTCACAGCTGACAGTCCTCTGCTGGGCAAAAATCTACGGCTGGGCTGAATGCTCTCTCTAAGATTATATATTATAAAGGTTTTTAAGCCAAGGGAAGCTACAAATGCAGGTATATGCCTTCCAGGACCTGGGCAGGTTCCTTTCTGCAGAGCTGCACTGCGCTGTATAAATTTACCACCTTCTTCCTATCGATAGCCGAGTTCCTCAGCACTGTGGCGTAGGCACGCCCTTGTTCTCCCTGAGGTTAGGTTCCTCACGGCAAAGAGCGTTAATAGCACTGCTGGAAAGCATCGCCGGGCTGAGGATAAATATGCACGGTGTCTGTAGACTGAAGTGCTTTGTGTCTTATGAATTACCTTCAGCGCACGACGTCAAACCCTCACATAGGGATCTGCGAGCGCAGACGCGCTCTGCTCGTGCGCCTCGGCGTTGCCAGCTATGCTGGAATGGTGGTCAGCTTTACGTATCCGACAAACTTTTATTGATGCAGTTCTGCTTGTGCTTAAAATCCCAGTGATAGCAGCAGTTCCTGAGAATATGAAATCTTCAAGGGCGTTTGGGCAGCCAGCCCGCTTTGAGGCAGAGAGGGCTGAGGGCTGAAGTCCCCTGGGGAGCGAATGGGAGCCTCCACTCTTTCTGCAGAGCACAGCCTAAGCTTCTAGGTGCTTGGGTAACACCGATGCGTGCTAACCAAGCGGTCCCAACAACGCGGCGCTCACCACTAGGTCATCTAAACTGCCTGCTTACTGGGGCTGGTGCGATTAGGAACCAGCACGAGTATCTCCTGCCTTGCCCAAGCGGCTTGAAAGGGGTCTGAAGGCAGCGTGGCTGCGGTCTGGCTTGGCAGAGCGGCCTGGAGTCGCAGCACGGGGGGCACGGGGCAAGCCTGTGTCTGCTTCCCCGATGCAGGCCCTGGCTCCAGCACTGCATATTTGTGAATCAGCCTGTGGGAAACTCCCCAGAGTCCTTGCCACAATCAGTATTCAGTGAGCTGAAACTAATCCAGCGCTCTCGGCAACTTGATATTTCTCAGTGAGTCCCTGCCAGTAAATTCTGTTAAATCCCAGAGCTGGGGCAGAGCGGAACCTCTCGAGGCGGACGTTTGGTAGGTCCCTGGCTTGATTCAACCTTACAGAGACCAGATTTACAGGGCACAACGGAGCGGTCTGACTGCAAGGCTAACAGAAAACCCAAGGGGGTGGTTTTCACTCACAACCCTTTTGCAAGACACTTTCTGCCCACAGTCCTGAACGTTGAGGCTCAGCCTATTCAACGTGCCTTGGTGGGAATTCATTTGCCAGGCTTCCGAAAGCCTCAGGAGTACCGAGACCCCGGTGTACTGGGTTTCCCTCAGAAAACCCGAGCTGCACTTGTGGGACCGGATTCAGACCTGGCATTGTTGCTTCTGCATAGTTCTAAAAAAAAAACACGTTTAAGAATTATCGACCTAATAACATCTTTTTAATATCATTTTGCAGGTACTTTTTATGGTCCCTATTGGCCTCTCAGTAGGAGTTATTTCCTCCTTCCAGATACCAGCTTTCTGCAACAACAATAACTTACTGGCAGTATTTCTTCTGCTGTTACTCTTTGGGTAAGTGTGGAGCTTAGTTATTTAAATGCCATTGCACAGAGCGAGGAGCTGGATGTTGCAGGCGCCTGCAATTTGGGATCCGAGGGAGGAGCAGATGGGCTTTTTTCTTCGATGTGCACTTTACAAATGGTGACTAGTCGCTCCTTCCAGGAGCAGTGAGCTAAATGAGTGTTGTCGTGCCTGCTTTATTCCAAGCAAACTCTTCGTGAGGGTATGAAATATTCAAGGTCACAGTGACAGCCCGAGCTGTAAGCAGATGCTTACTGAACTATTGCAGAGTTCAAGATACAGAAGCATTGCAAAATCAGAGAGGGGAAAAAAAAAACAAAACCAAAACCAAACCAGCAGCAAAATTCAGGAAAACTTAGCAAAACTGTCTCCCTGCCTCTGAACCCTCCAGGCCCAACCTGTCTGCTTTCGGTCAGACTCCATGTTTAAAATACGCAGCATAAACAGCTTCTCCAAATTCTAACAGATACAAGCCATTTTTCCATCTTTAAGGTCCTGTATTAGGGAAATCTAGTCATGAGCCAAAACAGAACTGTGTGTTGTCTCAGGTCTTCAGTCGTTTGTTTTCCGTCGCTCTCTGAGTGACTGCAGTGTTCTCTGTGCTGCTGGCAATTTATAGATACGCAACGTTTTCATGGATGTACCTGCTGGCTGGGTTTTTCAAAGAAACAGGAATGGCCTTCATCGTTTATGTCTGCGTCAACTTGTTCTTCGGCATCAATACCATCATTACTCACTCGGTTGTATTTCTGATCTCCCAGGAAAAGGCCACAGATCAGGTAGGAGTCCTACTAATACTAAACCCTTGGTGAAACAACAGGAGGCTTCTGGTTGTGTGTGGTGGGTTTGATCAGGAAGAAATTCTTCCCGGAGAGGATGGGGAGGCACTGGGACAGGTTGCCCAGAGAAGCTGTGGGTGCCCCATCCCTGGCAGTGTCCAAGGCCAGGCTGGAGGAGGCTTGGAGCAACCTGGGCTAGTGGAGGGTGTCCCTGCCCATGGCAGGGGGGTTGGAACTGGATGGGCTTTAAGGTCCCTTCCAACCCAAACCATTCTGTGATCTGTGATCAGGGCCTTAGCAGCTGGCTGGTTTCAGGATATTTGAGGCAGACCAAGCAGAGGACGCCAGTCTCGAGTCTTAATGGAGTTCCCTATAGCCAGGAGACAAGTCAAGTACGAGTCTCGCTCGTCTGTACATCTGCACCCCCAGCAGAGAAGAAAAAGGTGGTGACAGAGGGGAGAATGCAAGGAGAGAGGTAGCAAACTGCTCGTGCAGCGAAGGGCAGGGGAGGGGTGTGGATGTTTGGTAAAAAGTTAGTGGGGACTTGGAACCGTTGCGAAGTTCTTGCAGAACGAACTGTGGAGAGTGGCAACTGGATGTCACTGCCCCGAGTCTGACACGGGCTGCGTTAAGCCCAGCACCAGGTGTCTGTCACGAAGATCTGCGATGCAATTATCTCCTCCCTGCAAGGACGAGAAATGACTCGGAGACAGGGATGGTTCCCTGAAGTCAAGCCTTCTCTTAGACTGAGATATCCCTGGCAATCACCGGGATAAAATGTACACCTTCCATTCAGTTTTATCTTTCATAAAGGGCGGTTGCTTGGTAAAACGATAGCTGGGTTGGATTTTTCAGTCTAGCTGGGCAGTGCTCGTTTAGTGACCCCCTGGATTTTAGCGATGCACAGTTATGATCATCTTTTATCCCTCTGTGTCCCAGTGACAGGGAGCGTCTCTTTCCACGTGAATTTACTGCCTCTCCACTTTGCTGCGTGTGCTAATCCTTTCCTCTGCCAGAAACGTAGCAAATCTCTACGTACGAGCGCTCCTAAGTGTGAAACTGCCCTTCGATGTCTATTAAAGCCAAATCTTGTGCTTTATGGAGATGTGTGTTCGGTGCTCCAGAGGAGCAGGACCAGGGAGCGGGCTGTGCCCCGCAGCAGGCTGGGGGTTTTGGGAGGCACAGTAGAGCTCTGGCAGGATTCATCTCCGGCTTATGGGTGGGTTTCTGGCTGCTGCATGCAGAGGGTGAGGCGGCTGGAGCAGCCGTGAGGGGCTGCGCCGGGAACTGGCTGCTGTTTACTATGGGTGATCACAACCTCCGAGCTGCCTGTTGACTTTTCTGACCTTGTGCCTGTGAAACGCGCTGTCTCCAGAGCTCTCTGCTCTCAATTTATCTCTGCTCTGAGACACAAGCAAATCCCAGCGTAATTGTTACACTTCAGGCCCACAGTAAAACCTATGAATTTATTCCATGAATAAAAACAGTGACTGACTGTGCTGCTTTTTGGGTTTTTTTTTCAGGGCTTGCGTGATCTCGCTGAAAACTTAAGGCATGTGTTCCTTCTGTTCCCACAATTTTGCTTTGGCTATGGCTTGATTGAGCTGTCGCAGGATCAGGCGCTGCTGGGCTTCTTAAAGGCCTATGGAGTGGACTACCCTGACAAAACCTTCGAGCTGGACAAGACCACATCCAAGCTGTTTGCCATGTTTATCCAGGGCACCGTGTTTTTTGCCATTCGTCTTACAGTTCACGACAGGATGGTTCAGAGAGTCTGGAACAACACGCTAGAGTAAGTAACATCTGGAATCTCACAAGGGAAACAGACCAAGCCAGGGCTCAGTGGTTACATTCTGGGCTCTCGCTCCATCATTGCGAATTATGAAGCCCATAAATTTCTAAGACACTTTGCAAACACAGAGTTAAGTTTTTTCTGGCAGCAGTCCCAGTACCTACCAGTAATTAGCGGATTAACTTGTAGAGGTATAGGTTACCAGAGTCCCTGGGCAGTCCTCGTTGGCTGAGAGCATGGCCCTCCTTCCAGGGCTCTGGGCTTGGTGGGCTGATGTTCAGCTGGTTGGTAAGAGCAGTCAATCCATGGACAACCTCCTCTGTTGGAATCTCCCCATCTCCTCTGGCTTGGGTGCACGCAGGGAGGAGCGAGAACAGTCCTCTCACCTGCGTTCCAAGTGTGTCCACAAGGCAGGACCTCCTCTAGCTCAGAATATTAGCTGAAAAATAGGAAAAAAATCAGACAGAGAGAGGGCATTCGGTTTTTTAATTCCGTAAATGGTGCAGATACCAGGAGAGAATAGAAGCTGTCTGTATATTGTGTATGCTCGCACACCCTGGGGTCTCACGGGCAGGCTCTTTAGTATCCCAAGCACACAGGCCCGCTGCTCTCTGCTTGCCAGAGGGTAAGGTCCCCTCTCTGCCCTCCCCACAGGTTCCTGTTTGACAGAGTGCATGGCAAAGCATCACTCCTGCCGCCCGCGGCCGAAGAGGACGGGGACGTCCAGGTGGAGAGGAACCGGGTGGAGTCTGGCAAAGCTGACTTTGACGTGGTACAGCTCCAGAATCTGACAAAGGTCTACCACCTTCCTCACAAACGCATCGTGGCTGTGAAAAACATCAGCCTGGGGATTCCTGCTGGAGAGGTAAGAGAGGGGAAAAGGCGGTGGACACCTTCCACCCTGGGGAGGGAGACTGGAACAGTCCTGCTGTCATCTCGCCCAGTCCTTGCTGCTCTCCCAGCATGACTGTGATGTTTTGTTCTGCTCTGACCTCCTTAATTTCTTAGCTCTAAACTAAAAAACATTCTCTGGCCATGTTGGTGCAGTTATCTGCAAAAACACTGAAGAGAAAGGAGCACACAGAGCACCTCAGGAGTCCAGAAGAAAGCGGAGATGAGATTCTGCCTCAGGCTGCGCCCCTGACTTGTGGGGAAGCTTGGAATTAACCCTT
Source organism: Rhynochetos jubatus (assembly GCA_027574665.1). Lineage (NCBI taxonomy): Eukaryota > Metazoa > Chordata > Aves > Eurypygiformes > Rhynochetidae > Rhynochetos > Rhynochetos jubatus. The sequence continues at coordinate 5,742,764 of CM050654.1, read as the reverse complement.
GGTACCTGGTTTTGAATTAATCCTTGGTACCCAGGGGTTTTTTTTTGATTGCCCGGATCCCACTGTGCTGAAACGATGCTGGGCAGGAGGACAGCAGCCTCACGTGGAGACCATCGCGCTGATCTTTCTGGCAGAGGACCATTTTCACAGCCACAACTGGCATCGAGATTTCTAACTTGTGGCAAAAATCAGCCCGATGCCGGTGGGTTTCAGGGTGCCATTCCCCACCCTCAGCGTAGGCCAGGACCCTGCACCGCAGGCTGGGGGCAGGTGCTGTCCCCGCATAGACTCGGAGGTGGGAAGAGCCTTGGATGGATGCTGTGCGCCTGCAGTGGGCCCTGCACATGAGGATTTTCCCATCAGCCAGTCCGTACTACCGATATCAAAATCGTAGTAATTATCGGCACGACGGTGATGGCTTATGCAACACACAACCGCGTATCTCCCCCCTCAGCAACAGAACACAGATTCTAGCCTGAGATACTGAGCTGCACTACAGGGAGCCGGTTCTTAATCTTATTAATGTGGTGCATTAGCGAGATGATTTGACAGAGATCTCGCGTGGCGTTGAGGTTTTACCAGTGACAGCACAAACCTCCCCCGCCTCACCCCTGCGAACAGCTCTGTCCCTGTCAGCGGCAGGCTCTGCACCAATGGGGCGAGCAGGATTTGGCCTGTCGGATGAGCTCGCTGCAAAAACGCACCTTGAGGTAAAAGGAATGACTAAGGGAGATGCACCCTTGATTCTTCACCATATCAAACAAACGGTCCTAATATGAGCTGCAGTATGGTGCACCATAAACAACGTCCGCTACAGCGTTGGTAGGCGCCGAGTACCTCTGCCGCTCTTGCGCTTCGTCTTGCTCGAGGGTCCAGGGAAAAGAAGAGGCAAGATGCACTGAGCGCTCGTCTCTGAGCACTGCTTCGGTGTTACAAACGCAGCGTGGTCACATTGCTGCCTTTCTTTCCCAGTGCTTTGGCTTGCTTGGTGTGAACGGGGCTGGAAAGACGACCATCTTTAAGATGCTGACCGGCGATATCGGAGCATCCAGCGGAAGGTTGCGGGTCCAGGATCATTCTGGGTATGGAGGATGGGATTTCTGGGGAAGGCACGTGAGCGAATCAGCCTGGGGGCAGTTTTTAAGGCTGGTGGCAAAGGAAAAGAAATGTCAAAGTCTGAAACAAAAGAAAGCATTGAAAATAGAGGAAAAAATACGTACGGCAGGGATTTCATCCTTGGAAGATGGTATGGTTGCTTCCCTAGGGATTGCATTTTGCTGTCGTCCCTCTGCTGTTCTCGGTGGTGTTTCTTTCACTTCGCTCCCTTGCGAATGGGATCAGGCCCAGATCCTCAGCGGAGTGTGATGCCACTTCCCAGCTAGTACCCGGGGACCCGTAGGACTCCTCTCCAAGCGCTCTGCAACAGGCGTAGGCTCGGTGGCAGCTGTGCCCTCTGAAGCGCTGGCGGTAATCGGAGAGCCGTGTACTAGACGTCGCGGCCGACAGCCGTCACAAGCGCAGTTCTTCCTTTGCAGAGCTCAGGGCCTAAAAGCTGAAGGTCTGCAAATTCATAGCATTTTCCTTCAAGGGATAGGGAAGGGCTTGGAAGCAGGAGAAAGGGGGGTTTTTCTCTCTGCTGTCTGATTGCAGAGAGCACTGGTGATTCGGTGTGTTTGAAATGACTTGCCGACTTCCCTGTGCAGGTCCTTGAACGACATTAGTGAGGCACACTGGTCACTCTTTGGCTACTGTCCACAAGAAGATGCCTTGGATGACCTGCTGACGGTGGAAGAGCACATGTATTACTATGCTAGGCTCCACGGCATCCCCGAGAGAGACATCAAGGGAGTGAGTAGCACTGGGACTTGACTGAGAGCATTTTCCAGTTACTGAGAGCCTGAACGTTGGTTTAGTTAGCCTTTCACTGAATAGATACGCGCGTGGTGATTTATTTACGCCTGGACGTTGTTGTGAAAGCTGCGCTTTTGCTCCCGCAGGTTGTACTCCAGCTTCTCCACCGCCTGAATCTGATGGCCTACAAAGACAGGGTCACCTCCATGTGCAGTTACGGCACCAACAGAAAATTGTCGACGGCTCTGGCTCTCATTGGGAATCCATCAATTCTGCTGCTGGTGAGAGATGGGGACCTTGCCGGGGGGGAGAGGAGCAGATCTCTGGGCTGGCAGAAGTGTTTTGGCAGTCGAGCGAAACCTTCTCGGGCACAGCTTGCAGGACACTCCCCGAAAGCCCGCACTTGGCCTGACAACATATGCATCAGAGCAAAGTTTAGCTTCCAGCTAGCGCCCACACTTTCTCTGAGGACATAAGAGCGCGGTCAGCCTGCCGGTTTCTCTGTTAGCCTCTGTCAGAGGGCAAAAATAGGTCCTGTATTCACCAATTAAATCCTCTCTGTTCCCAGCGCTTTCTTGGGGTTTTATGTATCGCCTACCCTGCACGAAAAGCGGCATCCAAGGCTCCGAATCTACAGGAGAGCAAAGGAGCAGCTTCCCGCAGGGTTAGGACATCAAACTATTTTTCTAGGTTTGGCTTCCCCTTTTGTTTTTCACTCTGAACTTCCCAGTTCTTCCGTGAGCTCTGCCATTGCTCAAATACACCTTTTCCTGCAGTTTTTCCCACTTGCTGTGTGTTGGATGCATGCAGTGCTCTGTGAGCAGGTTTCCCGATATTCCATTTGATATCTAGTGGGCATAAGTCTCCCTGGTCCCAGCTTGTACGGAGCCCAGCACTGCTGCCTTTACTTCTGACCGCATACACCAGCCCTCTGGCTGCTTTTGGGACCTAAAAACAGCTCAATGAAACTGGAAGGTGGGGAAATTTCCTCCCTCCTGACCGCTGCCTGAGCCCAGGCTGGTTTATTTCTGCCCTACATGAGGCGTTATCCTCAGCCGTACGGGAAGTTGGCTGAAGGTTTTATCAGCCAGTGTTCGGAAGAGCAGATGTGGAACGCAAACGAACATTCAGCCCTGTCTTTCTCGACAGGACGAACCGAGCTCGGGAATGGATCCGAACGCTAAACGCCACCTTTGGAAAATCATCAGCGAGGAAGTGCAGAACAAATGCTCGGTGATACTCACGTCCCACAGGTAGGGCTGGTTGGCTCTGTCTCCGGTTTCGGGGTCGGCAGGAGGTGCGGGAGGAAGGCCCTTCGCACTCCCCGTTGGTCCTCGCAGGATTTCAGGGCACTGGGCTCTGACAGGTTTGGGGGTTTGCTGTGGCTGAGTGTGGGTGCCCACTTAGTCCCACAGTTAACGGGGAAGATTGTTAACGCTCTCCGATCACCAAAGTAACCCATTTTTTTATACCTCCTCAAGACTTACTGGCGTTTCTTGGTTGATTTTTCAGCATGGAAGAGTGTGAAGCCCTCTGTACCAGGCTGGCTATTATGGTGAACGGGAGTTTCCAGTGCATCGGCTCTTTGCAGCATATCAAGAGCAGGTCAGTCAAATGTACCCGTTCCACCTGCGCTGAGCGGCACGCGGAGTTACTCACCTACTGCTCGGAGGGCTCGGAACAGGAGGCCTTTGTTAACAGGGCGTCAAAATAACGTCATTTTCTGATTTATGTTTCTTACTACACCGTTGAAATTCGGTGTTAACTAGTGCACTTTCTACTCTCTCACAGCCTTTTTTCCCAGAGGTGTGTTCCCCAAAGTCATCTGTTCACTGCTGAAAATGTGAAATGCATGTTAGGGTTGAGCTTCGATTTTATTAGTTATCACAGTAGCTCGGCTTCTTATTAAGATTCATTCCAGGTTAACAACCCTGACCCCGTTCAAGCTGCACTCTGCCTGGATTGGATTTCCCCAGAGAAGCTGTACAGCACTCTCAAAGGGTTTTCTTTAACTGTTTCTTTTTCCTACTGTGTTAATTGTGATTTTCTTTTTCCCCTAGGTTTGGAAGAGGATTCACTGTGAAGATGCATTTAAATAGCAACACAGTTGGCACCGAGATGCTGACAGAGTTCATGAAGTCACACTTCCCAAACACATGCCTGAAGGTAAGCGGGACAAACGCGTTCAGGAGAGGCCCTCTCAGTCCCTTCGAGTTAACCAAGTGCGTCTTGTAACGCACTGTACGCCCAGATCCGTGCTCTCAGAGTGTGAGGGATTCGTACACACGCACGTCAGTGCTATCAGCAGCATCGGCCGAGGGTCGGAGCACCCAGGTTCCTTGGTGGCTAAAATAACCTCAGCCAAACAGCTGCAGTGATCCTAAAAGGCAGCTGTGAGGTGGCACCCTGCCCCTTGAGTTGTCCCTGAAGCCTGGACATGTGGACACACACACAGTGGGTAATGAGATGGTTGGGTGCCTCCCGTGACTGAGTAAAACCAGAGTAACAGAGTCACGGGTCCCATCCAGCGCCTCTAATCCAGCCTCCTCATTAATGAAAAGAGCAGACTTGGAGCTGGAAAATGCTATGGTTACCCTCAAGCTTCCCATCTGGGGCTTAGTTGTCATCTCCCAGTCACAAAACCCACCAAAACTCCCAATGGGCCAACACTGGTCCCTACCGGACAATAATATTCTTCACCTTTGGGAGCCAGAAGGAAAAAAGGCACCTTCTGCCCCTTCACTCTCCCATGGTTCATCTCCTCTTCGCTTCCATTCTCAGATCTGTTGGCTCTTCGTGGGCAGCAACCTCTTGACTTTACCCCCTCGCTCTTGTTCCCGCAGGATCGGCATTTCAACATGGTGGAGTATCACGTTCCAGTCTCTGCCGGAGGGGTCGCAAACATCTTTGATCTCCTGGAAGCCAGCAAAGCGGCCTTCAATATCAGGCACTTCTCAGTGAGTCAGACCACGTTAGAGGAGGTGAGGAATTAAAGATGTGTGGCCATCCATTTAGAACTCCTAACAGGGGAGAGGACTGACGGTTACACATAATGGGCTGCTGCACACAATAGACTCCATCCTGAAAGGGATTTCCATCTATATTCCTCCTGGGGCTACTTTATCAGTACTGCTGCCTCCAGATACCTGCGTTGGCGCTAGGAGAACGCACATAGAAAGCTGCCTGTAGGATAAAGGATCTGTTCTTCCCTCTGCCACTGCTGATTTCAGCAGCCTCGTGGATGTGGATGAAGGGCAGGGTTATGAATCGCCCCCGCGTCCGGTGCGAGGCTTCCTGGCAGTGGAGTCTTCCCACCAGTCCTGGAAACTGATTTCCTGTACTGTGTTTGGGCTGTCCGTTCATTTAGCGTTACTCCAAACTTAGCTGCGTGGTTAACTTCCTTCCATTTTCCCTTGGAAGAACATTCCCACTGGCATCGAAATCTTGTAGGAAACGCATCAGCTGAAGGGATGCCACAAGGCCTGCGCAGAAGAAATCAGCCTGTTGAGCGTCAGCGTCTGATGTGTTAGGTCTGTCCCCGAGATTAGCAACAACTGCATCCCTGTAATCCCACAGCTTATTAAAAAGAGGTCGGGGGGAGGACAACCTCGATATTCTTCTAACAGGGGGCAGCGGTTGTGAGAGAAACGGGCAGACAAACAGCCCGAAGCCCCCAGTCACGTTCCGTGGGAGGACAGCTTGGATTTGTGTGCAGATGTGATGGCAGAACAATACTTTCCGCGCTCGTTAGATACCGTTCAAACGAAGTCTGTTAGGCGTGATTATATGTACCCACCTATATAACGCGCAGTTGTGCGTGCACAGATGTCAATGCTATAGAGACAGATGGGTTTATGGGGTAATAATAGAGCTGTACTACGCTGTGATCGGAACGAGCTACCACGCGGGTATTACCTCGCTGGCACTTTTGAAACACGAGCTGCAGGACAATTAGGTTTCGTGCCGGAATGTCTACCTTTGCATGCCAGGTGTCAAATCCAGCGTGAATCTGGGCCCGAGCTCTCTCTCCAGGCTCGCAGTCACACGAACAGCCATCCCTTTTTTATATTCTTTCATTTGATAAGCTCTTTATGCTGTCACATACTGAATGTTTTCCTTTAAACTTGTAGGTTTTCATCAACTTTGCCAAAGATCAAGCGGACCCTGACGGCGTGGATGCGGGTCCTGACGTGACGCTGGACACCTCCGACACAAGCAGCCAAGGTAGCACCGTAAGCTCCGTCTATTGAAGGGACCCAGCAAAGGTGGATCGTGGAAGCTGGTGACCCCTTGGGGTTCTTCCAGCCTTGTTTTCTGTCATTCTGGGATGGCGGGGACAAAAAGTCACATTTTCTTCAAGTACTTCTTTTTTGATATGCATTTATTTTGTTACTAGGAACATGGTAGGCATCTAAGACTGGCATTTGGTTACAAATCAGGTTGGTCTTTCCACAGGTTCTCCCCCCCTCTCCCCTTCAGTTCTTGTTTTATGATCACTTTAATGCCTGCGGGGACTTCTTTGACAGCACCTGCTGCTTGTGGCCGTTTGCTTACAGCAGAAACGGCGGTGATGGAGCAGAGGAGCTGTTGGCAGAGCGGGCTGTCTGACAAAAAAGCAGCCCCACGGCTGCCCCTCTCTGAAAGCCCACGCTCCGCTCCCTGCTCAGCAACAGACTTTCTGGGTGAGCATGAGGAAGTCACTCAGCTTTGACAGGTTCCCCACGGGGAAAGGGGGTCCACGGCCTTGCCCTACCGCGCAGGGGTGTTGTGAGGACGGAGGTGTTGCGTACCCAGAGTCGCGTGTGCCGCTGGTGGGGGACACCTTTGGTAATGACATAAAGCTTATCTGTACGTGTGGGTTGTGTCAGCACAAATACAGTTATTTTAAAAGTCAGCGCTTCCAGTGGTTTCGCTTTGTTCCCCTAGTTTCTTCCGGCTCTGTGTAACTCCTTGAGTAAGTCCTCCAGTCCTGGGCGGTTCTCGGTGCCCAGTGGAAGGTCATTCTTCTGGGCCAACCATCCCCTTCCTTCTTCGGGGCCTGCCCGTTACAGCAGCAGGATGGTACGAGGCAGGCATTTTGGTTGGATCCTCCGAGACAAAGTTTGCTTCGTAAGGTTGTGTTTCCCTGAGCAGAGTAAAAGCAACGAGCTTCTCCCTTGCTCAGAAATCCGCCCATCTGCCAACCTCCCTCTCCGGGGGAGGCTCTGCCTCTCTGCTCCCTCTTCAGCGACCTTCCTCCTCAACACCCCATCACTCCAGAGCTGTGTCTGCCCACACAATCAGGCATAATGAGCTGCTCCTTCGAAGACTCTGCCCACCAGCTTGAAGTGAGACCTCTGCCCGCCTCTGAGCAGCAGCCCGCGGCAGCGGAGTCCAGCCCTCCAGCACGCGCACCCTGCTTTCCCCCCCCCCGGCATCGTTAACAGGTAGAATAGGTTAATATTACTCTTTATCTTATGTATCAGCTCAAAGGCTCAGCGCTGGGTCAGGGCGTTGATGGACGTGGTGCTATTCAAGCACCTAAGGAACGCACGCTCTTTGAGTACTGACCTTGGTGTTGCCGATCAAAGAGATTGCCGATAAAGCCGGGTCGCACCTGACCGTGCCAGACGGGGAAAGGCCCACACGGCGCTCGGCTTAGGGTTCACACACACAATTCCAGTCGGGGGGGGGGATTTTTTGTCGTCTTTTTCCCCCCAAAGCTAATTTGAGCCAAAGGAAACGTTAGCTGAGAGCTGCGGCGACACTGGTTCAGAACCCGTGTGATGCTGAGGCTTGCTGAAAAAATCACACAAGGAATAAGGGCTTTAAATATCGGGGGCGTTCGGGATTTTACAGTGGGATACTGAAGTTCAGAGTTGAGCTGCCGCAAGGAGGTCACGTTTGCTCCTTGATCTTGGTGTAAACTTCTCACTGACAGCAGGAGGAGTTTTGTTGCGGATTGAAGGTATTATCCAGCCCTGAATTATTCCTCAGCCTGCCGGCTGTAATTAAAACTGGAGTTCAGCTTCTTTCCAGACTGCCTTTGACACCTGCAGTTTATAAGTAACTGAAAAAGCTGCCCAGACATTCATTGTAGCTTCTATTATTATGTCTCCAGCTCTGCAAAAGCTCTTTTTCTTTTTTTCCCCCCTCATTTTCATTGCCTATCTTCCACAGATCACAGTACAAAATGAAGCTTTTCTCTAATGGAGGGCTTGCGCTCCCTGCAAAGGACTCGGAGCGTGAATGCCAATGATTTCAATGCAGCCTTGTAACACCAATCAGAGTATTATTTTATTATGTCGATGGCTTTGCCACTGCCAGTGAAAGATGGATCTTCAGACTCTGTCCAGATGTACTTTACATTTAATTGAGGGAGACTGATACAAAGCTATTCTTTTGTCCCTTTAGAGCCTACTAATAAAAAAAAAAAAGGAAGTGATTCATTGGAATAGTTCAGCAAGTTGCTGTTTAATTGGGGAAAATAGAGGTTTCAGAAAAAAAGCAAAAAGCATCCTTTGAATCTGCACCCAATTCCGGCATTAATAGAAACATCTGCTTCACGCGAAACGTGTCACGGCCGTGATACACGCTCCCCGTTTTCACTTGCAGGTGAAAATAAACCATCTGCCGTCGCAGTGCAGGCTGTAGGTATTGGGCCAAACAAGCCAGAGTTTACACACCGAAGGGGATTTCATTGAAATCTGGGGCATGAAAAGCTGGACGTGAGGCAGCAGTGTGCGCTGGCAGCCCAGAAAGCCAACCGGATCCTGGGCTGGATCCAGAGCAGCGTGGCCAGCGGGGTGAGGGAGGGGATTCTCCCCCTCTGCTCTGCTTTTGTGAGACCCCACCTGGAGTGCTGCATCCAGCTCTGGGGCCTCCAACATCAGAAGGATATCGACTGGCTGGAGCAAGTCCAGAGGAGGCCATGGAGATGCTCCGAGGGCTGGAGCCCCTCTGCCATGGGGACAGGCTGAGAGAGTTGGGGGTGTTCAGCCTGGAGAAGGGAAGGCTCCAGGGGGACCTTATAGCACCTTCCAGTGCCTGAAGAGGCTACAAGAAAGCTGGGGGGGCTTTTTACAAGGGCCTGTAGTGACAGGACAAGGGGTAACGGGTTTAAATTGAAAGCGGGGAGATTTAGATTGGACATCAGGAAGGAATTCTTCCCGGAGAGGGTGGGGAGGCACGGGGACAGGTTGCCCAGAGAAGCTGTGGGTGCCCCATCCCTGGCAGTGTCCAAGGCCAGGCTGGATGAGGCTTGGAGCAACCTGGCCTAGTGGAGGGTGTCCCTGCCCATGGCAGGGGGTTGGAACTGGATGGGCTTTAAGGTCCCTTCCAACCCAAACCAGTCTGTGATTCTATGAAACCTGTGGAGAAGCAGTTACAGCTGTTTAGGGGGCTGAAGCATCTGCCAGGGAGGTCACATGTAACATTCCCAGGGGCTGAATCACCTTTTGTGCCACGCACGAACATCCCCACTCCCTACAGAGCCTCACAGATTCAACCTGGCCCTTTCGGAGGTAGGACACGCCCCAGGCTCCATCAAAGCAGTTTTGTAATCGGAGCTGGGGACAATTCAAAATCTCCATCCTGGCTCTCCTTTGAGTTTCTCCAGCCTCATCCTTCCTTAGCTTCGGCCTCAAAGCAGATGGCCAGGAAGGGCTGAAGCTGCGGGGTCAGAAGAGGCCTGGCAGCAGCCAAGGAGAGTGGTGAGAAGGGCAGCGTTAGGCAGAGGTTCGCTCAGCCCCGACCCCTGCCCTGAACATAAATTTAGAGTCTAACTGGATCTTCTTCTGTCCTTCCGGGAGAGCCGCAGGAGTGGTGTCGTTCCTGCCTTGGCTCAGAAAACATGTTCATAGGCCAAACGAACGCGTCCAGGTCAACGCAACTGAAGCGCCCGGGAAAGCGCAGGAGCGGGTGATGCCCACAGACCTGTGCGGAGTCGCTCTCGGGATCCAGGATTTGCAGGATCCGACCTCCCCGACAGGCTCAGCCGGTCCTAGGGGCTTCGGCTTCCTCGCGTTGCTGCAGCTTCACTGAAGCTGCTGTGTGGGTTTTGGCTTTTTACAAGCCAAGAAAGAAGTGTGCTCCTGCGCTGAATAGGGGAAGGGTTATTTTGTGAGCTGGTGGAGGAAGAAAAATGGTTGTTGGATGGCAACAGCACACAGCGTGATTTTACTCTCTTCTGGGGTTTTTTTTTGCAGACAGCAGCTGTGATCTTGCATAGCTATAACAGCATATCAACAGTGTATTAAAAGAGAGCGCACCAGAGAAAAGGAGCAGTGGGGAATGACAAAAAAAATGAATTCACCAGAATTATTATTCCACGACAGTAGTTAAATTTAAAAAAAATATATAAAAAATCACTGTAATTAATTTAGTTGTTCAGGGAGAGGGTGGAAAGAAGGAAGATGGCACTGAAATAGCAAGAACAACATTAGCATGGGCCACAGCCAGCGCTAACTTAGCGTTGGCTCTGCTCCTCATGCCACTCACACACACAGCGCTGGGAACGAGGGAGGGCCGTCAGCCCCGCGGCGCCGGGCTGCAGCAGCACAGGGGGCACGGCCCGTTTCGGGCCAGCCCAGGCCCCCCACAATGCCTGTAGCATGACGGGGAGCTGCACAGGGCCACCCCACGGGGTAGCAGTGTTCGGGGCTCGACCTGTGCCATGGCACAGCACGGGAAAGCCGGCACGGGCCGAAACGAGGGAGAGTCACAGTGGCCACGTTCCGGCCGGGGTGAAGAAGAGACTTTTGGCAATAGGCCGTTTCCAGGGAGAGCAACTGAGGGCCGCGTGCTGGGAGGCGGGAGAAACACATGGCGGTGCTCCCGCGGGCTTTAAGGCTCCAAGCAACGATCCGATCGTCTCCCCCAGCCTCCAGCTTGATGGAGGGTCTTGAATTTTAAGCAGGAGGATTTTGGCTACAGACCGGGGTCTCGGGTAGAAATGAAGCATCTCTGAGAAAGAGCTGGGGTCCGCACTGACTCCAGAGGAACAAAAGGAATGCATCTTCATGGCACGATGGAATTTATGGCAACACGTAGGAGATCAAATCCAAGTGAAGACAGGGTAATAATTGAGAGATCCATTAGCGGGTCAAGGTGAACGCGCAGCCTCTGTCTATGTCCTACTTACCGGCTGAGGGGGTTTACCACAGCCCTGCGCTTCCCCGTCCCGTGGCTTTCTCACAGCCGGAGCCTCACAAGGGAGAGAGAGGAGGAAGCAGGATGATAACGCCTCTCCGTAACCAGACCCAATTGGGTTATTCCTGTGCAAGACAGCAATGAAGTTAACTGAAAATGATACCAACCAGATTGAAATGCAATTAAAGGGGCTCCCTTAGGCTTGTGTATCCAATTAGTAGAGTACCTTTAATTACACCAGCGCAGTTTCAAACAGACCCATGCTGAGAGGACCGTCATCGCAGAGCTGCCTGGTGACCCACATCCGTGAGGGCTCCAGCGGGGTTATGCACGGGTTTGCATCGCTGAGTGGTGGCCCGCTCCCCTGCTGAGCCCCTGGGGTGGCCCAGCCTGGCCTCGGAGCAGGGCACCCCATGCTCCTTGGGGTGTCACCCCCCCGCATGATGGCTTTCTCCCTTGCTCCTGCAGCCTCAGCGTAGGGCTGCCTCTTACTTATCCTCAGCCAGCCCCAGGAGTAAGGCAGAGGAGAAACACACAAACCCTTTTCAGCTTCTCGACAGCAGTTTTCTCTAATAACTGATGGCTGGAGAGTGATTAAGATCCGGGTGCTTCTGAAAGGTAAGAGATTTTCACATGTTTTCATACCGAAGGTTTCCCTCTTGCAGTGACTGAGCATAACGCTGCTCCCCGGAACTGTGGGAGCTACAGCATTTGAGTCGATTTGGATAAGAAACCTCATTAAAAACATGAACAACACGGACTTTAAGACACGCTAGGAACACCGGAGTACTTCTGGGTGTTCCTCAGCCATCTCTGGGGAGTTGTGTGAACTCAAAATACCTTTCCACCTCTAATCCTGAGCACAACACACCCCCAGTCAGGGCAGCCAGGGGCAAGTCAGGAGCGTGGCCCTTGGCTCGGAGCCTTAGTCGAAGCCTATAGTCAGGGTGCCCTGCACTGCAGCACATCCTGCTCCCCCAAAATTCCTGTTTAAAATCCTGTCAAAGAGAGAAAGCCAAGCTGAAGGAGACTCCTCTTCGCATGTTGTTCCACCAGCCTGAAGGTTGGTGTGTGTTGATAACCTGGGGATCAAATTTTAATGCAAAGTCATGTCACCAGATCGTGCCCTAAAATCAATACTGTTCTGCACCACAGAATCACCAAATCACAGACTGGTTTGGGTTGGAAGGGACCTTAAAGCCCGTCCAGTTCCAACCCCCCTGCCATGGGCAGGGACACCCTCCACTAGACCAGGTTGCTCCAAGCCCCATCCAGCCTGGCCTTGGACACTGCCAGGGATGGGGCACCCACAGCTTCTCTGGGCAACCTGTCCCAGTGCCTCCCCACCCTCTCCGGGAAGAATTTCTTCCTGATGTCCAATCTAAATCTCTCCACTTTCAATTTAAACCCGTTACCCCTTGTCCTGTCACTACAGGCCCTTGTAAAAAGCCCCCCCCAGCTTCCTTGTCGGCCCCTTCAGGCACTGGAAGGTGCTATAAGGTCTCCCCAGAGCCTTCTCTTCTCCAGGCTGAACAAGCCCAACTCTCCCAGCCTGTCCCCATGGCAGAGGGGCTCCAGCCCTCGGAGCATCTTCATGGCCTCCTCTGGACTCACTCCAACCAGTCGATCTCTTTCCTGTGTTGGGCCCCCAATAATGATGAGTGCGCAGAAGCACGTGCTTCACACATCTTCATATGCTCCTCCTCAAGTGTTCCTTTGAGCGCCTCTGATATTGCTAAAATGACAAGATTGGAGACCATAGCCTCAGTCAGATTAACCATTATAATCACTCCCATCCATCACCGCAAAGCAGGCTGCGGTGCCGCTGAATCCGTTCTGCTTCAGGAACCTGGGAAGTCAGAGCCGCACGTCATCAGCCAGCCAAGGGCAGCTCGAGGCTTGGCGAGAAAAAGGAAGAGAGCGATTGCTGGGGCCGACTTCTTCATTCATTCCTTTTTATTAGCCTTCAGAGCCTCCCTGGAAATTATTAAAGCTTCTCCGGGGAGCGCAGCGCCGCAAAGGGAGCGGTTACTCACAGGCTGGTGCTTCACGCTGCGATCACCCTCGCGTGAAGGCGCTGGAGCGGCTGTACCGGTCTCCTCCCTCGCATGGGCAGCGAAGCCTCTCCTTCAGCCCCCTTCCTACGGCTTCAGCGTTTGAGCATCCTCCTCACAGGCTCCGCGAGGAGGTTTTTTTTCACCTGTAAACAGCTCTTCGCCACGCATCGGGGGATGGCAGCGAAGGCAAAGCTTGTAGGTTCGTTATAAACCACCCTGGTTGTCCAGCTGCGGTTCGCTGGGTTAAACAGAGCCTCCTACTCCTCAGGGTTGGGTTATAAAGTGGGATTTGTGAAATTGGGCAGGATTAGGGAACGCCATGGAGTTGCAACAACCTTCCCTGGGAGGTTTGAGGCTGAAAACTAAGCAGAATTTGTGCTCCCAAGGCTGCTTGTGAATTGTTCTCCCGTCAAGCTTTGGTTTTAAGCTGGAAAATGGCATTTTCAGAGGGAAAAAAAAACCCCACCTCCACAAACCATAAACAACCAACAAAAAAAAAAATAATCCCAAACCTTCAGAGGGCCTTAATGTGCGAAAGCTGGGCCCCCAGATGCCCGCAGGGATGGAGGGGTTGGAAACGGCTCAGCCGTGGCCGTCTGGAAGAGGGATGGCACAGTTTGCTCCGCGCGTGTTTGCCACGCGAGGTAATTCCCGTGCTTGAAACCAGCCCAGCTTTAACACAGTGCCCCTTTGCACGTGCACCACCACTTCCCAAGCGAAGTGAAGCGGGGGAGAGGGGTGTCATCCCAGGGCTGCTGAGCTTCCGTGAGCACTCCTCGGCCTGATAAATCAGAGCGGCTGCTGTGGGCGCAGGGCTGGGGACGTGCACAGGCTCCAGGCGGGGAGTTCTGCGGGGCAGCTCACCAACCGTCCCGCTTGCCTCAGAAGCGAGCCGAGAGGAGGGATGATAGGGAAATCAGGGGCTGATGAAGCCGGCTGTGCCCCCCAGGCCGAAGGGGAACAGCCCCTGCAGCTCTCGGGTCAGGCTGGCATTTCTTCGGGCAGCGCGTAGCAATCCTGTTTGGGGATTAGAGCGCAGCCGTCAAGGCTGCTCGTACAGGATTTACGACGTGGCCTTAAAATACAGGCGAAAACGAAAGCTGAACTCTCCTTTGATGTTTGCAAGTGTAAACTGCAGACCTGGGCTGCGCGCACCGTAAATAAGGACCATTAATCATCAGCTAAGCAGCACGCGGTTGCTGTTATTTATTATAACAACATAAATCATCAGGAGCTGCTATCGTGTTAATTTGGATTTACTATGGATTAGTACAGAAAAAAGAATATCCTCACCTATTTAAAAAATAAATTACTTGTGAACGCATCTAGACATGCTGGCCCTTTTGTTCCTTGCTTTCCTCCTGCTAGGAAGCAAGTCGGGAAAATGCTCTGCGGGCTTTGCGTGAGTGCGTTTGTCCCTGCCCGCGAGCGCTCGGGCGTAGCCGGGGGGGTCTGCTCAACCCCCTCCCCAGAATAACTTGAGTTCTTCAAAGTGAGGCAGGTTGGCTCTTAACGAGTCATGGCAAATTGCCACCCGGAATAAGCCCAGCGCCTGCAGTGCCGGTAATGTGCTTTATCCTGGTGAAACGGGAGTTGCTGAGCCCTGACGGTCAGCGGGGAGATCCCTGACTGACCTTGAGGAGCACACGGCAACCCACAGGTGAATTTAAGAGCAAAGACTTCAGAGGGATGCTTGGCTGTACATCTTCGAGAGGAGACATACAGGGAAAAAGGGAATTAAATCCTGACAGAAAGGAAATGATCCTGCTTGCTGCATTTAAAAAAAACCCTGTAACACCCAAAAAAGCAACATTTACAGTGGAACAGGCGCTGCCCTCACCGATTTCCCTTAGGATGGGATGGACGCGGAGACTCCAGATGGGTGCAGGGTCCCATCACGGCGTATGTCACAGCCCCATCGCAGCTCCGGAGCTGTGGTCCGCTGCTCCCACCGCTTACTCCTGATTGAGACACGGGCCTTGGCAACTGGGAAACAGACACCAGAAGAATTGGGGTTTGGGTTTTTCAGATGTAACTAAAAGGGAAATCAAAGGGATTTTATGATTTGAGGTGGCCCAAAGATTTCCCACAGGCTGGATGCTGCAAGGATGCGTGTGCAAACAGGCTCCTAAGCCACAGGTAAAGAGAACGAAAGCGACGCCGCACCCGCGCCTTGACTCCACCGTGTCCGCACGCGCGAGCGACTGCCTTTAATCGCCTCTGTCGGTTTTGACCTGCCTTTTGTGTGTTCCAGATGAACGGATATAGAACCAGTGAGGATTTCTCCAAGCGCTGAGCCACAGCTGAAGCTGGCATTAATTAAAACTGGGTTAATTATAATAACTCCGGTACAACTGGGATAGTATAACATAACTAACTAATTAAAGCGGGGCTAATAATCAGAGGGTTCAAGGCACAGCAGCCACTCTACAAAGCCTTCACCCTAGTTCTTCCAAGGTTTCCTTGGACTCGTATCCCACTCAAGGGCAATCCAACGTCTAAAAGCCGCTGCAAAGCTTTGACGGCGTTTTCCCGAGCATCCAGGCTTGCGTCGCACCGACCATATGTCTGCCTCTGCCTGCTAGCAGATTGCACCAAATATTTTCCTTTTCTATCGTGGCTGAGCAAACAAACACCATCTGCAGGGCTCGTCGAGGGAAATCCTGGCCCCTTCCGCTCCAACGGGAAGGCAGCCGTGCGCGTCGCTGGGGCCTGACGTTTCCGCCGCCCATTCCCCGAGATCAGAGCTTTTCCCTGCTCCTCACCTGTGCCCACCCGCCGAGCCGAGTTAGGACCTGGCGTTTCACAAACAGATCTGAAATTCGGATTCTATTACAGACACGCCGAGTCCCGTCAAAGGAGGCTTGAGTCGGCCTTGTCTCACTGCCTTGGGGCGGTGATAGGTGGAAGAAAGGAAGAAGGCTTTTTGGGGCGTTGGGTCTACACAAACAGGTATTTCTGGGATGTGTCCACGCTGCCGGGGGCTTTGGGCGTTTTCCAGCCACGCTCAAAGCCCTGGCCCAGGTCTGACGGTGATTTTTGGCCCTGCTTAGAGACAGGGGTCTGGATGGGCAGCTGACAGGGGGTGCAAATTATTCCCCGTTCAAATCTTTATTCCTTTGGAAGGTAAAACTCCCTCTTCTGGAAAAAACAGAAGCGAAGGCTCCGTTGGGTGCAGGTGTAAATTACCTGTCACCTCGGATGCTTTTCCACTCCGGCTTCGGCAGCGCCAGATCCAGAGCATGTGCTCCAGCCAAAGCTTTGGTACAAGTGCCCTTAGGATTCAGCGATTCGCGTGGTGAAAGCAGAACCGATGAACCGCAGCTTCTCTGCTCCTGCCTTTAATTAAAAATGCCATGTCTAACACCAGCAGATGTTCCCACTAGCGAGACTCGACTCCTAATTTAATGCCGTGTAACGCAATGCTGACCGTGCTGCTCAGTCTGAAAGCGGAAGAGACATTTTTATTATTATTATTTCCTTTCGGGGATCAAATCCCTCAATATTTGGAATCTTAAAACTCACCGGGCTAATGGCCCTACCCAATTACTGCGCCAAACGATCGCGGCAGCCCCGTGTCTTTCAGAGTCGGCGCCGCAGCCCACGATGCCTCCGACACCGCGGGGCTTCGGGCGCGCGGCAAAATCGGCCCCAGGGGTGCGGCCCGTGGAGCAAACAAAGCTTGTTACAGGCTTTGGTTCAGATGTCTGGGGAAAGAGGGGATTCAAAGCGTGAGGCTGCTCCTCCTCCCAGGTTTCTCCAGGCTCCTGCTGAAGCAGACCCATCCTGTCGCTTGCTGTGGGTGCTTGGCACGTTGGAGCTGAGCTCCCTTTCCCGGCGTGGCGCGGTGGTTTCGGGGTGTGCTCCATATTCAGGTGGACAAGAGGAGAGAGGCCGCACTCTTTGCAGATGCTTAGGCTCTGCTAACCCTTGGGAAAATTGTGAGTGCTGGGAGAACCGCCTCCCCCCCCCACGCTCCTTCCTGTTACATGATGAATCACCTAATAATTGTATATTTATTGAAAAACAGCCGGGGAACTTGGCTAGTGAATAAAATATCAGGTACGGGTGTATTTACACACAAGGGTCATCACCAGATGGGCAACGCTTTGGAATACAGCAGGAGGCAGAGGAGGGTTTTTTCCCTTTCCTCACCAGCCGGGAAGCCAAGCCCCATCCTTCAGCGCGGGTTTTGCTCCCAAGCCCCGCATCGTTTGAAGATCACATCATCCGTTTGGCACGACGAAGCCGAGCGTCGCCTCGGCGGGACGCTGAGCGGCTGATTCATGCACGTAGCGAGCGCGACTGTCGCACTATATCACACCACCGCTGGAACCGTTTTCCCAGCTTTCTGTCATGCAACAAATTTATTTTAAAGTGTGTGGGCCTTACACTGCCCGGAATGGCTTTACTTGTACTTTAAATACTGCATAAACCAAATTTAGAGATATATTTCACCCTTCCCCCTGTTCTCTGCATCATTTTTTTTGGCTTCTGACTGTCCAATCGGTTGCAGTAACTCATTGCAGAGGAAGACGTTTCTTAGATTTCCAAGAGCGCCAACTCCCTAACCTTTATAAAATTAGGGAGAATGAATCACTCGTGACTTTTACGTCTTTCTCGAACACAAGGGTTTGTGAGATGCTGGCTGCCCAGGGCAGCGCTTCCCCTCAGCTTAACCCGGTTGTAAGTGTTTGTAAACCCGCACGTAACGCCCCCGCACGTAACGCCCCCGCACAACGCAGATGACGCGCGCACGCGTGGATTTATTGAGAGGGACACTGAACGTCTTTCAGCCGGAGGAAAGGAAGACGAGGTGCTTACCTGTTCGGTTGTCCTGTGCAGTATAGAGCGGCACCTCATATTCTGTGAACGTAAATGCCAGGTTGACTCGAGATCTAGGGATCAAGTGTTGTTTGTAACCCCCGCTCAACGCTTCCAATTGCGGTAAAGTTGCGTCGCGGCAGCAAGGCCCTTTGCCGTCTTTCAGGAACCCCGGTGCACCCGGAGACGCCGGGCGCTGCTTTTTTGGAGCACGGGGTAAGCGCACAGCGGCCAAGTTAGAGGGAGTAAGTTGTAAAGGTTGCATCTGGCAACCGTCCATTTTTAAGGGGCAAATGACTGGTTTAGCTTATTTTGTGAATTTATCCTGGTTTTGGCGGCGTGAGGGAGCAGGTCCCTGTCCCAGCTCCATCCCCCGCAGCCCGCAGAAAGGAGTGAGGGTGCCCTGTCCAGCTGTGTCCCTCGCTGTCATCCCTCTCCTCCATCCAGATGTTTTGGCGCACACACACAGGATGGGAAGAGCACCATGGCTCATGGCGAGCCCCAACCTGGCTGGGCTTGGGAACAAAATCTCCTTTAGGCAGGTCAGAGCCCAGGGGCCCTCTCCCCGTCCCTTTTCTCCCCCCGGGATAGACAAGGAGGATGCTGTGCTTTGAACCAGCTTACCGCAGTCAGCTCCTGCCAGGAACATGCCCAGGCCCGCTTGCTGCCCGGCAGCATCCAACACCTATGCAAGTCTCTTAACGAGGTGCGGTTTGCATTTAGTGTTGTTTTACTTCCGTGCTCCCCTCTGCGGCTGTTGTTTCTTTCCCCGGAGCTGCCTCCCTCCATGGCAAAGGGCCTGCTGAACCCTACGGCCCAGGACGACAGGCCGTTAGCAAAGGGGACACCGCTCAGTGTTATTAACGCAGTGGGGGGGGGGGGGGGTGTTCCTGAGCACCAGAAAACAACAGGCTATTACAGAGGTACAACCGCACTTTTCACGGCTGGATCCAAGCTCACAGATGCAGCTACTGCGCTGCCGATGACAACAAACAGCCCTCCCCTCTGGGCAGCAGAAAGGAGATGCCCGCGGATGGGGACGCCTCTATCCATCCCTCTTCCTCAGGGCTCAGGCCCCAACGCTGCAAGGACAGTCACCTGCAAAGGACAGGCTGTTGTTTAACACCGCCACGGGTTCCTGTCTCATGGGTAAGGATTGGGAGTTACCATGAATGCAGAGGAAGCCAAGACAGTGTTTGCACGTTAGGAGATACGACGGCATTGGTTTAATAAAAGCTGAAAACGCCATCATTCAAATCAGCGTGCTGGTGTTTCACGCTGTGACACGTCAGCTTGCCCCGGGTGACAGTGGCGAACTTTCTCGGATCAATGGAGCCGAGGGGTGTCACGATTCCCCGTCCTGTGTGACGTTGTTCCCCTTGCACTTCTGGCTAATAGTAGCAACGATGAATATTTAACCTTCCATAAATAAAGAAAAAGAAATCCGCAGTGTTCAGGAGCTACAGTGGGAACGAACTACCAAACCAGAGGAGTGTGACACCTGAAAACTAGAGAACCTCCTTCTGGGAAGACAAGGATAACTCACTAAGGAATGTTTTCAGCATCGATTTAACACCCATCTACGTAGAAGACCTTCTCTCTAGAGGAGGTAAGAGCTGTGAAAAATGGCCCAGTTGCTACCACCAGTGCTCAAATTAGTCCCTCTCATCGGGCTGCCATCGCTCAGCTGGGCAGTGGTACCCATCATCTTGCTGCTTCCACTTCGCCTAGCGAGCAGGGAACCCATCCACCCGCAAGCAGAGGCAGACACGGGATGAGAAACGCCACGGAAATTTCAGACGGGCTGCCGGGACGCCGCTCTGGCGGCTGTTTTCTACGACTGACGCCAACCAAATTTTGCGGCTCCGCGCCGCCGCGTCCTTTTACGATGAAGTTCCCTTAAAGAATAACTCACTCGCTTTAATCATGTTTGCTCCGAGATTTATGGCTTGATGCTTATTCACTGGTGGAGCTTCTCGAAGCGAAATGTCAGTAAGCCTGTTATAAATCGCCCCTGGCATTCCTGCTCTATCTTTTATTTGGCCGGGAGTATTTCTACCTGAAAGTGATAAATTCCTGCTGTAACTGCTTTATGCGCTTCAGTAATTACACTGTATGGGGATGGCGGGGGTTGCGGCTGTGAAGGTGTCACCTCAAACCTGTAAGAAGCGGGTGATTGGGCTGAACCCTGAGGTGCTGCCGGACGCACAAGCTGAGGGAAAACACGCCCTCCGGACACAAAGAGCGACAGGTGAGGTGTCTCTGTCAGACTGGAGCGGGTGAACGGGCAGAAGAGAAGGAAGAAAATCAAATTTTTAAAGCCGGGGGGGGGGGGGGGGGGGGAGAGAAGGCGTGCGCATGGGGCAGGCACCCTGCCTCGGCTCTGTGCTGGCCTGAGGGGAGCAGGCGCTCAGCACCGTGACACCATGGCCGCCTGTCCCTTTCTGGCCTCGTTTGGGTAGATGAGACACATTCGTTATTGACAGACGGTGGGAAGACGTGTATGGACACATCGGGTGTGACCCATCTCAGTACTACTGAGCTCACCCAATCCCGGCCTGCAGCCAGCCCGCCATCTTCCCCCGCCCTCCCCTCACAGGTGGCCCCGCCCCTTCCCCCGCGGCCCCGAAGCGCGGGAAACCCGGTACGCGCATGCGCACGTCTGGGCGCGCAGCCTCCGGCGCCTGCGCAGTGGTGGCGGGCGGGGAATTCGGAGCGGCGGCGGCGGCGGCCAAGTGATGCGGGAGGTGCTGCGTGGCCGCTCCGGCAACCGGCCGGCCCCGGGCGGGGAGCCCGTCACCGCCGCCCCCATGGCGCTACCCGGCACGTCCTGGGCCCGCACCCGTGCCGCGCTGGGGCGGCTGGAGAGGGCGCTGAGCTGCTCCCGCTGGTAACGCACGTCCTCCTTCCTTCCCACCCCGAGCCCGAGTGCCGCCGGGCGAGCGGAACCGCCGCTGTGCCTCGGAGGCCGCGTGTGTTCAAACCGCCGCGTTTCTCCTTCCTCTGCCCACAGTGCCGGCGTCCTGCGGGAGCCCGTGTCCCTGGGGCAGTGCCAACACGTCTTCTGCCTGTAAGTAGCGCGGTGCGCCGGGGCTGGGCCGCCCCGCCTCCCTCCCCGGGCTGCCGGCGCTTGGGTGGAAGCGAGGGACCCCCAGGCTCCCGCCCCGCTTGCTGCCAAGGAGGGGCTGGGGGGCGGGCACCGCTGGGGCTTTCTGGCCGGGGGAGGGGAAGCCGGGAGCTGCTGTCCATCAGTAGGGCTGACTTAGTCCTCTGGGGGAGCGTCTGGCTCGCTAGAGCGAAGGTCTGGCTTTGAGTGCTGGTTTAGCCTTCAGGATGTTTGTCTGGTGTAAAAGGAACGCTCAGACTGATGGGGAGGGTTTCCACTCGTAGTGGGGTAGGAGAAGAAAACAGCTTCCGGTTCTTACCTTTATCTCCAACTCCTTCCTCCTTTCCAAACAAACAGAAAGGTGCTTCCTGTTTCTAAGGGGCCTTT
Source organism: Rhynochetos jubatus (assembly GCA_027574665.1). Classification (NCBI taxonomy): domain Eukaryota; kingdom Metazoa; phylum Chordata; class Aves; order Eurypygiformes; family Rhynochetidae; genus Rhynochetos; species Rhynochetos jubatus. The sequence continues at coordinate 5,721,410 of CM050654.1, read as the reverse complement.
ACTCCTCAAGCCGGAGGGCTGAGTGCTGCTGGTCATTGCTTTGGTCTGCTGTGCTAGTGCCTTTCCTCCTTCAGATCTCCCATGGTAGCTGCAGCATTCACATCTACCTGAACATGCTGGGATAGCATGAGTAGCTCTACTTACTGTTTGTCAGATTGTTACAGGCCCGATGTTTTCCTCTTTCCAGTAACAAGATGATAGGAGTATTTAGAAAAATGAGTTAAGTTAGAAACAGCCTGCTGAGCAGGCCTGTTCTGAGGAGGTGGTAGTCACTAGGCCTGTCTCGGGACAATTCACTGCACCACTAGTGCAGGCAGTCGTGAATCGTTCCTGTCCGAGAACCTCATCTGGGGAAGGCGGTGGAACCTTCTGGGTGTCCTGTGTGTCACTTTGTGGCATACAGATGCAAACAGGGAGTTAGAAGGTCAGTCATATATCTTAAGCACTTTCTCCACGCAGCACAGGTGTAAGCTGTCTATTAAAATCCTGTGATGGTTCCAGTGGAGAGGAAAGGCTCTTTCTAACCCCTGCTTGTAAGCCCATCTGGGTATTCAGTTTTGCCTCTTTAATACTGCAGTTGCTACGTCCATAAAAGCAGAGTAAAACCCTCCCTCCCAGCTGTGTATTTACTCGCTGTCTTCAGCTGCACCTTTCTGATGGGAGCTTAAAGTGTTGAAGGCCTAAAGAGCAAGACTTCCTTTTTAAGGAGTGACTGATTATGGGACACATGCCCTCAGCATTTCTTCCCCCCAGTATGGATGTATTAAAAGGTGTATAAATGGCTTACTGCTGTCCAGATGCGTGGGTTCGTTCTCAGCTTTGGCCGTTAATTGCTGTAGAAAATTCTGCTCTTTGAAGCAATGTTTTTGCTACTTGTTCCATTTGTACAGCCTGTCCACAGAATACCTGGTAAAATAACCCCCAGAAGTTTGTACAAGTTATTTATACGTATGTTCATATCTACCTTACGTTTTTTTTCTTGGGGGTAGTGGGGATCGCTGAAGGGTAGCATAAGGCTGGCTTAATAAACCTCATTGTTTTGCTGTCAGGCATCTAAGGCCTTGTGGTTTAATTTTGGATAACCCATTCTGATCCATTGTTGGAGACAGCTGTTTATGAATAAACCCGGGAAGGAGCAGGGTGAATGGCCGGGGCTGGCTTCTCATCTATGAAGTGAAATATGTCAAGCTAATGAACCGCAATAATCAGGTCACACATAATGTAACTGGTTCTCCCCCAGCATGGGTTTTATTATGGGCAGGGATATTTATTAAGGTTGGTTTCTGCAGTTCTGAGTAACTTGACTTAGTTAATGGATAATAACTGTAAAAAGCCAACAGCTAGAAGTAATTAGGAAACGAGGTACAGATGTCGTTCTGCATTTCCTTTGCACTACCTCTTACAGACGTGGGAGACCTGAGGCCAACTCTCCCTGAGAATGAGACCTGGTCGGTTCTCATCTTTGCTCCAAGTCATTTGTCACTGTCATCTAGAATATCTCAGCGACAAGAACTGTACTTCAGTCTCCCTCGTCATAGCAGTGTCTCAACCGTGAGGTCCTTTTCCTGCTCAGAGCGGGCTGTTTAAAGCAAAAAACACACCCAGCAACAATTTTACTTACCAGATTGCCTGTCTGGGAGTTAACTGAAGGCATGATGCTCGTGTGGTGGTGGCGGGAGAGATGCTGGTGCAGAGAACAGATCTGAAAATAACTCTCCTGTTAGGGAAAGCGGTGGTAATTATGCTTCTGGTTTTGTTAACTGATGTGCTACTGGTTTTGGGGTGTATGTCAGCTTCCAAGCGGACTGTATGATTGGAGTCTAGATGCACAGACTTTGATCTTCCTCTCCAGGTAGCAGCACCTTGATATTATTTGCATTCCATTCCTCTGTTCAACGTGATCTGCTCGCGTTTAACTTCATACCTTTGGCTAGAATCGTGCGTGCTACGTGGTGGTAATGTAACGGAGGCTTTTGAAATCAATTCGGTCTCGAGTACGTGAAATTATAACGTGTATTTAACAGGCTAGGTTGGAACTGAGAAGAAACAACGGCCCTGGAGTGCTGCAGTTCCGATAGCAAATCATAAGGTCCTCTCACTGGACTTGGCAAATGAATAAAAGAAATCTGGGTTCATATGGGGAGAGTAGTATTGCTAAGAAGCTACAGGTGTTAAATGGTATTTACTAAGCAAATGTGTTCCCCCACCCGCCTTGATCACCTCCTGGTATAAACGCTCTGAAGGAGAAAAGTGATGGGATACTCTGAACACCTGTGGAACCTCGTGGGAATTCTTACAGAAAAGTGTTCAGGCAGGTGAAGCTTCGCAATATCAAGAACGCTTTTAATTAGGAAGAAGTGGAAATGAGAGTTTACTGTGTGTTGGCTTTCTGTCACGTGTTCAAAAGCAGAAGGCTGCAGAAGAATAGTCCCGTCTCTAGCCAGGGTGTGAAAGAATGTAGGGTTTTAACTGTTGGAGCTGAATTGTTGTCTGGAGACAAACAGCAACGGAGCTTTAGCAAACCTTGAACAATTTGGATCAGCTTGTGAGTGTGTCTTTTATGACAGTGTCCTGACAAGGCTCTGGATTTGGCTTGTTTAATTATGGCTTGTCACTTGCCATGATAAACACGGCCTCTCCTGCAGTTGTGATTGACTCGCAGTGATGGTTTGTCAGTGCTAAAATAAGGGGTTCTCACTGGGTGTTGGCTGTGAGAAGGTTGGTAGCACGTACAGTACCTAACTTATGCTGGGTAATGGATTTTCACATTTGACTTTCAGATCGTGCGTGGGTGACTGCGTTGGCACAGAATGCCCGGTGTGCCACATACCAGCCTGGGTGCAAGATGTGCAGATCAACCGGCAGCTAGACAACATGATTCAGCTTTGCAGCAAACTGCGGCATCTCCTGGGCGCGGACGCCGCAGGTAAGAGCGAACCGGGCTCTGGGACAGCCGTTGAATCCAGACTGCTCCCTTTTGTTTCACGGACTTCGTAGGGAATGAGCAGTGCAGCCCTGTTTAGGATTCTGAAAGGCTGTTCCGAATCGTGTTTGGAAAATCTGATTTGAAGAGAACTGTCTGTGTGAATTCCTTGTGCTTTGATTCTGTTTTGCTAAGAAATCAGCATAAGCGGGTTAGTCCATAATTCATTAGAATCTGTCTCCCGAAATTAGATGAAAGTGGGCTATATTCCTGAGTCACGTGGCAGTTAGTTGCACCAACCAGGGGCACAAGTTGTCACATCTTGTGCTCTTGGGGGAGCACAAATGTGTAAGGCTCTGCAGCATACGCTTCTTTAGGGGGGCCCTGTTAGAGGATTAATGCATATATTCTCTTGCCTCCTGTGTATTTGTGCATCGAGGCGTGCATGCTCTTCCGGTAATTTTCAGTTTAAGGGTTTTCCACGCGCAAAACGAGTATCTGCATTCCTTGCCTAAAAGGGGAAAGAGGCGGGTCATAACTCACTTGTTTTCTGGTCCCTAACAACCAGCTAGTTTGCTACAATGGAATTTTGTCACTGCTGACTGTGCGAGAAGACTGCAGAGTTGGTACTCCGGGAATTCATCTCTCTATTAAATTTTAGGCTGATTGTCAAAGTAGGAAAAACTGAAGTGAAACGAGCATAGGTGCGTGTATGTCTCTTCTGCAAGCCCAGAGAGGAGCGTTTTATGTAATACCGAGTTTTAGAAAACGTTCATTTAGCTGTCAGAGGCAGAAAAGGTAATTCTTCCTTCATTGTTGCTTCCTAATGTGTGTGTCTAAATTAAAGATTCTTTTTCTCAGTCTAATCCCATCGGCACCTTCACGTTCATTTGTGGGGTAGCTCCTCACTGACTTCAAGATACGTTGAAGTGAGGCGGCTGGAAGCCTACGTCCCACTGTAAAAGTATACGTTTTATACAGATATAAAACCCTGTGTTGATTAAATCTTCTAGAGCATAGAAAATGTAGATGATGGCTTAGATAGAGTTTCAAGGAAACAGTTGAAGTGGTGAAGGCTTTTAAAAACACAGTTGGAGGAGAACGTCTGAGCAGAGGTGTTTGTGATGCTTTAAGTAAAGCATTTTAAATACAGTACGGTAGTATAGATACTGTTTAGATGTTTTGGAGGTCTCTGACAGATGGGTTAACTTTTACAGATTGCTCTGTTTCACTGTACTAAAAGTTGAATAATGTGCTTAATCCCATCATTCTTCTAAAATAAGGTTTGCACGGTGTGGCTAAACCACAGAACAAACCAAGGCTCTTCTTATCGTTCCTTGTTCTAACCTAAAAGCAGACCCAACATTGAAGTTTACAGGACTGTTTTATGTGGAGCTAAAGTTATGAACTGATGCGGGAGATTACTTGCCAGCACTTGCGGTCTTTGCCCTCTACTAAGGAGTAATGGCCTTCTGGATGTTTAATACTGAGGTTAAGGAAGAGATCTCCTGAGTTGGTGATAGTCCACTGCCGGGATGGTTTGGATACTGAAGTAAATGACTGCACCTCTAACAACAACAGATGATGTGGCAAATCCCAGGATGCTGCAGTTCAGGAGATTTTGAGAGCAAATCCCTTAGGATGTTTTGTCACTCATCTCTGGAAAATCTGTCACCTCCCATAGCTGTATATCTTAATGCATACAAGGTGAAATGTGGTTGGGTGTGGAGGATCGGGGCGTTCCTGTCAACAGGATTTTCTGTTAGAAGGTTGGAAGTTGTATTTTATGTTCCAGTGAAGGAAACAGACTGAAAAATCAATCTTTCTGTGGAGAAAATTAAGAGAAGCATATGAAAAAGCTGTCTTTCGTATTTGTTTTATGTCTTCTGCATATTTCTCTTATATGCCTTATTTTGAGACAATTGTGGCCTGTCTCAAGGCTTCTGTTTGACATCCTTGTTGAGGCTGAAGTTTCTAATGCAAATGCATCACGCTACCCAATTTTCTTAATCTGCCGCAGACCTGGTGAACGCAGCAAGTTGTGTGTGTTTGTAAAAACCCACCGGGCTGCTGGGACTGAAAAGGGTAACGTTAAGCTCACGTCTTGAATATTTCAAGTATAAAAATCCCTCTACCCCCAGAGTGGATATGAGAGGGATCCCACTTTGTACTCTGGGATAACAACAGCTTTTTGCCAAACCGGGTGTGTTCTAAAAAGTATCAGTGAGTAATTCAGGAAACACTGCACAAGGCAGCTAGTGCTTCCCTTTTTAAGGCAAGCAGAGCAAATGATGCTACAGGAGAATACTGGGGCAGCTGAAGGGGAATTAGCAAACAACGAACCTAGAACTGTCTAGGAAATGCAAACTGTAGGTAGAAAATGCTGAGTCTCAAAATTAATTCACTTGTTAGAGCAAGGTGAGATCTTTTCACGGCCTAGTGTTGTACTTCTGCGAGGGTAACAGGAAGCTGGCTGCCTGGCAGCCTTCACAGACGGGGATGCCTGCGCCTCAGAATCTTGAGCTCTAGTGTTGCAGAGTCCAAGCCCTCTCGAGATTCGGAGTGGGTGGGATGATGGGCTTCGTAGGTGGGTAATGAGTAAGAACTTGTCGGGTCATGGACATCGTGTGTGTAGTATGCTAGGGATGGAGAAGGTTGGTTTACTGTAATGGTTTGAAAGGTGAATTTCTAAATACCTCAGTGGATTTGCGTGTGATGCTCTTTAAAAAGAAGAGATTGTTGTAAATTTTCACAACGGTTTATAGCTGATTCATCTTGTTATTTGTAACATAATCTGCTTCACTCTAACACAATCAAACAGAAAGCCTTCCTCCCCCTTCTCCTACACCACTAGACCTCGCAGGTGTTGGTCAAAGCTGCTTAAGCTCATGCTGATGCTGGGGGACAGTAGGAGAGATTAACTTTTGATTAGCCTTTATAGTGGCGCGATGTAGTTTCACATTCACTGATGTGGAGGGAAGACGTTGAACTCCTGTTGTGACAGATTACGCTGCATTTCGTGCGTGCTGTGACATTTTTCATAATAGCTGAAGATGAGTTTTTGAATAGCTGGAATTTCTCCCTTTTTCCCCGTGTTGGATACTTAACTTGCAAAATAATCATTTTTCAGTGAAGGCACTAATGTTGCACAGATGGTACCAAAGCACTTCCCTTTGATTTTTAATAAGGGACTAGTTTGTCAAAGAGATTTCTCAACTTCTGTTCTGAAACCCATAATAGAGAATAATTTGAAAGGCACACAATGTGCATCATTATATTCCTTTGATGCAGATTAATGATAGCTAAACCACATTTTCTAATTGCTCCTTGTTTTTTTCTCCTGCCCTACCCTGTTACTGCACTACAGCAGCACTGGGAGACGTAGCTCTCTAGTTGCAAGGGTACTGCGTAGCTCCTAATATTTTTGTCTCAGCCCTTTTAACGCTTAAGAAATTAAACTATTAAATGCCAGCGTTTAGAAACTTGTGCTTATTATGTTCAAAGGAGTCTCATTTAGAATTCAGTTAATATATTGTGTGTAAGAATGGTACGTTTAATAGGTAATGGAGACTAAATTTGCTGCGTTTATTGTAGGCTGACTCTGACACTGTTTCTGTGGATATTCTCTACGCTATTGCAGATGCTTCAAATCTGGAATTAGTAAGGCATGCTTTACTGATTTACCTTCTCAATGCATCTCTCAAAATTTTGGGAGGATGCTTCTTATGTATTAAAATGACTATACATGATTTAATTGTAACTTTTTCATTCCTGTTGGGATGCAAGCTCTGGCTTCCAACTTGGAGGCAGCAAAGAATTCCTTTGGATCGATTTTTCTATGAGCAGTTCTCTCCGAAGGCAGTTTAACTGAATGCGCTTAGCTACCAGCTAATACCCTCTTCATATAAATTAATATTTATGTGTTAAACCAGAAGGACTTCCTTGCAGCTTCTTAGCACCGTGCCTCTCCTCTCTCTCCCTCTCACAGCTCTGGGTCCATCAAGACATCAGGTTTTCAGGGAGGGTAGGTTGGCCGCTTGCCCTTAGTGCTTCTACTCCCTACCTTGTGCGCTTTGGAAATGAAGGAAAGGGGCAGCAGGGTCCAAGAATAACGCAGGTAGAGTTCAGGCAGAGTTGATGTTGGCTACAGAGTATTCCCAGAGATGAAGTTACTGAGGAATGGCAAGAGACAAGACGCAGCCCGGCAGAAATGGCTGTATCTGCCCCAGGAGAGGTGCCCGGGCGTGTGTGGTGGTGATGGCTCTTTCACAGTATGCGTGGCCTTTAAATCATGTTCCGCAAGTGCGTCCCTGTTCTAAAACACACGCCGTGCTCTTCTATGCTTAGAGTAGTTGGATGTGAGGAAAAATCATCCTGGAAAAGTATTTATTTGGTGTATTTTCAGCAGGTTTTTAATAACATGGCTAGCAAATCCCTGCTGAGCAACCACTAATGAACAGATCAGTTTAAGAATCCTGCAGATGATTTTTCACAAGCTTTCTAGCTGCCAGAAGTGGTGTATACATAGCTTCCAGTGTAAATACCTAATTGTGTTATGCCGCGTTAGATCCTACTTCTGAAGGACAGTGCCTTTGATTGAATTTGTCACTTGGACTTGAAAGTCTTACTCTGCTGTACACATCAAAAAGAATTCTGGCCGTCGCAAAATTGTCACACAAATTACTTTTGCAAGCCGATTTTATTCTTGCTCTTTACTCCATGGCTGATAGTTCTAGCAAGGTAAATATTTTAGAAGGAAATTTGCTAGTTGTGTAAACAGTGAAGGCAAGACAAGTAAATAGTAACTGGGCCTTATGTTTTGCATCTGTTTGCAATCAAGCTCTTCCTTTTTTTAGATGTTATTGTGAGAATGAAATTGCATGTGATATCTTTCTGAAGGCTGGCTAGTTACAAGATATGAGTCTCAATTTCACTGCTTTTTTTTATTTTCCCCTGTTTTCCAACAGGGTTACCAAGCCCAACCGTTCAGGAAAACTGAATGGCTGCAGTTCTGTGCTGGATGATTGTCTTTACATACCTAAATGATTGATTAGCTAGTCTCAAGCTTTATTTTTAAGAGACTTTTGGTCTGATGCCTTATCTATCTCTAGCTAAATCTCCTAATATCTAGTATATTTTAATTCAAAGGGTAAGTAGGGTTACTTCAGATCGAGGAAACATCTAACCTTGAAATACTGCTTTAAAAGAAAAACGCCAATGTCTGGTTTGGTGTTGAATTACTAGCTGTGTGTTTCTGTTTTAAGTGAAATTTCCAATTAATTTTTTGTGGCTAACGCATTGGGAGTAATTTGTCTGCTATCTGTGAGTTTATGGCAGCTTGCTGTGGAAAACAGGTTGTAGTTCCCAACACCAAAAATAGAAGAGAAGGTATGGAGAAAACAAATTATCCGTAGAAAATTAATGCATTGAAGTGAAAGTAACGCATTGTTGCAGTGAGTATCCATCTTTTGCTTTTAATAATTGAGGTTTGGTATGGTTTATTTCAAGAATGTTTAAAAAACCCCCACTAATCTTGGTCTTGGCTCTGTTTAAAAATAATAATACCTTGCTTGCCTGGCTAGGTAAAATTAATATTGGTTTTGTGAGTGATTGCTGTAACTCACCAGACTTTTGTGAACGGTAGTTTAGTCCCTGAGGTTGGAGGCAACAGGAGGAAAGTGTGGTGTGTTTACTTCGGAGGACTTGTCCCAATAACCTGAAATAACTCAGGCTTCCAAGAAGGAATCTGTACAAACTCTGTTACAGTTCTTTTGCACTGAAAGAGTTTGGTGTAAAATCAAATTGGCGTGTAACTTAGAGGTCACTTCATGCTCCTTAACTTATTCTCAGGCCGTTAAGGACACTATCTGTAGTCCTTGTTCTCAACTGTTGGTTCATGCACTGTGAGTACAGGCTATTCCTCTGTCATCTTGGCTGTTGATTTGTAATAGGCTGTACGATGGGGCTTACGGAACTCCTTCACTGCGTAGTTTTAAAGAAACGTTTGAGATCATCAAAATGTGCAGCTTCCTTGGAATTATTTATTGCCGAGGGGTAACGGATCAAATGACAGGACACAATTCCTTACAGATTTTCTATATATTCCTCCAATTCATGGGCTGTATCTGGAGTCAGTCAAAATTTCTCAGGAATGTTCAACGTTCTTATAAGGATGTTATTTTAACTTGCTTACAGTTATTCTTCCTGTTCTTGAAGATGTGTAGTGTCTTGTTAGAAAATCGTTTCTGTGCTCTTTTGTGTACGCACGGACTATTTTGTTAAACCTGTTTCCAAGGAAAACTCTGGAAGAAAAGCTTCTCTTCTCTTTGTAATCTGGTCAGAAACCCTCTGTGCACATGCTGCATTATGAACCCGGGCTCTTGAGGGAATTTTTCTACCAGGGTGCTCGCTTGCCTAGCTCTAGGTGCCCTGGGATCTCTGAGCTCCAGCGTGATGTGTGACCTTGCTGGTTGTTTTAAAGCCATTGCATGTGTCTTAGAAGAACCGAAGGCATTCATAGGTTGTATTTAGTAACGCTTTGTCGGTTGTTATTCTGATTGGTTTTCTTTGTGATCTTTTACTGAAAAGTACTCTCCAAATTATTTTTCCTTTTCTCTGATGCTCTTAGATTCAACAGAAGATGTGTCCACACCAACTGACTCAGACTTTGGGAAAAAAAATAAGAAGGAACAGATAAAAATGTGGTTCAGCCCAAGAAGTAGGAAGATTCGATGCGTCCTGAACAAGAGTCAGCCTGAGACTAAAAGCAGTAACCTTTGTCAAGACGCATCTTCAGTTTACGATTTCTTTCCTTCCCCTCCTCATGAAAAGCCCTCCAAACCGACAAAAAAGCCAACACAGAGACAGAGTAAGAAGATGCAGAGGAAACGTCTAGCAGACATTAACAAAGTGTGGAGCTTAGAGAAGCCTGAGCAGAAAGGAGTTGAGAAGACTCCCAAGGCGAAGTGTGTGACCATCTGCAGTCAACCAGTAGTCCTGTGCACTTCAGAACCAAATAGCCCCGAAGAGTCATTTCAGCAGGAGCCTGTGACGGAAGCTGACTCCAGCAGAAATACACAAAATGTGGAGGTAAAATGCTCGGAGAAGAAAGAGAACAGTGAGGTGATGTGTCCTGCACAAGTCAGCAAGGAAAATAGTTGTCCTACAGAGGCATTGCTGTCAACAGAAAATGAAACTGTGCCTTTAAAACGTGGAAGGGAGCAGTCCAGTCTCCCAGTTACTTCTCAGTCTAAAAGACCAAGGAGAACTGAGAGGAGCATCACTGGGAAGATGGGCAGTCAGGCAGATCGCTTAGAGGAGTTACCTGAGGGTTGCTCCATCTCCCCAGCGACCGGACACAAGACACCAGTTCAGATTTCTTCCCCTGTATCGAAGTTCACTGACACCGTAATGAAGACAAGAAGCTCTGCAGTCTTCCAAGCAATAAATAGTCCTTCACCTTCAAAGTTTCCCTCCACCCCCTCTACTTCTAAGGCTTGTAGTCAAGTAGGAATGCCACAGAGTCCCTCTGTGTTGAAGTCCTCTGGTGGTAACACCATCGCCAGAAGAAATTACAAAGGAGAGACTTTGCTCCATGTTGCTTCCATCAAGGTAGGACCGTCATCTTCTAGTTCAACTTTAAATGGGAATTTAAAAGGACAATGTTGTATTAAAAATACCCTGGAAAGCAATTACATCACTGCATCCTATTTCTGGGGGGAGGAAATCTCATCTGTGGTCTTTCTTCTAGGTTTATTGGGGGGGTTCCAACCTGATTCTCTGATTTCATAAAGAAACGACTGCTGGAATGACCAAAGATGGTTATATAATTGGGAAACTAGAAGAGAACTCAGTTACACCTGTGAGTTCTAGGAGGGGATAAGCATTCACATGTTTTGGCCTTAGGTGCCAGAAAGCTCTCTCTGATTTGTCATAAGCAGTTTAGCGAAGTATTTTGGGTCTCACCGAGTGATCTTGATCAGTTTAACTTGACCTGCTAACTCAGCCAGGACAAATCTGAATTACCACCTACGCAAAGATAACTCTGTGCAACCTGAATTGAGGTGACCTGTTCCTAATCCTCGAGATCCTCCATCCGATGCGAGTGTTGGCTCAAGAGGAACGCAACGCTGCGCCCCGGGATCCCCATGCTGAGCCCTGTGCTCTAAGCATGCCGTCTTCGCAGATAGTGGAGGAGGGAGAACTGGGAGAGAGTTGGGATGTTCTCAGTAGACTTCACTTGTACGTGGGGTCAGTGTTATTCTTGGAACGGCAGCTGTCGTTTTGCTGCTATTATCTTGGTCCGTTTGCGCTGTGGTAGAACCCCGTGGTGTTGCCCCTGGCAGGGGCTGCCCTTCCCCGTTACAGTGTACGAGCTGCATGCAGGTAGGGTGAGTTGAATGTTCACTAACTCAGCAGATGCACTAACGTGGCAGTTCTCTTCCGAGAGTTCGCTTCAAAGAGTTTGTAGCCTGGCAATGTACTTTGTGGTAAATCATAGTCCAGAAATACCGCGTGGTAACGAACTGCCCGTACTGGTGGAACTGATTCACCTGTCAGTGTCCCGACACTTACACAGCGCTTGTTTGTTGAGACAAAGGCTGGTCTGGAGAAATAACTGTGTTCTCTCTCTGATAAGCCACTCCTCCTGCACGGGACCTTTTTAAATGGAAGTGGCAGCTCAGCTGAGCTCAAATATCTTACTTGATGCCCTTAATAGGGAGTTAGGGAGGAGAAAATGAAACATTGTCCTCACTGGACTCAAGAGCTTTAAAGGATAGATCTCCTGTTACCTCTTAAGTCCTGTACATTCCTCATCATCAAAGCACTGTTTACAAATTATCCTTCCATGTTTTTTGGGGAATTTGTAAGGAATACTATTATGACTGACTGGTTCTAAAAATAAAATATTGATCCACCTTGACAGATTTTAACACAGGTATGGTTTCCAGCAATATGCCAGAGCCTTATTGTGAGATATGTCAATAATCATTGCAAAGAATTTTGCAAAGTTTTTCATTGCAAAGAATTTTGAAGATAAATGAGTAAAAAATTAAATGAATGATGCTACAGCCGAAAAGAATAAAGAAGTTATGGCTATCCAAGGTTAGCGACGTGGCTGGCACTGCTTGTTGGCGTTGGTACAGCCCTCTCTGGGAAGGTGGTAGGGCTGTTTGAGTGGGCTGAAAAGCTGACCTCCAGCTGTACTGAGGGCAGTGGGGCAGGTCGACATGTGAATTCACACACAGGACTGGAAAAAACACATTCATCTTGGTATCTTCTTTTACTGTTTATGTGTATTGAGCTAAAATGGGAAGTTGCTTCTGTTCCTCATTAGTTCTGCTGTGGTTTTAGTTTGTCATTTCCATGGATGCTGAGGTGCTCGTTAATTAGTAAAGGCTTGTTTAACTAGGTAGGGCTTCAGGGTGATCTCAGAAGTTACCATTTGCTCTTAAGGGTAAATCAAATAAGGCAAGAGGAGTGATCTTTTGCTTGTGGTCTTAGTTTACTTATGTGTATCTTTGTTTCCAGCTACTGAATTTCCAGTGCAACTCTGAGGAAGTTAACTGTCACTGAACCTCAGATCCTCATCTGTAGGGGACAGGTTATACATGTTATCTCCTTTCATTTGGGGTGTTCTTTGGTCTTGTTACATCGCCTCATCATGGGTATGTTAAAGCATTCCCAAGATGCTGCATCCCCTGGTAGCCACTAAAGGTAGGCACAGTTACTAGTCTACGTCCGGGTGGATTAAGACTAAATTGCTCAAGCCAGTATGATGTGAGGACTTGGTCTTTCTAGAGGACGATGAACAAGAAATAGTAGTGATTAATTGCCAGGAATCTGCTGGGGATGTGTGCCAGTTGCAAGAAAACTTTTTATTTTGTATGCCAGTATCTTTCATATAACCTGTATGTTTCTTGCTCGCTCTTCTGAGCTCTAGGAACCCTGCTATAGAACTGATAAATGTGTTTTCTCAAAGGAGCTGGTCTTGAAAATACCAGCCTTCAGACTTTATGTATATGCTCATTGTGTTCTTTCCAAAATAGCCCTGTCATTTTTCCCGTTTCTGGAAGAAGTATTTCTCTTCCAATTGTGTTTTATAGGTGATTTTTTTTTCTTATTCTTTCCACAGCCAGTAATGTTTTTCCATGTGTCTAATGGGAAACAGGGTTGTAGCTGCCACCCTCCACCCAAAGTGAAATAAAGTCTAATTCTCTGTGACTTCATTAGTTATAAAAAGAAATATTTTTTTTCATTATCTATTAGGGTCCAATACCCTGAACTTAATTAAAGCTAATTGAGTTCTCCTTTTTTTCTTCTTTCAAAGAGTTAATAAACAACATTATCAGGCATTAACATTAAGTGTATTGTGCTGTTTCAAACCATTCTTGAGGGATTGTCCCTGTTTACTACTACTAGTTATTAACTTACTGAAATCCAAGTGGTTCCATCTAGTGTGGATGAGCGTAATGCTGAGTTAAACTGATCAATTAAAACAAATGTGGCTCTTCCCATAGCAAACAGCAGTCATGTTTATCTTCCTCCTTAGTCATCGAAGGTGAAACTCTGTATTATTTAAAATACAGAATGTGACCTATTGCACTCCTGATATTCGAAACTGGTGGGAAATTGCCCAATGAACAGCCCTTCCACACAGGGATTTTTTTACAGTTAAATGAGTCGTGCACAGGACTAGCTCTCATGTGGCAATTGAACGTGCAGCCCCGCACTACATAACTAGTTAGTTCAGAATCTTAAATCTGCTATGGAGAGGAAAAAAATAATTGTTTCTTGGCGCAGTATTTCAGATCTGGGTTGTGCCTATGACTCTGCATTGCCAAGGGCGATGATGGGGCAGGTCACGGGTGTGGAATTGCTGCCAAGAGGAGCCGCGAACAACAGTGCAAGAGGAGCACAGGACCGTGGCAACAGAGTCATGGGAGGCAGCTGGGGAAAGGTTTTGATTTTTAGGCTTCAAGTTAAAAGCGGAGAGTTGTCCCTGTTCTGAGGAAAGAAGAAATCCCATCTCTGCAGAGCATCTTCTTAGTCTGAGAAAGAGAGAAGGAGCATTGCGGCCAGGTTTGGTTAGCTCCTGTTCCAGGGACTCTGGCTTTGACAGGTGACCAGGAGGGCCCTCATAAAGGCTTCACCCACGGCTAGCCTGCTTCGTAGTCATTATACTTAACACTCTCAAGAACTATTAGATAACACCTTCTGAGCCTGTGAGGCTGTTCTTCCTTTTTATGGCTTTGTTACCACTCGGTGACACATGAGAGATTTTGTTGGCCATCGCATGCTCACCAAACCGCATCAGAATAGATCCTTTTTCAGGTGTCTGGCGTAGTCAGCTGTGTGATTCCTCGCTTTTGGTACCGGCTGCATCGTGGTTGAGTGTTGGGTCAGATGTGTGCATGGGAGGAACCCGGGATTTTATGTGGCCTGTGACTTAGCTGTGTGTATAACACTCATTCCCAGAGGGTATATATATATCTACAGAGGGTGTGTGTGTGTGTGTATATATTATATTATACCCAGAGGAGGGAGATCTGCCTGGGATGCAGGTGGAACACTGCTTTGAAGTTGCAGTTTGACATTGACTCTAATTTTAAAGCCGCGTGGCACTGGAATAGTAAACAGCCTCCTGATTATGGGTAGCTTAAAACAAATATGAAGCAGTGTAATGGTTTCAAGTGCAGAACTTAAGAATATGAAAATTGGCCGTGAGTCACTGCGATCCGTCTTCCCAAGCGCCGAGTTGAAAGCTTAGGAATAAATTGCCGCTTCTTTTTCGATAATGCTTGGTTGTTCCTTCTCTTGTTTCTGAGGTGGGTTAACCTTAACTGCTTGAATGTTTTCTTTTTGTTAAAGGTTAAGTATGGCTACTCATATGCTTGTTAGTTAATAAATGGCCTGCTGGGAAGGGAATTAATTCAGAGAAATTTGAGGTGACAAACTCGCCGGTTCCAGGATCGGGGCGTTCACAGTTATTACAGGCATGCTGTAATTCAGTTTTGCCCACTTCTCATGAGTTGTAAATAACCTTGTTTTCCTCCCCCTGCCATAACTTAAATATATTTGAATTTGAAAAGGTTTTTTTATTCATTTGTTTGACCTAAAGCTTGCAGTCACTTGGTTACCTTTGCAAATGAAGGGAGAAAGGTTTGGGTGATGTGGTACAGGGTTTAAGCTGCATCTTCATGTACTGCTCTAATTCTTTGGGTCTTTTTTGAACTGGTGGAATACCTTTTCTTTAAGTTGGGATGTTTGGGTGGAAGTTATCTATGGTTAATGGAAAAAAAGGCCAAAAACCAAAACGCCACCTAGAAAATAGGGCTGGAAGACAACTTGCAGTTCTTCACCATCTGTCTGCATTAACGTGGTGACACAATTGACTTGGAAAAAACCCAAACCCCCTCGTCTAAGCCAAGTGAGGATGGTTTTCTGGGCTTATGCCATCTGCAGGAACTGCAGCCTCATTGGGAGGGAAGGGTTCGTAAAGCTGTGTAAATACCCTTCTCTGTGTGAGCTAATGCTGACTTCTACATCTGCCAACAGATGGCCCCAGCGCCTTTCTTCCTTCCCTGCTTGTCGGAGCGCCCTTAAGCTGTAGCAGAGGAAGAGCAAACCCGTTGCATTATTGCCTTGTCACTATACATAAGCTTGGTTATGAGCTTAAAGTGTCTTTTGCTTTGTTTCTTCCAAAAGGATAATTTTACATTCTGCAGTAGTTTCTGCCTCTTCAGAAGCGGGTTGTAATCCTTCACTGATAATGAGATTTAAAAATAAGCGCTTCCCCGTGAGTTGTTAATGTTAGCGTTTTGCTACCTGGTGTTTGTCCTGTTCTCTGCTCCTGAACAAGGAGTACATCCAATTGCGTTCCCACTCTGCTGTTGCTACAGGCTGCTAAGGCAAGCTCCTAGTATCCTCTGGCATGGTTCTGACTCCCTAAACTCCTGATGAGCGTTGCTGGCGTTGCTAATCGAGTAAACTCCGGGGGCTAAAAGTACAAGAAGCCTGTTTCTAAGCTAGTTAAAGCACCGCTTATGAAGCATGTCTGAATTAGTAACCCCAAAGCAGTAGGTGGCTATAGGTGGTGCAGTCTCTTCTGCTGTCTTACTTGCGGAGGAAAGACACATGGTATATGGATATTTGTGGCTGGGACTTGTCCCCAGCAGGTGCTCAGCCTTTCTTGTTTAGAGCTGAGCAAAATGTTTATTAACTTTCAAATGAGCGAGTAATTCTGTAACTGCTAGAACGGGTCAGTGCCTTAACTGCGGTGTTTGTTGGTTTTGGATCGCTGTCAGATGATGGTGATCTTCTGTAGGAGGGACCCTAACGTGTGTCTGCCAAGGAACTGCTCCTTGAAAGTTCATCTTCCTCTTTTTAATCAAAATAGTCATAATATAGTAACTGACTGAAGAGCCTCTGAGGAGGCAAAAGGCACGTTCTCCTAGCTATGAACGATTTTGTTAACGTAAGTCTTGTCTTCCCAGTTGACAGCACCCATCCAGTCACTGCGCGGTACAACTGGCATGATGGCTCCCCTCCCTTTCAGTCACGCTCGTTGCTGGGTGCCAGTTGCAGGGAGCGGATTCCATTTACAGGGGGGGGTGATGACAATATTTTTCCTCTGTAAACAGCAAAACACCAATTTTCTAATTTTGACTTAGGCCTGGATTTCATTCTGTGGATGTTGTCAGCACCGTTGTCCGCACCAGCAACGTTTCCTTTGATAAATCTGCGGTCGTGTTTTACAAATCAACGTTCACATAACTCCTCTGAAAAGCTGCGATGCTACCTAATGCCCACACAAATTATTAGCTATGCTTGCTGCTTTAAAGGAGTATTCTTGAAATGTCAAACCCTCGCTGTACGTGTTTACAAACTGAACTTTAAATGATAAGCTCAAATCTCCCTCATTATAGATAATTGTATCTTCTCTCTGTAGAAAAAGATCTAATGCTGAGCACTGTCGTAGCTCCCTCGGAGTAATTCTTCAGATTTGATGCGTGTCTATTCCTTTGCAGCCCCAAAGTGTTCTAAGAGCAGCGTAGTCTTTAATTGCGTTGAAAAGTAACGTTTTGCTGGGACACCTCGGTTGTGAATATAACGCATGACGTTTAACTCGGATGTGTTCGTTTGCCTGACTGTTGTAAAGCCAGTGATTCTCAGCATTTTCATGGTCAATGTGGAGTTTACAGTTTCTTGCTGGATTTGTTTCTGCTGAGCAGTCTGTCTTAACATCTTCTCTAACTAAAGAGTAAAGATTAAAGCTGTTTGGGTTTTTCCAAAGTGTACCTTGACAACAACAAAAAAAGGGATTAAGTTTATTTTTGTTGTATTTAAAGCTTAATTTAATGTTCTCTCAGTTTTTCTAAGGTATGCTGTGGAGTAACAGTTGGGAATTCCTTGACTTGCCACTACTTAAGGGCACAGAACTTTGTATATATCATGGATTAAACTTCTCTCCCCCCCCTCCAGGTCCCAGCATTTATATACTGCAAGCTTGGCCAAAGGCAGGAGCTGCATACAGTTAGTTTATTAGTCTCTTCACTGGGGATCACAATCCCCTGGTACAGGGAAAGTGCCAGCAGTTGTCTTGGTTGTAGGGGGCTGTATCCTAAAAATAAGTGAATAGAATTGGAGCATTGGTGATTAGAGGGAAGCTGTGTAGAAACTTGAGGCTTACTATGTGAGTTTGTCTCTACTCAGCCTCTTTCCTCTTCTCATAATATCTGCATCAGTTTCCATCCTTTCCCATAGATATTTCCTTGCGTATAGTAAATACTTGACTATAACATTCTTCCAAAAAGCAAATAAAAACTTTTTTGGTAGAAAAACGGTCAGAGAAAGTGTCAGTGGAATTCAACACAAGTAGTAATTGTGGCGTTAAATGAAACTCTTTCCCTTTTCCTTTTGACTTGTGGGAAAACAATTGACAGGAGCTTGTCAGGCTTATTATTGTTTCACCTGCGTATGTTTCTAGCCAGTCATTTAGATTAGTTTGAAAAAAAACCCCAGTCTGAAGGATAAGGAAATTCTGAATAAACGTTTCTGATTTGAATCCTGGCAGTTGACTGTAGTCAGATTGCAACCAGTACAAACTTGTCCGTTTATGAAGAGTTAAGTCTGTTATTTGCATCGTTTCTATCTAAAAATAGGTATTTGTATAAAATGTGTAGGTGCTTCTAAATGAACAGTAAAGATAAAACGTGGTCTCCAAACCAGCTGAGGTTTTGTGACCCTGACGGTATCGAAATGGAAGACTTGTAGCGTTCCAATTTCATTACTGCTGAATCTAGAATTCTGCACCTCTTAAGTTGTTGTTGTCTTTGTGTATCTTCTTCATTACTTTTTAATAGCTATGCTTTTTTCCTGTGTAGGGTGACCTCGAAGCCGTTGAAGAGCTGCTGAAAAACGGTGCAGATCCCAATGTTAAAGATAATGCTGGCTGGACGCCACTGGTGAGTGTTGAAGACTTTTTTTTTTTTTGTCACCTGCCTTTTGATCAGATTTCATCCCTCCTTTCCTCTCCTGCATTTTAGTTCCCCTTAATGCATTTAGGTGACAAAGAATTATGCAAAGAAATGATGATAAACAATTTTAAAAGAATTTATTAGCAACTACTGACCTGCCCCAATCCAATTCCCTTCTGCTGGAGTAGGGTACGCCAAGAAATCTATCCGCCTGCAAATGCAGCAAATACAACTATGATAACTAGAAAAGGATCAATTGCAGACGGTGTGTATATTTTATGGATTCTTAATGTCCTCAGTGGTTTTTACCATTTGGGGAATATATCAAGTAGTTGAATGAAAGAATTGCTCACTTGAATCACAGAAAATAAACTAAAGGTTCTTTTTCACCCGTGATTTCTTCCTCTCCTGACAGAGTCTGTAATCTGGAAGGCTTTGTTCCCTCTTGTCTAATTTGCACACAATTGGCCTTTGTTCAGTTCTTCTCTGTGCTTTCTATTAGTGCTGGGTTCCAAGGTGAATTCACGTCAGGAATGTACTGCAGTATCCTTTCATCGTCAGCCCCAGCCATCTACTGAGAGGTTTCTGAAAATGACCGTGTTAACTGGTGTGACAAGGTCCTTCCTCTGAATTCTGTTTCACCTGAGTTTGCTTTCTTTACTGCTTACCGATTTACCCAACTAGCACGAGGCATGTAATCACGGGCACAGAGAAGTGGTGGAGCTGTTGCTACAATACAAAGCGTTAGTGAATACTACGGGGTATCAGAACGACTCGCCGCTTCACGATGCTGCCAGGAATGGGCATGTGAGCATTGTTGAGCTGCTGCTTTTGCACGGGGCCTCCCGCGATGCAGTGTAAGTAGATGTGGGATGTTGTTTTAACTGTGGCATCAGCTACAGCTTCCAGGGTGTATGTTAAGTAAATACGAAGCAAAGCTAGTAATACATGTGATTTATTTGAAGTGAGGGGGTGGGTGTTGGAGGTATAGTCTGCTATTCTTCTATCACCCTTTCCCAGGTACGTATTTTATTTCTGGTTTGCTTTGTCATAAGCTTTTCTGAGGACATCAAAGTCCTAGATAGCTGGAGCATTGGAGACTGCACTAGGAAGGTAACAAAATACACACCACCTATTCTTACACACTTTGCTGTTGGCATCTGGTTAGAGCTACTGCCAGATCTAAGATGCTGAGCTAGATGAGTTCTGAACTGTTACAGCTGGGTTTTGTTCCTGCTTTTACTACACTACTTGCTAGCAGAAAGTCTTTCGTTCCAGTCTCTTCTACCTTCATGAATGGCATAGACACAGGCTGAGATCTAGGGAGAGATTCTTTGTTTTTTCTTTTCTGGATCCAAGCACTCATCCTTAAAAAAGCTTAGAAATATTTTCAGTTGAATCTTCTGTAACACCGCCTGCCAACTTTGACACTTATGTATAGGAGGCGCTACAGAATCTGTTAGCCAGGCATTAACCCTGCTAACTTGGAAGTATTTCAGGCACTGGAAGTGATCTTAAGTGCTGTAGTATCACTGTTGTGCCAGGGCCTGTGTATATACAATTTGAGGCTAATGCATGTTGTCAGTAGGTGTGTGCATATAGTAACACGGTAGGATGAAGTCTTGCATGACATGAATTTCCTTGCTAACCGCGTGAAGAAGAATAAACAAGTTCAACTTAATCACTTCAGCTTTCTGTTAGCTCTTGAAGCTTACAGAATTAAGGTACTCTGTGGAAAAGCATAAGGTTTTCAAAAATGGTCCTAATCTTGAATACACTGGAGTTGAAAAAACCCCACAAAGGCAACAAAACAAACCCATGAAAATCTAGTGTGAAAAAGTAAAACAAGGATCAGTTATTCATCTTCACTTTGTTCTTGAACAACAAAGGGCAGCACATTACACCTTGAAAAGCTGACAGCTTCAGAAAGTAATTTCAAGCCACTTGAATATTGGGAACTGGTTGTGTGACACTTATCACTTGTCTGTCTGGTATTTGAAAGCGTAGCACAGCCAACAGCTTTGATGCAAGGCTTTGACAGGACTTAAGCGCTGGTAGATTTGCGCAGCAGAGGCTCCAAGTGCCAACAGGAACTCTGCAGGTCTGTTGGTAGCCCTACTCTGCTGCACGTGTTCATGCAAACTGAGATGAAGCTGAACCTTTTTCAGCTCATTCTACGTGAGCAAACATGACTTTATTGAAACAGAAACCTTTTAATCATGGAGAGGTTTATGTAAACTTTAAGCTCTGGCTTAGCTTTTCACTGAATACAGGTGATGTTCAGTTGTATATTAAAACAGCTATGTCATAGGATATGATATCATAGAATCACAGGATGGTTTGGGTTGGAAGGGCCCTTAAAGCTCATCCAGTTCCAACCCCCTGCCATGGGCAGGGACACCCTCCACTAGACCAGGTTGCTCCAAGCCCCATCCAGCCTGGCCTTGGACACTGCCAGGGATGGGGGATATGTCACAACTCTGCAACTAGCAACCTTTTGTAGTACCTCTACATATCAAAAATGGCTTCTAACCCGCTTCTAAGTATGCGCTGTTCTTGACTTAATCTCCAGTGTGGGGTGTTAATACATACACTTTTTTCCTTTTAACTTGAAATTGTTTGGGGAATAAATTTAACCACCTTTAATATTTGCCTCATTTGTATGGCAAAAGGAATCAGAGCTGCTTTGGCAAAAATACAGTCCTGTATGTCCCCAGTTCCCCCTTGGAAAAACTGAAGCTTCCAGATCTTCTGTAGGCACTCTTTCTCTGGCTGACGTGCTGCTGTGCGTCTTACTGTTGCACTGATGAGGGCAAGGAGGTGTTTTGCTATGTTTTTAGAGACACAGAGAAAGGGATGTACAAGTGTTCAAGCTTCAATAGTAAGACTTTACTGACCAATCACTACCAAGAGACAAGGATGGTATGTCTGAGACTTCTGAAGATGTCTTGTGCCTCCCTTCCTGTGCTCTGCTGTCTTCCTGCAATGAATTGTGCCCTAGTCTTTCCCTGGATCGTGACTTTGCAAATCTTAGAGGGGTTTTTATTTCTGCCATTGTGTCTGGTAGTTGTAGTCCTAATTAGACAGTGGCTGGATGTTTCTGGGTAGGTAGGTTTGAACCTTCTTTAATGTAGGTTTAAATATTTTTCTAGTGCGTGCCAGTACCCTTATAGTGAAGTCACATCTGACAAGAAGCTTGCTTTGCTTCAGTCTTTTTTCCTAGATCCCTGAGACCTGCAGACCGCAGTTTTAAAAACGGGGTGAGAACCAGACGATCACTTAAGATGGTGCAATTATAGTTCTTTTCAGTATGACTAGTTATAATTGCCCTCTTTGTACTTAATGTAGGATCTGCTCACCTTCACGTTATTACTCTGGGGTCTTTGAAGTAGAAATTGAGCAGTGATGAGTAGAACTTGCGTTTCTTCTCCTAGGTTGATTTTCTTTAGGCACTCCTCATGTATATTCCTAGTCTTTAGAAGTACACCGTGTGTGAGCTAAGACTGTACCGAAGCAATTTTGCCAAACCAATCAACTTGTTTAATTTTCCTTTTTTTTTTTTTTTTTTTTGGTGTATGAAACTCCTACTACTTTTATGGGCTCTTCAGGCTCTCACTGAACTAACTTTCAGCCCAGGAGAGGGCCCTCTTTATCTTGGCATGTTGAAGTGATTCTTTATTACCTCATGGGGGCAGGGAGGAACGTTTTGATTAGTTCACTGTCATTTCCTAAAATCTTGTCTTTAGCTAAGCTGAGTAAATTGTGAACATGATAAATGTATTCAAATGCTACATGGGACACGGAAATATATAGCATGACACCCCACAAAAGTGACTGATGTCTTTCTGTTGTTTTGACTGTAGAATTAACTCGATTTTGTGTCTTAATGTCCCTTGTGTGTTGGAGAGTTAATCTACTGGAATAAAAACAGAGCTTGTGTTGAAAAGCTTGCTTAGAGCAGTAGTTTTGGAATTTGATACTCAGTTGTGCAAGATGAAACTTTTTTTTAAAGATGTACAGTATTTACTAACTGCAGAGCTCAAGGCAGGACAGATCCACCGGGCTGCAGAGGGATGGAAAATATCTGGGAGCACATACAGGTTTTCCAAGGGTCTTGGGTTCATGAGGTGCAGAGATATTAGCAGAACCCTGGCTGTTGGAGTTCTGAGACTTTGTAATTTCAGATTTAGATCGTCAGGTTCACAGACCCATCAAGTATGCCTCATGCTGGGTGTCTTTCATGCGTTTTTCTCTCCTTGCATGTTAATGCGTAGCACGTTAAGAAGTTACTGTATGTAATGTGAAGCGTCTACCTATCCGTGGACCAAGCGAACACCAGTGAAAACAATCTCTTTTGCCAGAAAGCAATCCTGGGATTTCAGTATTCCTTGGCAATTTTTTTTTTCTTAAATCTGTAAGATTTAATAGTTGTGGCACTTTTTGCCATTCAAAGTTTTCAATGACTGGGAAAGATATGAACTACAAACGAGAAATATTATATGGACCAGTGGACCTATTAATTGTCCTGCTGGTCTAGTTAATTTTTTTAAGTTAATCTCCTACACATAGCTAATTTATATTTTTATAGCTTTTTTTTCGTCTGCTCACTCTCTTGCATTCCGTCTTTTTTCCTTGCTTCACAGCAAGCCAAGTGATTTGAAAAATTAGATCTGTGCATTTGCAATTTCACAGTACTTTGTAAATGCTTTCACTCAAATGGGCTCTCTTGCCAGTTCTTCATGCACAAGAAGTTTAGCATTAGTAAAAATCGTTGTGTTGCCCTATTTTTGTAGGTGCTCGCTGTCTTTGAGTAGTTGTGAGTCTGATTCTGAACAAACCTGTCAGAATGCTTGGGGATGGACTGTGAACCTCAATTATGAACGGCATAGGGGCAAAAACTATTATAACCTGCAGTTAATTCCAGGAGGCATTGGACCTGTGACACTGGCATAATTTTGTCTGTTTTTTCTATGTCAAGATAGTGCCAGGGCTTTACTGTCCAAGTGCAAGACAGTGCTTAACTTGCTGCTGGCAGCAGGTTAATTAAAATCCTGGCCCTGTTTGGATATCTAAGACTGTCTTTCTGGCTACACAGATTAAGTTTTCTTCTTTCTGTCAGGTTTAAAAAGATTTCTGCTTACCACACTCTCCAGATACGGGTGCTGACTGGAGTGTCCCAAACTGGTCAGATTTCCACATGGGAACTACTGCTTGCAATACCGTACTGGGACCTGGTTGTGGCACTTCCATTCAATACTGAGCTCTCTTGTGGGGCTGGGGTAAAGCTGGGTTTACGCTCAGCTGTGGAACAGTGAGTAACTCCTGGTGTCAAAATGGAGCAACTTGTAACTCCTGACGGCAAAGTAATATATCAGAACAGGTTGCCCAGAGAAGCTGTGGATGCCCCATCCCTGGAAGTGTCCAAGGCCAGGCTGGATGAGGCTTGGAGCAACCTGGGCTAGTGGAAGGTGTCCCTGCCCATGGCAGGGGGTTGGGAGTGGATGATCTTTAAGGTCCCTTCCAACCCAAACCATTCTATGATATAGTCATTGAAGCTGTGAAAGTTTGGGGCTTCTAAAGAATTCAGGGGTGTCTCCCTGTTTAACTTCTCTCCTCTGGTCACTTATGTCCTGAAAGTTTACTGAAACATGTAGAAGGTAGCTGTTAAGTTTCTTTTTGACTACAGCAGTAACCTCTGTTGTCTTCATTCCTAGGGATTCAACAGTTGCACCATAAACTGAATCCCATTTCTAAAGCTTTTTGTGAGAAGTTCTTTGATCCTTAAGATACCATCTGTCATCTCATGTAAATTCTCAGCAGATGATGTTGAGTTGCTCTTCCTTGGGCTCATCTTTGTTCTCAGCACAGACCTCCTACTCTGACTGGAATTTGTTCTAGCTGTAATAGCCCTCTACTGACTACTCAGTACCTTGATGGCTGACTAACAGGATACTGGTTGCATCAAAGGATACACCTCGCTCTTGAATGTTTGAATCAACTTGCAAAAAGCCCACGTGCACTCTGGTAGAAAGAACTATGCCTTAGAGACCTTGTATTCTAGCTTTTTCACCAGACACACTTATTTGTCTTGCAGAAGCCATTGTGTCTGTCTTCCCTCTGTCTGTGGAACTTGCCCTGTTAAGCAGTCATATGCACCGGACCCGTTCTCAACAAATCCAGACCTGTAGTAGGAGCACACAAACAGAGTTGATACGTCCACCCTAACACAGCATTTTTAGAACTAATGGGCATGTCCCACTTAATTTTGTTTTGCAAACTGGATCAAAATTCATTCTTTACTCTGATCAAGGTGGATGATTTATGTTGGCTGAATAAAGACATACTTGAGCACGCACTTTTGGGCAAAAGCTTCTGTTTCCCCTTCCTGTTCCTGACCGGCTGCATAGATCTGGTCCTTGATCCTAATCATAGGGTTAAAAATAATATACATTCCTGATATACGAAAAACAGTTCCTCAAGTAACTACACTGATAATTGTACCAGCCTTAAGCTCAACAGGCTGCTTTGTTGCAGATATTCAAAACCCTTAAACCCATCCCTTGGGCTGGTGTTCCTTTTTTCAGACCTGAGCTCTCAGGTTCATCATGTTTTACTTTTAACCGTGCCATTTTAACATCCTGTGAATGGCCATTAATTCTTCAATGCTGCCGAATGATGGGATGGCGTTTGGCAACACACAGGTTGGTAAGAAGCAATCAAAAGGATCTTAAAAATAGAGGGGAAAAAACCTAAGTGAATACAGAGGGGGTAGCTGGAGCTCTGATTTGTACAGTTTAATTGGCAAAAAATGTTCTATATTTAACTGTGGAGGCCTATGTATTTATTTATGGTAAACATTCATGAGATTTTTTTTTTCCCCCCAACAGTCAAGGATCTTACTGTGAACCGGGGAGGGTAGAGGCACTCCCAAACCCCTGCTACTGACATGCAGTGATTTCCTCCCTCCATTTAGTTCACAGTAAAAGGTCAGCCATCTAGTCTAAAGGTGCTCTTAGTGTATGTGCTAATATATCCCCTCCCCAGCCACGGATGCATTGTTCAAAGGAACCGTCCTGCAGCAGTTTGAGTCAAATATGACCCTTATTTAAAGAAAGGGCAAGAGCTACCCTGATGATGCATGACAAAGCAGGAACAGCATGACAATATTTAATGGGCTGCAACTCCCAGGACCGGGCTGATATTTAACCAATTACCTTGTCTGCAGAATTTGTATTACTCTAGCTCTTCGCTCGTTAGTAACACGGAAGAGCTCGGGGTTGGTAGTATTGTAAAATTAGCAATTGTCAAATACCACCCCAGTATCCTGCATGTGGGATTTCTGCGGATTGTTGTTTTCCCGTGGGGCTGTGTTGGCGAGCTGTGCTCAGTCAGGGGCACAGAAACCTGCTGGGGTCAGATGCATCTTTCAGCTTTGCACTGGCTCCCAGTTAGGTGAAGACTTAGTGATTTGGGCTTCTCTTCGGGCTTGGATTGAGTTGTGGCCTTATGTGGAATTCCATAGAAAGCTTTCTAGGTTGCTGCTCCGCACGGGAACGTGTGGCTAACTAAGAGGCAGCGCTTCGAAGATGCTGTGGTTTTTTGACCTCTTTAAATGTTTCATTGTTTGATGACTAAGCTTGCTGGATTTCAGATACTGCGTCAGGGCTTTGTTCTCAGTGACGAGCTTCCCCTTCGTAACGAGCTCTTATTATGCTTTTTGAGAGCCAGAGCTACATGAGGTGGGGAGAAGAGGATCAGCTGGAACAGCCATTATTCTCACAAAGAGCAAAGCAAGCAGAATATTTCCCAAGAGCGCTGGCAGAGGATTGTGTTTGTTAACGGCAATTATACCTGTTCGGCGGTTTCAAGCTTTCCTCCTCTCGCTACCGTCCTGCGGCTGCAAAGTTGAGTGAAGGAGAGAGAGAAGCCAGGGCTGGGCTTGCTGTTGCGCTTATAGCAAATCACATCTGTCTGAGGAATGCTAAAACAATGGGTTAGGAAGCGGGTCTTGAAGCGTATCGAGTAACTGTGAGGTGCCACATGGGATGAATAGTGTTCAACAGAACTGGCAAACCACCTGACGTTGGAATGAATCGGCTGCAGCGTGTTCTGTGGAACAGCACGCTGAGGGAAAATGAGATGCATACTCAAATTTTGGAAGTGCGAGGGAGTCGCAGTTCCCCAGTAGGAAGCAGATAGCTTTTCCCATAAAAGCGTAACCGCATCGAGCTCCAGTGTTTTAACACAGTATGTGGAGGCTTCTGACGTGTGTTTTATGGCAAACGGGTAAGCCAAAAATACATTTCTTGGTTATACGACTGCAACGAAAGATTAAAGCTGAAATTTCTGGGTCTTGTGAATGATACCAAAGTGCATCTTGACACAGTTTAACAAGGACAGTTTATTTAACTGAACATACCGCTCTGAACATTCTTTACTCCTCAGCTGAATGCAGCAGCTTGTAATTCAGTATCCATCTGTCTTGGATGCGATTCCTACTTGCAGCTTTGTGGTTTTTAGCTGAAATTACATATTAATAAGAAAGTGGGAGGGAAAGTTACCCAGCTAATGTGCCCAGTTAGTTAAGAATCAAGTCACATTTTATTTACTTAAACCCATCTGTGCTTGTTTTGCCAGTAATATATTTGGTCTGCGGCCTGTGGACTATGCAGAAAGTGAAAAGATGAAGTCTGTGCTAATGTTACCAGCGAAGAATGAATCGTTTTCCCTTAACCAACCCCCTGAGGTAAGTGTGTGTATGAGTTTGTTTTGCCATTTTAAAAAACCCTAAGTTCATCCTGTAAGTATTGAAGGCTTGGATGTAAGTACATTACATCACCTGCCTTTACAGGGAGGTTTAAAATAGGTTGGGAAACTAACTTGGACAATATTTCCAGAAAGTATATGGAACACCTAAGCTATGGTATTCTGTGTTATCCTAGCTTTATCTGACAAAACAAAGGATGTTTCTTGTAATGTGGCTTTATTATAGGAGCATGGGCACTGAATTCCAGAAGTGGTGTTGATTGAACTTTGCTGCTGCTGTTGTTTTTCTGCATATCTAAATTTGTTTTATTGCCAAACTGGCTGAAAGCAGCAGCAGTCTTTGCTCCAGGTGCCTTTTGTGTGCCTTTAAAAGGTCAACCTTTGTCCAACAATGAAGATATCGGCTCAGCAGCTGAAAACCGTTTTTGGAAGATTTTGGGGTTTTTTATTTGGTTTTACCCTCTTTTTGCCAGAGACTTCTCAGGACTTTTTAAGTCTGAATAGCATGACTTTGGTCACAGGCTTCTGCATTACGAAATGCTTTGTGCTTCCTAACGAACGATGATTCAGCTGACCTGACTGATAGAAGCAGTCCTAGTCCACTCCTAGTACAGCCTGTTACGATCGCTCCTCATTGAGGTAATAAGGTACCCATTGGCCAGAAGTAAACTGTTGGAGCTAGATCGGCAGGGTTATGACTGTTCTTCCCAC
This sequence comes from Rhynochetos jubatus, assembly GCA_027574665.1. Classification (NCBI taxonomy): domain Eukaryota; kingdom Metazoa; phylum Chordata; class Aves; order Eurypygiformes; family Rhynochetidae; genus Rhynochetos; species Rhynochetos jubatus. Next base: position 5,693,531 of record CM050654.1, on the reverse strand, counting down.
CTGTAGCAGATGTCAGATGCAGCTCTTATGTCACAAACAAAGCACTCGGTATTTGTATTTGCTCTGGGATGATTGTGTGCCAACAGATTACCGGTTTGTACAGATGGCTTGGTCCAAAGCCTGAGGCTTTAAGGTAACTGGGTCTCAAAGGTCTGTCTGTACCGTGGAATCTGGGAGTGCTTACAAAGACCCCGGAGCTGAAATATTGCATCCTTGTCAGCATGAAACTTGAGCATGCAGCTTCTCCTACTTTTGCATTTGTAGTATCAGCCCAAAAAACCTTAAGCATTCATTACAGGGCGATGTATTGGGGTCTTTTTAGTAAAATGGCAGGTGTTAATTATACAGGTTACTCAACATATTGGTAGCATATCTGTTGGTAATACTTTGCTAACAGTAGGAGGCTTTACTGCTTTATTAGGACATTCTTTTCTGCTTCAACACTGCAGACAGCGAGGCTGTTTACGCAGTGTTCAACCAGCTGTATGTGTGTACACCAGTGTCTTTAAGAAAACCAAAAAGGCAAGACAGAAAAAACTGATGCACAAGCTGGTTTGGTACCCTGCTTAAGCTGAATGAAGTACCTCTGATGTCCCTCTTGGGCTGGTTTGTTGTACAGAGATTTATTTATGGACTCTGTGCACTAAGCTTGCCATGAATTGTTTTTCAAAATGCTTATTCTTATGAAATAAAGCTGTTAGATAAGTTAGTTGCTTTCTTTATGTTCCCAAACATTTAGCTTATTGTAGGATTTTCTGTTCATGCAGGCACTGAGCCCCAGCCAGCCAAGAGGTGGACCTCTTGGTATACTGGGGAGCAACCTTAGCTCGGAGCAACAGAAATTGCTGAGCAAAGTGGCAGCAGTTCTGAAGGCTCGAAGGTGTACTGAATTTAACGGCAGAGGTATGTAGTCTTGTTGAAATGTCTGTCTGTGTATAAATAGCTGCAGTTCTGCATTTTATCCTTTAAGATACTAGCTGCAATAGGGGTTTTTCTTATTGTTCCTAATAAGTGCAGGTTTTGAATTCCCTGAGTTCTAGCCATAGTCGAATGACGGTGCATTGTTGCATGTAAACGCTTGAAAAGCCTGCCTGGTTACTGAGGCAGGAGACTTCTAGGGGACCCACAGTTTGACAGTGCATTGTCTGTTATTTAAAATCCCTCAGTCCTCCTCAAGGACCTCTTCTGTTTACACTTCTTTTACCAACTTTAAGGTCTCTGCTCATGTGAGACATCCTATAAGGTTTTTATCTGAAAAGAAGTGAGTCTTAGGCAGATAGTGCCTTTAGAAAGAGCATCTTATTGACTTGAAGTTGACAAGTTTCTTCTCACATACTAACCTACCTTCAAATATTGTTCTTCATTAAGTTGATGGTGCCAAATTATGGGACTTGGGTTGGGTTTTTTTGTTCCCATTTGCAGGGGGGAACATTGTCTTAATCCCTCCTGTTTAGTTTTTATTTGGAGTGCTGCTTTCCCTGCTTGTGAAAAATGCTAAGGTAATTTTCCCCTGCCATCTTTCACACCCTGATTGCTACTCCAGAATTATGAGTTGAGTTCTGTTAGCTTTGTGTTAAAGCTGTGAGATCCTGTAGTACGATCACAGTTAAATATAACTTTATAAGGATTGAAAAAAAAATACTGTCCTATAAACTGGAGCCTCCTCTGAAGATTTGTTAGCTCAGAACTGTAAAATCGTGACTTCCTTTTTTCACAGCAAGTATACGTTGAAACCCACTAAATTTCTAATAGTACTTCTACTTACTCGTATCTTAGTCTCAAAAATCACATACTTGTGCTGGAAAGAGTGGTTGATAAATTATTACAGTCTGTTTATTCTGTAAATGGTGATTGATTGCTTTTCAGCCAGGCAGGCTTCTGATTTTTACGTGCTTTTAGTTCTACTGATGTAATCTTTCTCCTAGTAACTCATCTTGTTATCCCTGATGTTCCAATGCCGAGTACCGTCAAATGTATGATGGCTATTCTGACTGGATGTTGGGTCCTCAAGTTTGAATGTAAGTATTAAATATATGGGATTCTTCGTGCTTTTTAAGGAGGAATGGTAGCTGGGATTTTAGAGAAAATTTTCCTTTTCAACGACTGCCCTGACGTCAAGAATAGCTTAACAGAAAGCATGAGGATTTTGGTTTTTAATCTCGTCACTGACAAGAGATTTTACTAAACGCAACTACTCCTTCCTTGGCAAATGTGTGCGCTTCATTATGAGTTGTATTGGGTAGGTCATACCCTAAGTATCAGCGGGGAGGGAATTTGTTTGTGGCTACATTAAGAGTACTTGGGAAGATTATGGAAAATATCCTGGGAGGGGAGGAAGGAATTTAATAAATTCTTTTCTTATAAGCAGCTTCTATTGAAATTGAGCCTATTTACATATAAGCAGAGGTCTGTTGAAAGTCACAACTTCTAACCAAAGTTAGGCTGTCAGCTGATCACAACCCCTGTTTGTACCTTCCACTACAGTTGTCTGGGTGTTGAGAAAATTGGCAGGCTTTGTGCCATCGCAGTCTCGTGCGGATCACGTGTGTGTAACTTTTGATACCCCTTTCTGTACGTGAGCCCTGCAGACTGGAGTGCTCTTCAGCTAGAACGGCAACCTCCAAGGAAAGATAACTTGTGTGGTGTCCCCTTAGCATGCAAGTAGTTTTGATGTCATCTTTCATGCAATCTGTAGTTAGGTTTTATACAGCACGTGCTTTTTTTGTACAGCTGTTCTGTGGTCTCAACACCCCAAATTCTGCTCCTAAGTTGTTCTTTCTAATGTAATTCTTAGCATGTCACTGTAGTTGTAAAAGCCATCTTCTTCCTCTGGACCTTTATGGCTAAGTCCTTTTACCTAATAAGTACTCCACAAATGAGTTAATTATCCATGGAAAACTCACAGACAAATTTCATTTCGGTTTTCTACTCTGACTAAACATCAGAATATAAGGATTTTTAATGGCCTAAATTTTCCAGTCACTCATGTTTATGAAGGCACTGTTTAAAACTTCGAAAGATGCAGAGTAGTTTTTTAAATAAGGCACGTTGTCAGACTTTTTGAACTTTTGGTCTCTCTTCCAGTGTGTTTATTTGGCTTCCAGATAGTCAGTGAACTTGTTCTGTGCTTTTTTTTAAAGGGTCTGTTGAATTAGTGTCCCCTCAGAAATGTTCTCTGCAACACCTGCAGTGGCTTCTGTTTGTGGCCCTAGAAGAGTTTGCAAAAGATTGTTCTGGGATTCTTACAAATAGGAGTAGCTTCTTGTTGAATATATAACACGGAGAAATACTGTTTGTTTGAGCAGGCAGATGGATTTGATAACCTCCAGACACGTTGTTGTTAAGCAGAAGGGAGATGGTTTCCTGTTCGGAGGTGGGGATGCAGCAGGACGGCCTAGGAGCGACGTTTGGGGTGTGTAATTGGAAAGGGTGGGTGCTGGTGCTTTGGAACAATATATCCTGTTACAGACTGACTAATCTGTTTCTGTGGTGAATCCCCTTGCAGGTTCTCAGCTTCGCTCAGTTCGGGAGGTTGGCATGCCTTCTATTATACGTGCTAGGGTAGTTTTCCTTCATTTCATCTTCTTCCTACTCAGATGCTTAGAAAGCTTCAGCTGAGTGCTAGGGATATTTAATTAGTAAGACCTGAGTTTAAGTCTTTGTGGAAGAACTTTTATATTTAGAAGTGATTGGAAAAGAAGAAATAAACACACTAGTGTGGGGGTTATTTGGGGAATATTTTCTTTTTTTTTTTTTTTTTTGCTTGCAGCTGAGTGTTATTTTATGTTGTTAGTACTGATTAGGACAATCCTGACTGCTAATGCTCCCAGCTTAGTAAGCAACATACTACTTAAAAGCGAGTGATTCTCCTCCCTAGTGGGAAATGTTAGTAATAACTCATGGGGTCTGATGCAGCTAAGTGCCTATAATTAACAGCACCACTCCATCTGTTCCCACCAGTCTGTTATTAGTCTTCTTCAGAGTCATTACAAGTTAAAGATTGTTATAACAAATAATGGGACTCCTGCTGATGGAACATTTGTCTAGGAAAAAGAGGTCTCTGCTTTTCTTTTCTATAATTTCTCTTTGCATTTCTCGTGACTTTCAGACTTCTGTTTGGATGTTTCCTTAAATGTGATGCAAATAAACTTCCAAAAGTGTGTCCATTTTCCACCTTCCTTCTGTCAAAGCCACTGCAAATATATCGAAGGAGTTGCTTGTAGTTCAGTGTCGCAAACCATTCACTTCGAGTCAGTTCCTGTTCAAAAACTGCACTGAAATACTTGAGAAAACAAAGCTCAGTTTAGCACTTAATGAAATGCTGACTATGCATAAGTGAGTATTTGAATTTTTTAAAATACGAGGTAAGCTGCATTTGACTGTTATTTCTAAAGTTGTTTTTATAGCCTACACGTAATTACACCATTTAAAAAAAAATCACATGCTTGCAAAACCCCCAATATTTAATTTAAGAGTATTTCTTATGTTAACTCTTCCATTATAGCAGGCTTTCAAGCTGTGTTTCTCTAATAAAAAGTGATTTCCTTCTCTTGTGTGATTCTGTGATGCTTCTGGTTACATGTGTCTATACCCATGGGTAGACAGCATCCATAAGTATCAGCAGAGAGGTAACGTAGCATTTTCCAGCAAAGTTTGAGCTAAATGTAAGGCCTCCAAGTATTGGAGAGCCAAGATTTAAATATGTAGCATCAGTTTTGGGTTTCCTTTTTTGTCTTAAGGTGGAAGGTTAGGATGAAAGGATGTCACCACTGAGCAATATTAGATCTTCACAGAAGAAAAATGTCACATTACGAATTGCAGTTCCATAGTTTTCATATATAATACACTGTCAGCAATATATCCACTTTCAAAGCAGCACAGAATTCAATTGAGACACTGTTGTCACTGTGCTCCTTGCCCTTGGCCATATCTTTCATTGGTTTCATTATTTTATTGCCTTCATTATTTCTGGGACGGTAATAGGGCACAAAGTAGCATATCATTATCCGTCTGCAAGTAGGCTGAGACGAAGATTCAACTATCACTGTATTTCCTCTGTGCTTTTTGTAGAGCATGGAATAGTGTAATTAAAACCGGCAGAAGCCTTTAATAGCTTTTTCAGCTTGTTTTTTCTTAAACTGATTGTCACCTGTTAAAGCAGGGAATGAAAAATGATCTCTGTAACGATATGGACTGAAACAAGCTTGTGTCAGTCTTTGCAGCAAAGTATCTGGAAGAATTCTAAGCAGCTGATTGCTTATTCCATCATTTGTTTTGCTTACCTGGAGCAGCAGCAGCAGCAGTGATTCAGCTCTGATCTGTTTAAAAGAATGCAAAACCCGCCCCTGCTTTTCCTTTAAGGGCTCGGAATAACTGGGGATTGCATGACTGACGATTCAAGGTGAAAACACCTCTCTGAATTTCTTGGAGCTGTGTGCCCATCTTTGTTTAGCCTATTAGACCAGACAACTGCAAAGCTCTTTGAGCTGACTTCTTCTCAGGCTGGACTGTCTGCCAGGCAGAAACATCTCTTAGATGACAGGCTGATACTCAGCAAAGCCCTCCCTCCTGAAAACAGCTCGAAACTCGAGCACTGGAGTTTCGTGCTTCTTGTTGTGCAGTTGGAGACTTTCTTCAGCTACAAACGGACTCACAACGCTGTGGGAGGTGGTAGAAATATCTAATGTGCATATGCATGTTGTGTTGGGTGTAGAGCTGAGGGGAATGTCTTACGTCAACGGGGTCTGAACTGCACTCCCACAGTATCTGCACCTTCTGGAAAGGAGGAAGGAAACAGTTTTGCTTCAAAGTCGGCACAAATTTAGACTTCTGGGATTTGCAGAGGAGAAAATGGGGGTGAGAATGTCGTAAATGTGGTGTTGCCTTTGCAGAGCTGGCAAGTGGGCTGGTTTGAAATAAGATCTAGATGAAAATAAACCATGTTTCCACTGCTCCCTCTGTTCTGTGTCATCCAGATACTCTGTTTTTTGTATTTAGAAGGTTCTTTTGCTCTAATTCCCTTTTGGTTTGAAGAAACCGTTGCATTAAGGAAGCCCATTGTGAGGTAAAGGATGGGAAATACTACCTCATTCACTCAAAAGCATGTGAGGGGATCCAGAGGAGGTTGAGCACTTCCAGTGGAATTTAACCTGACCTCTGCACCTTAGGGATGGCTGCCTCCAGCCACTTTGATCAGTCTAGAAAACAGGTGTGGCAAATAGTGATTTCCTAAAGAAGATGTGACACTTGGGGGGTTTTAAGTGAAGTCATGATTTTCATATTACATGCTCCTAACTGCTGGGAATTGATGTTTAAGGACTTCCTAAGCATCTGCTCCATCATGCTTAATAAATACCTCCTGGATGAACTTGTTAACTCCCATTCTTAGGCAGATTCGTTTTGGTCTCTGCAGCATCTTGTGAGGTTTCTGTGTGTTGGAAAAATGGACCACTCTTGTTTCACCAAATGAGATGTCTGCCTCACTCCGTGAAAATAGGTGATTCTAAAGTTGCTTTGTAAGCATATAATAGATAGTATAAAAACTCTCTTCTGTGCTGTAGCAGAGACCAGTAATGATGTCGATGAAAGCAAATTGAGGCTAGCCATGCCAAATTCCCCTAAGGCTTTCTCTCAGTCCAGATTTCTTCCTTTCCTAGGAAAATAATCCCATCAAGCTTTAGTCAATCTGCATGTGAGTCTTAAAACACAGTGCAGAGCAAGCTGCAGAAGTTTCAGTTGCAATCTCTACTAGATCTTGGATGTGCAGTATTTTATCTTCTTTGTTGCTGTCGTGTATTTCTAAATTACTTTTAGCTGTTCCAAGAGATTTTTTGGGACTAACCCTTGCTCTTTGCTTTATTAATGCAAATCCAACAAAACTCTGCTAAGGCTAATTGAGTTACTGAGAGCTACCCCTGGGTATCTGTGGGTGATTACAACTTGTTCTTGGCAACCAGTTCTTTTTGTACTTCATCCTGCTTAAATTGTTTTTGCTGATGCAGTTTGTTTCATTATAAACCATTAAGATTTACATGAATAAGGATTTATAGGGCTCTGATCTTAAATTTTGCAAATAATGATTTTTTTAATTTCCAGTACCAGTAGCTACAGTTGTATCAAAGGTCAATTAACAAAACCATTAGAGTGGGCACCCTTTTAACCTGCTTGCTCCTTCTATACTGGGAGGTGGGAGGATAGGGGCAGCTGTTCAGTGAAGTACTAAGCATCAGTATAAGTAGTGATGTTTAACTGATCTTGCTAATGAGGGGGGAAAAAGGCAGTATTCTCCTTTCCAGATGTGGTGGCATCAAGCTAAAATGAGATTGTATTAAGGTAAAACCTTTTTCTGCAGTATTTTCTAGGGACCTTAATGCAGGCTTGGTTTTTGATAGAATTTGGTGCAAATAATCTTGTTTGTATGTACAAATAGCAAGTGTGAAATCAGCTATTTAAGAGGCTTTTAAAGTTCTCACGGTCTGTGTTTCTGGGGAAGAAACTTGCATGACCCTCTGCACGTGCCATCTCGCCCCCGTACGGTCTTGTGTCAGGCAAGCTTCATTAACGCCTGCTTGCACGCTTGGACTGGGCATTGCAAAACAGCTCTGGTCCACGTGAAAGGGAAGAATGCCACTTGCGTTGGCACACGTCTTACCCTTGTGCGGGTAACTGATCCAACCACTGTGATTGTGACAACAGAGGGCCATTAAAGGGTAGTTGCAATAATCACCCTCTTCTTTTTAGGCAAAAGAACACGTTAAATGACTAAACTTGATTAACGTCGAACCTAGAAGGTCCACAGCTCTCACTGGCAATAGTACTGAGGAATAAATCAAGATGGGGTGAGGTCTTGAAGTCGAATGGTCTGTTTTACAACAGACCAGATTTTTAGTCAGGCTTGCCTGTAAGGAATGCACAAACTGCGAATGTGAGAAGGAAAACAACGTAACTCTGATCTCTACCCCCTCCTAAAATTACAGGTGTCCTCTCAAAAGTAAGTGTAATTCCCATCCATTTTCAGAAAGCTTCTTTAAGGATGTCCATGTCCTTCAGAGACTGTCAGTCCTCTTCTGAATTCTTTTTTGTCTGAGTACTTCACATGTCCATCTCGATTTCGGGAGGGAGGTGGCATAGTATTGATGGTTTCCTGATCACTTTTTAATTAGGATAATAGCAATTCTTTTTTTCAGTCCATTCATTTGACCAGTGTCTTGGCATCAAGTTCTCGTGGGTGGCTTTTCAATGCAGTGCCAAACAAAAGAGCCTCTGTCATCTCGGGGGTTCTGGGAATCAATTTAACGTGGCTCCTGTTTGAAGTTAAAGGGCACTGTACCTCTGACTCGAATAGGAGTGCTGTAAAGTCAACAGAGCTTCTGGAAATTTCCTCTCTAAGTAGAGTGATATACCTTTGAGTACAGTATTGAATTCTGTTTTATTTCCTATGTCCTCTTAATTGGGATGACAGTCTGACGGAGAGACTATTAAAAGGGAGCTGTCATGTTATCCAGCCACTTACACATATTAGCTGCTTTAAAATGAATAATGCCTGCTCAAGACAAAGGCCTGGGCTTTACTGAGTGAACTCAGCACTCGGTTGTCACAGAAAATAAATTCCTTAGCTGTTTAAAAATTAAAACTAGAAGAAAAGTTGGGAAGGCATACAGCATGCTCTAATCTTCGGTTGTATCCCTACGCTTAAGTGTGAAATTGAGGGATTGTTTTTAGCACAGGGTCATCTTGTGGTGGTTGTACCATCTCTTAGAAGAGTCATAAAGCTCATACATGCCCGCTGCTTCCAAATGACACCGTAACACAACCAAAACTGATTACGCTGTCACTGACAACATCCCTTGGGCTGTTGTATTCTGTTGGAGTCACTTCATCGTAATGCAAAAATAGTGAACTAGAAGCAAGTGACTTGGCCCTAAGTTTTGTGTGGAGAGGGGGGGGAAATAAACCTCTTCTTTAGACAAATAGATAATGAATTGGGTAGAAACATAGCTTGAGCCCTCCGTTATGTTATCTCAAATATGACAACAGGTATATTCTTCTGGTTTGTTTTGCTGATATCTTTTTTTTTCTTGCTACGATGTGTGAATAATTTAATTCCTTAGTGCAAAAATCTCTTACTAGTATACAGAAGTTGCTGAAGAGAAATTATCGACTTGGGATGAAACCTGCCTGAACAGAGTTGGTAAAAGGACATACTGGTCTCTATCACTTAAGTTATTTTTAGGCTTCCTCTTTCTAGGTAGGAAACCTTCATCCATGGATAGATACTCCTTCACTGGTCACCTTTAGGGTTGTAAACACCTTCCTCAAACATCAGTTGCTAACTGCATCAGTTTTCTGAATCTACAGCTGGACCATGATTCTGATACACATGACATTTTGTCTCATTTCCTTGTGCCTAAGGCTCTCCTTTCCCTGTTACTCTGCCTGTGGTGTCTCTTTGCAAGTGATACTCTTACTACAGATTAGTTGTGCTGTTGATGGTAAGATTGACATAAAGTGTGGTGAAGCCTGAAGCACCACCTCTTCTGAGCTTGATGATTCTGTCTTTCTTTCCTCTCTCGCAACCTGCACAAAGACTGAAGTGTTAGATGAGAGTCCTTGAAATGTCCCTGAGCCACAGTGGTTCCAACAAGCATTGGCTCTTATCTATGAAATACAGGACCCATGGGTCAAAGCAAGTTCTGTTTCTACATCTTGCATGAAAAATATATTTTCAGGAGTTGAAAAGGTACAATTTTACCATCACATATGTAATCTGTTGCTCCACAGAGAGGAGTGTGTGTGTGTGTGTGTGTGTAGGCCGAACAGTTTTGCCTCTTAATATATTTATGTTAGGGAAACGGTGTGTTCACAGCTTCTTATTCTATCTGGAATGCATATCTGTGTCTGAACAGATTTGTGGCACAAAAGCTCTGTTCTGATTCCAGCTGGTGATGAAAAGTGGAAATTCATGTGAACGGTCATGCAGACACTGGCCAGACAAGTGGTCTGTTTGCCTATTTCCAGCTTTTCAAGGAAACAAGTGTTTACCTTGTGGTTCTTATAGAGACAGTGTAATTAGGACACTTGTAGATGAGTCTCTCTTCTTGCTTTCTTTGAGGATTGTTGTTATGTGTGGTCTTTTGAGGCATGCAAGTTCCTCGGAGGACTTGGCAGTGTAAAATGGCCAGACGTACGTATACAAAACAGACATGACCTATTTTGCATTTTCTGCTAAAACAGACATTCCACTAACATTAGTCACTTTCATGACTTTATTCTTCTTTTCAGGGAAGTAACAGTACAAAAAGACATCGCAGTCTGTTGTATGCATTCAATCTTTTAGTACTTTTGTATCAAATTGTCTTCATTTACTGATGCTGACACTGGATGCTCAATCTGTGATGTACTCATGGTATAAAAACCTCAGCTCTGGAGTGAAAGTCCTTGAAACTGAGCTTTTGATGGCAGATTGAAATAAAACATGCTCTTAATGGACAGACAGTTCTGTTCTTTAAGACTAGATGAGAGAGTTTCCTTTGTTGTAAGTGGCATCCCTTATCACCTCTATTTTCTTGGAAGGAAAGAATAGCCGTGTAAGCTAGAGGCAAACTGACACAGGAAGTCTTGTTGAGTTGTGATGATTAAGATAAAAATATGGAAATAACTTTAGATTTATTTTTGAGTTACGAGTACGTTGAAAATAAGTTACTGGAACTCATTGCTGTCACCACTAATGCATATGTAGGTTGCTTTTCCAGAAAATACGTGACTAGGTTGCCCTTCTAGTTTTGTACAAGTTGTTGAAGGAATGAGCAAGTGCAAATAATCAACCCCAGTTCTTGTGTGTGGAGGGAGAGCTCTGTTGTCATATATTCGGCCGGCTGTGGTTTTCTGTGTAGGTTTATCTTGATGTAAGTACATTGGAGGACTTGTAGTAACTGAAATATGAATTCCCATTGCATGTAGTGAGTTTGTGTGATCTGGTGGTAAATTACTAACAGCTGGCTTTTGAGATCTCTCTAGATTAGCTATTCCTATCTATTGGCTACCTGCTGCTATGTTATCCAAGTACCTTTGTCAGTGACACTTCTCTTCATAGTCCTTTCTTCCTTTTTAGGATCAACACCCCACATTTTGCTTCTGAATTTGTTCAGTTTGTACTTTTTTAAGACTTTGTGGGCTTTGTATTTGCGCAGTGCAAATAAGTTGCCTGAATAAGAAGCAGTGCAACTTTAAAAGTTACAGCCTTGACAGCATTGTAAATCCTCATGGAACAGTTCTCAAAATCAGCTTTGCACACTTTGTTTCTTGGGTAATTTTTATTAATGAGCTTGATGTACGTGCAGGCAAAAATGTTCCATCCTTGAATGGGTGACCACAGCAATTTCTCTTACCAAGGTGAGGTCAGGTAGTACGTTTAACTGATGTTAGCGATCCATTAGCATCAGAGCATTCTGTATAGGAAAAAAAAAAACTAGCCTTAAAACAAGGTAAAACCACGTTGACTCTAAAAGACAGTCTCATTATGCGGCAGTGGTAACAAAAATGAATGCCACTGTTAAACCCTAGCATAAATCTCTGGTTTGTGCTGATCTTGGAGACCTTGAAATCCCATCTGATTTGTTATTTGAGGCTGTAGCTGTTTGGAAACAGCTTTGTGCTTGCTTTGTAATTGCTCTTTATCAGGCAATTGCTTCCATTTCATAACTGCGAAGTTGGTTCTACATGCTGGCTTCAAGCGTCCGAATGATCAGCAATTTGACATTTGACATTAAGTGGTTGACCTTTAGTGGGTAAGAAGAAAAGCTAGTCATTCCTGGTGTTTACAGCACTGATTTTAGTGTGATACCGCTTCTCTCCATCTAACTTTCATCTTCAACCGCTGTTGTACGTTTTTTTTCAAGTTTAAAAGCAAATTGCTAAAATACACAAGCTTTAGTGCTACATGGATGCGATGTTTTTGTGTTGTGGGTAATCCTTTTATCTTAGTGCAGCTCTTTAGTCCCTAAAACGACATACAAACCTTTGTTAAAATGCAAGATCTCTAATTTTTGCCTTCCATATTGTGGTTTTTGTAGGGGTACGAGCCTGTCTACAAACTGCAGTACGAGAACAAGAAGAGAAGTACGAAATCCAAGGTGGCCCACGAAGAGGACGGCTCAACAGAGAACAGCTGGTGGGTTTTATTGCTTGAGACAGATTATCTTAATGACCTTTGGTGCATGCATTTTTGCCCTTTGCCACGTGTGCAGGTGCAGTAGATGTAAAATTTTAATGTGGTCTTGTACAGAAATTTGATTACGTGCAAGGTGATCGAAAGAACTGCGAACACCCATAAAGCTGTCATTTTTCTCTATTAGTGAATATGTTGCTATAACCTTGTCAGAGGGAACACTGTTACGCTCAGGGCAGAAGCTGTGTGGGACAGGAAGTGATGCTGCTTTGGCCTTCTCTGCTCAGCTTTGGGACCTGGTTGGAATTACCTGAAATTTGACAGAAAGATGGTTCTATTGCGTCTTGTTTCCATATAGAGCCCCTTTTATATTTAACTGGCTTAATTTCTGGTTATTTTCTGGATTACACTGGAGAAGTTCTTAAAATGTATTGTAACAGTAGCTGGAAATATTCCAAGCTCATAGTTAAGCCCTGTTGTGTGGGAAAATACTTAAACATAAGCAAGAATTTTCCATACAAGGAAGCTTTTCTTGGTTGCATACTTATTCTTACACGTTAAGCTGTTCCAGCTTCCAGTGTTGGTTACTTTAAAATGTGTTTTTTCCTTGCTTTGATCCTTGCCACCTTCTTCCTGTGTGCTCAGTCGTGAAGTCCTGTATTTATACTTCTCTTTTTCTCTTCCCCTTAGCTGCCTAAGTTGTTTGATGGATGCTACTTCTATTTTCTGGGATCTTTCAGCCGTCACCAGAAGAGTGATCTTGTGGAGTTGGTCAAAGCAGCAGGAGGACAAATTCTGGTTAGGCAGCCAAAACCAGACAGCGACGTGACGCAGACAATCAACACGGTGGCGTACCACGCAGAATCTACTTCTGACCAGAGATTTTGCACTCAGTATGTAATCTATGATGCATCTTCTAAATTCAAGCCAGAGAAAATTCGTCAGGGCAAAGTCTGGATGGCCCCCTCCAGCTGGCTGATCGACTGCGTGACGTCATTTCAGCTCCTGCCTGTCAAGTGAATATCAGTGTCTCGGGAGCAAGGCTTTAAAACCTGGGGAATCGTGAGCAGTCGGAACACGCTGGTAAACGCTGGTCTGAAGATATGATTTATGGTTTGCACTTAGGTTTGACCATGTAAATGGGTTACTAAGATCACGGATGTGCTGGAGTAAATGAACTTACAGTGGAGGAGAGAGAGAGACCCTGCATTGAAAAGTGTGCCTTGGGTTATTTAGTGTGCTTTATTTTTGCATTTAACTGTAATAATCACTGGCATTTTTTAACTAAGATTTTTGCAAAGTGAAGCCCTTTGCATTCTTGATTTAAACCAGCCCTTTGAAAGTGGTAGAGCATGAACCCATTTCTTCTGTGTGTAATATCCATTGACAAGGATCTGTGTGTCAAGACTTCTCAGCCAGGCCAGAATTAGTAATTTTTAAGAAAAGGACTCTCTGCATTTGCATGTAGTCCTTTGCCTGGGTAGTCATCTCTTCTGTCAGATGTGATGTTGCTTACAACTTCTTAAGCTGAATTTTGCAGGAAATTCTTGGCATGGGATAAGCCTTGTAGAAATTAGGGTAGAGCTAATGGCCTGAATTCATTTGAAAGCAGACAATTTTTAAAACACTATCTTCAAAAAAATCTTGGTCTAAAATTCTTTATTTGTAGCAAGAGTAATGCTTGATTTACTTCTGTCCTCTTTGTAATGCGTAATGCTTGTAAATGTGTAATGCCAGTTTGATTCTGTTTTCTGAGGGTCTTTAAACGTCAGGATCTGTATTAAATTATTATAATCAAAAATATTTCAGTAAGTATGGATGGTTGCTATCATGGTTACTTTAATGAAAAAAATCAATGATCATGAAAGAATTACGAAAGAATTATGCCTCACTTTGCACAGTTATACTTAAACCTAGCTGGGTACATTGCAGCGATATTCTATTCTTTCATATTTGTTACAATAAATTTTTAATTATTCTCTCATAATTGATCATAAGTTATTTTGAGAATCTTCCTTTCTCTGTGCAATGTCTTGCAGCTTGTGTGTTGCCTTAGTTTGTGAATTCATAACTTAAAAATTATGTCTTGTACCAGTACACAATGAGAAGGATGGTTGTGGGATAAAACAGAATTCCTTGTGTTTGCTTTTCTGTTGCTTGTAACAATAAAACTTGTGGTGCCAGTAATTTTGGAGTATCTCATTGCATCACCTTAGCTGCGGAATAAGTACGTAGTCCCTATGTATCTCAGTAGGTAAACAGGAGTGTAAGTGCTTTCCTGGGAACTCGATACGGCTGTGAAGACAGCATATCCACCGGTAAGAGCAGCTCTTCAGCACATGAGACAGTTGTTTTCTGCAGCCATTGCCGCTGGAGATGTTCTGCCAGTTTTCAGTATGCTCTGTAGAACTCTGAGCATTACATACTTCGGGTGTAACAGGTACATTTTTCAATAGCATCTACTAGACCAGAGTATCTTGATCTGTCATTTATGCTAGACTGAATCACTGCTTTTCACTAAACGCGGTTCTCAAGCACTTGGTGGTCTGTGAGGGAACAGCAATGCAAGGCTCACCCGTAAGTGGAAGAACCCACGGGACGAATGTGTTCTGGAGTTTTGCGCAGATAAAGGCTGGCAGCAAATAAGGTACCAATTTGACGCTGCATGGACTTGGCCATTTATTTTAACAACTGCAGCACGTTTTAACTTGGCATTTCATAGCACATCAATATACCTAATGCAGTATTCTTCGTGAAAGGAGCAGTGAATCTCGGTAGAATTCTTAAGAATGGAGCTTTTCTGGTATGTACCAGGTAGAAATTTGGCCCGTCAGCAATCCCATCCTAAAGAAGAGGCAGCAGATTTACAGATGTTAAGAGCTGTTGTTCCTTGGTAGCTGAAAAGAAACTGTTAGAAAATTACTATCAGTTTGGGTGGGGTTTTTTTTAAGCCATGCTGAACTTTTCCTAAAGTCTTGTTCCTTTGAATCGAGTCATGTTTTCAAGCAGAGTTACTGTCGAATCGCATTAAAAATCCCTCCATATCATACTGATAGGAGCCTGCCTTACGCTTCTCATTGAAGTGTGCTCTAAATTACCCCGCAATCTCCTTCAGGTTTCTTCCAGAATTCAGAGTTTGCGTAGACTTGAAGAGCCTCCAGATGTGCAGCAAGCTGACTGATGCCAGAATTGCAGCAAGTCTCCCAGCACTAGAGAAGCAGTAGGTAAGCACCTAAAAACTAGAGGTTAGTGACACAAACCCTGCTTAATTCACCCTGGCTAATCATTAAAAGTAGAGCGATAGTATGTGTCTTAAAAAAAGTTGTAGTAATGATAAATCAAGTCCCCTTAATCCATTGGATGGATTTTGGCTCATGAAAGCAAGGTTATAAAATTGTGAGACATGCGGTAAAAGGTGTGTGTGGATCATTTCTCACTGCCTCTTCTAGTTCAAGATCAAGGGTCCGTGAAAAGAAGCTGGTAGGAGGCAGGCTCAAAAGGGAAGAGGTATTTCAGGCAGCGCGAGTAGACTTGTGGCACTGGCAGCCGGAGATTGGTTTGGGTGCTGTATGTTTTGGCATAATCTGAAGCAGGGAGTGGATAAGTTCACCAGGGAAAATCTGTTAAAGGTTAGTAAGGAACCTTAGCTATATAGCATGAATTTATATTAGTGTTCTGCTAAAGTGCATATGCTTAATGTGCACCTGTGATGGGGCAATTGAAGAGGTACAAGTCCAAGACTTGTATTCTGGATTATAGATGTTTTTATTAATCTTGTATTTATACCTCAAAAATTCTGTGTGGCTCAGGCTAATGATTTTCAGGCACCTTCCCTTGACATGTATCAGTTTGTCTCAGTATGAATTAGTCTGTCTGGGACACCTGCTAACACCACCCGTAGCAATGTTGGTGATACCAGTTGAACACCACTGATAGTGTAATCGTTTTCAGTGCTTGTGGCCTGTGGTCTAGAAGGAGAATATACAAATCCTGGCTGGTTGGTTTGTTCGCTTTTCTTTTTGTTTGCTTTTCTTTCTTTTTATTGTTTGTTGGGAGATTTTTGGGTTTGTTCTGTGTATTGAAGTGAAAGATACTTGAGAGTATGGAGGTTGCTTCCTTGCATCGGTGTCTTGGGTAGATTCCAGGGAATACAGTCATAGCTCATACTTCTGGCTCTTTCTACCTCTATCTGCTTACTCATTTTCAAAGATCTCATAGGTTTTTCTTATCCCTAAAATATCAATAGTTCTCTTTGGACTTTCTTCCTCCAGCTCTAAAGTCAAGTCTGTTCTATGTTGCTGAACATCGAAGAGTTATTTGTTATTTGAGATACTCAAAAGTGACTTATCTGAGGTAGAAGCAAATGGTCCATAAAAAGAACTCACCAGAGCAACTCCGGAGAGCTAGATGTTGCATTAGTTCTGCCAGTGTTTCAGGGAAGCCACAGGGGAAATACCGAGCATTGGTAGTTGCTTTCGGTCTCAGAGAACTGGCGTGCCTGGGAAGGGCTCAGGTTCTGTTTACCTCAGCCCTCTTCCAAATGAGTAACGAGTGTGGGAGTGTCCAAAGTCTTGCACCTCTAATAACGAAAGATTGAAGGCTTGAAATAAAGTCCTCTCATCTGCTCTCTCGCAAGCCTCTGAGGTGAGGTTGGACCTGACTAGCGATGTGGGACCCATCACAAAGCGAGTTGTGATCAGCCTGAGCACTGCTCACAGAAGGAGCGAGAGCACCTGAAGAGAAATAATCCAAGGAAGGGGGAAATTCTAGGCAGGCCATTCAAGGAGGTATGCCCTGCCTAGGTCTAGTGTCTTAATTCAAGCCCAGACTTAATCTGGAGCAGTTACTTTATGCTGTAGTCTTCCAACAGGTCAGTGCTTTGGCTACTGAAACTCTTCAGGTACTCTGCTCAGGACAACGACGTCCCTATGGAAGCCAGTGTGTTGTGAAGCTACACGTTGGTGCGTGTTATTTGGGGAAAACGTGTAAACGCAGGGATCATCCGGTCCCCTGCCTGTGCGTTTTGTGCTGCTTCCGATTCGCGTGGGCTGGCTTTACTGCCAAGGGTGGTAGAGGGAAGGGGGCAAATCGGTGTACGACTGCCAGTGCTGCAGTACCAGTAGAGCTGTGGGGCAGGGGTGTCTGTTCTGGCCTGGCTGGTGGGTCAGCCAAACTGTCCACAGAGCCTGGATTGCAGTGTTCGGGGGGGCCTGCTGAGGACAGGTCTACGAAACATGGAAAGGCAAAGCTTTTCTTTTGTCCTCCTTATGCTACTGTGTGCTTCAGAGCTGGAGGATCACCGGGGTTTGCGCTGGAGAACTTGATGCCAGATTAATTTATGTTAATCGGTTTGGCCCTGCGATCTTTCTGCTTTTCTCCTGTACTTTGAAGGAAAAAACCCACCACATGATGGAAAGGTTTGAATCTTTCTCTCCGATACCAGCGCGGACCGCACTGTGTTGCAGAAACCCAACAAAGCAGGCTTAAATATCAATTTTAAAACTACAGAAAGGGGGTCTTTGGACAGGCAGATAATATTGGCTAGGAAATGGGCAGCAGTGTCTCGGGTGGCACAATTGAAGATTGTGCAGCATGTTCTATCTTTTCAGACTTGTTTGATTTAAATTAACGGTACTTTAACTAGTGTTAAATTGCCCTTAAAAGCAGGAGAACATTTTGTATGTAATCAGATGGAGGAAGGGGAGGAAGGTTCCCACCTTTCTCTTTTCTTTTTTTTTTTCTTATGGAGAAGATGCATTTTCTGTGCTTCAATTTAGTTCCCGGCAGGAGGTCTGGTCTGATGAAGCAGCAGAGAAACGTCAGCTCCCGCTGCGTGTTGGAGACGCCGGTGTCATTCACCAAGAGGAGATGCTGAGGCGGTGACAGGTGACGGGATGGCTGGTACCCGCCGTTTCGCTATGCAGCAGGGGTTGCGCTGTCTTGCTCCCGTGAATGTTGGGAAGCGCTGTGCGCCGCAGCTGGGAGAAGTTCACCCTGCAGTGCCACGGTTAGCTGCGTTATAATATCTGCCCTGCGCATCCCAGTGTGTTTAAGGAGCAGAGAGATTTCTCCCCTGATGGGCACAGCTGTAAAGCACAGCAACCCTTTCTCAGGCCTGAGTTTACTTGGGGGCTGATTTGTATTCAGTTGCTGTGAGCTTGCTGGAGAGCAGTGCTGTGCCGTGCTGAGAGCTGTGCGAGCATGTGCCTGTAAGCTAAACAGCTACACGGTGAGGCAGGGGTTAAAAACATATTAAAAATGATAGCTGTGAACTGACAGCTACGTTGGCTGTCTTGCTCAGCTTGCTGAATGGATAAAAACTCACTTATTTCTTCAGCTAGTGTGGGGCTGGGTTAGTTTCCTGCTAGTTTAGCAAACTCTCAGAGGAGACAAGAAAAGGATTTGGTGGGGGAGCAGGTGTGAGGCTGCGACCGACCGGGCTCAGTTGTGATAGGAAGGCCTAGGGAAGTGAGGTTTCCCGACTGCCCTACACACTCGTGGTTCCAGTCTCTGCAGGATTTGTACTGGCTGCTAGTGGGAGCCTGACCAGGGAAACGGCTCTCCCCTGCCCTGTTGGCAGGGTCGGCTTTGAATAGCTGATGCCAGGGGAATCCCAGGTCGGCTATAGTTCAGGTCCAGCTGGACTTCATGGTCTGTAGCAAAATTAATTTTTTTTTTTGCAGCATAAAAGATCTGGAAGAACATGAAGGAAAAAAAAAAGGGGGCCTTTTAATTGAATTAAATATTAATATGGATAATGCAATCAATGCTGTATTGATTGCGTTAGCCACAATAATGTTTAATTCAATAAGCCTGCAGTGCTGATTCTTTTTCTTCCCGTGTTTATTTTACGCCATGCAGCAATGCAATGCCCATGTGCTCTGCCCTGCTGTGTCCCCGAGGCTCCTTCTGGGGGAGCAGGGGGATGATAGCATGGGGAGAGGGCAAAGGAGCCGCGCTGCGCCCCGTGTTGAACTCCTCCTGCCTGCAGGCTGACTGTATGAAGTCAAGGTCACCCACATTGCTGATGTAACTTGGATTCAAAACAGCTACTCATGGAGATGTTGCATAGTTTTTAAAGCCCTCACACAAACAGTATCAATGTCAGTGTTGCCTGTGACCTCCACGTGCTTTGCTTCTGGAGCCTGGGCCCGATGCAATGCTTCATTCCTGCTCTCAGCAGTGAGTCCCAGCAGCTGCCTGTGTCAAAATGGGAAGGTTTTTCTACCCTGAGCTCTCTAACATGCATCTGAAGAGGTGCCAGGCTCTGGTTTTAAACTCAGCCAACCTTGAACGATTTTATCTGTGGTTGTAGGCAGAAGGTTTTTATTAAATTAAAAATCACAGTTTTGTTTAACTGAAAAATTGGAGGCAGATGTTCTCCCCAGCTTAATCCACTCACAGGACAAGTTTTCTGGTCTCTGGTTCTTTGCTTGCTCTGTACCTGTTGCTCAAGGCGTGGTACAAACAGCCTGGAATAAACATTTGTTTTGTTCCAGTGAGGTCTTTTTGTGGACTTTCAAGACTTTGCATGGACCGTTGGCTTGTGTTTTAAGAAAAACTGCTTGATGAACCGACCTTGACTCAATAATGAGAGATGGAGAAACTGCTTATGCAAATTTGAAGTGCCTGCGGTCTGTGCAACAGCACACGTCTGTGGCTCAGAAGTGGGATGCCTCTAGCTGGCTCTGGTTTTGGGAGCTACAGACTAGCTCTCCCACGTATCGCAGGACACCAGACTTGCCCAAGGAGTTGGGTGGAGGCTTGGCCCCTTAGCCAGCTCTTACCAGTCTCTGCAGACACTGAGGATGCTCTCATCGACAGCAGAGAAAGGGGGCGTGGGAAATGGGGCTAGGATTCCTGCTCTGCTCTCGTGAGACCCCACCTACAGTTCTGTGTCCAGCTCTGGGAACCCCAACCTAAGAAGGACACAGACCTAATGGAGCGAGTCCAGAGGAGGCCATGAAGATGCTCCGAGGGCTGGAGTCCCTCTGCCATGGGGACAGGCTGAGAGAGTTGGGCTTGTTCAGCCTGGAGAAGGGAAGGCTCCAGGGAGACCTTAGAGCACCTTCCAGTGCCTGAAGGGGCTACAAGAAAGCTGGGGGGCGGGGAGGCTTTTTACAAGGGCCTGTAGTGACAGGACAAGGGGTAACGGGTTTAAATTGAAAGCGGGGAGATGGAGATTGGACACCAGGAAGGAATTCTTCTCAGAGAGGGTGGGGAGGCACTGGGACAGGTTGCCCAGAGAAGCTGTGGATGCCCCATCCCTGGCAGTGTCCAAGGCCAGGCTGGATGAGGCTTGGAGCAACCTGGTCTAGTGGAGGGTGTCCCTGCCCATGGCAGGGGGTTGGAACTGGATGGGCTTTAAGGTCCACTCCAACCCAAACCATTCTGTGATTCTATGAAACTGGACTGTGGTCCTCTCTGCTTTAGGAAGATGGCTGTTAGCTGTGACTGCCAAGGAGTCTAAATCAGTTTTCATCTGTGCCCTACAGGTGATAGGTTTTTGTACATCTTAAAATATTTGATCATGGTGGTGAAACACGCTTGAGTGCAGCAGGGAAAGAGGCTATAACCAGCCTTTGGGATGTGTTGCGTATTCCCACACCTAATTAGTGCACATTAAGGTAACTATTGAAACTGCCTTTGCGTATTAAATGATAATATTCGCTTCTCCTGGTCTCATTGTTTCCCCTTTCTCTTCACATCCCTGAAAGAAAAGCACTCAAATGTTACGATTTTGAAACAGTGCACCTCAAATAAAGGTCTTTGAGGGTGCTGTGTCTTCAATGCCATGGTCACCCCCAGTTCTTCAACTCTTGTTTCCCACCGTGCCCAGGCTGTTCCTTTCACCTTCAAAAAGATGATCTTGAAAAAGATCATTTTGTACCTGCTTGGAGGGGACTAAACAGTTGATTTCCTGGGGAGCTATTTTTGGGGTGATCACTCCCCAGTGAAGGATGCATGTGTTTCACTAGGAAACACCTTTGTTTTTTCTGTAAGCCATGAGGGATTACTCTTCCCATGACAAGCAGGAGCAGCCAAAGGCTGGAAATCATCCTTTTGGTGCTGCCTGGGCCAGCACAAGACCTGTGGAGGAAGAGCTCGTGTCCATACAGAGTGGTGTGGCACTGCCCGTAAGCCAGGCACCCGCGGGGAAAGGCCGTGTTGGAGCAGGAAAAGCCATTTCATCGCCCTTAGCGTAGCCTCCACCAGCACACTGGGCAACGTTTGCGTAGGCACGCAGGGAAAGGAGGAGAAAGGTGCAAGAACAAGCTTTTTGGGGTGATGGAAGAGGTTTATGCTCCACAGCTCTGCCCTTGCTGTGAGCAACTAAATTCTCCTGCAGAAAGGGCAGCTGCAAAGCTCAATTCCCAAAGCTTCGCCTCTCCAGGTCCTTTTGGCAGGGTTTCTCTGCCCGAAGCAAATCAGATAGCTTGCTTTAATCGCCTTGCACTTGCAACCACCTTTGCATGGGTCTCTGTCCCTGCCATGCCCGCTTCAGATTTTTACAGACTTCCTCGCTGCATTATAACTTCTACGCACCATGGTTCCTAGACGTTTCCTTCTAATGGATTTTGCATTAGTAGCTAGTATCGGGAAATCTAGTACCAAAAGGTTAATGTACATCCATTAGTCCTTTTTTTTCCCCCCCCTCTCCTCCTTTATGTGCTAGTCGGAGACAACCAATTTCAGTAAATACATTAGGTCTGGAAAGGGTCTGGAAGCACTTAAAATTCTGTACGTTCAAAGCTGTGGGGCTATTAATATTGTCCTGGCTAAGCACCGCGGGTAAAGTGGGATTTGCAGATGTTGAGTGATACCTTCCAGGTGTTTTCCAGCTTCCACAACCTTTCTTTTCCTCATGAGGAGGGTGGCGGTTTTTGAGAGCTGCTCTTTTTGTCGAGGGGATTACTTGCTCTGCATCTCCTGCATCCTGAAGGAAGCTTTGCTGTCACCCATGCGCTCTCTCAGCCACAGGCAAACTGAGGAGGGACAATGGTGGGGTAGTTCAGGCTGTTTTCTCCCTCCTCCCCCCAAAGCCAGCATGACGGTTTCTGTCCTGCTAGCTGAAGCGAAGCTGAACCCGGAGTGTATCTCACTGCCTGCTCCGACCTGCACTTTACAGAAGGTCAAGCTTTTTCCACTGGAAAAACACTGACCACAAGTAGCAAGCAGGAGGGGTAGAGAGGGCTCCTGACACACTTAGATTTACAAAACTTGCCATGTTCTTTAACTGAAACGTTATGTTTTAGCACCGCAAACCTTTGAAATTTAAGACTTTGGGTCGCCGCTGGCTGTCTTTGTGTTTAGCATGCGGTCAGCGTGGCCTGAGCCTCCCTCACCTTTGGAGCCGCCCACCAAGAGGAGCAACACCATCGCCCTCAGCCTTCCCACACTCTCCTGCCCACCCCAATCCAGGACACAACCCTCAGGTCTCCATTTTCCTCAAGGTCCTTCCACCTGTCTAACCTGGTTCTCCATACTCCATGGTAGCCCATGTTGCCTCCTTGGCAGAGCTAACTCGCTGCTCTATGAACCAGCAGCTCCCGATTCCTGAACCTTGTTGCTGTTATTTCCCCCTACCATGTTTTTGTTCAGACTGCTCATTACAATCTATGGAAAAAATCCACGGACCGCAGATTTTAAGCCGCGGTGTGGACACCTCTGCGATGAAGGCTGGAGGCTGAGCTGCCGCAGGGTGATCTACCACCGCGTACGGGGCTCAGTTCTGCAAGGCGCGACGTCCCCGTGCCCCTGACTAACGCTCTTCTCCAGATCCCAGGTGAGCTCCCCTTTCCTGGAAGCTCACGGACTTGAAGCTGTTTAGGTGAAATGGGGGTGCGCAAAGCTGGGTGCACAAGCAGCTCTGGGTATGCAAATTCAAAATGTTGCAGAATCGAGGCCAAAAGATAAAAAACCAAACTAAACCATGCGCTTTAATTCCGCTTAATGAGAAACCATTCACAGCTTTCCATTTCTGATCGGTATCTTTCCATTTCTATTCTAATGGTAATTACTGTAGCAGTTTATTAACAAAGAAATCGTTTGATAGCTTTCACATATTCCCATACTTCAAGTATCTAACAACCTATTGATTCGATAGCTTGGCAGCGTTCCTGATTGAGGAGCTGGAGTTTGAGTTGGGTTTTTTTTAAGCACTTTGATCATTTCACATGCAAAGGATAATTATTTTTCTGCTTGAAACAAGGGCTGGATTGCAGATCGATGGAGTCTACGCTATGTTCTTGTATGTGATCCCTGCCGCAGCCGCCGTCGGAGCAAGCAGTGTCTGCGTTTTCTTATAGAAGGACCTTGAAAATTTGTCTTTGGGTTGGATGTCTGATCCCTGGGTCACGACGGTCAGCAATGAAACAGTATGCAACACACGTGCAGAGAGGTAATTTCCATAGCTGACACTTTATGAAGGGGTTTTGTATTTACAACTGTATGCCTTGATTTCCATAAGGCCCTGGAAAGGTGCTGCATGGAACAGGCTTTACATTTTCGTAGCCCTCACTCACGCTGCGGAGTCGTGGTGCTGCTGGTTGCGTCATCACCCCTGATCCCGTGTTCTGAACGGGTTCTCATTTCTTCCAGGTAGCTGGAGAAATTTTCTGTGACACTGGTTCACACTGCTACAGCAGACCAGGATGCTGCAAGAGCTCCCAGAAGGCCACGCCATATGCGATGGGTGAGTTCAACAGCACACAAGCCCAGGCATGGTCCAGCCCCTCAGGGACAACCAGCAGCCAGCCTGCTGCTGCACTGGGATGGCTGGTGTGCGTGAGGTGTGGCAGAGGCTCACAGGAGTGCAAAACGAGGTGTTTCTGGAAGCCGTGTGTGACGCAGACTGCTTGTGCACATTACCGTCATGCTTTTTCTGCATTTCTACTTAATTGTTCCCAGTTATGCTGGAGGCCTACGTGGGAATTGAATCTGTGCTGTGAAACAGCAGGGTAATCTGCCTAGAAAGAGGTCCCAGCTACTTCAGTGAGTAGACTTAGACCAAACGCCTTTGACCGCATCATAAGCCCTTCTGGAAGGAGCGAGGGGAGCAATGTGGGTGAGGGTGATTTGCTGCAACTTTTCTCTTGCAGGTTTGGAAAGAAGAGAAACGTTTGACCTCTGTGGGGAGAAGCTGCTACCTGTGTCCTTGCAGGGATCTTCATGCACATGACCCTGATGGGCTTCCTACCTGGTTTGTTAATAATTCATACGCTTCTGCAATGGCCCGGTTTGATCATGCAATGCCTAGGTGACCCTGCAACCTGTCGGGAATAAGGCACCAGGAGGACTTGAATTACAGGTTAGTCATTTTCCCATCTAATATATCACAGACAGAAAGCTTTATGACTTCAGAGCTTACTGTATTAATTTTATGCATGAGTGCTTTATTTTTGCCATACGAGATATATCACTGGCTTACTAGAGCAAAATATCATTAGACCTGGAAAGGGATTTGGTCACTTACACTTTGTCACCAAGGATCATTGCACATAGATTATGTAGGGCTGTACTGTGCCATTTCTCATGTGTTTATTAAGTGATTATAAATATCGAACAACGTGCCTTCAGGGGACACTTGAGATCTGTTATTGTAGCAACATTTCATTTAGAAAGATGGCACACATGCAGTGATTTGTGCCTTGGGAGGGTCTGTCAAAGGGTTTATCTGATGAGAAGGCAGAGGGAGCCTGTTCTGCCTCGGAGCAGAGCTCTGTTGTTTTTACTCTGAGCCGTTATCGTGCGTCTTCTCTCCTCGTGGCTGGCACTGAGGACAGGATCCCGAGACACACAGAGTCCAGGCCTGGCTGTGCCGAAGTCCCTGACTAAATCACATCAAACTACTTTGGGTCTGTGGGTTTTCTCTAGCTCAGTTCAGGCTGTCAATCTTGAAAACACCACAAACTTGGCTTTTCAGAAGCACTAAGCCCTCAGAGTCTTTATCGTCTCAGTGATAACAAATGGGGTTTGTATATGAACCCATAAAATCACAGAGTGTTAGGGGTTGGAAGGGACCTTTGGAGATCATCTAGTCCAACCCCCCCGCCAAAGCCGGTTCAACTAGAGCAGGCTGGACAGGAAAGTATCCAGGCGGGTTTTCAATATCTCCAGAGAAGGAGACTCCACAACCTCTCTGAGCAGACTGTTCCAGCACTCTGGCACCCTCAAAGTCAAGAAGTTTCCCTTCAATACGCCTGTTTACCCTGAACATTCAAGCTGCTTCCACACAGGCCAGGCGAAAAGAGCCGATGGACATACTGATGGCTGAGGGACACCTGGTTCCCGAGGCCTTGGTGGCATTTCCCATGGCCTGATGCAGGAGTCTACCGTGAGGCTCTTCCACTCCTCGATGACCGACACCAAAGAGCAGCCCCCACCTCTACTTTGCTTTCCATTTGCTGTCAAGACGGTGGGGGAGCTGATGTCTTGAGCCAAGTTTTCTGAAGAGCCCTGTTCCTCTTACATCACTGCAGCAGGTTCGATTTTTCCACAGAAAAATCAGCTTGCAAAGCATCTGCAGGACGGTTGGTGAAGGCTGGGCCTCTTCTGGAAACTGATGCTTCTTCAGGTCCCTTCTTTTCATTTAAAATTTGATGTTAAAATGTTTCCTGCTGGGTATGTAAAGCGCAACCTGAAGATGAAGCTGTTCTCCATTTCTGGATTTCCACTTAAAACTGAACAACCCAGGCCCGCTTTTGATTAAGTGATCCATAGAAGAAAAAACCCTGCTATCTGCCTCTTAAACATTAATTAATGCTTCCGCGATTCATTAATGAAAAAGACCGAGATGAGAAGTAGGTGAGCAGTAAAGAGCCGCATAAATTCACCAACAAAACTGATAGAAATCTGCAATTGTGTTCTGAGACGGAGTACACGGGGAAATGGGCTAAAAATGATTTGTGACCAGGAGGAGGAGGAATTTCCTTGCGTTACGTGACTGCATGCTTTTATTAGTCTGATGATGTACAGTGGGGCAATTTCTCTTGGAAATGGCTTTTTGGTTAACATTTCATTTTCCTTCCCAAAGTTAGCTCTCGCTAGCAGCCATATGAAACACAGCTCCCTGCAATTGGCTCTCCCCGAACTTTATTAATACCACTTGTTGTTGTTGTAAATGATCTATTTGGGAACAAGTAATAAAGCTCTTGTTTTGCAGGTGAGCAAGCCCTCGCCCTGTATCTCATGGCATTGCCACCGCAGGGGGAAGAATGAAAAATTTGTTAATAACAAAATAATAGGAACACAGCTCGTAATACATTGCACCAACAGTTGTATCACTTTTACACCAGCCGCTTCCCTTTAGGAATTTGAGGCCGTGCACTAATTTAATATAACTAAACTGGCCCTTTTTTTGGTGTGATCTATCCCATTAATACCACATTTCCAGCTGTGGTCACTTTGATGTTACACAGTGCTTCCAAATAACAGCATCTGGAAAACGACCAAGTTCACTTTTACCTGCAAAAGGCGCTAGTTTCCCAGGTCAGAGGTGGCTCAGATTAACGTACGTTTATCACCAAATAGATATAATTGGGTTGAGTGACCTATTGCTCATACTCCTGGGAATACTTTCAGTGAATGGAGATATTAATATCAGGGCTGGGGAATGGCAAGAGAGTCCCGGTGTCACTGGTGCTGGGTGTAGCATCGTTGCTGGGTTTTTTTCCCCTTCCATGTTCTCCAGGAGCAGCGTCTGGTCTAAATTTGTGCCTTTTTGAAGGGAATGTGGCTCAGCTGTTTTCACATTTCTTTTTTTCCCCCATGTTCTCTAACCTCCTCAACTTCTTTTTTCTCTTTATTGGTAACAGAAAGGCTGTGACACCTCAAGGTTTCCCTAGGACAAGGCTCCAGCACTGCTGCCCACTGGTTGCCCCTTCACGTGGAGGTAGCAAAATCTTTGCTATGTGTTACAATCCTCTGGGTGTTTCTATTCCCTCTCAAAACCAAGGCCAAATGCCACTTGTTGGGTGGTACACAAGAAAGGTCTGTCTGATGAAATGACAGAACAAGTCTGTGGTGCACGTGGATTTCTCTAAATCTCCACCTTGCTCAAGGGCGGTTGTGCAAGGGACCAGACCTGGCCAGTGAACATTTTCTTGCTGGGTAACTCCTTCAAAGGATGTGTGTCTGCTTCACTGGTCAGCAATTCAGACATGTATCCACCTCAAATTCTCTTTCTTCACTGCCCTGCAGGAGAAAACTCCGGTATCTGAAAGGCATCACAGACCCTAGCAACATACAAGCATCGGGTGAGTTTGGCTTAGGAAATGATGGTTTGGGTTTGTGATCCACTTCCTCAGGCCCAGACTGCCCCTAGCAATTTTGGGAAGAGCTGGGAATGTAAATGATGCATCAGTCCCCAAGCCCCAGTTGGATGGAGACCAACCTTGTACCTTCTCACCCAAGAGGAGCAGGCAGGGAAACCCCATTGTCTCATGGCATTTTTGATATCTCCACCTCATGGGATTGATGGCTTCTCCACTTTCTCCATGCTGTCCAGGGCGCTTTTTTCACCATCAGGGACGTTTTAAATGGTTGCAAAGGGTTGTCTTCCCCTACGTGCCTCCTGCTCCCTGCCTGAGGCACCTGCGCCTCCTTCCATTTGCTGCTTGTCACGCTGCTGACAAAGCCAGTGGGATTCAGGATGTTTTAAGTAAAACCACGAGAGCTAAACTACCCTGTGGGGCTTCACAGCATGATAACAAACACGCTTTATTTTCCAGGCACGTCTCTGTTTGCTTTTTTTCCACGCTGGCGGGGTGAGGAGGGGCAACGCTACTACATGTTTAGAGATGCAATTAGCCCAAGAGCGCGGGCCTGCCGCAAGCCAAGAGGATAACCTTGAATCCGGAGAAATTTAGGGGAAATTTAAAGCCATCTGCAGCTCCAATGGGTCCCCGCGCACCCCTTTTGCTCGCAGTTTCTATTCATGCTGATAAAGTGCCAGAAGATATGCAATACAATGGGAAATTGCTTCTTTGGGTATCGTAGCATCTTGACTTAGAAGTGCTTTAACCTTGGCCTCATGCTTCCTGCGGGGCCTGTTGTCTTTGCTGCAGAAGTGCCGACACTGGCCAGGAACGTGTCGGATTTTTCATCTGAGTAAAATTAAAACCCGAAACCTTTACCATCCTCTCGATGCCACACATGCTTTACGTGCATTAACTTCAGCTTAATGGACTGCAAAACGAGTGTTTCAGCACGTATGGGAGTGGATTCTTTAGGGGAGAGCAAGTTCCTCACATTTTTCTCTCTTCCTTTTCCCACCCCGCCTCAGCTCCGCTTGGAAGCACAGCCGTCCATCCATATCGGGGTGAAGACAGTCTGACATGACTCCAGGACAGCTCAGTTTCAGAGCATTAAGGATGACTTTTTTTCCTGGGAAGCTGTTTAGCCACCCCCTTAAAAAATAAATTCATAAATAAAGATTAACCAAGCTTTTGTTCTTAAAAAAAAAAAGGAATGGCAAGTACAACTAAATCATAGGAACACAGCTGGGCTCTAGGAAATCCAGAAAACTGCTGGAGCAAGGCAGAGTTGCATCCACAAAACCAGCTAAACAACAGAAAGCGCAAAGATGACTGGTCCCTATCTATTAAGCTGAAATGGTTTTCATTAACCAAGTGCTTGGTGTTGAGAATGATGTAAACGCTTCAGACAACGCTTTGCAGCAAGCCAGCACAACACCGCACCTTGGCTGTACTGCAGCCTCTTCTGAGGTCCTTCAAGGTAGGACCCAAGGACCCGAAAGCTGGAGCCCGCTGGCCTCAGCCACCTCAGCGTCTGACACACCGGCTGCACAGCCGGTGGTGGGACACTCAGTCTTTGCAGCCCGCTCCAAGGCATGGTCTGCAGCCTCCACTCCTGCCGGATGGATCACTAAGAGGGGCAGTGTAAAAAGCCTGGCGAACCCCATTTTTCACCTGCTTCCTCGGAGTTCTGCCTTCTGGATTCATATGATTTTTCCAAAACTCCCTAGACTGGGATTTGGCTGTTTCTCCAAACACAGAGCCAAGCCACTGCTGAAATACCTGAAGGGATAATCGGTGTGGGTAACAGGATAATCCCTAGGGGTAACCAGGTGGGAGAGTGGCCTGGCGGTTTCCCTTCAAGCTTTCATGGGTTATCACTATAAAGAGAAGAGCAGCGTGGAACACCGTGTGTATATGTGTTGTAATGACCAAAAATACCTTGACTGCATCCTTTCCAGTGCCAGATGCCTTACAGTCTAAATGAACATCTTTAATAGGGGTATTAATTATTGTTGAAATCCTGCTCTGTGCCACTGAAACCAATCTAATAGCTCAGGCTCGCTCTTTCTCTCGCTCCCTCCTTTCCCCAGATCACCATCTCCTGTGTCTGACGTCAGAAACTCACATGGCAAAGGCTCCTTTTGCCTGGCTGGTTGGGCCACCGAAGTGGAGAGACCTGTGGTGAGCCGACTCCGCTGGGTGCAGTGCCGGCCAGGTGAGCACAAAGCACTCTGCATTGCATTGAGGACACGGCTCTGAGATGGGGTCAGGCGTGGGTACCAGCACCTGGGATGAGCTGTGGATTGGAGGGGTTGTTTTGGGAAGGGTTGTGCCCTGAACTGTCAGGTAATGTCTCTTGGTGCTACACTACTCACCCTCTGCCGCCTTCTAAGGAAAGCCCAGTGCTTAGAGGATATTGACTGGCAGCTCCCAGAGACACAGGTGACTAATTAATTAGTGACCCCAGAGGAACCAGCGTGGTCAGAGGACATGGACTCCCTGAGAAAGGTGAGGCTTTGACTGTCTCTTGCTGAATGGCCACTGATAACCCCCAGCTGGCTGCCTGCCCAGGAGATGAGGCCACCTGAGCAGAAGGGTGTGACCATCCCTGGATGGGTGCAGCCATCACAGCACCCCTGGCCTTGCTAGCATGGGTGGAGACACCGTCTACCTCTGAGCCATCCCAAAGGAGCCCAGCTTGGCTTTCTTGTTGGGTTTGGTCTTTCCTTCCAATTTCCTGGTATACAACTATCCCTTTTTCTGGACTTGCACGCCCCGTGTCCAGAACCATGACACATCTTGGCAGTGGCTTATTCCTCCTTGCCTTGGGCTGGTTATGCTCATAAAGCACAGTAAGGCCCAAAATAATATTTTATATGGCTTAATATGGATTCCTTGGCTACATCAGGGCCTCTGGTTGTTGTTTACTTATCGGTAGTGGTGCTGGCCTGTCCGATCCCCATTCACAGTCTTTTGGCATGCATGTCCATGGCTAGAGGAAAGGGAATTGCTCTCCTGGGAGCACGCAGCAAGAGTGCGGCTGAGTGGGCCGCATGGACATCCTCTGAGAGCAGAACTCTGTTAGGTACTGTCGTGGTGAAAAAAAAAAAAATCCCTTAAAAAAACCCACTTCTGAAAACGTAGGAAGTATATCTGCAAATATAAATGTACACATATGGTATATTAAATATGTAAATACTTCATTTCCATGCGCTCTAATCCCTGTGTTTTAAAAACCAACTTTCCACACTGCAAAGAAAGGTGGGGTTTTGATAAGTTTTTCATTTTCTGTATTGACGTGCTGCTGCAAAACCATGTAATTTTGCTATATAAAAGGCATTCATTCGCTGTACATTCACATGGGCCCTCTTTTCCCTTTAACAGCCATCAAAGAGAAACACGTCATTGCTCACGCTGTGCTGGAAGCCGAGGATTTACTCTTTGCTGTTGAGCAGGGCTGTGCCTGAATAGGGGTTGCTGCAGTGGATCCAGCATTCCTGCCATCCAGGACAGCTGAGCCAGGGGATGGTCACATCAGGTGGGACTAACTCATTATGTGCCACTGAAGTTGTCGTATGCTGCTGACTCAGACACTGATGCTCAGCATCCTGGTACCGCCTGGGGCTGTCTGGGTGGGATGGTGGGATGGAGAGCACTCAAAGACCAGGTTTTTCCCAGCCTTAGGTGGGTTTTGCATGTGCCTTGCAGGGTCCTGGGGGAGAACGATGTCCTGATGCTTTGCAGGTGATCCGGAGCTGAGACAGCCTCCCCTGGGGTGTGCGGGAAATAATCCCGTAGTAACAAACTAATCTCAGGTAAGGGCATGTTAATGAGGACAGGGAAAAGGTGATGCCCTGGGGGTGGGCTTTCCCAGTCCTTGGGGGGAGAAGGGAGGCTGCACACAGCTGCTGGGCTTGTGGGGGATGCAAAAAATGGCATCAAATCAGTGTGAGACTTGGGTGTGAATCCTTTCTGGCCCTGGGTGTGTTTCTTCTGCAAAGTTCAGTTAGGCCTGCTGATGGTGTTGCCTCGAAGACACCCGCTCTCCAACCTGCTCTTTTCCTCCCGTTTCAGAGCTGTTCTCTCCCTTTTCTATGCATGTCTCCTAGGCTGCATCATTTCCAACTCCCCCCGTGCTGTCCTCTTTATCCCTCCTCTTTCCAACCCATCAACCCCTCCTTCCCCTACTTTCTCCCCTATCAAGCTGCCTGCTCTTCCCTCACCTTTGCCCACCTTCCCCTCTCCTCCATATCCTCTTCTCCAACCCTCACAAGTGCCTCTTGTATTTTCCAGAGTGTCAGTGCCGGGGGACAGGAAGAACGGTGCCCGTGGAAGAGGTTGTGCTTCCCCCATCTAATAACACATGTACCAGACACCCTTCCCTCGAGATGGCAGCCTCTGGGAGCCCAAGACGAACCTTTCAACAAGATTAAAGAGATGGTATTAATTGCTATCGATCATGGGTCAACAAATTAAATTGCATCTGCAACTGCATCTCTGAAAGGTCTAAATGAGAAGAGTAGTTAATGGGTCTGGCTGGCCCAGAGCAGTGATTAATTAAAGGGAGAAATGAACTAAAACATTACCAAAAACACAGGGTGCAGAAAGGAGGGAGGTTGAGATGAGGCTCAAACTCTTTGGTTCTGGAAAAGAGTAGTGGATCTGGACAGAGCTCAATGGGATTTAAATTCGGGATCCACCCTGAGACAGGTCGCTATGAAGTGGTGTTGGTGGCCATGGTTTTGGGGACTGTTGCTCCAAGTGCCCCTGGCGCTGTGGAAATGCTGCCCACCTCGGACTGGCGACTCTCCCACGCAACCCCCCAGAAAAGCCAATCTGTGCCCATCACTCCTCCCCGCGACCCCAGCCCTTGGCACTCTGGGAGATCAGTGGGATCCCGCAGTGGGATGGTGTGCCTAGTGCTGCTGGATCTGGGGGATCGGGTCCCTCCTACAGTCTGAGCCGGCATCTTCTGCAGACCTCACAGAAACATCTGAGATGGCATCTTGGGGGGGACTTTTTACAAGGGCCTGTAGTGACAGGACAAGGGGTAACGGGTTTAAATTGAAAGCGGGGAGATTTAGATTGGATATCAGGAAGAAATTCTTCCCAGAGAGGGTGGGGAGGCCCTGGCACAGGTTGCCCAGAGAAGCTGTGGATGCCCCATCCCTGGCAGTGTCCAAGGCCAGGCTGGATGAGGCTTGGAGCAACCTGGTCTAGTGGAGGGTGTCCCTGCCCATGGCAGGGGGTTGGAACTGGATGATCTTTAAGGTCCCTTCCAACCCAAACCATTCTGTGAGTCCATGATCTGCAGGGCTTCCCTCTCCTTTCCCCCTAGTGCACTCCAGCTCACTGTGCATGGTCCTTGGGGCGTCCCCCTGCCCTCAGCTTATGTTTTACCTTGTAAGACTCAATGCCCTGGAAGGATGAAGGGGAAGAACGATCATCCCCAAGCCGTTTAGTAATCCCACTCGCCATAGATGCTGCTCTTCCTGCTCCCGTCCTGCGTGGCAGCCAGCACCGCAGCATCCTGGGAGGAGCTGGTAGTAAAGTACTCCTGGGTGGGAAGAAGGGTGCTACCACGTCTCCTTGGGAAGTAATGAAGTAGCACAGCATGGAATGGAGATGGTGCTTAATTAATAACGAAGAAAATAATAGTATGTGGCACGTATAGTGCTGTACTTGTTCCAAGCACTGTACAAACATTAACTACAGTAATTAAGCTGTAATTAATTAGAGTAACTACTAATCAGTGTAAATAATGATGCATCTGGAGGTACCAAATGGAGTTTGTGAACTGAAAGCAAATTTCCATGTTCAGGAAATGGCATCAAACATGAAATGGCACCAGTAAAAAGCAAAAACATATGGAGGTTAAAGCGAGAGCCTGGGAGCTGTGCTGGTCCACGACGGCTCCCCGGAAGGGAATGCCCGTCTGGCAGGTGTCTTGCGACAAAGCCAAGCTGATTTACTGCTGAGGAGCTCCTGGGCAAGCCATCCCATCCCTAGGACTTCCACAGCTACTTCCAGGCTCCAAGCCCGCTCCTCCCATCCCAGATACCCTGCAGAGAGTCAGATGGGGCTGGAGCTAGGGGCCACATGGGGAATTGGGAGCTTGAGGCAGGGGGAGATCAGCAGAGGAAAATACACCACAAATATAGAATTTTGGTGGTTTTTTTGCTGGTTCACACACTTTTTATATTTAACAAAATAATTTTTTAATAATATAGTATTTTACACATCAAATATTGTTTCTAGACACCCCCCCTCCTTTTTTTTTTTTTTTTTACAGAATAGGTTTTTTTATCTCACTAGTTTCAGGCACACTATTGTTTGAAAACTTCAAAACCGGATAGTCATTGACAGGCAACAGCTTAGAAAGGAACGTGGTGATGACTTCTTCAATGGCACCAGTTCTGCTCGCAGGAAGCCACGGCTCGGCCGAAGCACGGCAGTCACGGCGCTGGTGCTCGTCCTACCCCACGCCCTCCGGTAAAAACGCAAAAAAACGGGGAAGAAAGAAAAATAGAAAGGCAACAGTGTGCATAAACCGAGACCGACCGTGCTGACCTGCTGCGGTGGAGGATGCTCTGAGGAGGATTTGCTGCCGTCGCCGTTCAGAGCGGGTGCTGGACTGAAGTCTGAACAAAACAGGCACCGTCACCCTCATGGCCATGACCAAAAAGCAGCAAACCAAGCCTGGAGAGGGACAGGAAAGGCTCTTGCGCTCACCTGGCCAGGGCAGAGCGGGAAAATGACGTTGGTGGCTTTTCTGTCACAGTGTCGCTTGGGAGGCGCAGCCTGAGAAAGCAAGAGGTGCCAAAAAGCCCGCGGGGACCCTCGGCTGCTTGTGGGGACGGGGGGACATCCCCTCCTGGCAGGCACGTAGCCGATTTCTAGAGAGACCCTTCCCCAGGCACCGATTGCCGTGGACACAGATAGCCTGTCCCCAGGCCCGCCATGCACCTTGGCTTGCTTTATCCCTAGCGGTAGGGATGCTCCTGGGAGCAGGAGAGAGCCAGGGCAGCTCCCTGGCACTGCAGCGAAGGGTCTTACCTGCCAGCTGAGCCGGTTTAGTGGTGGCACAGCAATGGGACGTTTCTGGAAACCACCCAAAGGGCGATGGGCAGAGGGGAGGGATCAAATACTTTGACTCACAGCGGCCGAGTCCTGCTGTTGCTGAAGGCAATGAAACGGTGCCTTTGGCTCCAGCGAGAACAAAGGTGCCAGCAAAACAGGGATGGGGCAAGGCAGGCAAATGCCAGCTCAGCCCAAGAGCCGGGGGAGCCAGGGCGCAGCTGGGACCCGCTTCCCTTCCACCACGGATGCCCCAGCCAGGCATTGTGCAGAGACAACCCCGGTAAGACGTTCTTGGTGCCTTTCCAACGCTTTCCGCCTGCCTGCACAGCCGATGTTGGCTCTTGCTCCGGTCAAGGTCGCGGTGAGCGTGGAGGTGTCTTCGATTTTATTGTCCCCACTCAGTGGAGAAAGTAACACGGATACAGCTTGTGCCGTGGGGGTCCGGTCGTGTACCTGTGCATCTCAGTCCCTCCACAGTTACATTCCAGTTGGGGTTTTCATTTAATCCCTTCCTCCCCTTTTAATTTCTACCTCCCTCCTGTCCTTACCAGCACCCCCTTCTTATAAAAGTGATCCATCGCGTCACTCACAGCTGTATTGCCCCAACAACTGCAGCGTAGGAAGAGGCTTTAAAAGAAAATGACAATAGCAAAAAAACCTGAAATAAATAAATGTGAAAACCCTCGCGATCCATGCTGTAGAAAGCGAGAGCGGTGAACCGACCGGTGTCTCAGAGGCATCATCAGTCCAAGAACTTGCGTGGGCCGGGTTTTCCTTCTTTTCCCCCCCAAATCTGACCACCGCATCCCTACCAAGCACTGATAATGACAAAAGCAGAGTAGATACCTAGATACCGGATACATAGTGTGTAAAGCGAGAGAAGAGCAGGCGAGGAGGGGGAGGAAGACCCTTCCCTGCCCATAAAAATCTCTGCTCGTGTGAAACCCTCGCAGGTTTTGCTGGTGACCCTGTTGCAGCTGGCGGGAGGTCGGACGCGTGTGCAGCGTCATAGTCACGATCATCGGTGGGTTGTTCGGCCGGCGGTGCCGGTGGCAGGGCGGGGTTTGCCGCTACAGAGCCTGCTTGCCCTGGCACTCGCGCTTGGAGCACTGCGCCGGCTTCCACCAGTCCCCGTTGTGGCAGTGGCAGATGTGGCAGTCGTCCACCTTCACTTCGATGCCGGCGGGAATTATCGTGGTTCCTGCAAAGCAGTTCGGACCTGCAAAAACGACACGGGAGTGACAGAAATAAATACTTCTTTTGGTTGTAAACGGGGCGTAGCCGCGCTGCTCTAAGTGCCTGGCAGCGGGCTCAGCCCCAGCCCCTCGCCGGCTGCAACGCCGCTGCCAGCGAAATGAGCGGCCAAGCTCCCAGCCTGCCCAGTGCCAAGCCCTCACCCCACACCAACCACTTGTCTCATTTTTTTTGACTGCCCTCAGACACCAAAGGTAAAAAAAAAAAGTCTTGAAACTTTCCTTCTCCTGTTTCTGCAGCCAACCACCAGTACAAATGGCATCGGATGCCCCAGCGATGCACCCGGCTTCTACTCAGCTGCCTACTCATTTAGTATTGCTTTCTCCTACAATTTGCCTGTGAGACGGACGAGACCATGAGGACAAGCACCAGGACACAGAGATCAGCCTCCTCTAGCCCCGTCAGCCTGCACTGAGCTGCAGGGACCATAGTCCATTCAACCCCCAGGACCATGGCAGCTGTGCCTAAATACCCAGTAACCCCAGGGACCACCCCACCCACCCCCAGCTGGGGGCTGTTAACCATAAATGATTTATAGCATCAAATGACAAGAGCAAGTCACCTCCCAAATAAGCTTTCTGGGGTTTCTCATGCTGCTTCTCAGATTTCTTTAATCTGCTCATTATTGGTAATTTTTTGGGCTTCTTTATTACAAAATATCAAAGCTGAGCAGCAAGTCAGCAACAATCTGATTTTCCTCCTCATAAAAACTTGGCACATACCCACTGCCCAGCTGCCCCTCTGCAAACCCTCTCCTCCTCCCCTCTCGCTCCTGCATCAGTCAGCGCTGGGAATTAACGTCACAGCCAGCCGAACACGGAAGAAACCCCAGGGGCGGTGGCGTTGGTGGCGTGAGGGAGGCGTGAAGACATTTGAAAAGCGGCTCGAGTGCTGCTCCCAAATGTCACCCCTTGGCTGGCCGCCGGTTTTCATCTGTGCCTCCGGTGCACGAGGTGTGTTCGAAAGATGAGACCGTGCACAGACATTAAATCACAGGCAAGTCCTTAGCACTTAAAATAACGCTTAAGACTGTCTGAAATGGAAAAATAGGGTCCCGATGTGGGTGGACAACGTTGGCTGAGCTGTAGCCAACCCAGTCCTGGGGTCTCATGTCTGATAGTCTCGGGGAACTATTCAGTTCGTCTGGCTGATTTATTAGTGCCCTAACTTTATGAAGATGCTCCTCAGGACCCTGTGTTTAAGCTCAACAGTGCATGAATTTAACAGGGCTGGGCTTAACCAGGCGTAGGCGTTTCAGGTCACTGCTGAGACAAACAGTGCCTGAATGGTGTCAAGTGACCTCCTGCCTTTATTAAAGGTCTTGTCACACTCAGATCAGCTCTACAGCAACTTTTCACATCCATCTCAACAATGCCACAACAATGCCTCTGATGGCTCCTGCAGCAGAATTTGGGGTGACCCCAGGGCTGACAGGCAGGACTGGGGAAGGCAGGCTGCAGTGCTGGGAAGGTCTGTGTCCCTCCGTGAAGGGGTATGATCCCTCCTCCTTTGCCTGGCCAGCACGTGAGCCCATCAGGATGCCAGTAAGAAGCTGGCTTTCGCTCCAAACAAGGAAATCCTGCATCACTTGCTGAGCGACACTGGTCTGCGGGCAGTTGAGGAGCAGTGCACTGGGCGTGAGGATGGTTTAAATCTGCTTTGGGCTGGACAACCTCCAAAGGTCCCCTCCACCCTCAGCCATTCCATGGTGCAAAGAACTTCAAATCCAGGAGGTACCAGCCAAGGACAGAAAAGCCAAACTCCATAAGCACACATATCTACATGTCTGTTTCTTTACACGCGCCTGGTGGTAAAAGCCATGACCCATTTTGGCTGTGGGCTGAAGGTTTCTGCAGTTGGCATCTCTCTGGCAGACACAATCCCAGTTGGAAAGGCTGGGATCCCAACTGTGGTATTTCTCTGGCAACCCACTGGAGCTGTCACTTCTGTCCATGGCTTTTGGGTCCCGCCGCTGCCTGCGCCGCTGCCTGCGCTCTCCATCACAGATTTTAATCCTCTGCTTCATCAAGTCTGGCGGGTGGCGGTGTGTGATGACACCCAGCATGAGCTTTGCCATCGGGTCGGCTCATTTGCTGCCGTTAAAAGTCTGGGGTTCAAATGCAATGCAATGGTGTTAATTGTAGCTGGCTGTATTCACAGTTGAAGTCGGTGCCTATCCCTCTTTGACAGGATGCTCTGTTTGCCTGCCGAAGTCGGGGACACCCAGGATGGGCAGCCCCCACACAACAGTCTGCTCCACGCTCCCAGAGCCAAAACCCCTTTTCATTAAAATTTAAAGCAAATGCTTCCTCTGGAGCCTAGGGCGGCAAGGAGAGGGGAAGATTGTTTTCTCTCGCTGCCCTTCAGCTGCCTGTTAATCATCTCATTTGAGAAGCCAATACTGCTTCAACACCCACACACATCTCCAGACACAGCCTTCGCCGGGTGCGGAACGACAGTGGATTTACAGCCCCACCGGCCCGTTCAACGCAGCCGAAAACAGACGGGAGGCTGGTGGCAACTGGAGTCGGTGTGTTTTCTCACTGGCAGGTGGGCCAGCCTTCGCCACCCGGCCCGGGTTTGGGGACCCCGTGCTAAAACAGGGTTTTGGCTGCATCCCTGTGCTGAAGTGCCGCAGGGGCAGAGTGCAGATCAGGGTCCCAGTCAGCCGAGGGTGAGTGAGTCGGGACCGGTGGATGGGGAACTGCAAACTGGAGAAAAGCTTATTTTTCATTGCATCCTGCTTATCTGTCCATCCCATAGCTGCTCCATCAGGGCCACAGCTGCCCTCCCTCCTCCTCCCAGCATCCCCAGGTTCCTTCTCCCCCTTGGGTATTCCCGGGGGGGTCATTTGGAAAAAATAAATCATGAAACGCCCCTCACTAATGTCCCTATCCCAGAGCTGAGAAGCAGAAAGCAAGACATAAAGAGGAGATGGACAAGGGGGATGTACTAACAGCATCCCCCATGCCTTCAAGGTCCCCAGCAGCGAGGGGATGACCCGTTTTGGGGACAGTACCACAGCAGCAACGTCCCTGCCCCAGCCAAGGACATAGAGCAGCTCTGCAAAACAGTAATTAAACACTAATAACCTGCCCTTCTGATCTCTGGCATCTATCACGCCAGGAAGAACCTGGCAAACGCCTCCACAACTAATGGAAAATCCTTGCGGGTGCTGCCACCCACCAAAGGGGCTGGGAAAAATAACAGCTATTTTGGGTAGGTCATAGGGACTGTGAGTTTGTTTTCCTTTTTCTTGCATTTTGGCAAAACGGCTGAAAACCTGGCTTTGGGCTCGACTGACATCTCCCTCCTATGAGACGTGCTGCCCTTTCGGGACGTCCCTCTCTTTCGGCAGCCCTTAGTACTTTTAATTCAGGGCAATGCTGCTACTGCTCTGGACCCTTCTTTTTCCCCCCGAGCTCTCTCAGAACAGCCCCCTCTGCACTGCCAAAGTGAAATGTTTCCTTCTGCACATCACAACAGGCTGGATGGAAGATTTTTTGCATCTTCTCTCCCCTCCTGCTATCCTCACCCTTATAAAAATGCAGATTTCTAACGGAAGGCAAGATTTCCACACTCCATTTCTGATAATTCAACTTAAATTCCCACCAACTGGAATCACCAAACTTTTCCAGCACAACCGCTATCAGCCAGGCCCCCTTTTTTCCCCCCCATCTAAACTTCTCCCACCTTTATACTAGAAAAGTAGATCCTGTTGGTCCAAAACGAGAGGCAGTGAGCATCGCACCCATGGCTGAGGCGTGAGAAAGACGCGCTCGGAGGGGGACGCTGCTGAAACACAGTTGAAAACGTGCCCCAGACAAACAGCGTTTTCCATGCACCAGCAGAAATCACCAGGGAGTTCCCCAGCAAGCTTGGGTTTTATAGAGCCGGTGGCTAATCCAGAGCCAACATCCAGCACCTGGGGATGCTACCTGGCTTTGTGATGTGCTGCAGCCTGTAAGGCTACAAGAACCCAAGGTTTTGCTCTGCAGCAAAGCTCACCGGACTCCTTTAAGTTCTCTAATATTGCTTTTTTCCCCCTCCCTTAGATCAACCTCCCAACATTTCAAAAGCAAAATCCAAACCCGTGCTGCTGGGGACTGTCCTGAGCTTTCCCCGCTGGGGCTTTGTGCTGCTCGGAGGAGCAGGCTGAGACCAGGATCTGCCAAACTGCTGCAACAAAATCACAAAGAATGAGACAAAACAGCATGGCAACGTGGGGTTTTTATTACTGTTCGAAGGAAGACGCTGCTCAGAAACATCTGATGACATGTCAAGCACATCAAGAAAGTCGCTCATGGTAATAGCAGCAGGAACAAGAAGCTGCTTTGGGCAAAGGTTGTCGTCCTGGTCTTTGTAAAAGCATCTTAAACCATGCCTGTGTTAAAATCACCCTCTTTTCCTTGCTCAGGGAGACTGATGGGAGAAGTTTGCTGCTCCCATAGACAACGTAATTGTGAGATTTGCTTTGCTTAACATAATTAATACTCATAAAAGACCACAGCACTCCAGGCTGTTTGCTAGAACAACTGTGAAGGTTTTTATGGAGATATATTAGGGACATTCAGATGCTGTTTTGATGGGAAAGATGCAGAAAAATCATCTGTGGTTTGTTGTTCGGGAAGACTGACGGCCAATTCTGCAACCATACGCGTAAGACCAGGTACCGGGGTGACGCCCCACGTTGCGCTGCTGAACTGCACCCCTGGTACGGAAGGAATACGCCTAACCCCACGTGTGGGCGACGACGCACGCCTGCTACATCATGCAATGCTACCCAAGGGTGAGAGCAAGCCCTCACGGGACTCGGTGGAAACACCTCACAGCCCAGATGCAAGAGGAGCAGCCATCAGTGCCGAACACCAGCTCGGCTCCCGGGGGCTACGGGCTGCTCCCAGTTGGGTTTTACTGAACTCAGCGGCTTTGGCCGTGGCTTACGGCAGCTCTGAATTTAGCTTCATGCATGCAAAGAAGCAATGAAAGGGAATCAAATGTTAAGCACCGCGGCAAGCACGAATCACTCCAGGCCAGCTGTAATATTGCAGATTTGCCCTGAACAGCGTCTTGCACCAGGCAAAGCTCATCACCTCCGCTGGAATTTCTCATGGTAAAACATCCGATTTCAGCGAGGGGCAGTATTTTCCCCTTAGTTAAATATTTTCCAACAATAATCTTATGTCTTCTGCCACTCCTCTAAGAGCTTCCCCATCCCTTTAGGCAGTATTAAGGTTCACTCCAAGAGAATTTAGCTTATTCAGTCAATGGATAACATCAAGGAGAGAGGTGCTGATGGCTACGCTTATCTATCTCGCACCGGTAGTTCAGACAGACGCTAAATTGCAACTCAATTTAGCCAGCCATCCCTCGGGCTCCCACGTGATGTGCCCCACAATTAAAGTGGCAAGGGATAAGCAGAAGACGGCGTTGTTTCTTGACAGTA
The DNA here is from genome assembly GCA_027574665.1 of Rhynochetos jubatus. Lineage (NCBI taxonomy): Eukaryota > Metazoa > Chordata > Aves > Eurypygiformes > Rhynochetidae > Rhynochetos > Rhynochetos jubatus. The sequence goes on along the minus strand of CM050654.1, from coordinate 5,652,325 downwards.
TTTAGGCAGGGATACAGCCTGAGAACATCCCCATGGATGCATGAATCTTGATGACTTTGCTTTGGGAGCACAACCATGGATGCAGTATGGGATCGCACTGCTGGAATCTGTGCTGAACTGCGGGAGCCGTCACTGGTGAACGTGGCCACGTGTCCTCTCAGCGAGAAGGTGGATTTTTCTTTGCGTGTCTCCACACAGACAGGCAGCTCATGGTCTGCACCACGACCATCCCATGCCATAGCCAGGCGGTCTCCAGTGCCGGTGTCCGGCACCCCCAGCATCGCTGACATGGAACAATCACGGGCAAAGCAGCGACCAGGCAGTGATTACACCCCCAAACATGAGCGAGGCCCGCAGAAGGATGCTCATGGACAACTCCCCAACAGAGAAAGAGGCAAACCACAGCAGCACAGAGAGCCGAAATTGCCAGCTGCCTGCACCTTGGGACCTCTTCCATGTCCAGGCTGAACTCTGTGCTCAGGGCAGGGAAGAAAAAACAGCATCTTGTTTTTAATGACGGCCCCTACTCCTGGAGGTTAACACAGCTCCTCGCTGCTGATTCTGCAGCATCTTTTCAAACGGTCCTTTAGCTCTGTCAACGCTATTTATGCAACCACTTTGGACTGCAAGAAAAGAGCTCAATTTGTGGCTTTAATTAACGCATCGAGGAGGGAAGTCTTGTTTTCGCTGCCTGGTACCAAGACTGCCTGCCCCCCTCTCCCCAGGGGGAGGAGAAGGCAGCGGGTGAAGCCAGAGGCGAGACATAAAGAAGTCAGCTGCCGATGCCGAGCTTTGCATTGTTGAAAATTAGATTTGGCGACGCTCTGCAGGGAGGGCTGAAAACCCCACCACAAGACAACCACCCTCGGAGCTCTTTGTGTCAGAAAGAGGCCAAAGGTCCCAGCTTGAAGCATCACTGAAGCCTGAGGGTGCATCAGAAACAGGGCTGCCACCACCGTGGCATGTTGGGGGTGTGAGTTTACACCCCGATAATGCCCAGGCCTAAGCCCTTTGGCTTGTTGCTTCTTGGTGATGGCAGAAGGGAAGGGACTACACTGTGGCTCTGCCTCCTCCCTGCTCCTGGAGGTGATGTCTGTGTCCTGCAGGCTATGGAGGACACATCTCGTTGCAGATTAGAGGACAGCTGTTCATCCCACACGTTCCCATTACATCAGGCCAAAATACCCCCACTGGACACCCCTGTAGCCCAAATCCATCCCACCCAACATGCACAAAGGCTCCTATCGGGATGGAAAAGGGCTATTTCAGGCCAGTGCCCCCATCCAGATCACCAGCAAGACTTTGAAAGCCCTTTTCTTTCCCGTCCACCCTCTCTGGGAGCAGATGAGCTCTCTTAAGCCGCCTGCACCCAAACGCAGATGCCGCAGCAACGCCTCAGCCACCACCCCAAAAAAACCTCTGGATGCTGCTCCGTCTTCGGGAGGAACCAGGATGCGAGTCCACCAAACCCCACCAGCGAATTAAAACTCCCTACAGTGGGTGGGCGGGCGGGGGGAGCCGGAGGTGTCATTCCTCAGCGCCGTAAGCAACAACCACTTTGCAGAGCCATCTGCCAGCCCAAATGCTCATCGGCTGCACATCGCAGCGTGGAAGCGCGGCACGCTGGAGCGCGTCAATGTTTTCAGCGTGGGTTAGGTGCAAAGTTGGTCACCAGCACAAACAAGCCGCCATCTACTACTCCGCCCCCACCCCCGTGTGCCGCCGCAGACCTGCTGGGTGGCAACAGCATCCTACGGGTAGGAGGAAGCCCTACCCCGACATCTCCATCTGGGGCTCCGTCTCGCGGGGCGTGGGTGGCAAACCCGGGGGGAGGAGGAAAGCAAAAGTGGCGCTGTGTTTCTGGCAAGCGGCCCACGAGCAATCGGATGCTGGGATGAAATCGCTGTGGGTTTTGTTCCCATCCTCCTCCGTAAGTGGAGGGGTGAAAACCAAGGCAGGCATGGAAAGCTTTGGGGAGGAGGTGGCCCCAGCGGCCCTCCCGGCCCCTGTGCCATTCCAAAGCTCAGGAATTCCTCTCTGTCCCTTTTTTTTTAGGTTGCTGTTGATATTGTAGAATCCCCAAAGCAAGCCCTGCACAGACCTGAGGTACATAGATGTCTGTGTGTGTGTGTGTGTGTGCATATACATACAAGCAAAGGCTGGGAAGTTTGAAATACACATTTCCCACAGCCTTGTTTTTGTTATTCATTCTCTTTCCTCCAGGGTTTTCCTTCTGGACACAAGGTTTGTACAGGCTCTCCCACCAAATCCCAGCCTGCTCCCGTCTTCGTTCACCAGCACAGACGGTGGGTGGGTATGCCACTCCTGTCCTCTCTGCTGAGGTGACCCCGAGGTGGAAGGTTCGCCCTTTCTTTGTCGCTTTGTCCAGCTACCCGTGGAGGGATGGCACCTCCAGTAAATGCCCCCAGTTCCACTCTGTAGTCAAAACCATTGCAAAATGAGAGCCTCTTCTTTCGTTACCTGTGGACAAACCCCATTGGTTCCGGCTAAACCCCGCCTGGAGCCAACTGGTGGTATCTCCTAGCCATCCCGCGAGCTTTCAGTGTTGCGCACTGTTGCCCCAAAGAATCAATATCTCCCCTGAAGCTGACCTGCAGCTTGCTTCCATCCTTCCTGCGTACCTCACTCCTCACGAGAGGATGCTAGCAGCCCTTCCCAAGCACCGCCTATTTACATCAGCGATTTTTCCAGCTGTGATTCACTTTGCTGGGTGCCTGAAGATGCCTAAAAGTTAGTTAATCTCTGCATTAAAAAATAAATTAAATATCCGCAGTATCCTCTCCCATCTAAACCCAAGTTGCTCACTCTAAGCAAGCCCTACAGCATGAAAAGGAGTGCATTAAAAAGGTGAGACCGAGCCAAAAGATATATTCACGGCCATGGGAGCCTTTGCGCTGACTTTTGCCAGTGAAGAATCACAGAATCACACAACGGTTTAGGTTGGAAGGGACCTTAAAGCCCACCTAGTTCCACCCCCAGAGCCATGGGCAGGGACACCCCCCACTAGCAGCCAGCACAAGAAGTGAGACAGAACACCCAGCGGGTGTGGGGATCTCCTGGTGACCCCAGGATCTTCTCCCCATGCAGAGGTGTTCACATCATCCAGGCTTTGCTCAGACAGCCCCAAGCATCCGCTGCCTTGGAGTCTAATGACTGCAGGGGACCCGCTCAAGTTTCCTAAATTATGACCTGGCTCCCAGTGACACAGACTGATTTAATCCTCGCTGCTTTGCACCGCGGTTAGAAAATTACCGATAGCTCGTTATCCGTCTTAATCAGGAGCAGCAAACAAATGAGGGACGGGGAGACATCCAGGAGGGAATACACCACATTACTCCTCCTTATTGATAGCACAGTTACTTAATTTGATGTGGAGACGTAACTGCAGGCATCACTAAATACTGGAGCAGGAATGTTTTGGCGCAAGGAAGATCTATGGGTGCAATTTAAAAGCAGTCTGTTTAGGAGTGGTGACGTCTACCAGTGCTGACACAGAGCCGAGCTGTGCGGACAGACCTGAGATTATCGCTCAGTAAGTGAAATAAAGACAGTGGCGCCTCGACAGTTAACAAGCACCAGCCGAAAATTGCAGCCCCGCTTCCCTATTCCTCTGCTGCTCTCCTGGGATGGGCATGACGGTGGGGGACCAAGCCCAAGGCTGATGGTCACTCCCAGCCTGCCCATCCCCGGGCAGCGCTGTTATTTGCTTTCTGATGGGGAAGGCAGCATGGAGATGGTGGAGAAAAAGGCGTGTTCAGCACAGGCACCTGCAGAGAAGAGATCAGCCACAAGCAGTGCCAACAACTGACAGCCGACGCTGCCCACAGCAAGTACCAGGGGATGACAAGCTGGGAAGATCCCAGGGTTAAAGCCCAGAAGGAGCTGAGCTTTTCCTCCAGCAGGAATATTGTGGATTGGAATACAATAATAAACTACTGTGAGTCTCAACCCTGAGAATGAATCTTTTTAACCATCCAACTCCCTGCAGAATCTCCGCCCCCAGTTTAAAACCCCATTTTACTGGGTTTTTAGCCCAGTTATGGAGTCTTGACCAGCAGGGTTAGGCATTGCTGCGATGCAAATTAACAGGTGATAGCAAATCCGTAATAATTTAACCAAGGCACGCATTCTTGCCAACCAAATAATACACCCAAACTGAGGGCGGCGTTGAAGTCAAACCAAAGTCAGGGAGGAGCCGACACACTGGTGTGTCCCAGGATCAGCTCTCGGATGGCGGAATTGTAGGGCTACAGACCTTGCCTAAAGCCTAAGGTTTCCCGCCCCACCTCCTGCCCTTTTAAAATAAAATGCAGGTTTGCATTTTCGAAGTCACCTATGGGATTTGCACACCAAATTCCTCTTCGTTTTAAAAGGGTCTACATGTGCAAATACCTTAATCAGCACCGGAAAGTTTAGCTTATGGTAAAAAAAACCTATAGGCAAGGCGCTCAGCATTGCAAAGGCAGGTACTGTGCATGTAAAACAGCTTTTCTTGAATCAGATTTTCACTGTGTACATTCAAGGTTGAAGAAGGAAAAACAGTAACACCTCAAAGACCGCAATAACCATCTATTAAGTGAGAAAGAAATGCATGTTTCAACGTTTACCTGACCAAACGAAAAGGATTTGGTGTTAAAAAATCTCTTTGCAGACAGCATAAAGCTTTGGGAGAATATTGTAGATTTTTTAAAATATATGGGTACATTTTAGTCGCAGGCAATGAAAGCTACTCCTAGGTCATTATAACCTTTCAGGTAAGTAATAGGCTTTTAAAAACTTGTCTAAATAGGTATTTCCCAAAATGAACTCCAACAGCGCTGAAGGTATATTAGTTCTTTTAATGGTTCAAACATGGCAAATAACGGTGGGTGGGTTTTTATTTTTTTGGAGCGGGTATAAAATAGATGAATTTAAAAGAAATCAATTCATGAAACGACTGTTAAAATGCTCCATCAGCTAACGAAGTTAGTGGTAAAATCAACGGTCAAAGGGAAAAAAAGTTGGACTTTGCAGAGACTAAACATTTAAGTGAAGAATTACAGATCCAGAGGGGATATAGATATAGATATAGATATATATGTAACATGCTGTTGCATTTCTGCTGCCTTCACCTCGCCAGTTTGGGTGCCGAGGGTGGCCACGGGACGACCCGTGCCGCGGGCTGGCTCGGTCCAGGTGACCGTGCCCTTACAGCTGGTGTTTCTCAGGTGACCCCACAAAGGAATTGGGATGGCAAACTCGGCCGGGGACTCGGCTGGATGTTCCTCCTGCCCGCTGCCAGCCGTGGTGGGGCACTTCCCAAGGCACTGCCCTCGGACACTGGAAGGAGCAGCAGCTCTTTGTCCGTGAAGATGTGAGAGGAAAGCTTTATCTAGGGAAGCGAGTGGCAAAACAGCCCTCGATCGCGGAAGTCCCACGTCTTCGCTCTCTGCCTGGGCACCTCCATTCAAAGGCGAAGGTTAACAACAAAAGAATAACAACCGGGACTTTTTCTCTGGGTCTTCTGAGCTTTTAGCCAACGTCCTCACCTCTTGGTTGTGCTCAGTGGGAAAATTTAATGATTTTTATGGCCCATTTTAACATTTTTATGTCTTTTTTCTTCAGAAACCCCCCCTCCCACATTTGGTGTAAGAATTAAAACGGTGTTTCATCCTTAACTGCAATCACGGGTGATGTATGGAAGAGAGCTGGCTGCACGTCAACTCAGTATAAAGCCAGAATTGAATCTAACTTGGTCACTACAGCTGTGCATGATGTTTTATGGGGTGGTGGTTGGTTTTTTTTTTAAATCAGTTATAAGTGAAGTAGAAACTGTGACTGTGCTAATTTTCTATAAAACGGGAAAAAAATGCAAAACAGGAAGAAGAAAAGAAACCAAGTTACTGTACATCCATCCGAGATGTGCTTTTAGATGTGCAGTCTACCCAAAACCCAACCCACCGCTGGATAGCGAAACGGCAGCAGTTAAGGCACGATGAAAGTCGCACCACCACCACGTTACCCGCAGCACTGGTTGCCCATTGGTGTGAGTCCCCCGTGCAAACCCCTCGCAAGGGGCAGAAGGGTTTCCTTAGCTGCGGAAAGCCACACGCTCGGGATGAACCTTCAGCTCCCGTCTGAAAAACAGACCTTCACCGCAATCCAGATGGCTGCGGGAATACGTCAATTGGTAGAAAAATGCCTTTATGCCTTTCTGTGAGATGAAATGTGATGCTTTGAGACCATTAGCATGGTCCCCCCTTTTTTTTTTCTGCCTGGCGACAGCTTTTCCTGATGAGGGTTTTGAACGTGGCATCGTGTTAGAAGCGGAACTTCAAAGCAAAGCAAAAACTGTTCATGTAAGAAGAGAGCTGCTGCTCAAACCACTTCTTTCTACTCCCGGCTCCTGTCTGAGGTGGGTTTTCTGCTGCTGGTTTTCAGCAGAAGCCCATTTTTGCACTCTGTGTGACACAGCAAGCCTATTGCCTGCTGTCTTCACCACCATTCCCATCCTCCCGGCCTCCATGGCCTTCACCACCGTTCCCGCCCTCTACAACAACGGACCGGTCACGGGCGGGCAAGGCCCAGATGAAGGGTGAATTCAACGAACACGCACACGTATAAAAGCCAAGAGTCTGTCACCAAAGGCTCTCTTTCCAGTCGAAGGATGGACTCTTCTGGAAGGTGCTGAACAGAGCCAAGTGGCGTCGCGCTGGGCTTTGCCCTTTTTTTTCATCCTTGCAAGTTTGCTGAATATAATCCCACCCCAACCTTCAGGTTGGGCTGCAGTGGCAGAGCTCCCACTTCTGTACCCAGTGGCTGGGCATATAACGGCTGGTACAAATTGACGTCCCGGAGAAAATGAATAACCACAATGGCAGAAATATGGAATTTCTTCATGTATTTGGGGAATTTAATTACCTGCCTGGGAGATCGAAAAAGAAACGTGAGGAAATACCTCCCCTCCGTCCCCAGCCCAATCCTGCTGTGAGAGAGGAGAGACAAGGCATGGTGCTGCTGTGCCAAAATCTGCAGCTCCTGATGAAACAGGGACAAAAAAACCCCAAAAACCCCCTGAAGGGGTAAGGGAGGATGGATGGACTCGAGAGCACACACGTGGAGAGGAAACCCCTGCCAGGACGGGCACACCTTGGTCTGATGGACAGATCGAGACACAGAGGTTGATGCTTCTGGAATAAACAGGCTCCAAAACCTTCTGCGGGGACCTGCCCCCATTTTTCTAACAGCTGCAGAAGCACCTTTAATCCACGTTTTGTTCCCAGATTTTGCTCTTCCGAGGGCCCATTACGCTACCTGAATTTAACGGTATCCATGGCACTTGCACAATGCTTTCTGATGGTGCGTGCGAAGAGTCAGGTTGCTAATAAAACTAAAATGAGCGGTGCTGGTTTTGCATGTGAATAGTTGCATTTAACGAAATCATCAAACGGAAAAGGACCGTCCCTTTCCTTTGCTAATAATTCTGGGTGCCACTACAAAACGCATTACGGCAATCTATGTGGGCTTTTATACCCGAGCAGATGCCACGTGGTGTTATGCTGATGTGCCAGGACAGGAGAGTTATTTTGCATCGCAAGGTGGCAGCTAGGAATGAGGAAAGGCTGGGAAAATTTATGGTGGATATATGTGGTTCGGCATCCCTCCCCTCCGAAATTTTCAGAATGCTTCGTTACCCCTCATTCTGCCGGTCTGTTTTTATTACTTAATTACCGGATAGAACTGTTACTCACTCTCTGGTCTTGGTGGCACCGCTATACCCGAGTGGCTCACACCCCGTCATCATCACAGCGTCCCCACGGGGCAGGGGAAACTGAGGCACCAAGGGGCTGTGGGTTATTAAAACCAAGCCCACGCCAGATGCACTAAGCGCTGTGCTGACCTGATGTGCAGCCCTTAAGTTTTTGCTTCTTGTCAGAGGTCTACACGCGTCGGCGTTTGGTTAGGGAGGCAAAGACACGGGGTGCTGATGCTCCCGGCCCAGGCAGGGGTGGGAAGGGCACGCAAGCTTTGGGGACCCCCGCTCCCGTTCCACATCCCACAGACAGCCAGCGGCCAAAAAACCCAACAGATTAATCCCACGAACGTGTAGCTGTGGGTTTACTGGGGGAACTGGACTGGTCGTCGGCTCCTTTCCCTTACGCTGGCAGCACAGGGCTGAGTGCTGGGGACAGCCCAGGCCATCCCGCGCAGCAGCCCGGTTGCTCCTGGTGAAGGAAACGCTCACATCACCCTCCCCTTCAGCAGACAATCCATTTTATCAAAACTTCTAGGAACACGACAGGCTGCAAACTGCGTTCTCACAGGTGATGGGACTTGGTTCAGACCTCACGGGCAGGGGGCAGGGACTGCGGGACAGCGGCAAAGTGACGGGAGACGACTTCTGAATGAAACTCCCCTGTTCTGGGTGTTGTCACACCCCTCAGCAAGTACTCCCAACCTTGTTTTTCCCACATTCATTTTGTCCTTTAGACATTTTTTTAAAGCCAGAAGGGGGATTTAGACATTAGAACAGCTACTGACCTGATACAAGTTAATGATTTTATAAAAAGCCTAAAAAATGCTTTACTATAAAAGATTGATGTTTCGTATTGTATTTTTTCAATGCCAATTAATTACTTAATTCATTAGCAATGTAACACAAGAATAGTCTTTGAAAATCCGGTGCTTTGTGTAGATGCTTTTCATTATGGATAATTAAATACTGTGGAAGGACCTGATTATACCTCTGAGCATTTTCTAATCTGGAAAACGAAACACGCTCTTGTACTCTTGAATGCAACAAAAGCTCAGCTCAACAACTACACACAGCAAAACCCACCAGAGATGGGAAAAGCAAGCACCCCAAACTCCAGACCAGCCCAAAGCGAAGTAAAGGAGGGTAGAAAATCCCGGGGAAGCTCCAGGGCTTCGCGCACACCTTGCCTGGTTGACTTCCTTGGCTGTAGCCCCATCCCCGCCGTAGCGGGGAGACGAGCGGAAGCCCAAGCAAGCTCAGCGGGGAGCCGCTGCCGCCAGCCAGCAAACGCGGGCTCAGCGCGACTGGATGTTAACGCTTGCTGAAGTCGGGAACGGTTTTCCAGATGGTCCTTTGTACGTACGGCTGCAATAGCCAAAACTGCTAAAAAAGAGCAAAGCACTCCCCAAATGAAGTCAGGGCTGACCTTGGAAGATGAAAACTTGCCGATGCCAGAAGTTCCTGTATTGGTTTGGCTTTGCATTCCTGCCCCTTCATTTTTTTTTAAATTTCTCCTCTTCATTCCTCCCCAGCGAGGAGAAAGCCACCATCCAGAGGGCTGTAATAACCAGTGTCACTGTCTCAGAAAGGGTTTTAATCTCAGAAGGAAGCCAGGGAAATGTTTGTTTTGAAGACAGCATCGCCCCAGTGCTTTCAGGACAGCTGAGATCCTGCAGCAGGTCCATGGAGGTTTATTTTCGGCTCTTTTTGCACTCACTGGAAAAAAGTGGGGGGAAAGGCGAAGTACCGATGTCTAAATAAAGCCAATTTGTGCTGTCATGCCAGGCACTCCACATGCCTTCCCTTCCTCCTTCACCTCAGCATCTTATTTATACCCCAGCCAATTCCTCGCAGCATCCCTGCCCCTCCTGCTCCCTCCACAGCCGATTGCTTTCTGCTTTAATTAAAAGCCATCGAGGACAACGCGGGGTGATAAAACGAGGCTGGGGCTTTCCACTGCTACTGGCCAGTCCAGCTTGGCTGGCTGGGGGCTGACTTTTACCGCTGGGCAGCCTGACCCAGCTCCCACATGAACGGCAGGTTATCGATGTGCCGAGCACACATGCTGCGGAACGGGGCTGTTAAGCACCGTGTCGCAAGCGAGCCATCGGGCAGCGATACGAAATACTTACAGAGAGCACAGGCCAGGGCTCGGTAAACCTCCAGCGGATGCTTCTGAGGGCAAACAGCACCTATTTATAACCCCTAGACTCTTATTTTACATCCTTCTTCCCCAAGCCATGAGGCGATTGCCAAACCCAGTGAATAAACTCTGTTGTCTTTATTGAAGGTTTTTGTCAGCTGGTAAATTTTGGGAGAAAATTCCTGTGAAACCTTAGGGACAGGATGACAAGAGGGGGACACATAAACAGGCTTCACACCAGCACTGATTGATCAGGAGCACCAAAAAGAGGGAAAATGTCACCCGTAACGCTGCCTGTCTTAAGGAGTCCAAGTATCAACCGCGACTTTGTGACTGCCGCTGTCCAAGTGTGGGGTGTTGCTCTGCCCCAGAGATCCCTGCTGGGGCTGCACAGCCAAAATCCTCAGAAGAGGCAGCCGATTCAGCTGAGAAATACAGAAACTCAGCGACCACCGGGTGAAACGCACAACTAGACACTACAGAGTATCAGCCACGTTATCGATGACGCCCAGGGCTGCGGTGCCTGGAGTCGTTTGTCAGTATTACCCAGCCAACGCTGTCAGGAAGGGGCTGTCCTACAGACACGGGGTCAGAGAGTCACTGCTAGCCCCGCGGTACGAGGTGGGGGTATCGCTGAAAGACAGGGGTGCAGCAGACCCCACGAAGACAGCCATACTGCCTTATTAAAAGGTGCCATTACTAAAAGGATGGTAAAAGGTGCCGAGCCTGCAAGCCCCACCAGACTCACCGCTGCTCTGACCATACCAGTTGGGAAAGTTTTGGCCATAATGAGCTTATTTGGGGGGATTTTGTTTAATTTTTTGTCCCCAACAGATTAGCAGAGTATAGTAAGTAGGCCCCTTGCTGACCCCCATGGCAGTGACCTGCCTGTTGACACACAGGGTGATGGAGAACCACTGGGTTGGGTCCACCTCGGAGTCCAGTCCCTACAAAACTGACATTCAACCAGCGCAAGCACTGGGTGGTTTACTGCAGACTTCCCCGTGCAAATGTTTGGGGTACCAGGGCAAGCTGTGCCCAGAAACCTCGATCCAGAGGAGGACCGAACACACCGATTTCCTTGACGCACCTTGAGCATCACCTCCACATCTGGCAAATCCTATTCCAACAAGGAAAAGCTTTCACACACCGCTTTGAAATGCTTCACATCCATGGGGCTGGGACAGCCCAGCCTGTTCGCTGGGTGCTGGCTGTCCCGGCCAGTCTGAGGGTGCCCAGCTGAAAGCCAAACAGCGTCCCACGTGAACCTGCCAAACACGGTCACTGCTGCTGCTCCCCCAGGAGCCGTCGGGCTCCGCTCATGTCATCTGTGGCTACAGGATAGTCACGGGTCTTTGTTTAACCCGCGGTGAGGAGATGTTTGTTTGATCGCACGGGAACCCAAGGAGGGAGAGCGCAGGCAGCTCTTCCCTGGAATGGAGAAAACAAACATGGGAGAAGAGGCAATGCAAACTCCAAAAAACACTACTGCATGCAACAGAGGAGTAAGGAAAGTCCTGCTTCTGCTGCTGAGGGCTTATAACCCCTTCCTTGGCGGCCGTTCCCCTGCCATCACCACTCCTTAAGCCTTTAGATCCGTAGATATAAGTCAGGCTAAATCTGTAAAGAAACGTTTATTTCAGCACCTGACCCACTTGCGAAACCCAAGTCACCATTTGGGCAGGGAAACCCCTGAAGTGAAACAGTGGGAACTGTTCCTGAGGGGGCCCTGGGAGGTCCTCACCGAGCACGGGGAGAGCTGAACCCAGCACGGCCCCTCTGGTGTTTCTCAGTCCCTCACTCAGATTTTGGCAAGGTCTTTCTGGCAAAAGGTGGCAGCAACCCAAAGGAGCCGGAGCGGCAACTGCACCGCTGGGACTGGCCGTGGGTCCCGAGGAGCAGTGCCACCTCCCAGGGGCGACGGCAGCAGCATCCCCCGACCGGGACGGCATGGAGCCAGCTTACACAGCCACAGGAACTGGCTATTTCTGTAACAACATCATTATCGAGCTGCTCGTTAGGACAAATGAGAGAGGGGGGCAAATCCTCAGCTGCTGAAAAAGCACGGGAGTAAGGTACCCAGGCCAATTTACACCCGTAAATCTCAGGAACTGGATCAGCGTATTTGCTCTCTAGGGGGGCACAAACGCAGCCAAGAAAACCACATTATTTGCTGTGCGAAACGTAGCAAATATATCTAATTGTTACCATTGTGGACAGGCTTCCATTTTTAATCACCGTTTTCCAAGTCCTTAGTAATTACAGTTCGACACTGCCTGTGATACGTTTCTTTTTTGTTTGACACAGCTTCATAAGTAACCAAAAATTCTCTCTCGTTGCTCTCTAGCGCAGCGGGGGTACCAGAGCCTCACCTGCATCAACCGCGGCGTGTCAAACAAAAGCAGGCTAAATTCATTCACCGACAGCTGGCAGCCAGTGCCCTGATCCGAAACCCGGCGGGCAGGTCTGCGACTGCCGTGCCGCCGGGAAGGGGTCGGTGCCCCCACCGCCTGCACAACTGCCAGCCTCTGCTTGCTGGGAGATAAGGGATGACGCATCGGATGCTGCTGCGGACCTGGTTCAGATGAATAATCCTCATGCAGAAGGAGTCCCTCGGACGTCAGCGGTGGCTGCGATGAGTCAGAGATCAGAGAACGAGGCTTTTCTGGAAGGAACACCCAACGTTGGCTCGGCCTTCATTAAATCAGAGCCTCTGACTTGCAGACCGAGCTGGCTCGGCACTGAACCGCTGCGTGTCAGCTGCAGCGCGATCCTCAGCCTCTGCTCAGGCGCAGCCCGAGGAGATGACGGGGGTGCGCGGGGGGTGTTATTCACTCTCTGGTTTTTGTAGTGCTTTCTGTATGCGGTGAGAGCTGGGAGAGGGCAGCACGAAAGCGCACTGGTATTTCGGTCCACCAGCCAGAAACCAGGCAAATGCACTGACCTGAGCTAATGAGACTCAGGAGTACCGAAGCAGTATCGAACGAGGGCTCATCCCCCCGCGCCTCCTGACATTTCCCATGCATTTCAATCAGATGAGCAAGTGCAACTCAAGGTGTTACTCTGCAAACAGCAGAGCCCAGGGGCCCGATCCTGCAAGGTGCGGAGGGTTTCCCTGGGTGCCGGCAGCCCGCTCCAGCCGGGCGTGGAAGGTGGTGGCCCCAGCAAATGCATCTAACCCCAGAGGGGTGTTTTAATCCCGTCCTGGACCTCACTACTTAACCAGGTGAAAGCTGAGCGGGAAGGACGTTTCCCATCGCAGTCGGAGCTCTCTCTGCTATTCCTCTCCCACTCAAAAGGGGAGGAAAAGTCACAGTCGCAAGCACTTTTTGGGTTTAGCAAAATCAGAGCAGGTTGTTGGAGATAATCCATTGGCTAAAAAAACCCTTCATATCCGTCCTGTCTGAAGGGTTCCAAACTGTAAAACAAAGACCTACATCCAAACCCATGACACCCCCTCCACCCTCCCAGATTGGAGTCAGTCCATTCTGAAAACAATAAAATGGTGCATCCGATCATTTCAATGGTTTTTTTCCCCGACCTTTTTTTAACATACAAACAGCCGGTTTCCTGTAATTGGCCCTTTTTCACGGGGATGCTTCAGTGAGTCAGCATTTTCTGCCCAACACATTCCCATCTTTTTCAAACACGCTGAACCGGCCGCAGTGAAACAAAGTCTGAGATTTGAAAGGTCAGGGAGAACTCTGTGCGCTCGCCTTCACACAGACCCACTTCTCTCAACGCACTCCTGTGCAGGACATCAGTACTTTTCTTTTTGGAACATCAGCTCCCGCTACATTTATTCTAACAAAGATGAGCTTCCCTACCACCACCAAACTGCTGGCACAAAACATTTGAACCGGGACAAAGATACGGCCTACTTTATGCAAAATGAACTACAGAATCACAGAATGGTTTGGGTTGGAAGGGACCTTAAAGCCCATCCAGCTCCAACCCCCTGCCATGGGCAGGGACACCCTCCACTAGACCAGGTTGCTCCAAGCCCCATCCAGCCTGGCCTTGGACACTGCCAGGGATGGGGCATCCACAGCTTCTCTGGGCAACCTGTCCCAGTGCCTCCCCACCCTCTCTGGGAAGAGTTTCTTCCTGATGTCCAAATCTACTCTATTTCAGTTTAAAGTCATTACCCCTTGTCCTTATACCAGCTTACAACTGTTGTGGGACTGGCCCGTATTTTCTTTTTCTTAAAACTACTTACTGAATTCCTTGCGGAAATTACGATTTCAGAATTGGTACAAGTGGAATACGTACACCCTAAAGTACACCTGGAAAGAATAAACCCAGGGAGACTCCACGCACAAGAAATACAGTATTGCACACACCGTGTAGAATACGTGTGATGAGGATGTAGGAGCTTTGGGACACCTAAGAGGCGCTTTGATTGCCTTTCCACCTTCCTAGGGGATGAAATCTAACTTGCAGTTGGCATCTCCTGTGCAAGAACAAGGTTAAATCATATATATAATTATATCACACACATCCTGAATGCGTCTCGGACAGGGCAAATTTCACTGGAACTCTTTGTTAGATAGGACTGCCAGTCTGTGGTCCTTCCCATGCTGCTTTGAGGGGGTTTTAGCTTGAGGGTTTTTTGAGTTTCTACTATGAGAAATTTTCATTTTTTAAGGTTTTAAGTTTGAAGAGCTTGTGTACGTGCCACATGGCAAAGACTGGCCACATCCACACCAACCAGCACTTCTCCTCATACCTCCTCCAGACCCCAGGAGATGCCTTCTTCACCCTAAGACACAATTTCTTCTGTGGGCCTTCCTTCTGACTGCCTGAGCTAGCAGGAGGGTGGCCCTGCGATGGGCCCTTAGCATCAAGGGTGCCGTACGTGCCTCAGGGCGGGGGTGAAGCCGTGGCTGGGCGGTGGAGCACACGATGCCTGCTAAAACAGCGCTGGCTGAGTGCAGCCCCTTAGGTGTGCCACCCTTACTACGTGCTGGCAATCGGGGTCCCATGGGCGAGTGCTCTGCCCAGCCCTCCTTTATTCAGCTGTACCAGTATGGCCAGAGGTGCGAGGAACCGAACCACACCAACCGAGCCAGGGAAAATAAAGCAAGCAACGTCCTCTCCTCTTTTCCACTGGGCTTTTATTTGCTGATGGCCAAGCCTAAGCTCAGTCTCAGGTATGAATTCAGATCAGCATTGCAGAAGGGTTTTCTAAACACAAACACAGAAAGCAAGAAATTGCTCCCAACCAGCCAAGCTCTTCGTAGCCTGTGCTGCAGGAACTGAGGTGAGAAAAGCTGGTTGATGAGCGATGCCCTGGTGCCGAGCTCTTAGACTGAGAGCTGAAAGCACTCATGGAAAGTCAGGGCACGAAGAACAGCTAACTGAGAGAGGGAGGTGGGCCAAGGGGGTGGAAGGAAACAGATACTGATGTTTATGGGCAGAAGAGCATCTCTGGATTACAGGAACTGGCAATATCTGATGGCAGTGTTGGCATTGTACCAGCCTGAAGCCTGTCCTACAGGAACCTTCTGCAGGCAGCACAGCTCAACCACTGTCACACAGCAGTACTGACGCCACGTATAAATAATCACTCTTTCACCCTCACCCGGATGTGCTGCAGCGAATTTTGGGTCCCTCTGGCAAACGGTTCCACCAAACTTGCACTTATTTCCGTTCTGCCCAGGAGGTGCACTCCATCAGCAACTCAGGGATGGAGATGAAGAAAAGTGCACCTTAAAAATACTTTTTAGTCTCTCCAGCCGAGCCGATTGGTGACCTGGCAAGCGTAACAGGCTAGGATGATGTGCAAACACACAGTAACACCCAGAGTGAGATTACTGCACTGATTTCCTTCGCAGAGGTGTGTAGGTGTAGAAGAGACAGAAGGCTGTGGCGGAAGTGCAGGACCCTACCAACGAAGCAGAGAGGATGGAGATGTAGAAAAGTCGTAGGGAAGGAAAGGAAGCGGGAGGAGAAAACTTCTAAATGCCTTTTTTAATTCTAAATTTTCTCAGACTTGCTTAGCTCTAATCTTTAATTCATATTTTCATTACAGTCTCTTTGCTCTGTAAAGTCTGCATTTCATGTAAAAGGAGCAGCTCAAACATCAATTATTTGACATAAGTCAACCCCTTGTTAAAGTCCTCTACTCTACATATATGTAGGCTCCAATAAAAGAAGCATTAAACATTCATTGAATTAGAAATACATGAAGACAGTGTCTGCCACTCTTCTCATACAGATATGCTTAATAATCCCAACCTTCCGGAGCAGCAAAAGCAAACCCATCGCTAATCCTTTTAGAAAGCCTGGCCATGCAAAAAACTCCTGCAATTTCCCTGTGAGTCACCCAGAGATATTAGCTCTTGCAGGTCAGATGCTCAGCTGGATCACATCAGAGTGAAACAAGGCTGCCAGCATTACACCAAGTGAGACGGACTCAGGATTTGGCTTTAGGCTTCTCTCGCAGCAAAATGGTTTACAGCAATGTAATTGGATAATATTGTCCCTTTTGGTCTTTTAAGTTACACCAAGAAGCTGATGGGGCGGAGAACAGCAACACCACGCCTGCTTTGATTTCAGTACTGCCCCAGCTGCTTGTGTGCCGCCAAAGGAACCCAAAAAACCCCAACCCACCCCCTCCTCTCCAACACACTGTCATGAGGATAGCGGATCTTGAACTACCACTGCCACAGGCTTGTGCACACACACACGTCAGCAATGTTTTCCCGAGGGGAAGCAATCACCGGTGAGCAGATGCTTCTTCATAGATATTTCTGAGTTTAAAGAGCAACGCAGACCATGTAACACCTTTCCCACATCTCTGTGAGCTGTGTCCGCTTAATGAGAGCTCTGGAGCAAGTCCCATCCAACAAATGGCTTCTCACAATCCTCCCCGACCCTTCTCTTCATGGTGCCCGTAGACGTTCATTCTGAACTCTGCTGGGGTGGAAGTGTGGAAACACGGTGAGGACGCAGGGTACAAATTCAGGATAGCGGCTTCCAGCTCCTGCCTGGCCTTCGGCTCTCGGGCAGAGTCCTCTCCTCCCTCGTTTAATATGTGAATTACCCTTTACCTCCTCCCTGGGCAGAGGAAGAGACCACAAACGCTCGGGAAGCATTAGCTGACCCGTGAGTGCGCAGATGAACGCGACGGGTCGAAAGGGGCTGCCGTCCCGCTGGCGCCCTACCGCAGCACGCTCTGCGTCCGGCTTTTCCCAGCAGCGTCGCTGTCACTCTGGCGCTACACAGTCCAGCAGCTACCGCTTTGTGTGAGCGCTGAGCTGTGTGATAGAGTTAATCACATTAGGCGCTGCTCGGTTCGCGTGGTTTTTGTTCTCTAAAGGCTCTTCCTCTCCCTCGCTTCTTTCCATCTCTTCTTCTTCTAAACTTCAGGAGGTGACAGATTCAACTCTGCCCTCCTTGATGCTATCCCAGCACCAGGATGGATAATTTTGGAAGGTTTAAACCTCTTTATACCTTTCCAAAGCTTTTCATTGTTATTAGATGACTCTTCCAAAAGCTGTGTACACAGGGAGCAGGTCAGCATCTGGATAACCCAACTGCGTGAGATTTCCATACCTCACATCAGCAAACCCGGCATCTGCGTGCCTTTAACCGCTTGGCCCAAAGTGATGGAGGGGAACGAGCTCCACTGAAAATCAATTTCAGTGAAATGACTCCTTTTCCAAGGAACAGCAAAGCAAATACTAAAGTATTTTGTCAGGCTGGTGGGTGCCTGGCCCAAATATACCCCCTCGTTTTCAGTCTTGACCTTCTACCGGCTTTTAAACCAATCCTTTTTTCCCCCTGTTGGTAATCAAATCCCTCCTTCAACTGGGCTACCAGGGCACCGCAGTTTACATTCCTGCTGGTAAACACAAAGAACATTAGCTGACAAACAATCAAAAACGCATCCTTTGGAGCCTTTGGAATTTTCTTTCCTTCCAAAACCATTGTCATGGCTGGCCACGCCGCCGCGGTGCACTGGGCTCTCTCATCGCAATGTCAAGGTGGCTTCTACAGGTTCTGCCAAAATGGAAGACGACTCCTGATTTGGGGTGGCACCTCTGCATCACCACAACACCACAGTACCCCAGTAGCTGGCTGGCTGCCATGAATATTTCATCCACCAAGAACGAAGGGCGGCGCAGCTACGCTACGCTACCGGCTTTGGTCTCCGGGGGCTACGAAGAGGATCGTGGAGTCCAGCAAAGTCCAGCGTGGGGGATACATCTTCTTCTTGGCTGGTGACATTCAACTTGCATCTGCACAATCAATCAGCACATTGCATAGACTTTGACTGAAGGGGTTTTAACTGCAATCTTAAAATCTGGCCATTTCAGGAATTCCTGAAATAAATTAGAAGAGGAATTTTGTTTAGTTGGGGTTTTCTCTAAAGGAATTTCCCCATGGCTCCAAGCCACTGTTTTCCACAAAGTAAATTATTATGAAGTCTTCTCTTGTCCTCTTGCCACACTTTCTGTGTCACCTTTATCCTGCAACAGTTGGATATAATCAAATGGCAGACAAAACAGCCTCTCCCCAAAACCTTCCTTTTTTCCTCAAACTTTCAGCAATTTTTTTCCACACTTCATTGATTTTTTTTTTTTTTTTTGTCACTGATCATGTTAGAAGCAGATGCTTTCCAAAACAATGACCTGGAGGTTCAGTGATGCACATCTTGCAGACAAGTTACAAGCTATATTTATGCAATAAACCACAGGTAATTTAATATCCAGGCACTGGACTTTTCCATATTAAAATCTTGGCACTTTTCAAGATAGCTGATAACTTGGAACAATAGAGACCACATGGAAAAGTTGTTTTTGTCAATATTAACAACCTGCACTGCTAATCCATTAACCTCACCTAAAATACAATGAAGAATTTACATTTGTATGGAGCCTTTTTTCCCCCCATATCCCAAAGGGTTTTACAAAATAAACACTAAGCCAACACCTGGGCATTGATCTGGTTGTCTCACTGATTCAGAAGGAAGAGCCCTGGTCACTGACCACTCTTTCTGTGGCTTCTAGATTCTCCTGGGTGGTCTACTCACTCAAGTGGTAACGAGTATTAATCCTGCTTAATTTACGAAAGTAAATGAAGTTCCTGCACCAACTTTCAGCTGGCGTGTGACTGGGTAGACGTCGGGAGCAGCCTGGCCAGGGGGCTGCCTGCCTGGTACCAACTCCCACCGTTGTCCGCAGCGGAGCTTTTCCAAAGGGACACTCCTTCAGCCCTTGGGGACTTCAAAAAATGTCTCACTTAGAAAAAAAGGCATTTCGACACACCGCTTGCTAGAAAAAGGCAGCCCTGAAGGTCAGCCCCTGGGTGTCGTTCTACACAGCGGCGTGCAAAATTCCCTTAAGGACACGTGCAACGCGTATGTCGTTGCTAAAGGAAAGGCTGCCCCTGGCTTGGATGGGCTGGGAAAATCCTCAGTGGGGTTGGGCAAAACACTGTGTTAGAGAAGGAACAGGCTGGGGTGCAGAATGCTTATTTCAAATTAACTTGAACAGAGAAATAATGAGCAGCACGTTCATATTCTCAGTAAAGTAAGAGAGAAGCTTAGGTAAAATGTGGCTTTATATGCATGGAAATAAATTATTATTTACTCACTTTTGTGCTCATGCCCTCAAAGATGAAGGCATTTGTATGGAATTATTAATATTTATAGCATATTACAATAAATACCCATAAGAGCGTTGCCTGAATACACGTTCTTTCACCAAGGTAGAATCGGCTGAAGGTCAAAGGGATCTTTTACTTGCGTGTGGAGGGCAGGATCTCTTTACTTTGAAATCTGTATTAACTGTGATAATTTAAAACTTTAATTAAAGACTCGGTGACAGATTATCTACAAAACGTCTTCCTGCTGCCCAGTATTTCATCACGAATGTCTCCAGAAGCCCACGCTAACGTGAGTAAGCACACTTGCCAGGATGTATTTCATTGTGGACACGTTAGCATTTATCCATCTTGTTGGGTAACAAATTCTTTTGTTAAGGATTGGTGGCAACAAAAATTAAATTAAAAGCTCAACCAGACCCCAAAACAAAAATTTATAACGCTTATTCTGTTCATCCCTCAAGAAAATGAAAGTGCCAAGGCAAAGTCTATTTTAGCAATTGCGTTAATGTATGTGTAAATGGGTGAAGGCGCCTCTGAAATGCTCTGAGAAGAATTTCACACTTTAGAGAGGAGAAGCAGCTAACAATTCTATTGTGGCATTTATTGGAATTTTTAAATTAATTTCCCCGACACAGCTGTGCCATAAAATCCCCCACGATGATGCATTTTTGCTAACGTCAAGATTATTTTTGGATACAATTCTGAAGGAGCACTTTCGTAAAATCAGGAGAACGCGGGTCACCGCAAACCCTGCGCTGCCCTTTCCCTGCCTCCACTCACCTCCAGCCCCTCCCCGACCAGCTGCGAGGCTGCTGATTTGAAACTGCATCTGGTTTTGATTCCACGGAGCAGCAGACGGGGGACGGATGCACAAGTGGCGTGAAGCTGAGCAGTAAGCGAAGATGAGCGTGTCGCTAGGAAGGGCCTCCAAGAGCACGGCTCCCTGCTCCCTCCCCCAGAGAGGGCGCGTTGGGAGCGGGTGCTTTTGGCCTTGAACAAACAGCACTGGGGGAGGTGAAACGCAATGAATTTCTCCCCCTGCGCGCAGCAGTAGGCGAGTGTTGCTTGGAGGTGGCAAAGAAGAGGAACTCATTTAATCTGGATCACGGATGAAAACAGATTAAGAGACATAAGTGATGATACCCTGGAGATCCCCTCCAGTCCCTGCCTCCTTGCCAGACCACGTCTAATGGGTTGAAGGAAACGTAAAGAGCAACCCTCCAGCAACGCGTAAGGAAGGGCTTCACAGACCCACACGTGCCACCAATAACAAGGCTCAACCCACAGCAGCGGATGGACTTAACGGGGAGGGACAAGCAGAGGTTGGGAAATGAACAGTACATGGCCGGGGAGAGGACCCAGGTAAGAATAACACCAGACAGGCATGACTACAGTCCTAGACACAGGAGGATGGGGACCTCGCCGGGGATTTTTGCTCGGGAAGACTTCGGCATAAGCAGAACGGATGGATATTCTCGCTGAACTGCGGGAGAACCTGGGGGCAGGAGGGATAGCCCAGATGGTGGTGGCCACGAGCTTGGTTTTAACGGCCATAAGCAAGTTGTGGATCCCGCAAAGGAGAGAGTTAACAACAGCTGACACACTTTTGTCTGGAGAAGTCACAATGACTAGAAATAACAACTCGGGGCCATAATTCTGCCGTCTGTCACTACCAGGAAATGTGAAATCCAGTGACCTTTCATCTCCACGACAGAAATGCTGCGCAGCACCTGGAGCCATCGCCCTTAAAATCCTCTCTGACAAACTGGATGACGGGACACGAAGGAGAAAACGTCCTCTCCCTCCCCCCTAAATTTTAGCCTCCCGGTGAACTCTGCTTGCGCCACGTGCACCCCTCGCCGAGCAGAGCCAGCTTTGCACGAGCTACAGCACTTAGCGAAGCACAAGATAACGATTCCATTTCTTTTGACAGTAAGGAATACATCTCCAAAGCCACTTGTTCGGACTGCTCTTAAATGATGGTAGAGGGAGGGAAATTGATATTGGCTTTTTATGAATCTTCAGGTCAGGTATGTTAGAACCAACAGAATTTTGCATTAACCTCACTGTTCACAGCATTTTTGCCCTTGGCAGGACATAATTAAGAAAGGCATGAAAAATCTATCGGAACATATCGAGAGGAAATTATTCTCCCGTTAATGGCAGCAACAGCTAAACAAGCAGGCAAGCCACGTTGCTAGCCGAGTGCAGCAAGTGATGGAGGTTTCTGTTTTAATGCAAAACAAGGATTTTCCTTACCAAAACATTAAGGAGCAGCTTTTGAAATGAGCATCTGCACTGCGTGTTGTACTGGGGATTAACGTTTTTTCCCCTCAACAGCTGTATCCCTTGAGCTCTTCTGTTTGCCCGTCTGAAACGGTGACCACCGGGACTCAGCTAAAATCTTTTCATCGCATTGAAACATGGCACTGTAACCGTCTTCACCACTTTGGCAGAAAGCAAAAGCTACTAGGTGGAAGGAAAAAACCCAATAAATTAAAAAAAAGGGGGTTTCAGTCATCTAAGTAGGTCTGTCAGCTTGTGTTATCTTCATGCATTTGTGAAACCGAGCTTTAATTGACCGGCTGCAGTGGAGAGCCGAAAGATAAAATCTTGGTCTCAGGAAGCACTGACAGCTGAAAGCATTGCAATCCTCATTCATTAGGATGTGTCAGAGGGATTCAGAGAGGGAAGAGGCACAGCAAGGCCTGTTGCTCTTTCACATGGAGTTCCCAAAGTGTAAGAGGGAGGCGAAGGGTGTGCCCTGCACTCCAAGCCACGTCCAAGAGCAGTAACAAAACTTGCCCATCAGATTCCCTGTGACAAGGGAGACTATCTCAGTGCCTACTTATTTCTATCACTTTGTGAAGTACTTCATTTCATCCGTGAAGGTAAAGCCAAAACCATGAGCACTGGCCAAGGACGGGGCAGTCAGCTCCAGCTGCAGCAGAAGCAGCAGAAAGCCCTGCCAGCTTGGGGGGGGTCTCACATCTCATCCCTACAGCCAGGCTGGGATGCAAGGAAGTGTTCAGCTCCTCTCCACAGTACCCCGCACGCAGGCATGCTCCTCGATCCCCAGGAACAGCCACGTCACCGTGCCACGTCTGCCCTTCATGCAGGGCTGGCTCAGAGCTGTGCTGCAAGCCCCGGTTTCCTTGGCCCCAGAGGCCAGCATCCCCAAGGGCATGTAGGCTGCTCTTAAGAGGATGGTGAGGAACACTTCCCTGCCTAGAAGAGGTTTCAGAGAACTTTGTATCTCAACAGGTGAGTGAAGAGAGAAGTGGAGAAATTCGGCAAAACCATGGAGGTAGCCTCCTGGCTTCTAGGGAGGGTCCCAATCACAACACTGTGCCCTGGAGCCCCTTCAGCAAGTGGTACATTTTCCTTCTGTCCTCTGTTCCTCACTCGCATCAGTAGAAGCCGCTTCCTTCCCTTTCCTCCTGGTTATCTGGGCATTCTTGCCTTTTTTTTGGAAGAAAACTGCCCACTCCCAGTCACCAGGGATGCTGGGAAGTGCAACACAGCAAGCCACTGACACCCAAAGAGGGGCAGCCTGGTTGCTGGGGGACCGGCCACGGTGGTGAAGGGTTGGTAGGGAAATCCAGCAGCTCCTGGACCTGTGTGAAGCCACTTTTGAGTCTGCACTCCTGGGAAGCCTGAGAAATGCTCACATTCTGGGTTCATGTGATGTGAACCAGATGGGAAGGAATTGGCAAGTGCTACCACCGTACATGAGGGGGATTCGACATGGTCCCCGGTATGTGATGGGAACAAAGAGGCGGCGTGTGTCCGGGTGCAAAGCTAGAGGGCAGAGCAGGTTAACATACCTTTTCTCTGAAGTTCATCACCAACAACACACCAGTGAAATTCCCTATGAACATTTTCTGCTTTTCAACAGAAACACAAAACTCTAAATGAAACCTTTCAAAATATTTTTGAGTAAAAAGCTTGGTTTAATATAAACCTCAGGATTTCAAGTAGTAGTTTTGATATCATTTTCCAGACCAGTCTTAACTTTGCCAATTCATTTAATGAAAATATTTTGCATTTTCAACTCTTTGCTTTTTCTCTGTCTTAAACAAGCAGAAAATGTGTTGAAAATGTTATTTCTTTGTAAACATTTTCATTTAGACCCAAAAGCAACCGTTACCCTTATCCAGCAGTGGTGATGCATGTGAGAGGAAATACATATGGATAGCGAATTCTAAACACGAGAAGATGAGTCTACGTAGCCATTTCTTGTATGCTAAGGAAGCCATGAAGAGGTTTATGTGAAGCTAGCTCACCTTTTAATCTGTCCTCGCATCTACATTAGGAGAAAGGTGCTTTTCTAGAGACATATGTGCATACAGGCTGCAGTACAAGACCAGGGAGACCGTCTTGGAAACCGATGTATTTTCCAAAGAGGTACTTTCAGTCACCCCAAAGCCTTTCTTGAAAGTATTGCTGACTCATGAAATCGCTTCAGCAGGACAGTGAGGGTCAAAACTACACACGCAGACTCCAGCACAAAACTGCTGACGTTTCAGGCTTGCTGGGTGTCTTACTGGCCCCAGTGGAAGTTTTGCCTTTGATTTGGGTGAGTTTTCCCCTGGTCTTTGGTAATAACCATCAGCTTCTTAGTTTAGGGACACAGACTCTCTCTTTTCTTATATACTTGATTTCATGTTAGACTGATTATGAGAAAAAAGCAAAGACGGGAAACGGCTATCACTGACATCAGGACTCAATCCTCTAAAGCCTTACTCAAGTCAGCAATCCCATAACTTCCATGTGAAGACACAGGCCAGGAAGGGCAGCCCTAATTCTCACAGCTGCCACCTCACAACTGAAGTCCCCAAGCAAGGAGAAGTAACAGCCCCAACGCCAGCCTGTGCCAATGGAAGCAAACCTCCTGGCCATGCACGGGTAACAACATTTTCACAAAAGGTTTCCTTTATATCTCTTTGTTAAAGCCAATACAGTACTTTCTTACCATTTTTGCAGACAGGACAACACTGTTCTGGTTCATAGACTGGGTTGACACACTCGGGAACTGCGCAGTCTGCTACAACACAGTGAACTTCATTGCTGGGCTCGCAGCGACACCATTCGCATGGCGAGGGCTAGGAACAAATCTAAAATTAGCCCATTTCCTCCCGTAGCTTCACAAGTTTGCAACATTTCTATCTTGCCATAAGACAAACACATCAGCGTTCAGTACCTCTTGACTGCATTCATTCATCACGGGTCATACAAATTAACCTATAGGACAAAACGGCAATATCTGAAATTGGCAACTAGAACATTAGGAAAAAAACAGTGAGCACGATACTTGTTTTCCCAGAGAGCGTGTGGGGCTTTTTAGGTTTTGTCAGACTTCAGCTCCCTTCATCAAAAAGAGGGAGCTGAAGCCACCGGGTTGTACTTCTGCTCTACTCCATCTGTTGGTATCTTACATGTCTTCCTGGCAGCAGAGAAGGATTTTTGGGAGATGGCAAGTGGTGGTTCCTCCCAGGAAGGGAGGAGAGGGTGATTTTCGAGGTCACACTCAGAACTCATGCAGACCCCCAGTGCCAGCAAACCCCAAGCTGTCGGGAAGGTGATGCTGGACTGGCCTGTCAATCCACCAGCCTCTCGATGGGCTTTCGCTCCTGCATTTCAGAGACGAGGAGGATAGTCTTGTTCTTGGAGGGGAAAACCCATTTTATTCTGCGTTTGTGCAGCACCTCCATCAGGGCTCCGTAAGCACTCCTGTAACATAACCGTCAGGTCTGCTCCTGGCCCCGCTCCTGCCTGTTTCAACAAGGTTTGTGAGCAACTGCCTCACACAGAGTGCGTAAATAATTAAAAGCCTGAATAGTTCTGCTGAAGTCAGGGAGCTCTGGATTAAAGCACCCAGCTAAATGGTTTCGTTTCAGCTCCATCAATTCAAATAGGAATCTCTATCTACCTCCAAATAGTAGAGAGTTGTCACTGTCTCACCCTTTGAAAAACTGTGGCAATCTGTTGAAAAACAGAAAGGTCAGTGTTTTAAGGTTCCCAGCGTCCTTCCGTGTGTGCAAGTGTGATGAAAGGATGACAACAGAGCTAGGAAAGGAGCGGCAGAGGATGCAAAAGGAAAATAACTTCCTCTCAGTACCTGCAGGTTCAGTACATAGCTCCCAAGTCCTCAGCATCAGTACGTCCGTCACTAACACTTGAACGAGTAAATGTGGGCACTGGGAAAAAATCTGCTGCATTGGTGAGAATCTGCAGCAATAGGAATTCCTCCATATTAAAAAAAAAAAAAAGAAGTGAGATGCAAAGAAAAGGAGGGTTCATCCCCGTGTGTTTCAGACCCCAGTGACGTGTCACTCATTTGTATGAGACAGATACAACCTGTGAGCCCTGGTTCTGGCAGGTAAAAAGGCTTTTCAGTTCACCTCTAAGACGCTCCATATGTCTTGAGTCAAACAATTTATTCCCAGGGAATTCATTTCTACCTTAAAATGCACTAATTAAAGCTTCCCTTGCTTTGTCTCAGCATCTGCAGTCTATAATTCCCATCACCTCTCATTTGCTCACGGCTTTGGCAATTTAGATAAAATCAGCACTCCTTGAGCAAGCGAAGAAGACTGTGGAGGTGGAATTCCTCTCGCTAATTATCTTTCCTCATTCAATCCTGCTTTGATTTCTGTCTGAAGCACCAGGAATCTAAATTCATTTGACTGACATTTCTTATTCAAGGCTATTTAATAAGAAGAAACAATACAGAAGAAAATAGACAGAACTATTTGCTGAGGGATCAATAAGAAAATTGCTGCTTTGTTTTTACTCATTTTAATCGCTAATTATATGGAGCAGTAGAACTAGATCTTGTGATTTGTGGAGGCTTTCACTGACGTATCCTTCAGGACGTGTCCCCATCTTCACTACTACTGTGGCTGCAATGCTAAGAAATAACGCGACACATATCCAGCCCAATCTACTGCTTAAAGATGATCAGCACAAGTAGAAGATGCCCCTGAACGACTCTGCAACTGAGTAAATGAGACACGACATAGACATCTTCCGCTTTCGCGTTGTTGGTGTTAACCTGAAAATGACACTGTAATAAACCATGATGTTGCCTGACGCTGAAAGCAGCTTTTCAGGAGGGAAGAACCACACAAAGAAGGAAAGCACACCACAGCAGTACAAGGAATGAGCAGCCAGCAAACGAAAAGGCTGCTCTGGCATGAACAAGGCTTTTCTCAGCCACCTCCTCTTCCTCATCTTACCAAGCACAAGCTACTTGGTCTTGCCTCTAGGACTTTCCTCCACCCGATTCTTCTGTTCACTTGCCCATGCCCCTTGTGGTGGCTCTTACCCAGCTTCTCACCTCCCCTGGTGACCACTGCCATCCTGTCCACTTATTTTATGAATGTTTGGGTGGTTTCTCCCATGGGATGTGCTTTGGGATCTGATTTTCAAACCCCTGGCCTTTCAGAAAGGCCCCAGGCACACTGACTGAGCATCTTTTTACTGTTGTCTGTGTGCTCTGCATCCCTGTTAGTAACTTCCTTGGAGCTACCCTTTTTGTGGAATAACGATGGGACATTGGCCAGAAAAGTCCTCTATTTATTTACACAGGCATTACATAGACCAATCAGCAAAATGACAAACTGGGAACCAGTGAAGAACAGGGAACCAGTGAAAGATGTCCCAGAGTTTTGTTTCCTGGTTCCTGATTTAAATATTTATCGCCACGGAAGAGGGGTGGTTTACACTTTTGTAGCCACTGAAGTTCAAACACCAGCTAACACCAGTTCCTAAAAAGAAACTCTTGTCCCTACTGAAAAACAGGGCTGAGAAAATACAGGGGGGTTCTGAAGTATGAAGGGGAGAGGACACAAATCAGAGGTTAGGCCATTCCCCCATGGACAGTGCGAAGGCTTTATTGGTGTCCCTTAAACTGATATGCTGGAGAAAGTGTTACGATTAAAGGATCATAAAAGGCTTGGGCCAGAAGATGATTTATTCACTCCAACTGGCCAAGGCAGAATAATCTCTTAGATGACTCTCTAGGGAAGGATTTGTTAGGAAGGATTTCAAGAGGTGTTGGTGCAGAAACATTCTTCTCACCATTGCTCGAAAGGAAAGGATGCTCACGGTGGCCAGCCATAACGCGGGTACACGTCTACGCAATTGCACGGTCCCTTGCTGTTCAAGGTACGTTTAGAGAGATGGACCCATCATTAAAACCCACGGAGCAAACCGAGTCCTTTTGTAGGAGGTGTCAGTGCAGCATTCTGACTAGGGAAAAAACTGGTGCAAAGCACCTGAAACTCTCTTCACCCAATTTTCACTTACAAGCGGGGTGAGTGCGCTAAGCCTCCGATCTAGTGAGGATATACATTCTTTGATGTTGTCATCAGCGTAGGAGCCAAGTCAAACCACGTTAGTGGGAAGAAGAGGTGGCCGACATCTAACAACCATTAAAGGGCTTCTGAGAGCTGATGAAGTGGGACACAGAGCACAAAAGACCTTCTCAATCTCAGCACTGACCCTGATTCACCTCTTCTTTGGCCAGTCTCTTCAAAGAGACCAAAGAAGCACAAGGATGTGGACCCTGGACACCCCTCTTTATACCCAGGATCATGGCCCAACTTCTATTTTTCTTCTGGGCTACTGTTCTCCAGGAGGACTGTAACCCCAGTTTGGCTGGGAGTGCAGGTTCACTCCCTGCTTCTAGCAGGGGATGGTCCCATTCCACACAGTGGGGTGGCCAGAGGAAGGAGCCAGCACTCGACCGGTTGCGTGGCTGGAAAACCTTAGTCTCAGGTGCTGTCAAATCGGAAACATCTGCCATCAGCAGAGTTCGTTAACAAAGAAAGAAGGAAGGAAAATTGAAACAGAGAATAGAGAATACACATGGCTAATAAAGATTTTATGTGCATGAGCACAGAATGATAAAATTGATAGATGATATAAACAAACAAACTAAAGAGGCAGCAAAGGACACAGAATGAGGAGCAAGATACACCCTGAGCAGGGGAAGCCATACAAGACGTGGATACCATACGTCCTAATCTTCGCTCTTGCTCCCATACACACCAGCTCCCCACCATTTTCACCCTCTTTTTGGAAGCAAATGCCAGCACATGTAGGAATTACAGTTGCTAATATCATCCAACTGCTCCTCACAGTTCTCTTCCGGGGTTGGGCACCATGTGGGTCCTTCTTTAGTCAGGTACTAGGTTTCATATAATCACAGGAACTTCATACCTCTGAGCAGTCTACACTCGAGGGTTCCAGCAGGCCCTCGAGTCATCCAGAAGACAGAGGGATCGCATGATCAACCAATTCTTCAGGAAAAAAGCCTAAAATACTAATTTTTCCTAAACTTAAGGGACAGGTGGAGAAAAGAAAATGGAAAACTTATTACAAAACTCAGTCTAAATCTACTACTTTATGTTTTTCAACAGCTGAAGAGATCTGAATCAAACATTTTTTTTTAGACCATGGCAGCTGGTAGAATCACACAAATAACCGCTACACAAAACTTCTAGTTTTTAGTCATGATGTTGCAAGAAGCTGCTGCAAG
Organism: Rhynochetos jubatus; assembly: GCA_027574665.1. Taxonomy (NCBI): domain Eukaryota; kingdom Metazoa; phylum Chordata; class Aves; order Eurypygiformes; family Rhynochetidae; genus Rhynochetos; species Rhynochetos jubatus. The sequence continues at coordinate 5,623,264 of CM050654.1, read as the reverse complement.
AGCTAAGCTTTACTGCATCTGAGCCTTCTCATTTAGTCATATAAATTCTCTTATCCCAAATATTTACTGAACCTCACGTGTATTTCGCCTTTAGCTCATGCCTTGTCCACTGTCACCGCACCCTAAGCCACATCCCTGTTGCCCCAAACGTGCAAAAGACTTTTCTATAACATGTAGTATGCCCTGCAAAAGCTTACTACTGGGTAGTAAGTATTCTCCTTGAGTGAATGGAGGAAGCAAAGATATATATACACATATATATGACAAAATACACTGCAGCCCTCCTCTTCCCTGCCTCCAATAAGGAATTCTCTGCCAACACATCAGACTGTCAATCACTCTTAGCTGCTTCTACACAAACATCTCTAGGGAGCTGGAAAGGCAGCGATTTACCCAAGACAAATGAAAAACTCTGAAGATGACATCTGGCATATTTTTATTTTACCTGTTTCTTCTGTCAATCAGAAGCAATTTTCCTCAGCTTCTGCTCTGCTGCCACATTCACCAGGCTAACTGTGGTTTCCAAGCTCACTCACTGCAGTCCTGCATGTGGGCTGTCACCCAGCTCAGAGAGATCTCAGACCAAGTTTTAAGGCTACAGTCTCCTGTGATCAGCTGGGACTCACTCAGTTCATTCCCCTCCAGAAGGTGGGAAAACAGTGCCCGTTTTCCAAGCAGCCTCCTGAGAGCAAAGTGTGATTTGGCACCTAAGTACTTAGAGGGCCAGCGGGATCTTGTATCACCAAAACAGATTATACACAGACCTGCTGTTGCTTGAGATTTCCCCCTCTATGAATTTAGATGCCAGCTCCTGATTTCCTCCAGCCACCTCCTGAGCCTTTGGACCTGTCCTCACCTTTTCAAGAAAAGAATTTGAATTGCATGGTACTTTCTTCGTACCCAACTTTTCAGCCTCATGGGAGAAGGTTTACATCTTTGCTGGAGTAAGTGTCCAGGTTGCCCAAAGCTACTGCAAACTCTTGCAATTGCTCTCTAGTCCTCTGTTCTGAGATCCAGTTATCAGGATTTATTGGGCTGCTCTCTTCCCTCTCCTTCCTACATGCTCCAGCTAAGCTTGAAAAGGATATTTGCACAAGAATGTCCCATAATCCCGTACTCGAAGACTTTACCTCATTGACGAGGTCCCATGAAGTGGTCAGGTAAGGACCATGTGCTGTCTCACTACCGCACAACAGCCCTTCATCAACTACACACAGCTACTAGCAAACAACTACAGAGCAATACAAACTTTACCCCTATTATATCACAAATACTTGAAATTTCTTTTGAGGAAGGAAACAGAAAAGCTTCATGTAAGTGTTTACAACCATCTAATCAGGTTACAATAGACACCCACTGATCATCGTGCAGGGGCTGTTCAAGTTAGTAGAAGACAATCTAAGTATTTCCACTGAATTGAACAGACTTGTTGCTGGGGCCTGTGACGCTCTTCACAGTCAAATAAATACATTTACAAAATGGGCAGAATGACTGGAGAAATCTGTTTGCTTGCCTGGAATTTGAAGTGGTGTATGACCAAGAAATTAAGCCAGCGGGCTTGCTTTCTGAGCCCCACGGAAACCCGAGGATCCATCACACCGGAGCAAACGCAGCGGACTCTTGATATCACTGCAACCCTTAATCAGGCATGTTAGCTCCCACCTCCTTTAAACACCGAAAAGGAAATGGTGCATAAGTACATGCCTTTCCTAGGCTATAATGGAAAGGGAAAAAAGCTTTTTGTGGTAGTTGTACCACACACCGAGTTGCAGTGCTTTCTGCCCCTTTGAGAACGCGACAGAAGAAGAAGCGCAAATCCCTCAAGGGGAAGGAGGTGCCGCCATCTCCACTTCCACTGGGGTCAGGGCGGTTTTTAATGCGGTGGATCTAAGCTGGTACTTCTGCACACATCTGTCACTACCTGGCCTTAGACCTGGATCCACTGGCTGTATCCAGAGGCCCCTCCTGCCTACGTGTCCCTGGGAAGGACTGGCTGTGTCCCATCCCCTGCGAGTGCTGGACTCCAAGGGAAGGAAAGCTGAAAACCACCACTGCTGTCAATCTCTCCATCTTTTAGTTTTCAAGAGAGTGTGCACCAGCGCTCAGACAGATAATCACATTCAGCCTCCCCCCTCTGACAGGCTCGACTGATGGCATCCAGCTCTCTGCAGATAAAACAGCAGGGAAAGCAGAGCGATGTAAAGTGAAGTCTGTCAAATTGGGCACTTACATCTTAAGAGTGGCTGTAACTTTTAATGACACTAAGGACAATGGCAATTCTGATGGAAATGATTTTTGTAGCTACAGTTTCAGGTGGTGAATTTATTGGCAGGAAACAAGAAAAGGAAGAAAGTTTAAAAGGGTCTGATGAATAAAATCTGAGGCAAAAACGGTTTCCACGTTATGGCTGAGGTGGGAAGTCAGAAACCAGGGGAGATGAATAAGAAAGAAACGGGGATAGCATTCATCGAAGATACCCCTGGAGTTGAAATTAGAATCATTTTCATTGTTATTGAAATTGCCTGTGATCTCAGGCAGATTAGCAGGAGATTGCAGGAAAGTTCAGAGAAAGCCTTCAAGTGAGAAATTTTGCGGGTGCCCAACTGCAGAGAACGGGCTGGCTAGCTAGTCCCGTCTGAAGGCAAGATTGAAATCAGGCCGTTTCTCTTCTGGGCTGCTCACTTTGCCTTTACTATTAGCAGCACACGAACAGCCACCTAAATTATCTTAAAAATTTGGTAAGTGGCTCTTTTTTGTGTGTGTGGGCCAATACAAGAACTTGCATGGGGCAAAACTTTTCTCTCATTATGAATAAGAATCATCCGTCCAGCTGGTGGAGACACTCCATCAATTCTACAGAAACCATAATGACGTGGCTTTTCCATAGGTGGAAAGCTGCTCAAATAAACAAGCAGGTGAGTCACTATAGATGAGTACAATCACCGAAAACACCATCGGGTTGCAAATGATTTTGCAACAGGAAAAAGCTACTAAGTCATTAGATAATTTATTTGCAGTGAAAAGCTGGAGCTGTATCCTACATAACGTGGAGCAGTAGCAATACAAATGAACTGTGCCATCCAAAACCTGAAAAATGCTTGCACCATACTGCAGATCGGCTAAAGTGAGGAGCTGGCTTCCAAGAAGCAGCACAAGTGGATGCTGAGATCCTGTATTTCTAAGGGAGCCCCCAACACACACACAAACGGTACTACTAGTGTTAAGACTGAAATGAGAAATTTCTCTCTCAGCTGAAAGGACAAGAGAGATGCAAATACATTACTGAAAACATTTTCTATACATGGTGACTCCATCCTATACTCAAAGCAGCCCCATCACAAGGAGGCTGAAGATGAGGCGCCTATTTTCTTAGCCTACAGATGCTGCAGCTCTTCAACCAAAGCTCGATTTTAGGTACTCCTCACTGCTGCCTGTCTATTCACAGCTACAAGAGTCCTTCCAGCAGGCTGGTGACCAGGCTTGGATTCTGGAGATGGGAAGGTATAAACATGCTGTAACACCCCCAGGTCACGTATACGTTTCCTCCCCTCGGCCCCAGACCATGTCTGTCCATACCTGGAAACAACATTATCCTTGCCATCCTTTTGTAAACATTCCTGGGGAGCTCCTACAGATCAGTAAGTCAGAGGAGGGAGAGAAGGCCAGAAGATACACCCCACCATGGGTATCCTGGGCCCACATCTGATGATTCAGAATTGTGATGACACGAGGAGCTTTGTACTCATATATTTGCTATGTGCCACACAACTTGATGGGTTTAAAAGGCTCCTGGAACCACGTCTGGGTCTGGAGAGTGACTCCTCCATTAGCTGATGAGAGAGAGACAACCTTGAGCCGAGCCCTGGCCCTTTTTCCACTGCATATCTGCAGTCTCGTGGTTGCTTTTCTCTCCTGAGAACAGCAGTGGAGCTTTCCGTAACAACATGACTTTGCAATTCTTTCGTAAGAACACTCTGTGGTTTGATATATGCCTCATTTTATTCCTCACAATAGTTGCACCTCACCTACCCTGGGGCCAAGGGCACTGGAGTTCCCTATGACTTTGCTGATAGTTTTTACAACCCTATCACTGTAGATTTTTGGTTCGGACATGCCCCGCACACAGGGCTCCTTTCGAAAGGTGACAGAGGGGATGGTGGCTCCAAGGTGCGATGCTCGGCCCCGTTCAGACACGGGCAAAATGGCTGCGTGTGCTCCACACTTGTTCAGCACATTTTAACATCAACAGGGAAAGCGAGCCCAGCTGGCAGCTCCTGCTCCCCGATCCCGCCCTGTCGGCTCTAGCAATGAGGGAGCCTCGTCTAGGAGAAACCTGGGGGCAGGTTTCAGAGGCTTCTCCTCATCTAGGAGAAGCCTCCCTGGGGCAAGGAGAAAGGAACCAAGGACCTGGTCAGAAAGGTGATCCGTTTTACAGCTGTTTTCCCTATACCTGAACCCGCTCTTTCCTTCATTCACGCCAAAAGATGGGAGAAGGTGGTGAGATCAGCTCTGCGTACTGGTAAAATACCGAATTTGTATTAAGGAGGTAGGAATAGCATAACCTGCCATCACTGGGAGGAGATTTGCATCTTGGTCCCACTCCTTCTCCTGCAGTTTTCTGCCTGGATCGTCAGATGAACTTTCCACAGCCATAGTACAGGCCAGGTGGATTTACTCCAGTGATAGCTCTGGCCCTGTGACTCTTTTACTCACAAGATACCCAGATGATGGCCGTTTGGCCAAACGGAATGCAATCTCTGGAGTCAGCCTGCTTTGTGTGAGAACAAGCTCCGTGTTCCCAGGCAGTGGGTGACTCCTGGCTGGGTCGTGGCAGTCAAGGGAGGGTGCAAGCTCCTCTTGCTGTAGGTCCCAGGCTGCAGATTTCAGTGCTCTATCACCCTCAGCCTCAGCGTTTCACATAGTTCTGCTCCTCTTCTGCCCTAAGGGAAGCCAGTCCCACCCCCTGGTACTGCAGTGTCCCAGCGGCACACCAATATGCTCCCTCCTTCCCCCCAAAAGGAGCAGCTCCTCCCTGAATGCTTTGCTCTTGCTCACCTCTGCCGAGCTCAGCGCTCCCTCCAGCATCGGAGCTGGAAACAAGAGCTCGTTACTCATCTCCGTTAACACACTCTGTTGCTGTATCGCCTTTTTCTCCTCCCGAGGAGGGCTGAACCCAAGTCTATGTCCAAGGAGCACTTAGGAACTGACTTGCTTTTTCCCTTTACACTGATGAGAGTGCAAGAGGCTCAAGAGCGCTGAGCGCCCACGACTACACCAACACGCACATCCCCTTCGCCACCTGTGGGCCCTACTTGGAAGCCCTGTCCTGCCACGCAGCGAGCTGTGGTTGTACCAGTGGGTGAACAGCACGTGCCTGCTTGGGTTTGCTGCGGGTTTGGGTTCCTTTGCTCCAGGGCTTTGACACTGGTCTTGTCTGCAGTGCACGTTGCGAGGTGGGAGAGGGACAAACGCATCGCATCAAATACTGACTTGTTCCCAGTTGCTTTTTCTCCCTCCTTCTCCACTATCTGCACTTTTATGATGGTCTAGCCTAACTTCTTCCTTTCTGGCAAGGCAGATTAGGCTTCATGGGAGCTCCGTCGGGCAAACTCATCTCAGGTCAGCATCATGCAAACTCCAGAGAGGAGTATCTAAGTGGTACCGAACTTTACACCAGTGTAACATCCCAATGGGCCACTTGTGATCCATCCAGCCACAGCAGTTCATAGCACTAGAGAATCTGCCCCACCTGCCCCACAGACTAAAGCAGCTCTTTACTAGATGGCATTACAGAGGAGGCGTTTTCCAAATTCTCCTGGCTGCCCCTGTATCCAGTTGCCAATGCTTAAACCCTCAGAAGAGAAGCCAGCACCGTTCGGGAGGCTTCTATCCCTCAGGGGATGTTATCACATTTAGTTAGGGGCACAGGCTTGGAGAGCTGTGGATGAAAACGGGTTTGAATAGGTTATCTGCGATGAGAGGATACACTGAGGATACACAGGGACCACACTGGGTTAACCTTCAGTCAGAAGGGTTTTCCTGCCCGGGATGACCACAGTAACAGGCTGAGAGATTCCCTGCTTGGGGCAGCTGCTGCAACCCCAAATGCTCCTCCAAGCACACCGACTTCATCAGAATTCCTGAAGAATTACCTCTGAACTGTACCACAGCAACAAGGAGTAAATGAAGCCTAACGCTACGTGTATTTTTATTTTGCAACTAGATTAAGTGTTGTCATTACATGACTTACCTAATTATAGCCTTAAAAACAATAACTAGGATCGTTAGCTAATTGAGCATTATTTTTAATGAACGCAATTCTGCATAAAGCATGCACCTGTACTCCCCCTTGCTCTGGGAGGAAACCGTTCTCTAAAAAACTTTCTGCCAATGATCTGTCAACACTTCTATGGATGACATCCTTCCACGAGCTGAGGACCTGATGCTCACCAGCCCTCCAGAAACATCCTGGGTGACAGAGATGGACATACCCCGGCCGAGCCAAGGAACGAGCGCTTCTCTCCTTCGCCCCACCGAACATTGTCTGGCACCGTAATAAAGCCTGAGACTTGATTTTACCACTCTTGGAAGGAGCTGGTAGCAGTTGCATGTACTACACAACCTGCTTTCAATGTCCAGAGCCGCTTCTCTGGCTGTGCAGAGATATCTCTGCTCTTTCAGGAGCTCTCTGGACAGCCCCCAAACCTGGGAGCAAGCCGAGCCGATGGGCTTTTCCTGGAGTGAATATCTGAAAGCCCAGCCACGTCTTTGACGGTACAAACGTTGGGCACATGTGTCCCATTTACTGGAAAAATACCAGTCGCTTGGGCTTGCACGTACAGGCCAAATTCTGCACCGCACTGGTGCGCTGGGATTAAAGCATTGGGGCTTGCGCTTAATTCCTGGTCATTCTGAATTCTGCTGATGCTTGAGTTCTGGGTCTCATCTCTTTCAGTGGGGAGCTTTGAGAAAGTATGCGTGGAGCGCAGCTGGAGCTGCTGAGCTCTGAGCTTTTGGGGGCCCCGTGTATTACTGGGATCTAGGGAAAACAACAGCATGGATTTTTTGTAGCCAAATTCTGAATACAGTCCATCTTCTTTCACCTCTTGCAGTAATACACTTGTGCATAATATATATGTTATAGAATCAGTAGCTAAGTACACAGCATAATCTTAACAATAGGTAGATCAATATATGATGTGCCTATCTGGTTTACTATGTTTTCTTGGTACAAATTATGACAGAAACACAGTCAGTCAGTAATTTCAGATTCCTTTGCGTAGACATTGTCACTGTAATTTTGCCAGGAGGGAGATAATAAATCATACTTTTCCATCTGACTGATGTTCTGTTTCCCCTGTCTGATTTCAATGGCTGTATGTTATCTTCAGAGCTGGCATTGTTCATAGCTCCTTTTATTAAAGCACAGGCACGTTATTGAAATTCCTTTTGTATTATGATTTTCTAGCCGTACGTGAAATTGCAGAACACACAAGAAGAAAGGGGGGAAAAAAAAAAGCCCCATCTGTTTGAGTCATAGTAGAAAACAAACCTGCTGCACACATCTCGGAGAGAAAAATGCCAATATTAAAGTCGGGGTGCCATGCTGGCTTGGGTTAGTAATCAGTTTCTTGGCATTCAGGAGTGAAGATCTGAAAACTAGCAGTGATTTGGACGCCTGGCTTAGCATACTACCAAAAGGGTTTAATAACGCTAGTTCTTGCAGTGACCAGCTTGCCACGACCGGAGCGCTTTCCAAGATACGCCAGGACACTGGACACTGTTATATGAGGAGAAGCCCAGTGAAGAACCTTCCTTTTCTCCCCACCTGGTTTTCCTAGTGGCCTAACGCAGCTCCTCAGATTTAAGGTGTTGTGTCTCTGTTTGGTCACGCTGACACAAACCACAGCATCTACAGCCCAAACCTGCAGCTGGACAGTTTGATACACCTGGGCAGGGCTGAGGGACCCTCGCAGCAGCACACTGCAGCACCCCAGGCACACTTCTCCCCGTCACCTTCCCTTGCAAACTCTTGCTTTATCACCTAACAGCATCATCCCATCAGTAACGCTCCGGGAACGTCCCAAGAGGTTCATTCATATTTGATAAGGCTGCACTCCCAGCTTGGGTAACTAGTGGTCAGAGCAAGGCTGTAGCTTGCACCACTTCATTTCTATTTCTGGCAGGGTTCTGGGGGTGGGGAATCGCTTTTCGGTTTCATGGCCTCCTTCTCTCCAGTGGCAGAATGGACACACTGCATTTCAGGGACTGAGAGATTCTGGGATAGCAGCTGAACGCCCTCTTGCATGTGCTAACGCCTTTTGACGAGAGGTCTTATTTTGTTAAGTTATATTGAGATAATTGCATTAATAAAACATTTTTAAAGAGCATTAACAAAGGAGAAGGAGATGCCACTATTCTGAAGTAAAGGCTTCCATAATGAGCTGAGGATTAGTATATGATAATGCTATGCTTACAGAGTCCCTCATTTATTTTGGATTCTGATTATACCCCGAAGATCCCTGTTAGAGCTGTGATCCCTACTGTGCAAAGTGCTGCTCAAGAAGACATAAAGTCAGCGAGACACAGAAGCCCTCACTGAAGGATTACAGATGATTTGTGGTCAAAACAGAGCAATGAACTTAAGATATAGTGGCAGGAAACATGGGAAAGAAAAATAAAGTAGAACTCCAGCAGTGAAATCCTGACTCTTGACAAGCTGTCCTAGAACAAAGCCAAAATTTCCCCTTTCCTGGTGTGGGTTTTTGTTCCCCTCACAGTGCGGAGGCCTGCAAGGGTTGTCCTCCCATCCCTCCACACTTGTGCTTGAGGCAAGGAACAAACATTTGGGCATCACCTAGGGCCTTTTTGACCAAGGATGGGTTTGGGGGCAGCGAAGATGGAAGGGGAGAGGACAAGGAGGTGGAGAAGGCATTGGGAAGGGCAGGCAGATGAAAGGCAGCAGCAGAGCTTAAGCATTGGCAGAGCCAATGGCTGGGAGAAACTGCAGCTCTGTGCTTGGCAGAAAGTAGGGCAGCTACTGGAAAGCACCCAAGAAATGCCCTTGATGTTCAGAGCTGTTCCCAAGCCCAAGTTCACAACTGCAGTTTGAAGCCGCTCTTCTGACACGAATATTACCAGAAAGGCCAAGTGGTGACGCCAAAAACCTCTCATGTTCCCATCCAAAGGACATCTCACTCCAAGTCCTGCCAGGCAAATGGAGATATTTTAATGCCTGTGGCTAGAAAATCCCAGCCATTGACTTTGAGAAGGATGGCACCACGCTACCGAAAACCATGTCACTGGGACTCAGCCTCCTGCAGGGACAGGGAGCAGCTCCTGCCTGTATGGTCTAAAAATGAAGAGAATGTTTCACGCTATCAGCCTGACAGTCTCTTGTGAACGGATCGTTCCTTTCCCAGCAATGGTATTTTGCTACATATTCATACAGGTCCACAGAAGGTTATTCTGGATATGCCTGAACTGGGTGGTGAGAGATTTTGGAATTTCAGAAGTGATGATGGACTTTTCAAACTGGCAACCTAAATCCTCTTCTAACGGCTCCTAACTGTGGCTACAAATATACCTTAACCACGCTGCAAATTGCATTTCTCAAACGTAGGTAGGCGTGTGCTTTTCTGTCAGTAAGTTACGCAGGTGAGTAAAAACTAATCAGCGCTTAGGAAAACTGTTGTGCCACTGACATTTGCACGATTCCTCCATAAGCTGCCAGTGAATATCCATCACGCTGGGGGTACACTGTCTCCTCAAGTTTTCATAAGCTGCTGTCTGGGAACATTCATTTAAAACACAACCATGTGTACATACAATACTCGAGACGGCTCTCCGAGTCGTTATTTGCGTGTTTTCTCTCTCTGGGAAGAAAGGGGAGCGTTAAGAACCTCCCTGAAAGATCTCTGCTAGAGCAGATGAGTGTGGAGCACTTAGGACTCAGACCTTCACCTCCAGGACTGAAATGAGAACCCAGCTGATGTGAGAGAGAAAAAGCAAGCTGCTAAGTGACCCCGAGAGTCCCCGTCAGATCTCTCTGGAGAAAACAAAGAAACTGCCCGAGACTTGCAACATCCTTCAACCCTTCCCTGCACCCACGGAACCTGCCCGTCACACCGCGTTCACCTCTGAGAGGGACCAGATGAGAACCGAGAGACCAGATTTGAGGCTGACAAGGAGAGAAGTGGAAAACAAGGTTGAGAAAGAGCTAGATGGATCCCAGTAAAAGCCACCAGATCTCCTCTTTCTCCTGCATAACGCTCCACAGGAGTCACAATCCTGAACACTGGGCAGCAGTCTAGATATTAAACATGTCTGAGTCGATCAAATTTCTTCCCGGAAAGGGCTGTCAGGCATTGGAAGGGGCTGCCCAGGGAGGTGGGGGAGCCATCCCTGGAGGGATTTAAGAGATGTGTGGATGTGGTGCTCAGGGACATGGTTTAGTGGTGGGTTTGGCAGTGCTGGGTTAACGGTTGGACTTGATGATCTTAAAGGTCTTTTCCAAATGAAAAGATTCTATGGTTCTACAATCTTGATTCACACGAGAGAGACTGAGCTGACCTTTTCAGGGGGGCTTTCCAGGTGGAACCACAGCCTCAGCTGAAGCTGAGACTATGTCCCAGGCAAACCAAGGGGACGAGGCAGGCTCCGTATGGGCAGCTGGGGCCCAAAATCCACAAAGATCTCCCAGGATTCGTGACAGAGCTACGAAGATGCTACACAGGGTTACTAAACCATCTGTCAGGGACACAAGGTTTCACAGAAGGATACAGGCAAAACTACTAATGGGTTTAGACTTACAACTGAACTCCAGTTCAGCATTTCATTTGTGCATGTTAACGACTCAGGGGCACAAGCATAAACATTTGGCCAGCTGTCTAAGCTAGACGGCTTGTTGTCATGTTTATATTTTGTGCTTACAGTTGCTAAAAACCAAACAGAAGTACAAGATCAGTTCACTAAAAGAAAGCTAAATATTCAAGAAATGGATCTTTATAACTACTCCTTTACCCTGAGATTGTTACTGTCAGTTAAAACAAAACAAAAGCTTAAATAGCGTTTGGATTTGTCATCCCAAACCTGAACAGAAACCTAGAAACAAGACAGGAAAATTCTCCCAAATGGAAACCTCTCACAGATTTTTATCCCAGAGAAAAAAGAATCCCAGAGGAAAAAAAATCTCCTAATTTGTGAAAGATCAGGCAGTTCCAAATGCTACAAGATGAGTCAGTCCCGGTAATACTCCTGGAGCAAGTATGAACGTTTGTGTGCACACACACAGACAGACACTTGCAGAAGGCTTTCAAATGCAGGCTAATTTCAGCTGTAACCAGGCAATGACGAGCATTTCTACAGATGATGGTTTGGAACGTACGTATTAGCAAAAGTAGATCAGGTTAGGGTTACGAGCCCACATAAACCAGCGCCTCCATTCCCACAGAAAGCAGTCTGGGCTTGGGTCAGAAGGGCTGGAGAAAGGGCTCTTGGGCAAGGACAGACTTCAATGCATGAGGAATGGACTTGAGAAAGTTTGCAGACCTTATGAATGCAACAGGACGAGGGAAGAGCAGAGCTCAGAGCCTACAAAACCTATGGACTGCTCAGAAAATCTTCTATGGAAAGAGAAGATAACATTTTTGCTGACTTGAAGAAAACAGCAAAATGGTCGGATGCTTCCATGAAGTCACGATTTCACTTCACAGCAGCCGTTTCCTGCATCCTGAAGCTCTGTCTTTCCTATAGCATTTACAAAGTCATACGAGCATGGGTGCTCCGTTTTGTCCCCCAAAACACCCCTGGAAGTGCACAGAAGAATCTTCTATTGCCTGAATCTCTTCTACTACTCAGAGAAAAAAAAAAAAAAAAAGACTTTCACTATATATTCTAGGTAAACACACAGATTTAAAAAAAAAAATCGGTTTCTGCTCTGTTCCACAAGGTATCAAGCTCTCAGCAAAACAAAGGTCCAGGTCAAAAGCTCAACTGCCAACTAAATCAAGTCTGAAAGATCTTACATTAGTCCTGGACTAAAGGAGAGAGTGGTGTGCCACCAACCACCATAGTTTGCTTTCCACACAACACCCCACAGTTTTTGAACCCAGCAAACAATTAACCAGATTGCTCTAGTTCCCTCTAATAGCCTTTCTCCCCTAAATTCTGTTTCTCTAACCTGTTATCAGGGTACAATTATTTCTTTCAGGAAAAGCGGTTAGTACTTCTATGTTTCATTCACATGCAAAAGACACTTTAATGAGAAGAGCCATCTCATTATTCTCCCGCTGGAACTTCTCCAGAAGTGGTCCTTGTAACTTTAACGTAAGTACCTGACCATGTGGCAAAATTACACCTCGGTGGGGCACTTCATCACCTGACAACACAGCAGTCAACATGGGGCCACTGAAGCATGATCACGGGATGAAGTTGGGTTAGGCCTCCCTACAAGAAGAAACTGTTGTTGGAGCAAAAATGAGCATCTTCCCGTTCCTCAGCAAAGCAGAGAACAGGTTGATCAGGATGGCCCTTGAGATGTTCCTCATGTATTAGTTTTGCCTTGTGACTGTGACGTTAAACTGATTCGCTCATACTGAGTGACTGCAGTTGCAGATGGACAAAAAAAGATGAACATAAACCATACGTGACAGAAGAAAGGAACTAAATACCACCTCACTGAGAACGACAGTATAGGGTGAAAAAGGAAATTGTGATCTATGTTACGGAGAACTCGTCAAGTACGCAGACCTGTATGGAAGTGTTTTCACTGTCAGGGAAGAAAATAAACTGGCAAGCGTATAATGAGATTGGGCGTACAGCCACGAGGAGTTACAGGCTGTCGTTAATTATGGAGGTATGAATCGCCATGTGACCTGGGAGAACAAACTCGTGTATACCTATTGCCTTGGCAGACCCTGTTCTTCATTGTGAAATGTTATTTTCCTCAGCAGAGTTGAAAACATGCAATCAAACTCATTAGAATGAGAGATGCAGGTTGTGTAAAGGGTAATAGTTTCTGAAAATCTGGTCTTATTTTTAAGATATATTTCAGAAGGATTTCTTTACGGCATTCCCAATAGAAACTCAACTCTTACAATTAAACCCCATAATTCTCATTACGTGAGATGGTAATCTACCTAGAAATTCATCTTCTGCCATTCTAGACAGCCTTATCACAGCTGAACTGAAAACATTAAATACAGCTTGCAATCTACTTACTTGCGTTCTCCTATAGTTATGAGTAACAACTCGGTAGTACTATGCCATCCTCTTTTGCTATCCAAATTGGAAAAGGGGTTCTTAAAAGGCACTCAGTACTGGTTTACTGCCATTTTTACAGAGACCATTGGCAGTCCATCCTGACTCATGCTAGGAGCAAAGCAAGAGTTTGTCCAGAGTGGCCGATTCGGAGGGCTGGTATGTCACACGGGGGCTCTTGACTGACCACTGGCCCTCCCCTGGCGCACGTGAGGGAAGAGGTGGCAGCTTTCACATCAGCCAGGCCTGCATCAAAGCTGTAAGGGTCTGCAGCTTTAGCACCGATTACCAGCAGTGAGTAAATACTGAGTGCCTTTGAGGATCCCCAAAAGAAACACAATTCCCATAGCACACTGATATTAAACACTGAAGAAAGGGTTTCATACCTTAAATTCCTCCAATATTTTGTAATTTTTCCCATGATATTCACAAAAGTTTTTCACTTCTTTGCATTCTGGACAGCATCCATTGTGTTCCACTTTTGTACACTTTGGGTGAATTTTAGGGCATTCTGGTTGATCGCAAACAGGTCCATCCTCAGTACAGACACAGGGACAGTTGGAATGTCCCGGGAAAAAACGTTCTCCCAGTTTGTACACAAAGCCACTGTCATCCACACAGCCCTTCCCTCGGTAGTCATCAAAGATCAGATTGTCATTACTGGAGGTCTGGTCCCCTTCATCAGCAGGGTAGTCTTCATGATTGATGGCAGCTGGAGTGACCAAAGCAGGGATTATAAACAAAAGTATCCAGGCTTCATGGATACGAAGAGCCATCCCCCTCCTCAGCTTCTCCATGGGGTCTCAATGACAGATAGAAACAGGTGCTTCCATAGGGAGACCAGTCTGGAATCAAGTATTTTAAAGTGAGCACAAACTCAGAATTCTAAGGAATATTGACTTACAAAGGCAACACTTTCCAGCAGAACCCCAGAATAAATCAGTGCTTTCAAACTGCACTGATAACTATACCCGTTTCGTTTGAATTAAGCCTCTTCTCAACTATTGTTAAAGAGAATAAAGCATATGAAACACATAAATTAGACACACATGCCTGTAAGCACATACCCACAAAATATCCCTATAGGAACGGTGGCTCACAGAATAATCTAATTTTCACTCTCCTCATTGATGCAGTTGGGTTTTGTGATGCACCAGCAGTTAACACTAGCTGCCACGTGAAATCCCGCGGTGATGGGCAGCTCAGAGGGACTTGAACCCAAGTTTAAGCATGGTCTTAACCTCTTGCTGCAGCCACCATCCCCCCCGTGCTACGTACGGTGCACAGCCCACTTTGTTAAACTGAGGTGGGAAACCTGAGTTGAAAAATGAGAAAAGCATAATCTGTAGGGAGGTCTGCGTCCCATATGAAAGGTGGTGCTGGGTCTGGCAGGGGTGGGATAGTATGGAATTTTGTATATGGCATTTCTGAAGAGAAAGAATGACTACCTGGGCTACCAACACAGCCCAGCCTGCGGCATGTCCGTATAATCCCGACAGAAGCAGAGACGTAATTTATCTTCTCCATTATTCAGCATTTCAGTAATTCCCAGAGAGAAACGCAGAGAGCAGGATGTTAAATGCCTGTGTAACGCACGGAGCCGCTGAAACGGGTTTGTCTGATTAAGCTGGAGCCTTCCTAAAACTTCGGGAGCGATGCAGCATGGCCTGACCTTTGGACAGCTCTGCTTAAGCAACGGAGCCAAGGACTGACCCAGAGAGGGAGAAGAGCTATACACTGGCCTCTGGGACAGTCGGCTCCAGGCGAAGGCTCCGCGTGTGTCTCTCTCGGGACGTGCTACTGGCTGCCCACGGTGCCACACCACTGCCACCAAGACGCCGTCCTGCCTGGGCACCCGCCAACGGCCAGGGCAACCCCAGCTGCAAAATGGTTTCTGACCTCTCCTAAGGGAACTGGGCAAAATGTTACAGGAAACTTTTCAAGGAGATGAAATATTAACATTGCATGGATGGAGAAGGATGGAGATTGTTGCTGGCACACACCAAAAATGGACTGATTGGATGCCTGTGTCATTCCTTCTCCTCCTCCACTCCCATAGCGTGCACACACAGATACACACAGGTTACACAAACATGCACTAACCTACACGCGCAGGCAAGCGCGTACACCCTCCTCACCCCTCTGGGAGGTATTTTTAATGTATCGGGATTTTTGGTGGACTGCAGATGTTCAGCAGTTATTCCTCCCTTAACTGAAGCAAAAAAAGAGCAGCAGCAGGAGGAGAAAGCTTTAACCCTAGAGAAGCAGCTAAAGGCTCCTGTTGACAAAGCAGTTTTTCCAAAGCCACAACAGAGGGAGACACCGGATATTACACAAGCTTTATCAAATTCAAAAGATATCTCCTTAAATGAAGCACTAGCTACATTGCCATCACAAGAACTACGCACGGAGTTACTACTATCAGCAGTACGTACTGTAACATGTTGTTGGGGAACCGGGTGATTCGTGCAGATAGGGCTGCTGTACACACAGAGCACAGAATCTTGCCCACCTCAATGCTACAGGTAGGTTGGAACATTGCAGATCGGTGGGCGTTTGGGGCTGTGGGGGTGGGGGAAAAAGGCAGGAGCAAATGAAGACATTCCCGTCAGCGTGAAACAGCTGAGAGAACTGGTTGAAGTTTGATGAGGAAGCTCTCCGAATTAAAAAAAAAAAAACCAAAACAATAGAAAAGTTGTCGGGAGATCATAAATAAGCCCAGCTATCTTCCCACTGCCCGTAGCCACCCGAGATGTCCCACAGCAACTCGCGGGCGCCCGGCTGCGCGACGATCCTGGGAACCAGACAGACTGCAGGCGTCTGGCACGGGCAGATTTCAACAAGTAAACAAACGCTGCTCAGCTCAGAATTAGTTTACAGCTGAACTTTTTCATCATGTCTTATCATGAGAGAGGCCAGGAGCGTAGGTAAGTCTCCAAGTAAAACGTTTCCACCTGCCTTCCCTCTCCCCAAGTGAATAATTGACTTACCTGATCAGGCTCGAGCTGAAAGGGGTCACGGGCCAACATGGGCTGAAAGGTTAGAAACAGATTAGTGAAAGCAGTTCCTCCTCATCACATTTTCAGTCTTGACTCACGGACAATCCCTTTTCCTCCACCTCCCATCGCAAAACACGGGAAAGCGGCAGCCCGGCAACCGCACCATGAGAATTAAGCCAGCGTTGAGGATTCAGAGCCAGCGGCGGCGAGGCGGTCCAGCGGCAGGGATGCCGCGGCGAGCCCCCGATGCCAGCAGCGCAGTCATCGCGCCCAACTTGGGCTGGATTTCCTCAGGTCTCGAGCGAAGGGCGGGGTGGGGGGGGGGGGAAGAGAAAAAAACACCCCATCTGTATCCCCTCCCTGCGCCCGGCGGATCTCCGGCGATTCAAGATTTGCCACGGCGGGGGATGGAGGTGGGGGGGGAGAGGGGGCTGGTTAGGCTGGAGGCAGGTGGCAGAGGGAGGGCAGTGGAGCCCCCGCTCCCCTGCGGGGACTCCCCGGCCCGGGGGCCGGGCATGCCCGCGTCGGGCCGCGCAGCTCCGCGCTCTCTGCCTGTTATAATGATTAGATTAAAAAAAAAAAAAAGAGGGTGAGGAATAAAAAAACACACACAAAAAAAAAAAAAAAAACCAAACCCGAAAAACCAAACCAAGAATCCAGCGGCGGAGCGCTAAGACCCCGCGGGCCTCAGCGCGGGCGCGCCATGGCGCGGAGCGGTACGCAGCTCCCCCCCACCCCCCCCCTTCCCCGCTTCTCCGTGCGCTGTTTCCGCGGGGCGCAGCACGGCCGGCGCGGCGCGTCCCGACCCGCGCCGCTGCCCCGCCCGCCGCTCCCCGCCGCCGGCTGGGAAGGGTCGGGGGGGTGGAGGGGGATGAGATGGGGGGGCCGGCTCCCCTCAGCGCCGCTCTCCCCAACTCCTGCTCGTGCCCCCGGCCCCGGCGGCGTCCGGAGCGGCTGCTGCAGGGAAGGATAAGCCAGTGGCTGCGTTATTAAAACTTCACATCTTCCCGACAAGGCTGGCGCTGGGGAAGGGGCGCCCAGCTCGTGCGTCTCGTGTGGTGGTACATGAAAAAATCCAGCTCCTTGCAATTCGTCTGCTCTGTCATTAGGCGTCATTGTAAAGCTGTTTCTCCAGAAACCACCAAAAGAGAGGTTCTCGGTGTCCGGAATAACACGGTGTCAACAGAAAGAGGGAGAAATTGGGGATTTTACTTGAATAAAACGCAGAACAATACTCCTTTCAGGCGATTATTCCCCCTCCAAACATTACGGAAACACTCCTAAACCTCCGCTGCTACGCTGTCGAATCGTTTTTCCCAGGGTTAAGGTTATATTAAGCAGCATCCCAGTCCTCAGGTCCACAAGATAAACCATACCGTCTGCACCCCAGGAACGCAGCCTCGGGATGGAAGGGAACGTCGCGCACTTGGCCGCGGTGGGCACGCAGGCTGGACGGAGATCTGCCCCAACTCGGGTCGCAGAACCTTCACGGATCCATCGCCGCTCGCCAGAGCCACGATACGGCCTGAAACGCGAAGGAAAGTTACGGAGGTTCTCAAAGAGACACCCATGTTTTGTGTACTCTGAGATAAATGATCAGAAAGTTGGGAGAGATCAATAATAATGAGATTGGATTTCAGAGGGATTACTTGAGTCTGGAGAAGTGGGCATGGAAGATAAGCAGATGCTCATCTGATGCCTGGGGGTATCAGCATCAGACCATGCTCTTAACGCTGCTTTTCTGGTGCAGCACTGTGAGAAATGAAGATGAGGGTTCTGAACTGAATTTCAGGCAGGTCAGGCACTTAACCGAACTGAGTGCCTTCCTCCCTTATATCCTCAAGGAAAAAGCATCCATAACAAAACTGTTAGTATAGAATTGGGTCTAACAGTAGAAAACATAAAACCCAACAAAGGGTTTGCCAGTTTCCATGTGTTTATTTATGAGCCAAATGGACTCAGTTTTCATCGCTCTTCATGAGGCAGGATGTGTTTATAAGTTTATTACCCTCCTGCTTAAATAAAAGCAGAGGTAACAGCTGGTAAGTGCTATGTTTGAAGCACCTTTTACTTATCCAGCCACCAGATAAAGACTCTCTCCTTTTAGAAACTATAATAATGATGTAAGATTATAGTAACTATAATAATCATGAGCTTCATGTACCAAAAAAAAAAAAAAAAAGAGGATCAATACATTCATTTCAAAGCTGATGCAGTCCTCCCAACAGCGGGATCGTTGTACTGCCAGTCATGATCTTGGTCAAACGCCTCCAGCTATTAGGAGCGCGTTCAATGTACCCTCCAAATCATTACAGCTCTTTTCTTTTATGTATCAGGTTTTTCTCTCTGAAAGCAAAGACATCGCCTGCAGAGGAATAATGAATATTGACACTGATAGTCAATCTGGCACCGAGGTTGTCATTTTTTACGAGATCATGGAAAACAGGAGATATTTTGTTATTTTAGTCATTCAGGCCAAGTAGCCAATGGGAACATATTGTCCAACAGAAGTCAGTGTGGAGGAATCTGTCCCAATTTTAAGAATTTGCAAGCCACAGGGCCTTGGGTGTGCCTATGAGATGTATAGTTTATCCAGGGAATGTACCGTCCCTCCATTCAAACTAATTCATAACAATGATTTTCCCCGTTCTGCTCATTGGGATCCAATGGCTTCGTTTGACAGCCCGGGAGGTAAACAACAGCCATTTTCTCCATTTATCATAGGCAACACATCGTCTCAAACATCTCACAAACGCAGTGAGACTATTTAATCACAAGTTACGCTTAGCGTGGTCATGGATATTTGTGCAAGAAAGGGAACTAGAAAGTAGAGCTAACCATGATAAATACGCCCTATTTGCAAACCTTTATAACTACCCGGCTTCCTCATCTAGAACAAAGCCTGACACAGCAAAGATCTGTAGGATGGATTAGAGTGTCCAAAGCAGCAGATGTGAATATTTATTATAAACTATCTTCCAGCAAGTCTTTGCTGACAGAAGCATTGCATATGGATTTCACTTGCAGCCAGACTCTCCAGGCAGTCACTGGGATGACTTCTCTAGGAGCCAAACAAATGCCATTTCGCCTGGAGCCCTGACACTGCAACAGCTGGGCAGGGGCTTAATGTCACTTTGAGCTTCTCCAAGCCAGTAACGAATCCGCTCCTTGCAAAAAGAGAGGGATGGGCAGGAGAAAAGATGTGGACAACTGCAGTTCACTTCCAGAAAGTAAGGGCAGGACAGGCTGATAACTTGGTGAGCAGCTTCGATGTCTAATTCACCCTCCAGGTGGGCAGCAGTGCAGGAGCAGACCCCATCGGTGTGTTTTTCTGAACTCTTTGCTAGGTGAGTGCATCGGGTTTGCATGGCAAGGTTTTTATAGCTGGGAGGCTACAGGGGTGGCTTCTGTGAGAAGCTCCTGGAAGCCATGTCAGGTCACGGTGGAGCAGAGACCTGCCTGCAGCCCCGGGGAGGACCCCACGCCGAAGCAGGGGGATGCCCAAAGGACACGGTGACCCCGTGGACAGCCTGCACTGGAGCAGGGACAGAGTGTGAGGATCCTCCCCTGAGGATCCCTAAGGAGCAGCACAGAAAACGTGATGGACTGACCCTAACCCCCATTCCCCATCCCTCTGCGCCGTTGGTGGGGAGGAGGGAGAGAAATGGGGAGTAAAGCTGAGCTCAGGAAGAAAGGAGGGGTGGGGAAGGGGTTTTAAGATTTAATTTTGATTTCTCATTACCCTACCCTGGTTCAACTGGTAATAAATTAATTTTCCCCAAGCCGAGTCTGTTTTCCCCTGACTATAACTGGTGAGCAATCCCTCCCTGCCTGTGTCTCGATCCATGAGCCTTTCCTTGTATCTCCTCTCCCCTGCCCAGATGAGGAGGGGACAGATGGGGCAGCTTTGGTGGGCACCCGGCCTCCAGCCAGGGTCAACCCGCCACAATGTCATACACCCGAAGCAAAACAATAGCACTCTCATCCAGTCAGTCCATGACAATATTCTGACAGCATCAGGAAATGACAAAACCAATAGGAAAATAGAGAGGGACAATAAAAAAAAAACTAGCTAGGAGGTGCAATAGTAAACTGCACATGCCTTCAGCACTTGTACTCGCCAGGGACAGGGTTTAGGTGTACGAGGCAGCCCTGGTTTCATTTCATATGGATTTTTGTTAGCCGGGTTATGATGTGTTGCTATCCTTGACTACGAGTGCAGCAACTTCCTCGCTCGGTAGCAGCAGGATGCACAGGGAAATGTGTTCGAGAGGGAAAGAAAGGGGAGAGGAAGGCAGAAAATGAGAACATCTCATTTCCGTCACCCTTTATGTCAACACTGATCTACGCACTCATAACAATTTGCTCATTATAATGTAAATTTACTCCCTCCTTCCTTCCAAAAGGAGATGTTTCCTTTCGGAAAAGAGGGAACAAATTGTGTTTTATTGCTCTTTCAAAATGTTCTCCAATTAGGAAAGCAAACAAAAACTATTACATAATTGTCACGCAAAGCTCTCTTTTTATGAAGGATACTTACTGGTGCACTAACAAAGGCACTTTGATTAACACTCAGAGGAAGATAAAAACCTGAAGATAAATTTTTCTTCACACCTTTGGCCAAACTGTCAGGTGGAGCAGGTCTACGCAAAAACTCGCTGCACTCAGCAGTTACGCTGATTTGCATTGAAATACGCAGTTTGTGCTTAGAAGATGCAAAGCCTTGAAGACTCAGACCTCCAGATCTCACAGCCTCCTGATCTCCAACTCACCAGGCTTCCAAAGAACCCGCTCCAGATCTGCTGCTGCCCCTCCGGGAGGGCAACGTGGGAGCTATAATGAGGCTTTGCTCTGGCCCCAAACCAGTCCTGAGCTCATCTTTCTTCCTCAGACTGGCAGACAGGAGTGATGACAAAGCACACTGCCCTGACTCAGAGACCCTACAGTAGCAGCCTTTGTACTAATTACAGCTAATTTGCTGTTGCCCATTGATAGAACGTAGCTACTAATTTTTCAGATGTACGTCTACTACGTCCTTAGAATAACATAAGCTCTGACCATCTGGCCGCTTGCTTCAAAGAGGATGCAGTGAGTTAGAAAAGGTAGAGAGAGAAAGGCAGCAAAGGCAAGAAAGGTATAAACAACTTCTGTGCAAGGAATTGCCACGAGCGGTCACGACTTGCCCCAGAAAATCTATTTGCACACTAAAATGTACTTGGCTGATCAGGCTTTCTCCATATGCAAACCTCAGTCTTCACTCAGCCCATGCTATCACCAATGTTTCCCTTTTTGGGGACCCACAGAGAAGCCCAGAGCTGAGCCAGACCCCGAACCACCACCCAGGTGGTGTGGGTGAACCGAAGATGCTGTCAGAAGCAGCGCAGCACGGGACGCGGTGTTTTTGCACAGCCACCTTTCTTCTCAGAAGAAACTGAATTTCTCTGAGCGGTCAGTGCACTTCAGCCCCCTTTCGCCTCCCCCAGCATCTGAGTAAGCTACTGCTGTAGGTTTCCTGTCCCGGTGCCCTGTTGGGAGCAACTCTGTCCCTAATCTCACACGCGCTACCTCACCAGGCTTCCATCTCCAGCCTGGCAAAGCTCTTGGGTTTAGGCTTTGATTAATTACAAATGCAGTGATTTGGGCTGGAAATACATTTGCACTTCACAAAACAATAAAAAAATCACTCATGCCCTTCTAGAACACTATCCCTGATACTAAAGCCCTATCCCTACCTTGTTTTGAGACCAGAACTGAACCCTGAAATCAATTAGTACTTCAAAAGATGCTATTACTTTTAGGACATGTACCCCACTTTGGAGGATGGGGTAATTAAAATTAATTATTTTTTATGGAAATCTGACCCTGCAAATTTTCCAAATGTACATAAAGTTATGAGCCTACGAAAGGCCATAAAGTGTCAAAGGCAAGAATCTGTCAAAAAAAAAAAAAAAGATTCATTTTCCTAGAGTCCCCACACTGACCTAAACACGTGAGCTTAAAATCAAAGCTACTGCATTCAGTGAAGCTCGGTTGTGTTTCATACAAGCAAGCAACATGTTTTTTCTCCTCTGCAAGGAACTTCTCATACCTATGCTGCTGTGTAAATACTGACAAACCCAAAGCCACTCATGTGAACACACTATGAAATCCACCTCCGAATTTGAACTGGTGGATAAACTGAAAAAACTGCCGGTATGTTGAAGCAATCTCATTTGTTACGGCGCTTCTTCAGAAGACAAAACTAGAGAGGACTAATTTGCTGGGTACATAGAACCAAGTTACTTGGGGTAGAAGGAACAAAACCTGTACTTGCCAAAAGACAGACTGAAAATTTATATTCCATAAGAGCCTAACAGAAATCACAGCCATGACTACTGTCGTCTTTAAAGTGAATTCTGAGGGAAACCTTGCCAAGACAACATTAAGTACTCCTCTACTGGTTTACGCATTCCAAAAGCTGGAAACAGGGATATCTTTGGACTGGGAAAGCCAAAAAAGCAGACCAGCTTACTGGTATTAGGCTCTGACAGTCAATGATGCTGGCCCAAGCCTTAAGATTTCATCTTAAAACAAATCACAACTGTGCAGGCTGTCAAGCAGCTGATTTCTCAAACAGCTGGAAACAGAGCTCGTTTCAGAGGGAGCGCTCCAATGGACCTAGCCTGCCCGCTTCCTCCCAGCGCGGCCCGCTCACCGTGCTCCACACACGCTGCTGGGTCCAGACAGACCACCGCCACCCACCCTCACCAGCGACCCCTTCTGAGGCACGCCAAAGCATCAAACCTTTCTTCAGGCAAATGAGTTGACAGATTACGGAACATTCAGTTATCGGATACTCTGAAAATTCCTGTTTCAGCAGACGAGCACTCGGTGTTTCTGCAGTAGTCCAGCAGCCTAAATCTTAATGAAACAGTGTTGTAACAAAAGTCACCAACTCCACAACTTACCGTAGCGCATTGGGCTGAGACATTCACACGGAGAACTAGCGCTGTTTGTTCTCTCCGAATAACGTTCTTCCATAGACTCAGCAGCTAGGGTTTTTTTGGTTCCCTCAGGTACAGAGCAGCAGACAGACAGTGAAGGATCGGAAACTCTCCTCTCTGTTCCAGCAGCTGTTATTCCCAGAGCGAACGGACCAGCTGAGGTGCTGGGTTTGGACAACCGCTTCTAATAAAAGTACGGCAGTTATTTTAGACTTTTCTGTAAATAATTCAGGTGTAGTAACTTTCCCAACTTAATACTTGCACTGCCTAACCGTAAGCAAAGCATTCATCTTCAAAGACACAAACCCAGTTATTTCTTCTTTCATTAAAATTATAATCTTGCATGGATTTAAGAAATTCTGTTTATCGTAACTGCATGGACAAGCCTGAGACCATTACCGATGGCAGAGATGAAATAACATATCAACGAAAGAAAGAAAGAAAAGCTTTGATCAATGGGGAAATGATTTCTATACACATCAGAACCAATTTAAAGAATTCTCTAGGATCAATTTAGATAGACAGAAATGCTTCTCAGCATTTATTACCTGTGGAGGGAATATTGATCTTATCCATTGATTTCTTCTGTGCACGTAGAGCAGCATCTGGTTTTGTTGTGTGGGTTTTTGTTTTTTTTTTTTTAAAAAAAGATGCCCCAAAGTGGAAGGTATCAAAAAACTACTTCTATTTTAAGGACTTACATTAGTGGTTCAACCAACTTCATTACTCAGAACTTTTAAACTCTATTCAAGAATAGGCAAAATGTAATGTAGCTAAATTTTGGCACACGATTGCTCGTCAATAGCATATATTTTAAGAGAAGGGGCTTTTTGAAATCTTGCTTACCAAAGGCTGCTAATTCCTTATATAACATATCGTACCAAACATGTTTTCTTTCCTGTTCCCTTTTTAAAAGGAATCTCTCTTCATGGTAATATTATAAATCACACAGCCCTAATGGATTACGTTCCCTCTGAATTAAGATCTTTTGTCATTATTCGAGCTGCAACCATTTGCATCATCATGACGATGGCTCAACTTGGAGGGCCTCTTAGGAACAGGGCACCTCTCAGGCCATGACTACAAGGCAGAAACCCGCCAGTTCCTGCCTTGAGTCATCAGCACTCGAAGTGTAATTTAAAAACAACCAACCACAACAAGAAATATAGCAAATAGATCAGGCAGGAGAAGGCTACAGGCAATTATAAACTTAATTAGCCATGATCGCACTGCCTTCCCGTCGTTAAATGCTTTATGGGCATCCTGGCAGCAGGAGAGGACTTAGGTCTGAAGTCTTGTCTAGGCACTGCACTACGTAGAGGTACCAGGTACCGCTACCTGCACAAAGCAAGGTCGCATACAGAGAGCACATCTAGAGCAGTATAGCTGTTTTGGCACCCTCCCCCCCCAGCCAATACGACTTGCTTCTCGGCCTGGACCCAGTACGGTACGATAGTGGCTGTGTGACCTCCTGCTTCTGAGTTGGCATCACCTGTGCTGCAGAGAAACGTGAACTGGGTGGGCTGGGACCCTCGCCAGGGAAATGGGCGGGAAGCACTGAGTTGCTTTACCCGGCCCACAGTTTTCACCTTGTATGAAATTAGATAAAACTTCTAAGTTGGAGGAACCTTTCTGAGGGGGGTAGGGTAGAGAGGCAGATGGAAAGGTCACCATAAACTGCAATCCAAGGTTCTTCATGCAAATGGTGGTGTGCTTGCCTAAATAAGAGTAAATAAAATACTTAACAGATGCTCTAAACTATGATTGCAGTGGCTGTAGATAAAATTCTTCATTACTGTCGCACCAAGCAGAATGTTATTTACCAAGCAACTCGTACACCATACGAGAGGGGTTGTACATTTTTTTTGTTCTATAAACAGCGTTCAACAAATGTAGCAATTATTTCTCATCTTCCAAATGTACACTATGTTTTGCTTAAGAACGCACTTTTTTTTGACGTCGTAAGTCCCCGATTCTCCAATATGAATAAAACATCCTAAATATTCTTGCCTTGGAAATAGTGGCAAGCTTCTCCTCCCTCTGCCTTCCTACTGTGTTTGTTTAGGTCTTTCATGGCAGAGGGCATAAAAGAATAATCTTGAGCAGGTTGTAATTCACTTGCAGCGATTTACTAAATATTCGCAGTAATGGAGAGCAAAAGGCAAGCTGGGAATGAGAGGAGAGGTCCAACAATCTGCTGATAGAGACTGTTAATATATTGGTACCAAAATAAAATCCTTTTGTCATTCTCTAATGTGATGACTTCTTTTTCCTTTCTCAGAAGTATTTAAATAGAAGGAGATTTGGCAAAGTATATTAGGGAAAAATAGCTCATCTCAGTATGCACTTAAACTCGTGACTCACCTTATGCATGTGAAGTCATTCAATTCAGCGTAATCATGTGCTTAAACGATGGCAGGATCAGGGCATCACAAACAGATTCATTATTGCAGTAATGAGTTGCAGCACAAGGTCTTATAACGAACAAATTCACTTTTGTTTGGCTTTTAGCAGTACACTGGCAGTTAGACCTTTTAAAGAGAAGGGCAGCTTTATGGATTGAGTAGGGGCATTTAATGCCGCTTTCCTAGACCCAAGTATTCGAAGAAGATAATAACAGAAAAGTAAGTGCGGAGAAGTTTCTTACACAAGTTGTTCAATAGACATTGACAAAGGTGGAAAGAGATCCCCTCGAAACAGAAAAACTCAAATTGCCCAGGCAGCAAGTTAATAGAAATTCAGTTATTGTCTTTAAAAATCTGCATATAGAGATTCACCCTGGATGAGAAGTGAGTATGCGCAGGATATGGCCTTACGCATTTCCCTCGAAAGAGTAAGGGCGTGGAGTATTGACTGGCCAATGGAAAAAGAGGACTTCTCTTAACTTCCTACTGTGTGGAAAATGTGACCTAGATGAAGGGGCATTATTTGCAGAGCTTAAAGAGATCCCAGAACTCAACAAATCCTTTTTCAATCAAAAAATCACCAGAAAGTTACTGAGAGCAAAGAAAGCCTTGATCCGATAGAACAAAAGCCTTTATATAAAACAACGCAAAGCCTTTTTATAAGCCTTTCTAGACCCAGACCATCAGTGTAAAGCTAACTTTCAGCTGGACTTGAGCTTGTTTATATTAGATTTTAGTTGGCCTTTTGGTAGCATTTGGGATTTTCAAAACAGTTTCAAAACAAACCAGGAAGGATTAAAGCAGAAACTTTTGGAGCAAAGTCTTCAAGCTGTCGAAACCTTTCTGGATGTCTTAATGAGTCATGCACGTTTATATTCAGAATACATTCAAAATAATAACATAGAGAGAAACAAAGGACAACAATCTCCATCGTCTGTCCAGGACTGGAAGGTTTTTTAATGAAAATTTCTACCAAAGAAGAATATTTTGGGGCATACCACAGGAACACGTTTGTCCAGCTGGCAGTGTTACCTATAATATCTATATGTGGGCACACATGTAGGTCTGTGTTACCAAGCGACTCTACCTTCAGGAAAAATAACCCAAATAGATGAGGAACAAGGCAGATAGCATTCTGGCAAAACCCTCGGACTGCTATTAAGTGTGGGACCTCAGTCCCGCCGAGCTCTTCCGAAATAAAAAATCCCCAAAGGCAGCATTCGGTTTTTATATCGCCATTGAAGGGGAACGCGTCCAGCGACACTGCAGCAGCGGGGAGCTGCCTGGAGCCTCGGCAGAGCAACAACCTCCTCCACACTCGGTGGCTGAGAAGCTTCAGAGAAGGTGACATCAAGTAATGTCGTTGCTTGTGCTGCCCATGGCAACAACAAGACAAACGTCAAATTTTTAAACGCTGCATGAGGGGAAAGCAATGGAGGACAAGAATAAAGATCAGTATCATCTGGTGATCTTCAAGAAGGAATATGCCACCATAAAATTATCTGCACGAGTTGCCAAGCTGAAGCTCTGCTTATAAAGAAACTTTCTGAAGGACTTTTTATGTGATAGCAAATGCTCCAGAGCATGGTTAAAGTTCACACTAAAATCTTATTCTGAAGAACAAGCTCTTCTGTTAAACGTACGTAGTGGAAGCAGCATCTCAATTACTGCACTGTATGTAATATTATCTCCATAATATGTTAGCTGGTTTCCTGGTGTTTGAAGAGTCTGAGAGGAAAAAAGTCACACTTAAGTTAAATACAAATTTTCATTAAGAAAATAAAAATTACTGATGGGTTAACTTAGAAAAATTAAGTCACAGCAAAACTGCTGTCACCACAAATTGAAATTTATTCTGGTTTCTGCTGCAAGTGAGGTCTCTGAATATAGATTTGGGTGCAAAAACATGCTTTCCTCTGAACTTCCTACTTGACTGCAGCTGTATGTATTTTAGGCATCAGTATGTCTCATTTTTAAGAACGCAGTGAAGTTGAGCAATGGATAAAGACAAGAAAAATTCCAGGTATGCAGAAACATAGCTCTGACTAATGGAAACACCATTTTTAAAGCATTTGGAGAATAGAAGATAACCTCTTTATTAATATCCTATTCTTTCTCTTTTCTCCACTCTATTTTCAGATGCCTGCAGTCATTCAGTTAAAGCCTCTTTGATCCTCCTTCCTTTCTCAAACGATAAGATGGATATGCTTGTGCTACAGAAGATGAGACCAGGATGTGAACAATGATTTATTTTTCCCTTGGACAGCATATGCATCATCCTTTCCATTAACTCTAAAGGAACGACCAGATGCGTAATCGTTTTTTGACACAGAGCGGGATTCATCTCATCTAACCTTGCCATCCCGAGACGAGTCGCTAGTTCATCTGGGCTCCTTCTGCAGCTACCAGCGAGAAAACCGTCCTTTTGGAAGGAACTCACCCTTTCTCTTTCAGACAGCGATGGCAGGTGACCGTCTCTGTGCGCTGACTGCAGAAGAGCTCTGCATGGCTCATCTTCAGAGAGCTGAGACAGGAGGAGATTCAGTCCTACTCCAGGCTTGCCAACAGGCACCTCAACGAAATTTTCAAAAGGAATCCCCCAGTTTGCACTGCTGGCAGACTGGTGCATGCCAGAGCTTCTGGAAATGTCACTAGGCACCTGTGTGCATCTCCAGGTGCTTAAAAACCGTTGAAAGTCAAACTTACACAGGCGATGACCTCTATTAAACCCAAGCGTTCATCATTTGGTGCAACTCTCGTGCTGGGGCAACAATCCCTAATTTAAGGTAACATTTGGTAACAAAGCGGATCGTGTGCACCCTCAACGTCTTGCAACCCCAATGACTCTGAGATAATGGACTTGGCTATATTTCTAAGCGTATGGAAACGGACTGTAATTAGCACTTCCTTTTTAATACAGATCTCTTGACCCCAGGAGCCAGTTCTTACACCACAGCTGATCACCACTGCAGGGCATCACAGCCTGAGGTGAAGGTGGACTCAGACGAGGGGGTTTGCCCACCGTTCTGCAGACCTGGAAGCCAAACTTGAGTTTCCTCCTAGAGTTCAAGCAGGAGTCATGAGAACTACTACTTCAGAGAAAAAGCACTTTTGAGGAAAAATAATGTTTTTCTTGCTTTACCTCGCAATGTTCTGCCTAAATGTTTTATCTCTGAACACGCTCCTTAAAGAGAAGTTTGGTGTCGTTAGAGCCCAGATCAGAGCAGAAGCTCTGCGTAAACACTGTTGATTCCTAATGCTTCTTGCACACATCAGTCTTTTCTAAGCAAATAAGACCAGGAAACACTTCTGTTTTGTCCTTAGAGCTAGTTTGTTGTTATCATTATTATTTCAAGCTTAGGGGATGATCTAATGTATGTGGATTCTGTTTTTTGTCAAGCAAAATCCTTCCCTACACAATGCTCCCTGGAGAGGAAGGCTGATGCAGGGCTGGTTAAAGCACTGCTGGGAAAGTGCCGTGTGTGCCTCCAGCTTAGCCTGAGCTTATCCTCCTGACTTTTGCATGCCCAGGCTATCGTAGCTCTCTGGGCATTTTCTATCGTGACTGGAAAGAGAGGAGTAGAATAAAATGTGCTCTGCAGGTCTCCCCTCTCCATTCACGCTAGAGGTAGCCCTGTGACTGACTCAAACAAGTTATCTCATGTTTTAGGTAGCCAAATAGATGGGTTCAATGCCATCCATAATCTTCCCAAACTTCAGCTCTCCCAACTCTGAAGGTAGTGTCTTTTGTCTGTTTATAAACTTTTCAGGATTAAAAAAATGGTGATTTTTAATCCTAATCAATGCAGCCTTCAGATGTTGCCTATGCTATCATGATAATTTAAGTGAAACAGAATGTTAGAGAATGTCTTGTATTTTTCTTCCACATTACAACTAAATAGTATTTTACCATGATAGTAAAAACAGACAGACACACAAGACTCTGAAAACAAAACAAACAAAAAAAAACCCCAGTAGAAGAAAAACAGGCTTAATAAAATCTCCTCCAAGTAAAAGCTCAAAGAGTCTACTTTTAACATAAGCATGTTGTTGTCAACAGCAGCATCTCTATTAGGCTTGTTCCCTTACCTAAACATTCCTATTACTGTCATTTCTCAGGGTTGTCATATCCACTGCCTTGACAGCACAAACACTGTGCTGTAAAATCTGTCAAAGAGGCCAGTTGATTTCCTACATCTTCTGACACTTGCAGGTCTTTAATATCAGGCTGTCAGAACACCTAAGAGAAAGGCGGGAGCTTCCCTGCTCGGTGCTGTTACTGTGACTACCATCACACATACTTTAATCATTAGCCTTATCCTACTATGAAATCCTGACTTTTATGCCCTTGGAGTCCCATGCTAGAAAGCGCTGCTGGCATAAATCTATCGCAGAGGTTAGCTGGCTCAGTTACCTGTGGAGTTATATTTGTAAAAAACAGTTTTTACCAAGCTTATATATATTTTTTTTTCTTAAACTTTCTTCTGTGACTTTTTTTTTTTTTGAGAGGGGAGCTGTAGTAGGTGTAACAATTATTCAGTGACAGGCGTAGGTGAAACTCAGCTGCCTAAAATAAACCTCTGTACGCCTGGACTATTTTGTCTTTAGGTATACTAGTGTAGCAGATGAGCTCGGTGGGCAGTAAGTTTTCCATAATGCAAAACTCCTTTGATTCAAGATTGAGATGAAACCGAGAGAAGGACGAGAGTAAATCAGACCAGAGCAGTCAGCGGCCTTTAGGTGTTTAAGGCAGTCACATCACAGCTAGGAGGGTATCTGTATTCCTGCTCCTGCTCCGCTGCTGTCCTCCAGTGATGCGGAACTAATAGTTATCTGGGGATAGGCCTTTTTGAACGTCTCTTGTTTTAGCATTCCATTTCGTACCCCCCAAAAAAACTGAAAAGCTGGTAAAAAAGATTTTGTACCCCCCGGATCTGGGTGCTGCCCTGAGATGTAGTGGGTTCTGCTATTGCTAGCAGTCAAATTAATCACACAGTGTGGCACCGCTCCACAGAAGCCACACGGCCGATAGATTTAGGAACCCCCATTGCAAGAACTAGGAATGTGATAAGCACAGCACATACTACCAGGTGGTATGAGTCAGGTAAGCTGCCAGAAACCATAGCTGGATGTTTATGTAGCTTTAAGTGACTGTATTGATGTTCCAAGAGTTTCTATTCACAGAGAAAGGAAAAAAAAATTTAGGTCTTTCGTGCTTTAATTGCCAAAGAACATTTGCTGCAGGGAGCTAATAACTCTTACACGCACGAATCCGTGAACACCCTTCGAGAGCATTAGCGGAGAATCAACAGGCGTGTGGCTGAGGCCGAGGTAGGACAAGGTGGGAGATCGGTTCCAGTAACTGCCTTCCTCCCTGTGCCTCAGCTCCCCATCTGCAACAGAAAGCGGTAACACTAGCTGGGGTACAGCTCAGCTGCTCAGACCGACTGGGGCAGGAGCTCTTACCCCTTACCCAGTGGAGCCTCTAGGCATTATTAAAACAATCACAGATAATAACAGAAGTGTTTGCTGCTGTAAGTCAACAGCAGATCTCCTGGCTACACGTGCACACAGGGCGTCAGCTGAACCATGGGAGAGAACACAGGGTCACTTCCTTGGGCTGCTCCCCTCCCACCGGCTGCCAAATTACTCTCACCTCTCGTTAAGTGATGGCTAACTACTGTAAGGAAATGCAGTCTGGCTGCTATTGCTTACAGTAATGAATGCTGCTGTCGAGTATAACAAATGCCGTGTGTCATAGCGGCATTTATGACACTAATACCGAATCACTGGATAGCATCCAATAAAAATCTATGGTGAGGTAATGGGACGTAGCTAGCGAGTGTTGAAAAGGAATCCTGAGTTAATAGAGTTCTTATAGTTTCAGGTGTACACAAAATAACTTGTAATACTACAGTTAAGTGATAGTTTTAAAAAAAACCCCAAAAAAAGCTTATAGTAGGATACATTAGACATTTTGCAGATTTATGGTACTTCAAAGGCAGCTCCTTACAGTGCTCCCTGCCAAGGTTTTCAGCGGGGTTAACACTTTTGACTGTTTTGTGGCATCTTCGATGCTTAAAGTGTCTGAAATACATGAATTGTTTTTTGCTCATTGTCCTGGACCGACTGGTACATGACTGTTTTTATTCACAGCCAGAAAGTATTTTTAATTCTTTATGGATTATTCATCCCTTGCCAGAGAAGCCAGCATAGGTCAAGTCTGAATGAGTTTGTCTCAGATCCTGCAAACTGACTGCCCTTTCAAGCCTAAGTCCATGACATGAGGCAGTTTCTAAAAAGAAAACGTCCTACTAGGCCCAAGCAGTCTCTCATATATCCAGTTAAGATATAAAATGTGTCTTGAAATGTGTCCCTTTTCCTTGAACTTGCCATTTTGCGCTACTGCTGATTGCTCAGAGATGTTAGCTGCTCTTCCCTGTGCTCGCAGAGCCACTTACACACTAAAATTATGGAGGTAGGGCTTTGTAAGTCCAATCCATCCCTTTCCTAGGAGCTGGTAGTTTAAATTATTTTCATTTAAATCAGATTTCCAAAGCAACCCCGTCAAATACAGGCATCCACCTTTCATTTGCTGGATGGCTTCAGCTAATATTTAGGTTGTCATGGTCTCCAAAGGAGGGAAGATTGCAGTCTTCTCCACCATCGTGTTATCTTTTCTCACTGCTTTTTTTACTTTTACATCCTGGCAAACCCGCAGTGATAGGAGGTAATTCTGGCTTGTAAGATCTTCGAAGAATTGAATGCAAGTCCCAATATATATCTTTCATATCTGAATATGCAATTTTCTGCAACCTCTCTGTCTCCTTCCAGTTTACCCCAAAAAGCTCCTGGTGAACACCTCACTGTTCTCCTTTTCTTTGAAAATGTATGCTGTGCTCTAATAGCTGTTTTTCTTCTCCATCAATATTATTCCTTCCTCTTGTCCTGAAGCTCTACATCTACCTGCAGGTGTTGTTCTCAGCGTATCTTGGTTCTTCTGCGTCCTCTTCATCTTCTGCGTCAGTCCAGTTCTTTGCTCCACACTCCTTCATCTTCTCACCTAGACTAAAACTGGTCCCATTGCGAGCCATGGTTTCCAGTTACCCATCCATCAGGTTAAAACATATCCTTTCCCTCTTCCAGCCTCCCACCGCCCCCCCGCCCCAGCCTGCTCTGTTCCTGACACATTTCCCACTTGAACCATTGGTTTGCATTTTTTTTTTTTGGTGAGTTACACATTCTTTTGATGATTTCTAAAAAAATCTTGTTCATTTTAGCTGTCTAAACAGCATATAAGTGCAACTAGGCTTTTATAACCTCAAGGTTTATTAAATCACCTAAATGACTATTCTGATAGGACAAAATTCCATTGCTTCATGCAAATTTTAAATGCTGGTTTCAATATTTTCTACATTATTCTTAATTAGCAAGTTGATTGTTAATATTGTACTGACGTAGTCCTATGAGGAACCTGAGCTATTACAAAGCGCAATTTTCACTGTCAAAACATGTATCTTATTCGTGCAGCGCCATGTGCTTTGGGACAGCACACAGACCCGGGTACCGGTCCAAGAGAAGCTTAGGCTATACGGTGGGACAGGGCTACCAGCCACGCCTGGCCAAAGAAACCGCCGGACTTCGTCTTCTTCCTTCATTTATACATAAAACCTTTAAACATTTTTCTCTAGTAAAGAAGGGAGAATGGTGTCAGGGCAGAATCCCAGGAACTTTTTTTCTGTACAAGGAAGCTGTGGGTTAGGTTGTGTTCCTCCACACTGGGAGAACTGTTGTTTTAAACATGCCATTGTGCTCCTGTGATTCCATTCCCAGGGATGCAGATCTCTTTCATCTGGATCCTCCAGGTGAATGGATGATTCCACAATACAGTTGATGTTGGGCTTTAACTTTTCATAACCTCTATGATTAAATTAATTGGACATTTCCATTAGATGATACTTTCATTGTGTCTATTCTTTCTTTCCACTGTGAGTCTTCAGATCTGCTGCCTTTGAGTTAAAGCTGCAAATTCATGTAGCTTCATTAAATTACGTTTATTTTAAAACAGGCTTCACATCTCATTCTAGATTTTCTCAAAAGCTTGAGATGCTCACGATTGAGGTTTTGATCGCAGCAACTACTGAAAGGAAAAAACCAGGCTCCACTTTCATATCCAGACTCCCTCTGAGTCCCATCTCCAAAGGTCTGATTCAGGTTCAGTCCTTGTGCAGTACTAATGCACTTTCCAGGGAATCCGTGTGGTTACACAACAGCTTTAGCAACATAACCAAAACAACCATGCCAGGCCGCATAAATGGAATTTCAACAAGTAGTTTTAAACAGAAGCTCTTCCCAAAATTGTTTTTCTGTGATTGAAAAATGTCTTTCAAATGGAACCACTTAGCATAGCTCTGAACTGTATCCAGAATGGTCATAAACTGCTGCTCACAGGCTAAGGGCCAAGATTTTAACTTCAGATATAAATGCAGTAGCAGATGCCAGTACTGCTAACACTAAAATCTGGCCTGATAAGCTTGATTTTAAAGGGTTTGTTTCTTTGTGCTCATTTCAGCTTGTAAAATCAAGGAGTGTGTTTAAAGCAGAGCTCAGATGAAATATTCTTTGGGAAAACTCACCAGGAAAACTCTATCCAACCCAGGCTTCTGCTCTGCCTCAATCTTACCATAGCCCGAAATGCTTGTAATTGTGGAGCCTTCGCCAGACTCGTTAGCTCTTCTCACCGTACCACCCTCAA
This sequence comes from Rhynochetos jubatus, assembly GCA_027574665.1. NCBI lineage: Eukaryota > Metazoa > Chordata > Aves > Eurypygiformes > Rhynochetidae > Rhynochetos > Rhynochetos jubatus. The sequence goes on along the minus strand of CM050654.1, from coordinate 5,588,862 downwards.
TGGCTTCCACTCCTGAACTACACCAATTCAAACTTCTTTCTCCAAAGACATCTCATTTATCGAGGTGTTGTTTTCAACTTCGTTCCACCTGTTTACCTTTCAATGTCTCATTTGCCTGAATCACTCAGAATTCTACGCCGAAAAGTTCCACGACTCAAATAACTCATCGACGCTTTTTTCAAAAACACACACAAGACTTGAATAAGATCAATTGAAGACACTGATGTCAAATTTCCTCAATCAGAAAGCTGTTCAGCAGGGTTCCTTCTGCTTCAGCAACGGCACCTGTACTTTAATGTTCTTCATGCTTTGGTAATGGCTGTTGAGAAAACAGCCTTCCCGGCATCTACTGCAAATTCACAAGACTGAAGAGGGACAGAGACTGCAGATGGCTTAACAGAAATGTGTCAGCAATAAATCAAGAAGGCAGGAGAGAGGGGAAAAATGCCTTTCACATTGTATCAACCTGTTTACTCTTGCTTTACCCCAGCATCAAGAACATGTCTCTAAAGGCAGCAAGCATGCCACCTCTTTTACCTACACTCCGTCCTAGTTATCAGGGTACAACTTATGACACTAAACTCTCAGCTTCTGCTGAAAGTTATTTTGATTCGGCATCCAACCCTCAATTATATTTTTGGTTAATAGCCCCGATGCATGAGAAAGAACTGCCCCAATTCCATTGCATGCTTTTTCTCTGCATGATGTACCACTGGCCTGGCTGTAGACAACAAACACGAGAAGGACTTTGGTGCTGTGCAGCTAGCAGTCATTTAGCAAAGAAACAGAAGTTTGAAAAAGGGATCCAGCCTAAGGAAAGATCTAGTTTCTGTACTTACTGCAGCTGTTCCGGAGGTAATACGTGTGGGATAATAAGGAAGAGGATTCCATCAGACAGATGATAAAGTCCAGAAATAATGTGGTATTATCTGTTTCTCTACCCCTACTGTTGGAATATTTTGTTCCTTACAATTCTGGTTTTGCACCACAATAAATCATGGGTAAATTACCGATTAAATCTGAGGTCTTATTACAAGTAATTGTAATAACTACTATTAGAAAATCATTTAACTCTTAGAATCTACTGATGAACATATAATTCATGTGATTCTTTTTGTTGTTATAAATACAGTTTAATTTAAAGAGAATCTTTTAATCCACTGTATTAAAAAGCAATTATGGCAAGAGCGCATTAACTAAGAATCAGTTGCACATCCCAGAGACATAACAGATGCAGGACTTTATTAGGACATATTCACATGGAGGTGACTGAACAACTGGGGAGGGCATCGGTTAATCCACTTAATTATTTAATGCAAAAGGATTTAATTTGCTAATGAAATTTGCAAAGTTCTTAGATGCTGAAAACATGCTGGCTTATCAACACCAACCACAGTGGCTCAGCATCACACAGATACTCTTCTTGTTTTCAGACGCGGTATTGTGGTGGTGAATTGGTTATGTGCAGCAACAACACTGAGAGAGGTTTTCCAGAAAGCTTTCTAGTGGGATTTAGAAACGGAGATGCAGGAAGAAGAAAGCATGTCTGTAATCAAGCCATCCTGTACACAACACCAACAAAGCTTCTGCAGGTGTCTCCTGGCCGGCATGAGATACACTGATACTTTTAAGGGGGTCTGGAATCGATAAGTCTGAAGTTTTAGACAGAAGTGTAGAATCCTCTCTAAATTAAAAAAAAATCAGGAAAAAAGGAGAAACCAACAGAGAGAACTTCATTGTTTTAGATGCTAAAGAGAGACTCTGCTTAAAAATTAAAATCACATTTTCCCTTAGTACCTGAATATCCATAATTCAAATACTGAAGTCAGCAAAAACTGTTGAGTATTGGACCTAAATGAACAGAAAAAGTCAATGGCAAATTCAGGATTAGAACCTGAATCTGTTTCTCAGAACATTAAATCATGTCAGAAAACCTCCTTTTCAAGTTCTGTTAGTGCTACACGGAGCAGTTCTCATCATCACATCTGCTGCTTCAATAGGATGCATGGAGTAAGACTGAATTCCTCTGAAAGGCACAGGCACATTACAAATGGTTAGCATCCTCCGGTGCCTGTATATGCAATTCCTATAACCGTTTGTCTTCTGCACAGCTGCATTTCAATCTTAGTTTCATCAGTAACCTGTACTGTATTTGAATTAATTATTAAATATAAAATAATATAATTATACATGGCAAAGGTGAAAAGCTTGCAGATGGAGAAGTATAGTTCCCTCCTTGAGGGTATTACACTGGCTGCTTCTCAGAGTATATTCTATATCCACACATGCTCAAGCACTCAAGGTCTTCACCTGTATCTCAGGTAAAACAATGTCCCCTTTTTAATATCTTCAAGCTGCAAGCTTTAGGTGGTCTGAAACTGAATACGGCCCCAGTAGCTTTCCATTACTTATTGGTATTAGCTGTTTCTCAATAATCTGCCCTATGAGAAGAGAGGATTTTCCTTTTTTCAAAGTCAGATTTTTCTGGAGAGCTGGCTTTTCATTGCTTAAAAGCCTGGCCCAAGTCTGAAGTCTGACAATTAAAAGAAATCAAGTCTGAGTAGAGATTTGCTGATGCATACTAATGGTTGCTTCTAAAACTTCATCTCTCTGTGATTTCATAGTGAAGGCAAGCTTAGAAACCTGAAACCATTTCAAATTAACCTGGTTTTATCTGGACTGGTAAATTATTTTTAAATGTGTAGTATCAATTAAGAGGCATAAGCTGCTCAAATTGTTTCTGGAAGAAGAGGAAAGCTCTGTTTGGAGGCCACAGGCATGAAAGATAAAGAAGTGTATCAAATTAAGCAAGAGGTCACTTGTGAAAGAGCAAAATACCCGCAGTGCTGAAAAGACAGACTATGGTTAAGTGAGTTGAGGCTCCATTCTAACAGCAAGAACAGTGGCAGGGATGCGATAGGAGAAATCCCATACTGGAAGAAATCAGAAGTTAATTTTTTCTTGATGAATGCCCCACGCCACTGTGGCTATGAACACCGTTGACACCAAAGGACATTAAAAAAAAAAGGCAAATAAGGAATGAAAGCGTAGTTCAGATTCAGCATTTTAATGTGGGTTAAACCGAGATGGGATGGCAAGCGGAGGTAAGTGTGAAGCACAGAGTACTGCAGAGGGGTGTGCCGCTAACTGGGGTTACCTTCTTGTCACTGCCGTTGGCTGGACGTAGGAGAAAAGCAACGTGAGGAAAAAATATCCAAGAAGACGTCTACGTACAAGTGTGTTCCCAGACTGCTGGCTCTGCCAGAGTTCAAAGCCATTACGTGGTTAATATGGAGGTTCTGGAGAGCGTGTCATGTGGTTCAGGGAGCGAAGATGAACTAGAGATAGCTCTATTCGTAGCTGGAATATGTCACAGAGAAGGAAAAAAGAAAGATCCAAAATGACAGTCACCCAGGATCACCCACAGGGGACAGTGGGGTGGGCTGGGCTTCCTCCACAGACGATGGATAATTCCCATTGCATTAGATTTGTAGAGTGAATGAGAAACTGGAGTTTGCTGACTGACAGTCATTAGAAACGTAGCTAAGCAGAATCAGGAGAGAGGAAAAACAGCTTCCCAAGGAAGCACAGTGATATCCTGAGGTGAAACACGAATCGGTGTGCCCGTATGTTCGTGCCATCACTTCACGATTCAGCATTCCCATTTCCCTCCCATCCATTCGGTGATTTCAAGGCAAAACAAAACTAAGAGGATGTTGTGAGTATTTCTGATTTGCTTAAAGAACAAAGATTTTCTCATCCTGTTTGTATGTGGCTGAACTTGATGAGCTGCGTTTATACTGCCTAGTCTGCACAGTCTGGGGCCAATCTGGATGTTTTAAGTAAGAGTTACTCATTTAGCAGGAACAGGTAATTCCCTGACTATCTGAATTGTTAGGCAAATTCCCTCCACTATCAAAGGTTTTGCTTTTTATATATTTATGCAGCTTATCTGTTACTCTTTGAAATGCATGCCTAGAATCTTTTACTCCATTCTCACAGCTAGATATTTACGGCTGGATTCAAAAATGATGGCATCAGAGGCAAAATACCAGCATCATCGAGTCCTGACAGTCATCTCTCTCTGTTTCCACCACTGTTAAGCTCCAGATTTCTGATCTTAGGGACCTGATGGAGAATAAATACATGTTTTGTATTTGATTTATTTCTATGTTATTAAATCTCGTTTGTGCTTCACCCAGGTACACGTAACAATGTGAACTTATTTCACGCCACAGCGGATCATGTCATCAAAAGACATTATTCCCATTGGAAATACTGCCGCTGCTTGCAGGCTTGGGAGCATATGATACTCCTGACTCAAGATCCCGTGATGGGAATGAAATTCATAGTAAGTTGGTAATTACATCTGGTCCTATGCTGTGAAGATATAGGCACTAGGAGACAAGCGTGTCAATACTCTGTGTTTATATTTTTGCAAGATAGGAGAAATTCAATTTTATTCAGCTATCTCCCAGTGACTTTCTGCAACTATGTATCAGCAGAACTTTTTTCACTTTTTATTTTAAAGATAAATTGCTTGGTGCACTATCAAGGATACTTAGAATTTAAGAATAGAACCTATTAGTCTGTCACTCTTCCAGAGACACAGCCCTTGAAGAGTCTGAAGAAGCAGTCTTTATGTGACAGCATAATAAGAATGTCAGGCCCCCTCCCTCCTCCCCCAATCTTCTTGAACGACATTTTCCCCAGCAGGGAAAATTAATACACTTCAAAAGTTATAACGTGCCGGAAAACATACATCAGCCATCAGCAGGATTTTCTAAATTGAAGCAGTGTGGAAGTCACATTCTTAATCAACTTTCGTAAACCAGCTCTCACCCTTTTCCAAATAAAAGAATAAATAATAATAATAATAATAAAAATAAAAAAGCACTTCACAATGCTTTTACTGTGCAGCATTAGATTTGCTAGTGAAGTGGCGGAGTATTTTTCTTCTGATGTTATTAAATTTCAAAGACACACTCCTTAGGGCTTGTCTTAAGTCTGTCATCTGTGCTGCTAGTAAAGACTCTGAACACATGGACAGCTTCATCCCTCCCCTTGGATCCCACCCACAAATCAATCCAAACGGCACCACCTCTCTTCGATGCCGGCTTTCAGCAGCGGGCCTGAAAATGTTTGTATTTCATCAGCGCTTAGCTGGCTTTTGTCATCACTTGAGAGTTGTCTGTATCACTTAGCAAGAAAGAGACGCGCACAAAGGGGTTATCTCCTTAGTGTCAGAGGAAGCGCGATGATGTTGTTTGATCACAGCGAGGAGAGTGGCTGGTATCTCGCAAAGGATGGAAAACAGAGAAGAAGTCGGGGAGTTTAACTATGGGAAAATAAGAGGAAGAAAGAAAAGAGAACAAATAAAGAGATATGGAGATGAATATCAGTAAGAGGAAAATGATAAAGGATTATGGAATATGAATCAGGAAAATATTATGTCAATAGGAAAATTAAACACAGTGGGAAAAGTAAATTGAGATAAAAGGAAACAATGGGGAAAAGCCCAGCAGATTCGACTTTAAAATAAGAAGCAGAGTATCATTATTGATGTTCTCCTCTCCACCAGTACCTTCCACGCTGTTTTCTAGGGGTGTGTGTAGAGAGCTACATATAAATTATTGCCCATCAGTGGAAAACAAAAGACAAACATCAGTTCAGGGAGAAAAGTGTACCATTTTCTGACTTGCTGACGATGGGAGACTTTGCTTTCCAGTATATCTAGGGACCTCAGAAGTTCAAGCTACAGAGCAAGCTGAAAACAGATGTCCTTGACAATGATTCATGTCAACAAAAAGGGAAAATATTCAAAGCACTTAGATGTTCCTGTCACTGACCTGCTCACGTTCAGGGAAATACGAGGACTTTGCATAGCAAACCAGTTTCCCCATTAGCATCAGGCACGTGATGGAGAATCAGAAACTAGTTAAGAAACCCAGGAGCAATCCAAGAGTCCAGAATTGTATCAGAGACTTGCCAAGAAAGAGCTGAGCCCAAGTAAGGAGCCTTGCGAGTGAAATGGGAAGGTCTAGAATGGTATTAAAATGAATAGATCAGATCTGAGCTTATAGCGCCTCAGAGCCGATGCAGCAGAACAAGACAGTTGCAGCATCAACCAAGGACTTAAAAAACCCCCAGAACACAGCTGAATTAGACCGAGTAGATCCACAAGCATCTCTGGAGAAAAATGAAGCATATCAAACGGTGGATTCCACTGACTGAACGCAGAGATGTGGCTTATATGTAGTTCAGAAGAACTGATCAGTCACAGCAAGAACAACTCCTGACTGCGTGGCGTTTGAAGCTGAGGAGGCGACTGGTAGTTGGTAGTAGTTTAAAGCACTGCCAGTTTCCTCATTAGCTCCCTTAGAAATAAAACAAACAGAGATGACAGCTGATGATGTCCCTATCACTGAGCAATAGTTTTTGCTACACAGATCATGTTATTTTCTGTTTAAAGGAGGCAGCGTGGTTATATCATTAGAAGAATTGCTGACAGCTTCTGTTATTAATGGTCCCAAATGTGCCTCCTGCCATCTGTGATGGGCAAAAGAGAGTATCAGGCAATGATGTGCATTGAAGTTAGCTTTCCTGACTACTACTTAATGAAAAGGCAGGGTTTTTTGAAGAACGGATCTGTTCCTTAGTGGCCCTTAAGAACGCTCTTGATATGAGTCATCTGCTTTGTAAAATATGGTAATTTCACAGGGAACAGCCACTGTTCTAAAGAGTAAAGACACAGTTTGCATCTAGGAATGTATTTTCATTACAAGGGAGTTTGGTGGGAAACGACTTTGATAACAGTACAGCAAACCAGAACTAGGAGGTTTGGCAACCTGCAGAGAAGTAGCCCAACTTTGCGGTATTGTGTCTGCAGTGCCAGACCACCAGTCTCTGTTCAGTCTGACCAAGTGTTTGCCCAGGATGCCAGGCATCTGCGTAGCCCCAAACAGATGTGCTGGGAGGTTGCAGGGCTGCTCTCCCCCACAGCCTTCACTCGGAGAGCCTGGAGACACACAGCTTTAGCTATAACTGCAGTTTGGGCACTGCTGGGCTTAAGCATTTTTATTAATTTTCTTTTCTTTTGCCATTTCAGTCTGCTTTTTACCTTTCTAGAAGGATATGTTAGTCAACCAAGTTGGGGATGAGGTGGCAGCGCCAGATTTCTTGCATCACCTCTCTAAAAACTTCAAAGAATCAACTTGAAAAATGATCAAAAAAACAGAGCAAGCTGCAAAATGGCTTGTTTTTTTTTTTTTTTTTAATAAATCAATAGAAACCAACTGACTCGGTGCTTGATGATTGCTCTGAGCATTTCTGCAAGTACGATGGGAGAGAAATGTACAGGACTGAATTTCTCTGACAGGTCAAGTGCCAGCAAAGGTGGTTTTGCTGGCAGGCTAGTTACATCTCCAATTTATCCAACATAATAAACACACATTCTCTTTCCATTCTAAACTGAAATTATAATCTATCCCTGAATATAAAAGTTTCTCAATCTTCTAATTTACAGTCCACTAAATACACGTAACCTATTAAGCTTGATAATGTTTGTAATGAGGTTCTAATCATGCTAAAAACTGTGTCTTTGTAGAAACCTTCAGGAGCAGCATTGCAAGCTGATGACTGCATTTGCATCTGCTCTGGCTTCTGTCCGAACAAGCATTAAAGAAACTTGCTTTGGAATAGAAACAGATGAATGCCAAACTCTTCTTAAATAAAAGGGGGTTTTGAAAGTGAAGAGGAAGAAAGTTGGCATTTTTTTCTCCCTTCGTAAGGAAGAAATGCTAATAAAAATATTTTCTAATGTTTCTTTATGATGGAAGTATAAAAACATCACTTTAGGGTCAAGCACAGTACGCAAAAGTGAATCACTGATCGCAGAAATCCTGCCATCAGTTACAGCAGACTGCACTCAAAAGACAGACCTTTTCTTTAATTGTATTCTGCTATTAATTTGCAGACAAAAATTAGGGTGGTAACACTTACTATGAAAAGAAAACCCTCTAAGCTGTAAACAGTTTCTGTACTGAGATATGCCTGGCCCTGGCAAGAGCACAAAATGAACAAGGTGGGGTGTGGGGGAGGAAAGGCATAGCTGTAAATGTTGCCTTGAAGAAGCTCAGTCTACGGATCTACTACAGCATTTGCATACCATGTTATTTTAATCATGAGCAATTACTGAGAAACAAAAGCAACTCCTGGCAGGATAAGAACTGTAATAAAGAAATCGTTAAAAACACCAGGGGATTTCTATTAAGAGGAGATTTAAGAGGGTCATTCTTTTAATTTTAATATTGCTAGCATAAAACATAATTTAATGCAACAGAGCTCAGCTTTTATTTAGGCAGTTGTCCTACCGGATTAATACAACTGTAAAAAAAAAAAAGTCAATATTTGTATTTAATCTGTTCTAGTGCCAAATTAATTTGCAGTGCTCATGCTGATTCCATCTTTGGTTTCAGGATCTAGTCCCCTGGCAGTGTGACTAGATGTCTCCTACTGGTACCAGGAGGATCTCTGAGCTTAGAGCCTCGTCTCAGGGTTTCAGTGATGAAAAGCTGTCAGTCCGTCCTGCATCCATATGCAGATCTGTTCAGTTCTTGTCTCGGTAGACTTGTGATTTTCAGCAGTGTTGAACCAGCACAGCACCAGTGTGATAAGGAGAAGAATCAAGCTCTCATCTGGAACCCCACAGGCATGAAACAGAAAGCCAAGGTTTTCCTCCCGAGAGAAAAAAGGTGCACTGCTGCTGGGTAGCTAGCACTTTGCCATTAGATACTCCTTACAAGCACCACAAGTAGAGGAGGAGATAAGAAGAGGAAGAGATCAAACCATTGCATATTCTCATTCATTTACATTAAGTGAGTTTGTATCTGAGAATAAATCCAGCTGCAGAATACTTGGGAAAAATTACTGGAAGGCAGATTTGTTCACAGTTCTCACCTCATGGTCCTTTCACACGCAAAACTCCCATTAGCTTGTGCATTTGAAACACAGACAGGATTCTACACCAATTTGCCCAGGCATCCTCAATATATATTCGTTTAGATACCAGAGTAAAAACCAGTCAGGCACTCTGTAAGGACACTTGAAAAATACAATCCAAATTCTCTTTTAAAGCTGGTATTTGAAATTTTGTCTCAACACTGGGAGAGAGGGAGGTTTTCTAGGCAATTTAGAACTACTATTACTTCCAGGTAGATAGGAATCTACCCATCCAGCCAGCCATCCAAATATTAAAGGAAAGGATGGCTGTTGTCCAAAGCTGGGTTTCTGATAGCCGCAGATTGGAGAGGCCGTGGAAGAGCTGTCATTACCCACAGATTTATGTCCTGTGGTATCCTGGCAGCAGATGCTGTTGCTGCTGACAGGATCTACAGCACCAGGGATGGATGAAAGTGCCTTTCTCTGGTGGCACCGGAGAGACTTGTCAAGTGCTCAAAAGCACCTGCAGGAAGCTGCAAGATGGAAGATTGTTTCTTATTCAAATGGGCCTAAACTCCCCTCATGGAGACACAGAGAAAAACATGGGCTGGGAAGCGGCATACGGGGTAAATAATTAAGCAAGTACAATGCTGGGAAAATGAAGCTTCAGAGAAAGCAACAGAAATCCGTGTGCTCATTGAAATGAGAAATGTGACATTTAAATGACCCAGTAAGTTTCTACGAGCAGTTATGGTAGGTGTGTTGTTGTAGTGTTTAAGGGATTTCAGCCCTGATGCTTCAGGACATAAGGCAGTTGCTACCTGCTTGAGGTTGGCCAGAACCAACTTCCCTCCAGGCATGTTATTGCTGAGTTACCCATTATAGGGGTTTTAAACCATTTTCTGAAGCATCTGGTCTTGCCTCCAGTCAAAGGCAAGACACCTTAGTGATGCCAGATTAACCATTGCTCTGATGTGGTACGACAGTTTCTGTGTTCCTACAAAGGTCTAGATTAAACTCAATTTTTATTTCAGCTAAATGGTTCACTTGACAAGAATAGCTCGTAGAAATACTCAGTGGAAAAAAGAGAGGACAGGAACCTGCCCAGAATCTTTTGTGACTATGATAATTAAAGTACAGTATCAAGGGCTTTGCCTAGAAATGGTTTTAATAAGAATCGTATTATACTGTACAACGTTGTTCCAGGGAATAGATATTCCCAGTCAACTGCCAATCCACCGCATTGCTGAGATCAGTTCTGTGCCTGTTTAGTTGCCCTGACGGTGCGTTGTGACAAACCCTCTAAAAGGTTAACCTGGATTGCAACTGTTCTTGATAGTAAAGAAAACATTAACTAGGAAGCCTGGATGAATGCTAACTTAGCGAGGCTGACGGCGCCGCAAGAGTGCCTATCAAAAACGATGAAAAATTATCCCTGGGGTTTAAGCTAAAAAAGGGCACTGTCTGATTTCTGAAAAAGTGAAAACTCTTTTGATTTTAAATCCTTGTAAAGCAAAGTCAGGTTGAAGCTGTCACCGTAATCTGAATGGAAGTTCATTTCAAATCCCACACAGCCTATAATGTTCTGATTTTAAAGGTTAAACAAGCAATAGAAACACAGGTTGAGTAACCCTTGTCTTCCCCCCTATCAAACCCCAAACCAATTAAACAAACCTAAACCAGCTAAAGTAATTGGAGGCCAAATTTAACGTGGTAGCTGACATCTGGTGGGAACATTGATGGGGAGGAGGAAGATCAGGAAAACAGGAACTCTACCTAACTTGGATATAATGACTTAGCAGATTTCACTCATCTTAAAACTTCTGGCATCAGCCACTCCATAGAAAGGAAGAGTTCTCATCAGAGAAACTTTTAACACACATGAACATATGAGGAAAATGGCTTGTTCCCCTTTGCTGGTCTGGTCTGTCAAAATGAACAATTCCCACCCCAAAGCAATTTCCTCCTACTACTTTATTCAAAATACTTGGTTTTATAACACACTGGATAAGATCATTTACAGATCTCCCAAGTCCTTTTTTCCTCCTGCAAAGCCTGGGAGCTGTATCTGTCTTCCCTCCAGAAGAAGGAGGACTTATGCTCATTAAATTCACTTCTCTTAGGAAGGGGGTAGTATTTTTCTGTACCAGTGTTTTCATTACAGCATTACGAGCTCTTCTCTTCTTCACAAAGCAAGAAACACAAATGACCTTTTCTATGTATGTGTGAATTGCCAGACAGCAGGGATAAAGGTCAGTAGGTTTGGAAAGACACGCAGGACATATATAGAGAGGGGAGGAAACATTTCACTAAAACCTTACTGAAGTTGCATAAATTCTGAGTATGTGAATACCTTCATCAGCTTCCAGCGAAGGAATGGCTTCCAAGAAGCTATTCATATGTGCAAAGTTAAGCATGTGCTTCACTGTATTGAGATAGATCAGGAGAACAGATTACTTCTTATTTCCCCAGTTCTCTTATTAATTACTTCCCTGACAGGCTGCCACTCTTTCTCTCTCTTTTATCAATCCAGCCACTCACTGGCATGCAACCTCTCTCCTGATTTATGTCATCTCTAAATTTGCACCATATGAAGCTGAATGACTAGGTGACAAAGTCCTGGAGATCCGATGACTTTATCTATCATCGACTTAACCTCTTTTGCTCTTCTGCAGAGGAAAGGCCATACAACGACACAAAATTAGTGTCTCCCTAAGAAAGGAATGAAGCTTTTCTCAGGGAGCTTAGGTTCAACGTGACATCAATCCAAGGCAGGTGTCCAGCTCAAGGAGATTCATGGTTTTGCCATCAATAAAGGAAGACAAATTAACTTGCTCCTGTCTGATTTTTTTTTCCCCCAGATGCTCTCCCTAATGAATGCACCAGGAATCACAACCTCTCACTGCATAAAAATTAATGACCTCTGCGATATACCTCCAAACTCGAGCAAGGAAGTGCTGGGTGGTTATGCATATGACCCTGTTTGATGAAGTTGCTTACCTAAAACACTAGATCAACAACCTTCAGTGTTGAAGTATAACAACAGAATGAACAGCCAGAAACCAGAGCCACAACAGAAGAGCCAACAGCATAGCAATGTGTCTCGGATGGCTCCAATACCCTCTATTCCAGCTGAGAACTGTAAGAAATATTTTGTTATAAGATGGCTAATGTTGGAAAATGAAATCTTAAGGGATGAAAGTGTTGATACACGATGTCTCAGTAAGGGTTCAGGTTTCCCCTGAGGAGAAAGGAGTGGCAGAGACGTGTGATGAACTGACCATAACGCCTATTCCCTGTCCTCCTGTGCTGCTGGGGTAAAAATGTAGAGAAACAGGGAGCAAAGCTGAGCCTGGGAAGAAGGGAGGGGAGGGGGGAAGGTGTTTTAAGATTTGATTTTATTTGTCATTACCCTACTCTGATTTCATTGGTAATAAATAAAGTTAATTTTTCCCAACTCAGGTCTGTTTTGCCCGTGACCATAATTGGTGATTGATCCCTCCCTGTCATTACCTCAACCCTTTCCATGTATTTTCTCTCCCCTGCCCAGCCAAGGAGGGGAGTGATAGAGCAGGTTTAGTGGGCACCCAGCCTCCAGCCAAGGTCAACCCGCCACAGCTTGTCATCGGGGAAACAGCTAGAGCACTACAGGTTTCTGGGTCTGTAACAATTTGTAGGTAGGAAATTTTCATAGAGAACAGAGATTTTCTGGATTTTCTAACCAAGCTGACTAGAACAGCAACATGGGTAAGAGAAGGGAGTACAATTTCCACAAACTGACAAGGAAGAAAACCAATGTCAACAGTCATAACCTGATGAAAGGAGAAATCATGTGGCCACTGAGGCAAGAGAGAAGTTTCAGCAGGCATTAGGAAGCCTGGCCAACTGCCCTGTGAGCACAGCGCCTTTGCATCTATGCAACACACTCCTCTCACCCCTATCTCCTTTCAAAAATGTCCTTCTGCCGAAGTAACTTACCTGACACCGAGGACATCCCTTCACTCTTATTGCTGAAAAAATGTTTCCATTAGAAATGCAAAACCAATAGGCAAAGGTTAAAAAAAAGAGTTATTTACATCACAAGAAGCAGTTCCATATAATTTTACATTTTCTGTCTGCATTACCTTATGTCCTGATATTAAAGCTGGTAAATTAGGTTAGAATCCTGTCCATTGACCGTAGAACTACTCATAATTTAATCTTCCTAATAACATTAAGAGCGAAGCAGGACCCTTCCAAACTAAGGGTAGGATGATCTATTTAGCATTTCAAGTGTGTTTACATGCAGGGTTACTGATAACAATATCAACACACTCTATAAGGTACGAGTAGTTTCAATACGTTATTTACTGAATCCTGGAAACAGAAACCACTGCCTCATCACAGGTATAGTTTAGGCTTTTTAGGAGAATTTATTAGAGATGAAATTAAAAGTGTTCTGCAAAAGCATAATGGGGTTCTGTAGAAATGATTCAGAAATCCTGCTGTGGTGAGCAGAGAATGCTTCTTGCTCTATGTAATTGTAAAAACAGAGCAATGAATAGAGAATTAAGGGGCAGATACTTGGCACTGGCTCAGTGAAAGTAGGATTAGTCTACCTGCTGCGGATCAGGAGCTGCAGGTTCCTGTGCATGCTTTTACAAACTCCACAGAAAAACGAATGCATGTTTACCTTCCTCGCACTCATTCTGGGGTGATTTATTAAAGGAAAATTGAAAGAAGTGTAAGAGAAATGCTCACAGTCCAACAAAGGCTACCTATTGAATATATCCAACTATCCCCTACTCTGTTTTCAATTACTTTCCTTTTCATGAATTTATCCCCACTACACACAGACTCTTTTTTAAAAAAATATATAAATAAATAAAAGCTTTTCTGCAATAGAATAACACAACTCTTCCAAAATAAGTGTGAAGTGCCTTTTTTTGGTACACTGCTTGTAAGCATCTTGCATAAATAATAAAACCAGAACAAATGTTTCTGCCTTTCAAGAGTTTTCTACGGCAGACTAACTCCAAGGGTGAAGCATTTCAAAGGCTACTCTATGTTGCAATCACTATGCACAAGTAAATATTAAAAAACAGTGAAATTGAGCCAGGAGTTAGGATGAGATATGGGTAGGAATTTCTGAACTAGCTGGCTCCAATAGTTACGACACATCAAGAAAAAATAGGCAGAAGAGCACCATAGAGTTAGATGTAGGCTAAGGACTGAAGCACAGGTTTTGCTTTTCATGTGGTGTCGGACACTCATATTTAAAGTACACTAAGGAGCGGTCGTGTCCATTTCTTACCACTTACCACAGAAAACAAAGTAACAAAATCCACTGCATCCTTTCCAGACAGAAATCACATATGTGTAAATGTGTTTTTCCATAAATGACTCCTAGTATGTTTGAAACAATAAATCACCTCCTTTTTTCATCTATTTCTGTCTCCTTTTAATGTCTTATTTAGTTATCTCAGCAATACTTCTTTTTTTTTTTTTTTAACCCAGGCTAAGAACTAGTCTGGGATTCATGAATTTAAAAAGCATTTGTGGCTTGGCTGACAGCCCTGAGGGACCCCACTGTGGATTGCAGGAGATGAGCATGCAGTCAGGAATGATATCCCTTCTCTTATGACCTCCAGTTTTCTTGACAGACAAAACACCTCGCAGAGTTGTAAGATAAAGGTCTGGGATGATTTTTGAGGCCACAAAGATTCTGAAAGTCATTTTTATATTCTTTTTAATGGTATAAAAAAGGGACAGCAGCTATACTAGTGCTATAAATGACTTTGTGAAGAATCTCTCCTGATCTTCACACCCCAGATTCTCTGTCACAGGCACAAGTCTAATGTTTTCATTCATCATCTCAGCACAGATAAAAATGATCAATTTTTTGAGGAGCTTGTCGTCTTTGGATTACTTCTTTTAAACATATAACCTTATCTATTCAAGGTGGATGCCTGGCTCAACTGTGACCTTGTCAATCTCATTAAGTCTTGAATGAATTTCCTCAAATTTTCTTATCAATCAAGGTAATTGCTTCTTGCAGGAAATCCAATCTTCTGTTAACCACATCATTACCTGGTGATCGAAGTCCTCAAATTCTGTGTAAGCTGGAATCACTCAAATCACCCAAGAGAATAGAGAAGCCAAATTTATAAACAAATCTCCACAGGTCATTTCCATTTCAGTGATTCCCCAGTTTGTCAGATACCTTGAACTATTTTGAAGAATTAAATATAGTTTTATATCACACTCTAGAGTCATAAAAGATGACACTATCCTTGCAAAGGCTGTGTAAGATGGAAGAATATGAAAAGAAGGAAGAAAAAAACGTCTCTGGAAGAAGTGGATTTTAAGCAGGGGTCTGAATACTATAGTAGACGGAACCCTAAGATTGTAAGAAAATCCATGTAGATGGGGTGAAACGTCCATTTAATCTAAATTCTTCCTACCCAGGAAAGAGTGTAAGAACAGGGCAGGGATGTATGACACCTCCTCAGAGGAGTTTCCTGGCTGTTAGCAACCCGCAGCTTTTCTGAGCCGGGGCGGTCTGGTTATATTTAACAGCCCCCACTGGATTTTCCTTTTTTGAGTCTGTCCAGCTGATTTGAACCTACACAAGCTTTTAGCACGTACAATATCTCCATCTCTATTTTACCCATGAGTGGCTTGGATGCCATGCTAATTCAGGCCAGAGAGAAAACGCTTAACTTTGAAATACGGGAATGGAATTAAGATGATTGTGAAGAAAGGTTTGGGAAGGGCTGGGAGCAAGTCAGGAAACTTGCTGTTCGGTTGATGCAGATCTTAGCAAGATTTACTGAGAGGTGCCCTACTTTCAGTGACTACATGTGTTCTTCTACCAACACAACAGCTCTCCTGCTGTGGAGACGGTGTTGCATACTAATAATTCTGAGCTTTTATGTATCAAAAATAATTATGTCATGCACAAAAATAAATCAGTATTTCCAGTACCAACTAATATTTTTGCCAATATAGAGCTCTGATCTCTTATTTTCAACATTTGAGAAGAAAATATATTAATATAGAAATCTCTCTTATCCTCTCTCCTAAGGAGCTAGGCAGAAGCCCTTGTCCTGTTAAGTTAGTGGGAATGCCAACAGTGACTTCAGTGCAGCCAAGATTTTTGCTCTTGGTGTGTTGTAGTGAAACTGGTGGGAAATCTACCCAGACCCCTGAACAAAATTAGCAAATTCCTCCCCACGTACAAATCTGAGGTGCCTACGCATACAAGTAAGTGTATGGCACTAAGTAAATCCCTTAACTACTTAGATTTAGGTATATATGGGCTTTTCAAACTTTAATGTAAGAGAGTATACAATCCAGGCCAT
This sequence comes from Rhynochetos jubatus, assembly GCA_027574665.1. Lineage (NCBI taxonomy): Eukaryota > Metazoa > Chordata > Aves > Eurypygiformes > Rhynochetidae > Rhynochetos > Rhynochetos jubatus. The sequence goes on along the minus strand of CM050654.1, from coordinate 5,572,579 downwards.
ATATCTATACGCCTTCCAATTCACCCCAATTAACACAAACGCTGAGTCCACTGATGTTGCCTGCGAAGGAGGGATGCTGGATGACAGCCTCAAACAAACTGAAGTCAAACTCTGTTCTCTCAGGAAAACCATGTTTAAATTTTCTCCCACCTCATGTCCTGTTCCACACAAGTAATTCATCACACTGTAAACCTTATTTTGCACTACAGTATTTCTCAGTCTGTTAAGCTGCAGGTTAATTTTCCTCCCATCTCCAGGCCGTTATGTTGTTGGAATGGTTACTTTCCTTCTGTTTCCAAACTTATTAGCTTATCAGAATAACTCAAATTGAATGCATAAGATGGAAAGATGCTTCCCAGTGGTTAGAGTATCTTTGGCTAGTATTTGATTGATGCTAGCACTTCTCCTGACCACAACTACTTCACACTCATTCATAAAACTTACCAGGTAATACCGAGTTACAACGCAGAGCTGCAACAGAGAAATTGCCAGAGGATGTGTGTGAGCCCAGCGCCTCGAGCCATCTCTGATGCCGCACAGTGAGCCAAAAGGACTAGGCATTTACGTGCTGAGCGAAGATATCCACAGCTTGAAGGTATGACGGGTTTTTGCTTGTGGGGAAGAATTACAACTTCAAATTTTCTGGAATAGACTCAGAAAAGGCCCAAGGCGGATCTAGGAGCTAAGACAGACCCTGCTGGGTGTGAAGTGGGAGGGTGTTTTACCTCTTGCAAGGACTACCTGGCACTACACTTTTCAAGTGACCATGGCCCCTCTGCACCATGGGTAGGATTTTGGCACATCCAGATACAGATCCCATCTCTGCTCTGGAAACTGTCACATAATGCAAACCTAATAACTTATAATTAGGGTTGGATTTCTCTTATTTTGTTCCCGTCCCCCAAACAAGAAACCTAACACTGTGACTGAAACAGAATAATGATTTTTATGGAGCCTTTTGTAAAAAGATCACTAAGAAGAACAGAAAATATGTTATCACCAGAGAATTGCGGCTATCTGCCGGAGGACTGAAGAACAAGAAAATGACTGTGATTGTACTTTACAGTTCACCTCTTAGACAAACAGGAGGAACACAAGGAACCCAAGGACAAGGGCAGCACAGAAAAGGAGACACACGTGTGAGCTACACAAAGTCACCAGCCACTTTACTTTCCCTTTTACGTGACCTAAATCTTTCCCTTTTATCTCTTGCTCTGCTCTCATAAGGAAAATAAATGCTGGATTTCCAGATAGCCTGCACGGGGACAATGACTATATTTAAGCCTAAAAAAGATTTTTGGCTGACTGCAAAATTTCAAGACATGTTTTGCATTAAAAATAAGACAAAGGCAACCACAAGGTTTTCATCTTTTCCGAAGCGGAATTCTCCACAGCCGGTGCCCATCCAAAGAAGGATACAACAGCTTTCCACTCGCAAACTTCTAGGTAGCTCTGCAGAACCTGGGGAGTCCTTACAGGATGCATTTCAGTACTATTACCTAGGAGGAGTCAGTCATTAGCAATAAACCTAGCCTAGGACAAACAGCAGATGGAAAGAACAAAGGTCCCAAAAAGCAATAAAGCAGCAGCTTCTCTTAAGCGGAAGGAGAAGATGCTGCAACGCGTTAGTGCCAGGAGGAAGACTGCAGAAGATGAGTATGTCCAGACTTTATCTGTTCAGAAAAAGATTCACAAATTACTATTCCTTACATACTCTCAAAATGAGCTTCAGTCTTCTCTCATGCTTCTCTCTATAGCTGAAGGTGAGAGATGGGCCTCTCCAGAGTACACGCCAGGGAAGTCTAACCTCAGGGCTATGAATGGCCTCCAGCAAAACCCATCTCCCTCCACCAGCCTAAAAAGGGATTGAAGAGAGTTTGGCCTTTTAAACCCAAGCTTGGTTTATGTAACCTCATGTAGAGGAAGCCTAAAAAAGCTCCTTCTGGGGATGTTTAATCCATTTTGATAGGCATCTCACATGCCTACAATAATGACAGGATCTCAAGAAATGACATTATTATACAGTGAGAGCTTTATTTTATCATTTTTATTAGCCTAGTCTATGTGCTGGTATCCCCCCAGGGATCTCAATCAATGCTCAGGGCTTTTGATTCAGCACCAAAATCTATTCTTATATAGTGAGAGTAGGATCCCAAGAAACTGTCACACCACATACTGTATGCTAAGAACATACTGCTGACATTTAAGATCGGAAAATTAATATCTTTATTTTTTAAAATTACTATAGCAGTGTGTTTATAGATGCAGAATTAAGCCTTTGCTCTATTATTCACACTGTTGCCACCGACGTGAATGTCTCCTATACTAATTGAGTTTAAAGGTTACGGTGCACCCTTCCAGATGTAGTGGCCCTTTTAATCAGCCAAACAAATAACGCAGCAAAATCGTGAAAAAGAGTTTAAAAATCCTGCTGGATGATAGACAGAAGTCAAGCTTAAAAATATTCACTTGAAATTTCCTTTTTCTAATGCTTAATGTTCCTTGCCTATAGGTATGGAATTATCTGTAAAGGTAATTCCAAGATAAAAATAAATATAAAATTATCGCTAAATAAATAATTGCTTCTTTGTTGCTCATGCATCATATAATTAATACCATGATGTGATCTAACATGTTAAGGAAATAAGAATTTGCCTTCAGCAGGCTGAAAGAAATTTGTTTATTAGTTTACTGTGATTCAATTTATGAAAATGTGCTTCATTGATCTTTGCAAAAGAACTTTAATTGGAAATGAATATCACAATCTATTTACCACACCACTAAACCCGGTCTGCTACAGTTCATTTAAACTACACCTGCTACTTAATTTTCCAATAAGAGCAAAACTTTGAATTAATACAATAAGAAGCGCTTAGAAAGTAGGCTCGGCAGACCACTGTTTTAATCAAGGTGTTCCTTGCGTGCCCTTATGAAATTCTGCTAGGAGCTGATTGGGATTTTGTGTAATGTTTACATCAGAGCTCGAGTTCAGACACTGTGCATTTTGATTACTGCTTTCAACATGCAAAGTCATTCCTCCTTTGCCTGAAAGATCTAAAATCTATACCCAGCATGCAGATTGAGAACGATTTGAATGTTTTGGACCACTGATGCTCCTGCCTTCAAGCAAGGGCAAAAAGACCAAAATGAGCCCTTTCCATCGTTGGTGTGATCTCTTGAGATTTAACAGGGGGGCTGTGTCATGTGTACCTAAGTAAGTAAATTGAGGAATAAGAGAACAGGGTACAATACCCTCATGTCCTCATCCTTATATTTAAGCAAGAGTCTGAGCAATCCTAAAGGTTTTGGAATCTCTAGAAACTGAATTATTTATGGGCTTTTTCCAAGGACATATGCCACATCTACCATCTTTATTACTAGATGGAGCAAGGGGTCCCTTTTAGTTGGGCTGACTAGGGATGAAGAATCACCCGTGTGTCCCTGTCCATGGCAGGGGGGTTGGAACTAGGTGATCTTTAAGGTCCTTGCCCACCCAAACCGCTCCATGATTCTCTGATTCTATGTTTTGTTATGACACTGTCACAGAATTCAGGGTAGAGGCCCCTCTTGCCAAAAGACGGGAGGAAATAGCATTGCCAGGTTCAGCTGGCTTCATGTGAGTCTTCACACCCCTCCCCTCCTCCTAGCCACAGCACATCCTCATGGCTCAGTTCAGATTTATAAGCACTTACGGTTTGTCAGAAAGGCTAAATTCCTTGCAACACTGCACAGAGGCCCACAACCAAGTGCAAAGTCAGGGCTGTTATCCTTATCATTTAATACAGCAGGACAGTAGGAAGCATGCAGGATGAGCTACAAGAAGAGAAAGGCCGAGCCCCAGTGACTATGACCGTGCCACGGGCATCCCATCTCCCCAGAGAATCAGAGGAGCCACCAGCATGGCTTGCCACCGTGATGCAAAGCATCCCGCCATGCAGCAGCAGGTCACAGTTACTCTGGTGAGGAGCTGAAGTGACACATGCTGAACATACTTTACATACAGATGAATGAAAAATTCATCGGGAATAACAAAAGATTGATCTGGATATCTCTGACAATTTCTCATGACTGCTTCACTGGAGTCTCTTCGATCCAACACACGAGTTACAACAGCAATAACCCTGTAACTGGGCTAGGACTGGGAGATTTTTCCCCAAAATAATCATGACACTCACATATAGTCCCCCATCCCCTTCTTCCCACTGGTCAGTCATTCCTGTGCTTAACTGTGGGGCCAAGACTTAGTTTTGATTTAGTAAAGTTCCTCAGCAGTGAGCTTACTAAAAATATATAGCTATGCCTGCTGGAATCTGTTTATCCTGATTAAAAAACAAGACCTCAGTGAAACACTGTAGTGTGCTTCATAAAGCCTTTTTCATTTTAACACAGTGTGTAATTAATAGGATTCTTTTAACATGATTACCTTTGTGCAATATTTTAAGAGATTCTGAAAAATTAATTCTTTTACAGGTTATACTCAGATCATTATAATTTTTCATTAAAGATGTTTTGCAGGGTCAACTTCTGACCCTGCATTTTGAAAAAATTGAAAGCACTAACTACTGCAGATTTATCACGTCAAGAAAACACAGTATTGTAAAGCTTCATTGGGAACTTTGCCCTCTGGCTAGTCAGACCGTCTCTGACAGAATTATTTTCTTCCTCTAGAAACAGCCATTTGTCAAAATTGAAACTGCTCCCCTGAATGAGGAGGTTTCAGGTGATTCTCCAGATCTGGAAAAATGTTGGATAAAATTTAGGAATGACCAGAATATTCCTTCTGATGTCTTTGGGATGAGAAATCTCAATGGGAGGTTTGTTCAAAACCCCTTTCCATTTTGACATTTCACTTCAGGTCTATTTCCAAAAAGGTGACATATAAAATGGAAAAGAATGAGGCTTGTAATGAAATACTTTTTTAAAATATCAAAAGTAAATATTTTCACTGGCCACACGATTCTTCCCCCCTGCATGCCAACGTATGAAAATTGTCAGATCGCCTTTTATCTCAAGTGGGAATATTCTTACAGGGAGGGACGAACGGCTTCTGTTTAGGGCTGTTCTCCATCTTGTAACAACAGGAGTGAGCACCTATGCGGAAAATGCAGGAGGAGTGCTGACAACATGGCCACACTCTTCGGCAGGCCAAGATATGCTGAGGAGGTCTGTGCGACGAATTCTGCTAATGCTTCACCGCGTCAGAGAATGAAGGAAGGTCCTTTAGCAGGGCCCATTTTTCCTGACTTTCTGCATGGGCCTATGAGTTGGACTGTTACATTAATTTTCCTGCACTTAAATTGTTCCCTACTGGCTTGTGAAAGTATGATTAATATTCTTCAGGAATCTGTTATTAATTCTTCATTACAGTGTAGTCACACAAAAGGCAAGGGGAATATTATGTCTGGCTTGTTGCACCTCACCAACCATTTCAATAAATATCTTAAAGAACAGAGGGTGTGCAGAGAATGAAGAGTACCAGGGATTGCTTACATTCCATGCACTGCAAAATAGATCACCGATCTGTCTGATTTAATAAAAAAATAGTACAGAGCAGAGTTAAATCATAGAGTTGGATGTTGAAAAGTAGAGTATTCTGAATGTGCCTTAATATATTCAGCACTGAGACGGATATGTATTATATATGTTATTTATTTTAGCTGCACAAAGGCAAAAAGTTGGCTTTTGTATGCTATACTGTTCTAATAAATATCGTGGTTCCAAAACAAAATTATGAATGGTATTAAAAATGAAGTACACCCAAAACACATGACCTGTAAATAAAGAATATCCTATGGGGGGAAAAAGAGCTGAAAGAATTCACCAGTGAATAAATACAACGCAGCATAATTACAGGCTCTTGTGTTTTTCAGCCAGGGTACAATCACACAGTTTACTCAAAAGTCTTCTAACATCCTTTGGGTACATATTGCATTTACGAGAAAGCTTTCTTTTGTGAGCTCTCTCTCTTCGCCGCCTGGCCCCTCACACTCTTTAAACGTACTTTTGGGAAAAAGTCGGCACTTGAAAGGGGATGGAGCAGATTCTTGGAGAAATAATTGGCTTTTTGAAGTTCTAATTTTGACCATTCTCCCTTTCTCAGATCCACCAAGGTCCAAATTCCACTGATGTTCACAGCTATTTTTCAGTTGGCACTGACTGGCCTTGGATCACACCTTTTTTCGCTAGGTCCTAAATTTATTTATTTATTATCTTTTTCTGGCTATTAAAGAGAGGGAAAACATTAATAATTCATTTATGCTAAGTTATCACCTTACTATTTTTAGTTAAGACACTTCAGCGATTCAATCCTTTTACAGATACTATACTACCACGGTGATGCAAGTATGTGCGATCACACGTATTTAGTGCCGGCTGTGCCCACTTCCCCCATTATGTATCTCCTGGCAACATTCAAAGAGTAAAGATAGAAACAGCCAATTTGCCAAATCCTAATCGCTACGGCTAACTTTAAGGGAGCTGTAATTCTGAAGTAACATGACATTACGAGTGGACCGCAGCACTGTGTGTTAATGCCAGCTAATTAGGGTTTCAGCTATTCCACCAAGTCAGATGAGATCTGGTACTGTCATTTTTTTTTTTTTCCTGCAGGTCACAGATATTCAAGAAAAACACTCTAAGTCTGGGAGATATGTAAGTATTTATATATAGTACTCTGACTCTTTGAGTCTTCTACAACGCTGGGAAAATTGATATCGGAAATCCAGTTAAAACCAAAGTCAGGGAGATCTTTTATAGAGATTATTTACTTTAAAAGAACCCAAATACAGTATCTTAAATCCATTTGTCATTGATACAAATGGATTTGCCTCTTTCTTGCTTTGATCAATGGGAATTTGGTAGTTTGTGAGGGAGTTAAGCTTTCCAAAGCTTTCCAAAGGCAAAAAAAGGCTGCCACAGGTTGTCTTTGTGGAAGCACCAACTAGCAACAATGATAAAATTTGACTGATTTGCTAAACCATGAAATCAAAGCTTGCTTTGTTCAGAGCATTAGCACATTTTCTTTTGACTATGTATTACAGAAGGTGCACTTAAAAAGAAAAAAGATAGAATGAAGCTATTGGGATTGAGATCATGGGGATATTGAATTAAAACCAGGTTCACTCTGTTAACCAGTAACACAAGTTTGTATTAAGATACATTTTAAAGCAATCTTGGGATCCGAAAATAAACTGTCTAGATATGAATGTGAACCAGCTCAAGAAGGCTGTTATTATCACAGACAAAGCTGAAGCTTTATGAATGAAGGTAGACTGGCTCATTCAAGGTACACAACTGGATATAGCACCAGTCTCAGAGAGGGATAAAAGCAGCTTGCTCCCCCAACACAAATTCCACATGTTGAAGTGGATTACAGAAGACACACGTTCTAATGAAAAGTACTGCAGAGCGAACACTCCTGAGATGACAAGGAGGTGAGAACTCGTTCTCCAAACCCCACTCTCCAAACCTCTCTTCCTCCCAGTGCCTTGGCACTCCTTAGAGCTCTCAATCACTCCTTTCTGTTAAGTACTTGCTGTCTCATTTCCCTCCTGCTCATCATTTACCTGCTTCAGCTCCTCTTTGTTCCCTGAACTTTACCTCCCTCCCCCTCAGTAACTAACCTCATCTTCAAGCACGATCTCCAGCCTTGGCCATCCTTGTAGCGGGAACCTTGCAGTACAAGTACTATGTTAAGAGGAGTTTCATCGCATCTGTGATTGATGCACACTTCCCAAGGCGCACAACACAGTGCCCAGGGAAGCAGCAAGGCCAAGTTGGACTAGGACAAGGTGAAAGTGCCTTCTAAGAAGTGACAAGACACCCTCCTTTTTCCTTCCATTCTCTTGCCATCATTCAGATTAGCTGTGGAAGGTAGAAGTTCAAGGATGAAACGCTGTAAATGTGGATGTCCAGAAAGATGGACACCAATCACTTCAGAACATGCGAGAAACAGAACGTGGTCTTGACCTTCATTATGTGTCTTTTAAAATATTTAATCTTCATAAACAGATACGAAAACTCCAGCAGTATAACATATCAAAGGTGAGGCACATCTCACCCCTCCTGAGCTATCCACAGGTTATGTGTCTTGATTATACTTGTGATTTATTTAAACCATTTTTGGATGAGATGAATCATCATTCAGAAAATAGCTCTTTATGTCTCCAGAGACCACAGAGGGAGCAACTTCTAGATGATTAGTCACATTAAGATGGAGTCTTTCACAGATAGATGAACAAACTGTACAAATTAGGAAGATGTAGTGGAATGTTTTTCCTGATTCACAACCGAAAAAATGTTAACTGGCTATACTTTGCAAACTCCTGACTTTGTTTAAACTTATTTAAACAACAGAATGTCATTAGAAAAGCAACTTCTAATGTTCCATTCAAGCACTGATATTGATTTGGTAAAATTTGAAGACGTGGTCAGACAGAAATTGGCATTAGCCCTAAGCGTAAAGATACACCTTTAGAACTATTCTTTCTCACAAAATGCATGGTTCACATGAAAAACTTCTTTTGTGATCACTTACCGGTTCAGTCTTAAATGACTGATCTTCTTCATAGCACAAAATAAGCTGTTCACAATCAATGTACCAGCCAAACCTGGCAGAGAAAAAAATTGAGGAAATGTAGTTACAGGTGACATGAAAATATAAGAGAGATCCAACAATATAAAATAAGCAATAGAGCTTTGATAAAAGAGTATGGTGAACTGGATTCAGAAATATTCATTCATCAAACAGATCTGGAGAAGGCTGCACTGGCATTCTGAATTTGGATAAACTGCACAGGTTTTGATCAGCCTCTAGAAAGACCCAGGAATTGCTGCTTCATTTAGGATATATACTAGAGAAGGATTTTCATGTAATTCAAACAAACACATAGTATAGAGAAAGAATAAGAAAATTCTGATTCAAAATTAAGTATGAATAGATACAGGGACTGGGAAAATTGGGATTCATATTGCACTGTCTGGGTGTGAAAAGATCTAACTTAAAGATTCAAAGCAACTCCAGTTGCAGCTTATCAAGAGGAATATGTTGAATTTGTAGGGGCCAGATTCCAGTTGCTTTTCTCATATTGAATTAACAGCCTTCCTTTACAAAATGCTCCTCTTAAATCTATGAGTCCACTCTTGAAGGAACAACATCACATCCAGCGTTCGTTCTGAATTGATATAAACGCATCACAGATGTCTGGTAAAGATAGTCCCTACTATCTGTAGCTGCACAGTATCGAGTGGTTGTCATCTTAATATTGATTATCGGTCAGATTACAGATGCAGGTTGCAGATGCGTGTGAATGAGAGATTCCCACAACACCACGAAGTGGAATTAGCTTTCTCACGAAAACACAATAGTTTAACAAACCACTTTTTGCTTGGGTGAAACATTAAGATGCCTTGGCTTTTAACACAAAGATTTACTGCGTATTTATTCCAATCAAACTCCTAACACAAACAGAAATGAGTTCTAAACGAGTTACAATCTTCTAAGATCCAGGAGCCATTTGTTGGATGTGTGAAAAAGTCACAATGGAAGCAAAGATGCTTCAAGGGAAGGGAAAGCAACGGGCAGGCACAAAAGAGGGTGTTCCCCATGAAAAGGTGGATGCGATGCGAGCACACTCAGCTCCACTCCCAGGTGAGGGGCTGCAGCGTGGTGCATTCAGCCCACGGCACGCTGGCAGGGGCACAGACAGACAGACAACTGCGGATAACTCCTCTAGCAGTCTGTGCAATATATATCTACATAAGTGCAGAATCCAAAGGCTTAGCTTTCATTGTCCACAGGAGAAGAAATGGCAAGCTGCACAGGTTTAACTTGTCATGGATGTCTGGGAAGTAAGTCAGGGGCATAGACCTTGCAGACAGCAGAGACTGGCCAATGCCAAGAGCCAGAGATGGGGAGCCTGGCTGTCCATAGGGAAACCCGAGGCAGCTTGGAGAAAGCAGGATATAGAACAATAGCATAGGGTGAGGAGTTTACTTTCCCACATTTAGCTTGTTAGAAAATAAGACTATTGCAAAATAGTGCAGTTATCTTGCGATAAGAACAATCTTTCTGAGTATCAGAACCTTATCTATCAACTTCGAAGTCTTTCCTGAGACTCTGAACTCATTTGTGTTGCACTGACCATTACAATTCCCTGCTAAGGGATATGTTTGAAAGGAACGGCTACTCTTCTCGCTCTTGGGAACACAACCTTAAACACAGAAAAAATTCTTGGTAGAAACTAGGGAAGGTCTACAGACTGGCATATGGCTCATCAACGAGTTCACAGCAACCCAACCCACTGATCAGTGTTCACTGATTGTGCTTCCTACCTCTTCTGCTTCCAACATGCCAGGCCTGAGAAAAACGTATTCGATCATAGGATAAACAGGGATGTACAGCACAAGAGAAGGCGTATTAATGCCCTTTTCCAAGTTCCTCCTGCAACTTCACCCAGAATTCTGTGTAAACTGTAGTTTAACAGCTTTGTCTAAAGGGAAACAGGTGGCAAGCTTAAGGAGAAGATCAAGGAAACGAGGGGCCTAAGAGATGTAATGTAGCAGCTCAAAAGTGGAGTCTGAGTGAGGGTAAGTCTGATGTGATAATGTAAGCTCCAAGAGTAAGGATGACATTGTAAAAGGAAGAAAAACATACAGGAAGATAACTCAGTATGCATCGACCAATTATGAATAAATGTAACCTAGAAATAAAAACCATTAGAAATGTGAGCTCTTCAAACAGCCTTACAGTCAGCTAGTGGGGAGCAAGAAAAACCCTGCTTAAATGATATTTTAAAAGGGCTGTAAACTTTATGTATAAGGGAGAAACCCATCTGTGATTAGAATGACACAACAATATTTGTGGTTTAGGCCATGAATTGATCTTCAACAGGAGTTGAGGTGACACCAGGACACTATACGTAACTCTGAACAGTATAGAATAATGGACCACAGGAAAAGTCAGTCCGTTTCAATCAGGTAAGTAGTATGCTAGGCTCTTTCATGAGCTGGAACCAGTGTTTTCCAGTACCTTCTGTGGATGATGAAACACGTCTTATACATGCACCCTCAGCGTTTCATTAAGTCTTTCACTTACCCATATGTTTAGTTAGATTTCAATGACTGAAAATTACTAGGCATACCAAGATTCACTTGCCATCCAACCTTTTTAAAGGTTGGTAAGTTAATGGATCTAACATTTAGAGACCAATTTTACCCTTTGTACGTTCCTATTAACTTCCACAGAGTAGCAACAGGAAAGATTGCTGCAAAGTTCCCTCATGTGGTTAATTTATCTGTATAAAGACTTAGAAAGAGATGCAATACAAAAAACGTTTTGGCTTGAGAGGGAGAGGGAATGGACATTATAGACACAGAAGATGGGAAGGCAAATAGGAAAGGAAGGACTTGAAATAGTAATGTCTTGGCAATAAATGCCAGCCTACCTGAATCCAAAGGCAATGAAAAGAAAAAGCAGATTAAAAAGGGTGCAAATAACAATATTTTGAATTGCTAAAGATATTGTTTTCTCTTTGGAATAACTGTTTTATCATACACATTAAAATGTATGATTTGCTTCATTAATCACACTCATTTCCCTTTCAGAGGTACGGATATGATCACGACTTATTTCACAGGACTAATATAAAAAGGTTGTGCTTTTCTTTTATTTCATTTGAGTGTTCAGTCTCATTACTGTGAAAAACATTTTCACCCTGAAAAGTTTAAACGCTTTGTATCTGAATGTACAGGCTGCAGTAGCCAGCAGCATCTTTTACCTGCCTGTAGTTTCAATTCCCAATTTCCTTTCCTGACTTGGAAAAGAGAGATGAGCGATTAATTTCTAAACAGGTTACCGAGAATAAAAGATCTGGTTTGAGATTTTTGGACTCAGAGAGAGCAAAACCAGCTGCAGCATGAATTAAAAGGTGAAGAAGACAAGACAAATATACGCAGATACACTGGTACGGTTTTGGAGTTACATGGTACTCAGTTAAAACGACACATATTAACAGATGGATTAATAAGGAGTGAAGAGGAAACAATCTGGAGAATCTGAATGGAGCCAAACATTAAATGTTAGAAATACATGGGGAAATTACTTACTGAATCATGAAAAGGAAGGAATGATGGGTTATTCTAACAAAGAAACTCAGAAAGGCAAAGTTCAGCAATAGCACAGTTGAAATGCTTCCCCCTAAGATGCATTAAATGAAATTCATTTAATATGAAGAAAGCTTCTCCTGAATTTATGGGCAGAATTTGTCTTTGTGCAGCTACCAAGGAGAAAAGGCAAGTGAGATCGCACTGAATAACAATCATCAGAAGAAGAAGTGGCAAATTTTCAAAGACAAACTGTATCAGTGGAGAGCTGTCTGGAAAAGCAGGCTATTCTCTCCACAAAAAAGAACTCTGGATGAACAACAGGCATGTCTTCAAAATATTTTTTCAGTCAATATGTTAGTCAATCTTGCCAGAACTGCTTTTACAAAGGGAAAATAGTCCATAGGTATTTATCACTGAAAGTGTTGCTTTGGTATGAAATTACAGGGGATTCATTAAAACCATGCTCTTGGGCAGGTGTTTTTTCTGGAAACTAAAAGAAAAAACCTTAAAGAAAAAAAAAGAAGTAGTATATGAAAGTAACAGAAGTCATGATTCACAGCTGGTATAAACTGGAAGGAATTCTTTGCCTTCCTATTGCACACACGCTTCTTTGAAGCAGCTGCCTGATGACAGCAGTGCCCTTCGTTTCTTTCACCTATTCATCGTTTCTGCTCTTCTCCAGTCCTTGTTTCATTCCACTACAAAAATGAGCAGAAAAGAGAGTAAAAGGTAGGTGTCCCTATTGTGTTTTCCAATTGTTCCCTTCCCATCATCTGCAAAGTCCACATGACTGGACTTTCTTTGGATTTTACTTTCCACAAATTATATCCCAGTAGCAAAAGCACTGCCTTTCCACATGTAAAATGTTTGTCAAGAGCACACGCTGGAGATGCTGCTGGGACATAACTTCCTTCTCAGCACAGGAACTTACTTGATTTACAACAGCTGCAGGTCATGTCCTGTGTTGCACAGAGTAGTACCAGTAAGTTGAATAAAGGTATGCTCAAAAAATTGTGAACTGGATCTTCAACCATTACAGAACGGTAGACACATTTCAGAGTTACAAAAATGTCAACTCTCCAGCAAGGAAAATGGCACAGAAAAAGAGGGTCCAACGTTTCAACATAAGAAAATTACAATTAACATCTCAAAGTGACCTCAGCTGAGGTTCTGGTTTATCGGTTTAAATGTCTTTTTCACCTTCAAAGATCAAGTCTGTATGTACCTGATTTCTCCAGTATCAGCTACAGCATCCCTTGAGTCATGTATCTTTAATCCTGCAAAGCAGAGGTGACAGCACGTTTGCCACTTGTTTCTAGAAGTTAGATGAGTTCCCTGAATAACTGGTGAACTCCAGAGCTCCTAAATCAAGAGGGAGCATTCATATTAACAATTGGTTTCCATGAATCTGCATCTTGGTAAGCTCCAGCTAAGCTTACTATTCATTTTATCTTACTGAATTTATTTTTGCTCCCTCTGATAATCTGTGTGTGTGTCTCCTTCACTAAAAGCTCTAGATATTACATTTTTATTTGTATGTTAATTGAAATAGCTGCTGAAACAAAAAGGATAGGATTGGAATGATCACAAATGGGAGCAGAGTCTACTCGAATATCTTCATCCTCTGTGCCTCAATGGTATGTCTGCACTTAAAACATTTTCCTCATTAAACACAAAGTGTTGGAGCAATATAAAATGCTGCCAACATTCTTCTAATTCATCGTTGGTTTGGAATAAAGCTTTTCATTCCATTTGAGCTCAAGTGGCAAGGATGCATGTGAATAATTAAAAAAGTACCAACAAAACAAATCTACCTACGTTTGCTGGGAATAAAACATCCTGCAATTTAGTAGGCAAAGGGTAAAGAGAAACATCACCATCCAAACTCAAGGAAACTCCTCAGTAGTAACTGGATCACAACAATATCATATAATATCTGATAACCTATTACCCCATTTGGGATACCTCCCATCTGCACCCACAAACACGTAGCGGCACTAGCTCTCAGTATCTTTACCCAGCATCCCGAGGCAGCAGGAGGCTCACCTCATCCCCTTTTATGAATTTTCATCCGTTCTGCCAACATGTGGGCCCATCAGCCTGAAGTAAAGCTTGCTCACTCCATTAGAAAGAGTGTTTCTCTGTCCAATTGGTGTTACACAATACATCAAGATGAAAGGCAGAAAACCAGCCTCCGTCCTTCATCTTTCTCTCAAAAGCCGGTATGTCCTCTCTACCTTTCTCTGGAACTAAATTTAGGTTCTTAAGATAGCTAAGTAACATCTCCTGTGTAACAAGGGAAAAACTCTTAAGTTCTTATGCAATATGAACAATATCCAGTAATCCAGAGGTAGAGCAAATCACCTGAGACTTTTAATGTAAGAATCTAAGCTTTTCAGAATTCATTTTGAGGGAAAAGAATGTTTGTCATCTAGGAATAGCCACATTATTGGAGTTCTTATGGCCAGCATATGTGAAAAGCAGTACAAAGTGCATAGAAACCAGAAGTTCGGGAGTATTACTGCCAGAAATACCATCAGATACACAAGCATGGGTGCCCCTGAGCACTCTGACAAGTCACTCCCAGTTCAAACCCGCACCTTTCACAGGTTTTCCTTCACTGAGAAACACACTGGGCTGAAAGAGTTGTTCTCCGATAGGAAAGAAATGAAGATATAAACTCAGAATGATAATATGGAAAAATAATCAATATTCTCTGTAGCAGGCAGTCACACTAAATGCAGATGATATGCACTATATGATCCCATTTACTGACTGTGAACCGCATGAAGGCACGGTGGATTCACTCCTCCGAATGGTCAGACATGGATTATTGTTATTGCCGCTTATTTTATGGCACACAAATGGTGAGCTAAGCACTTCAGAGAAGTGGAAAGATATAGTCCCCTTATCCCAGAAGGCGTGTTAATTCATGGGCTGAAACCCAGGGCTTAGGAACTCTCCTTACTCTCCTGCACATTGACCGCGTCCAGCTTTCACAATTTCCAAGGCACTCAAACTAAAGAACTGAAGGGGAATATGAAAGAATAATTCAGGTTGTTACAGCGTGAAGGCCTAAGGCAATTAATGCTTCGATCCACAGGCAAAGTGCTGCATGCATTTCCCTAACAACCTGAGATATGCTAATTTAGGAAAGGAAAAAAAACCCAAACAAACACAATGACTTGTAAAATTTGAACCTGAGAAGTTCAAGCACTAAACTATTGAAACTTTTGAAATGTAACTTCATATGCAGGGATGGCAAGGTGTTTGTCTCCTTGACAGTCAAACGATACACATTCAACGTCTCCTCTAGGAAAGAACATACTCGTAGACTATAAGCTAACTGAAGTTATGCCTGCAGTTACCGGTGAGTGCTCGACACCAGCATCTGCTCTCACCAGCTCCAAAGCTGCACGTAGCATCAGGCTCACTTGCACTATGTTAGCCCAAAGCAGAGGCTGTTAGTCCTGGTGGAGCAACAACATAACTCATCACAGAATCATAGAATGGTTTGGGTTGGAAGGGACCTTAAAGCCCATCCAGTTCCAACCCCCTGCCATGGGCAGGGACACCCTCCACTAGACCAGGTTGCTCCAAGCCTCATCCAGCCTGGCCTTGGACACTGCCAGGGATGGGGCACCCACAGCTTCTCTGGGCAACCTGTCCCAGTGCCTCCCCACCCTCTCTGGGAAGAATTTCTTCCTGACGTCCAATCTAAATCTCCTCGCTTTCAATTTAAACCCATCACCACTTGTCCTATGACTGCAGGCCCTTGCAAAAAGTCCCCCCCAGCTTTGTTGTATGCTCCCTTCAGGTACTGGAAGGTGTTGTAAGATCGCCCTGGAGCCTTCCCTTCTCTACTAGTCTAGATACTCATGATTCCATATTTATTGTGCATCACATACATACCTGCAAGGCTGCTACATGGGAACAGCATTCAGAGACACAACACACAGACTATTACCTTTACAGAGAGTCTTGTTTTCATGTGTTCTGCAGACACACGCTTCACAATGCCATGGGGGAGCTCATGAGGGACTCTACAACGGTACCCCAATAGATGATGTATGATCCAGACTCAGAGACTTCTCTGCTCAGTGCCAGTGCTGGGGCAACTGTCCAACCAAATACAGCAAAAAGCAGAACATGAACATGCACGTTTGATGCGTGTCAGTGAAATGAAGAAAATGTGACACCTTGGATGGGGTTTTGATATTGCAGATACCTTATACTATGCCACGATTTAGCTGTGACAGAGGGTTGGCTTGACTAGCCTGGTTTTGCACGTGTCCTCTGTAACAACACAGCAGCTTATCAGCTTCTCACACAAACATCTTTGTTCTCCCTTGCAGTCTGCACACGCAGCACAGCCTTCCTCAATTACTTTGTTAACCACCACATTGCCTTTTTCCTGCTTCTTTTAGACCTACCTATTTCAAAATGACTGTAAGAAAACAATAAATAATAACATTTACAATATCGGGGAAAACCCAGGGTATATTTGCATGATGATTTTTCCAGACAGACAGACATTAAACAGCTGCTTTTCTGAAGAAACAGCAGCAGCACAACAGGATTTAATTTACTTGGAGTCGAGAGCTACCTGCAATACCCACAAAATAAAGACCCGCCAACAGAGAAATCATTTAAGGCATCTCAGAGAAGCATAAAACATAACACACTAACAACAATATCCTGAACATATGGTTTTCTTGAGTTTCATTCCTGTGAACACGTTATAGATGACTTTTCAAAATTAAAAGCAATAACAGTGCTTCTCAATAAATCACAATACAGAAGTCGCTGGTAAACACATTATGGCAAAGATCTATCTTGATTCCAGCAAAATAACAGCTCCTAGTAATTCTTGCACTGAGCCTCTCTCTTATGTGTATATATATTACCTCTTACTACACCATATCCCAGTGGTATATATTAGATTGTACTTTCGCTCCCATACTTCATATGGCACTTGTATATGCTTATATAAAATCTTGGGGCTTATGTACGTTCCTGGGGGGAAAAAAGCCCAGGACTATATGGATGAAGATAACAGCAGCCCGATGCCGTGCCAGTTCCGCCTACAGCCTGGAGGCGTTGCTGTGTGTTATGAACATCGATTGACCAGCTGTGTGGGTGTACCTGGAGGAGGGACCCAGCGATTCACAGCTGCTTTGCTGCCCTTGGGAAGACGTTTTCAGCTCTCATACCGCACTCTGGACGCTGTTCTGCTCTAACCTCTGCGGGGTCTGAATCAGCACACAGCTAGGCTGGAAATGAAAACTTCACCTCTCTCTTGTTGGATCCCTTCCGACTCAATAGGAATTCAAGATTCGGATTTCTTAAACTGTGTCATTCTTCCTGAAAAATTGCTTGCTGGTGGCCCCACGAAGAAAAATGCATTTTCCGCCATGCAGTGTCACATTTCTCTTTATATTAATCACTTCTTGGTCTTAATAACACATACAAAACCATAAAGGACAGTACCGTAGAGCCAGAACGCCTGACAGCTTCCACAGCTTTGGCACTGATGTTACTCAGATGATGAAAGGCATGTCCAGTGGCAACGCCTGAAAGGTTCAATATATTGTATTTCCATAAATTCTGCAGTCTTTGGGGAAAGCCCGCTGTCCGCAGCGTAACCAGAACTCCTGTTAAATCTCTCAGATTCCTCCGCTGCTGCCCTTTCAGACGTTGTCACATGTGTTTCAGTGTTTAGCAGAGAATAAACTAGCCTGAATGCTTCTTTTGCTATTTTAATTAAGCTCATGTTTCCACCTACTTACATTTTCTTTAAAAATGCATAGAACTATGAATTAAATATACACATCATTACTCATCAAATTGTTTATCTCTGTACGAATTTTATATATATACACACATTAAACATTCATGTGCTCCTTCTCCTTTTCAGAACATAGTAACTCCTAGCTCCTTATTCTCCCACGTTGGTGTTTCCAGTCGTATTGTATGAGTTGAAGATCATTTAGGTAAACGCATCCTTAGGGACTTGTGCCTAAAAATTCCTAATTAAGTGGTGTTGTTTTCCCTATATTAGTAGTGGAGAGCTACCCATATGCTTATGTTAAGCCTGACAGATCTTTGATTACCCCTCAGCTTGTAGTTCTGCAGCTAGAACGCCGTTTAGATACGTTCCATAGTTGTTAATGGCTCAACACACTGAGACCTTGAAGAATAACAACCAAGGTTATTTAGTAACGTAAGGCAATCAAATAAAACAGACTTCACCATGTATGCAGAAGGAGCAAATGCTTTGCTGATTTTAGGGCATATGTTTCTTTAAAGTTCTCAGAACATAAATGATTTAACCGCTACACAGACGCACAAACACAAAATCAAAAGCCGAATTTACTGCAAACTTTGCAAGCTGCAATAAATAGGTAAAGACATAAATTGCTGGCAATTAGGAATTTACTGAAGAGGGTAGTTAGGGGAATTGCGCTGATTCAGGGAGATGAAATGCAAATACATCGTGCTTACACGTACGGGGCCACTGCACCTGTGCCCTAGCTGAAGCACGACATCAGCAAGCCCGACCCAACACTCAGACCCCGAGGATGCGGATCACAGTGCAGCGGTGAAATCCTAGAGATACGGTATTTCCACTGGGATGCTGACTGGAGCTGTGGGTGTTTGGCACCTCTGGAGACGACACCAATGCTGTACTTACAAACCAAAACCATGCAAGCAAGCACTGACTGCCACCAACACCGCTTCCAGTTACGTACTTGAGATGTTTTAAAACTCTCAGCAGCGAGAGGCTGGAGTCCTTCTCTCGGAGAATGTCTCACTGCCTCCTCACATCCTACTTTTCCATCACACTGAAGGGCAACGGTTGTAAGAAATCACTAGCCCTGTAAGAATTGCCTGGCTATAGCTGGATTATCATTAGGGGAAGCACTATTTCAGTTCCTGGAGATTACACTGCTAAGTGAGGCCACCCATGGATAGGCATGGATCAAAATATCCCCGCCACCTGTGGGTTAGCCAGCCTCTACGTATTGAGGTTACTCCTCTACCAGTGCATTCAGCTTACAACAAATCCTTGTGGAGTAGCTGTGGGAAAAGGGTTGAGGGCTGGGTGAGATACCTCTCCCAGGAATATTCAGCATGGCAATGCCACTTCTACAGGGGCTCTGGCAGTGGGCTGAAACAGAAGGGTGATGACATGTAAGCCAAAGGAAATAGAGGTGGGAAGGAGCGTACCTGAACCTCTGCAGCACATGGCAATGATGCAGAGACTCAGTGAAGCTGATACACAAATGAAACAGAGCTTCATGGTTGTCGCAGAGCCTCGGCGGGCAGGAATGCCCCTCCTTTAGCAGTAACCTGCCATAACCCAAGTCCCCAGGCTGCTACGCAGGCGGCAGATGAGCTTCTATGCCTCGAAAAGTCTTTCTTTTGGATCCAAGCACACGGTTCAATAACCCAGGTTTGCACTTAGCATCCAGTTGTTGGCGTTCATGATTGCTTGAGTCTCTGCGCTAGTGCCTGCAAGGTCCTCTGCCCCCAGATCAAGCGGGGTACGGCAGCCGGCAGAGGCAGCCGTCGGCAGGAGTAGCAACTATTGTTCGGATTCAGTCTATAGCTAAAATAAGCTGTAACACAAGCCAGGCACGAGGGAAATCCATTCAATGAGCAGCTTGAACAAATCTATGTTCAATTAATGTAGCTTTTCAAACACTGTGACAGTGTTTGTGCTCTAAGAAGATGGTTAAGACATTGCTGCCACCAATCATTACGGCAGTTCTCCTTCCTCTCGGGAAGCAGTGTCAGTCCAGGAAGGGAGCACAATTAGCAGTAACAAGAGAGTATGTGGGGGAGTGCAGGATGAAAGGCAAGACTGAAATTACTATTGCGGTATTCCTTAGAAGAAAAGGAACTTATGAAGAGAGGATGAGGACACGGAGGCAAAAGATGGAAAGGGAAGGAAAGAGGGAAACTTCAGAGACAAGAACAGGCAGAGAGTGGAAAAGGAATGGGAGAAAATTTGGAGGAAAATCAAACAGAATGAGCAGATTGTAGAAATAAAAACATTATTCTGTGACCCATGGTATTAACGTTATCTAATTTTGGGGTAGATTTGGATCTTCTGTTGCCTGGCTGCTGCCGTCCTTGCCACAACTGCCCTGTTAACCCCACCTATTCCATTTGGTCAGCATAGACAAGGAACAGCTGCGAGCTACACGATGGATAGTACTGGATAGCTGTTGTCTGCCAGATATAAAGTATAAGGGCTGAACTCTCCTGCACATTCCTCCGCCCTCTGCTCACACTCTGTCCTCTCCCCAGTCACTTGTTTTCCTGAAGCCTTAAGGGAGTTTGCCATCTCGTACTGTGCTGCCCCTCCTTCCGGTTTAGCTGCAATTAGCAAACGGGTTCCAAGTTATTAAAGGAGGATTGACAAACCCACGGAGGGTCTGACAGATGGACCAATTACATAAGCCTTATTTCCTTAGGCATCCAGGCTGAAAAGAGGACAAACCGTGAGGAACACGAATCATGCTGCGAGTAAAGAGAGAGTGCGTGGGTAGGTGGCTGAAGGGGTGGGGGAGCAAGGGAATACAAGACAAAAGAGATGGCTGTAAGGGAGTTCACAGGGAAGGGAATGAGCAACAGAAGGTGATGATGTTACTGGAAGGGGTCTGGAGTTACGTGTCAGAAAAGGCAGCTGGGTTTTGAAAGGAAAGAGTGTGACCTGGAGCCATAAGATGCTCTGTAATGACAGGAGAGCCCTGGGAGAAAGACTTTGCTGGGAATGTGATCCAGGAAGTAATAAAGGGAGAGCAAAAAGTTAGGGGATGAGGTAAAGGACAGAGAAGCTGTGAGTAACTGTTGAAGCCTTCGAGGGATGAAGGAAAACTGAAGAATAGATCTCTCGTTTTTGCAAAGTGAGATTCACTGAATTTGATGTTGCTATGGTGATTTACACCACCTGAGGACCCAGGTTCAACTGTTTAAGGCAATGCATATAATTACTCCTTTTATTTTCCCAAATAAGTACTTGCAGCCTCCTGCTTACCTATAATATGTTTCATAATTCAGAAATCTGCTGTGGTCTGACAGATTATTGATGTACTCACGTTACCAAAGCTAATAGCGGTCTTAACCAGAAAGGCGCAATTAAATATGTCATGAAACAAATGCCCTTTACAAATTAAATGGTACCTGTGTTTTATTTAACAGATTCGTACAAAAGAGAAAAGAAGCAAAATTCAGCTTTTAGAAGACTGTTTTAATTTAAAAAGTAAAGGACAGACAATAACAAAGGAGAGCGCTCCAAGAGTGATACAGAGAAAGCCATGGTATCCTGTGTAGACAGCAGGGATCCAAGAGTCCAGTTCAGCATTACCACAAACTTCCCTACAACTTTTGGCAAGTTATTTAAACCCCTATGCTTCTGTTCCTCAAGCTGAATAACTGCTGAAACTAAACTTACCCTAAGGATGTATTTTGAGACTTCAGTAATAATTCCTAAGTGCTTTGAGAAGTGCTACATCATGTCAGCGAAGAACGTCATTATTAAAATTGCGCTTCAGAAACCATCATTAACACGGATTTGCTGCATAGCTAAAACTGCGCCAAAACCAAAAAAAAAAAAAAATTAGCTTGCAAATCAAAAAGCTCCCATCGACACCCAGGAGAGAGGCACAGGCGAGAGCTGCGCCTGTGCTGCTGCAAGGGTAGGACACGCACACCCAGCATCACCGTGTGTTGCAACGCTCAGCTGCTACTACCAGTTAACCTACAGCAGCGCAAAGCTCGCTGCAGCCCCGCGTGCACGGTCCCTTTTCGTCGGCAGGCATCCGACCAGCAGCAGCTCAGCTCAGCAGTAAAAATGCCGACGTTATGCCAGCTGGCAGATGCTGCAGTCTCAGCTGCAGCACAGGGGCAGCCTAGCAAGCACAAGTCATCGCTGGGGTTAGCTGGAAGAGGGGTGCATCGCTGGAAAGGGGTAGTATGGCCATGGTGAGGTGTCACAGACTCGATTCCTGTTCTGGCGCCTGACAGTTATTCTGTTTCTTGGTGGCACCTTTGGAAGATGAAGTTGTATCTGCTCAGGGCTCTAGGCCACCTTCCTTTGCATGGAAGTTGGTTTGGTACAGCTACTGGCTTCCTACTGAAAAATACTGCAAGATGCATTTTAGAAAGAAGCCCGCCTGAACAGAATACAGGGAGGGTGCTTCACTCAGCAACGAGTGCACGCAAGCTTTAACAAAAACATTAATTATGGGAAAAGCAGGCCTGTCTCCATCTCACTTTGCACAAAAAGTTAATAAGCTAAGGCTATTAGAAAAGGTGCTACACATTTTTTCAGAGAACACACTTTTTCCTGGAAAATCCTTAATCCTTTGAAATTCTAGGAAAGCTGCTTATAATTTGGAACTGCTCCACACAAGTTGTTCTTTCTCTCCAACATGCTTGTCTCCAATGCGGGACAAATGTTCATATAACCCAATACCATTGTTATGTAAACACCGAGATGACTGTGTACAACAAGGTTACTTGATGCTAGGAGTGCCTGCTAATGTGAAAAGCTTGTTAGCCGTCTGGTTGTCCGACAGTGCTTAACCAGCTTTGTCTATGAATTCAGATGGAAAAATTGTCACCTTTCTAAAAAAAAAACTTAGAAGAAGAGGCAATGCCTTCTCCAGTAGGTATGTAATTACCCTTTTTCAAGATTTCATTAAAAAACCCCAGTATCGTGAAGCATCCAAGGTATGTTATACTAAAATACGTCATACAAAAGTATGTTATACAAAAGTAAGCCTTTGAACTCATTTCAACCTTCTTTTAAATTTTAAGTTCTTTTATACCCATGTAGGGCAAAAAGAGTATTTTGGAAAATAAGAATAAAAGGAAGATTTAAAATCCTACCTCTGGTCTGCCCGTTTCACGCAACAAGAACAGCTGCAAATAAGACCAGGTTATATTTGTAGGGCACAGATTACATATGCATGAACTGAAAGGCTTACCAAGGCGCATGACAATGCTGAGCCAACTGAAGGGTAAAAGGTAATTTTGAATCCAGACGTACTTGAAAAATATAAGTTTTTCCACCTCCTATGAAATGGTGAGGAAAAAGGTGTTACGAGCGTTCTTCAAATCGAATGTGAAATTGTTCATTCAGCACTTTCTCTGCAGTACAGTATGTGCCTAAGCTTTATAGCTGGGATGTCTCCCATGGGAGATGCATCTCTTCAGCTGAGAACCAATGGCTTAAACCACATATTCCTGCAGACGGAAAACAGCTATATCCTTGATTTACTTGTTCCAGGACAGCACCTTACACAGCTTTTTGGACCAAATGACAAATAACTTGTACTGTGTTCATGAATCCTATCTAAGTTCACTCCAATTGGCCACTGCATCATTTAACTGTGAACCAACAGAAAGACTCTGACTCCTCTATTTGCTCATGTAGAGCAAAATCTTGCGGCTTAGTCTGAAGAAACAAAAGCAATACTTCCTGCTGTTTTCAGGCTGTATTTTAGGTAAAATATGTCAATATTCAACAACTCAGAATAGCTTCTCCTCACCCCAGGCCACAGGAGTCACTGATGAGACTCTACCTTAATGCTGGCTGGGCTCTGCGCCCAGTGCATCGCTCCAGGCAGTCGCTCCGTGCCTCCCTTTGCACCTCATCTCCGTTTGCACTGTACCTCCCTGCCTGACTCTGCTGCTCCTCCTCAGCCTTTTCATCCAACCACACAGCGTATCAGGACATCAGCATTGGTTGGGGCTCTTAATTGCAGCTCTCAGATTTAATAACAACACCCAGAATATTACTAATGAGGGTGCATAAATATTGGGCACGCTTACACAAACGCTCTCCCACGGTCACCCTTCCTAGCATCTTTCAGGATTTGACAGCTCACCTTTAAAGCTGGAAAGTTAAGCTAAAAAAACCCGCATTCGTTGTGTCCTGGAAAAAGAAGGCATCCGAAAGTCACCGCAATCAATCTGAATACTTTCCTGTTAAAATCTAACCCTTACAGCTTTGTTTTGTTATATTTGTCAGATCCTCAGATTCCTCTTGTAATAATGTGCTCTCTCCCCCGAGACCTACCAGTGCCTTTCATCAGCAACAGCCTTCCAGAAGTTCCACTTAGCTCACAAAGCAAACACAATGTTTGGCATAATATTTCAAAAAGGTCATACTGTGCTTCCTAACTTAATGGCCATTTATATTGCTTTACAACATTTAAATTCACACTCTGCTATCAAGTGGAGCCATGCCATCTAAAAATAAATGCTTAAAAGCTAAATAAAAAAAATGCCCTAGATACCTGAGTTTGGAAATGTTTTCTGCTTATCTGAACACAAATTCTGATGCCCTTCTTCACAAGTCCTTTAATTCAAGGGTAGGTCCACTGAAAATAGCAGGCTAGATGCTAAGGCCCTTACTCCCAGGTATTAGATAGTGCCATAGGTTCCAAAATACCCACGATCTACCTCATAAGGCCAGCAGCACAGCATCCAAGTACCTCGAATTTAGGATTTATTTTCACAATTCGCCTTTGAAAGAAGGAAAGGGTATTAATGCCACAGGACAAGGACACACAGAGAAATACAAAGCACGCGTATGCCACGTGCAACAGTCAGAGACCCGCTCTACGATCCACGAACTAGCGCCAATCCAGAAGTCCGGAAACCATACCAGCCTGACACTGAGCCAAACCTGGAGTCCTGGTTCCTGTTAGTGAAAAGGAATTTCACTACAGCTGACAGTGCCATTTCAGAATGCGGCTGCTGAAAAGTCAAAACAGAAGCACTTGCCCATAGGTAACCACTTCAACTAAAAAGCTGACAGTAACTCTTCTTTTGCTGAAATGGAGAAGTTTCAACCTAAACTATTGTTTCTTTGAGGCAGTAAAATCTGCTTAACCAGCACAACAAAGCTTCACCAGAATTTAAAGCAAGCACAGCTTGAAAATACAGCCACTATCATTAAAGTAAGACATCCTTTACCACTCTTACACACGTCCATAGACAGTGATGTATCCCATCAATTCCTTCACTTAGGTATGAAATCAGCTGAAGGGTACAGGGCATTTCTTTGTGACCTGAATTATTACTTATTTCTACTCGAACCACTGCATCCACACCTTTTTTACCCGCCCAAGTGAAGTAGCTCCACACAGAGCCCCCTGAGGTACAAGCTCTAAAGCCACAAAACTGAAACAGCTGGTGTTCTGCAGGTATATGGGGCACAAACAGTTAAAAATGTTGACATTTCCCACATCACAGTGTTTACCTAAACCTGTAGTATTTGCAGTGATTCCCTATGCTTTCAGGGGGAACCACTGCAAATGCCACCGAGCTAATTTTTGCTTCCTAATTTGCATTTTCTAGTACATATTTCGTTTTATTGTCTTTCAAGCTACACCAAATCTTTGAAAACTGCAGTGTGCCAAAGTTGTCGGCAATCCACACTGACAATTTCACAGGTCTGGGAATCCTCCCTCATTCATTTGTTCCCACTTACTACAACCACAGCTTTTCACTCACTTCCATATGAAGACAGAGCAGTCCAAGTATTTCAAATATGCACATTCAACATTCTCTTTTCCAGGGTATGTTAATTTATAAAACCCCCAATTTTATGAAGAAATGCTCTATCAAGCTAAAAATTGGCACATCAATACTGTAGTAGATGAGAAAAAGGTACCCGAAATAAAAAGCATGATTTTGCTCTCTTTACGTTACTTTTCAAGTAACCATGCTATGTAATTCTGTTATTTTAAAAATTCCCATTTCCTACCAAAAGATGATAAAGGCCAGATGAATCCAAAAATGTTATTGTGGGTCCATTTTGTAATTAGCAATGTTCAAATTTACCATGCCGTGCAGTTACTTCTGTATCCCTTATCTCTCGTGAATCCTGAATCTTGCTCATGCCGATATCACGAGGGATTATGCATATCATGTCTGAAATTTAACGCACGTTTTACGCTGATTTCAAGTCTCCACTATTTTTTCCTTCAGGTCCACCATGGAACGGTGTTTAAGGCACGTATACAAAAGGCTATAAGAACACTTAGCCTAAACCCAAATGCCACAAAAGCCACGCGTAATTTTTCAAATGGAGGTGGACCCGACAACATTAGACAGATCTCAGGCAGGTCTATTCAGCGTCTTCCCCTTAGGATGACTATTCGGACTTCCTTAATTTTTCTTTGATCTCTCCTCAAAATATCGTCTGACTTTCATGATAGCCAAATATGCTGGGAGGCTTTTCGTTGACTTCCAAGGACTTTAGGTGAAAAAATCAGCACATACTTCCGTAGCTCTCACAGGCAGCGGCTCTCTCCCCACACTACACCAAAAGCCTTTCCAGTACCTTGAGCCACATAGCACTGGGGAGGAAGACAAAACTGGGACTGTTTTTTCTTCCTCTAGAAAACAGCAGTAGAAAACCCCCTCAAATTTCTGCAACAGATGCTACGTCTAGACAGAGAAGTGACAGCAGTCACCTACGACATCGCACCCTGCAGCTCTGCTCCGCAGACCTGCTGTCCTGTCCTGAGCAGGATGGGAGGTGGCCGAGGATGGAAGATGGCCAAGGTGGCCGACAGCATTTTCCTTTCCATTTGTAAAGATTCTGGAAACGATATAGCCCAGAAACTCTGCCCAAAAGAGGATCTCTGCGCCTCGAGCTGACAGAGATCACACCGAAATGAGACCGTCTGACTGACAGGACCCCTGAAGAACTGCCTCGGCCCCACGCAGCAGCTGCCGCAGCTTAACACCAGGATGCGCTTCCGCTCCGGACATCTGACAGGGGCTTTTAATGCTAAAGATGGTATTTTGTAAGAGCTGTTTATATCCCCATACGGCCTCACCACTGGCTGTGCAGTGACTTGGTGAGAGTCCACAAGTGTATAGAAACAGGAGCAGTCAACAAACAGGTACTTTCGAATAAAATAACCTTGTTCCTGCTACAAATAGAGACAAATACCGCAATATTCTGAAGTTAATTGCCAAACTCAGGAAAGTAACAGTTGCGGTGAATTATTTCATCTTATAAACTTTCTTCCTTTGGGCACAAACTACTTTCAGTATTTACCATTTAAATAACGAAATGATATTCTTCCACGAACAGAGAGAATAAACGAGAAATCAGATGCATGGTCACCTCCCGTCACATTTTTGTGGATCTATAATGAAATATTTGAGAAACCGTATATGCTGCCTCCGATCATGATTGTTCCGTTCATTAGTAACACATTTGCAAGCAAACTCTCAACCCCACTGCCAATTAAAGCTACTTAGTAGTGTTTGGAAGTTAATTAATAGCAAATCAAAGTTCTGAATTTCATGCAAATTTTTCATCCATACATCAAATTTATCTCATTGTTGGTATTTCAGGAGTTGTTTTGGTCAAATTATTTCCATCCAACAAAGGAAGGAAGTAAAATGGCCTTTGTGCTTCGCTTCTTGGTGTCAATGGAAGCCATTCTTCAGGATATTTTACCAAGTATTTCCAAAGAATCCTTTCTGCCTCTTTGCATTTGTAGTAGCTGTCTATATTACACTAGCATTAACAGAAATTCTGTCAAAAACTGGAAAATTAAATCCTTCAAGGTCCTAATCGACTTCACACTCACGCGACAGTGTTACTCCCTTCCAGTTAGAAGCCTACCAGGTGTGTTAAAGGAAGCAAAATGAAACCATCTACTCATCAGATAAGTAGGTATATCTAAGATAGATGATTTCTTTTTTGTCACATTGAAATATTTATATGGTAAAAATGAATTAAAACGGACATGCAATAGTAGAGAAAAGCTGAAGAACAGCTCAGGGGGAAAAAAAAAGGTCATAATTATTTGTCAGGCTTTCATGCTAATTAACTGATGGAGCATTTGTTCCGTAAGCTTTCTGTCACCTTGTTTTTCACAGAGAATTAGCTAGTTCTTTCACCATTTTGCTTCTACGCACTATGTAGTATTGCCAGGTCCAGACTGGGGGCAAGATTCTACCCCAGCCCTGGGTCACTGAGACATCTCATGAAGGGTCACGTGGTGCATCCCCTTTGCATGAGGAAATCCTGCAGCTGCCCAAGCTAAATGTGCAGCTTCCTGAGACTGCTTTGCCCTAGGAAAGCAAGGAACCGTTTGCTGGAAACCGAGGGAATCCAAAGTCGGGCGCCTGGTGAAGCTATAGTGAATAGGGAAAGGTCCGTTTGTGACTTGGTGCTGTATTGCACACTAAGAGCGGTGACTGGGCTAGAGATCCAAATCCTAGCTAGGGCCTAATTAGCCTCCTTCCCCTGCCTTGGGAATTCCTCAAGGTCAGGGCCAAATTCTACATTGTTAATTTTTCTGTGTCACCAACACACAAGGAAGGAGGACTGCAATCCTCCAGATTAAAGCGGTAGAGCTGTAGTGGCCTTATTTGCATTAGCATTCTTACGCATCTCGTCTGGATCAAGAGTCAACAGCGCACATCTGCCTTGCTGAATCCCTGGGGCCACTGACTTCGGCAGAGTTGAAGGGGACGTGAAACCTCCACTGACCACAACATCCGACTCAAGATTGCAAATTGCTCGTTCAGGAGCCCATCATGATTTCAGAAGTCAGCGGGAAGAACAAGGGGCCACTAGAAACGGAACATAATCAATTCATTTTGATAACTGCTATTTTAAAGAACGGTTGAGGTCAGCTGTAAAATACAGCTGTAATTGTACAGCTTAGCCTGTAAAATTACTCTTTGCTAATACAGCTATGCCAGCTTACACTGAGCAAGCTGTGCTAGGGAGCTTATGGAAACATTAAATTTGCTTAAAATTCCACTCTGTTTCAACAGGATGACACTCCGAAGGATGTCTGGAGGGACTGTTAGTTTATACGTAATGCACAATTCTGAGTCACCAGTCAGCTGTGGGATATAATTGTCTATGTAATTCTAATGGTGACCTACTGAATAGAAGCTAAAACCAGACAAAAACCATTAAATTACTAGTTATTCTGAACTAAAATGTGTTTAAAGTGGGTTTGTGATGGCCAGAACCTTTTTGTATGCTCCACTGCACGTCAGCATGTCAGAAGACATAACAAATAAAGAGATCACAAATCTCTGTAGTTTCTTCTGGTATCACTTTAAAATAATGCTTCATCTGATCTTCTAACTATATTTAAATTAATTAAAACCCATTTATCATTACGTGTTCTCTGAAGTACTTGAGGATTTGAAGTCAGTTTTTCTTGCTCTATTGAACATCCTAGTTTTCTGAGCGGGTAGGATGTGACCTATAAATTACCACGATGAATAATTTAATGAGTAAGAACGTGGGTCAGTTTTTCATTAAAATTAAAAGGTCCTGATGCTCTGTTGTCAGATTATCAAGTGCTGCTGCAAAGGGAAACAACGCGCTGTCAAGGCAGAGGGATGATGTTTTACATCCCGTTTGCCCTGGTGTAAGGAGCACATCATGTTACAGGACAAGGCATAGGCAGAACCATTACGCTCTTTTCCAAGGGCAGCAAGCAATTCTGATTTATTCACTGAGAAGAAATTTCTTGCTGGTTGAAACTCGCTTTCATGATCACAAAGGGTCAATGCACCACTTAATTCCTATATAAATCTTCTGAAGATGGACAAATTTCAAGTAGCACAATGGTGTGTCATTTCTGCCAATCTGAGGGAAAGACGGTGTTACTGATAATTCCTTCTTCTGATCCAAGGGGTTTGAAAGTCAGAGAAATGTGAGCAGGTTGTCAAGTTATGGAGACTGCTAGTGAAAGACAGGTTTTAGGGTATTTTTTAAAATGTAGTAACGAAGCCTCAAAGCATTATTGTGCATTTTACACAGACAGAAACTACCAACAGTACAAGATGCAGCTGAGAATCCTTAAAGAAACAGTCGAATGTAAACTATTGTCATGGTTTAGGCCCACAGCACCACGCAGCCGCTTGCTCACTCCTACCCCGCTGGGATGGGGAGGAGAAAATACAAGGAAAGGCTTGTGGGTCAAGACAGGGAGGGATTACTCACCAGTTATGGTCATGGGCAAAACAGACTCGACCTGGGGAGGGGAACCAATCTAATTAGTTACCAATCAAATCAGAGTAGGACAATGAGAAACAGAACCAGATCTTAAAACCCCTTCCCCCCATGCCTCCCTTCTTCCCAGGCTCAGCTTTGCTCCCCATTTCTCTCCCTCCTCCCTGCCAGCAGTGCAGGGGGACAGTGAAACTGTTTACAAAGTATTCAGTTCACCAAAGATCTCGCATAGAGAGCTGAAATTTCTCTAGATTACCATCGTGGCCATTTGTCAGAACCGCGAAGGAGAAAAGCTCAGCTAGAAACGTGATGTTTTTCCATCAGTGTGCCGCTGCTCTGGTTTGCACATGACCTCAGCCTTAGCCCAGGGGTGGCACTGGATGAAACTCTATGTCAGGCCAAGGGGCCGCATTAATGCTCAAAGACTGAAAGCTGCTTTTAGGCACCGCGAGGTTCCTCTCTTACCATTCTTGTCAAGGACAGGAAGCACCTTTGCATCTCCATCCAATCTGCCACTTTGCCAAACCACTCAATTCCCAAGTGAAAAGGGAACATATCTGACAGGGCTGACATTTTCCATCTAAGACAGTTTTCTGATGAGAAAGCAAGGGGAGGATTGGTACAGAAATGGCAACTTCTTGCCCTAAAAGGAGAGCTGTCACCTACAGAATGCCTCCCTGACCTTCTTAAGAGTGAGCTGCTCCAGCTCAGCTCTGCAATCTGTTGTGCAGGTAGATACTTTGCAAATTTGGTGGTTATTTACTGATTTATAACAGTGTCCTTCACAGAGATTTACAAGATTGTATGAAGCACAACAAAGAAATGCTCCAAGTATCTCATCTCAAGTGAGCAGACAGAGAGAATTTTTAATGTTTGACCTTAAACATACTGAAAGTATAATATGGTTTCATCTGTTTTCTCAAACGAGAGAAACATCTATACCAAGAAACTGCAGAGGACATAAACAGCACATGAAGTGAATTACTTGACCTGAAAAAGAAGGCTTTGGGCAAAGTTGTGAACATTAATCAGCATACAAAGATAAGTCAGAGCCAAGGAATGAGGATTTTTCAACAGAAATAATGAAGATTTACCTTTTAATCATGATTTTGTGCTAAAAGGGAGCTAGGGAAGCTGCCTGAATAAAGAGGTGAGAAAGACATCAATAAAAATGGCAGACAAGTATATTAGATATCTTGCTGAACTCTGAGTAGATCAAAATAGGTAATGAACAAGACAAAAAGGTAATACAGAATTACTGCAAATAATCAAGAATATCTCATATAAGATCATATAGAACAGTATCTTAGATAACACGCGCTACGGCAACAATCATTAGATATGTGAAAGAAAAAACGTGAATCAATTTCTTAATGGTTTAACTCGTGCAGCTTTGAACAGTAAATTACTTCAAAGGACCTTATAATGATTTTCTGGTGTTCTTCCTGCAAACACCACTTGATTCAGCCTAACACCCGACCGAAGAGCGAAACAAAATGTTCAAGGCAATAGTGTGAATCCCATCCGAGCTTTAGCACCCACTGTGATTTATAAAGGTGCATTCTACATGCTAATGCGCGAGGCAGAGATTGACTCCCTGCCCAGTCCATACCGGATCGTCTCGGCATACCCGCACTGGCTGTCTGCGGTCCTACAGCATCACTGTTTGCTCACCGTAGGGGAGAGAACTTGGACAAAAACATCTCCCACAAGGGAAGGAAATGCTAGGCGTTACTGGTGGGAACCCCTGGGCTTTGGAGAGGCTGTTGAGAGCAGAGGTGTGTTCATTCTCTCATTTATTGAAGATGGCTATAGGTGTCCCTGGAGATCCTGCTTTAAGGTATTTCCCTAAGCCAGCACAGGGATGCGTGTGAACCGGTAATGCAGTAACACTGGCATTTCCAGCACCTCAGCATACAAAGACAGATGAACAAGTAGCTGCCTGCCTTTTTTATCTTTTCAAGAAAAAAGGAATAACCTAGCTCATCGAGGACAGATGTCAGCCTTCTAAACACCCGAATATCAGCTAGTTCTGTGATTTCATTGACCTGAAATACAAGTTCTGAGACACAATGTGAATCTTTTGAACCTACATGCTCCATCTTACTACAAAGATGTGTTTTTAAAGAGAGGATTTTATAGTGAGCGATAAAGCATAGTAATGATTAATACCCTGATTGCCAGCAAGTGCTCTGAACGGCTCTTACTCTGCAGACATGGACATTCTCTTGCCAATGAAAAAACACAGTGGCATTTCATCTTAAAAAAACAATTGAAATAGAAAAAGCTGTAGCTGAAACTGTGAGTAACAAATGAGAAGGTCAGCGGAACAGACACAAACAGTACATAACATATATGCAACATCTGCAACTGGTGTTTTATCTACCCTATGCAGTATTCACTTTGGCAGTATTAATAAAGCTTACATTAATTTAAGAAAAAGAAAAAGGTATTACATGAAATTTTCAGATTAAAATCAATTATAACTCTTAATCAGCACCTTTTAGTAGGGTTACTAATGGAAATGCATTAATTAATGCTGGACACTTCTAAATTTATTCTGGTTTTACGAGTCACTGTTATTTGCAGTTCTGTTATCCAGAAGAACACCCGTAATTTTCAGAAAACCCAATCAAACCCTCCCAATAGAGTTTTAAACTATGATTCAGCAAAGGTTTATAGGCTCATATGTTTGAAGTCCTATCAAAATAAAATCTGAAGTAAGCATCTATCAAGTCTTTTTACAGGGATGGAACAGAAAAAAAAGCACTCCGACTTTATCCCATGCATCTCACTATCGGAAATCAAGGAGAGCTGCTGCTTCCTCTGTGCATTCCCAGAGGGCTTATGGTACTCCCAAAAGGCAAGTCAAGCTCAGACTAGGATATGAGGTAGCTCTAGAGCTGTACGTAGGTTGCATATATTCCTCTGTGCCAAGAAGCTCATAGATAAGGCAACAGCAACCTGGCCCTAAAGGCCAAAATCCAAATCTAAATATAAAATCAACATCTGGGGCAAAAACAGCTGTGAAAGAGAACTACACATATGCACAATTTGTGTACATAGAGGGGCATGCACGCAGGAGTTTAAAGTAACCAAAAGAAGAAAAAGAATTAACAAATTAAATATTTCCTCTAGATTGATGTACTAACCCTTAGCTATTTTTTTTTTTTAATAAACAGATGGAAATACAAGTTAAACCTGTATCAAAACAGTATCTGCTTAAGCAATGCTTGAGACTATTTAAAGTCAGGCTGTATAATCTTGTAAAGACATTATGTAAATGATAGGAAATATCATAGCTCGATCAAACTTCTGTCTCCCACCCCAAGTTCACTGTGTGTAGACATAAAACAGTATGATAAAACCTGGTGTAGAAAGTGGGAAATGCTTTGGATTCCTGTGAAATAAATGAAATTTCCAAACAGTTCTCGCTGGTTTGGTTTGTAAAAAGGAAAAGCAATACAGGAGTCAGAGGAGGAGAGAGAACGGTGATGGTACTGATGCAGTAGGAATCACAAACAGGTATTGGTAAGATCTACAGGTTTTTAAATTAATCTCAAGAGATAAACTAAGGATGGTTAAACACAACGCTGACTAGGAAGCAAATCCTAATAGAAAGAGTATATTTTGATTCATTGAATTTGAAAAGGTTTTGGAAAAAGATATCTGATCATCACTAAATTTTAAAGAGGTGGGAAAAGTAAATACAATTTGTGCATTTAATTATTTCCTCTCACCGCAATAAGGTTAGATAGTTGTAATATTTAAACAGATCCATACTAACTCTTCCATCTGGATGCATTAACTGGATGAATCAAAGTGAAAGAATCTTGCATAATAAGCAAGCTTACCAGCTGGGGTCCCACGTGCATGGCAGTATTGACAAGATCCTGAAAAAGCAAGTGGACACTGAGGGGCTCCTCTGATTCATCTCTCAGGCTCACAAACTGCGGTGCTGGGGTTCATGCACACTGCAGAGATGGTATGAAAAAACCCCCATCAGGATGTTACTAGGCATAAGCAAACACTCAATTGGAAATTAGGTAGAATAAGTAGAAGAAACCAGTCTGTGGTGGTAAAGGCTTTTTCACCCTCTCCAAGGAAAGACTTTAGATACAGCCCACCTATCACATCAGGGAACTATGTTATAATACAGTGGACATTGCCACTTCTTCCATGATGTTTTCAGAGTCTTACAAACTGCATGGATTTGGGATGCTTGTGCCCTCGTGGAACTAGGCAAAGAGACCCTTTCTGCTCTAAGCAACAGTGATTTATAGCCTACTTCCAACAGGAATGGGCAATAACGTAGAGTATGGAAGCTGGATTTCCTGACCTCCGCCCTGAGGATGCCAGCAGCCTCTGAGTCTTCAGAAGCCAGCACAGCTCCCAGTGAAAAGGGAGCGGGAGTACAGCAGGCTGTGCACACACACACGTTTTGTTAACCTAGGCAGCACGTGTCCAATGGCAGCAATACAAACAGTTTGGATTTCAGCTCGTCCAAGGGAACGATCATGTCTTCTGGAGTGGGTGCAGTCAGGCCACTAGCCCCCGTCACTGCGGCTTCACCCATAATCACACCCTCCTCCTCCTGGGCAGATGTATTCTCAGAAATAATTCCTTATAGCTTATATGTCAAAGATATATTAACAATTAAAGGTTTAACATAAAGAGCTTTGATACGTCTTAAGGGAATTGGAATTTATCTGTGTTAAAATGGTGTCATAAGCTGGTTAACACTTTCAAAAGTGTCTTTGGAACAGAAACAGTTTGCCTTAAGGTCAGTGATATCGTGTAATGAAGGGCTCTGCCATACTGCTGTAGGAAGGAACAAAAGGGAACAAAATATTTAAATTAGAGAACTGGGGGAGGGGGGGGAGGGGCTTTTTTCTTAAAAAAAAAAAAAGCACAGACATTAGAAATAATATTTTCACCCACATACTTGACATTACGTAAAACGAAAAAGGAAGACCAGTGAATCAGCCTTGCATCACACACTACATCAGTCCGAAAGAGCCCTGAAAACATGGGGTACGTGGAAAACTGGGCACCATATGGAGTGCGTTTACCACCACAGCAAGAGAGACCAAAACCTTTTGTGAAAAGACAACTGATTGGGTTTTTTCACCCGAAGTAAATAAACTTTATCTGGGTTCCTGTAAAGTGTCCAATTAACTGCTACATGGGAAAATTGTTAAGCTTAAAAATATTGGAAGTAGCACCAAAATTTGCTTTAAAAAAGTGTACCTGAAGGGGATGAAATAAGATGCGGTAAAAGAGAAACTATCAATTAATACAAAACCTCCAGGACTGGTCCTGAGACTCGTTTTATTTAGCATTTTCATCAGTTATCTTGGCACAAAATAGAAGACTCAAACTAATTAAACATGAATGGTGCAAAGTTAGATGGCAGTGACCATACTGATGAGGATCACAATCACATACAAGAAGAGCTGGATGACATTAAGGACTGAAGTAACAAAAATGAAATAAATGATGATAGCAAAAAGTGCAAGGCCTTGCCCTGGAGATTAATATGAATTTCTGCTATAAACTGAGGGCACAGGAGGAATATTGGCTGGTGATAGGAAGACGATGCTTCTGCAGACTGATTCAGCCACACACATCAGTGTGATGCAACCTGAGCAGGTATCGATCGCATTGAGGTGGAAGAAGGGGCGTACTAGTGTGCGGGTCATCAGGAAACTGGAGAGATGATCTTACGAGAGGGCATTGTAAGGCCCTCGTTATCTATCTCCACAAAACAAAGGCTGACAGAGGGTACAATTGCTCATTGAAATTCTGCTGAAGTTCAAATACCAACAAGGAGAGAAAGGCAGGAGAAGAAGAGGGGACTGGAACTCAGAATAAAGTTTAGAACTCTCCGGACAACAACGTTCTGAACCAGTCTTTTAAAAGCTAATAATTTTTAAAGCTAATTCCATAAAAAAGGATTATCTGACATGTTTGCCTGCAATTAGAGAGAAGTAAACACGCTCACCCAGGAGAGCCGCCTTTTACTTCTACATTTTGTGTTCCTAATGGCCAAATCCAGCTCAGTAAGACAGATGGAGCTTCATTTCTCCTGCCAAGCCTTGATCTGAACTTACAGATCTCGGAGACCAAGACAGGCAGAGACAAAAAAGAAATGCAGTCCCTATTCCATCCTACTGTGCTCTACTATTTCATCTCCAACAGCACTGTGGATATAACTTCCCTTGGAGATCTCTGCAATCTCTCAGCAAACTGGCTAAAATAAGGCAGAATTTTTCTATGTAATTCTGAATTTGGCAGTTGTTTTCATGTGATTTCCCTCATTATTTGAGTGAAGGGTTTTTAAAACCTTCATAAAATCCAAGCATGCATTACAAGAAATGACTGTGTTTATGACCTGACATTATGTCAAATAATTACATATTAATTTTAAAAATGACTGGTTTTCTTCTGATTGCAGCAGAAATGCTGCACACTCTGCCACACACATAAATCCAGAAATATTATGTCTTGCTTTGGAGAATATTAGTGTGTAAGAGTGGATTTTTTGCTCGACTTTGAAAAGTGAGCACTCACTCGGTGTATGCTGTTCTCACAGAGGCTGTTCTACATTCTGGGCAGCGGAGAGGGTTACCCATGTCACCAGAAACTGTTACACGACAGCCTCCGAGACATTTCCAACTCCACAGGTTCACCGACAGTTTAGTGACTGGAATCCAACAGTAGTTTTACTATATGACTTGGAAACAAATCTGCTTAAGTCTAGAGCTTTTCAACACAGATTTCAGGTGCAGAGGGTTTCAAATCTATGTTCGGTGATGTAACCATGAATTTTAAGTGCTCTAGTTTTAGCCACTCTCTATTAGAAACTCTTAGGGAAAGCTTGGTTTTTATCTTTCAGTCTTACTGATGTTCATAATCAAAATGAAAGACATGAAATAGTGTTTAATAATAATTAAACATTCTAACTTTAGCTTTTCTCTCAATTTAGTAGCAAGAATTTTTGCTTTATTTGCCACTGGGCAAAGAGCAATCACTGATTTGTTATAGAGACAGAATTATTAAAATTGTCCTGACCTATTTTATTTCCCTATTTATGAAAGGATATCCCCTAAAATTACATTAAAATACTTCACACTCTGCTTTCATAAATCAGAAGCCTTAGAGAGCAAGGTAGCGTCGAGACAAGGCAAATCTTCAAATTCTGAGTAATGCCTTTACTCCATCGATCTTTTACTCTGTCAAAATATTAGCTTCTCACTTTACCACATTTTCCAAGCCACATACAGCAACTACGATGTACCTGAAAAGAAAGGAAGCCCGACAGGTTATGCTCCTGTACGGTTTCCAGATTTTAATGGGGCTGACAAGTCTCAAGGACTCTCCAACTGCAACGGAGAGCGTTCTGCGCAACATTTCCCACAGCCATGACACAATAATGCAATAATCAAGTTGCTTAAAAAGAATAAAGCAGCGGCGGCAAGGAGACAAGGTAGAAACCTGTACATAGGTTAAGGGCGAACCATGGTGTAAATCTCACTGGATATTTGCCAGTAAGTATTCGTGTATTTGAACTATGATGTGCATAATTGTGTAAGTCCTTCCTTGTCTTCATAAGAAAACAGAATCAAAACTCTCATGCCACTGCAGGGGAAAGAAGGAGATTGCAATCATATTGGGCCCAGCATTACAGCACGGAATTCAAGCACAGTTTCAGCCCTGACCCTTACCTGATCAGAAATGGGCCTAATGCACTGCTGAACTGTGTTTGCTGGTAGCTGGAGTTCAGGCAGTAATTCTGTTATCAGTCCAAGGAAAATTGGCTGCAAGTGGTTTGGACAAAAAGCACTGTTGCAACTGCTCGCTGCTGTGAACACAGCAGGCAAGCCTCTGCTTTTGTCAGTGTTGTGGTTCAACCCAGCTGGCAACTCAGCACCATGTGGCTGCTCGCTCACTGGTGGGATGGGGAGGAGAATCGGGAAAAAAAGCTAGAACTTGTGGGTTGAGATAAAGACAGTTTAATAGGACAGCAAGGGAAGAGAAAATAATAATGATAAAAGAATATACAGAACAAATCATGCACAATGCAATTCCTCACCACCTGATGGCCAATGCCCAGACAGCTCCCAAGCCGTAGGCCCCCAGCTGACTCCCCTTAGTTTCTATAGTGAGCATGACATCCTATGGTACAGAATATCCATTTGGTCACTTTGGGTCAGCTGTGCCAGCTATGCTCCCTCCCAGCTTCTTGTGCTCCTCCTGGCTGGCAGAGCATGGGAAGCTGAAAAACCTTTGATTTAGTGTAAGCACTGCTTAGCAACAACCAAAACATCAGTGTGTTATCACATTATTCCCATGCAAAATCCAAAATTACAGCATTATACCAGCTACGAGGAGGAAAATTACCTCTAGCCCAGCCAAACCAGGACAGTCAGCTACTTCTTTTGAATTTTTCTATTCCTGTTCCTCCCTACAAGCAGTGTTGCAACTGCAGAATCCACAGAAACCTGTGTGTATCCAGTGTAAGACACAATCGTGTTTGGCTTTCACTCTGAAAGCAGCAGCTCTAGGAGCTCTAGGAAGCCATCTGCAGTACCTCCTTTAACTCCCAGCTTTCAAGAAGGCTGGCCTGGGAGTACTAGATTGATGGGCTGGCCTCGCCCTTCTGCTCCTGAGAAAATAGCATCGCCCCGCA
Source organism: Rhynochetos jubatus (assembly GCA_027574665.1). NCBI lineage: Eukaryota > Metazoa > Chordata > Aves > Eurypygiformes > Rhynochetidae > Rhynochetos > Rhynochetos jubatus. Next base: position 5,533,751 of record CM050654.1, on the reverse strand, counting down.
GTGCAGTCATGCTTCCACCCCAAGCGAGTGCATTTTGCTTTTTCCCTAATTTTGGGGAAGATGACATGAACAAGAACTCTTCATTTCAGTGGCCTCATTTGCCATTTCTTCAACAGCAAGAGAACTAGCGCAGCACACTCCATCTGTTGTGATGAATTATGAGCGTCCATCAGACGCAAAAGGAGTTTAGGGCCAGTCAGCTTTAACACAACGCAGCAGCCCTCTAGCCAGAGGTCTGGGAGCTGCTGTGGTTTAGCTGCCCAAGATGTTTTTTCTATAGCTCCTGGAAATCCAGCAGGCAGTTCTGAATCTCAGAAATCAGGGCTGGAGGGATGCTTAAAATGTCATTACTCCTTCTTGCCATCTCAAGGCAAGATCAACTTTACTGAAACTCTCTGTGACAGTTCTTTGTTCCTAGAGCTGTACAATGCTGGAGCTCCCACAGCTCTGGTCAGCACCCTTTTTCAGCAACAGTTAAGCAACTTTCCTTAGAAATTCACTTACATGAAGAAGTGTGCACCTCAAAGACTTAAGACAAGAATAGGTATTTCATTCAGGGCAACACAATTACCGCAGTTAATGTTGATGAGGGGAACTTAAACTTGGGATGTCAGGGGGCCTTTACTATCCTGACCCTTACAGCTATGATTCCCAGTGTTTCTGATAGTAAAAAGCCTCAAGTGAGTCTTTCATTCATGGCCTTCCTGCTTCTTAAACTCTTAGAAAGCGAGAAGATCTTTCTCGGATAAAATCAAATCAATATCTAAGGTGAGAATCGCTGGAAACATTTTTCTGTATTGCAGAGGGTTACGATGCAGACTGGAACAATTTACATTACAATTACCTGTCCTATCGTTGTAGAAAAGATCTGCAGAAAGCATAATGCAGGGAAACATTTCACTCCGCTCGCTGAGTTTGAGCAACCTATAAAGAGTTATACCGTGAAGACTCGGAGAGCCCAGCTGTTTAACGTATGCATGCACTATGCATTACTTCTAAAAATAGGGCACTGTGGAATAGGGTGGAAAAAAGGAGAAAGCCAGCAACGAAAATTCAGCCCCAAATTTTTCATTTTTTCTGTCCTAGCTGAAAAGGCAGCTTGCACAAAAAAATAAAAAAAGGGACGGTGTGACCTCACACCCTCAGCCCCCTGAACGCAGGGCGAGTGGCACCCGGCTTGTTTGCTAGCTCTGTCACGGGTGCTGCTGTATAACCTTGGACAAGTCACCTGTACCTGTTTCTCTGCCCATCTCTTTGCATTGTCTGTGTAGATCACGCAGCTTAGATCCCTAAAGGTACTTAGGCACCTAATGTCTCCGTGGACACGTCTCCAGGTCAGGCACTGTCTCTTACGCTGTGTATGTGCCAGCTTTGATCTTACCTGCCATATTTCATTGCTACTGATACAAAAATTATTGTCACAGCTCAGCTCTCAGCTCTTCTGTTCTACAATAGGAACAACAACCACAGGGCCCTGTGGGAGTTAACAAGTGAATTCGCTTCTTTTATATATTCACAGAAGTCAGGGTAAGAATTCAAACAGAAGGAAAAGCATATTGAGAATCCATGTCACAAAACCATTGTATAAAATCATACCCACAATAATTACAGCTTGATTTTAACTGTAAAATTCATACAGAAGAAAAGTATGGAAACATCAGTTATTTTGAGAAGAGAAACCTCCCCCCCCAGTATCTGCTTCTCAGCAGACAGTGAGCTCAGGGTGAGCCACCTTTCCTAAGCTTCAGCAGCCTCATGTGACCATGTCCAGAGCAAGGGGACCGAGGGGAAGTTAGGACAGTTTAAAACACGCTCCAACTTGGACCGGGAGCTGGGCAGATGCAAACGCACGCAGCTTCCCAAAATGTGATTCTTGCTCATGAAAATGAAGGCTGAAAGGTGACCTTACTGCATGTGTAAGCTTACACACCGCAGCCTAAGGGACTGATCGCAGGGAACGTGTCGGTCTTATTAGATAAAGGCATGATACAATACATCCTCTGGAAGCTATTCAGTCCTGAAAAAGATGCGATCTCATGGTGGTGTGTACTTAAATGCCGAGATGGTTACTGCAAGTGGTGGTGCACTACTTGAATATTTTAGATGCTTTGCAGAAGAGCTACTGGGAAAAAGTCTAGTGCCTTATATACTAATCTGGTCAGATGTTTGTAGTCTGGGTACAGGATGATCTGTCTCCTGATAGAGGAAGATGTCTTTCAAAATGTTAATATTTCTTATTATTTCTGTATTTCTATAGTGGCTCCTTCTGGCCTCAGAAGATGGATTTTGCCTTGGCAGAGCACTACTGCGGTGTCCTTATCCAGTCCCTGAATAGAGGCCAATGAATAACACGCCCCATTTGGCAAGTGCTTTCTCAAGTGTAAACAAGTGCATTTTTAAAATGCTCCCCCTCCTTCTGACAAAAATAAACCAAATTCGCCATATTAACTGATAAACTGTGTACTAAAGTACTGACAAAACCCAGCAATAAATAATAAAAGCCCAATTCTGCATTTTAAAAGAAGCCTTACAACAGAAAGAGAGATTACCACTTTAGGTTCCAGTAAGAACGAGGATAAAACTGCAGTAAAATTGTGTACTATGTTTTAAAAAACAAGCAGGAAGAAAGCCACTGTGAGATTTCAAATGATTACATGGTATAGTATATGTTCTGCAGGGACTGAAGTGCTCATGTATTTTTAAACATTTAGATGCTTCAGGTAATATTTCTGTTACATACAATAAAGTAAAAGGTACCCAGAAGTCTGTTTTCATTGTTCATCTTGTTCCTTAAGGAATTTAAGGAAAAACTCAAAGCCCGTATCCTGGTTTTTTTATACATACTGTACCTCCAGGAAAACCCAAATTGTAACAAGCAATAAAAGTGGGGATTAAAAGCAGGTATTTGAAATAAAAAAATTTGAGTGCTTAACTACTAGAATTTAATGTGCCTTTTTGGTCAATAATGTTTCAATATTTTCTATATTTTGACTGTTTAATATTTGGCTTGTTGCTATTTTGATACTGTTGAAAACTGTTTTCTTTTAAAAAATCAGGCATATGGCATGCAGAGCCCTCTTTTCAATAGTAAACTTCAAACACTGAGTAGGTAAAAGGAAGGTTACCAGGTTACTGGTCACTGTGATTTTTTGAAAAATCATACATTCCCACATACTCAGAATGATTCAAATTGGAAGAGACCTCAGGAAGTTATTGGGCCAAGCTTCTGCTTGAAATACTCTCTGAGTACTTTGGGAAGGCCTTAGAAAATTAAAATCCTTCCCAGGAACCAAAGTCCAGAACAGAGATAGTTACCCAAATTCTTCCCACTAGCAGAAAAGTATCATAGAATGGTTTAGGTTGGAAGGGACCTTAAAGAACTCTTAAACAAGTCTTACATCATCCAGGGCTGTACTAATAGATGCATGGCCAGTTTATCCATCTTTAACTAAGCGCTCCCTAGGCAGTACCTAGATATTGCATCCAGTTTTGGGGCCCCAATACGAGAAGGATGATGATAAACTGAAGTGAGTTCAGTGGAGGGTCACCAAGATGGTCAAGGGCTGGAGCACTTGCTCCGTGAGGTGGTGGATGGTGGCAGATTGAGAGGCAACAGGCATGAATTGAAACAAAAGAAGTTTGCCTTGGATAAAAGCAAACTTTTCTGCAATGGGGACCCTTGAGCAGTGAAAGCAGCTGCCCAGAGATGTTGTGCACTGTCCATCCTTGGAGATTTTCAAGAGCAGACTGAATAACACCCTCCAGCAGCCTGGCCTGATGTCACATCTGACCCTGCTTTGGGCAGGAGGATGGACTGGGGACTTCCTGCAGTTCCTTCCAACCAGGGTTGTCTTACCATCCTATTTTCCTCACAAGACTTAAGGCAAGTGAATTTTGAGAAAAATGGGAAAGCAACCAGGTATATGAGCTAGGAGAGAAGCAGAGTGAGTGACGAGAAATCTTTCTCTGTCCTTCTTCAAGGTGTACCTTATGCACTTTGATATGTAACATTCTGGACATGGCCTGCTGAAAGAACAGAACAACTTACAGTGTGACTGGGGAAAAAGGATAGCAAAATTGCTTTCCCAGAGAAAACACCTCATATAAACAGATGCTATCATGAAAGGGACATGGAAAGAGGTGGATAGGAAACTTCAGCTTTCTAAGCACCAGGTAAGAGAGCAGACTTTCTCTGGGGTTGGTCTTCTAGTGCTATCTCCAAGAAGAGCTAAACAGAAAACAAGATGCTCCAAACCCTCAGGCACTGTATCCCAAGAGCTGTTCCAGCGAGACTCTGAAACATTCCCGAGCAGGATGAAATGAAAAAAGAAAACTTCAAGGATTTTCAAGTGAGCTTATAGTCACAGACAGATGTGTACCACTCTGACGGTGAAGGTATTGTCCCAATACTTTATCTGAGAGAAGAACCTATACTGTCTCCAAGGAACTCAGTGTCAGGAGGAGGTAATCTGTGTTTAATTCAAAGTAAATGGCACAGAGAAGCAGCACAGAGAAACTTGTCCAATACAAGGGGTTTTTTTTTCATTCCCTGTAACTCTAAGAGATTCCCTGACATAATGACAATTTATGATTCTCTTACATTTGCCTTTGAGAGCAGAGGAATCATTAGATTGAAATGGGGCTTCGGAATCAAGAAAAAAAAATCACCAGTTGGAGAAATCCCTTCCAACAGAGGCATCTCCAATGTTAAGCCAGACTCCCATCTTGTAGACAACCACACCACTAACAATAAATGTCAGAGACAATGGCATCAAACAGGCACAGCAAGTGAATCAAATGATGGAACTAGTGCTGCGAGCATTGAAATGACACTGTGGCTGGATCCTCTAATTACTGCAAGCTCATCAGTCCAATCCTCACATCCAAACTTCCTTTTCTCCCTCACTTTGAAAGCTTCCAAAATCCACCAGAGCTTATACTTTGCCCTACATACAGAAAGGACCTTCGCCAGGAGGAAATCTCAGGTTCAGGAACAGAGATTTCAAAATAAATGGAAGCTTAAGAGTTCAGCGTGCCCATCTCTCTGGGCCCGAGGTAGAGACAGGCCATTTGGAGAAACAGCCTTTAGTGGGAAGACGCAGTGCTGTGAAGGACTGTGATTAAGTCAGGTCTTAAGGATGATGGATGTAGAATTTATACAGGGGAAAGACACAGACACTGCACTGGCACCTAAACAGTACAAACGTCTGTTGGCTGGGGCTTTCCATCCCTGATGCTTCCCGTAATCTGCATCTGAACAGTGTCTCTGAGAAGTCTAACATAAAAAAATGCTAGCAAAGGAGAAAAAAATCTTAATGTATAAAAAAACACCCAGTCCTCTGCACGTGGTACAGAGATCTCTAATACCAGCTGAGTGTGGAAAGGGGAAGCCAGCTTGCTGAACAAAATCTATCTGCATTAATACCTGAATGGGAATCTGCCTTCAGGCCTGTTATAAGAACTGGAGGATGCAAAGTCTTATTCACAGTTCCTGAGATGATTTTCCACTTTTCTTTCTATTAAGGAACACATTTGCAGCGTACAAAATTATAGTAATGAAAGAATAGTGTAGGAATTCAAAATATATTCCAGTTTAAATACAGAAAAACGGTTAACAGAGCATTTAAGAACCATGCTTGCATCATATTCCGCAGGTTAAGATTCACCGTTATCTCTAGACGAATTACATGAAGAGCCAGCATTTCTGTCAGAAATGAGAAGTCACAGAAATTATTTGCCTTCGGAGACTGATTCTGGTGTTTTTCTTATATTAAAGTCAGGTTCCTATTAAGTCTTTGGATTTACTGTGACCGTGTCCTAAATCTTAGGAAATGCCAATATTTTCCCCACTTTCTTTCCCATTTATTGCAGCATACTTCTTCTTCTTTCTGTCAGCCTCCGTAATTGGTGGAAAGTAAGAGAAAAGCCCAGCGTGGTGCTGAATCAATCTAATAGTGAGTTACAATGATTGCTGGTGGATCCGAACTCCTGGGGGGGACGGGCTGTATTTTCACAAAAGGTACTAATCTTTTTATTTTGCCATCAGGGGCTGGGGAGGAACAAGTAGGCCAAGCAAACGGCGTATCACTTAGCAGAGCTCAGTGCAGAACACAAGGGTGTTCAATGTCAGATCCAGGGTCTACCATGACACACAAGGTAAGTGGGGTTTTTTGAGGGATTTTTTTTGCCCCTTCATCCTTTTTATATACACCAGACCCTTTAATCCTTTGCTTTTGGCCAGCTAACTTCCATCCTACCTTCCCGAAGAAGGAACTACAGGGAGGTAATGCGCTCAGAAGCTTCTGCTACGTACTATTAATAGAGCACAGGAATAACTTTGAGCTGTAAAGAGTTCCTGGAGTTCAGACTCGGCATTCACTGTGATGCTAGACCAGCCCAGAGAGTATTTAAACTTTTCTGGGTGCAGACATACATTAAACACCAAGGCTAAGGTAAAAGAAACCATCTTCCCTTTGCAATTACTATTCAGCTACGGATAAGGGTGTGTTCCTTTTTTTTACTAGTGTTTGTCTTTTTCGCTACCTGGTTTTATCCATATGTATTGCAGATGAGGGAAACTAAGGATATTGTAGAGTGAAGCAAAAGAAAAAGATAACAGCTCGAGGTTTTTAGCAAAAAAGGACATAATTTCATCCAGCAAGATGCACTTAAAATTTAAAAGCAAATCAAACCCAATTTATAGCTATAGAGATATACATCAGCTAAATAAAACACAACAGTTCAGATGTTCTTGCTGAATTTCAATTACCGTAAGACCCCCTCACGTCTCAGAAATAACATTAAACAATGCTTGTTAAGCCATCTGATATTTTGAGACATATCCTTGGATGTGTATTTAAACTTTAAAAGCGATTTATACAAAACCTCTATTTTGGCTCCCTTAAAAAAATACATTAATGATTTTTATGCTCATTTAAGATAGACAGTTTCTTCCTGATAGATTCAAGTGCTAAACAGAAAATTATTTACATGATTTCAAGCATTATTGCTCTCTGATATTAATGCAGCAGCATATGAATAAATAAAATGAAGCGAATTCTTCCTCTGGAACTCACTTAAACAGCAATACTTTAAAGTCGTCCTGAACTCTACTTAAAAAACGGGGTGGGTTTGTTGGGGTATTTTAGAAGCAAAGTTAAAAAGTACATGCCAAAATGATGCAAATCAATCAGGAGCCTCTGCCTACACCTGTATTTGCTTTCAGGAAGCGTCGCATTAGTATATAACAGAAAAATTTCTCCTTGTGCTCACTTTTTGGCCGTTGTTGGGATTACGTGCCCTCCCCCTGTTTTTCAGGGCAAAGAGAGCCTGGGCGCGCGCTCCCTCAGCGACTCCATACAAACCGCTGTCACAGGAGGCAGAGAAGCCAGTAGCTCCCCATGCACCCTATTCACTGAGCCTGCAGTGATCCAACTTGACCTTCCCTGCCTGAATAAAGCTAGCCTTTCCTTATTTCTAAGCATAATCGCGCATTTTGCTCTGGTCGCTTCTACTCCCCAAACTCTGACAGCCTAAGAAAAGTGTATTGTATTTGATGACCATTTGTCAGATCATCTGCAACTCTCCCCTTCAGCAAAAAGGTCTGTGAATATAAACAGCCGTTTGACGCGAAAGCCTCCCATTCAAACACACCAACACGTACAAGCTCATTATTTTCAGCATAAAATAAATCCATTCCCTCCACCTGGAATTGGAGAGCATCCCACTCATGCTTTAAGAACAGAATATGACAGGGAAGGAAAAAAAAGAGCTGATGTATTATTCTTTGCTCAGTCCAAATTGGAAACCTACACGCCCTAATGGCATTTTCGTTTCTAAATGAGTTCTTTGAATAATATTCCCTTCCCCTCTTTCCATTAGAACCTCCAGAAATTAATAATTTAGTCCAGTCATACTGTAGGCCACATGAGTGGTAACTTTTGAATAAAACAATAACCATTCATACCCACATTTAAATTGCTGGAAGGCTTTTGAGGTTCAGTGCCAAATAACTAACCCATCTCAAGCGTCTGTAGTAACTGGGACTTAGGAAAAGCGGCTGCAGCTCAGTCAGCATTAACTTCAGTTTAGGAGTTTGCTTTTGATTCGTTACATTGATCTCCCTGGGACTTTATATCCGCTGGGAAAAGGACGCACGGAGAGTTCCATTTGCGGTAACAGGGTAACCATACCTCCTACGGCTAAACGCGGCTCCCAGGGCTGCCATTCGCCCTGGGACCTGCTGTATTGCCAGGTTACAGAGACAGAAACTAGACTGCGGCCCTTCTGTCGGCCTTTTACGAAGATCTACGATCACGACGCTAATGCCCGGCAACGCGTTGAGCGTGTACCCAAACCGAACCGATCTCAGCATCACTACGTTCGGCAATCCTGCATTTCAGGAGATTCAACATTTATGGGATCACAGTGCTCACCTCTGTGTCTTCTAAGTGCAATCAGGCTACGCGGTTGGTGAAAGGAAAACAAAAAAAGGGAAAGAAAGGAAAAACATTTCTCTACACCACATCACTGTAGAAAACTCGATCCATATATTGGCAGGTAGATCCCCTCAGAGCTGAGGTTGAAAGGTCGAAAACCGCTGCGTTTTATTACAAGGGAGCACAATGACAATTGCAGAGGCTCGACTCGCAAGACCCCGGAGGGTTTAATCCTCAGTGGTGAAGGAGCAACGTCCCGCGAGCCAGGGAAATGTGCTCAGCGCTGACGGCACTCACCTCCGCCTGCAGACCTTCCTCTGCTGCCGCCTCCATTTCTCAGTGTTGATATGAATTAAATTCTCCACTTTAGCACGCTGGCTTGAAATACAGGCAGAGCTTAGTGAATATAATTCCAGGCTCCAACTGTGATATTAACACTGAAACACACACAGAGCATGTTCAGAATTAAAATACCTCCTTCACCTTCTTTTAAATGATGGAAGAAGGATTCAGATGTGTCAGACACAAGTGTATCAGATGCAGGGGCTTACGTTAGCGGGAAAGAGTCTGTTACATGCCTGTTATATGCCTCCAGATTCTCAAAAGCAGTACTTTAATTTTGCCACTTATTATCATTATTCTCTTCCTGCTTATTCCCAAAGCCAATTAAAATGCAAACAGGAGATTTTAAAGGCTTCAGTTTGGTAACAGGCAGCAAGACAAGCGAGGCATGGGACAGCACTGAAATATGGCTCTTTAATGCAAGCATATTAATAGAAATAATTGGATTTCTAAAGTCTCACAATTGCAAGCGTTACCTCTTATCGTCCATTAAATCAATTGACATCCTGCACTTGTTATTTCTAAAGTGTTATTCTTATTTCATGAGAGTGCTAAACATACTCTAATGAAAGTTGTGGAGTTTTCTTCTGAAGCACATACTAGCCTCATAGCATGTAATATAGCCAATGGATTCATTAAAGCCTCGGAGAAGTTAAACTCTCAGTTTTATTTTTAGCGGGGCCAGAGTTTCATCCATAACACATAATGTTTTATTAAGCTTTTAGTAATTATAATAAAAGAGTTAAAGCATTTAATCTCAACTTTTCAAAAGAGTCGTTGAGAAGCTGATGCTGGAACTCTGGATTTCAATGGGAGGCTTAGCATCTAACATCCTCGGGAAGTCCGTGTCTTATCCTGCTGTTGATTTTTGAATTTATCATCGCCCTTCTTTTCCATTTTACATGTTCAATTCAGATTATTCCCCCTGGATATGGCTGCAGTCAGGTGATAGGGCTAACGCTACCTTTAACCCCGTCCAACAAGGCAGTGCACCTTACACCATAGTCATGCCAAGGAGCCGTAACCAAGCGAACACAAACACCCCCACACATGCCTTTTTGTTCATAGGGTTAGTTGTCTGTAGGTTTAACTCCCTGAACCAGCTCATTGAGATGTCAGATAAGAGCAGAGACAGCTCAAGGAAGCAGAGGGAGAACACAGCAAGGGACAGGGCGAAAAGAGGGAACAGGAGGGCAGGATTCCCTCTTACAGTTACAACTAGCAATTACGCTGGTGTCCCTTTCTTGTCAGACCACGTGCTGCCTAGGGCTGCCCAGGATTAAGATTTCCCTCTACCCCGATGGTATAACTTGATGTTTATTTATCCCTGCAGCAAGCGCGCGGCTCACGCAAGTGCTGGATCTGCTCTCCAGCCCGCTCCCAGGAACGCGTTTCTGCTCCTCTCTGCCAGCACAAACATCCTTGTGAGTGGGAAACAAATACAGCTGAAAAGTAATTTCCATTTTTTCAGAGTGGATTTTATCTGAAGTGGTTCCCTGGTCTGGCTTGCACAGCAGCTACACACCACCAATGCCAGGAAACGGGAAGGGGAGTGAAGAAGCGTCCGTCCCCCCGAGCGGCACCGTGAACTTCTGCCAGAACAGTTCATGGAGCTACAGCTGTGCTCCAAGAGCTGAAAGCCAACCCTCCAAAACGGGAAATGGAAGCCAGCCTTCTAACTTTGTTTACAGCACACACCACAGTATGTGTACAGGCTCTTGAATGGCTTGGGAATGAAGCTCCCCTGAGGAAGAACTGGAACTACGGCCCTGTTGGGTATGGTTACGTACCCAACTCTGGAGTTTAAGCACCCATTTAAGACAGAAATTAATATTAAAAACACACATCAAATTTTTTATACTTATTCATTTTCTATTATTTATTCCAACATGAATATTTCCCTATTTATAGCATGATAAATGAACTTCTATTTTTAAGTCTTCCTACAAGCAAGGTTTTAGGGTTTTTTTCAGCTTCTTCAGATACTACCTTGTAGAGAAATATTCAAGTACCTTGTTTTTATTACCACTAATGCAGAATAAGTCATTTTGCCAGTCGAAAATATGACAACTATGTCACAAAGAGAGAAGTAAGAGCGAAAATGTGCCTATGTTTCTTTTTTTGAATGGTCAAAAAAGAAAAAATGGACCATTTCTGTTGTATTTCCTGGAAGAACTGTCAGCGGAAGTTGAAGAGCACTTAACATACACCTTGTGGCCTCAAACACTAATAACTTCAACATAGGGCTGATTGGGAAATTGCTTTTCACTTCAAGGCAAAACCACTAAAATCTATGGATTAAGGGTTTCCCCAACAGAAAACTAAGTATTTCAATTGAAAGATTAGATTTTTTAATTTTTTTTTTTTTTTTTTTTTAAGCGAGTGATGGGAGAAAATAGTCACGCGGTTCAGTTCTAGCAGTTCTGTTCTCAGTTCTGGATCTCTTTCTTCATATAGCTCAACATATTTTACACTTCAGCATGGACAGAATAATGAAATACCAAAGGTTAAGGAAAAGAAATGGCACCAAAAATGGCCATCCCGCAAATCATGAGCAAAAATAAACCATTTAGAAAAATGCAGAGACTAAATTCACCAACATAATCCTGCTCTACGCCGCTCCTGTGTAGTTAGAAATGCAGACTGAACGTGTCGCTTCCTTCACTGAAGTGGCATCACGCGGAGAGAAGCATCTTTAAAAATTAAACTAATTTGGGGCCACAAACAGGAAAATGCCTTAATCATGATTTTATAGCAGAATTTTATGTCAGTACATAGTTTTTTAGATGACTTAAACTGCTAATTTCCATAAATTAACATGCCTGGGTCTCTTTTAATAGTAACCATAACTTTGCATTTCCTGCTTGTACTGCTTGGTTTTAACATAATTACAGTATGTTTTCAGTCCCACACAGATCCCCCTCACTGCTCTCTCCCAGTCAAGCTCTGCTCAACGTAGTTTTGTATTAACAGAGACACAAAATGAACCTGCAAAATTTACTCAGAGATTTATTGCATACATAACACTTGCACATGTATATGCAAACTCACATTTGCATATTCAAAATGCCTGTCTGCTGTTGCCAGCGAACATGTTTTATTTTTGCATGCTATGGCTGTACATGCAAATTCCCTTCTTCCAGCACCAATTACCTACTCCCCCACAATGAATACATTCCCTTTCCTAGAACAATCCGTTTCAGACCCTACATTTCTTTGCTTTCCCACAAGTCAGTAAATACTGCCATAACCCCTACACAAGCATGTTTGCACAATTCTTTTTACTGATTCTGCCCATTCCGTGCATGTCCCCATTTTTATTCTCTAAATCTTCAGCTTCCTCCCTCTTCTTTTGCCCAGACCCTGCTTTTGCTCACTCTGTGCAGGAGGAAGGGCAGCAGCCCCACTGCTTCTGCCGCCCTGTTTCTCTTTCTCACCTGTCTGACACAGAGGCACCTTCTGCTCCCTTTGCTAAAGAAACAGCATCCCCAAAAGGCAGCCTTCAATAGAACCCATGCAAGGGACTGTGACCAGAAACACCTGTCAAGGACGGCAATGAACAAAATCCTGCAGAGGAAAGTGGGACAAAACCACTGCAAGAATATCTCTTCTTAATACCTGCAACAAAATGCCTTTTTAAATTTTAATTTATTTATGGGAAGCATCCGTCTTGGGATCTAAGTGTTGCAGTCTCCACAGCCATTTGGACAAGGGCCAGGACAAGGCTGCTAAATGCTCTGCCCCAGAGCACTGGTACAGGAGATTCTGCCTTGGGATTCTCCTGCATTGGGCCTGACTGCATTAACTAGTTCATCACCAGAACACACATAACTCCCTGTACTGGTTAGGGGGTAGCAGGTCCCAGCCCACCTCTTTGAATACTTCTGTTTGAATGGCAATAGTTCTAGCAGTGGCAACTTTCCTCAAACACGACCCACTTGCTACAGTCAAGTCCATGCTAGTTAGAAGAACTGAGCTAGTTCAACTACAAAAATTTAACTCTTTCACCATTAAACCACTTTAAACTATGAAAATAAATTCAAATTTGATGTGGTAGGCAAAATTTGCTTTGAGTATTTCCCACGTATAGGGTTTATTTGCCTAATGTAATGTTTTACAGCTATCTTTAATGTGCAAATGCTTTCTACGGTGAATATGCAATATGAAAAAATATAATCAGAAACTCTGGTTCTGAAGTTACGCTGTTTATTTCCTTCCTGAAAACTCGGCTGAGTGAAGTCAGGTTAATTGCCTTTAAGTCTCTATGAATAATGTTGCAAAGGCTTGCACTGACAGTTACACCATTCTTCTGCTAGTTGTGTATCCCAGAGCTATGTCAATGCATAACTGTAATTCATTTTGGCTCCTAGATCTGCATGGGAAGAGAAAAGCCAACAGCAAACTTCCTCAGCCTGCCTCCGGTTTTCATCAACTTTCTATCCCGTGGGTGTCATTTTGGAGATGTTACTTGATCTAACATGCTCCAGAATAATGGAAGTCCTTGCTCCCTTTAATATATTCTCTGCACATTGTCATCATTCATGGCGGTAGCAGCCGTACGTGGGCTCATTATGTTGTACTAATCTTGCTACCCGATATTCTTTTCACCAATCAATCTGTTGATTACAGCCAGTTTAAATCTTAGCGATAAACAGGATTCTGAGATTTTTCAAAGGACAATGGAATCTGAATTAATTAGCATCCACCAGAGGAAAAAACAAAATCCTCCTACAAATAGAACTGAGAAACTTAATAGCCCGCAAGGACAACGTTTATGGAGCAGAGGATGGGCTTTTACACACTTGCAGGGCAGGAGAGCGTGGCATCCTCAGCTCTCAGCCATCAGGCTGTGAGGAAGCTAATTCTCACACAGAACTTTATTAATTACACCTTGAAACTACCAAGTTAGCCTGTTATTGACGGCAGATCTCAAACTGTTCTGATTCATAACTCATCTTTAAAACCTGCAACCATGAAGATTTGAAGCTTCTGTCGAAGTACTCCCAGGTTACGCTTGCTGTTCTATCCACCACACACCTCACAGAGCCAAACAACCCCAGTCCACCGTTTAGATGGATAATTAGGGGAAATTCATATAAAAAGGGAGAAAAATCATACCTGTTTTCTTTAAACCATCTTTACAGTATGTTCTATCGTTGGCAAGTTAATAAGGTTACCAACAATAACAAATACTCACAATGTAAGTGCTTTTCAAAGAACACTAAAATACTGGAAAACGTGGCCTTTGAAAAAGAGGTGAAAGAAGAGACATTATTTACATGGCTGGCATTTAAGGAAATAACAAAAATCATTCTCGCTTTTATGGACAATAGTAACATTTGCAGTCCAAAAACCCATAAAAGTCCTGTAACAGATGATGATAGCCTCCCTGACATGACGAATAAGAGGCATTTCGTTTTTAATGGCTTTTGTAATTTTTTTTTTTCCTCACGAGAGCAGCACACTGTAAAATGTATTTTAGTCTTCAGTACTTGGAAGCATCTTCACACATGATTATTCTACATTAGCTCCGTTTGCCGATTTGATGACTAAAGACCTATTGGCCAGATGCAAATGCTGCTTTCTAATCTTGATCTATGACACACAAGAGCCGTGGGGATGTCATTCCCCACGAAGGAGAATGAATCAGGAGAATCATTCTGTAAGGTACAGTGTAAAGGTAAACTAGGTGCATTCATTGTCTGAAGGAAGTTCTTGTTTACTTGTGAGGACATTTTGCTGCATAAAACAAAACCGAAAACAAGCCCAAGCGTAAAGATAAGCCCTGTCAAAAGTGTAGTCTTTCCCTGTCAAAAGATGCTGGCACTGGCCTTGACTCACTAGGTTGCAGGGCTCCTTGCCCTTGATCAGCCACATGTGAATACTCTAGAGAAGTCCACAGGAATTTTGATGCTTTACTGGATCCAGGCCAGGAAATCTAATATACCTTATTCCTCGTTTCCATCATATGTGCATAAGATGATATCCTCTAATTCAGACATACATAAAATAATTACCTTTTTTTTTTTTCCTTTTCTTCCAGTAAGCATCAGGTGAAAATAGTGAGATGTGTTAAGGGCTTGCTAATTGATGATGTATTGCCTTAAATTAATTTTCCACTATTAATGTTACTTAATGGAATTTCATATTTCTTATTTGAAAAATGAGGGTCAAAGGAAGCAATGATGAGAGACAATTACAATTACCACTTAGGACCATTAATATGTAAATATATGTGTAAGTTAAGATCGGTAATTTAAGTTGCATAATTGCTGGATATTTTTGAAGTCAGAGCCTAATAGGTTCTGCCTTTATTCACGTCTATTTTATGCATACAATGTCAATGATTTTTATTCTTAAAATACCATGAATAATAGCATAGCATTTACTTTATTAACTGATATGGGAATTAATGTCACATTATGCCATTCAATCAGTTTCCTTCTAAAAATACAACAGGTTAAAAAACGGTATCACTCACACACCTTCATGCATCAGCTCATGAGTCAATCGCAAGTAGCTGGGTTTGAGAAGCAGCTTATGCACTGGGTAGATTTATCTATAATCACCCGATGGGGTTTTTTTCAACCTTCCTTTGCCACATCTGATATTACAAACTTTAAAGCACAGGTATTTTTAAAAGGTCAAGTTAGAGAATGGATTTGATCCAAGGATCCCCGGCTTAGCAATCCAAAAGTCAAGAGAACTCTATCAAATGTCAAGAGAAACTGGAAAAGACTTCAACAAATTATTTCTGCAACACTTCTCGTTTATGCAATGTGTGCACAAGGGAACTATTTTAACCACTTCTAATTCAATGGCATTTTACAAATTTCATTTTATTTCCAACATGTAAAGTATGGATGATGAGAATTTTCTCAGTTATGATTTTTTTCAAGAATTTTCCCCTATTACCTCAAATTTTGAAATCAAGATTGTCCCTCAAAAAATATAAACTTATGGCCTGTATTACACGGACCATGAAAAAGAAATAAACCACTGCAGCCCACCTAAGATACAAATATATTTTTCACTGTAATTGAAAATAGAGTATGTGTTCTCAGATGAATTCTGCATGGACTGCCATGAGGTCTCCTCACAGAGGAGTGACAAAAATGATGACAGCTGTAGGAATTACTTTTCTACATGATTTTATGAAATTTTTGAAAATATGGGGTTTTATCCTTGAGATATACCGAGTGCAAATATTCAGGTGTCTCACAGTAAAAGAAAGGCTTTCAGTTTTCAAAAGTGCAAGAAATTTTCAGTCCTAAGCAAATTTGGTAAGATACAACCAAATTAAAATCATTAAGATCCTCCTTCTCTTTGCCTTGCATTATTTAAATTAATATCTGATAATTTTAGGGAACCATAAAATTAAATCAAATACTATCATCAGGTGAAACAACTTTCTTTTGTACGTCTAAAAGACCTTTATATAAACGACCTTCAAGCATACCCTAAGTATAAACAAATGTGTTGTTAACTTGTTGCAGCAACCTAAAAAAAAATCTTGGTTTACTTCTGAAGTCTCCGCTCTGCTGCAAATGGAAGAAGGGATTTGGGCCCATGAAGAAACAACTAGCTTTGCTATTTGCCCTTCCTTCTGTAGTAGGCGCGATGTGGCCTTTCTGTAGACAATTCACTCATGTCACTCCAGAAGATATAAAGAATAAATCAAGGCCAGTATCTGAGCCATCTGTAATAAAGTTTTAACTACTGATTCAAGAGATATTTCTCCCATAAATTGACTCACCGTACAATTGGGATTGCTCCAAGCCTTTAAGGCTTTATCTGCTAACCGTTTGGAAATAGTAGATGATAACTCCCCCATAGCTGATAGAGCCAAGTAGTTAAAAAGTGTTTTAGACGATATCTTTAAAGGCCTCGACAGAGGATCCCATAATACTCTAAATTTCTTTAGCTGTGATCCATTCTTAAATAAACCTCTCCTTTAATCCCTGCTTTGGACTATTTTGGAACAGCTAAGCAGCGGAAGAATGCTATATTCAGATTCCTAAAAACACAGACATCTATTTAAAATCTTTCTAGAAAAGACATTGTTACAATAACCAAAGCCAAAAAGAGGTGAATTCTGTTTATGAGAAATACCTACTACAGGAGAAGTTAACACAGTGAAAAAATGTTAGTCAAAGAACAGCTCAAACGCCGCCTCAACACTATGATACAGGCAGGCGGAAATTCAGTTTTTATGAGCCACAGAGGAAAAAAGCCCAGGGTAGCCTGTTCATTTTTCTAAATCCTTGCCTCGATCCAGATGTCACCTGCACACTGTCAGGTGCCGCTCACGCATGACACAGCAACACACAGCCCACTTTCTGCATAACCACGGGAGGGTTCATCAGTGCAGTCAGGGGAACCCGGGCCAGCTGCTTCAAGCACCAGCAAAACCCCTGCAGCGTGCTGCTGGTGGCAGGAAGAAATCAAGCATTAATCCACAACAGCTAACGTTTGTTGTCTCCACCGCAGGGCTCTTCCCTAGGTTCAGAGACGAATGTCTATAACCTCACTGGTCTTAAATACCTGACCTACTTCTGCCTAATATTTTTTTTTTTTTCCTTTGTGGAAAATAAATGTATTAACACCCCCAATCCCAAGAAGGTTTTCAATTCCAGAATCGATTGATCAAACAGTCCACTTCACCTTCCACACAAAAATGTCAGTTGACGGGTCCTTTGCACACTGCATCCTACCCCAGCGCTTACAAAAAGACAGCACCATGAATATATCCTGTAACCCGGCTTTAGACATTCCCTGTCAAGAGGGCACTGCCCTTCCTGTTTCCTGAGGCTCCCAAGGCCACAGACAGGTTACCGTGGAATAATTTAAAAATCAGTTATCCACTGTTCACAACAGAGAGAAGAAACGCTAGGTAAAAGATTATTCCTCACAAGTGATGCAGACACCCTAGTATCACCTCAGCAATGAAGGATGGAAGTTCATGGAAGATCTCTGGTAGGAAAGGCTGAAAGTATAAATGTGCGTATGCTGGGAAAGGATGCCGGAGCCCTCTTTCTCCATGAGATATCTATCATGCACCCAGACCCACAAACATGGAGTAGCAGCCTCTCAGCGGGCAGAAAGCACGCGACTGAAGAAAGGCATTTCAAGCAAAAACTAACGCTGAGAGCAAGAGAACATTGCACTTCCTGACTCCAGCGCCTGAGAAGCCCGAAATGTAAGGAACATTTAGGTAGTCAGAATGGAATTACCTGCCTGGGAAGAGAGCAACACGTCGGAGTTAACGGCCTTCCAAGCACCTGAACCGCTAAAACTGTTTGGGAACTTAGATGACTTCATGTATTTCAGTTCCACAGAAGCCGGCAACAAAATACCCCACCCTTTCTCTAAATCTGCAATTCTAAACTCGAAATCAAGTCAAGATTTCTTTGAAGGGGCTAATTGAATTTGCTCCTTTTTTGGCTTGACCTCATTTTATTTTGTATTTGCTGTGTCACAGAAGTTTATGTAAAGAATTTACACTTTGATAATTAAATCAGAAGTTAGAACTCTTAGAGATTTTTTGTTGTTGTTGTTCTAAGAATCCTAAAACAATTTACAGAAGTTCAATAGAGTACGAAGAAGATTAGGCCACCAACTGAAAGGAATTCAAATGATCTTCAAAAGCTGGCCTCTCCCCATCTTATCTTTGAGAGTGAATAAATCCACTTTGATACTAGGATTTAATACAAAGATCAAAAAAGTCCACATGCTTATATCTGATGTTATTCAGGTAATTTTGTTGTTGAAGTAGATCTGAGTAAGGAACATAAGCCAGGGAATGTACATCTGCTGCTTCTCAGCAGTAAAACATTAGCTTGACATTTGCAGGACTCCTAGGACGGCAGGATACAAGGAAACACAAAGTTTGGATCCCATGAATACCTTTTTCTTTTTTTAAAAGATGTTTTATAATCTGCCACTAACCAGATACCACGTAAACAGCAAACAGCCTTTCCACATGATCAGTTAGATATAAAATAACCTATATCTTACGTTTTAACTACAGATGGTCTGAGGGATTCAAGATGAGAATCTAGAAGCGGGAGGGGAGAGATAAATGAAAGGCAAGACTATTTGAGCCAAAGATAAATGTAAATGGTTTGCAACCATTTTTATTCATTACAGAATCAGAAGAGAATGTACTCATTTCATTTTATATGCTAAGTCCAGTATTAGTCTTGTAAATGTTCTAAGAGACAGCACCAAACCCATTAATTCTGCAGTTTCATATAAAGGAAAGCTAGAGAACAATCAGGAAGAACATACTTGAATGAGAAAACGTCTGAGGGATCTGGTGGGAATTCTTCATATAAGATGTATTCTTCTTTAGGGAACAGCTGTAGATGTAAACAGATGGGCTTATATAAGCAGAATTTCCTTTCCTTTTTTTTTTTTTTCTAAATGTCTAATGTGTAACCAAGGGACAGTTTCCTACATTCTGCTTTCTTTCACAGAAACATGGAACAGTTTGGGTTGGAAGGGACCTCAAAGGTCGTCTAGTTCCAACCCCCCTGGCATGGGCAGGGACACCCTCCACTAGACCAGGTTGCTCCAAGCCTCATCCAGCCTGGCCTTGGACACTGCCAGGGATGGGTCATCCATGGCTTCTCTGGGCAACATGTGCACCATCCTCTCGGTGGAGAATTTCTTCCCTATATCTAATCTAAATCCACGCTCTTTCAATTTAAAGCTATTAACCCTTGTCTTATCCCTTCATGCCCTTTTAAAAAGTCCCTCTCCAGCTTTCCTGTAGGCCCCTTCAGGTACTGGAAGGCTGCAATAAGATCTCCCCGGAGCCTTCTCTTCTCCAGGCTGAACAACCCCAACTTTCTCATAATGGCCAAATACAAAAACTAATTTAAGCAAATTGAAGTTTAAATCTCAATGGAAACAAAACATTTTATTCAAACAAACCACTTACAAAGGGACCTATCTGTTTTATGAATGTTAGTCTATCTGTTGACAACAGCTCCTTTGGGAGTATGATGTTTTCCTTAGAAATACCAAAACTAATTATGTATGTGGTGGTAGACGGGCTGAGGCGTCTTTGCTGCTTTTAAATCACTGAACATATAAAGGTGTTTTTGCTTCTGATGATCTTGTACCGCAGTGGAGACACTGTGTGATGACCTGACCACAACCCCCATTCCCTGTCCCCCTGTGCTGCTGGCGGGGAGGGGGGAGAGAAATGGGGAGCAAAGGGAGGGGTGGGAGGCAGGTGTTTTAAGATTTCATTTTATCTTTCATTGTCCTACTCTGATTTGATTGGTAACTAAATTGATTTTCTTCCCCAAGTTGAGTCTGTTTTGCCCGTGACCATAATGGGTGAGCGATCCCTCCCTGTCCTTGTCTTGACCCACCAGCTTTTCCTGATATTTTCACACCCCCCATTCCACTGGTGGGAGGAGTGAGCGAGCAGCTGCATGGTGCTGAGTTCCCGTTAGGCCCTAACTATGACATCCAGCCCTTGGTACCCCATTTTAAGAAGCCCAAAGAGACTGTGAATATGTACATCAAGAGCAAAACTGTACAGAGCCAAAGACCCGTAACCTGGCCATCCTTGTACATAAGGTGAATATCAGCTCTGTGTTAACGGGCATGAGTGTTGTCTCATCTACTGAGCAACCCAGTTTGTGCCATTCTGGATCCATTCCACTGAGTTATTTAGACGTTCACCTCAGCACTATTAATACTTACAATCGCAGAGATCATCAGGGCGAATGATAGGAGTGAACATCAAATGTGAGAAGAGCTTTTATAGCAGTAAAAGGAAAACAATAACAGAAAACAGATGAGTAATTAATGAAAAGGAAATATTCTAAAATATGTAAGAGTCCCTGGTTAGCGTAAAAGTTTGAAGCCCCAAGAGCCCTCAGGCCAGTACCATGCATGCACAGAGGAAATTTAAACTAGGACTCCCAGCGAAGCTGCGTTTGAACACCACCACAGAGCTGAGATGTCCGACCTAACGAATCACTAACAGAGCAGCCTGCTGCAGCATTCAGACGGTATCTTCCTACTTGGGTCCCCTACGATGTCTCACAAAGTGTCCTGGATGGAAAAAATCCTCTGTGGAGGTCTGAGGCTCAGACTTCACTTCTCTTGAAAGGACCAACACGGAGACTCAAGACGCCCTCTGCCTTGGCCCATGAAGTCCTAGCTTGCCACAGGGAGCCTGCTGCACAAGGTGTGTGAGGGACATGCTCGGCACTGCCCAGCAAACACTGTCAGTCTTCCCTCCAATCTTCAGATCTATCTACCAGCAGGTAGACTTTGGGTGATACTTCAGGGGAGTGTCTTTTTTTTAATTTTGCTGGGGGTTCTGAGTGAGGTAATTTAATAATTTCTGTGGGGGTGGCTCTCACATTGATTACCTTTCCTGTTTCCTTTTGCTACGTTTTGCTCTGATGCCAGGGAAGAAATGTTCATTCTACTCAATAACCTTGTTTTCCTTGATTTTGTGTTACTATTCCTGCAATGTCCCATCAAGCATCAGAATCGTCTACTAATTTATGCAAATATGTTAAAAAAATCTGTAATAAGTGTGTTAATTTGAAATTAAAAATCCCAAGAACATTACATCGATCACAAGGCCTGTATCACAAGGCTCAGCAGTCCCAGACTCAAATGCTTCACATCAGATGTAGAAGCTGTAATGGGGAGGCTGAGCATTTCCAAAGCCAGGGAGTTCCCTCCGTCCTGGCAGTTGGAGCTGCTCAGGGGAGAAGGTGGGGGAGCCCTCTCGGCCACAGCGCTGAGCGAGGCCAGCGCTGGCACAGATCTGCCCTGCCTGTGCTGTGGCTCAGAGGGTTCATCTGCTTAAATGAAGCCCATTATTTTGCTGGTCCATCAGCCAATGACTCCAGGCAACTCTTTATTTTGCCAGTGCCTAAACTTAGTTTGCAAGCACAGCTAAAATATCAATCGTTAATTACAGTCACTGCTATAAATGCCCATTATACTACCAGAGACATTCCCAATGTCGTTCAGGCGGACTGGCTAGTGTATGAAATGGAAGGAAAAAGAATACAGAATAAAAATTAAACACCCAAATACTGGACACAAAATGGTGAGGGCTAATTCCGCTGATGTAAGGAAAGACCTGTTTAGCCAAATACACATAATTGTGTATTAGAGTTTAAGTAGACAGCTGTGACTCCGGTCTGGAATACAGGAAGGGATGATCCTGAATAAAAGGCTGTTACCAACTACCTCTACAGTTCTGGCAAGGAAGCCAGGGAAGGCAATGAATTTAATAGCCTGTAAATTCTGCTATTTATGGAACGCACAACAAAATTCTCAAATTCAATGAATCTTGCACTCCAAGGACAGTGTTAACAATTTACAGTCTTAACATCCAATTTTAACTTTACCATCCAACCTCAGGGACACCCCCAACTGAGAAACCCAAACACCTTATATTATACAGACAGATATCTTTGGCTGAAGGAACTGCTGACATTCCTTTACTGGGAATACTCATCCACTCCTTTAAAGATGAGGCCATGCAAAGAAAGCTAGGTGCCCCTTGTACCAATAGCCCAAATCCTGCTCCTCTATGATGGATTTCAAAGCCACCTATGCATTATTTCAACCATATCCAACCGGCTTCAATCACACCAGCAAGCAGAACTATGCAGAGAGCTGACTGCTTTTGTAACTCCTGATACATACCCTGCTCAGGCTGGCTGGGGATTTTTTAACAGGGAACAGGCGTCCAAAATCTTAGAATACAGTGACTAAATCTTGCCAGGATCAGTGAGTATTCAAACAGGAGTTCTATAAAACTTTAAATACGAAATTAACTGAAATCCTCACTGAAGTACGAGACCTATTGCTTAACCTGGTCTTTCCAATAGGACATAGTCAGGAAAATACAGGTGCAGACTACCAGAAGAATGTGACATCTATTCTGGGACCTGTGCTAGTCAGCACATTAATAAATATTTCTTTTTAAAGGGTGGGAAGGTGAATATTAAGGTGACATTCAGTGATATTATAAAATTATGCATGTTTTTCAAGACGACAGCACATTTCACACACTGACTGAAGAATCACAAGATGCTTCTGGATTAAATAATAAAGTGGGAGAATAAACTGAATCCTGAGAAACACAGAATGATTCAAATGAACAAAAATATCCTTAGTTATACATATATCCAACAACGGACTGTAAACTACCATGTCTCATTCAGGAGAGAGATCTCACAGCCACTGTGGATACTTCTTTGAAAACTTCAGCTTGATATAATGTCAAGATCTATGTGGGGGGAAAAAGCTAGAGAACTAAACCAGGAAACCTTATTAGGTCTTTATTTAAAACCATGATTTAAGCACATCTTAAACAGATCATACAGTCCTCGTCCCTCTCTTCCATTTCTAAAAGCATGTACCCAACGGTAAGATTTACAGAAGGGCAACGAATGAAGAAAGATGAGGAATGGCTTATGTATCTGTGAGATTAAACAGATATGGACTCTTCAGGTCTGCAAAGCGAGCAGGGGAAGATGTGTCAGCATGAAGAGGCTGAACAAGGAACAATTATTCAATAATTCCCACAGTATGAGAAACAGAATGTATCAAAAGATTTAAAGCAAAGGCAGGGAAGTACTTTGTCATTGCTACAGGATCTGTTGGAAGCTGCAATAAGCAGAAGTTCCAAACCAAAAGACCAGACAAGTTTAAGAGAGGAGAGGTCCATGAGGGTTGAGGGAGGTGATTCTCCCCCTCTACTCTGCTCTTATAAGACCCCACCTGGAGTTCTGCATCCAGCTGTGGAGCCCTCAGCATAAGAAGGATACAGACCAGTTGGAACAAGTCCAGAGGAGGCCATGAAGATGCTCCGAGGGCTGGAGCCCCTCTGCCATGGGGACAGGCTGAGAGAGTTGGGCTTGTTCAGTCTGGAGAAGAGAAGGCTCTGGGCAGAACTTATTGAACCTTCCAGTGCCTGAAGAGGCTACAAGAAAGCTGGGGGGGGACTTTTTACAAGGGCCTGTAGTGACAGGACAAGGGGTAACGGGTTTAAATTGAAAGTGGGGAGATTTAGATTGGACATCAGGAAGAAATTCTTCCCAGAGAGGGTGGGGAGGCACTGGGACAGGTTGCCCAGGGAAGCTGTGGATGTCCCATCCCTGGAAGTGTTCAAGGCCAGGCTGGATGAGGTCTGGATGAGGCTGGAGCAAGCTGGTCTAGTGGAGGGTGTCCCTACTCATGGCAGGGGGGTTGGAACTGGATGGGCTTTAAGGTCCCTTCCAACCCAACCCGTTCTGTGATTCTATGACCTCCTAATCCACAGGGCACAGAAGAGTAGCAGAGAAAACTCAGTGTTTACACACTCTGGTTTTATCTATTTTCCCCTAAGCATCACCTCCTGCCTACTGCCAGAGATGGGATACTGGTAAAACGGACCTGTGCTATCACCCAGAAACACTCCATTTTTGCTCTTTTGTGTTTCCAGGCAGGATCACCAAGGTATTCCACGCATACTCATTTATAACGTAAGATAGGAAAAAGGGAATGCTGTTTGACATGAACACATTAAAGAACTCCCTGTCATCGCCACCACTCCCTCTTCTGCTTTATTCTTGAAGGAAAAACCAGAAAGGACTAGGATATTTTCTTTTTTCTCTGAATTTAATTTAGACAGGAAAGATTAGAAGCAAGTCGATTTTACCACACTCCCGAGGAGCATGTGATACTCAGATAACAGCTCTACGTAAAAGATATTTTCACAAGTTAAAAGACAGGCAAAGAAATAAAGTTCATTTCAGAGGAAAAAATTCCAAATAAACAAACAGTTCAAATATCCAAGTCATGCTTTGGAGGCTGTTTATAGAATTTCTTTTCTTCCGTATTTTCCCATTCACCATACTGTACAGTATTTTGTCACAGAAAAAGAACAGGCATTAAAATCCTTTATTTTGTTGCCCAACATCTCAGCACACGGAATGTCTTTCTGCCCAGGAAATGACCATGTGCTTGCTGGTGTGAGCCTTCACAAACGGACAGGCAATATTTATGAGCAGTCTGAAGGCTTCCTAGTGAATATCCACCTGGAAAAAGCGGATATGCAAGTTTTGCGCACTCTCTCTCTCCTAGGTCAGTTATCTAATCCTAAAATTGCATCCAGTTTTCTCGGAGGAATAGTTCTGTGTGAGTGTAAGTTAAATGCCTCAGAGGCATCTAAATCATGAATTTCTTAAATATGGAGGGGCATTAAAAGCAGAAATTAAAATCATGCTTTCATGACAAAGGGGATTTTGTCTCAGGCCTCAAATACATTTCAAGCCAATGGGTTTGTTTTGTTGGCATGCAGGTTTGACAATAAGAGGCTGACAGATACTGTGGTAGGAGCAAATTTCTAGCATTTTTTTCCTTTTCAGCAAAGACAGTGCCTTTCCATGAACCATTTCAGCCAGTCCTGACTGCTACCAGCAACGGAATCACTGCAGAGGGGACCTGAACTTTGTCTCACTCACCTTTTTCCACCTGGCCCATGAGATGCAAGCAAGAGTAGCAGATTGGTTCATAAAAAATAACAAGCACTCTGAGGACATCTGTATGGAGATTATATTGTTAATCAATTTATTTTGCATAGCCCCATGGATCACTTGCGATTGATGATTACGCACTTTAGCTCCTGTGACAATTTGTCAATAAAATAAAAATAAAAAAAGGCTAAGGACAGCATAATTTAATTTAAAGATGATCACTTTCTTGAAAAGATACGCCACTTTCCAAGCTCTGAAAAGAACACGCTCCTGAATACATTTCATGTACCAAGTGGAAAAGCTGTTCAAGGAATCAAAACTTTCTTGGCAGTCACAATACAGGTATCCAAGTTTGAATAATTTCATTTTAGAGTTCAGTTGCTTTAAAAAATGCATGTTGGAAAAATAGCAAGTTTGATAAAAATGTAGGTTTTGAGTTACTGAAAGGGTGTTACTCAACTCGGCATAGACTGGCATAGTTTTTACGCCCAGAAAGTGGAAAGCTAAATACTGGTTACAGATTGTGTTAAAGAGTTTTTACATGAAAGCGTCTGACATTTCATTTTAAAGTTTCAATGCAAAATATGAACTTTACTTCTTGGAAAGAAGAAGAATGGCGGGTAAATAGACTAAATTATCCTTAAGTTTGAAACAACATTCTTGAGTATGTTGTCAGAAGAATAAATTTTTTTTCCAAAGCATCCAATCCCAATAGATGCTGTCTCCTAAGCATTTGCTTCCCTTAAACAAAACCACCCAATTCCTTCTTTTCATAAGCCTATGTTCTGCGCTTCAAACACAATACTGGATGGTCCACAAAGCTTCCAGCTAACTTACTACTCTTGGTTAGTGATGAAAATAAATTTAATTTCAACAGTGATGATGACGCAAATCACTGTCCCCTTACAAATTCCCTGACCTGTCCAGCTCCAGCCCTTGGCAAAGAATGCCATGGCTGTTCTATCTTGCACTTTTAACGCATAGAAAGCATACACAAATACTAGATCAATAGAACAACTTATCTCAAAAATCCCTTTGTTTTATTACAGGATATGAATGATGAATGCAGTATTGACTCATTTCTTTACATACAATACAAATGCTTTACTGAAAACACAAGACCTGGCTGGCTGTCGATATTTAAGAGGATCTTTCATGGAAGAAAGGCTGTGATGACCTTCAGAGGTCCTTACGCCCTGACTGTCTGCAGGAATAAGTTAATCAGGAGATGAAACTCTTGTATCTAAGCCAGGCTTGAGATGAGCTGTGCAGTTTGAGTGAAAGAAAGGAGTTCTCATTCAATCACTGTAAATATATTCAAAGTGGGAATTTGCTAATTGCAGCACTCTGTAAGCTAGAATTAATATAAACAATAAATATAAAATAGAATGCCTGCACCTAGTAAAGTTACAAAAGCAGTAAATGCTAGAGAGGAGATGTGGAATGCATTATTATTTTAAGACTTGTGCCTAGTTTAAATGGGATTAGAAAAAAAAGCCCCAACCAACCTGTTGCAAACCATTTTAATTCAGTTTGTGGATAGCTGCTGGAGAATCAAAATTTTGATCAGTTATGACCCACTTGGGATGCATAAAGCTCCAATTTTCAGCTTCTGTTAGTTTAATACAAGGATGGCAAAAATCATGTGGACATTCCCTTCATTTACTTTTGGAACAAACAATTTGCTCATCACCATGTTTTGGCTGACTGCCTGAACAGCTGAAATTGTTGCTTCTCCTTGAAGAATAACATTTAACCAGTCAGATAATAATCCGTTCAACCTGGGGTCCTCAAAAACACCCCAACAGGTCAATATATTGCTCTAACGAGGCACAACCCTGGCTTCTAGAACATTGTTTTTATGCTGGGTATACGCAGGCAAGTGAGATGGGAATATTTAGTACTACAGTGTCTACTTGAAAAAGGCTGGCTCTATTAAATAGCTGTCCATCTTCTTGCACTCCAGGGAAGAAAGCATTCCTCTCTAACAAAGATGAAGGGAATATCAATGGGGCTAATCTCTTCAAAGTGCTCAGCGCTCAAAGCAATTGCCTGCAGTAGTACACAGTCCCCACCCTCATTAGCTCAGCAAAGAAATCACAGCCAGAGACAAAATACTGCCCTGCAACTAGGGCAAAAACTGTAAAATAAGGGATTTCCGAGCCACCTCCCTTTCCTTTCCAAAGAACAAATATTTCATACATTTTAGATTACGTGTGTACTGAAAATAGAGTCATATATTTTAAGAATCCCTTTTGTTTTCTTCCTAGCATATTTAAATACGGTGGTGTTTGCTCATATTGAAAAATGGTCATGACACAACAGAAATACTCCATGGCACAACTCCTCCCCTGATCAACAAAGGGGAAAAATTCATTGCCAACTCTTTCCCTTTTGAAAAACTGCAACAGTCAGAAATGAGGAGAGTGATAGTTTCATACCCCCATGAAACACAGAGACAAACTGATCTGTCAATCAGCTCATATTTGTAAGCTCTAATCTACCAACTGCCTCCAAATTAGAGAATTTTATGCTCAGGAAAACAAATGTTGAGAATGAGAGAAATGAAATACAGCAGCACTGAGAGGAGAAGTGAGAATTAGGAGACAAGGAATTACTGTTGAATAATGTAGTCTTCCAGCACATCCTTTTATTCCCATGCTGACCATAGGAATAATTAAGGATGGTCAACAGATGTTGCAAGCGCTCCTGAGAGAAAGAGGGCTGACATGGACATGTTGCCGATCTGACTTCCAAGACTAAGCAGCGTGAACAGGACTAGAAAATAGGTCATGGGTTCTGTAAACCCACTCAGATCACACGGGAATCTCTCCAGGGAGTCCACTAATGGATTCATCAGTTCAAACGTGCAGGCTAGGCAGGCTACCTAGGGACAAAACATCAATATTGGTGCATTGCCTAAGAGCACACAGTTGGGGCAACAGCATTTGCTTATTGCAAAGCTCTGCCAAAGCACAGATTTCAGCTTGAAGGACAAAGCACAAAATCTTGCTACTGGTGTTGGCAAGGTGAACCAGCCCACCGCCATTCCCTCTATCCAAGGTATAATTTTTCAAGTCCTTTCCTTGCATAAAAACACCTTTGCCAACAAATGGTGGACCTGAAAGTTTATTTCCCACAAATCAGTTTAAAGTAGGAATGCACATTCAGACATGGACCAAACACATATTAGAGACTTTAGGAATGTCTTTCCTTCTCCCTGTAATCCTTGTCTGATTGTTGATTGACAGCTCCTTTGTTATGAAAAGTTTTATTAAGGGATACTCAAGTTTGGAGTAGCGAGAGAGAGATGGACAAGACAAAGAGAGATGGAGACCCACCACTGCTTGCAACTTGCCAGTGTAAAGTGCAAGGCCTGACTCTGGAACTCAGCCCTATCCCATTCTGGAAAGGAAGGAAGAAGAGTTTTTCATGACTGATTGCTACTTGGCCCCAATTCTGCATAAGTCCCCCCTGAGCTGGCCTGGCAGAGGAGACACGTGCTGGATCAGCGCTCGGATGCAGAGCACCGACACAGCACTTGGAGACGAGCTGAAGCCAAGAAAGTGAAGACTAACTGAAAATGCTGATCACCAAATAAAGAATGGAGAATGAAGACATGCAGGTGGCTGCATTTGTGCTCATCAAGCAGAATGTGCAGGAATGGGGATCAACTATATTTAGAAGAAACAGAACATGTGAATCTTTACTTTGTATAGAAAAGGGTGTGTAGGGATGCAGTGAAAACACACAGATCTTACAGTGCTGAACCCATAGCAAAGAAAAGGGTTCTGATGGGACAGACATCAAACAATTCATGATGGGAGAAAAGAGAGGAACGAGTGATATACAAGATTGTAGCTTTTGCTTTCTGAATAGACTTGAGAAAAGCCTGAATAAGAGGCAAAGCAGGCAGCCAACTAAGGAAGAACTAGTCTCAATTTTCTTAGTAAAGAGCAAGTGTTTCAAAGGAATTGGAAAAATATGTCCTAAGAACACGGCTTGATCACCTTGCCGCCCTGTTAGGTGGAGCTATAGCACTGTAGCAAGTCCAAACTGGTTCATAACCAGAACTGGGAGTTGTCTGATCTACGCAAATGCCAGGACAAATCCCAAGAATTATACCTATATCTATTTCAATCTATATATCAAGCTCTCTTTGCATATTGGTCATCAATTGACATGGTTGCATGAGTGCCCAATTAATGCATGCACAAGCACTCAATTAATTCATGCATGAGTACCCAATTATCTTAACGCATGAATGCCCCATCAGTTCCTGCATGTGTGCCCAATCAGCTTATGCATTGACACCCGATTAATTTACACATGAGCCCCCAGTTAGTCTACATGACTCCTCCATCAGTCCATGCACAGATATACACCCACGTCGGGGCAGGGGCGCCTGTGGGTGATCTACAGTGAAGCAGGGACAGCCGGGAGCAGTGGAGGAAGAGCAATAAGGAGCACATAGGAGCTGCAGACAGAAGCCATTACACACACAACCCCAACCTCCTGCATCACCCGCTGCCACACCAAAGGAATTGGGGTGAAGGAGAGCAGCCCGCAGCAAAAACAAGGCAAGCAGAGCGCTTGTTTAATTCTTCATGTTTCTTTTTTCTCAGTATCAGAAGTTTGTGTTAATTGGCAAAGATTTAAATTAAGTAAAAATTTCCTGAGTTGAGACTGTATTGCCTGTGAGAGCACATACATAGAACTGAGGTAGGGACTCAGGCACTGAACCACAAGGGGAAAAGCACCCTAAGGAATCAATTGATGTTATCAAGTAATCTGCCTTGGAGATTAAAGAACACAGAGCAATAAAGTGTTGCAATGAAAAAAGCTTTTTAGTCAGAAATGGGGGGTCATAGGGAAAACCACACATTAATGTCAGCACATAATTGCACTATATGGGCAAAATCAGATGCTGCTAAAAAGATTACTGTGGTAAAATCTGCACTAGAGGACTTTTCTCCCATCAAGCATGACTTTAACTGTAAGCAAGAGGAGACAAATACAAAGAGCAAGCTTTGGAAACAGTAAAAAAAGTAAGACAGAGTGTCAAGATCTTGTCCTGCTCTGGATCTCTTGACACCCAGACACAGTCCCCTCCTGAGACACGAGAGGTGCAGGTGCATCCCTGCTCTCCCCACATCCAGCCACCAAGTGCAAAATCCACTGTACAGCTTCCCAGCAAAGGAGGGCTTCTTCCATCCTAGAAAAATCCCCCACCCTGCCAAGATGAAGCTTTATCTACTCATTGCCACTTAAGCGATATCAATTAACCAGGAATGTGAAGGCAAGAAGGAGAAAAGACAGACACCTTAACGCCAGCTTGTCTTTCCAACCAATATATCAACCAAAGTTGAGGAAATCAAAGACAAAATTGAGTGAGCATCTTACTGCAAGATGAAACCTCTAAATAAATGAGACTGCCATATAATAAATCAATAATATTTATGTTTCCTCTAAGAAATAGAATATATACTCAACTAGGCACATGTGAATTTAAAAATACAATTTATATTTCTGAACTTTCTCCCTCAATTTACAAGGATTATTTCTGCCAGTTCCGTTCTGAGCACAGAAATTGTTAGAAAATAAGGAATCTGAAAACTGTAATTCTGGAACTTTACCTTAAGACTCAATAGCAGCAGAACCCTAACAATCTGAGGCTTAATCTCTGTGCCTCCATCCCTCACTAGGCCTGTGTGGATCACCTGTGGGTTTAATATTATCAGTAGCAGCCCAAATAATGTCAAGTGATAATATAGAAAAGGCTCCAGCAATAGTATCCCAGTAAATCCCATCAATAATTCTGTGTTCAGTAAAGGGTGGGTAATAGAGAGAATCAAATTCTTTAGGCCACTATTTAACACCAAAACCAACTCCAGACTGAACAGCAAACAATTGACACCCCTTGGACTAATGACTGTCTCATGGTAACAGACCTGTGTAATGTCATGTGATGTGTAATTAAGGAAATTAAGCTTGCTTTTAGACAGCAACGCTGAGCAGTTACCCTGACCCAACCATGGCTGACAGCGACACCATTTATTCAACAGTCATTACCTAAAACAACGTGTCTCTGGCACTCCCAAAATTCCTCTCCCCTAAAATAAACCACTTTCATCACAAGGTAATCTTGATCCTGGCATTTCTCAACCTCCATATTAATTTACAACCTTTAAATGTTTTTAATATACCCTCTCTTAAATAAAATAGGTACACCTTGCCCTTTGAGATGTTCAGAGGCATCGTAAGGCTATTTAACCATGCTCTGTCAGAAGAATCACATACCCTTCACACCTCTTCAACGCTGACAGCATCACTGCTCAGCCTGGATGGAAGCAGGTTAAACGGTACCACCTCATTGTACTTACTAGCTCATTCTTGGTACCAGCACTTTGTTAAGCAGCTCCCACTGCATGTCATACCGACAAATCATAGTACTACTATGATGTTACTTATTTGTTATAACAAAAAGTAAGATGTGTTTGTCTACATCGCCTATGCAATGATAATTACTTGAAAACAATGCAAAAGAAAACAAAAGTAAAATCTTCCATTAGCTGGGATCTTACTATCTCTGACCTCAATCTCATTTGCTGATACTGCCACACTTTTCATAAAACCCCTGCTATCATTAGCTGTAATTTAAATAATTACTGGGCAGAAAAAAAGCCTGCTCAACCACAGCCTGTAATCTAGTAATTAAATCCACCTCTAAGATGCTGAACTACTTGTTTCCAGTGTCTGTGACTATTAATGCAGCAAGCATTTCACACTAGGTGGTATAACCTCACCAGGAGAGACTGGGGGATACAGCTGGAAATTCAGTCACGTTTTGATGAGGTCAGAAAAATCCACCCAAGCTTCTCCAGAAACAAGGTACCAAATGAGACAGATGTCTCATGCCCAACAAGCTGTTAGTTCAACATAGGATATATTCTCCCATCACCAATTTTTTTTGAGTAATCCAGCTGTCTGACTTAATGTCAACATGGTTATTAGTTTTAGGTAGCCCTCTGTCCCTAGTTAGGTGAGGGAGGCACTGTCTCTCCTCAATCAACAGGAATTGCAATAGTCTACTTGGCTACATATTTCTCCCTTGTTTAGCTTGGTGGCCTTGCATCCTGTTGCATTATACCTCATTGTGATCATCCATCCCAATTTGATATCCCTGTTGTGCGGTTACTCCTGCAGAGAAAATTACGGATTTTATCCAAATGATGGAAAAATTTGCCCATTTAGATTACCTGAAGCTGATAACCTTTCTACCGAAAAGTTCCCATCTGGCTGGAATATTGCTACTGCATTTTTCAGGGACGCGGTTCCTTTGTAAATGACCCCACATTATATTCCAAAACCAAAAATGCAAAACTTCTTCAAATCCTCCCAAACAAAGCGTGAGCTCTTATTCCAAATTACACACATAAATAGAACAGTGCTTAAATTTGCCTTTGGGAAGCTGCTGAAAACAGACAGTGTCAATGCATTATTGTTTTTCTTTTGGAAATGAAAATACCTTATTGGTACCATTGTTATACCTAATAGTACGTCAGAGAGATCTGTGAAATCACTATACAAATAATCCAGAATCTGATGGCAAAGTTTTCATTGATATGATGTGTTCCACAGTATGTGGGTCATTATGACAAAATATCATACTATTCTTTTTGTTTAATGAGTCTTTAATTATCTCTAATACTCCATTGAAGCACTACATTTTATAAACATATAATCTAAATGTATATGTATTTTTTCAATATACCTATGTATTACATGTTATATTACTGTATTATATCATATCATATTGTACCACCTTTGAGTACGAATGATTTTGTAGGCTAGAATCCAATCCTGTGCTGCAACATGAATGCTTGTCCGTGCTTTGCAACCAAAGATTAATACTAGTTTTAAAACAACAACAAGTTTTACACCAGCCCCTCTTCAAATGAAACTGCACAATCACTCACAATATTGCTGACATGGTAATACATGGTTGATGATGAAAAATAACCGGTTACTTCGGTGCTTTGTGCATAGTAAGCAGTCCTGTCAACACACTGAAGGTCTGAGGCAATTAGAAGAGGACTTAGTAAGATTGGTTAGGAAATGCAACTACAGAATTAGCAAATAAAAACAGTAATGGAGAATAAACATCACTAGGACATAGGTAACCTTGCTGAGATTTACCCCCAGTGATCAGTACTGCAATTACATTTCTGTAATTAATTGCACTTTTTGTTATTGCACATGTTTTTCAGTTTCTATAAATGGACCGTGAGTCCAATCTGCCAATCTATGTCATAGAAAACAAAGACATTGATCATCAGCACAATCAGGCATCTCTTCTTTAAAATTCACACATCTATGCTGTTTCACACATGCCTTCTGGCTTCAGAACCAGAGAGAGATTAGACAGATTTCAAAACAAACCGTGCCTTAGGCAGAAAAAGCTGGTTTAGAATCCTACCAGAGCAATCAAAGATGACCTGGTTGGCTGGATGTGGGCCTGCATCTAAGGTAAAACAGGGACCGACTTCTGAATGTGCCAGAGCTTCATCATGCTGGAGGAGTCACAGGAAGCAATCCTATCACCCTGTCAATGTTGGAAGCTAAATACAGGTATCACTTTTGTACTACTGCAAAGAAGAAAGCATACGACCCAGGGCCAGATACCCCTCGATGCCAGACGCAGGGACTGTACCTATTTATACAAATCTATGTTATTATATGTGAGCTTATCACAGTCTCTTAACAACTATGTTGACTTGCATAGCAATAATACAACGTGACTTTTAAGAACACTTGAGCAGAAACTGTAAGCAAAAAAGAGAAAAACGGTTATTTTGAATTCTGACACCAGTGTCCCCTAAGAACATGGCTTGTGATTGTACCTTTTCTTCTCACAGAGACACTGGAGGGGCCCTTTAGCCCTGATTTTTGTCTACTCATGTTTTCAATATGAAGCACAAAATTAGTGCAGAACAGACACACTTTTATTGCTGTACATTCATTAACAGCCACGCTAAGGACAATCTCAGCCATTTCAGTGAGTTGGAAGCATGCAGGGACTACCTATGCAAGGAAAGATAGCAGGACCACGTCTCCCATGCCTCTCTTCAATACTAATTTAAAAAAATACCACCAACAACTTAACAAGTGGCAGAAGTATTTTGAATATGTAGCATATGAACAAATGCAAAAATCAAAGAAAGCAGGGTAAAGGATGCCCAAACATAAATTTGTTTAGCTAATTCTTTCCACCATAACAGAAAGAAGCCCCCAGCTTCCAACGTAGAAGCATTTACATTTCATTTTAACCTCCTAAATAAAGGTTTAAAATCCCCACGCCAGCTCAGCTGGCATGGCCTCAGAGTTATCCAAGTAAACGTCTTTTCTAATTTAAGCAAGAATGTAAGATTAGATTACAGGATATTGTTCTGAAGGAGAATCACAATGGTATGGCACTGGGAATCAGGTAAAACATAGGTCAGATGCTGCACCAATGACTTTTTTTTTTTTTTACATTCAGCTAATTTTTAGGTCTTTCACGTAAATAATCCCTGCAAGAGTTATCTAGCAAATAGAGGAATTAAGATCTGAAAATATCCATTGCCTTCTCAAGTAGAAAGTAATGGCCTGCGAAACACTATCATGGTGTAAGTATAATGAAATCTTTAGGTTCATTTGGAGGGGATCTAAAATGTCAAAACTCCATTCTGGCTTGTTACAGGGTCTAATACAGAGTAACACCAAGAAACAAAGTCATCATTGCTCGGAGAATTCAGCCGGCAACGCGTAAACTCTCAGCACTCGCCGTTCTGCAAAAAAGCTCAGTAACCGTAACTACATCCCACCTCAACATAATGGTGCTGAGCATCACGGATGAGCTATTTGTTTAACCATCTCGCCAGCTGTACCCACCCAATTCTCTGTTATTTCATCTGTCTCCCTTCACGCAATTCAGCCCATACAAACCACGAGGTCAAGCAAGCCATTTGGGAAACAAACAACAACAAAAACCCCAAATACGACAGCTACACTTCGAACTGTTGCATGGTTTGAACTGGATCTCAATAAAGCAAACTGTTAATGGGGGGAAAAAAAGCATCATCATGGATATGGGACTGGAAGTCACCAAATCCGGTCCCTTACTCTTAGAAGCAATGCCTTCATACACTTGCCGGGAAAAAGTATTGAATCCCAAATTAGCAGCGGTTCCCCCAGCCACTCCCCGCCACTGATCTAGAGCCCGCCTGTCTTTGCATTTATTGGTCTTTCAGCCCGTAAGTAAAAAATGAGAGTTCAAAAGTACTTGTTCACATGCAGTCTAGATTGTTTAGGTTGAGTACAAGGGGGATTTTGCACAAATACTCCTCCCCTATTCCTTGTCCCCAAGAGATCTCATAGTATCATTCATATTGCCCCTTGGGCACCCTTTTAGGGGCTAAGCAGATCAAGCTCTTCCTTCTCTCCCCACTTTTCAGATAGTACGGAGTCTGAATTAACTATGAATGTACATCACCGAATTTTATAAAGCAACTCTTGTAAAATTGATCACGGATTTTGGAAGCCTGTTCTAAGATCCCTGTAACCTGACTGTCAGGGAGGTTAAAGATGCACATGTCAGCTGAGCAGAGGTTTCGGTGAAGCTGGCACACGACAGCAACTATGGAGTGGGAGGGTGGGACACGCGCAATCAACTGCGACATCTCCTTTCCTTAGGTCATTATCTATTGCGTCAGTAAAGGGAAGAGGAAACGAGTAGATGCGTGTAGAAAGATCCCTCCGTTCATCAGTGTAGGTACTCAGCTTCTGGACCAGCTCTCCACACCTCACCATCATCTCTCTTATGACTTCCTTCTGCAAAGATTATGTCCATCACTATCAACAGTCCACTTAGGAAATCACTAATACCCCTTATACCCATTATTTCATAACTTCTAATACAACTTTGACATATTAGTGTGTTTTACTCCTGATCTTCTTTCTATCCATAGAGGCAATTTAGTAAATAGTACCTTTGGAGGGCGGTGGGTTTGTTTTGTTTTAGAGTATGCCTGTCTTAACTTGTTTTGTATGTGTCACTATACTTCAATTCAACAAAGGCTTCTTAATTACAGCTTTGGTATCTCAGCAATTTGGAACAAGATCAAGCGACAGCCCATCTGGGTAAGACTGCACATAACGCACTCGGTGCAGTGACAGAAGACACTCCAGTGGGTGCTCTGTGACTCCTCCTTACGTCATCAACAGTTGTGTCAATAGATTTTTCGATACATTTCTCTCTCCAGTAACACCATGGTCAAGCTAACAGATCGTAATAGCACCAAGAATGTTTCACTGACATAGATATTATGCAAACATCGACCAGAGGAAGTCCCTGCTGCAAAGTGACTGCAGCTGTAGAGCTGATTTTGACCTTCCCACTGGCCCTG
This sequence comes from Rhynochetos jubatus, assembly GCA_027574665.1. Lineage (NCBI taxonomy): Eukaryota > Metazoa > Chordata > Aves > Eurypygiformes > Rhynochetidae > Rhynochetos > Rhynochetos jubatus. The sequence goes on along the minus strand of CM050654.1, from coordinate 5,497,010 downwards.
ATTAAGGGATCATTACTAGTCACATAATTATAAGGAAAACAATCTGATCTACTTTTATTACAGGTTCTTTGTTCTATGAATTAATTTTGCTGAACTAGAGAAGAGCAAGACCCCATCCTTTTTCAATCTTGCCATCCTATTCTCTACCATATTTATTTTCTCCCATTTCCACTATGGATCCGTAAGAAACACACGGGTCAACAACCCTCCTCTTCTGCAGGAATTTCCACAATCAAATCATTAGTAGGCAGCGGATGCACTGAACCACCCTAACTCATTACTGAAGCTGTCTTTCACAAGGTGATTCGTGGCCACATCAGAAAGGACGAGCCCCCCACATCCTTGTAGATAGAGTTTGGACAGAAGGTGTCTTGGAGAAACTTGGCCCAGGAGCACCACCCCACTGTGGTAGGTGCTGTCCAAACAACCTGGAGAAAATGATCTTGCTCCAAAAGGTTTATAATCTATCTCAGTAGCAAGTACAAGTTCTTGCTGTCAAAAGTCCACAGACTTTTTATCAATTTCCTCCCAGGTGCCTGGTACAAACATACCGCACATAAAACACAACACCCAGTAGCATATTTAGCCTGATTTCCATGAAAAGGTAGTGGACCTCATAAGCAAAGAGAAGAAAGAAAACATAGGGTTCTGGGGGTAACATGTCAACACATGCAAACAGGTATTTCATCATCCTCAGCATACTCCATCCACAGACACTATTAAATGCATTAATTATTAGTGATACCTAAGCAGCTGCTACACTAAAAACATACCCAAAGGATTTTGTTAATGAGCCAGCTATTACATTTCACCACTTCTTCACTTGATGACATCTCTACTACATACCTTTCCTAAATCAAGTGAGCTGGAGATGCGGGATAAGGACTTTTCAATAGGAAGCAATAAACCAGGAATGTAATCAAGCTTAAGGATAATACATGCCATTCAAAGAAAAAGAAGGATAAGTCATATGTTAAACGAACTCATTTGCATCTGGCCACGGGCCATTTTCAAAAGCTTTACAGCAGAATCCCTTCGGATTCTCCCATGAGTTTTTGGCTTTTTTATGCCTTTGACACTATTTCAGTTATCATGGAAGAGCCCTCTGCCTTAATTCCTTTTTTTCTTTCTGTTTTTTGCTACACTGAAGTCTTTCTTATGATGCCTTTTTGATGACGTGCTTCGCTGAACAGCAAGCTGGACCATCAGGGTTTGACTGATTATCCTACATGTAAAAGGAGGAGACAATGAGATCCAAGGAGAAAATGTGCGAAAGCAGATTCCCGACATACTGATTTTCATTTACACTACATTTTACGCTGCAGCAGCCACAGCTCAGTTCTATTACTTCCTCTAATCAAAGAGCATGTAGAATGATTCATAAAACTGCTAAGACTTGCTTCCTATTCCATATAATCAAGCTGGTACTTCTTTGTGTGTGTACGCTGAAGTAATTAAAGAATTTATACAAGGATTCAATTAGTCTGGATTCAAAGCCTGGTTCTGTTCCAGGCTCCACTTAAAGGACTGTGCAAATCCTTAATTGCCTTTACAGTTCCACCCTCCGCTCTTTACCTCCCCTGCTGACTTAATGAACATCTTCATGTTACAGGAGATCTCCCACCAAAATGGGTATACTCAGCTCCATGTAGATCATAATCCCAATCGGCACTTGCAAACACTGTAACTCAAATAATGATAACATCAGGAATTAATGGATTTGTATAATTTCCAGGAAGTTTTAAAAATCTGTTTCCCTTTCCCCCCTTTTTTCTTTTTAAAGATACATTTTTTCCTTATGACTTAATAATGATTAACGATGGGACTAATCACTGGCTACACTTTAGGCAAATGTTTCCTGAAAATTGCTGTTTCACACCAGTGATAAGGATAAAACTCAGAAGAATTGTATCTCTTGGTTCTGAACACACCTCTGCATCTATTGCTGAAAGATCAATAATATATGAACTGCAACAAGTGGTTTTATCTCCTTTAAACGGCAATAAACTCCTCCCAAGAGTATCCTCTTCAAAGCTGAATCCTGAAGGCAGGTCAATAGTTTCACGACCTTTTGTAAATATTTTAAAAATGCAAAATGATGAGTGAACAGGCAAACTCATTTTCACTATGACAAGTTCATATCAAATCACTCGAGTCTACGATTCGTCCTTTGTTTCCAAAACAGATGTAGCTGTGTGAAGTGTATTTTAAGAGACTCATGATCACTAAAGACTTCCAGCAACCTCAGTGAAAACTGATTCAAGCTCTAGGCCCCCTGCTAACTAGAAAGAAGCTTGATATTTATTTTCCCTTTCCATTACTATTGGGAATCTCGGTGACTTGTGGCACAACAAAAGGCTGATGAGCTTGCTACCGGTTTTCCCAGTCTTGTTACCAGTCTCTGAACTAAGTTTGTTCTGTCTACATAAAGCGTGGTGGAAACTCCTTGCCAATAAGTGCCAGCAGACAGAGTGGCCACATGAGGAATAGCTTCAGCTACCTCTAACTGAGGCAGACTCAGACAATCTGCATTTCTAAGATGCTCCCTGTGGGACACATCCTAAGTCACTTAACTCTACCACCATTTTATATGCGTTAAAGTGAATATTTTTAAGAGAAGGAATCATTACCTCCCACATTTACAGCATGAAGCACATCAGAAACCTGATGAGAGTTATTACCTCAGGCCTTGTTGTAATGCAAAAACTACACTAAGAAAAAATAATGGGGCACAAACAGCAGACAGAATCCCATCCCTGTGCCACCTCATCCCGCGGGGTAGATTTGGGCTTTCTGAGCAGCAGCGAGCAAGGGCAGAGGGTTCTCAAGAGAATCCAAGCAGGGGCGGGTGAATCTGCTGTAGTTGTTACAGGGAAAAAGACATTAATGTCCAATTAAGCCAAATGATTTATGCAAAATATGATAAAGATGGAGGGAAAAATGCAGATGTGGTCCATTATTAGACTGATGACTAATCAATCACCACCCATTTTTGAAATACCAGGCTTAAATCATCCCAGTTTCAATTGAAAATACCATCTTCTTAGAAAGACATGGAATTACTTAGCCTGGCAAAAATACAGAGCTACTAATTACCACTTTGAAAGTGTAGCGGTCTATTTTTAATCATTATTTTCATCAAGAGTGGGGGGAAAGGGGTGATTAAGGGTTATTTACAAGCAGTGCCAGTGTTCTCCCATCTGCTTTTTTACTAGCTTTTCCCTTTTATAGTTTCAACTTCTGCATTGTGATCCAAGGGACAAAGGACAACTGATGTTAAAAAGCAGCTGAACACCCAGAGCTCAAGCAACTGGGGCTGGGTCCTCACTCCCTGTGGTAATTTTTACAGCTTTGAGTAGACACCAAGTGGTGAGACACCTGTTCTTCCAGAGGTGAGGAGAAGCCACGATATTGATGCAGGAAGAACCATCTCTCAGAGCTTCACTGTTGGTTCCTACAGAACCCTCCAACCTTATTAGCAGTTGTCAATGAACAACGAATTTTTGTACTATGTAGAACTGTACTTGCTGAACTTGCTGTAAGAATTGGGCTATTTTTGCCATACCTAATGAGATTACTGGTCTATTGTGATCCCTTGATACCGTGGTTCCACGTGCAGGTTTTGAGACTGACTGTGCATGCTCTGGGGTAAAAGAATCCTCCTCTTCTCATCTAGGTCTATGTGCACTGTGAGCATCTGAACAAGCAGGCAATACAATATCTATTATTAAAAACCATTATGGATTCAAAACTACAAGAATTCGTTCCAAGCTCTCTCTTCATCCCACTTACACAGCAATATCAGCACCTACCCCACGGGCTCAAAGGAGACGCCTCAGCATAGCTGATGTTTTGTGCCTGTGGGTAGCAGGGATCATTCCTGTCCCAGCACCAATTCTTTTGCTCGCTCTTTTTCCTCCCCAGCAGCTGAGGTTCTTAATGACTGTGGTAAGTCAAAACACGCTTTACACACCCAGTATTTTCTGCGTCAACTCCTTCCTCTTTCACATGATGCTGCAGTCCAGCACACAGACATACTGATCCCTTACTGTAACAAGGGTGAAAGAAGCTCATCAGAAGTGCTGTAAAAATGTAGGGTTCTTCAAATTAGCCACTCTAAAATATAGTCTGAGATTAGATGCTTTGCAATTACTGCTGGTACATGCTGGGATCTGACCAGCTTTGGGTATAACATGAGGTCTGGGTGCAGATACTCAGAAATGTGCCGTTGGAGATGGCAAGTCCAGGTGGGAATCACAAAGGAGATGCATGAGGAGAAGTGCTGACTGAGGGGTGAATGTTGATGACGCAAACAACCAAAGAGGGCAAAGGAAACAACCAGACAGTCCTCAGGAGATGCTTCAAGCAGAAGGAAAGTTTATTACAGAGGCACATAGATGCTTCTAATGCAAACAGTGACCAGAAGTCTATTGGTATTAGCAAGTGGAGGAGAAACAAATATATTGGGAAGTGAAAGAAGCATGTGGATGTTTGTGTTAATAAATGAACAGGCATGTGAGCCATCACATACTCAGAAACTTAAAGGTAACTTCTTCCCTGTGAGGGTGACAGAGCCCTGGGACAGGCTGCCCAGAGAGGGGGGGGAGTCTCCTTCCCTGGAGACTTTCCAAAGCTGCCTGGACTTGTTCCTGTGTGATCTGCTCTAGGGGATCCTGCTCTGGCAGGGGAGTTGGGCTAGATGATCTCTAGAGGTCCCTTCCAACCCCTAACTGTGAATCTGTGAACAGGATAGAATTTTTACTTCTTACCTTCATTTTCTCAGTGATGATTTTGATCAAGAGTATCCTGAAATGATATTATTTCTAGGTTATTAATTTTATCCTTTCCAAGCATATGGAGTCTCATAAAGAACACCCCTTGTGTCCACCAAAGGAGAAGCTCCACTAAAAATAAACGGCACAACTTTGTTGCTGCTGGATTCCCAGTTCTACTGACTTCCAAAAAACAACGATGGATCACGGGTCTCTTGCTTGTTTACAAGTCCTCTTCAGGCATTCCTCTTGCTGTGTGACACAGAGGGAATCTCTCTTCCCCCTGCCACATCAAGTAGCAGGAAGTGCCTTGTGGTGTTTGAGGAGAACAACACATGCCAGGCTTGCAGAAGCCCTTTGCATAAATTTACATATGAAACCCAAGATCACTGCACTCCCTGCAGAGTTACTGCTAGCCATAGTTGACATTGCACTTGAAACAGTACTGCAAAGAGAGCAATATCTTTTGCAGAGAGGTTTAAAATAATCAATTTTGTTTTTCCTTTCTAACCATCAATGAAGCGCCTTTGAATTCTGGGAGCTGTGCAGGGAGAGGAGGAGAGGAATGACAATTGCCATTACCGGCTCCTCTCTGTATTTTGAGAGATACCACGACTAAAGTGAAGTTAGGTGCCATCATTACCTGATTAGAAATTCCTGAGAGCAATTAAGCGTAACAAATTCCTAGGGAACGCCATGTTCCTGTACAGGGGTTTTATTGTCATTCCGTTCCTTAACGTCTAAATAAGTACATTTTAAAAAACCGGTAGTATCCGCTGCAATAATGTTAAAATATAGATGCAATACATACTTTAATAAATCCATAAATTAGTATTAGTGGCAATAGATCTATTGCTGCAATGTGAAATTGGCCATTTAAAAATGCACAGCATCTAAGTCACCGAAAGAAAATAAGTGTCAGTAAGCTACATGTGCTTTTCTAAACCAGAAACTGTCAAAGGAACACGTAAAATGAAAAAGTTCAACTTAACATTTGGCACTTCATCTTGTCTTCGGACATTTTTAAAGGGAAACTAAATGCATAAAGAAGAAATACCAACACTATACAAAATGTATTCACAGAAGCTTGCCCAGTTCTGAACTCGTGTATGAATGTTGCTCCCAGTTTCAAAGTATTTTGGGTGACAGAATGATCAGTTCAACAAATCTCATCCTGTTATTTCAAGAACTACCTCATAAAACTCCCCAGCTAAATATTGAAATAGAATAATCTGCATTCCTATCCTTGATGGACTTCAGCTGTGCATTCTCAATTATTTTCAGATTAAGCCAATCTGATATTCAAGTAGCTTTTAACAGTGATATTTATTCAACTACAGATTAATTGCATTTTCATAACAGAGAGGCCTTTCCAAAGTTGGCACTAACTTCACACTCGCATAAATTAATTTAAAATCCAACTTCATACTGGATAAAGCCACGTGCTACACAACCACACATACAGCACTGTTTCAAGCACCCCGCTTCCCTTTGGCCATGATTTGATGAGTGATAAACAGTCCAAGTGTCCTCTTACCAAACACAAATCGTTGGTCTAAACTAAACCCGCTTCTCTAACCCAAATTCAGTTTAAGCCCTTTCGAAGAGTCAGCTTTGCACAAACATGTTTTTTGCTGGCAGAGCTGTTACCTCTCTGCTTATAACCAGGGAAACCCATACCGATAGCATCTATTTTAACGGGTAACCTGGCTAATATAATGTGAGCCCCCACTGACACCAGCCCGCAGCAAGCTGGGAGTGCTGGGTAAGCTGGAGGTGGGCAGATTCAGGGTGAGCAGCCAGGTCTGCAGCCCTGGCCTCGCAAAGTCAGCGTCAAGCATCTGCAGTGATTCCCATTCAAGTCAGCGACAACAGCGGCAGTGCAAAGTCTCCGTCCCAGGAGAGAGGGTGGGGACAGTATGCTGCTTTCTCATGGATCTTAAAACATAATATCCCGTCAAATATCCCATAGAAAGGTGGGTCTGACTATGTTTGTTTTGCAAAACAGCAAGTTTAAAAACCAGTTGGTAAAATAAAAAAATAACTATGCTGGGGCCTGGATCCACAGTGCCACTTTTGTCTGGCATGCTGGGCCAGGAGATGCAATTTTTTAAAAAAGTCCTTATTCCTTCAGATACACAAATTAATTCTTCTCTTCTAAGAATGAAGGGCAAAGTTTCCCCCTCCGCTAGCAGTTTTGCATGCTAAACAGCACTCGCTTCCTGTACTGTATACACAGAGGGTCACATTCACTGCAGAACACAGACTTAAGCAAATAAACCACATTAAAGGAGATAATTTCTTTTTCTTTCAGTTATATGCAAATGGACAAAACAATACGTTTGTGTCTGTAAATATAAAGTCTGAAAACATAAAAGAAAATAGTGTATGGTCAGTTAATTATCAGTTTCTGCTGAGGATCCTTCCAAGGGTGAATCTGACCCAAAACATACAGGTTTTTAAAGTTAATCAAAACCAAAGTATGTCAAAGCTGGTTAAAAACAATGCCACATTTTCTGTTTTTTTGGGAGATTTACAGAGTTGTCTAAAATCCAAATGTCCACACATTACCCCAAATGCTTATCATGAAGAGTTGAGACAAAGCTTCATCATATGCAAATATTTAAACAAGCACAAAATCTGATTAAAAACTTCAGTTAGAAAAGTTTTAAAATCCATTTACTGCTGGTTCAAAACAAACGAAGGAGACAGTATGATGGCAGATACCTGCCCCGCTTCCTACCCCACATTCCTCACCTACATGGACCACTTCTGGAGCACAGAGGTCTCAGTGACCATGGCTAGAGACGTTCAGCCATCTAGAGACTTTCAGGCTGGTATGTGCAGCTTGCTCCCAAGGAAGAATAGCTGTTCCTCAGTTATTTCACTTACAGAGTCCAGATGCTAGTAGACACCACATTAACCTCAGGTATGTCTTGCACTTAGAGCACTGAGACCACACAGAACTACTGGGATCCAGCAACGAGCACATACCGCAGAGAGGGGGCTGAAAGGGCTGACCGGGTGGGAACGCGACGTCCCTTACAGAACACGAGGCCGCAAGGTAATACACCAGCAGACAGGGAGGTACCCACCCTGCAGTGCCTGTGATGGAGAAGGCTGAAAGTGATGTCTGTATTATTACCAGGAAAAACTACATTCATTTTTGTTCCACGGCAAAGCGAGAGAAGACGAGGCAGTAGCTTTTTCAGGTAAAACAAAAGAAGGTGAATTTCTTTGAGCCGTGATTATTAGTTAACAGTCTTAACAGGACTGGGTTTAAAATCTCAAACAAACAAATTGCACTGGGGAGAACAGACAGGCTGGTTAATTCCAAGTTTCTGAAGGCAAATTGGGCCTTGATTAAGCAAACTTAAACCCTAACAGATATTTTTTTTTTTTCCCCGAAGAAATTCTAACTGCGGAATTGATTCAAAAATAATCCAGGAAGCCAGATTTCTTTAAGACAGGCGAGGAACTGCATGCATTTTGCCTGGTTCAGAAGTGCAGGGGTAAACTCCAGTGGCAGTCGGTGCATTTAAACACTGACACTGAAGGCTTCTCGGTCACCATCATCTGCTATGCATGAAAGAAGAAAGGATTTTTCTCTGTCACTGACTTACCGCGGCGTATGACACCCATTACTAAGTTTTTCTTTGCCAATGGTCTCTGATCAGGAATGGCGATGGGAAATTGAACGACACAAACAAGTTGTGACGTTTAAAGATCAGGCTCGGAATATTCCTCAGTCCCGCCGAGGAGCCTTTGCTAAGAGACCGTCTCTTTTCTCAAGGACACAGGCATGCAGCACCCTGGGAGAGCCACCCCCGTACAAACCAATGCATCATGAAGTTCCTTGGCTTTCTGAAGATGGTCAGGTGAGTCCACACATATTGGAGCTTCCTCACAGAAAGAGCTGGAGGAATATTTTTAACTTCTAGATACCTGCTAGACATCATCTTACTTGTTTATCCAGCCTTCTGTATTGAGACTGATATCAGTAGGAGAGCAGGAATATTTAAACTGCTCAAAATAAAGATGGATCTACTCAATCCTTCCAGAGTGGTTTCAGCCCATCTTACCTGGTCTACACATGATGCGTAAAACGAGCACCTAAGTGGTAACTGTAGGGGCCGGTGACTAACAACAGCATCAGGGATGATGGGAAGTGATTAAGCAGTATGCCTGGCCAAGGGAAGAGAGCATTCCAGGAAAATTACTTCCAAAAATAGGGAATAACATGAATATTTCAGAGAATGGATGCGGAAGTGGATTCTAACACAGTTTTCTGAGAGTTTCACAATTAGCAGAAAGAGCTTTTCGCCAACAAGTGAAATGAGGGTATTTTGATGCAGATTTTGTTCTTTGCACACAGAAACAGAATAAATTGATTTTTTTACTTCTATCAATGTTCGATGGCCTGAAAATGGTTAACTAATGGTATTAGAATCTGTATTTAAAATGTAATTTGGTTCTGTAATTATATTTCTTATGCATGGAGACAGAAATAAACTAGAGGAAGAACCTATTAGCCCTTTTGCATGTATAATTGAACACGTTTGATATTACTAGGTAACCTTTGTAAGTAACTGGCTTTGAGTTTATGCAAAGAGGTGAACACTTTGAATACATAAATAACAATATGAGCAGATAGGTTTTTGATTTTGCATTCTGTTCTTTCCTTGTTTGTGTCTGTTAGACGCAGTCAGACATCCCTGCTTTTTTTGGTCATCCATAGAAACATCTGAAAGATCTGACTTTTGCATCATTTGGGTGCAGTAATGAATAAGAACTGACATCAAATATCAATATTATTGGCCCAGCTAAATGGTAGCTGACATCCAACTGGACTGCTGAAGAGGTAAACAAAATTGAAATTTTGTTTTTGTTTAAAAACTGTCTGACATTATTTGTCCTTCAGTAAATCAATGAAAGAATGACCTAAATGCTGTTTGCATTTTGGCCTGGGGAGGTGAAATTGGGCAGTTGCTATCAAGTGTATTTTTTCTAGTCTTTTAGGTTTTCCTACTATAATTCCCAAACTAGTTTTTTGTTTTAAGGAAACTTGGTAACCTCTGTAATGATTTCTTAACCTGCAGACATCATACAAACACAGCATGCAGATACAACCAGAGGTGAATGATAATCAAACTGTTGTTTGAACACTAACACATATATACACACATGTAAGGGATCAAATTTTGTTCTACTTTAAATTCATAATGATTCAACAGTCAAGCATCTATAGTCTTTATAATTCATTAGTACAGGTGACCTGCCAAGCTGGGAATGTGCTGTGCAAAGTACACACAAAACTTACTCCCAATGCTATTTAGGCCATACTTAGATTTTGTCTTGCATGCCAACGTCCAAGAGAAGATCACCATTCCTTGTGTGAATTTTACTGTACGAAGTGGCACTATTTTCCCCTAGTTGTTGATCAAAAACATGTACTAATGTAAAAAATATTTCGAGTTTCCATCTTTGCATGAATTATGCAGACGCACAATATCCTCTCCACAAGACAGAAGGAGAGGGCCAGGGCTGACTTGGACATCCCTACCTTGACATCCAGATGTAAACGCTTTGGTAGCAATAGGACTATAAATGAGGATTTATTCTATTTGTATAAATGTATTACTCTTTTTTTTCCCTTCTTCCCCATACAAGACTATTCCCCTCAAATATCTGGTAATTTTTGGACACACTGTGGACAGTGCTCTAACAGGAAAATTTGTTCTGTAGTTTCCCTACAGGACATCGTGTCATTAGAATTTCATGTTCTTTCAAAACTCCTTTGGGCACCAAGTAGTCTGAGACAGACTGTCACAAGCCCACTGAAGTGACTTCGGAACCTCCTTAAACTGACTTACATCCTAAGCAGAAAAGGGAGGGAGTCTCTTGGGATCTTTCACCATTACAGCACTGTACCCAAAGAGTCCGACCTTATAGACAAGACTTCTGACATGGGATCTGCAGACCTGTGACGTTTGGATATAAAGAAATAATTAAAAAAAAAAAAAAAAAATAAAAGAAGAATCCAGGTAGGATTCTGTCAGCAATCAGCCTTCTGTTTGGCCATCTCAGACTTAAGAAACCAGACCTTTCCAGCAAATCTCTGCCTGGCTGCAAAGCTTCTTTGGCCAGGTCTAACCATTAGGCTTTCTGTTGGCCACTCTGGAAGTGGTGTTGCATGTTTATACAAACAGCCCATGATCAATCTCCAAAATCTTTCCCAATGAAAGTATTGTTGAAAATACTAATGTGTCTATAACCCCCTTTTTTTTTCCCCTCATCAAATACGTATCTTTTAAGGAAAAAAAGTCACACAGAACACCTTAATCAGCTTGCTTAGGGTGGATCATTTTCTTAGTAACCAAGCACTAGAGGGTAAGAAAGCAGTTCTCTGGTGCTGTGTTTGGTTGAAATATAGCACTTGTTTTGCTAGCCAACCAATGTGACAACTGTAACTGGTACAACTCAGGACCAACTACTTAATCTTTTCAGTAGTTTTCCAGTACACACAGAGTTAATTTATATAACCACAATTATAGCTTCTGAAATTATATTCCTCACTCAGTTTAATCAATGCTGCACTAGATGTTTCCATTTTTACTAATTCAATCATTGAGAATGTCAACCAATGATTTTAGTCTCGAGTTTAATGCCAACTATAATACTCTTTATCAAAATAACATGCTTATCTAGAAGATTATCAGCACAGAGTCTTTCAGCTTCCTGTTAATCATTATAGGTCACATTAGAGCATAAGGTTCTTTGTAAATACTCGCATTAAAGACAGTCATACAGTATTTTCCCCACAATTCTTGCTACTGTTAAATATTCTTTGTTCTACACCACAGTGTTTCAAAATGCCAAGGGGCAGGTTGTGCCTGTCAAATACACCGACACGTGCATGTGGCCAAGAAAGAACAAAGATACCTTGGGCTTTCCTACACCCCTCCTTGCCATAAGCTTATTCTGCTACGTCAGCCCCTAGGTTTTGCCCTACAAACAAACAGGGATGACATAAGCAGTTGGTAAAGCAGTAGCTGATACTGAACAAGAGGAGAATATTCAGGATCTCCTACAGTAAAAACGAGTACCTTGCTCTGCTTGTAAGGAAAGTGACTGTGAGAGCACAGGGAGCAGGAACACCATGAAGATCTGTTACAGGAAAGATGGCCCCTGAGAGAAATGAATGCAAGTGGTGGGAGAAACCAGCGCATGCTTCACCACTTCCACACCAGTTATAAAGAGCAGTGCGGCCAGGAGAGCTAGAGGAACAGTACACCACACATTTCAATCATTTCAGAAGATTTCGTATCATCTCAAAGAAATATTTTGGAAAAATTACTTCCCTGCCAAAGTTCGCAGGCATTCAGATCCCAGACTATCACCAATCCTCATCAAAATGATTCTTTTCAGACAACAACTATGAAATCAACCAAAAACCCCAAACAAAACCCAAGCAAACTGACAGCAAATTTAATTTGAGTAACTAAACGATCATGACAAAGCAGAATGGTTTAAATATCATGCACTGATCAACAGAGAAAGGAGGTAGGCACAAGGAGGGGGCAGCCTTACTGTAACAGTCCCTGGGGCTCTGCTCTGCCTGGCAGGTGTGTGCCACACTGAACCGCTCTAGAAGTCATTCCTAATACTGAATTCAGCCGCGAAGGTATCTATTTCACCAAAGTGCATGACGGTATCTGCCAAAGGATGGACCATGATGGTTAAAAAATTTGAAAAAAAGGAAATTCGTAGACAGAGCTTACCTTCATGTTGAACGTAGCATGCTAACAAGAATGCAGGTGATCACAGAGTGTGTAAACACAGAGACCCTAGGAATTAAACGTAAAAACAAAGCCATTAAGTAGGTTATAGTGATATAAACTATTCTATACTCTTGTAAAAAGAAAGCCCTCGATTCCACGGCTGTGTGCAAACCAAGCCACTTTGTGTGCTAAAAACCAGCTCCTGGTTGCTAGAAGAGGAACACATTTCTCACAATTACTAGGGATATGTATCCTTACTTCACGTAATAGCTGGCAGAAAAGGTGCATTCAAATATCACCAGAAAAAGCCATCTCCCTTGCCAGAGGGTTTGAATTAGTAGGTGTAATCGCTGCTTCCAAAAGACTGAACTCTTGCTCTTAGGCAGTGATTTAGTACGTCTCTCGATATTGATTCTATGATATTCCCCACAAACCATTAAAGTCTTCCTTAAAGAATCACAAGCATGAAATCAAAATTAATTATCTTTTGTCATCTTCCACATTGGGCTGTAAGTGACCTACATAGTGCAGTAACATATGTCAGATGTCATCACCGATATCTGAGTTGTTCTCCCAGTACAGCAGGCACCCAACCACAGTATCTCCTACTAAAAAATACTCAAGTCTTCAAGATGGAAAGACGGAGGTATTAAAAATAGCTTAATAGTTGAAAACAACTTGTTTGTTTTCATCAAAATCACTGTCTTCATGGGTAACAGTAACAAAACCACTCTCTATTAAAAGTAAAACACAGCTTTGAACAGTGTGATCATACCCTGAATAACAAGTTTTCACTAACAAAACATTTTATTGATAGTATAATCGAAAGACGATTTGTTGCATTTTTCTGGAGAGAAGGAATAACTCAAACCCAAGATCTGAAGTTCCTCTACTCATCCTAGTAGGCCTTCTTTGTACTTCCAGCCTGAATCAATCTCTCGGGATCAGGTGTAACATAGGTTGATCATGCCTTTGTCACACTTTCAGAGTTTACACTATCCGCTTAATTCCATTTTTATTTTCCCAATCCACACAAAATGCAAAAAACTAATAAAAAAATCACTCCTCTGACTTGAATTGAGATTTGAACTATCTTTTTCACTGACAAAAACCTCCTACATTTTCCCATCAGCCTGCTTTATCAGCGTATTCTCACTGTTTTCAACAAGTCCTTTCAGGAAAGTGGTTAATGAGGTTTGACCATGAAGTAATTCTGGAGGGACACTACTCGATAATTCTCTGTAGTTCACATTACAGCTCTGAACCATTTAGGAGAACTGAGCCCAAGAAAACAGCAGTTAAAGGGGATTAGACTGCTGTTGTAAATATCTTGGGGGTTAAGAGCAAAGAGTGAAAAGAGCTATTGAAGCTGAAGAGCCGTGTTGGCGCAGGAACATATGGGTATTCATTATCTGCAGATAAATTTCAGTTGGAAATTAGAAGGCAGTTCTCAAACAGTGAGATATGAAAACTCCCCTCTCAAGTAGTGGGGATAAAAAATTCTCATTAATTGCGAGAAGCTGTTAGAAAAATCTGGAAATAAATGACCTTCTCCTGCATGTGATCTTTTGCCTGAACTTGGAGACCAAGGAGGCGCTTTGCAGTCTTGTTCATACTGCATCAGAATACAAATTTCTGATGAAGTCGAGAATTTAATGCTTCACAGAATTCCTTTTCTTTAAAACACATCGTCAAAAAAGGCAGCGGGCTGCTTCAGCAACGGGCATTTTTGTACCTTACTGTAATTCTCATTTACTTTTCTGTCTTGAAGGTGTCGCCCCTTCAAGGCCACATACACTACTGAGATCAAACTAGGAAATTAGTATTATTCCCACAGAAGAACTGCAAGACAAACATATCAAAAAAAGGCTGTGGACTATTAGAAGCAATCCACTATCTTTATGGAGCAGGCACACCATCCACTGTAAGTACAAAAAGGTTGCCAGTGCACAGTTCTTGGGTTCTCCGCAGTTTTCAACGGACATACAGTGGGAAAAAGTGCTAAAAAAACTTCACCCAAAAAAACTTGCAAATTTACATGGTTTCTAAATAATAAAATATTAACCAATAAATCCTGATAAAAAGAAAATTTAAATAATTATTATCCAATGATAAATTCGCTGTTAGAATAGAACGTGATTACACAAAATCCCCACGATACTGATAGACAAATCAAATTTGGTAAAGATAACAGGAGACAAAGATAACCAAACATAGGAGCAGTCTAGCAAGAGAAAATTTCAAGGACACAAAATCTACCTTCTGGCCTAGCAGCAATATCAACTGTACCCAGTCCATGGTAACAACCCGAACGTTGGTGCATGTTTTGAATGTGAAGAATAGCCCTTGTAAAACAACAGTTGTTGCTCAGCAGGGGCTAGTATTTACCCTCAGACACTCTCAAACACCAATATATACAGAGTAACCTTTCTACAAACGTAGAAGAAAAGCATGCTGTCACAAACAAACAAACAAGGAAATCCAAATGGATGCCATGCCACAAAATGAATGTGAACTTTCTGATTTCCCTTTCATAAGTCAATTCAGTATGAACCACCTGAAAAGGATTTTAATAATAGTAATAATAATAATAAAAGCTAGAGAAAAGCAATGGTTCTGTAAAGTGCTTCTCAATACTATCGCTGAAACTTAATTTCCAAAGTGCCACTTTATTTTTATTCAATGCACAGCAAGTATTTTCTTTACCAACACCAGGAAACTTCAGTTTTGCAGACACAGATGTCAAAAACAAAAGTGGAAAGCTTACTATTTAGCTGTAATGTCCCAGCAAAATCAAACAGTAATAAATACTCTCCGGATCAGAGCTCATGTTAAGATAGCACTGAGCTTTCAGCATCAAGAGCTCAGCAGCACGTTAATGATAGCCCTTTTGCACATGCATTCTGCTTGTCAGTCTTTAATTATAAAATAATCCTCTATATCACCACGATTCCTGCTTCATTCAACGTGGAACACGGTGTCCACGTTCCAGCTTTAATGTCCCTTGGAGCGAAGTTTGGTGAATCCCTTCTTCAGGGGAATTTCACTAGTGCGCCATGCAAATTGGTTCTTGGCTTACTAGCAACTTCTTGGCATCCAGGAACCAGCTGTACGCATCTGCATTTAGCTGAATTTCTTTAAGGTTCAAGACAAACAGGGACAAGCACCTGGGACTTGTATCACCAGGAAAAGAGCAGAGGGAAAAGGCAGAGCTACTCTGCATGTTAGGGGAGTTGGCAGTTAGGGACAAGTCCGCTCCTTTGCTGCTACCTTCAAGCTCTCGCTGACCATGACCCCACTGGCAGAGGTAACTATCACAAATCCAGAGTAGGAGGAACAACAAAACATCAGGGCAGAACTCTGCAGCTGTGAAAAGGTCCATTTTTTCCACACTTAAGCCATGGGGTCTCTCCAGTCTCCTTGCAATATGCCACTCTAGCAGTATAAAGGGCAGTAAGTGATGGAGAATACATTATTATTATTAACTGAGTCATCAGGTCTTGATTGAAATACAAATGGAGGAAATCTCAGTTCTATTCACTCCTTGAGCTACTGCCCAATTACATTAATAACCATACATTCTTCCTCTGCAGAAAATACACAGGTAATAGCAACATTCAAAGAAAACAAAATACGATGTGTTCTGTGCTGCTGATTTTTTAAAAAACTGTATTATTCACACATGCACACACACAGAGTTCAAAACCCAGAAACGAACACTAGAATCGTCAGTTAGAAACGCCATGGCATTATGCTATGGAGTCTATCGCCCTCTCAGCTTCTACTGACCACAAGACATTAATTGCCTGCCTTGGACAGGAGCTATCTAAAAGACTTCAGATAGAGAAAACTTCTGGTTTTTGAAACAAAATCTAGTATTGCAGAAAAGCAGCCTGACCTTTGGAACTATGGATCTGCGAACAATAATCCTGCTGCAAAAGGAGCTGAACAAGGAACCTAAATTCAAATGATTTTTTGTTCTTTCACAGAATAAAAGTCCAAGATTTCAGAATCAATAGTGAAATTCTGCTGTAAATCCTCCCTATTTTGTCCATAGAGACATACAAATTCCAAGGCAGGAAAAGACAGACTGAAGACAATCATAATTAATACACAACAGCTTCTATGCATCAGCAGAATTAAGTTAAACCATTAACTATGTAACCCAACAGTTGAATCTTCCCATGCCTATTTCAGCTACTGGTTTAGCGGCAACAACAAAATACCCCCAAAACCTAACGAGCCATAATTCAACCCCCTTCTGGAGAAAACACACAGCCAAAAGCTGTGGAGCTTCATTTAAAAACTACTTGATTTTTTTAAGTTCTGCTGTTTTGATTATTTTCTCTGGATTTTGAATGCCCTGCTCTACATAAAAGTCTGACGTGAACAAAATTACTTTGTCAAGTCCAAAAATCAAGATAACAACTCCGTTAGCTCCAGCTGAGTGTAATATACTAGATGCAATAGGTAAATACTTTTATTAGTTTAATGCAATATGAGCTTTAAGATAACAACACCCGAGTATGAGATTCATCTAAACAGTGTTGAGATAAGAGATTTATTTGTAATTTCTTGGTTCATTTAGAAATTAACTCAAAGAAATATGTTCATTCAGAAGGACTGAACTAAGAGAAGTGTTCAAACCATGAAGCACTCAACGGTGGAACTGTTCAACTTGTTTTCATTATTAAAAACAAACAACCTCCCCCCAGAAATTTTGCATGAAAGGTTTCATTTTATTGGGGGAAAAAAAAAATAGTATCTTGAATAAAACTTCTCATGTAACACAGGTAAAATTTTTCCAGAACGTGAAATAATCTAGTGCTTCGGAAGCTCACTTCACTAGACTTGAACTCTTCCTAAAGCAAGCATCATGTTAAGTGTACCGTGATTTCTGGCTACTGACTCACAGGGGAAGGTCTAACCTTTCCCTCAGTCCCCCTCACTGAATATGGCCAAGGGCTTCCCCGTTTACACCGATGTCCAAAATTAAAAGCGTGACTCCTACTCAAATCCTTGCCTTATTCACGACACGACCTGTCTGCTTGGTGTACCTGCGCTTTGCATCAGCAAGGCACTAGCAAGCTCTGAAGGCAACGTGTGACTTGGCCAGCAGAACTGCGGGCTCTGAAGTCGCTCCACGCTGCAGGGGAATCGCAGCCACTGCTGCCTTGAACTGAAAACATCAAAAGGGATTTGGATCTCTTTACTAGAGCACACGCTGTAACAAGGTAATTTTTAAATGAGAGAAAACTCACTTTCATGGAGTATGACAGGTAAACACCAAAACTGGAGGAAAGAGCCTAAAAACACCCACCCCCTCTACCTTCGTAAGACAGCTCCTTTCTTTTAATGTCTCCTTTCAGCCCAGCCCATAATAACAACTCACTTCAGCAATTTCCTGCATCACACAAAGCCGGTGTGGGTCCCCCGCAAGGCCAGCCCAGCTGCTCGCAGCGAGAGCCGCTCTCTTCTCCATCTGCCCCATGCTGGCTCATCCAGAGGGCAGCACTCAAAGCGAGGCAAAGCCCCGTCCATCTCCCAGCTCCTCTCTCCGAGGCGTTCACGAGCACGTGATGTACGGGATCTGTACGCTAAGCAGTGAACAAATTTGGAAAACAATTTTACCATCTGTCGGCACAGGTTTTACTTGATCAGCTCAAGCACAGAACCTTTAGCACGGAACTTGCTTCTGTTCTCCTCGCTCCGAGTAGACCCTGGGGGGAAAAATCATGCGGAGAAGACCTTTTCCTGATGTCAGACCAAGGGTAAGGCCAGGGCATTACTCAGACGTTTTGTAATCCTGGTTTTGGGGAATAAAATTTAACTTGAAATGGTCATTTGCGTGGCTTATTACACATGGATTCACAGAGGCAGGTCCGTTCACAGCTGAAGAGCATCAGCTGTTGGGCTCCTTGCTATTCTTCCGGCGACCTCCCTTTCACACAGACAGCTTGTGGGTTTGGGGGTTTTTTAACTTCATTCGCTACAGCTTCCTAAAGAAACGAAAGAGGCTTTTGAATCTCTTTAAAATGCATGAACTTATATAACAACTTTCACACTGTGAAACACTAAAAAAGTTGAGAAATGGCGTTTTTCTGAAGCTGGTAGGTAATAGGGACCAGAAATAGAGCTCTGCCTGCCAGCTAAGCCTAATGCCACGCTTCTCATCACAGACCAGCTTTGCTTTCACTTCAGAGTTAGCAACACCTGCTATTAAAATATGGAAAAAACTAAAGTAACCTTGCTCTGAGAGACTCCTGCATTATCTCATTTTACTGCATCTGAACTTTCACCTGAATGTAGCATTAATATGTCTTTTGCACTGAACATGCAGACATATTCATTTTTCTTAATTGGGAAGAAAAGTATGTTTCTAGGCCAAGACCTTGTATGTTAAATCTGTTCAAAGTGAACCTCTAAGGCACTCCTAAAAAACACTAAAAACAGGAGTTTATAGTAGAAATGCTGACAGATGATATTCTTGCCAGCATAATATAACCTGACTCTAAGATAAATGTTTCATGAATTAAAAAAAGTTGAATAAAGCTCTTCTGTTCAGCTTTGTTCTGGAGATGAAAGTGAATTATCTTTTTGTCTTCTACTGACACTTGGATTTTTGTACTGCAGTCTGTGGAAACCTGTAACCACAGGCAGTATTTAAACAGACACGACCATGTGGAATTCTCGCCTCACTAAACTCCTGTAAGAGACATCAAACTTCTAACTACATAAGGAGGAAAAAAGGTTTCATAGCAAGCAGTTACCTTCCTGTATCTGCTTCTGTGATGAGGGAGAAAAGTCCTTTCCACTTGGAGAGATCACACATGAGTACAGCCCCACCTGCACGGCCATGACAGACCATCCAGGGAGGGGGAGGGAGAAATTTCTTTGCTGAACTCCTCATTCCTTTAAAATAAAATAAATGGGGAAAAACATTCCCTCAGAGATATTGAAATGCTTTCACTAAAAGCAGACCTGTGTATTTTTCCCCTGGTTGATATTGGCAGATGGCTTCAGTAACCGAAGCTGCTGCATTTTAATAAGGCTTCACACGGCAGGTTAACATACATCACCCTGCCAGCACCAAGAGAGCCAAATTTGGCCATCGCATTCCTCCTATCCAACGTAACTCCCGGGGTTTAAATGTTCCCACGAGGGAAAGGATCAGCGGTGCAAGAGCAGGGATGGCCAGGGAAATCCCATATGCTGAAATTCCATTAACTGCAGAATTTTCAGTGCAGGGTACGGCCTTTCCCCCATGGAATTAGGTGGCCCATTTTTACCGTAACCTGAGTTTACTTTAAATTACCTTGGTATGCCAATACTTTGCAAAACATACAAGAGTCTTCAGGAGAATAACACGGGGATGACAGAAACCAAGCACGACTGTCTAACATTAAGTATTATGAGCTCTATTGCTTTAATGTAAAAAAGATCAAAAAGATGAATTATAAACGAGCGGAAGTTGCCATTGGAATATAACTGGAGAAGTTATGAGTGCAGGGAAAGCACAGAAAAGAAATACATAAGAATTTCTGATGGCTTTGAAAATGAAATTACATGAAAGCAGAATAAAACACTGCAGACATAATTTAGTTATAATTACGAGAAAAAATGAGAGGGCTACAGGGGAAACCCTTTCTTCCTTCCCACTTTTAAAGATAGAAAGTTTGGAATTTCAGTTTCATGCTTGGAAAGTTTTTTCTTTCCCTCTGTTCAGAAGTGAACAGCATCTGGGGTGCAAGAAAACTACAAAAGGCATGAGAAGCTGTTCAGTTGTATTTACTTCAGCTTCTACACACGTACGGCGTCTACACCTGAACCTACCACTCCTGCGCATTTAGTGCCTGCTCTCAAGATTTGTGCTTCTTCACAGGCTAATCTGATTCTGCTCCTCTTACAGAAGTCTTAAGAAATCAGCAACTGAGCAAAGCAACATGATGCTCTATCTTCTGATCTCATCTCACGATAAGAAGCTGAGCGTCAGTCTGATGGATTTTAGTGCTTTTAAAGCTAGAAGCTCAATTTTGGCCCCAAACGCCAAACCGTTACCTTTTGTGAATTCATACTAGCACACGGCTATTTTTCCTAGCTAGAGGGTGGAAAACTAAGTGGGTTTGACTGCAAGGGACAGTAGAAAGGCAAAAGCAGGTACATACACAACTGTGATTATTAAATAAGACAAACGAGGTGGCCCAAAAGTTAAAAAAAAAAAAAAAAAAAGGCAAGATTAAAAGTTGAAGGATTTCTTCCCTTCAAAGAGTCAGTATAAATGAAGAGCAAGCCAATGACATCAAAGTCATTGCTTGTCTCACAGCCTTTGGAGAATGTTTACTTCTATTGGTATAAACGAATTTGTAAGCCTCCTGCATTCACACTGAATTTTATTCTGGCAGGCATTATGCATCAAATCCATCCCATCCAGATTTAAAATGGCAGATACAGAGAGAAAAACAACAAAATGAGAAAAACAAAAAAGGGCAAACTTAACAGAGCACATCCACAGTTCTCTTTGGTTAACATGCAGTTGCTGAACAGCACTCTAAGTCAGGTTCTTCTTTGACTGCTATTTTCTCCACTAGCCAACAGGAAGCCAACCAGTTCCCAAAGTAAGAGCCTTGGCAAAGAAACCAGGATCTGAATGGAAATGGAAAGCACATCACTTGCTCACCATGATCTGGATTTCCCCAGCTACTGCCACTTTGGGAGTAACAGTATTGCTGCCCTGAGGGACCAAGATCAGAGAGGAGAATCCAGACTATTTGGCTAGAAACACTGAAGAAGTCTTTCATTGGAAAAAGAAGTTACTGAAAGGAAAAAAAAAAAAAAAACCACCACCAAAACCCAAAACGCAAGGAAAAATGAACAGTTTCCTTTTAAAAAGTCTTTGCATTTCAAAATTTAAAAGAAAAAAAAAAATTATCAGGAGTGGGAGAGGAGGAGAAAACACTGAAATCAGCTCTTGCAAACACATTGTCCATTGATTCTGTACACCCGATCCTGCATACACTGTCTACATACTCTGGGTGAAAGGAGAAAAATGGTTCCTAAATGCCTATCAAAAATATTCCTAATCTTCTGCAATTTCAAATTCAGGCTTTTGTAAATCTTCAAAATAAAATTCACTTCAAAAATTTCAAAAGTGAGTTTTTCTCAAGAAGAGAAAGTAAGCGGGAAGGTCTGGGTAGAGATGGAAACAGTTACATTTTTTAGTAAGCCTGCTGCATGTCTAAGGTTTATTTAGCATTCAAAGCACAAATACTTAATTACTACCTCAGTATCTCAATAATATGTTGATTAACTTCCATCGTGTTTAGGAACAGGCAAACTTTGTCTCAAATGTGCATGCTTTATATGTTATGGGCCTTAGGTACTTTTGGCCTCTTGTTTAGCTGAAATACAGATACTGTGTGAAAAGGCATCATCTTTTTTGTCACTGTCTTACACTACCACGTGTAAAATTAAACACTACCATAGTAAAATTAAACAGATCTGGGGCCTACTGGAGCTAACGACAAAATTATTTCCAGTTTCACTCCAAATGAGGACCCTTGGTAATGCCTTTACTAGGAAAAACCTTCCACCTGATGTCAAATTTCATTGCGATGAAACCGCCTGTGCCGATAAATACCCTCCTGCTCAGACCAGAAGGCGTGTGAATGCATCCTGACTTTCACCATGCAAAGCACTCCCACTGCATCACCCTGCTGAATCTCAGTCTAAGGACTACCAATACCACCCTCGCACCACGGCGCCGCTCCCAGCAGAAACCTGTGTTCAGTCTCGGCGGGAAAGGAATCTGGCAAAAGGGCAACTTGGAAAGTCCCATCTGCTTTACAGGGCTTACTGATCATTTTCACACAACAATAATTTTAATCATTACAACTACACTCTAGTGGTTTAGCTTTGTGACCTTTATTCATATTTCCCAAGAAATTTAATGACTTAAAAAATATATTTATCCCTATTTCATGTAATCTATCGATTCTGGTACTGTATCTGGTGACTGGACTTACAGGACTACAGGTCCGGCATGTATTTATGTCACCTTCAAAGAAGCACATATAGATGGCTGAAGCTAGAAAATCTTCGCTGGGAATATCCCACAACAAAACAAAGGTCATAATAAATTATAAATACGTACATAGATATGTACATAAATACATAGTCTTTCATGTGCAAGAAGATAAATCAAATAATTAAAAAAATTAATAATATAATAAATAGAATATAAATAAATTATTCTAAAGTGACATGAACACTTTCTCCAAAATGTTTTTTTCTGGTGGTAACAAGGTTATTGGGGACAGGGGCAATAAAAACACTTAGCATCTGAGAAGTGAGAGCTCATCTGTTTTAACACCGCTTTCCCAAGCTACTCACATCACGGCACAAGACCGTAGAGATACTGAAGAGAAGTAAAACTCCTGGCAGCCTTTTCAGAGACCTCTTGTAAAATTACAGCATGATTACATTACCTCTTAAATTAAAAAAGTTTCTTACAAAGTTCAGCCTGTCAGAGTTGCCAGGATTAGATCTGGGACCAAATGTATTATGACTAAGCTCAACGCTGTATAAATATTAGATCCATTCTTCAAACAGCTCACGGGACACCGTGTGCTCCATTCTACATTGACAACAACTCCCCCCAAAATATCAATTCTGGAATTTTTTCCTTGTGGCGTGGGCCCCTATCTGAGCAGAAAGAAATTGTTAACAGCAGGTTCTCATTAAAGGAGCTGTACCGTGTATGGAGCCTCAGACAAAAGAACTCCAGCATTCGGGTCCTGTGAGTTATTAATGGCAGTCTGCTCCGTAATTGTCGGTGAAATAATCTCATTGACACATACAAGTTAGGAAATAGAGGTCTCATTAACAAAGCCTCTAGCCTTTATTAGATCATATAAATAACCAAGAGAGCCTGCAAAAGATCGATTACAGCCTTTAAACGTTTACAGAATCAGTGTTTAATTAAGACCATTTTAATATGCAAATCAAGCCTAATTATCATCATTTGTTAATGTTAGTCTGCCTGGGCTCTAAACAGCCTCAGCTGCAAATATGGTAACAGTATCATATTTTTGCTGCTGGGTTTTTTTTTGCCTCCTAGGAAGCACTGCACGGGAAACAATCAAATTGTGCTACCACTACGTACGAAGGCTTTCAAAACCGCATTTCCATTTACCATTTGGAGATGAAGGTCAAAAAAGTGCTCAGCGTAGCAGAAAAATCTAGGTGAGATGTTATGCATTTCTTCACCCACTCTTTTGTAGAGAGCTTTAATTAATGTATTTCCTTCAAAGGAACCCAACCCCTCCGGGAGCTTCTTTTGATGGAAATCTTCCCCTCTTCGATGCAGTGATTGAATAGACGGGTTTCTAACACAGACCATTGTCACTCAGAAGCTGATATCGGGACTTTGGGTTTTTTCCGACCTCCTCTGCCCTGGGAATGATAACCCTCTTATGCTGAGAAGCCACAGCATAAAGGCAAAGCCCCTGGAAATTGAAGTCTGAAGCAAAACAAGAGAAGAACACAGCCTTCAGCAACATGATGGGAGGAGCAGCTTAGGAGGAATACAAAGCAGCAGGGGAGAAAACAAAATGTCTCTGTTCTGACTCTTGAAGAGGTAAAATTAAAGCCTCAAAACCCCTGTGGAATTTGTTTTGGGTAAGGGGGGTGTGGGGTGTGGCAGCTGCAACACAATCCTGGTAAAATCATTCCCTTTTCCCAACCCTGCTGCCATCCTGCTGCCATGATGAGCTGCACAGCTTAAAATGAAGGAAGAGCACCACTCACCATTGGGCGGTATTGATTTGTTCTTCAATGCCTACACATCGACAGTGGGGGAAATAGGAAATGTTTCTGTTTGCAGCCTTTTATAATGTGGAAAGTCACTTCTTTTTATTTCTTTGCCAGTGTATTTTCTTTCCTCATATTCCCAATGCTTTGGATCCTGTCGCTGTCAAGCCCTCAGCTGGCTGAGGGTAAAAGACAAGCTTTCTACTTCTACTTATTCTGTAATATATTCAGTATTTCTATGTAAATTAAATCCTCATAGAAAAAAAAGAAAAAAAAGGACATGCAGTTACAATAGGCAGTGAGTCTTTCAAGATAGAATGAATAAAAATGTAATAATCAGAGTAGATATAAAATACAAGAGTCAACTTGAGAAGCCCCCAGTTCAAAGGGGAGTAGGTTGGCTTTCACCCAGCATCCTGACTGACTAGTGAGAAGGGAGAAACCACAGAATACAGAAACCACATCTGGGTACCCTGCAGAGCCAGGGGCTGGTAGAGATCTGTCAGGCCATCAGTGCCCAGCTGCTTTTTGAAAGGTCCTCTCTGCAGACGGTCTTGGAGAACGCGGCGTGTTCAATAAAACCTGTGGATGCTTAGTGCCAACACAGCAAGTCCACACAGGGTCCAATTTGGGCTAGGGGACAAACCCTTACGTAACAGGAGCCCCATGCACTTGTGGTCCTGCAGAAGAACCGAGCCACAGCGTACAAAGCTGTTGAAGGGGCTGCCGAGACAGCTGGCAGGCGCTGAAGCTGGATTTACAGCGTGTTCCCGCTGCGAGCTGCGTGCAGAGGCACGGGGTATCTGCACAGGCTAATAATGACTGTGGGAGTCACTCTCACTTCCGGCTGCATCTCTGAATGTGGGAAACTACAAGAAGTTGAACTAACCACACATGGAAGGAAGCACTTACAAAGTGTAGTTTTCTAAAGCCCTCTATTAATTGTAATGAAAAAAAGTTGGTGCTTTCTTAATTATTCTTCATTAGATAAAATGGCTGGGATTTTCACAAAGCCTATAGAAACTTGAAGTTCAGTGGAATTTTATATAATGAATGAAACAAGGACATTTTGGGGAAATACCTGCAAACCCAAGAGCAGGGAGGAAAGTCTTGAAAATAAACGCAAACTAGGTCATGTCTAGTAGGCTCAGTGGAAACGTGTTGTGTTCAGACACAGTACACCTACAGTTACACCACTGAGCTCTGAGCTACACCACCAGGACTAGGACAGGGATGGAAAGAACGGAGGAACATGTCAGAAGTTGAATTCATTGTCCTTTACTATGATGCTGCAATGCTGCGTTGGCTGGTTTTACTCAGTTTTCTGAAAGGGGAAGTCAGAGCTGATTCACTTCATACAGACAGTAAACTGGCAGCAAAGGAAAGGGAAATGACCAGGACAATACCTGAGCTGCTAATTCAGAGCCAAGTGTTCACAGTGATTTTCCAGGTCACCACCACGCTACTTACTAAGACTGAGTGAGAGACAATCCTTTCTACCCTGGCTGAAACCTCCCGGACTGTGGGAACTGCTGTGCCCTGGTGTACCTGCTCCAGATTTCCAATCCAGTTGCACACAAGCCCAGCTACTTCTGAGGAAGGTTCTATTTATGGAACAGCTAATTATGCTGTCCATAAATATTATTTCACATTCTCAACTCTACACTTGCTATCCATGTTAAAATATGAAATACATTTGATGTTTGACACACTGGATGATTCATTATGCATACAAACGGCCGTTCACTTTTGTACCCTGCTAAAGTCTTGGCCTTAGTGCCTCAAACCTGCCTGCAGCTTCAGTTAAAAAATTCCCAAACTCCCTTCGATCTCTCGAGTATTGTCATGTGCACTCAGTAAGATGAAAGAGTACCTGAGTCAGACACAGATCTGATAAATTCATAAGATGAACAGACAGACCTCAGAAAGCAGATATTACTGCCAAATCCCAGAGTTTTGAAAATTAATTAATTAAAAAATCTGCATTAGACATGCACATCAACAATCCTGCTCCATAACAATGTTCATGCATCTACCAAATTAAATGCTACTTCTTACGTAGAGTTCTCCCCAGTGTTCAATCATTTGAACATCCAAGCTTCATGAACGTTGTTGCAGAACCGTCATGAATAGAACCTGGAACAGACTGAACCTCTGTTAAAGTCTTACTCGCCTATGAGAACGGAATTAGTGCCCATTTTACAACCTGGAGAAAAGGAAGTATGCTGGCACATGTGGCTGAAAGCTGTGGGAGGAGTCCTGACAATATGTTTAAGCAAAGCAGGAGAAAAGAAAATTTCTCTGCATTTGTCAGATACACCAAGCACTCAGTATGATTCTTGGCCTATTACGTATGTTTTATGGGTCAGAATTTTCAACGACATGATTTTGATTAGTAAAGAATTAAATACAACTACAAGTTCGTCTTTTCAGAAGACACTTCTTTTTTTTTAAATAAGAATTGTTATTTTAATTTTTTTTTTTTAAAGAATGCTTTCAGTTTGATTTGATTAGAAAGCCCCTACAAATACAAAATGCTATTCTTTTTTTTTTGATCATTCTCCTTTCCTACCTCCCTCATCACTAGGGACAGTATATCTAGTCATTCCTAGGCCTGAGTAGAGCTTTCATTTATTTATTTTATTGATTTTTTAAATTTTACAATTTAAGCCAGCTCTTTCCTGACTATTGAAAGACAGACAAGTAAGGATTATTTTTTAAAAAAATTAGGGAAAAAAAGCATTTAACAAAAAGAAGCTCAGAATAAAACCACATAAAGCACTAAAATGATCTATAACGTGCATTCCACTGCTGCAAATCTCCAAATACAATTTTAAAACATCAGCCAAAGCACTTGGGTTTTGTTAGCAGTTAGCTCTGCCGGGCTTGTGTCCTTCTTACCCTGACTCCCCGCAGGGAATCAGCAGGAAGGAGGATGCCCTGGGTCCCCCTCCAGCCAGCGGATGCTCCACAGCAACACCGGCTGGCCCGGGTTTGCAATCCCTGATGGGGCAGGGCTCTGCCCTGTGTGCGAGCTGTGCTGCTGTACAGCAGGGTCACCGCAATGACTTGGCAGAGCGAGTGTCTAGCTCAAAAATAAATTCATGCCCTTGCATGTCTTCAAGCCACACGCGGAGCTCCTCTTATCCATGGTAAGAATATACGGTCAGAAGAGCCTCTCAGGTCTCATCGGGATGTGTATCTACCCACTGTACAAGACAAGACGGCACGAGAAGCATTGCACTGTGAGATATCACGTTATGTTCATTTTCTTTTCAGTGAACTGAACTGCAAATAAATGACTCAGAAACCAGCATGAAATGAGGACATATCACCAATGGGGTTTTATAAACATTATTTGTTAGAAGAAGTAACTCTTGACAATATATGACCCGTGACTAATTTCAGGGGGTCAAGGCGATCTTTGCCCTCCACTGTGTAGAGTATTATTCTTCTCTAAAGAAGTTCAGAGGTTAATGAAAAAAGTGTCAGCAAAGAAGAAACGAGACTAAGCAAGAAAATGCTCGTTCTTGGGCTCTGCTATAAATAATGCTCTCATTAAAATTCTGCCTTGGAAGAAAGGCAAGTCCATTAGTCTAGGAGCTAATTTTTACTGGCTCCTTAGATGTATGCATATTAAAAATTCAGCTTTTATAATTGCCAGCCATCAACCACCTAGTCAGTGCCGTTCTTGGAGTTTTTAATTATTTACTTCATTTGCATAGACACTCCAATTTATGATCAACCATTTAGTTATCAAGGGACAGTTTTAGTAATTCCTCTTTTACATTTTTATTTATTCCTTTTGTATCCCCAGCAGGAGCGTTTGCTCGAGTTGTGCAGCAGCGGGACATGCCCACCCCAGCACCTGCAGCCGGCCGATGAGACACGTGGCCGTGCTTCGCTGCTCCCTCCCTACCTGGGCCAGGGTGAAATGTAAGGTGCAGCTATGCGGCATCGGCTAAATGCCCGTGTCCCACCTCAGCGTGCCACAGCAGGGTGCAAGGAAAGCGGCTCCTACCCAACACCTTAACCTCCTCCTCATCTGCTGAAGGCTGCTGCCTGGCTCGTTGGCCTCGTGAGGAGGGAAGAGCTTACATTCGGGAACGTGCTGTCTCTTTGCTATGACTGCTCTGACTCTTTGCCCCAAAGGTGTTTTCCAACTGGGGCTGTTTCCTCCTCCTTCCATAACCTTGCTCTGTACTCCGAGGATACTACTGCTGCAGAACCTCCTCCAGTACCGCCCTTCCTCATTACAAACAGGTCCCAGCTCTTTCTGTTCATACTTCTAAGCAGACAGTGCACTTTTCTCTTCAAAATGCTGCCAGCCCAGCTCCTTGGACACACAAAAAGGAGAGAAAACACCGAAAGACAGAGGCTTTGAGAAGGAGTTCTGTAGCTGCAGAGGAGCGTGCCTGTCCCACCGCTCCCCCCAGGCACATGCCCACGGCAGCCAGGCTGTCCTACCACCACTGCAGCTGGACATCGACCCCCTGGGCACCGCTGGCACAGAGACAGCAGCGAATCTTGAAAAGCCACCCAATTTTTTGTTCATCCTTAAAAACAACTAAGTTACCAAAGGAAAGATGTGTTGTCTGTCTCCAGCGTTCAACAGCAGGCTCTAGCAACAATGGGAATGATTGATTTGTAATCCCTGGTATCATTGTGCTCCTCCCCGGGTACCATCTCTGACGGCATTTTGCAGACAGGATACCAGACGCGAAGGGAGCAAAGCAGCCTTGCCTGGCAGGAAGGGAATTGATTACCAGTCCCTCTTTCTGCCAGGCAGAATTTCTTTGCTGCAATTCATACTTTTCAATGGGCTGTCTACAGACAGCCTCCAGATGGCTTTGGGGGGAAGTGAGGGCAACGACACTAGAGATTACAAATCAATCACTATTATAGAGCCTTTTATTTGGTAGAAGCTTCCAAGCAGAAAACAGATACCAAAAATATATAATATGTCCTGATATTTTGTTTGCTGTTTCCTTTCCTTAAGCTCTTTTATGCCCTCTTTTCCACCTGACACCACTGCCTTTTCTTCCACTGCTTTTACTTCCATCTTTCTTAGTACATATTTCTTGTTTATACTTGATTTTATCCTTCTATCATCTTTCTCACTGCTAACCTACACCATACGTAGTTAACCTGATATGGAAGTAAAACATGATCTTTCTACTCTACGCTGTCATCTTCCCTTTCTTTCCCACCCAGATCCCTCTTCCCAAAAAATGGGACAGTAACGCTGACAGAGAACGGAGCAAGGCCTACCTAATTTTTAGTGTTTTGAAGCCATCTCATCTATCATTCTGATTGCTTTTGCTCATAGCAGTATGTTGGGTTTAGTACGATAGGATGCACGCAATAAGGAGAGAAGGTAACAGAGAGCCTGGCGAAGGATGACTGTAGCCCCTCAGCTGCAATATAAACCATCCAGGGAAAGCTGCGCGTACGTCAGGGCACACCCGCACTGCTGGGCACCGACGTCGCAGCCGCCACGCGTGATGCGTCTCATCGTTAATTTTATAAGGGAGATCATGGGTGAAGTCCAATCCAGCCAGAAGAAATCAGAATATACAGTTATTCCAGAGCTTTCATGTGAGAACTGTCCTGACCACCCAGCACAGAGGTCTGATTTTACTCGTTTTCATGCTTTCTTCCCTGGTTTAAGTCATATCCTCTTACCAAGAGAAGCGTTGTCAGCTGGAACAAGTGAGGTAGGTATTGGCAATATGTTTGCTGGGGGGAAATAAAGACTTCTGAAACAATAAGCCTGATCAAGACACAGGTCAGTTTAAATAAATCAACTGACATGCACTTGGTAAAATAAATATCAGAGGTGTTGAAATCACCTTTCCATAAGCTTCAGCTTACTGAGTCAAAACAACTTTCTGTCCTACTATGTTAACAAGGTCAGATTTAAGTGTGTTTTTAGAAACTGAAAAATAGATCAAAATTGTTGAAGGACAATGTTTCAAAATTCTGTCAACACTAGTTTGGGTCATCAGAATGGAGATTTTATCCACATACTGGTACACAGAAAGTTGTCAAAGTACTGACTTTTCATCTTAATTCCAGTAAGGAGTTTTCTTTTTCAAAATCTCAGAAATGGTTAAAACCCACTTCCTCCCAGGAGGGGTGTCACTTTGCTGTTGTTCAGAGATCCAAACTTAGGGTAGTAAACTTGGATACACCCCTCAGAACCAGCATTTCTCCTGTGTGAAACATCCCCTATGGATTTTCAAGCACACCAGCTATCACAAGCGACACTCCTGAGCTATGACACCACTGCTGGAAGGCAGACTCACAACTCCGTTCAAGTAGTCATGTTGTACCATCAGGTGCATTACTACAGCCTGAGAGCATCGCTTGGTAATAACAAGAGACCTCGAAGCAGTGGGGTAAAGACTGCAGAGGAAACACTTTCCAGCAGGGTATGAGTGCCATGAAAACAGCATGACTTATACAGCGAGGAGTGAAGTGAGATTTGGTGTGTCTTGTTAAAGAAATCAACACCGTGTCCCTTCACACCTCATTCAGACTCTTGAGAAACACAGTGAAAAGTTGGAGGATGTGCTTTTTACTTATGTTTGTTCCATTTTGGTACCTCTCCAGTTGCACAGTATTATGTTGAAGTCAAGAAGTGAAAAGAAAAGGAGAAAATGCTGTGGAGCCCTCAGCATAAGAAGGATATCGACCAGTTGGAACAAGTCCAGAGGAGGCCATGGAGATGCTCAGAGGGCTGGAGCCCCTCTGCTATGGGGACAGGCTGAGAGAGTTGGGCTTGTTCAGCCTGGAGAAGTGAAGGCCCCAGGGAGACTTTACAGCACCTTCCAGTGCCTGAAGGGGCTGACAAGGAAGCTGGGGGGAGCTTTTTACAAGGGCCTGTAGTGACAGGACAAGGGGTAATGGGTTTAAATTGAAAGTGGGGAGATTTAGATTGGACATCAGGAAGGAATTCTTCCCGGAGAGGGTGGGGAGGCACTGGGACAGGTTGCCCAGAGAAGCTGTGGGTGCCCCATCCCTGGCAGTGTCCAAGGCCAGGCTGGATGAGGCTTGGAGCAACCTGGTCTAGTGGAGGGTGTCCCTGCCCATGGCAGGGGGGTTGGAACTGGATGGGCTTTAAGGTCCCTTCCAACCCAAACCATTCCGTGATTCTGTGAAAAAAACCCCAAGCCTGTGTGACTCATTTTACACATCCAGACAAGATGGGGACCCAAATTTCTATGTATAAATTTTTTGGCAGTATCAGTTCCCATCAGACGTACTTGGGCTCCCCAGGTCTTCAGCAACAGAGCCCACACCAGGATTGCAGACTGCAAGGTCTGCCCATCTCAAAAGCCCCTTCTGGGGGGCTGGCACTGAAACCCCCCTGCTCCTTCCCAGGGGAGGAAGAAAACTGCCTCGCACATAAGGGAAGCTCGTGAAAGAAAGGTTTCCACAGAAACATTCAGGTCAATCAGCATTTCACGATTACATTCTCTTTCATCAGATAATTTTCAAACAACGTTAAGAGAGATTTTGTGTTTAGGTTTGTAATACATCCGTAATCTCTATCACCATTTGGTAAACTATACACAAGAATAATTGTGTTTACCCTATTGATTCAACTATTGGAAATCTTGAGATTTTGACAAAATATTTCTTTTTATTATGCTGTTTCCGACAGTTGAATATCGCAGAAAATAAAGAGCAGGCAATTATTTCAATACACTCTTACTGCATATTACTTCAGAATATTGTTCTAAATTGCTAAAGACAGAACCAATTAATCTAAACAGAATTATTTAACACCAGTATGGATTAGCATTATATAGTCAGGTAGGCCGAAATGATGGATAGAAACTGCAACCCTTATTCCATTTCTTGCATTAAATTAAAGAGAAGACAACTGCTCTGAACGAGTCAAAACACTGAATTTTATACCAAAAAGAACATGTCCTCCTTCAAAATCTCTGGTAATTTGGGGATGTTCATAGAGCAATGTGGTGATACTCAGAAAGCTTGTATTGTTAGAGACTATTTGCAATCCATGCTACCTGCACCTGAAGGCTCGATCATTTCCTCTAAAAGCTCATATACACAAGGGAAGAAGATTTATAGAAAAAGAAAACATTTTTTGGTGGGTTTTTTTGTCTGCGAATGCTGGCAGTGAGCCACTGTTTTTCTGAATCTGTAATTTTTATGCCTATGTTAGGCAGATGTTTATCTAAATCATTTAAATCTCTGTCTTTTCTGGTTTAGACACTTTTAGTATTAAGGGATGCTCCCTGAGTAACAGCATACATTAAAAGTTAATTAAGAGGAAGTTAAAGGAGAAGAAAAGTAATTACTTTTTTTCATACCCCCAACAGACATTTATTTCATTTTGGCAGGTTAAAAATGAGAAAATTTGGAAGAAAGGTGTGAAAATTGGCAATACATATTTTTAGGGAAAAGCTTCATTGTCCATTTCCTTACGTGCTAATTAGGAAATGCAATCCACTTACTAATGATGAGTGAGACTAGTAAGTAATACAAGTTGCTTCATTAATTTGTTTAATTACCAAACTTTTCAAAAGTGGCATGTCGTAAGTCAAATAGCAGACAGTTATGGGCTGTCATCACAAAACCAACCCATGTTTGAACATCACACTAGGAGAACTATTGAGTGTTTCAGTTATTATGCAGTGTCGAATAACATCTTTACCTTGTTAGGTTTAATACAACAATTTACACGTGACTACTAATTAATGTTTCTGAGAGCGCAAAATATATCTAGAAGAATGTGTGCACACATTCTCCCCCACACTGTTACACACACACACTTTCCACCTTGCATGGATGTGTCTAACACTCATTCATAGCAAGTCACGCTGCACTGGAAACATTAGGGTCTAAAGTAAAAATAACACCTTGATATCAGTATGTGCATTTTTCCTCCAGAGAAAGAGTAGTTTCTGGATATAAAAAAAACCCTAAAAAAGTAATAACAAAAGAATGTCATAAAGGAAAAAAAAAAATAAAATCAGCCTTAGCCACAGCAAAGCTGCTCTGGTTAAAGTAGGACAATTATTCTTCTAAAATAAAGCCCTCAAGCTCCAAAGATGTTATGTGCCCTGATGTCAGGTCTCAGAAAGACTGTGCTAGAGAGGAGCCCAGGCGTGCCCTTAAGGTGGATCAGCTGTGGGGTGTCCTCAGCCAGCCCCCCGTGGGGAATGTTAGCCCTCCCCCCAGCCCATGCTCAATTGCATCCAGCTGAACCTCATCATCGTGGGTCATGTCTGCTGCTGGTGGGGGCACTGGGGACATCAGGCTCTGCATTATTCAGAGAGGGACTGACAAAAGGTTAATTTTTAATAACATGATTAAAAGGGAACCAAAAATGGGAATACTTGGCAAATCCATAGCAGATCTTGCAAAATCCATTTTCCAGATTTGGGAAGGAAAGATTTTTAGAAGGAACCAAATTCACAAAAAACCTTGCCCCTAAACCAAAATTATTCACAAATGTCATACAGCTTTACCCAGGATAAAACTGTGGGGAGGTTTTCTCTTTTTTCTCTTCCCCCTCCCCCAAAGCATCTTGCATTACCTGTCCTATTTCCTATGAACCTGACATTTTTTGAAATTCCAATTACACTCATTACAAACATGTCGGAAGCTTTAACACTTTGACCACGGAAAATAAAGTACCAAGGCCCCAGGTTTCTGATGTGGGAAGGTCTAAGTTATCCCATAGCCCTTCTCTGTGATGGTGGCACTGCAGGAGAGCCACAGTCCGGGTGTTGGTGGGAGAAGGTGCCTGACCAGGCACGTTCATGGGGTCTCCCCAGCGCTGCAGAGCCAGCAAGGGCAGGTCTCTGCGTTTCTTACTTCACCAAAGGGGAGAGCACGATGGCCTGGACCAACCCGGTTAGCATCATGGTTAAAATATCAACTGGGTGACAGTATGCAAGTTTTCACTAAAACCAGAAGGAAAACAGAAAGAAAAACTACAAAAGTCTCTAATTTTCACAATTATAAAGATAAATTTCAAAATAAATGTCAAATAGTGTTAACACAAGGGCATTTGGACATCCTTGCAGGGGCACAGGCTCTGGGACAGGTGGACATGCCACCTGCATTTCCAAAAAGCACAGACTCCCAGGCTCAACTTCCTAGGGTTTCGCCTCTACTAGTAGAACCAGTTGCATGGCATTATGGGATGGGGCTGGAAAGGGGGGGGTGGGGGTGGGTTTGGCCGCAGGATTGGGGTAGATCTTGGAGTGCAATGTGCAGAGGGTCCCACCTGGGCTTACACTAGTCCTGCCCACTCCTGCTCTTGTGTGGCTTCTTCCTGAAGCAACTCTTGGTTGCTTTTGCACAAACCTAATACAAAATAGGAGAGATTTGAATAAAAGGAGGACCGTGGCAGAGTCATATCAGTGTACATCGCCGAGTACTTCCTGTCCCGTGCTGAGCCAAGCTTGTTCACGGTGGAAAACTGGACCATTGATATTTATTCTAGTCACCAACAAGGGAAGATTACGTACAAAGGCTTTGTCACATTGCTAAATTTTGCATCTCGCCTGTCGGTTTTGTCCCAGTGTTTTCAATCTGTGTGTGATAAATGTCTTCTTTTTGAAAGATTATTGCTTCTCTATAAAACATTTTTGAAGAGAGAGAGAGGGGAGAGAAACAATCAGCTGAGTAAGGGACTGGCATGTAAAATACTATCATTTGCAGAAGACTGGCCTGAAACCCACTTGGAGGCAGAGAAGCTGGGCTTGAGCCACAAAAGAGGAAAACCAGGAATGCAATAATTACATATTTATTTTTAAAGAAAACGAAAAGCTAAACAAACTACAAAACCAGTGTTTACCGGTAAATCCTTTCTGTCCTGAAAACCAAGCTGAGTGATGCAGGAACAGTCAGTTCTCAGGGGATCAACTGGTGGTACCTTTTTGGCAGCGTTTCGTTCCTCCTGTGTTGCTGCCAGGACACTTTAGGTCCTGAAACAATTAATTTTAGTAGTGCTGCAGCAAAACTATTGCCAGAAATCTGAACTTGAGAGACAACGCTGCAGCTGCTGAAGCTTGTTTTTCTGCCCTAGCTCTGAAATCACCTCACAATCAAGAGGGGCTCTGAGATTGCACTCCTGAAAACGAGCGGACGGACCTCAGCCTGCCAGGAAAGCAGGACACAAAGCATCCAACCATAGCATTGGTGAAGGGTTTAGTGCTCTCACAATTGGATTTGGCACGAAATAGTGTGTGTGACTGGGATTTATGGTAGGGATGAGCAATTGCGTGCAGCTCAGTATTCAGGCCAGTTCTGTTTAATATCTTTATCAAAAATCTGGATGAGGGGATCGAGTGCACCCTCAGGCAGTTTGCAGTTGACAACAAGTTAGGTTGGAGTGTTGATCTGCCTGAGGGCAGGACAGCTCTGCAGAGGGATCTGGACAGGCTGGATCCATGGCCCAAAGCCAACTGTATGAGGTTCAACAATGCCAAGTGTTGGGTCCTGCACTTGGGCCACAACAACCCCCTGCAATGCTACAGGCTGGGGACAAGGGGCTGGAAAGCTGCCCAGCAGGAAAGGACTTGGGGGTGTTGCTCGACAGCAGCTGAATATGAGCCAGCTGTGTGCCCAGGAAGGCCAATGGCATCCTGACCTGCATTAGGGACAGTGTGGCCAGCAGGGCCAGGGCAGGGATCGTCCCCTGTACTGGGCACTGGTGAGGCAGCACCTCGAATCCTGGGGCCAGTTTTGGGCCCCTCACTGCAAGAAAGACATTGAGGGGCTGGAGTGTGTCTGGAATGGAGAAGGGAGCAGAGCTGGGGAAGGATCGGGAGCACAAGTCCTGTGAGGAGCGGCTGAGGGAGCTGG
The DNA here is from genome assembly GCA_027574665.1 of Rhynochetos jubatus. Taxonomy (NCBI): domain Eukaryota; kingdom Metazoa; phylum Chordata; class Aves; order Eurypygiformes; family Rhynochetidae; genus Rhynochetos; species Rhynochetos jubatus. Next base: position 5,460,796 of record CM050654.1, on the reverse strand, counting down.
GGGTGTTCAGCCTGGAGAAGAGGAGGCTCAGGGGAGACCTTATCGCTCCCTACAGCTCCCTGAAAGGAGGGTGCAGAGAGGGGGGGGTTGGTCTCTTCTCCCAATAGGACAAAAGAAAATGTCCTGAAGTTGCACCCGGGGAGATTTAGGTTGGATATTAGGAAAAATTTCTTCACTGAAAGGTTTATCAAACATAGCAAGGGGCTGCCCAGGAAGGTGGGGGAGTCACCATCCCTGAAGGGATTTAAGAGATGTGTGCTCAGGGAATGGTTTAGTGGTGGGTTTGGCAGTGCTGGGTTAACGGTTGGACTTGATGATCTCAAAGGTCTTTTCCAACCTAAACAATTCTATGATTCTATGATAAATGTTCATCTTTGATGTATGCCCAATTGTTCTAAAGAAAACGAAGGAGATAATATTAAACACAGGAGGACAAAATGCACAGAGGAAATCCTGTACGCCATCCCACAGCACTCTGAGGGCTTGCCCTCCAGGTGAAGAGTCTGGGCAAAAGCTGGCTGTTAACTAGAATGATACAGCAATTCACACCACTGATTGGAATACCGCCCTGTTAGGAAAGTCCAGACCAGCACAGTGACGCAGACAGATCTCTCCTAGTTTCTTCACATAAATTACAGCATGTAATTAGCACTGCCTTGTATTCACTGCTGCAGAGTCGGGACACCTGGGGTACCAACACAGACAGTTCTCCACAAAGTGAGTCACTACTAGGTTTGACAATTTCACAATTACAATACCATCACATTACCTCGTCTGAAAGACAACTAAAGAACACGCAATCCTATTTCTACAGGCAATATGAAATCCCATCAGGGTTATTCTACTGGAGTAATTTTAAATAGAACTGTACAACACAAATTAGGTGCTGCCTCATTGCTTCTTCTCTCCAATAGCCCATGCTAGCGTCTCCCCACATCCACAACAGTAGTGTTCAACACCTTGAAGCTCCTTCTCAGGACAACAATTTTTCATTCAACCTCCACCATTTTAGCAACCAGGTCTACCTCTCATTTGCATCAATTTAATCCTTTCTACAGAATACCCCAAAAGACATGAGTGGAGAAAAAAGATTCCAGAAAGAGAATTGAATACATTCATATTTTAGGACTACAGCTGAATCATCTTTTGATTATTAGTTCAGCACACTGTGAGATGGCAAGACTCTTACTTTTTAATGGGTATTTTTTTTCATGCCCTATGCTGCAGCCTGCATGAACAAGAAAGGGTGAAAGGGCAGATGGAAAAGAGGTGCAGTGATATGCCTGATACTCATAAGCAAATTCCTGGCTGTGTGAGGAAGAGAAGCACCTCCCAAATTTCATATCAGTTTCATATGAGACCAACCATGCTGCCTCTTAACATAAAATGTCATCAACTATTTACCACGCTTATAAATGTGGAAGCTAAATTCAATTATAATCAAAGAGGTGGATTTTGGCCTTGGATCTGAAAACGTGAAAAACACCTCTCTGTGCTGTTGCCTTGGGGGTATCAGAGCATAAAAATCTCTTAAACCTGTGTCTGCCTGGCAGTTCTCTCTACATTAAATATGTACTACAAAAACTCTATCATCCAGGAAAGGTTTGAAGTATGAATAACCACAGCAAACTTTCACTATCCATCAATGCTGCATGGGGCATCCTACTCAAAAAGGATTTGACAGCCTACAGCCCTTCCTTCAAATCTGGGACCCTCAACTATTTTGCAGATGACACTTAAAATTGACTACTTAAGCTTTCTTCTTAAGCAGCAAGATATTATTTTTAAATATCTTGCAAACTCTGAAATTTCAGGTTTTTAACAGACAGCTGAAGTCATCCCAGAGGCCTGTCTGGTTTTCAGTTCCAGCCATTTCCAAGACAGTATCTCTTTTGCTATTATGACAAGGACATGTGAAAGGGAAGCCTAAAGAAGCCACCCACTGAGGCTCTGGGAACCAGCATGGGAATAAATCTATACACAAGCCATAGTGGTTAGAAGGGAGTAATCTATATAAAGCAACAGATTGATTCACCACCACCCTTTTGATTCGGTATTTACCAAACTGGATAGCTATCTATTGAAAATATATTACTTACTTCACAATATTATTGTTAGTAGAAAGGAAATTGATTTGTAAGGGTTGGGGTTTTTTTGGGTTTTTTTAAAAACAGATCTTTTTGAGAATGCATAGCCACAGTCATCGTGTCATCGGACTTCTGAAACAAGTTCTTACAGCTATGTCTGGGAGGGGATAGTGGAATCTATGGTTTGATACATAACAGCTTATGGTTGGAGCAGAGTCTAGTGCAAACTTAGAATCTGGAAAGTAAAAACCCATCACAGCATATTCTGTGTAAACAAGTGCATCCAGACACCTTACTTCAGCCTGACAGAACAGCAGCTCTGTACTTGGCAGAACATAAAAACAGTTTGTGGGGAATCCAGTTAAAAGGAAAGACAACAAACAACCCCCTCCTTCGGCATTGCATGACAGAGCTTTGTAGGCGTGCAGGTGGAGAGGCGGACACGCTGATCCACTAAGAGGACCTTTCATAAAAAGTTCACGTCTATGATCTGCTTTCCTCAATTAATATGTGAGGAAAGATTCTACACTTAATTGTGGAAAGGAAAAAGAGCATTTAAGATGCAATGCTTTTAAATTAACAGACTAACAGATTTATCCATTTCTCATACTACCTGAATGGCACAGTAATTTTTCCCCCCACTACCTTGTCAAGAATAGGAGTCGGTTCCGAGCGAATGTGTTGAAGCAGAATCTAACTGTAGCAAGCATGACAATTACTATCTGGACAAAGCATTTACAGATGCTGTGCACAGTAACTATTCATGGGAGCTCAGTTCCCCAAATGTCTATACAGCCCATGATTTTAGACAACTCCCAGATACCCCGACACGTATTTCTTTGACGTACATGCTTAGCTGAATCCTGTCTCCCACAGTTCAACGAATTTCCCTGTGCACAGGAATACACATGTTCTACAGGCACAGGAGGTGCTGAATACGGCAGGTGTTTGCTTAGCAAATTTCCACATCCACGCTTCAAAGTTTGGCTCAGTTTCCAATTACCTTGCGTGCGCAAGCAGTACGGCGCTACTGAGCTACATTTATAACAGGCTCCGGGACAGGCTGTCTTCATACCTATGAACTATTGCACCAATTAGCTACTTTTGCAGCGATATGTAAGCTAGACATTTTATACTGAAAGATCTGTGGCAGAGGATAAAGTATTTGTAATAGAGCTTTCACCTCACATGCGTTTCCTTCTCTGGCTTGTCAGGACATGATAGCTAAATTTCAGAGATGATGCAAAAGCTGTGACGGATATTACTTCATATAACGTTACGAGCACTTTGTGGGAAGCCCGCGGTACGGGAGACAATCGGTAGCAGCTCTGCGTTCAGGGGTAGGCAAAGAGTGCCTGGCTGTGTACCTTGCATACAAGTGAGTACTTTTTCGCTGGTAGATCCAGTGTCACCTCTCACTTCTGCACTGTCAAAGGTGACAGAGTTAAGTGGTCTTTTGAAAATTTTCTGGCAAACACCTTTGTGCTTTCCTCCCTGCTGCCTTTCACACCTATAAATATCTACAGGCCAATTTGACTGACCTCTAAAAATTTCCCCTTACTTCTCATGCCTATAAAATGTTGCTAATAAATGGTCCGTGTAGTACAAAGCATTGGTTATGATGTTAAATAATAACAGATTGGTTTCACCAGCTGTCTGGCTGGAGCTTCTGGCTTGGTTATCAGCTGTACGGAGTAGAAGGATGCCGTGGCAACGGACCTTCTACTGCGCTTCACGCAATGAAGGCCTGGCCTGGGAAGACAGCTGTTAGTAAGACGTGGTTTAACCACAGCCAGCAACTGAGTATCACACAGCCACTCACTCACTCCTCGCCCGGTGGGCTGGGGGAGAGAACTGGAAGGGTAAAAGCGAGAAAACTCGTGGATTGAGATAAAGACAGTTTAATAGGTAAAGCAAAAGCCACAGGCACGAGCAAAGCAAACCAAGGAATTCATTCACCACTTCCCATCAGCAGGCAGGTGTTCAGCCATCCCTGGGAGAGCAGAGCTCCACCACATGTAACCATGACTGGGGATCACAAACGTCATCACTCTGAATGTCCCCTCCCTTCCCTCCTCCCTCAGCCCTATATGCTGAGCATGACGCCATATGGTCTGGAATGTCCCCTTGGTCAGCTGGGGTCAGCTATCCTGGCCGTGTCCCGTCCCAACTCCTTGTGTGCCCCCCGCCTCCTCACTGGTGGGGTGGAGTGAGGAGCAGCAGAGGCCTTGGCTCTGTGTAAGCACTGCTCAGCAGTAACAAAAACCTCCCTGTGTCAGCAACTCTGTTTCCAGCACAAACCCAAACCACAGCCCCATACCTGCTCTGCGAAGGAAGTTAACTCCAGCCCAGCCAAAACCAGCACATAATATAATATTAACTAAGTAAATTTAGCTGTTATTTTTAATTAATTTAGGTATTTTGTGACCAGTGGTAATCTGCTAGGAACATTATTACACACATACACACACTAAACTGCTTTTTTAAACAGTAACTCATCTGTTTTATTTCTGCGTCTTTCAAGAAAGTGATTAAGTTGAAAATGACCTTTTGAAGATTGTACATATGGACCGATCTTCTCATTTTAATTACTTTCTTTGCTTTAATTGTTACATTAGGAACTATTAAGAAAGCAGCCAGCTTCATAATCAATAATTTAATTAGAGTTTTAGGATCAAGAAGTCAATGTAAATGTTATTCTGCAGTCAGGCCTTTCCCAAAGCCTTTGAAAGAACTTTACTCCCGTTTTGTTTCAAAGTGACATTGGTGACATAAAAATTAAATTCATAGTTACTGCAATATATCATGCACACACATTATAGATATACACAGGCAGCTGGTAAGAAGTTCAGATTCAGGTCAATCTATTTGCTGCCCAGACAGCCTGCTTCTCTCACTTCATTTCTAAATAATCAGTAACACAGCCAAATGCCATTACGCTGCACACTCCGACAGAACCCACTCCCTGTACGGCACGCCAGGAGCCATCTACCTAAGTGTTTACTGAAATCTATAGCCAGACTACTCCCCTGACTGGAACTTCAAATATTTTAAATTTATCTATTTATAGGTCTCTAATTACCACTAATACTCTAAGATAACCAGCAGCAACTGAAAACTGATCCACTCTAATTTTACAACGGATGAAATCTGATTCAATCAGCAGTGAATTAACCCTCCTCCAGTCCACTGTCGCCTCTCTGCCTGCCCTTCCCAGTTCACAACGCATCGGCGTCAGGGGTACATCACGGGGAGCTTGCAGTGGAGCTGGGAACTGCATGGGCTGCTGCCTGCAATAGGGATGTCCCTCATGGGTAATTATAGGCATGTGTTCCACATCTCTCCAAAATGCCTTGCTCAGAAGCAACCCCCTAACTGGTAAATAGAAACCAGTGCACTGAGACACACAGGGCCAAAAGACCTCCCCATCATTAGATTATCATTAGATTAGCTGGGACTGTCGTGAGGAATGTGAGGGAAACACAGCACACGGACGAAAGAGATCCTTGAACCAGGAAAGCAGCTTTAGTGAAAGGCACGAAGGTTTGCAGAGGGCACAGAGGTGTGCGGGGAGGTTTGTGAGCTCGGCAGCAAACAGGAATTCAAAGGCAGGTACGCCTACAGTTTGCGAGGGAAGGATCAGAGGACTGCTCTGACCCGGGTAAAGGCAATGATACAAGAAAGGAGCCAAAACTCTAAGATACACAGCAAGTCAAAACCAGGCTGGGCTGCGCTGGAAGAAGCCTTACCTGAGGGCTTTTTCCCCCTGTACTGGGCACTGGTGAGGCAGCACCTCGAATCCCGGGGTCAGTTCTGGGCCCCTCACTGCAAGAAAGACACTGAGGGGCTGGAGCGTGTCCGGAGAAGGGAACGGAACTGGGGAAGGGTCTGGAGCACAGGTCCTGGGAGGAGCGGCTGAGGGAACTGGGGTGTTCAGCCTGGAGAAGAGGAGGCTCAGGGGAGACCTGATGGCTCTCTACAGCTCCCTGAAAGGAGGGTGCAGAGAGGGGGGGGTTGGTCTCTTCTCCCCAGTGACAAGAAATAGGACAAGAGGAAATGGCCTCAGGTTGTGTCAGGGGAGGTTTAGACTGGATATTAGGAAAAATTTCTTCACTGCAAGGCTGTGAGGCACTGGAACTGGCATCCCAGGGATGAAGTAAGAATGCAGCTTTTCTGCTTAGTGCAGACAAGGCAGAGGATGACAAGGTGTTAAAAAGGGCTGCCTTCCACTGGCAAAAGGACGCTGATGTCCAGTGGACAGGCCCAGGTATGTCAATGAACAGTAACAGCTTTATAAAACAGTAATTATAACCTCTTAAGAGCCACTAATTCACCTGAAGCTTTGCAGAACAAGGTAACTTGTCTGATCTAAAGTGTTTAGAGTCTAACTTAAGCCTAGTTTAACAGGGAAAAAAGCCCACGAGATCAACTGATAATACAGTTTCTTAAACTTTGGATTTAATGGTTTGATTTGGGAGCAAAGTCAGGAAGACAAGAAAAAGGAGGGACAAGTCAGTAATGGCAAGCCATTTCTGAGTCATAGTTCCAGTCTGAGGCTTATTCTGGGGAGAGCAGCCAAATAGCATTTGAAGGGCAATGGTTTTCCTGCCTCTCAGGAAGAAAAAGGCAGCACAACAAGAACACAGGATACTTTCTTGCTTACATTTGGGTCAACTGATCCAAATTGCAGTTATACACTCATTATTTGAAATATTTTATTTTAATCCACCTTTTTCCGTAGAAGTTGTTTTGGAGGAAGGTCAGAATGCTGCATTTTTAAAAATGACAGTGACTGTATCAAGCTTTTTTCCAATTATTTTTCAAGATTAGAAAGGAATTAAGACATTTTTCCTCAGCCATACTTTTGGTTTTGAAAAAAAAAAAAAAGAAATTGGCATTAAGTCTCCAGGAAAGCATCCCAACCAGATTTAACATAAACCTCTTCAAATTTTGCTTTTGTCTTTCGTGATACTACTTCTTGGAGAAAACATAATCTGTATTCATAGCTATTTGTTCTTGATTTCACGTTTTACTGTGACACAAATTCCTTCTCATATTCAGACAGCGAGTTTTAAAATATGAACCCATTATTTACAAATACATAGAACAGAATCAAGAACACAACATTTGTTACACTGCATGCCAGGGACTGGACTTATCCTTGCATGTCACTTATTTACAGCAGAATAATTCAATTACACTAAGACATTCGAAGTTTGCATGGAAGAGCTCTTCATCTCCAATACTGACGACTTCAATCTTTGACCTACTTTTGAAGAGGATTGACTTGAACCATAAACTGCCTGACAAAGAGTTTTTTTAAACGACCCATCCTGTCTATCCACTCAGCTCTTAAATTCATTCCTCAAGAGTTCAAAAGGGTTCAAATAAAACTGACAAATCCAATACCCTGAGGATATTCTGACTGATAATTCTGTGTCTACGGTGTTTACTTGGGGATAAATCAACTGGACTAGGCCCAAAAACGTAAAGATGGCCAGATCGGCTTTCAAAATAACTCCCTTTGCCTGCTCTGTGCCCGTCTTGTGCGCCTGATCTTCAACACTCTGACATTTTCCCTGAATTTGCCTCGTGAATGCCCACTCCAAACAAACACAGGCTGCCATGGTTTAACCTCAGCTAGCAATAAAGTACCACACAGCCGCTCACTCACCTCCCCCCCATCCTCCAGCGGAGGAGGAGAACGGACAAAGAAGCTCATGGATTGAGATAAGAACTATTTAATAATTGAATGTTAATTAATATTATAGTGATACTAATAATATCAACAATACTATGACCAACATGTATTGAAAATAAAACATGATACAATTGCTCACCACCTGCTGAATGATACTCGGCCAAGACCCAAGTAGCGAGAGTCAGAGCCAAAAAGCCCGAGAGCGACTGCAGTAGAGTCCGAATGAACCCCACGAGCGACAGCACAACCGGGAAAACCAAGAGACCCACCAACTCACTAACAAACACACGAACAAACAAGCGAGCCAACAAGCAAGCTATGGCCCCCTGGCCCGCTCCCGGCTGATATACTGACCGTGACGTGCTATGGAATGAAGTACTCCTTTGGTTAGTTTGGGTTAGCTGTCTGAACTCTGTGTGTGTGTCCCCACGCACACACTGCTTGTAGTCAGAAAGTTGGGAACACAGGTGCAGTACCAGAAGGCGGAGAAGACCTTGAACTGGCGCAAGCGCTCCTTAGCACCAACTAAAAGAATGCCTTACCAGCACTGTTCTCAGGGCAAATCCAAAACAGAGCCTCATACCAGCTGCTGCGAAGAAAATTAACTCTGTTGTGACTAAAACCAGCATATTGGCATAAAAACCCCCATCACAGACAGGCACAATCCCATAACGAACTGGTGGGTTCCACATATTTTAAAGCTACTCACAGAAAAGTTCTGACAAAAATCCATGTAGAAAATCAAGTATTCCTAAAGATAATTTATATTTCACTGGAAGAAACAAAAATAGTCCAGGTTATTTTAGGGAATTAGTAATTTGAAAGTTACTAAATTCTGACAAAATCAACACTGAAAAATAAGTGGCTGCAAAGATAGTTTCATTAGAAGAAAGAAAAAAGGTTATCCAAGGAAATTACTAGTTTGGAACAATTCCACCGAATTTAATCAAGTAAGAGTTAACTAGCTTTCAGGCACAATCCAGTTGCTGCTGGACCCACAGCAGGGTTGGCCCATGCCATAGATATCACACAGTGGGGGATGATGGGCTGTATTGTGAAGGAAAAAAACCTGCCAGACTGAAGCTTACATCAGCATCATCGTAATTATTCCACATCCATATGAAACAGGCAGGCAGCTAAGTCCTCATCATTAAAATGCCACACCACAGCTGGCAACCTTCGCAGAGAGCTCAAAAACTGGTATACGCAAGTATTTATTCTCTGGTAGGACGCAGTGTGAACAGCCCTTTTACACAGCCACTGTCCTTAAATGATCTCTATACCTTCAATTGGATGCAAGACTGCAAAAATACTAATTACACCACCCCAAATTCCTGGGGATTTACTCTGCTGTTTCTTTGGACTCACAGACAGGTCATTTCACGACCTAAAAGTCTGTGGGGTAGATCATGAAGAGCCAAGAAAGAAGAGTCCCAGGCAGTATCTTACCCCCACTCACCTGTAAGCAATGGTAGTGAGCGAGGTTGCTGTGGAGCAGAGGAAAGGGGGTGCCTGGCAGGAGGGCTGAGCACCCACCACCGGGTCTCCTACCAGCTGAGGCTGTGCCACACTCGTGAACCATTTCCAGGGACTAAGAGTGACCCAATCTCTTCATACCCATGAAGAGATACCCCTGCATGAGCCTGGAAGGAGGCTCTGCCCAGATTCCCACTCCCATCCCTTGTTTTGGGGTAGGGAGAACACTTACACCAGTCTGAGGAGTACAATGGCCACAGCCCAGCTGTGGCTCGATGAGAATGAGTTATCATTACTGGGAGCTATTTGCTGCTGTTAAGGCAGGATCTTGGACAACCTCATTCTGTTTTTTCCTTTTCCCTCTGAGATTAGTGCCTGCATTATTCATCAAAGACCACACTACCTCGGAGCTTCTAACTTTTGATTGTGCTGTTCAGCCCACGAATTACTGCCAAGGATAAAATTTGATGCACAGAGCTAGAAATTGCACTTGGTTGCTGTTCTGCTACACTGTCTTACCTCTGTTTAAGTCATCTTTGACCCAAATTGTAAAAAGCTGATATTTTTGATGCCTTCCTGTCTGGATGTCAGGGATATTTGTTTGATAGCAGGGTGGGAATGGGATCCTTTCAATTGTGTTCTATGCCAGCAGTCTTCTGCAAAAAGGCCCAGAAAAATCAGGGCCAGTCACTAGGCAACATTGCATAAATTGCATATATCCTGGATAATTAAAAAATTAAACTATAATATCAGTGATCAGTAGAAACCAAGATGGACAACAACTGTCAAACAGTACCCCAAATGCTTAGTATTTCACAAAATCTAACAGAAGAATAGAGTGCTGTAACAATCTAATTTGTTACAGAGCTGTGCGTGTGCTGAACTTTCTTCACAAGAACCCTATCACTGCAGTGAATGGGACTGTCCAGGTAAGCATACACACAATTCTTCCCAGATCCTTGCTGGACACATTCCTTAAGGCATTACTGCTGAATGCTGACTTCTAAATGACAGTCACTGCACAACTTTTTAAAAAATTAAATATCCAGTCACAGAACCTGACATTTCAAAAATCAGAAAGCAGATGAGATAGTTACTAAATCACCACATTTCAAACACATAGAATGAAAAATATGAGTACCTTTCTTCCTCTATTTAATTATTTAAGTGTATAAATATTTGGCATTTTATCTGTCTGAGAAAGAGCAAAGATTCAGCTTGGCTCAAATGCTATCCGACAAATCTGTCTAGCCCCAAGAAATTACTCGTCAGAATGTGGGAGACGCAGATGAGTGGCAGACCGCTTATCATGAGAAGGATTAACCCAGGCAGGTGAACTTGGACTCTTGGGGTCTCACGTTCTTCTGCACCTCTCACATTTATCATTGGACACACTTTGCAATTCATGAGTAGAGATGCTCACTCCGACGTGTCAGCGAGAAAATATTCTGGTGAAAAGCCAGAATATGCTTGTCTTTCTATGAAACTGGCATAAAGAGAAATAAATTCTGCAGCTTATCTTGGCATAAGAGCCATCCGCTTTACTGGCAAGAAATTCCTACCAGTGAATTGCGGCCTTGGTCTCATACATCTTACCTACTGGGAGTCTGGCACGGTCTGAGGATGGTTTCCATCCAAATCCAACACCAACTCCATATTTTCTCCCAGAATGTTTGGAAAGAGCCATAATTATCTAAATACTGTTCACCCTTCTGTGTTCTCATCTCCTTATAGGCAACATATATCTTAGTTTTTAAAATGAGAGCCAGTGCATTGAGGATGTTTCTGAATCACTAGATCTGCCCCTATGTTGTCCAGGGAAAAAAAAAAAGAAAAAAAAAGAAAAAAAGTAATGTCATGTGTTTCAAAAGTCTGAAGGCTGCATTAGAGCTTCAGCTTAGTAATTACAAAGATTTATGTTTCATTCTTCCCCAAATCCCGGGCTCATTGTCCATTCAACTTGCACCGCTTTGACTTACAGTTCTCCGCATCCATTATCTTTAATAATAAAGAGCTGACTAAAGTTAGTGATTGAAGAGCAAGATGTGATTAATAATATGAATTTAATTTATGAGAAAACAAACTGGAGTATGATTTTCATGTTTCATTAAAATTATCTTAAATGTACTCCTTAATGCTAATTGATCTCACAGAGGTGAGAAAATATTCTGTTCCAAATTAATGGGAGAAAATCATTCATCATCTTTCTGGAGGGAACATTTAGTATCATTCAGTATTTAGAGGGACATGTCATTTTCACAGTGATTTCACCACTGAAAGTGATGTGGGCCCATAGCTGAAGTGTGCAAGATTTCTGACTGAAGAGGGAAACAGTTCAACAGAATAAATACACCACAAAAGGCCACATGCAATGTCTTCTTTCCATAAAAGCTCTAAGCTGATAAACAGTGCTGCTGAACGAAAATTGAGCAGGCTTTTTCCCAAAAGTTTATCAAAGAAAAACTCTTTCATAATTCTGTTAATTTGCGATGAAGAGAAGATTACTGAGACATTTGCCAAGATTAGGTTCCTTGCAGGATTTACTGAAAATGAAACAAAGCAGAAATCTGTTTTTCCACTGAGTTTTTCACTTTTGTTTGTATTTCAGTGTTTTCTTCTCTTTCTGAATTGTGCATATTTGGATATCAAATACTCTTACAATCCAGCACATTTAAGAATAATGAGTCTTGACTGGCTTCACTTTAACGTGTCGTGCTTTATGCCAAGGATTATTATTAAATGGCCTTGTATTCAGCCTGTTTCTATGATCCAGAAATAGAAATTTCCTAATGAGCATCTCAAATATTCCACTGTCCTTTTCATGTCAGTTTTTCTTATCCTATGTTTGTATAGCTCTGATGACAATACCTAATAAATCTCAACTATAGCTCTCTTCCTCCTCCTTCTCAAGTCCCTTCCATGAACATGACCTTCTCTGCGCTGGAATCTTGTATCTTTACGCCACTTGAGAAAAAAAGTGACCATAATACCAACTGAAGTAGCAACTTGAGAATTTCAAGAGTTATTTTATGAGAAATACCACAACAGCAGCAATGATTATTGAATTTTCTGATGAAAGAGGAAAAAATTCCTCTTGTCTTGTCCTCGTATCTTACTTGAACAGGATTTACATATTTGCTTGCAAAGCAGCGGGGACAAATACAATCTCCAATGTACTAAATCCATGGGTACCTCTACCAAAGAACGAAAACAAAGGATAAAGGAAGAGATGCAGAGTTTCTGGCACTACCTACAGTGACATATTATGGAGAAAATAATATTCCTTGAGAAATCAGCAGTGAGTTCTGCAGGTGTGGGGCCCCTCCACATGAAGAGTAAATATATTAGACTGCTATGCAGCTTATGTTTCTCCTGTGGCATTTTCCACCGTTTCCTTTGTACGTAAGTTAAAGCACATGGTAACAAAAGAAGCCCGACAAAACTGACCTTCAGCTCCTCTATCTATTGAACTGATCCAGCACAGTGAGCAGCAACACAGTCTTCCAGACCCAGACTATCAGTTGCTAAATCCACCACCACCTTTCTCACACCATACATGCCAACGCTTTGCTTGCATTCAAGAAAGACCAAGACAAAGACTGCTTACTGTTCTGGCATCCCAGAGAGATAAAGTCTTGACAGCAGAGCTACAGAGAACTGTGTTGGAGAATGGAAGAAACTCAGTGCTATTCACTGAATCTTTATGGCCACACATTGTGTATCTGCATTTCTCACTGCAAAAGAAAATAACAGAAACAGTCTTTGCCATCGAGGATAAGAAGAACAAGAGACAGGTTAGGTAAATTAGTAATGCATTTCATGTATTGTTCCTAGCAACTCTTTAGAAAAAATTAACATTGATAGCTATTAATCACCCAAGCACTACACCACAGAGAAAATAAAGCAAACCAAACCAGTTAGCATTTGCTTTCCAGTACTGAAAGCTATAGTGGGAAGGTAAAAAGAAATGGATAAATAGGTTTTAAAAGTTTGGATTGTGAGGATCAACAATGAAAGCACCACTTTGTTTCCTGGGTGCATCCTCAAAAACCTTGTTGATGTAGAATTTAAAAGGACTATGGATGAAAAGGCAGGATAGGGACAGCACCAATTCCTTTTTAAAGATATCTTATTCCTTCTTGCTTACAAAGGGGCTGAAAACTCTATAGCACCATGCCGACACACACCCTGAAGGAAGCCAGAGACTGCCGGTAGCCTGACTTTCCTCTCGAGGTCTGCAGACAGGCATAGAAACTAAGCGATGTCTAGGAGTTCTTCACTGACGGTAAAGCCTTGTGACTGTGGACACCCAAGAGGCTTTTTCCCTGCAGAAGAGGTCTTTTTACTATGGATTAGCCCCGCCAGTAGCCATTATAAGCTCTAAGTTGTTAAAACAGACATGAGGAAACAGGTGAACCCCAAGCACTGAGGTCTTTATCAGGAACTGACCACAGTTCAGGTGGAATTATTCTGTGACATTGTTCTGGAAGTTCTTTCAAGGCTGAAGATTTCCAACTATCCCACCTTCTCCCAGCTGATCAGCTATGAAGTAATACCCTAGAGGTTTTAGCTTTGCTTTCTTACCTTTCTGTTTTGTTTTCTCATCTTTTAATGAGTTAATTTCTGAGACAACATTACCGATCCTTCTCAGTTCAGGCTATGAACCCGATACAGATGGAATACAAGAGGGGAAGCTTTTCCCATTGTAAGGAATAGAATAGAGATGCAACCACTATGACACTGCTGTAGAGAATCAGTTCTCTTGCAAAACAGCTATATAGCCAGCCTAAAGCTATGATCTTATAAAAACTTCTTGGCTTCTGTTTTGTTTTCTGCATGCACATGAGAGAACAACATTCCTTAAACTGGAATCAAGGGGAGAAGGAAGAGCCTGAGGATGCCTCACCAGAACAACACAGAAGATCACAAACAAATCTGGGATTAGTCAAGCTGAACAGAATGGCAAAGGCATAACACCTGCACAAGCGTGTCAAGAGGGGAGTCAGTTGAAAGGAACCGGCATTCACCACTCATTATCGCTGCATGACAAGAGTCACCCATGCTGATATGGGTTTGAGTCTATGATTTCCTTAGATATACATGAAACCTCAGGAATTTGCAGTGTTTGTTTTGTAATACCCTGTGAAAACATACAAGTGGATGAGCATACTATGGAAAAACCTAATCAACATCAAGCCAGTAGCAGTTCTATCCTCTTTGTTCAGCCGAGTCAAAAATAGTATGAAAAAAATAAAAGCCAACAACTCATCATAAATTATTACAGCTTTGTGCGAGAGCTCTGAATTTTATTCCCTGCTCATGTGATTCTGACAGTAGAAACACACCTCCTCTGAGCTGGCTGCTGAATATATCATTGGGGCTTGCAAATTAGATTACTGGGTGGCTCTTAAGTGAGAAATTTCTTACAATATTTATTAAGGAAGCTGTCAGGAGGGGGAATTAAAGATGTGATTTTTTTTTTCCTTTTCTTCCTGCCTGTGTGTCACCAGCAGACTCTCGGAGCTGTTGCAGGTTTGTATCAACAGCAGATCAGTATCTGTGGATCAGATACAGGCCAGTAGACCTAAAGGGTTTTGATGGACACTACCCCTGACCACTGATCTAACAAAGTGACTTCTCAGATCTATTTTAATGTCTCTCCATTTCCCAGACCGAAATGCAAATGCTGCGCTGAGCGGAACACCAAGCCTGTCCCTCCAGAAAGGATAGTAGAAGGGAGATAAGTTGTTCCTGAGTAGAAATACTACCCAGAAAATATATTTCAAAGGAATATTAGATTCCACTGGTATCATTTTATATAATCTATGTTTTTCTATTATAGATAATACATTATACTTTATTCCCTATTATCTGTTATATAGACTGCATGTGTTATTTTATCACAAGGACTCATTTTAAACTCGTCATAAAGTACTGTGGCTGTTAGAACTCGGTGCACAAGATATCTGATATTCATGACCACTTGATATACGACAATAAAATAACTATAATAAAATAATTCTTTGTTTCACAGTCTCATGGTAATGTTTTACACCGCAGAATATGCCTTTTTCACCTCAGACCATGTACTTTTATTTGTGTATAGGTATGCCATTTTGTAGAAGTGACCAATGATTTCCTGCTTGCCTGTTACACTGTAAGGACTTGGAGTTGCTGAACAGTTTCTGACAAGCAAAATCGTGCTGTGTATTTTTGTGGGCACTGACTAGTTTTGAACACATAGACCACTTTATATATCACAGCGTGAGAGTGTTCCACTACAAGAAAAGGGGATATTTTCCTGTAATAACAGGATGTATGGATGCCCTTTTCAAAGCCAGGGGGAGAACAACGTCTTCAACCTGCTTGAGGGGGCTTGGGCGTGAAAGAACACAGGGAAAGGAAGGAAACTAAAGGAAAAAAAGAATATTTTGTTTGTGAGACACTGACATAAGATATGGACCAACCCAGGCAGACAGGTTGCAAGAACAGGCTTGTGAGAGATTAATTAGGTGCCAAAGCAGGAAGGCCCCTTCAGAATCCCTTAGCAAGGTGAAAATGGACTAAAGTGATGGACCATGACAGCAGCAGAAGGGAAGGAAATGATTTGTACTTTTCCATCAAGAACATAAACACCCAGACCTGATGCAGTTGTCTGTCTCTCTCTTTGCCACTTCCATATCATTGCGTACTGACGAGCGTGCGCTGGCTCTCGAGATTTAATTTACCACTCTGGTAACTGACTGACTGATATTTCTAAGAACCTCCAACCGCTACATAAAATAAACTCATCTCTCCTTCCAGCTGAGATATAATTTCATCAAGACTGTCTTGTATACAACCTATCTTTCGGTCAGAAAGGGGGACATTTTATTTAGATGTTCTTTTTCCACAAAAAAAAGAGAGAGATGTTGCTATGAAGGGTAGATCACCACCCTGCTTTGCATGGGAACTCCTATTTTTATCCAGTCGTTCAAGTTTATCTACATTTGATTCAATCTGTAGCAACATTCATTATCTAATGGTTTTTTCTCATTATGAACTCATGGATATAAGCGTCACCATCTCTGAACATTTTTGTTTAGAAGACGGAGGGAATTATCCATGAAGAGTAGGTCAGGCATATGCAGAACTCTTGTTGCTTACGTAGAGAGAAAAAGGTCCTGAATAAATGATGCCACAGTAGAAATAGTGCCCCCTAGTTCAGTATTTTGCAGACTGCATTCTGAAATGCAGCAGACACCGATGCCAACCCTCATCCTTCCCCTGTGTTATTGCTACTTTTTCAATGTAAAACATCGGTTAGCACATTTTCTTGTCTCACGGCTAATTATCCTCAGCGTTCTCTTTTTCTCTACAAAGTCAATTTCCCTTCCCTCAAATCCAAGTAAGGTAACGATGTCCATCAATAAATCAGCCTTTATTCTATCTCACCAGGTTTTGATTATTCTTAACAGGTTCAAACAAACACGGACAGACTGTTCTAAGAAGCACACGTATACCACGAACATTGGCGTTTAAATTAATCATATCATTATCGATATCATGAGCTCAACAGCGATGGGAAAATTTTACTTGCTCAATTTTTAGAGACTTCTCTTTTGAGACTCACGTTCCAGAATGGTTCATTCAAATTCAAAAGGGCTTTCAACAAAACCGTATTGCAAACAGAAGATATGAAACATTTCCACTTACGTAAGACTTTGCTGGATATTAACAGGCTGCTGCGCTACACTAACGTACAACCCCAGCCAAATAACGCACTAGTTTGGTATTTCATCGACTGTATAATAATTGAATAGAAAATACAGATAGTGGGTAGATTTCCATTACCCTGTACACTTTCCCCTCTGCACAGATGGAGTTAAAACTCAGGACAACAAGCCGGCATGCCCCGATGGGAACATTTTACAATTGCCTGGTACATATTTATTGCTAAAGGCTATACAGAGCACAAAGCCTTGGACACCCTGCAGTTCTCCACACCAGCTTAGTAGTGATTTCCAAAGACACACAGCAAATCAGAGCGACAAGCGAGATTACACGTTGCCAATTCTTTTGCTATTTAAAAGTGTATTAGGAAAACTGGCCCAACACGTGCTTACTAGCAATCCTATGACAACAGGACAAGCTCTGCCTCCTTTCTTGGTTTTGTTTTTTAAAGCATGTGGTTTCTATGTTCAGCTCCAGTTGGAAAATTGAGGGGTGTGGTTTAATGCCATTTTAATGATTAGTTAAGGTAGTCATAGTTACTTATTTTATTGCCGTGCCATATTAAATCTTCTTCAAGCATGGTAATTAAAAGTACCTATACAGCCAATCGAAATTAATGAGATTTTAAGCATGTACTTCTGAGTCAGTGCCTGTACCAACCACCTCTTTCCATGCCTTCCGAAGGAATACATTAAATGCACAAACACTCAACAACTACTCTCTCAATTCATCCCGCGGAACGAACACCAAGCTAAACCCTCTCTCACGCCATTGAATAACCTTCTTCTATGTGACCTGCAGTCACCAGCAGGTAAAACATCAAGGTAAATTACACCAGAAGGTCAGCTGCACACAACATTTCTGAGGAAGTTTTGGCAGGTCACACAAGAACCAGCCCCCAGTCCTGTTATAGTGATAGAATTATAACAGTTAAAAGAATACTTTTAACAAAAACAAATCCTATCACTTTTCCATTAGATAGCTTTATCTCCAAAATGTGTTTAAATTAGGCACAGAACTTTTCCAGCCAAGATCAATGGGCAAGTCTAGCAAATGGGCTGGCTTAAGACATTAAAATGCCAGTTTGGTTTATGCTGTTATAAATGCATCCTATCATGTCTTTACATTTTATGACCTCTATTTTATTTCTAGGTAGCTTCACATATGACACATCCAATTACTCATGTCAAGAATGTAAAACTACCAGTATTTCAGTAAAAAGTGCCTACCATCATTTATGACAATGATTCTTTTTCTTGACCCATTATTTCACTAAATGTAACCCATTTTATCAGACACTGACATGTGAGGACACTTCCTCTGTAAAGTACATTTGTCTCTGAAAAGACAGATGCCAGTACGATGCTGTCAATATGAGCCACTTTGTTCAATTATTACTTACCTTCAGTAAAATGAAGCTCTCTCCAAATCGTGACCATTCATTGGTGCCCTCTTTCAAACTAGTGTTTCACACTTTGAAAATGCAGTGCTAAAGTACATGCTAATCCTATTTTTGTGAAAATGTAAACAATTCTTCTCCGCTATTCATAAATATTTACAAGAAAATATAAATTAAATCCTTCTATGTGGAATTTTTCTTCGTGCTCAGCACTCATGGAATGTTTCAATCTTTGCAAGCCTAGTGCTCTGCAAAACAAAGCGCACCCCCCCGATGTGAAAGCAGCTGTAAGCCAGGGTCGCTCTAGCCAGGGTCAGTTTGCAGTTACTCCTGAGTTATTACATCAAGTGAAAACACTTTATATTGTTGGTTTCAGATCATTTTAATTGTTACCCTTTCTAAATTCACAGCAAGCAGAAACAAGATTAAGTGTTCAACCTTCCTGTCATCACTAACATCAGAGGCTGCTTTGAGCTGAGCCAGGTAAGGCTGGCTGAATCAACAAGCACAGTGTGCATGTCCTGCTCCCACTGAAAGCAACACCGGGTTGGCCACTGATGACGGTAGGAGCAGGATTAGATCCAGGTTTATCACCACAGGAGACTGACAGCTCACACGTTTGGTCTGGTGCACAGTAAATTGAGCATGTAAAAGGAAACTGATCTCTGAAGCGGTATGGACTTAACTGCTAAGTTCAAGGGTGCAATTCCTTGCCTTCCTCTGTCCTCCTCCTTCTGCCAAAAGCAAAGCAAAGCCTTAGCAACTGGGAAGGTTTAGCCAAGGAAGAAAGAACCCCAATCACGCTAGAAATGTTTTATTAATATTTTCTAGGTATGTACACAAACATTACTCATCTGACAGAGCAAGTTTACAAGTCTGCAATAAAGTACTGTTACATCCTTCCCTGAGGTGTCCTTGAGAAGCACAAGAACTTAGGAATCATACTCTTACCACACAGAGGCTCTAAACTGGATCAAATTGCTTATTTTAATTTAAAATACCTAAATCAACATTAATAGTTAGATTTTTGCCTTGCCTGGTAAGTTTTGAAAGGCTGCAGCAGCTTATTTTTCAGAGTGCAGACTTCCTCTCTGGAATTCAGCAAAGTTCTTTTTCCCTTAATTTTGGGAGCTGAACTGAACATGGCATCTTCCCTTAATAGCAATTTATAAAGACTCAACAAAACAGTCTCGAGTCCTGCTTCAGCTCCTGCTGAAATCAGTAATAAAACCCAGTGTTAAAATCTACCTACAGCAGGAATGCGGGCCAAAACCAAGCCCAATCGTAGTGTGCCCATGAGACTGTCTGCAAACCTTTCCTCCAACTCCACGTACGCACACGGGCTTCTCTTATTCCGTGGTGCCACCTCCACGAGCGGAGCACAGCTGCGTTGTGTGCCGTCAACAAGCTACTCAGTCAACAGCAACCTCCAAACAGAACAGGAAAGCTATTCTGTGGGGTTGCGTTGGAAATTTATTTCATCTCCAGGGACCTTGCCTCCTTACATATTTTGCTGTTCTAAAAATTACTTTGTCCTATTTCTATGACTTGAAAGAGCCTCTTTGGCAAACAATACCCAGAAAGGGAAAATTGAACATACCTGAGAACACAAAAAGTACGAAAAAGCACATGCAGGACAGAAAAAGAGGGCAACGCATTACATTAAATGAAGTCTAATAGCTTGAACTTCAGATTCAGCAAGGTCTAATAGTGAGGGACATTTGGTCAAAACTCCCCTAACAAATTTATAATTAACCAGCAGAAAGCAATGCTCCAGTCAGATTTCCATTCTGCAGTGAAATTAGATAACAGCCAAATAATCACAGTCCTTGAAACAGCGTTCCATAAATGCAGGAGAAAG
This sequence comes from Rhynochetos jubatus, assembly GCA_027574665.1. NCBI lineage: Eukaryota > Metazoa > Chordata > Aves > Eurypygiformes > Rhynochetidae > Rhynochetos > Rhynochetos jubatus. The sequence goes on along the minus strand of CM050654.1, from coordinate 5,440,559 downwards.
AGGTTACAAAACTTCATGCCTTACCTTTGGGATTAAAATGCTTATTTGTCTCAATTCCTTGTAATTTATGTAACAGAACATGTATTATTGGAAAAGTAGCCAATTATAACAACACCGCATTTATTTTCTGGCAGAGCTCTACTATCCATATTTTAGTAGAAGCTGTGTATTTATTCAGTGTGTGGAAACTTCCACTACTAGGGAAATACTGATCAGCTTACTAAGACATATCACTGGAAAAAAAAAATACTCTCAGAGAAAAAAAGCACAAGGTTTTAAGGACACACTGGTTGCTTTTGTGTGGAACGTGGACTTGACTGCCTGATGGTAGCTCACGAAATAAGAACCCTTATTTTCTACCATTGATTACTGAGCATGTTTCTGCATACAGCGCGCACTGACCGTGGTTGGTTGGGTTTTACAGAACAAAAGGCTTTCACAGGTATCAGGTTTGCTTAGAGCTATCTACCAGAAGTAGACAAAAAAGAAATATAAACAATTACATGATGTCCTTTGAGTGAGTCGAATACTACTGAAACCCAGGATCTATTGTGATCAACATCGAGAATAAAAAAATATGATTAACAATAGCTTGATATGTTTTTTTATGAGTGAAAAGCGCAAATTACTGAATTAATATTCTACTTAGGCTTTTACTAGAAGGTGTAAAAAACTAACAGTGTATGCTAATAATCTATCTCCTTTTTTTATTGGCTTGAAACATGAATAATGAATCTGCTCGTTATTAAACTGAAGATTTAGCCTCTTAACATCTTACACTTCTTAGAACAAGGGAAGTGTGTACGAAGTATTATTATTTGCATTATTTTCTGCTTCCAGATAAACAGTTTTCAGAGTAAAGCTCATTTTTTGTAAAAGGAAATATAAAACAATAAGCCGTAAGTTCTCTCCTCGAGAATGATTTACAGTCTTTTTGTTCTAACTTACCCCATTAATGGTACAATTTTATATCAATATAATTAAACCTATATAATCACAGTGAGCACGCAAAATAAGTGTCATTGCATGAGAAGAACAGTATCCACAATTAGAAGACCAGGCTGATTTCTAAAGCAGTACAGCGATGCTGTAGAGCCCTTAACAGACGTGATCTGGAACTAAGCACATCCTGAAATGTAGGTATTTTCTTAAATGTCCAGCTAGGACCAGAAGGCACATCACTTTGCCAAACAGCCTAAAAATAGCAACAGAAATTAGTACTTCCATAGCTATCTCAGCGACATCAACACGCCATCACCACGAATCGAAACAACCATTTTTTCACGTATAGCTGTGCTGGACCGAGTCACAGTAGCACGGGAAGCCAGAGAAGCCCAAACACCTCGGCAGCACACCACGTCCACCCTACCAGCAGAAAAAGGGTTGCAGTTGCCAGGGCTGTCTCCAGGAGGGTGAGGAATATATTCATAACACGGCAGCTGGTTCCAAGAGGGCAACTGCCAAGACTACAGGTTTTGCAATATAGCATATACATTTTCATACCAGACTGTAATATATTCTTCACTGCTTTTAACTAGGTAGGCTCGGTTGAACTCCGTACCTTGTCAAGGTATCTTTAAAATTTCACTAGTCAACACCTAATTGTTGGCAGCACCAGGCATTTTTTCAGCTCATGGCAACAGCTGTTGCACGAAACTCACTTTCCATTGAAATTGGGCTCCAAATCAGCTTTCATAATTTATTTCAGCTACTTTAGTTTGAACAGAAGCATGTTACTCACAATCCAAATTTTTCAGAAGTGAGATGCATTTTTATATGCTTCAACTTTGGATTATTTTGCATTTGGAAAGGGGCATATTTTCCCAAGGTTAGAATCAGGTCAATAAAAATGACTTTGAAAGCCATGGGACAGGAACAAGATTTAGGCAATTGTATCCAAACTCTGGATCTGAATAAGTACCTTTGTCAAGGACCATCTTGGTCATACACAGAACCTTGGTCTTGTTTGTAATTATCAGTAGAAGACCGACATCTGGGAAGGGTCCAAAGTATTTTTATCCTGACAATATTTAGCAATTTGTCATCTATCTCAGGCCTGAACTCAGTCAGAAACAATAAATTTGTCAACACTTCTCTAAGGAACTCAACTTATAGGCATTCACAGAACTTCTGTAACATATACCTTTGGGATTTGGACCCCACATAACCTGCGCTGGTACCCACTCGTAACAAGATGCAGGAGTGCACATCCCAGATTCTTTGATCAAATTTCAAGATCTAGGTTTAGTTCTTCCCTCTTCCTAAGGGAGGAACATAGAAGAAGGGGCTGACCACTTGGCAGGAATACAAAAATGTTGTCAGAGGATGTAGGGATGCGATAAGGAAAGCTAAGGCCTCCTTAGAGCTAAACCTGACAAGGGAGGTCAAGGACAACAAGAAAGGCTTTTTCAAGTACAATGCAGGAAAAAAGATGATCAGAGTCTACTCTGCGCTGGTGAGGCCTCCCCTGGAGTGCTGTGTCCACTACTGGGCTCCTCAGCTCCAGAAGGACAAGGGGCTACTGGGGAGGGTCCAGCGCAGGGTCACTGAGATGATGAAGGGCCTGGAGCACCTTCCATCTGAGGAAAGGCTGAGAGAGCTGGGGCTGTTCAGCTGGGAGAAGAGGAGGCTGAAGGGGATCTTATCAATGCTGATCAATATCTACAGGGTGGGTGTCAGGAGGATGGGGCCAGGCTCTGCTCAGGGGTGTGCAGTGACAGGATGAGGGGCAGTGGCCATCAACTGGGAAACAGAAGGTTCAACCTGAACATGAGGAAACCCTTCTTCCCTGTGAGGGTGACAGAGCCCTGGGACAGGCTGCCCAGGGAGGGGGGGAGTCTCCTTCCCTGGAGACTTTCCAAAGCCGCCTGGACTTGTTCCTGTGTGATCTGCTCTGGGTGATCCTGCTCTGGCAGGGGGCTTGGGCTAGATGATCTCTAGAGGTCCCTTCCAACCCCCAACACTCTGTGAATCTGCGACACCCATGTATTAAACTGTCTGTTCATGGCTCTAACTTTCTAACTTTTCTACCTTTCATGGAGTCTCACTATGTGTACAAAATAAATTCAGTTTGCTGAAGAAAAATATTTCTGACAACCAATGGTCACAGCACTCAAGAATCACAAGAACTGAAGTGGTCCTCTTCCAAGATCAGCTCTCGTATCTCAGTTATTGAATAAAAGGCCACCTTGGTCCTTAGGACAGGACCTAAACCACAATATTCTCTTCCTCCGAGATGCTGTCTTTCCCTTGAACTATAGCAAAAGCATAATAATCTATCTCAGAATTATAGACATCAACCCAGCAGCAAGGTGCACTCAGGTTCAGAAAGGTACATGGTGGTGCTTATATTATTTTTTTACTAACCCTTTCTCAGCACTTTCTGCAAATCAAGCTTCCTTGAGGGTTTTTTTTTGTTGGACAGTTAAAGACAGGAGCACCAGAAATCACTTATTGAAAACCATAGCCTTATTTTATTAAACAATTATCTCCTACTCCCTCAAGGCATATGGGTACTAGATAATCAGATAAGCGCGATCTCCGTAATAATAAAATAGATCTAAACCATTTAAGCCGACATTAAACACTGCCGAACCAGTATGAGCATGTTTTCTGCTCAGCAGTTCTGCAGCCGAATAAGCAAAGTCTCGCTCCCTGGTGACAGTGGGTTATCCTCAATTATCATATCAGCTGACATCAGCATCAAACTGATGTCCTGGTTTTGCAGTCAATACAGAAGCTGCCATGTTTCTATTATTTTTGTCCTTTTTTTTTTTTAATACAAAAACTTTGGAGGTAAATATTCCGCCTTTTCTGGCTAAACCTAAACAACTAAATCCCGATGTCTCTTAAATCATCCAACAACCCACTGCTGTTGATTTTGAAAGATAACAGTATAGATGTGTTGTGATGGATTGCTGCCAAGTAATCTAATTTTTTCTGTGTGTGTATATGAACACTTAAGTTAGAATTGTTCTTTTCAAACAGGTTATTGTACAGTTTCAGGCTTCTGCTGTTCAAAGAAAATACTGGGGGAAAGGCAAGAAATCTAAACTCAGTATTCAGATTTCCTTTACGGAGCATTTCAGGCACCCTCAAAAATTTGTCATTTCTTTCATCCTCTTCCTTTTCGTCACTTATTTCACTCTTGTACTTATTACATTAATAGGTAAAGGATATGGCATTATATGCACAACTACTCACTGGTCACACATAAGACAGAAAATGAGAAACGTGACAATGAAAAATAAAATTTGAAGTATTTTACACCAGAAGACCAAAGGGAACTTACTATCTTATGCTGGAATGCACATTTTCTGTTGAGTCTTGGTATGGTACTGCAAGGCTGACCTGATCTATTTCTTCTGAAAAGTCACTGACGAATGTAATAAATAATTGCTTGTTATAGGATTTTAAGTCTATAACAGTATATAATGGCACAACTTTTAAAAATTGCTACTCCTGTAACACTAAAGTCTAAAACATCTTGCCAAAGCCTACTGTGAGTTCATCCCGTAGAGATCTATCATCCCATATTCTCTGTACCTTTGCACATTTAGGATGAGATTTCCAAACTTCCCTGACAATGCAGAATCTCAGATTCATATAGCTTTTGGGTGCCTAAATAATCAATTAGATCCTTAATGGGATTTTCAAAAGTGAAAATGTTCCTGCTCCAACAGATTTTCAATCAAGCCTTCAGGCACTTGTAAAGATCCAACTCTTTGTGCATATTAAATGACGGGAGCCTGCCCTCTAACATCTGCCTAGGTGAGAACTTGGTTGCGTGACTTCAGAATTAGGCAGAAGCTGACAAGGAGAAGACTTATCTCACTGAAGAACAAGAAGTGCCTCTCTCTGGGCTTCTGTCTGCAAAGAGTCGATATCAAACTCCACGAAGGATGATGTAGGTTTTCAATGCTTCTAAAACAAAACACTTGCCTTCCTTCCAAAAAAACGACAACTACTCCCTCCTCCCATGAAAAAGACCCAACAATCCCAAACAAAGAAAAACTCCACCATTAATATACCTCAGAATCCATTTGCTGTTCTAGCTTTAGAGTGATGAAATTCCATACAGGATAGAGAAAGCAACACCAACACTTCATAACTGAATTTTTCATTGTCACATTTCCCAACCCGTATTCATGCAGACTTCTGTAAGCTGCATGGGTAACTTACACTGTTTAATGCACACACAGAGGGACTTCTGCAAGCTGTGTTCCCTGAACGTCGCATACGAATGCATTAAGCACCAAAACTATATGCACACCATGAGCGATTCTTCCAGAAGCTGTCCTACTGTTTTCTGATATTGAAAATGCCTTTATCAAAGAAGTAGGATAAAGAAAAATCAGCAGCCTCAAATTCAAAAATGCAATGACGAGTGAATGTTAGAGGCCCCTTTTATTACTGTATTGCAAACCAGGAACTTTAGTGCTTCTCATTTTTCAAATAAACAGCAATTTTCTTAAAAATAAATAAAGAGCAGAGTTGCAATACTGCAGAGAACCATGCGAGCCCGGACCAGTACTGTGCTATTGTAAATTAGTATGCAGTTGCAGAGAATATTAATGGATGGGTTTAATCTACAGAGTGCAGATTCACTGCATAAAAAGCAGTGTTACTCTTGTCATACGTTAGTTCATTTTCTTCCATATTTTAAATTTACTGAAATTCCTTTAGACCTATTAAACGAGCAAATCCTTTTTGAAAACAGTACAGCATGGCTGAAATGCAATAAATATAAGCACTTTAATATTTAAGTGAGGAAAATGAATTTCAGTGTGTTTTCAAATTGGTTTTCTTCAGCACAGAGTTTCTGTATTTGTCCAAATAAAATGGATTTGAGTGGGTGGCAGCTCTAAGGAGATATGCAGCGCTATTCAATGGCTTCGTGAACTTGGGAAGATATTATGAATAATGGATTTGCTGTGCTCTTAGACACGGAGCCACAACAAAAACAATATCATTCTGGGTTCTCTAATAAGCAGCTGCTGGAGTAAGGAATAAAAAGCCTGGTCTACCGATTTAAGCTACAGGTGCTAGCATTTTTGCTCAGATCATTGTAGCAAAGCATGGGCCTGGCTTTATGTTTTCAGCAGGAAAACTACTCAAACACAGAGTGTGAAGGGCTAAATTCCCAAGGCTACCTCCCACCACTCTGATTTGCTGCTTTCTTCTTAAGAGCCCATTTTTATACTATACACCACCCCCACTACCCCCAAATAGCGCTGAGAAAGGGCTATATTTCCCTCTGTCAACAGCTGGAGGAAAAGGTTACCTTGAAACACATAAAACCAGTACCATTCTACTTGTTTCCTCCTTTCATAGATCTGAACGTATATCCCCCTTTTCAAGGGGAGAGAGGCCTTTGCTTTATTTAGTAATTAATTTAAAATCAATTTCATCAGCAACTTCCTCTTAAGCACGAATGGAAACATCCAACTGTTTTCAATACAGACAGATTTGACCAAAATCGATGTGAGAAGTGTACCTCTTGGTCTTTTTGAAAAGGATCTGGCTTCAGTCTGAGAGAAAACCAGAACAGTTTGGCACTTCTAATCCATTCCTAACATAAGTTTTCAATGCTCAACACCAGGAGACTGGAAAACGTAGCAACTTCTCTGAGGACTGGGCACTTCAGCATAGGAAGAGGTAGGATATCTACCTAGTGAGGTGGGATTATCTTATCCTCATTTTGTTCCGTAAATTGCAAATGCAGAAACTGTTCAGTTTACGCACACAGACACATAAAGTAATTCCTCATAGTAGTACGTCTAAAAGCATATGGAAGAGAAGCTCAGTAATCAGGATCTCAAATTCTGGTCCCAAACGCCCAACTGGTATATTTGATAACCAACAGATCGCCAAGATTTTAATACCGCCACTGTAATTCTAGAAATCGCAACATCATCGTATCTTGTTGGTAAATGTAACTCCAGCAAGTCACCACTAAAATCCTCAGTTGCACATAGCGAAGCTTAGTTTATACTAGTGTTGTAGGTGCTGAATATGTAATCAAAGTATTGTCAAGCCATGAGTCATCACCCAATAAGGATTACTGCAAAGGTTGACACAGTTAAAATCAGGTTTTTGCCAACCCACAGTGCTAGCTGCTAACTTCACACCTAGTACTGCGTCCTCAAGCCCCTATTTTCATCTTAACCTTCCAAACACAGTTAGCTCGGATGTGTATTACTATGAAACACACTCTGATATGAAAAAAAATCTACGACAAGGGCTTTTAAATTGGCAGAATATAACCACAGAAGGCCTCATACCGTATTTTGGTTTTTAATTAGAACTTCAGAGAAGAGAGACAAGTGTAACTTCAAACATGTTCACACTGTGCATCTCACTGGCATACCCTTTATGCAGCAGAAATGGTCGGTGACTGTCTGCTCTGTAGTAAATAATTCACAAGTTCTGCTGACATTTTACTGCAGTCTCGATATTAAGACTCTGCTACCTAGAATTTTTGTTTTGGTAACAGAAATATGTTTGAAAGAGATACTAAGATACAAAGAAATTCATTGGGTTTGCATCAACTGGATAATTCCAAGACATAGTTAATAGGTTTCCCACAGATACACATGCATTCGCAGGCTCTGAGTCCAGTAAACACATGCATTAAAACTGGCTTTCAGATGGTAAACTGATTTCTGGCTGGGAATGTTATTGGCCAGTCTAGAACAACATTTTGGTATGATGTTGGGTCTCAATTCACAGCAGAAAACCTGCTCTGAAGTTTGGAAGTGCAGAAGGGAAGTTGCCAACATTTTTGTTTTCTTCCCCCTGATCTTCGCTTCCATTAACGCAAAACCCCCCTTTATTTTCACGAGAAGCATCATGCTGACTGTGTAAACAGTTCAAAGACTTAACCACTTGTGTCATGTGCAGATAAGCTTTATAGCTTTCAAAGTCTACTCTGAAGATTGACATCTGCCGCAAATAAAAATCCACATAAGAGTACTAAAGAAATTGTATTATATGTGTTTGTATATCCTACCATTTAGGAAAATTTAGGATTTAGGACAGAAACAAGCCACAAGTTTTTGAAAACTGTTGCTGAGGAAAAAAGCACTGTTGGGCTGGAAAAGCTGACATTTTAAGAAGGTACAAACAGAATTCACTGTCTTCCAACTTCAACAGAAGACCCAGAAGACCCTTTTGGTATGGAAGAAGTCATTGTTTAAGGATTAAGATCTGACCTGTGCTCATATTCTAGCTGAGGCAGATCAAAGATGAACAGGATACACATGGTAGACAACCAGAGTACAGCATTAGGGAGAGAAAATAATCTGGCAATACCAGTCTGAACCTTTAAGAAAACTGAAAGGGAAGAAAAAAGAATTTTAAAAAAGAAAAAACCACCCCCGAAAGCATCACACACACACACATACCCCTGACGGCTGCCTGGAGCCAGAGGACAAGCAGTCAAACAACAAGAATTTGTGTGTATAAAGGTGTTCACTGCAGCAGACTTCCATCTGAAATCAAAGGACCGACTCATCTAATTTCAAACTAGAAGACTTTAGCAGCTAAAACCAGTTCAACTTTCAGGTGGATATGCCTGTCCAATTACTGCTGCTCATGAACAGCACGATGTATTCCTGCTCTTAATTCACTGGAGGTACAAGCAGGGAAACGATCTACAGTTACTTGTGTTGCAGGACGCTGGTTTTGGGTAACAGTACTCCACTTTAACACGTATCACAGACAATACATGTAATATCTGCACTAACTGGTACTGACAGGATATGGTTGTGATGATTGAAATATATCATTTTAATGAACTGTTGTCTTCACTGAATTCTGTAATAATATCTGACAGCTTCCTCTGCTGTATGAATTACTCTCTGATGGTACAATATATTTTTGTTTTGGCTGAGATACTCTAAGACAATATGTCTAGGAAAGCAGGTTAGGTAAAGAAAAGATTGCCAGTAGTGAGTAAATGTGAAATGAAGGAGAAAGAAAACAACCAGATAATGAGCCTGGATACACAGTGAAAAACAACACTACAATCCAAGATGTGCTGAATGTCGGCAGTTCTGATCCTCTGCATTTGAATACTGAATGTAGGACAGTGGAAACACCCTGTCAAGATCTGAACAATATTTTGCAGAAGCCATAGTTATAATACCGGCACACTTGCAAATAAGACAAGAAATTCAACTTGCACATTGTCAAAGAAAGGAAAAAAAAAAAACAACCTAAGACTACTGCAGGATACACAATCAAAGTGAACTAAGTTTTCTGGACCTGCCAGCTGGCTTGGTTAGGATGTGACGGAAAGAAGCCTAAGTATTACTGCCATAATTCATGCTGCTCTTGAACTAGCTGTCAGGGAATCTAGGAGGCATTTTGACAAGCAAGGTAAACCAAGTAGAAAGGTGTCCAACTTACAGAAGATCACGTTACCTTAGCAGTTCAAAGACATAAAGCAGTCTGCTGTCTGACAGGAATCTCTCAGCCAGCTATAGGTAAGTTAGGAAATCTGTGCATCCCTGAGCTGACAGAGGGCAACTAGAACATAAAAAAACTCCAACCGCATCTAATAAGTTTTTCCAAACCATATTGGGGGCTGAAATAACAGAAGCAAGAAAACTGTCGAGATAAGGATACATCCTTTTATGCAAATCATGTGCAACTTTCTCTGCTATCTTGACATAAAAGGAGATGGAAATGTTAGTGGGTAACTGAAATATTTGCAGAAACGAGAAGTCAGACATTTTAGAAAGCAGCTCCATTCACCACACCCTAGTTTAAACAAAAATAAAGCAGTACCTTGATCCCCCCCGCCCTTAATCAAAGCAGTGTTGTGCATTTCAAGATCAGTAGAAGAAACCAGAAAGCAAAGCTCTTATATTTTTCTGTCCTCTGCTTCAGAAAAGACCTCAAAATATTTTTGATATTTAAAACAAATACTGTCATTTTAACTACTGTCATCGTTTAGCCCCAGCTGGCAACTGCAAACTAGTCCAGCATTGCCTTATCCTCTAAGTGACAGGGAAATAATAATCATAAACATACGTTTCTCATGAACCTGTATTATTACTGAAAATCCACCTCTGATTTTCTTTCTTTGAAGACAATTCATATCGATATTTTTCTAATGTTAGCAAGGACTGGAAAGATAGGATTATAGTGATGGCTTCAGTAGTAACTCACTCTATGGCCTCGAGTAAAGCACTTCACTTCTTTGCTTAGTTTCACCAAGTGTAAATAATTGTACCCCTTGCCCAGTTTAGTCATTCCATGGGAATTAGGTAAGATTGACTGGTTTTTGGGACTTGCAAATATGCGACCATGTTAAACGTTTCTCATTGTTAATGCCTGTTGTCTTGTACTAACTCAGTAACGTGATTTAAATATGTCTACAGGACGGAGTTCAAGCTACACTTCTTGATTAAGTTTTGTACTTCATGATTCATCTTTTTCAGTAGCATGAAGATTAAGCCACATTTTCCCTTTAATGGAACAGTAATGTTTCAGATATAATCCCCCCCCCCCCAATAATCCTCATCTTCAAATTGATTTTTACAATTGGATCCCTGGGAATTATAACAACTATGTTTCAGACTTTCTTTGGTCCTGAAAAATGTGTTATGGAACTCCAGCATAATTGTAAATTTGGAGACTTGGGCATAGGCCTCATTTTGATTTGAGGGATTAATAGCAGGTTGTCTCTCCAGTACTCCTCAGAGGATTCCAAAGGGAATTCTCCTTTATCAAAATGGCAAGCATTTCCTGATGTGCTGTCAGGACAGACATTACAAACTACCCAAAGATGGTCCTTCCACATTTCCTCCGAGTTCTTCTACCTGCCTTCTAATTTCCTGGAGGACATTTGTCTTTTCTGAGAATAGATTAGCTTCGCTTTTACTGGAATCAATTAAACAGGGTATCTGGCCAGAAGAGCTTGTGGCTTCTGTCCCACTGAAAAGTGACTCAGGTAGGTGTCATCTGAAAAGTGACATTTTGACAAGGACTGCTTACACACCCTCATTCTGTGCAAGTACGGCTCCAGTTTGGAACGAGACAATCTTTAGGAGTTTCTTCAAAGGAAATTTTGTAGAGTCGTGATATGGATACATATGGCGTGGTGAAAAATAACTACAAATCTGATAGTAAATACTCCATTTAAAAGCTGTCCATTGCATAAGGGAAAAGGAAGAAAAAACAGAGTATAAACGTAAAAGATGCTACAATTCAGGCTAAACTCTGTGCCTTTTCACATGGCTCTTCTGGTACAAATTCTTGGTACAAATGGCCAACTTGGCAATTCAAGCAACAATAACTAATTCTTTTATTGAGACTAATGCAAAAAAAAAAAAAAAAAAAAACCAAACCAAAAAACCCCAAAACTCTAAAAGCAGTTTAAATTCAATTTAATCATGTCTTGCACTGCACACTGTCAAGATACGTTAATAACAAAAAATGTGCAGTATCATCACTGCATGGTATCATTGCAAGGAAAGCTGTAGCGGATTAGGGGCCTCTACTTCAACAAAATCCACCCCTGCTTGACTCCTTTAACATGTATACTAACCCTAAATTTCCCCAAATTAAAATGCTTCTTATGAGAAGAAACAAAACTTAAATCACTAGTTATTAAGTGGAGAGAAGTTATAACAGAAGTTTAATGCAGGCTTAAGAACAAAAGAGGGATTCATTTTATTATTATAAACTAGTACTTAATATAAACTGATAATTAATTTGTGTCACCTGCACCTGACACCAGGCAAAGAAGTGAAGATTTCCAGTCTTGTTGCAGAAAAGCAAAAGGAGTTAACAATTATTTCTGTGTGTATTTGGAAATAAGTAAAAGAATATATTAATACCTTAGTAAAAAGATACTGTACTAGTGGCTGTACTGGAAAATTTTGAGGAATCGTGATAGGTTAGTTACTTTTTAAATCTGCACTTGAATAAATGCACCAAAAGATACTAGTAATGACTGAGGATTCATGTAAACAGCTACATTTTCCAGAATTTTAAAATAAAATTTTGATTATGGGATAAATTCAGGGAGCTAGACAGAAGTTACTGTGTTCAATGAAAAGGAGAACAAATACGTGATGGATTAAAATCCAGCAAACAGAAAGTAGCAATGACTCCAATTTGGGAACATTTACTTACACTGAGGTCTGCTGCAGAACAGTACAGAACTGTCTTTTTTTCTGTGCTCTAATTCTGCCATATGTTGCACTGCTGAAAGAAACCAGAGACAAATGGAGAACTGGCCCAATAACTATATAATGGATAAACTGGAGGAAAAAAATATTCTGAATGTTCTGACTTCGGTGCAAATAATTTCTCAAGCTTAAGGCATAAATAACGAAGTTTGCATTTAACATACAGTCTACAGCATATGTTTGCAAACCTAAATAACCGCCTGTGTTTACATGAGATATATGATGTTCAGTTTGATTTGCATATCAGAGATCAGGCTGTAAATCTCTGACGATATTTACAGTTGGATAATTGAAATTAATCCTGCCAAAATGACTTTGACAGTCTGGAATTTATGGTCTGAGAAAACAATCCTGGAACTGTTTGTTGAGCTATTAACGTGGCTGGCTATATATTTTCAGTCTCAGCTATGTGTTGAATAAAAACCTGCTCACAAACCATAAGCCTCTTCCTTTCTCCCCTCCCTTCCTCCCCTCCCTTCATGTTCAAGTTGCTTTCCATAATCATTAGGAAGATGGCAGATATGCATGTGTTTTACTGCTTTGGGGTTTTGTATTTTTCTAACCACGGCAGGTACATTCGTTATCTATCTTTTTTTCTCCCCCCTTATAGATGTTATGCCACGTTCTTTTTCATTTCTTTAAAAGGAGCCAATTCTCCCAGCAGAAAGCATTGAGAGTTCCGACAGCAGAACTCAGACTCCTTCAAATCCTTCAGTAACTTGGATTATGGTTGTATCTCAGCTCGTGTCTGTGTCTTCAGGGAAGAAGATGCATGCTTGGATTTTTGTTTGTTTTCTGGTTTGCTTTTTAAACGCAGATCCTATCTTCAAATAGAGGGCACATAAGTTGTCAAGGAGAATATTGTTAACTAAAAATGTACCTCACATTATCCTCCTGGTAGGAACGCCATTTGTGGCTAGATATAAGACAGAAACTGACAACATACACAAAGGAAAAATGCTTACGAATAATGACCAAGGTGGGGGGGCGGGGGATCATCAGTAGTTTCACCTTCTAATAAACGAAAATCCAAACGATTAGCAGGCTGAATTTGCTTAGCATTGGCAAAAACATACATAATATATTAAAACTGTTGGCAACCTTTTCCTAATTAAGAGTTATTGCACTTCCTATTCTTTGGACTCCAATAATGGATTTGATCATTGTGAAGGTTGCACCTTGGGTTTCGTGCTAAAAGATAGCAAACAGTCTCCCCACTTTCTTGATACCAAGTTTTCGACCACAGAGAACTCTATTGTAGGTGTTTCAAAAGCTATGTTTATGGGTAAACCCCCATATACTTCTCATATATAAAATCAGCTTTTTGAAATCTGGAAATAAAAAGACAACTGCTACCCATTACAGACTGTATGTATTTATATTTGTAGTATTTATTTACAACATATGTCTCTTAGAAAGCTGGCTTAGATATTAGTATAGCTTAGATATTCATCTTGCTTTCTTTCCCTGTCCCCTCCCCCCAATATGCTGCTTTTCAGGATCATTCAATTTGAAAGCAGGCAACCATCCAAATATGTAATGTTAAGGAAGAAAGACAGCTCTCATCTATAAAATGTTAATCCCTTATTAGTGGAAAGAATAAATCACTAGATTAAGCAGAATAACTGTGATCACTGATTATTATCCTACCACAAGTATGTTATCTTGTGCTCTGTCCCCTGTTCGGAGCTTATGTCAACTGGCAGACACCTGGAGAGGGAGAAGTCTAAAGGTGACAACTAGATAATCATAGAAGGGTTTGGGTTGGAAGGGACCTTAAAGACCATCCAGTTCCAACCCCCTGCCATGGGCAGGGACACCCTCCACTAGACCAGGTTGCTCCAAGCCTCATCCAGCCTGGCCTTGGACACTGCCAGGGATGGGGCACCCACAGCTTCTCTGGGCAACCTGTCCCAGTGCCTCCCCACCCTCTCCAGGAAGAATTTCTTCCTGATGTCCAATCTAAATCTCCCCGCTTTCAATTTAAACCCGTTACCCCTTGTCCTGTCACTATAGGCCCTTGTAAATAGCACACACACACACACACACCAGCTTTCTTGTCATCCCCTTCAGGCACTGGAAGGCTGCAGTAAGGTCTCCCCAGAACCTTCTCTTCTCCAGGCTGAACAACCCCAACTCAGCCTGTCCCCATAGCAGAGGGGCTCCAGCCCTCTGAGCATCTTTGTAGCCTCCGCTGGACTGGCTCCAACTGGTCAATATTCTTATCGCTGAGGGCTCCACAGCTGGATGCAGCACTCCAGGTGGGGTCTCACAAGAGCAGAGGGGGAGAATCCCCTCCCTTGACCTGCTGGCCACGCTTCTCCTGATACAGCCCAGGATACGGTTGGCTTTCTGGGCTGCCAGTGCACACGGCCGGCTCATGTCCAGCTTCTTGTACACCAGTACCCTCAAGTCCTTCTCCTCAGGGCTGCTCTCAATCTATTCTCCACCCAGCCTGTCCTTGTGCTGGGATTGCCCCGACCCAGGTGCAGGACCTTGCACTGGCCTTGTTGAACTCCATGAGGTTGGCAGTGGCCCATCTCTCCAGCCTGTCCAGGTCTCTCTGGATGGCATCCCTTCCCTCCAGCGTGTCACTGCACCACACACCTCGGTGTCATCGGCAAACTTGCTGAGGGTGCACTCGATGCCATCATTCATATCACTGATAAAGATGCTAAACAGTACCAGTCCCAACACTGACCCCTGAGGAATGCCGCTCGTTACTGGTCTCCACTGAGACATATAAGCACATATTCCGTGAGGAAGGAAAAAAAAAAAAGTATAAACATCAAAAACCGATGTGGTAAGCCTGCTCCACCTTCCCGTTTCGTTGCACACACGCAGACCGTCAAGGAGTCAAAGGAGGTTACGTATTTACATTGTACCCAGCACAGGTGGCTGCATTCGTATCAGAGAACTCCGGGCACATAACAAATTCACAGGTGACACTCTGGGAAACATCTAGGACTAGTGTTGCCAAACTCGGCCAATTAGCTTGGCAATTAGTACTGCCAAGCCAAAATACACCGCAGGTTCTTCTGCATAGCATTTCTGTGTACAACCATCAGCAAATTAACAATCCAGACCAGAAGCTACCAGGCTGATTAATCTGTCAGTAGCTTTGCCTTATTTCCACATCTCACCATATACACTGCACGGGTTGATTATTCACTTGAATTAGTCAACACGGGCATAAGGATGAATTGCAGCTGACTGTTCTGCAGAATCAGGTCTTCAGGCAGGATATCTTAAGCTTGGAACAGCCAAGTCTTGTTGTCATCAAATCCCTTTCACAGAAGCTCTCCAAGAGCATCTAATTTTTCCACTGTACTGGTTTTATGCTAAGTGCATCCCCGCATACACTTCTACAGCACGTCTTACAAACCCATCTAAGCAGGCCAGCTAACCAGAACTCAATTGTCCTTTGGACTTCGGTAACGTAACATAAACTAGCACGTGGGCTTCTGTTTCGAACAGGCTGGAAGTCCACAGTGAGGACGCCAAATGGGGCTTTTTTATTTCATACTCTGAATACCCTTATTTTAAACATACTATGCCACATTTTCGTGTCACCTCCTCTTCCCTTTAGCCACTGAGATTTTTGCATGACTTAAGCTTTCAATAATGATATGCTGATAACTAGCCTTTCCCATCATGGCTGTGCTCCTTACTCTCTTATTTTCAAGCGCAAAACGCACATCAGATACACCGAAGAAAGAAATGAGAGTTGGTAATGAGTGTGAGTGGGAGGCATGGGTTGGTGATGAAGATTTGCTTTGATTCCTCTGACTACAAAAGCTTCCTCGGTAGAGAAGATATTTTAAAGTGTCTAAACAAAACCTTTGTCTATGCAAATTCACAACCATTCTGACATAAAATTAAAGCTACTCCTAGTATTATTTCTTAAAGGTCATGAATATGCCATAAAGGATGATCAAGGTATTAAAATCCTGCAACAGGTTAAGAAAATAGGCAACAACACAATGGATTTCCAGCTTTTTCATTTCTGAGCAAAACACTGACCGTTAATTCTCAGTACTGGTAGTAATAGTGGAAGCATCATCTGTTATCAGAACTGGCTGACAATTTCTGTTATAAAATCCACTTCTCAGTTGTCTTGACCTTTGCCAAACTTTAATCGCTTTGTCTATGATTTTATAACAACCGAGTATTTGTTTCAAGCTTTTGTTTTAAGTAGCTGCTCTCAGCTTAGCCAAAATGATTTGCAATGACTCATGAAAGGATGGTTTATTTGATACTTCCCCAATTCACGATTTGAAACCAAAATCTGGTACTGACAGAGTTTTAATCAGCTCTCAATCTGGCTGACTTACAACATCTTGAAAAATCTGAGCTCATACATGCTTATCAGAGAAGTACTTCACAATGAAACCCGCTTCACCAAGCACAGTCCCGCTTCACCAAGCACTACTCCTAAAATAGGCCTGAGGGTCTCAATTCCAGGGCTCACTGCAACTGCAGCAGACTGGGGGTGACCCAGGCAAAAGGAATGAAAGAAGAAAGCCTCCCTTGCTTTCTCACTGAAGCTTCTTTCCCTGCAGTGGCCAACGAGCTTGAAGGAGTATTTCACCTCATTCAAACGCAAAGGAAGAAAAAGACTGATAGGAAATGGAAAACTCGTGAGGACTGGATAACAAAGAACCAGGGAGAACACCTATAAGATGGGAGACTTGTCTGTAGATGGATGACATTCAGTTCTAAAAATCTAGTACAGTACAGTGGTGTCAGTAACACTGTTCCTGAGTCATTCAGGACTCTACAAGGAACAGCTTGGGAAAAAAAAAAATCCAGTCCAGTCCTTCAACATGTAAATTAATCAAAATATGTCACCTCAAATAGAACTGAAGGAAGTTGAGGAAATAATAATTAATTGGTAAGCAGGAATACACTAATATTCTAGAAGCACCTTCATAAAAATGCATTTGCCTGGATAATAAAGAAAATGAAGAAGCATACATTGATTTATTAGTCAGGAGTGACCTTGCCAAAACATATATAATGAATAAAATAATTTTCAACTTGTCCAACCTTAAAGTGCGTTGTATACTGATGAGCTAGAAATATGATATAGAAAACTTCCTTACATTTTTGTTCAGTTACTTATTTAAATTACATATTGAAGTTCCACAAAGCTGTGATCTTAAACAAAACAACAACACAGAATAACAGGTGCCAAATAAAAGCAAATACCCTTTTTTGGCACTGTGTTAAATTAAGACCTTCCCAGCTCCCTATTTAGGAAAGCCTTTATCTAGTAAATCAGCAAAGCCTGTTTTTTGCACTGCTCCCTTTACTTTATCTACGTTCTTAAGGTGAAGTCCACAAACCGATGCTAGACACCTCTCTCTGACTGGGATAAAACATAAACCAGTGGTTAGTAAGTAAAGCTATCAACCAGCTAATAAAGAATATCCGGTAGCTCCATACCTGTTCACATCCCATATTTTCTCGTGTTGTCCACGAAGGCAGAAGCCGCAAAATCACCACGTGAATGCCCCAAGCAGTCCCGCACAGCAGGGGCATGTCCTTCAGAAGTTGGAACGCATCCACCTTTTGAAAAGTCCCGTATCTGCACTGTTGCATCCTCAGTTGAAGCAACCAGCTGGGTGCTGCTGTGAGAGGAAGAAAAACAAAGAGGAGTTTTTAGCAAGGATATCGGTGAAGATTTTTCAAAGTACACAGCAAAATAATTTAACTGCGTTTAGAAAGACAGGTTGAGTCGCAACTGTTGATTTCACATTAAAATACACATGAACAAAAATTATGTTTGGGAACATTCGTCTTTTTACTTCGCACCGTTTTCCGACGCATCGGAGATGAAGCGGTCATGTATTAAATACGCTATCAAAAGAAAAGGAGATAGGAAGTAGCTATCTTCCATGGGAAAGTAAATATGGTTTCCAAAAATTGCATTCTTCCTTTTTGTAGTCTATTTATGAGTTTATCAGTAAAATAACTTAAGCCCAGAGAACTGTTTACAAAATAGAATAAAACAGCTTCAGGGAAGAGTATTTTCTTATTTCCCAAATCCATACAATTTTCTACATATCAATTATTACTTAAGCATCACAATTTTGTCTCTTGTGACTCAGTAAAACACTAAACACATCCACTATCTCTTGGGGGTCATTGATATGTTAGATAAACGAAAAATACAGAGTTCAACTGAGATTTTTTTTTTGGCAAATCTTCAGATATAACCTAGTATAGTTCTGTTTGATTTAACATGGGCATATGGCTTTAGACTAACGGTCCATCTGGTTCAGTAACATGTTACTGATTCTTAAAAAGAAAATAATAAGAAAAAGTATGTGGAGTGATTCTCCTATTAAACTCTCCCAGACCTAGCCTGTGGTTCAGGATTTCTTTGAGACAGAAGCTCTGTGCTTAGCAAGCACCCAAGGAGGTTTTTCCCCCATGCCTAATGAATTTCTGAATGTATGCAAACCTTCGGCACCCACAATCTCTTGTGTCAATGAATTCTAAAATTTAATTATGCATTGTGTGAAACACTGTTTTGGGGACTTAAATACTTTGCTTCATTTTATCTGATGCTTCTAATCCTAATTCTGTGATTAAAAGTAAACACGGACTACACATTTACCAACTCTAAACTAATAGTGATATTACAGGTCCCCTATCGCATTTTACCCCTAAAGCTGAAGACTCCTACTCTATCGACTCCTTCCTCATACAGACGTCGTTCCATCTTTGTTGAGTTACTCTCTTTCTCAGCACCTTTGAGCTGAAACAGATGGAACAGGTACCCAGGGAAGGCATACAATGGCACAGTAGCATTTTCAGGTTTATTCTGCATTCTTTAATTACTATTTTTGGCACTACTACACAGAAATGTTCAGGAAACTGACCACAGTGGCTCCAAAATTCCTTTCCTGAGTACTAATAAGTAGTTTTGAGCCATCCTTATCTATGTGCAGTTAGGACCATTTTTCCTGATGTGCATTACTTTGCGTTCATCTGCACTGACATTCATCTGTCACTTCACTGTCAACTGTTGCGACTGGAATTCTTTTCCTGTAATTCTTCACATTCAACCTTCATTTTTACTGCCCTGACCAATTAGCAAATTCATCCATCTCATTCTCTTCCCCAGTTTCGCAGATCATCTTAATAACTTAGGTCCCCACATAGATCCCTGCTGGACTCAAATAATAATTTCTCCATTCTGAAAATGACATTTTATATCTATCCTTTCACCAATTTTTAAATTCACAAGATGAATTTCCTTTTTATTCTGGCCAGTTTGGCTGCTTTGAGAGTTTTTGTCAAGTGACCTTAAGAAGAATTTACCGAAAATCCAAGTATACCGAATTTATGAATCTCCTTGGATCAAATGCTCAGCAAGCCCTTCAGAGAACTCTAACAGGTTTGTGAGACTTAATTTCCAAAGCCATGCTGACATCTCCCCGTGCTTCATTATAGCAAATGTATCCATGCATCTTGTAATTTTGCTCCTTAGTATCATCACTAACAGTCTTCCCAGAACAGAAGTTAGATCAACCCATCTACAGCCCCTTCATCCTAAATTCATCTAAAACATTGAAATAAGTTAATGTAGCCTTCCCAAATTATGCCACGAATAACAGAGGTTTCCCAATGTGTTTATTAAAAAACCAACCCAACCGAAAAACCAGCCAGAAAAATGCCTGGGGACAATACCCAAAAACACAGGCCAAAAGTATTTTAACCTTGGGTTTTCAGAGCCATTTCTGCTGCTATCTCACCAACATCAATAAGATGATCTTACTTTTAGGATCCTGAACCCTCCTTTTATTGGAATAATGGGGGAAAGTGCTAACAGAGCCGGTAGAAATCCTTCTTCCAAATCTCTGGATATAAAGCCGTGGGAACTGAAAACAGCTCAAGCACTGCTGTAAAACGTCATCCTAAGAATATACTCAGAGATACTTAGTTCACTGTTGCAGTGTAAAATTTAAAAAAAAAAAAAAAAAAAGAGAGGGGAAAGAAAGGTCTGGGACAAGTGGTGTCAAATTTTTCTATTCTTCCTTTCCTTCTTTGCCAATAGATGTCCACCAGATTGTCCCGCAGAAGTACCTACGCAGACAGCTTGAAATATGTGCATCATTCACCTGATAGATCTTACGGGGGACCTTGCCATTATGACATATCACCTACCTAAACTTTTTGACTATGTTTAACACTAAGGGTTTAGATTGCTATTTTTTGTGAAAATATCATTATAATCCTCATTAAGGCAGTTACACCTCCATGCCTAAGACAAAGCTTCGAGAGATTAATCTCTTAACAATTTTAACATTGCACAGGATTCATTCTGAAGGTTTTTTCACGTATACCAAAGCATAAAGGCTTGAAGCCTGAGTAAGGGTTCGAAGGAGACCCTAATTTTGTCAAGCTGCTAGGAACAAATGTGCTTTTATTAATGAAACACTTGTACTTTTAATAACTCAAGCTAGATCTCACTTCTGGAGACAGATAAAATTAGCACAATGACAAATTATCATACCCCTTACACATTTATGAAATAAGAGCTATTTTAAAACAAATTCAGAAGCAGGCATAAAGTGGGACTGATGAAATCTATAATTGATTCGGAGGGTAGTGTGGACTGCCACTGTTGTGAACCAGAAAAAGAGATTTATTGCTTATACATTTTTTAATATATAATCCCCAAAATGCTACATGAAGAACCAGTTCCTTGGGCTGAATTTTAAGAATACACCATCCAGGCAGTGATGAAAATCTTTCAGAAAACAGATATGAGCAGGAAGGTAGTTCAAATGGATGCAATTTGGCAATCTGTGGCAGGGGAAAGAGTTACAAATTAGGTTTAGCACTCCTTACGGATCGAAGGAGAAAAAAAAGCAGAGATTGAAAACAAAAGCGTAGCTTGTGGAGGCAAAGTTTTGAGGGACTGTCTGACAGCTGAAGTCCAGACAAAACCACTCAGGAACAGAGGGCCCAGTCCCCTGCAATGCAAGCTCCCTAATATTCCAATGGAGGGGGAAAAAAAGCATTCCTTGCCTAGAGAAAGGAGAGTTGCATCAGCTGAGGATCCACAAGCATGCATGCATCAACTTCCCATCCGCATTTCTGGGAAGCACAAGCTGCTGCTTATAGGAGTGATGGCTGTCAGAGCTGTTTAGCACTGGGCCTGCCCTTTGTGGTCATGAAACCTTCGCCGCACGCTAGTATTCAAACCAGACACACACACAATGACAAAAAAGTGCTGTGTCAAGCTAAGTCAGGAATCTAAACCAAAATACTGCCCTTAGGAAAAAAAATAATCGTATCTCATTAACAGCTGATCAATAATGACATACTTTTTCTGATTTGCAGCATGTTTAGGTCTTGGGAGATAAAAGAAACACTCCAGATCCTGACATAATGTGTTGTTATCTACAGCTGCAACATTTTTTTACTGCACTATTGCTCTGTATGTATGATATATAATTATCTGGGGGAAAAAAAACGTATCAGGAAAAGTAGATTTTTGAAATTATTTAGGCTGTCAGTTTAACAGTCTATGATACCCACACAGTCCTCTACCACATGACTGATTTTCAAACCAAGTGCATACTGATTTTTATATTAAAAACATACAGAATTATGACATTAGATGCTCAGCCTTAATTATCAGCAGCTATATACATAATCTCCATTTGAATTTAAGGCTGGTCACTAAGAGAGAAAGCTCCAAGTAATCCTGGGTAGCGTGCATATCTTTCATTCAGAGGTTAATAAAACACTGTAGCTCTTTTTTACCAAACAAATCAAAGAACCAGACAACATATTAGGAGACATGAACGACTCAATCCTATCTCCTTCTGTCACTTTCACATGGATGCACGTAACCTTGTCAACATAGAAACTTGGTGCTAGTGATTTTTTTTTAAAGAAAGGAGCTGTACATTCTGGTGTGGTGCCCTGTGGACCTGATCCATTTGGCTTGCATGGTCTTCTTTAGTCTGTTTTTGGGGGTTTTCTGTTTAGACTTTCTAGCAGGCCAAAGCACTATAAGGGATGAAATACACCTGTGTAGTTTAGAATAAACTACTGGTGTAGAAAAACTTTCAGGAGTTCTAGGCAACAGAAAGTCTATGACACGTAAACCCTGTGGATAGATCTTTTTCCTTACTAAAGCATACAGATCTACCTTTCAACTGATTTTAGGTATTCCTAATTGACATCTGCCCTTCCAGAAACAGAGTGGAAAAAAAAAACTTTGGAAATGTTTATTCCACATTCCACAAAAGCAGGAGTATTAACTTCTCAAGCCTTAACAAATCTTTTCTCCCTTATATTCTAAACATATTCTTTTCATTACATATTCTTTCTTCTTCTAGCTTCACTGTTCTCACTACAAGATGCCTCTCCATTAATACTTACTGAGCTGTAGACATCAATAATTAACATCATATTCAGCCACAACACAAGCCTTTGGCGCAGAGTTATTCTACAGCGTTTCAGGTGAGTGATCACCTTTCTGGAACACCAGGCAAACGGCGGCAGTAGCTACACCGATAGCACTGGCCTGTAAACGTATCAAAGGTAACATCAACAGTATTGTACCTCGTTCAAATATTTCTGGACAACAGACGTAGATCTGAACCTCGAGCTGCTCTGGGGGATTGCTCAGGTTACCTCTGAAGACGGTGCGGAACATAAAGCTAGCTAGCTATTCTGCTTCACGTCGGCTGCCAAGCAGGACCGCAGATCCCATCCTTCAAAATTTACAAGGAATGTCATTTTGCATGGCCCAAAATAAATTAAAGCCATTTGTATCATTAGATCCAGCTGCCCAGGACATCCCTGTTTCAGCCTCTCGTATCACTGACTGGAGCAATACCTCTTTACACCACGGAGCATTCTTGGCCAGCTTCATTCTGAGTACTGGTGGGGAGAGAGAACATCTTGCTCTACAGTTCATTTGGTCAGTAACAAAGTACAGCAGTCTCCTCTGGCCAACATATCTCAAGAGTTAATCGCAGGAGCATTATTTTTAGCGGTTGCCAGGGACAGCACTGTGAATCAAACAACAATTTTGTTACCGTATTCTACACGGCATTAAGCGAACGCAGCAACATCTGTGCTACTACCATTTGTATGTATTATTTATGTAGCCCTGTGGCCATGCCCAGTGTTCTGCAGACAAACTAAGATACGGCTCCTTTCCTGAGACAGTTACAGTCTAAATCAACCGGCAGTGACCAAAGCCTTCCACACAGCACCGTCAAAGGATGGTTATCAAAGGAACACACTGAAACAAACAGCTTGTATTACAGTTTTGTGTCCTAAAAGACCTGCAGCAACAGGCCGCATCCGACTCGAACTTTACCGTACAACATAAAGCATCAGCAACTCAACTCAACAACAGATTTTAAACATATGGTCTAAAACATTACAGGATTAACAGTCTTTTACCACGGCAATTGAAAAACACTTCAAAATCAATATTCCAATTGCTTAATTGGAAAAAGGATGTCTCTCTTATTTACCTCTATTCCTGCAATTATTCTAAAGGAAAATTCAAAAAGCTCCTATCCTATTTGCAGTATCAGTGCAGGTAGAACCTAAGCACAGCAAAGCCCAAGGGAAGAACTGCAAATACTGTTAAAGATTAATTTTGCTGACATTTTATGCTAGGCCAAAGAGGAAAGATAAAGAAAGGAAATGTCTAGAAAAACAGAACTAATGAAGCCTGAATGCCTATGGAAGTATCCCTTGCTTCCTCGCCCCGTCATCTTCACTGCTGATTAAATAAACATATCAGGGCTTGACTGACCCTTTAGACTTCTGCCTTCCAAGTTTTGTCAGGTTTTAGCCTGCAGGTTAAAAGTTACTAGAGATCATGAGAGAGGGTGTAAGGAACACGTGCAAAAGCAGTGGAGGAACGGGGAATGGGGGAGTACATCCTTGTAAGCTTCGTTTTCCTCGGAAACGAGGTTAAAACCAGTGATCCAGTTACGCTTAGGAAACTACATGCCTACCAGTGAGGTGCCAGCTTCGGTTATGAATGCTGTATCTAAACACTCGCTTTTCCGTTTGATACTAAAACCAATGCGGGGGGATGGAAATACCAAACGTCGGTTCAACTGTGCAGTCATCGTAACTCTTTTTTGTTGTCGTA
The DNA here is from genome assembly GCA_027574665.1 of Rhynochetos jubatus. Lineage (NCBI taxonomy): Eukaryota > Metazoa > Chordata > Aves > Eurypygiformes > Rhynochetidae > Rhynochetos > Rhynochetos jubatus. The sequence continues at coordinate 5,416,205 of CM050654.1, read as the reverse complement.
CCTTGCTATGGTGTGTTTTTGTCACAGCCCCTCATTTTCTTCTCACCAAAGAAGGTGAAACTTGGGCTGAATTTAAAAAATGCTGGGGTCACTATTATTTAAAAAGTTCCCATAAAGAGTATTGAAAACACAACAGGCAATTTTTTCCACTCTAGGCAGAAGACTTGCACAGTTCCTTGATAAAGGATGATGTGGATCCAACTCCTTGTGGATACAACATCCTGGAAGAGGAATAACACCACAGATTACATGGAAACTGCATCTGACTCAAGAACCTTTGAAATAAGAAGTAGAATCGTGGAACGTGCTAAGACAAAACCTCACAAATGCCCTTCCTGTTCTTATCCATTCCTAGGCATCCCCAGGTACTCACTGTTGGGGAACAGGCTGATGGTCCAGAAGAATTTGGCACGTGCAGCCATCCTTGTGTTCTCAGCCGGTATTTAAACAAAACACTCAGCAGGAAAAATTTTGTTGCTAATAGATTTTGTAACCTTGAAACCAACTCGAGATATAGTTCACTTTTTTGTTACTGAAATGTTGAGTCATACTAATTATTTACAGTGACATTTCTTATTAAAACCCCTAGGTTTTTTGACACTATGGCTCATTTTGGGTGTTGCTTTCATTATTGTCATGGACTATGTGTCTAAGACACATTTTATGTAGTAATTGTAATATGTTTCATCCTTCAGAATAATCGTAAACCCAATTTTACTCCTGTTTTATTAATAGACATAAAATGTCATTTATACAGAAGGTGAATGCCAGAATACCCAGCAGTAGAAACACAAAAATACCATTTCTTTTCCTCATTTATCATCAAAGCTGAGGGGAAAAAAAAAAAAAAAGAATTAAATTTCAAAAATGTAAAATCAATCAAAACTGACATTCTATAAACCAATGCCGATGTTTCAAAGCCAGAAAGCACGGCACTAACCAACAGATGGTGGACGGTACATAGGCACACGGCTTTTAGTCCGAGACGAAAAATACAACCAACCCACAAAACCCTGTGACACAAGGCTATCGGCTGGAAATCTTCAGGAAGCTGTCAATGCGTCGTATGCCAAGAGCAAAACTCAAGCTAATTTTTCATTCTACATTACCTAATTGCTAGATCTTTTTATCATATTTCATGCTTATGTATTGACCCAAGATAGGATAACTGTTTCCCCCTGCCATTCTATCTGGCCGCCAGCTGGGTGGGAGATCAAGAGGAAAAAAAATAAAGCCATCTTTTGGCATAGCACCACATGTCACTGCTTCTAGATAAGACAGACACTAGGACTAGGCATCATAAAAGTAGCAATCTTTTATTTTAATGAAGTTCACCTTCTTTATTAAAACTTCCTTGAGGCTACATTACACTTCAAAAGTGAACAATTTCACATCTGCGATAATTTAAATATAACGTGCTTCTACTACCAAGAAAAGTCTCTGCATGGTTCATATGAATTTTCAGACAACGAATTCAAGTCATTCATAAACAAGTTTCAACCTAACAAGTCCTTAACATTTTAAAGAATTTTCCCTTTCTGAACTGAGGACTGATGACAGAAGCTGGCACACCTAGCCATACACACACAGAGAAATCCTGTTTCACCTGGCACCACTCCCACTGCTCTTACCCCCTTGTCTCTATCCCAGTGCACAATTATTCCTTTATTTCAAGGTTTTGGCCTGCTCTGAACAGGGCCTATAGTTCTGCATTCAGGATCGTTATGATGATTCTTTTTGTTATGTCCACAAGGTAGCAGATTGCTCCAATTCAGGTTACAATCTCTACAGACCAGTCAGGCCTGCTACGTTCCAATCCATTAGCTTGCTAAGATTAGCTTAGTACCCCTGCAAAAATACCAAGTGCGTTACCATTCACTGCAGGCTAGTCTTTTTAAAGTATAAAAAATGAGTTAGCTGTCTTTCAATGTCATGTAATTAAAAGTGGTTAAATGAGATTTTAAAGTAATTTTGGCACCTGGTAGAAGGCAGGTTTTAGTACATGCAAAATTGCCTTTTAGAAGGCTTTGGAAGCATGCCAGATAAGGAATAAAAATGAAAAGACAAAAGATAAACTAGCTAAAATACTTGGAGATGAGATGTAGCAAAAAGCACATCAGCAGGACAGCATGCACTAGACAATGCAGGGCTCTATGCAAGATTTAAAGACGAATGAATAATTACTTTCTTAACCAAAAAATCTTTAAAAAAAAAGTGTCTTCTAAAAAAATTTCTGCCAGTGCATTTCCAGCATCCCACACCAAAACTGTACATCTCTTTGCTAAGGGGTAGGAGCATTTGAGCATCCTGTTTGAAGCAGGGAGTTTGTAGGAGCCTAGCTACGGAGATCTCCAACAATTACAAGGCTGCTTATGCTGAAGGCAAACGCTGGGTTTGGGTCCAGTCATGCGATCTTGCTTTAGGATATTACCAAGTAATATTTTCCTCCATTAACTTCATGAGGAATAATTATTTTGCCTGAAATTAAATATAATGAGTAAACATTGCAAAGCTACCATCATTTCCAGAAATGGTATCTGTACCATGCCAATACTGCCCCTCAAACAATGTCAGTGTAAGTGAAACTCTCCCTATGCAGTATTGTATTGGCAACACAAATTAGCGTATTTAGCTCTCATAAAATCATGCACAGTACCAATCAATATCCATAACATACATTAAATAGCGTGCTAATCATGTGTGATACTTAATCTCAACACCCATCCCATCCAGCGTGTGTTGGTTTTCCTCTTTTGGAGTGACTCCAAAACCTCAAATTCTAATGAAGGGCCATTGAAGTAGGGAAAAATGTGGTTTGGAAGGAGTTCAGATACATGAATTCCATGTACAGAACAGATTTATGACCTACATTAACAATGATAACCCTGTGTCACAGTTCCTCTAAAATGCAAAGTTGTGGATCAGTCATTTCAAATCCATTATCATCCCCAAATGGTCGTCCAGTGATGTCTCATCTCAATCAATAGCCAGTAATGAACCACAGCCATGAATCCCATTTACATGTTTGTACAAATCATCATTTTTAAGATGCATATTCATATGCACAGAGAGTTCAGTGAGTGTATGGAGATTTCACAGCCTCTGGGGGTTCTGCACTGGGTTTTGAACATTTCCCAGGCACCTGGAAGAATATTTAGCTCCTTACTGTGTAAAGAACTCCACAGTGAAGCCCAAGGTAACACACAGGACGGTGCACTAGCCAAGTGTTTGCATTTGGGGCAAATGATGACCTTACTGAGCCATGCCGTGGGAATACTAACATTACCAAAGGCAGGGGATTAGTTAATGGAAACAGTGATCGATAACAATTTGAAGTTTGAGCATGGAGGAGGAATGCTGAACATGAACAGAATCCTGGGTTGGTACAACAGAAAGCAGCATACCAGAAGTAATGTAATCTTCCACCCTTTCATTCAAAGGTTTTGTATGGAAACCGAGTTTCCATTCATGAGGCCATGCAATCCAACACCTGATTGCTCAAGAAAGGGGAAAACAAAAAGCAAAACCTCCAACTCAACAACTCTCAAAGATGATCTAAAGTGTGGCCACACATACTGTGGCCTTCTTGCTTTCTGTTCCCGACGGATCTCATGCACACACTGCTCAAACGCAGAGGATACACTTACAATAAGCTAAGACCATGGTTCCACATCCACGTCCTTCAACAGTCAACCAATTCCCCGTGCTCAGTCCCAGTTAGCCAACCCCCCTGCTGCTCGTGCCACTGCACCTGGTTTGTACCTGAAGTTACCCAAATTACTGCAACAGCACAGCTTGAGGGAAAATACAGAAATACAAGAAATAAACAACAGTTGCTCAGTTCGTAACTGGAGATTGTCCTCAATGGAATTATAGTATCCAGGACTAAACCAACCATATTTAAATCCTTGCAAGGATGAATCTTGTCTATCTGAGCTAAAGTATCTAATTAAAGGTAACGCATCACCCACCAGTAAACACTCATCACTCCAGCATCTATGGAATTGTGCTGGTTAGATCATTTTTGGCAAGATGAAATAAATGAAGGACACTGACGTTACTGTATGACAGGGAAGGTCCTGACTTCAAATATGACAAATCAGTAATCGAGCTTTTCCTCCGTCTAATTCAGAACCCTATTTTTCACCCCGCACAGATTGTGACTAGGTTGAGGTTTCACACCGCGTTCTGCAGACACACAATCCCCTCGTCAGCGCTATATTAGCAGAAAATGAATCCTGAGGAAAAAACAGAAGTGAAGTTTGCTGGCACCTGAGTTCTCCAAACAGGGTCACTGTGCACCAGAGCTCTCCAAGTCCAGGGATTGGAAGCGAGTGGCTGGACAGAGACCAGAGAGGAAAGGCTCGGAGTCCTCCCCTTCCACCGCAGCTATCCATAGCACTGGCACAGTAAAAACCTGCAGCATCAGGCAGCCCAGGGATTTGAACCTTTGCCTAAATACTTCAAGCCAGAAGTGGAACCAGATAAGTCAGTCACAGTGATAAACAAGCCCCCTCACCATTTAAAATCTTTTTTAAAAATATCAAAGCAATATTTATGTAGAACCTAAGCCTACCTTGAAAGGAGACATTTCGGTGCAATCCAATTTTTGTAAACACTCTAAGTATTTGGGGTTTAGTTCCAAGTCGGTATCTTAGACATTGCCTCAACTGAAATGCCATTCTCTAGTCAACTCTAACACTAATGTTTGTTATTTTAACAGCCACACTTTAGCAAACACACATTTTAACAATATAACAAACATGGAGATCTCCTTAGCTACTCCACTAGAACCCTTGCAGCAGACTTTAGGGAAAAAACAATTGCCTTTATTGCACAGAAGAAAACAATAACGAACCAAGAACGTTAAAGGCATCAAGATTATAATTGCACACAAAGAAACAGAACACAGGAGATTGCATTAAGAGAGATGTTTTGATGTGTGTAACAACTCTGAATGGAATGAGTGTAACGTGTTGAGCAGAAACTCAGGATCAGACCAGCGAAACTGAGACCGAGCCAAGCGAGGAGGCAGCTAGCTCCCTGTAATTCTAACTCCCTGTCCTCAAGTAGGGACGCGGATGAAGCCAGAGGAAAACCTAACCTACTTAAAATTTGAAGCCCCCCCAGTGAGCAACATCTTTGTCTAACAACCTAAATAAATGAATCTGCAAGATTTAAGATCTGCAAAATTGAATTGCTTCTGGTGACTCCCGGGCAGCAGCCGCACCAGGACCATCAGAAACTGAAAATCAGGGGTGATGTGCAAGAAAAGAAACCCAAGAACTCCTTGAAGAGCAGGCAAATTGCTGCAAAACCTTCACAGAACATATTCATGGCTTCAGTGAAGCTGAACTAATAGGTTTAGAAGTATACCATTTTGTTGATACTCTATAAAGAGATTTCTACTGCACATTCCTCCTCCCTTTCCCTATCAAACTGGTTATCATATAGAAATTATTTTCTTTCTTTCAAGTAAACACCAGATCTAATTACCCACACAGCTGATCAGAAAGTTTCCTCTTAATTTCTAAGAGTCAAAACAATCACATCAAAATATTACAAAATTTGAATAACTGAATAAAATTTGTTGCAAAGAGAAAGATTAAACTTGACACCTGTTTTGTGAAACCGATAAACATAATCACAGTGCCTTTTCAACCAGTATGATTAGATTGCTTTAATGCTCCCAATACCAAATATGGCTGTTTTCAGGTCTAAAATTCAGACAATGAGAGCATGTGGCGCACAAGAAAATAATTTAAGAATGACGAGATCCTTTCTATGTGAGCAAAACATTCAGTACATTTGGAAACTATTTACCTTATAGACAAACATAAGATTTAAATAACAAATTATGAAGCTAGCTAAATAGTAATTTAAATAAGACCATGCAAAGAGTAGTTATCTTTTTATTTCCATTAGTTGAAATGTATCCAAGGTCACACACTGTGGGTATGAAGACTGAGGTCTTTTTGAAGTTGGCTTTAAAGAAATGTTTCATATCTGTGATGCAGGGGCAGCAAAATAATCAGAAAAAATGGCATTAGTTCATCTGGGGAAAAAAAAAAATAAATAGAGCAAACAAACAAGGTAAAGATTAGACAAAAGAAACCACAGAAAACCCTGTACGACCTCCCTAAGAAATTCTGAGCTTGAATTGTTTGATTTGACCAAAATGGAATGCACTATCATCATATTAAAACCGTTTTGAAACCAAAGCGAGAGTGTTGACATCCCTTATCACTTTCTCAAGGAAGGTTCCTGGAAAAATTGTGGCCAAGGATTCAATCTGAGAGATGTGTATGTGTGTGTGTGTGTGTAAGACTGGCCAGACTCCTAACATCTAAGAAGAAAAAAAAAACCACTTTGGTGATTATATGTGTGCTGAATAGAAAAGTATAGCGATATCATCCACTCTAATGTATTACATAATTAAAAAATGAGTGAAAGCGAGGGATATCGCTTTGTGAGGGAAATGCAGTCCTTCCTCCAACAGCCAGCTGTACGAATTCATGACTTGTGTCAGTAGAAAGTCACAGAAAGGAGGGTTTTGTGTTATCACAGTTCCCGTCTTGCAAGCTGCTGACATTTCTGGCCAATGACCCGTGAGCTGAGTCCTTCCCTCCAGCCCCTTGTCTCCTCCTCAGGGGTAAACCAGCTGTGGGGCATCCCGTGGCACCAGCAGCTGAGGGGCTGCCAGAGCAGCAACTGCTCCGAGCAGAGTGAGCCGGAGAGACCTGCTGCTTCTGGTGCTGCAGCTGGCCAAGGGGGAGGTGGGACCTAGCATCCCCCAGCATGTGCTGGGGGTGAGGGTTTAATGTCACCAATGCTTCTCTGGGTATTTCTCCAGCTGCTTCATAAGCCCGAGTCCCTTTGAAGCAGATTCACAGAATCACAGACTGGTTTGGGTTGGACGGGACCTTAAAGACCATCCAACTTCCAACCCCCCTGCCATGGGCAGGGACACCCTCCACTAGACCAGGTTGCTCCAAGCCTCATCCAGCCTGGCCTTGAAGACAGCCAGGATTGCCCCCAACTCTTTTCTTTGCCCTCCAACATACACCTCATCTGCCTTTCCTATCATGGTCTGCTTTCACCGACAGCAAACTGCCACTCCGATAGCCTTAAGTCCGGGGAAACTCGGGAAAAACACACAATTTGGCAGCTTGGTTGGAAGCAGGAGTATGCTCATATAAACGTGCTGTGAAAGAGGATTTACATTTCAGAAGCCACAGTCCCTTCTCCCTCCACCAAGACAAAGAGAAATTAAGTTTCTCACTACTTATCCACACAAAAGAAAACAGGAGACAGAAAACACACGAATGGAGGAACTCACCACACTTTTCACACTGTTTACAACTGCTACTCCTTAGCAATACATGAGAAACAAAAAAGAGAAAAAAAGAGTTGCTGTGAGCATCCTAAATTACTAAAATGCTGGAGACTCACTTCGTTTCAGGTAAAACAATGCCTTAAAGGCTACTGCAAAGCACTTAGAACACCACAACCAGGCTCCAGACACCTGGTAACCAGCTGCCCCTGCCCAAGAGGGTTTTAAAAACATGAGCCAAGCTTGCTAACCAGCAGAAAATACCTAACAAGAAAATCAACAAAATGGCTGTGATATAAAAATCTTTGGCCTTCAAAATAAGATGTCATATTTAATCTTAAATATGGGAAAGATTTCCTACTATCAGTTTTACACAAAAACTTCAATAGGCTTTCAGTCACTGCTTTTGAAACTCAGTAAGTGTGTAAAGGCACCTGGGAAACTAACTACAGAGCCCTTTCATCATAGGGCAGCATGCTCTTACAATATCTTTTCCTCCTGTAATTATTTCAAATATACATTTGAATTGCCCTAATAGGAGGACCGATTCTTCTGTCAGCCAGTTCCCTCCTTTCCCCCCTCTTCAACTGTCATCAGCATTTCTCTCTCCTGCTGTTTGCTGAATTATTGTAATGGAGACATTATTAGCAAATCACTCTGACTTTGAGGGGTCAATATTTCCACCAACTAAGAAAGAGAAGCCAAAAGTAGTTTTTCACTAAAGCATGGTCATTCTGGATGAAAAGTGAAGCCTTTTCAGTAACGGTGCTATGGAATTGCAGACTGTTTGCTATTTAAAATCAATGTAATGATAGACTTCCATGGTTCCTGATATAAAAGAGGTTGCATTTTGTCCTGTGAAGTATTTCTAGTTTAGAGTAGCCTTCAAGGACATTTCCGGTAACTGAAGGATATATTTAAAAAGAGAGAAAATGGTGCACAGGCCAAACAAATTTCTACAACTCAAGCAGCTGTGATTCAACTTCAAAATGCATGCAACAGTATATTATTTTCTTTTCTTCCTTTTGGTATGGAAAAGTACTTCTTTGAAGCAGAGGTAACAACCCCGCAGAACACTAACAGCCTAATTATCACTGTTTCTGAAGTCCAATGTTACAGATGGCCCGTGGTGTGCCAATACAACCATCTCAAAGACAGCAGGATCAGAAGGACCGGTGTAAAGGAGACACCTGATGATCTGGCAACAAAGGAATTCTCCAGAAGTCTGGACATCTGCTGGGTAGCCTGGTCTGAATAAGAAAAAGCTCCTCAGCATGGCAGGAGTAGCAGAAAAAAGGCGGCAACTTCTGCACAACAAAACAAGAGCTAAATGTGTAACAGAGTTCAATTATCATCCTGCATTTTCCAAAAGCACTTTGCAGAACAGATCTCTCCAAAGAAAAATAATATGAGATACATACATTGCTTTTTCTTAAAATAGCTACTCACCAATAGCTAGCACAGTGCTCTGAAATGATATAAAATATTTCATATATATATACACACATCCCCCAAACCCACAGAGAATAACCAACACTCACACGTGCCAGAAGAGATTAGTATGGGTAGAAACATTTGGCTTGTGGGAGTGGGTGGAAGGGGAAAAATTTTAATCAAATCCATTACCTGGTTATTGATTTCTCTTTGCCAGACTGATCCTGTAGAATACTTATAAAGCCTTTGACATTGAGATGTTTGGCCAAAGATATTGGATTAGACTAAGCAAAAGCTGAGTTTCTCATGTAATCTCTCATATTTCATTTATATGTGATTTATTCCTTTGTCCAGCAGAGGCTTTTTATTGATAAAAATAATGAGATTGAGAATCCCAAAGGAAATCTAATGCCCACCCACTCAAACGTGTTTGTGAAGTCAAAATAGTAGGTTTTGTAGGCCTGAGAGCGACGTTATGCGAAGACTGCTTCCTTGTACGAAAAGTATGGAGCTTGCCAAAGATTTTGAAATTAAAATTTTGCTATACTTGAAAACATCAAGTACACAGTTAATATTGTACACTGTGGAACTGACTGAAAGGCTTCTGAAATAGTTCTTTCTGTGCAGAAGTGAATGCACCTTTTTTTCTTTTGACTTCCTGTATTAGCTCAGTTTGATAAAACATCTTAACGAACGTCTAGTCTGCTAAATACGATGTGTTACAGAAAGCCACTCAGATGACTGAAAATTAATCGTGCCACTCAAAAGAGATTTCTAACCATTGTCAAATTTAATATGTAATCTGGTAACTGAAGGCTTTGTTGAACCATATGAGAATCCAAGATTCTCTAAGAAATTAAATCATTATGCCTTTGCAATACAAATGCTCTTTAAAAGTCCTAAGTGAAATGTAGCAGACTATCTTGCATTTCTTTAATAGCTATCAATAGTAATAAAAGGATAAATAAAACACATCTGTTTCTGCAGTGAACCCTGAATTAGGTTTCAAAGCCCCTATTTTCAAGGCACAAATGGGAATAATTCTATTCCACTGAGAGCCAGCAGAGACCTTTGTGATTAACAAGTTTTACAACTTCTTATGTTAATGCTTAGAGAGGAGTTAGTGGCTTTTGTGTCTCAGCCTTGCTTAATGTATAATGTGGAACTCCGCATTTATGACTTAAAAGCTAGCAGGAAAAGTCTTCTGAGGATCATTGTTTATGGAGAGTCATCCCGGATATTAACAGTAACATTCGAGATCCTTTCAGTGAGAGGAAAACCAGTCTGGTTGGCTCAGTGGCCAGACAGAAGGGGTGAACACTGACATTTTAATTCCTCCTCCTCCCTGGCTCTCTTACACAGTAGCTTGCCCAACCAGCCTTACTCTTTGTCTGAACACAGATTTATCTTACCAATGACCATCCCCCCCAACCCCGTGAAACCCCCTGGGGCAGTGAGGTCTCTTCCTCCCCTGTGTGAGTAACTCTACTCACTAGCCATGAGTACTGTTACCTACAAAGGCTAGTTTTACATTATTTCAGCTCTTCACTCTCAGGCTGAAAGATGAAATTAATGGTACTCTATACTTTACAGAGTATCCAGACTTTTAAGAGATCATTAACCACCTCAGCCTTATTCCAGGGTTTCTGTACACAGAGATTGCTGTTGTCCATAATGAATCCAGCAGACCCCTGACTGGGCAGAACACATCTCTGGGATGCATTGCCCTTGCTGCACACCCGCAGGCCCCGGGCACCATGTGCGCCGTACTGCTGACTCTTCCAGAAGTGGATGATGGATTGGAAGCGTATTGCAGAGCGATGTAGTGCCTACAGGGTAAATTATCTCGGAGGTCCAGGGCCGGCGCAGACAAGTTTGGGATTGGGCAATAATCTCATGAAAACACACACAGTTCTTGAATGCCACTGGAAAACACAACCTGGAGCACAAACAGGAGGGTACCTGAGCACATCACAGCTGAAACTTTTCCATAATGGAATGTTAAAGGGTTCCTGATGGAGCTGAATTCTCAGCCTGTTTCTTTCTCAACATCTCAAAGCACTTTCTTTGGTCCCGAGTGGGCTACCATGTACGGTGCCCCTTAGCATGACAGTTGACCCAGCCTGGGCAGTGGCTCTAAGGGACGGGGGGTAATAAAACCCACCACTTTAAAATTACAGACTCCAAACCTTCCTTCCTTTCTGTTGGCAGATTTTTTGAAGAGCCCCAAAAGTGTATGTGAAGGTCTCTAATTAGAAAGAGCCTCCAGCAGCACAGTCAAATCAAACAACTGAAGTTACAGCTTACATACAGACAAAAATTCTGCTGTATTTAACTACAACTAACAAACATGAGCTTGTAGCAACGTTCTGTAGATCCTGGAATGACAACTTAAGCCGTAACTGTTCGACCTGGAAGTCTCCCTAACTTCACTAAATAACTAAACATAGCATCAATACTTGAAACTCAATCCATTAAACAAAACGGCATAATAGATAATTCCCGTTTCTTCTCACAGAAATAAAGATATATCTAAGACTGGCATTAGGAATTATTAAAGTATGAGGAGGAACATATTCCAGGTCAGTAGAATTTTTTTAAATTATGCTGTTGTTTTGACTAAAGAACCTAGTCACTCAATATGTCATCAAATGCTTTTCATTTGCCGAGGCTTCATGGGCCATGTACAGTTTTAGTTATTTAAGAAAGATTATTTGCAATATGTAACCAAAGAGAAAGCAGCCATGTATTTTTAGTCTCAGATTGTTTGACACTCTTCATACCCTGTGGATGTTTCTCACCACACACTGATATATGAGAATATTGGAATGAGCAAGATCGGTGTGTGTCGATGCAGAGCATCTACCAGTAATGGAGCCCTCCTCACCAGTCCCGAGGGAGCCAAGAGCTGTACAAGTGGGAGACAAAAGAAAAAAGCATGCTCCCCACTTGTAATTCACCTTGATAACCAAAGCACCAGGAGCTCTTGAACTACAAAAGCATGTCCACTGTGAAATTCTGAAATTGTACATGTACCTGCCAAGCTGTCAAGTCTGATTTTTTGCTCCTCAACGTTTCCCTCCTTCTCCAAGCACAAGTCCTCTGAGGTGCAGTGAGCAATGAGCAGTGTCAGCCTCTGCCTGTTACCTCTGATCATGGCTGTCTTGAAATCCAGCCAGTCTCTCCTTTCTGTGAATGCCTGAATTCCACCCCTCTCTCATTCCTTCAGAGGTTTCTCCACCCACTGCCCCCCCTCCCACCACCCATTCCTAGATTATTGCTTTGCTGGGATTTACAGTCAATCCTTTTGTTTTTTCACATTGAAATTCATGTCTGCATAGTTTCTTCACTAGCTCAAATACTGAAATGATTAAATGATTAACAATTATTTTAAAAAATTAAATCATATTCAAAATAAAATCAGGGATTTACCTGAGCAACAAGTCATTTCAGTTTCTCAGTTTATTCTGATTTAAATTCTACCCAGGAATTTATCTTTCTAAACCTTAAAAGTTTTTGTATGATGAGAAAGTCACTTCCACTCTGACAGTCTTACTTCCACAATTTTGTATTTATCAATCACTTTTCTTTAAAACTTTGAGAAAATACCACTAACCTGGCCCCTTTCATTCAGGGTTGTCAGCACCAGTTTGGACTTAGACTTGAGAGGCCACCACGGCGCTCAGTCACCCACAGCACCACAGATTTAGAGCCTAGAAAATATTCTGAGCACCCAACTGGATTTTCCAAATTGTATCCTGTGTTGCCCATCTTGAGTGTTAGATTTCCACTAGAGACAGGGCACAGCTACAGTCAGAAGCAGACTTCACAGCTTTTGGCTGCCTACGTGTTGGCCAGCATAAGTTCAACAGTGATTTTAACATCTTTAACATGTTTGTCAGCAACATGGATGTTGGGATCGAGTGCACCCTCAGCAAGATTGCTGATGACACCGAGCTGTGTGGTGCAGTGACACGCTGGAGGGAAAGGATGGCATCCAGAGGGACCTGGACAGGCTGGAGAGGGGGGCCACTGCCAACCTCATGGAGTTCAACAAGGCCAGTGCAAGGTCCTGCACCTGGGCTGGGGCAATCACACGTACAGGCTGTGAATGGATTGGGAGCATCTCTGAGGAGAAGGATTTAGCAGTACTGATGGATGAAAAGCTGGACATGAGCCGGCCGTGCACACTGGCAGCCCAGAAAGCCAACCGTATCCTGAGCTGTATCAGGAGAAGTGTGGCCAGCAGGGCGAGGGACGGGATTCTCCCCCTCTATTCTGCTCTTGTGAGACCCAACCCTGGAGTTCTGCATCCAGCTGTGGAGCCCTCAACATCCGAACGATATCGACCAGTTGGAGCAAGTCCAGAGGAGGCCACAAAGATGGTCCAGGGGCTGGAGCACCTCTGCCATGGGGACAGACTGAGAGAGTTGGGCTTGTCCAGCCTGGAGAAGAGAAGGCTCCAGGGAGACCTTAGAGCACCTTCCAGGGCCTGAAGGGGATGACAAGAAAGCTGGGGGGGACTTTTTACAAGGGCCTGTAGTGACAGGACAAGGGGTAACGGGTTTAAACTGAAAGTGTGGAGGTTGAGATTAGATATCAGGAAAAAATTTTTCTGGGCGAGGGTGGGGAGGCACTGGGACAGGTTGCCCAGAGAACCTGTGGATGCCCCATCCCTAAAAGCGTTCAAGGCCAGGCTGGATGAGGCTTGGAGCAACCTGGTCTAGAGGAGGGTGTCCCTGTCCATGGCAGGGGGGTTGGAACTGGATGGTCTTTAAGGTCCCTTCCAACCCAAACCATTCTACAATTTTATGATTCTATGATTTTGTGCTGCCCAGCTTTATGCAACTGGAAGAGACCTCTGTTTTAGAGAAAGGTGCTTAGAGCTTTGCCAGATCAAGTGTTCATAAATGTTTCATTGCTGACTGCCCATAAGCCCTCATCACCACTCAGGGAGCATCCTAATCAGTGCCCCTCCACAGCCTGCTCTGATGTCCTACAGAACTCCCCTAAAAGTTTCTTGTGTGAATTGAAGTCCAGCTGGAGTTGCTATTCCCTCCCCAACCCATTCAACCACTCTCACATTCCTCACATCCATCCTCAATACATTTTGTTAATTCCTCCTGCACCCTGTCTCTCCAAGGTTGTCTTGCCCATCTATCCCGGCACAGATTTTCACTACAAGTGAAAAATTTGACAATTTTCAGTACAAGTTTCAGTACAAAACTTAGAGTTTGTGCTACTTTTCAACACAGAAATTAATTGTATTCCACAGACTCAAACAATGTTTGCATGAAAAGGGCTACTAACATTTTAGAAGAGTTAGCTTGATTAATATGTATGAATATATTAAGGACCTTACGTATTATACCCGCACACCTGCGGCGCAAGAAGACGATATTTTACTGTTCGCTGGGATTTTAATCGGACATTCACAAACACCTCTGCTGTGCTGCACAGCTTGATTCTTTAGCCACCCAGGAAGGTTAGTAATAAAGATAAATAAATCTAGTACGTGCCCTGAAATATGTTAGTGTAATTAGAATATGGTTCTTGAAGATGCAGCATGCACATCCTCAGCTTGTTCTGGAAACTGGCAGAAGATGCAGATTTTTGCAGCCATTCCAAACATTTGGACCACCTGGCATCCCCAGGTACCCCACGCAGCTCTTCTCCAGCTATCCAGATTTTTAACACGAAGCCTGCGTGGATGGCTGTGGCAGGAGTCATTCTGACTCCCTCACTCCTTCAACGTATAAAGCATAAATTGGAAAATAATCCTAAATTTTTCAACAGTGAGAGGAACTTGCAACAGCTAATTCCTCGGCAAAGTACTGTTCAGGCAGACCAAAGTAAAAATAGTGTTTGGTTTTGAAGTTTGACCAGTTGCCACCTGAGCTTCAAAAAGGAAGGACTGTTCCCCTCTCTCCTTCCAGCTGCTGCCCTCTGTAGAGGACGGGACCTGTTTGAAATTTTATTTTAAAAGCTTAAGGCAAACTTCTACTCTCAGATCTGCAGAAAGCATCACAACAGAGATGCTCTGCTCTCCTCGCACACTCAGAGCTAGTCTGCTCCCCTTCATCTATTGTCCTGGGAGCCCCTGCCACACAGGGAGGACACGTGGGGGACTTAGACCCTTTGTACAGACCGAAGAGCACTGGGCACAATGCAAAAATGATACAACATCAGACTCTAGAGCTTCAGCAAACCATGCCCTCTCACCTCACGCTGCTCAGATGTGAAGGAGATGCCTCTGTGTGTTTAAGCGAAAAATAACCGTGGAATGAAACACATTGCCTGTGAGGGGGAAAATGGGGCTCCTCCAAACCAACAACTCTTCAGAAACTCAGTGGCTTTGGCCCAAAGCTCAATGGCATTACGATACTTAAAGATACTGATGTATATCAGTATTGGGAAAGATTCAAATGACAATCCTTATCATTACTGAATAA
This sequence comes from Rhynochetos jubatus, assembly GCA_027574665.1. NCBI lineage: Eukaryota > Metazoa > Chordata > Aves > Eurypygiformes > Rhynochetidae > Rhynochetos > Rhynochetos jubatus. The sequence goes on along the minus strand of CM050654.1, from coordinate 5,400,986 downwards.
TAATCAGTCGGCAAGGTGCAGAGCCCCAAACACACCTTTACTCTTTTATTGTATACAGGTAAGTTCCTCCTACCAACCTGCACTTCCTCATTGCTCTTGGAGAAGCTGAGGATGTATAAACCCAACAGCACCTTTAGCCTGCAGATTACAGACCTTCACAGCAACCCTCAAGACTTGCAGCTTTATCCCGTTTACTGTGGCAGCACAAACACGACCATGAGAAAGACCCTTGTCGAAGTACTTTTGCACTGCGAACACGTGAAAAAAGACTTCTGTGATTCTAAGTCTTCTGTGTGTGTAGAAGCATCAGTTAAACTCACACCACAGTTCTAGATTTGTTTCTCCTCAAATTATGAGTACACTCAGTGTCAGCGTCGGGATGATTCTGATGCTGTCCAAAGACTGTTTGAAAGTGGATGTGTGGGTGTGCACACGCATGTGTCCTGTGGCTACACACAGACTGTTTCTCAGACCAGAGGTGGAGATTGTCCTAAACCTGATTTTACAGAGGGAGAGAGGAAATGTAAAGAAGAAATGATCTGAGAGAGGACAAAAAGGAGAGAATGTAGAAGTGTGGGAGTTCTACACAGATTTCCGGATCACAATTTAATAGCCAAGTGCTACAAATATTTTTCTTTTCCACTTTTGGAGAAACAATTTTAAATCTTTAAAACAGGAGCAAAACTAGAGGCTAACTACATTTGATTACAGAAAAATTCTCCAAAAACTTCCCATTTTTATTTAATTGGTTTTACTTCTGGAACACCCAATATATAGAAGTCCACTATTTTAAAAAAAAAAACCAGTATGATTAAATATATTCTATCACATTACATATATATTTTACCCAGAAACAGAAGACAATGTTGTAACAGCACTGCTTTTGAATCACTCCAGAGCATTCAGCAGGAGTCAATTTATACTGCAAGAGAATAATGATGTACCTCAACTCATTTTAATTTCAATAATTGAATGAGAAATAGGAAAGCCTATTGAAAGGACTGTATTCTGGTCAAAGACTAACGAGAAAATAGTTTTGAGTCTCTGAGTCAGCGGGTGTCATGGTAACAATGCATTATCGAAATCTGATTAGCATGCCCAGCAGCTTTATAAATGATAACATGCTCTTCTAATTGTATTTTCTTTTCTTTCCCTGTGATGAGTTTTATATTCAGAACAGGTAAGAGGTAAGGTAGCATCCTGCTTGTCTGCAAGTTAGACTTAGGGTATCCAGCAGGCTCACCAACTCTCTGCAACCTGTCACTCAGTCATAGAAAAATTTTCCTACCATATTAAAATAAGAAGCTGAGCCTCCCCTTCCTTTCCTCCTGTGTAATTTGTAATTATTTAAGTCAAATACTATTCTCTTCTTTTAAATATATAAAATTCTTCCTAAGGATACACACACGAAAAAGAGAACATCGTGAAACTCAAGCATCTTAAGAAAAAGCCTATGTTTCACAGGAGAAAGATGCAAGAAAAGAGTAAATGCATGTTTAGTTCATCCCAGAAAGCATGACTCCATGTTCTTCAGGTTTTGAAAAGAGGGAGGGGATTTTCTTGTGTTTCAAGGATTGTATGTGCAATTGCTAACTCATTACAACATCAGAAATCAGGGGGAACCATGAAATTAAATAGGATACTTTTCCTTCTCATGAAGGAAAGAGCTAATATTGCTTCATAAAATAAATACAATGAAAATACAAGGTTGAAGGTTTAATAATGGTCTTTTCATAAGTGAACCTCAGGTGAGTCGCCTGGCAGACCTTTGTTATATTAACAGGAAAGAACTCTATTAAACTGCAGCCTTGCAAATCTAACGCTAAATAATTTTAACATATAGAGGCTCAGCCTTAATAAATGAGTCTTTTTTTTTTTTGTGGCGAGAGTAAAATGGCATTCTATTTTTTAACAGAATGATCAAGAAATCTACTTCATGTTTGTCCTATTTCCATGACCCCTGTAACCTAAATATTTATTTCTTATTTTCAGTGTTCACTTTCATTTATTAATCCAGCTTCAAATCTGTATAAAGCTCATATTCTCATTCTCTTGGTAAACTGGAATACTCTCAGTCATATGACAAATAATGCCTAATACAAGAAATCAACTTTTCTGTATTATTAATAATGGAATGTGTTTGTTATAGTGCATGAACACAGAGAAAGTGAATACAGCAAGACCTAAAAAGCTTATTACTCCTTGTTACGTGCACTGGCACGGGGACAAAGTTTAAGATGTACAAAATACTAAAAGCAATCAATCTTAAGTCAACACACTGAAAGACAGAGGAACATTTATCTACATGTTTGGAAATTCAGCAGAGAGAGCGCAGGGTTACACAGAGAATAGAAAGTCATCAAAGCAGGCCAGTGAACAAAGGAAGAGCAAACAAGTACTCCCCAGAAGGGATTAGTGCTAGTTCAGGGGACTGTTTGCACTAACCTTGGATGGAAGCAGCAGCCAGAAAGCCAATCACTGTGACCTTCACCTGTCACGATGATGTTCCCATCAGGTAAAGCCCACATTTTCCAGAGGTGGTCATCACTGCCAGCAACTACGATGTCTCTTCGGGGATGTAAAGCCAAACTACAACAGAACAGAAAGATTATATTCTGTATCAATTCCATTTCATGTGAAATACACAGCAGTGAGCCATTTAACTCAGGGCAAGAGCTGCAGAGGCCTCTGATTCTGGGTGGACTGAGCAAGCAGTGATGCTTTCGATGCTCCTAAGAATTGAAAATATATGCTATGTAAACGAGTTTCTGCTGCTACTGAAGAAAACAACAAAACATGACTGACTTCTGCGAAACCAGAATTGTTTTCACACTCTTTTAAAGTTCCAGTTGATTAAAACACTCAAACATGTTCTAAAATACTTGGTCAGGTTATGTTCTCACAAGCATGCAACAGGGTAACATAGGAACAAGCCATACTGATGTCAATCTCTCTTTCCCACACCCAAACTAACTTTGAAAGCATTGGCATGTCAGCCTTCCACTGCTGGCCAAAGGGAAAAAGGACTCTCTGCCTTTTTTTTTTTTTTAAATCCTTTTTTATTGTACCCACAGGTCTGAAGTCTCCTACCACTGAGCGAAAACTCAAATGACAATTACAGCCCAGGAGCTACAGGCTTTGCCATCACTTTAGCACCTATTCACTGGGACTAGGTGAGAAAATCCATTTCAATTCTATACTCAAAGTGTATTACACGTTTTCATTTTTTATTACGTAGCACACTGGGATGTAATGGAAATCATACACTTATCACACCCCTATACTGAAAACTCGGTTCATTTTTGATCTGGCAACCGCAGCGCAGCTTAAAATGGATGCAGTGAAGAAAACAAATCTGTTGCAAAGATATCAAGTAGAGTATTTCGTATGGATTTGGTTATTTACTTCAAATTACTGTAATGCTTTACCATTTGTTGAACATCAAAAAGTATCCAGGAGTTGACTTAAGTCCCAGGAGTAGATTATTTAAAGAGATTAAATCTGGAGTTCAGAATCAAAATGCAACAATGGGGAGAGGAATCATAGCCTGCGTGTGCACCTATTTCAGCTGTGCATCAGAGACGACAGTTTGCAGAGAAAACCGCTTATTAAAACAGAACGAGAGTAGAGAGTGATGATGCTAAGCAACCAAATGGGAAGAAAAGAGAAGTTTAGAAGGCACACTATTATAAAAATCTCTTTTTTTAATAGTACTTTTCTCCTGCACTCAAATTATTTCATAAAATTCCTAAAGCAGAACCACCACTTCTACTATATCAGGAAAAATAATTCCCTCTATCAAATCCATGCTAAACATGTATTTATGTCAACTAGATTTTCATCAGCAAACACACCTATTCTTGAAGTTTAAGGCACTGAATAGGAAGGTTTCTACAGATTCATCAGTTGAATTCATCTGCTCAACCAAGGAGCCTGGGTTTTAATTCATCCTCTAGTTTCAAAGAGAGGAAGAAAAATGTATGTTTACTATCTTTGCCTAAAGAAGAGAAACTTCCTTTGCATTTATAGAGAAAAAGGAGAAGGAGGGAATGATGCTATTTAAATTCTTCAGAGGTGCACAGAGAGCAACTGTATCACTCAGATTGGCCACAACAGATATCTAGAAGAGCAAGGAGGGAATAGAGATAAAAGGAGAGAATTAAAGGCTGAAAGAACGCACACCAGTGGCCTGCAAATTACAGGACGAGAACAACTGTCCCAGAATCCCTCTACTGCCCGAGACCTCTAGTACACCAAAAATCCCATTGTTGTTTCCTGCAGGATGCAGGGGCACGTACCATCATTGTTCTGGGGACCGCAAGAAAGGAGACCAGCTTCACAGAAAAATAAGCGGGTTAATAACTATAAAGATAAATCCATGAGGGCTGCTACACACGCTCTGCTCTCAGCCTCTAAAACAGAGGCCCTTCCTCACCAGCATGCGCCTGGCCGTGCGCCGCTCAGAAGCGAGACCAGGGCGGGAGTATCTTTGACTTGCTAGCAACGAGGTCCCTAGCTCCTCTGGATGCAGCAAGGGAATTGCAAGGGAAAACAGACGTGGATTCAGGAAGAAGAGGATGCCTGCTGCAAAACCACTGACAGCACGTGCTGCTGCAGGAAGCTTAATCACTGATTTAGTAAAGAAACTGGATTTTTCTGGTTTGGGAACAACTTTATCATCGTGTTATTTGGAGAAAACAAACAAGCAAACAGTGTCACATGGATAAAGATTACATTTTTCTCTTAATCTATTTCAGATACCCTCCAGTTTTTCCCTCCAGATATTTCTGCTGTTAGTCAGGTGCATGCTAGTTGTGAAGATATCTGTTCTCTCTCTTACACTCTTCCTATCTGCCTTCCCAGTTCCAAAGATGTGTTCTGCAGTCTAACTTACATTGCCTTCAGTCCATCCTTTCACTCAAAGAAAAGCAAATCGACTGGCTGCCTCCAGATCCTGACTTGCTTCCCAAGCAGCCCTTACCCACTGGCTTGCCTGCTGCTGCCTATGGAACCGGCTATCATTCATCCCACCTCAGTTCCCAGGAACAGTTTTCCTGTCCTTAACCTTCCCAACACACTTCCAGTTCAACTTTTGAACTGTCCAAATGTCTTCAGTGACTAGATGTTCCTAAAGAGCTTTGAGACAATCCATAAAGTGAATTTCAAATACCTTGCCAGCAGTATGAAGCCCACAAGTTTATTTTCCACAGGCTTTTCTTTAATTGTAGAGCTCTTTTAAAATGCTGCTGCTGTCCAATACTTTCTTTTTTTTTCTCCATGCCATTTTTACAGGCACACAGTGAACACTATTTAATTAGAGCAGATTTGTGACATAACCACTGTTGAGCTGCTTCTGAGAAAGGGAAGCCCATTCATCCAAAAGGCGTTCTATATGCCGCATTAATTAGGCACCCTTGTCTTCATTTCTGGCAATCCAGCACTGTATAGATTTTTGCTTCATCTCTGTTCACAGGGTCTAATTATTTCCAGCACGGAAGACTTTGGGTAGGTTGGAATGGAAATCAATAATGGCACACGTGTGATAGGAACATTAGTTTTCTCCTCCTCCTCCTTTGGGATAGAAGTGGGATCAGAGGAGACTCAGCCAAGAGAAAAGCCAAAAAAACCCTCTCAGAGATTTGCTGGTGTTGAGTATATAAATACCCATGTTTACACAACTCATTCTGGCACTATAAGACATTCTCATCTTTTCAGCACTTGCCACGGTAGATATATAGTGTTCCCAGTAATTTGCTTTCAAAACAATCATCCATTATTTTAATTTATTTTGACCGAACCATAAATAAAAAAATGATATCTTCAGATGCAAAATGTATTCAGTCTCAGCATGTACTACACTTGATCATTTCATACATATAAAATCAACCCTCAGGCTAAAAAGGTTAATTCAGGTTAAATCCAAAGCCGCCTGCGTAACCTTAACTTTGTGTTTGTTTTAATACAAACACTAACTACATTGCCCTGAGGCCGGGGAGATTCCAGTTAGATGCGAAGGAAAACTTTCTGTCAATGATGTTTCTGAAACACTGGAACCCACGGCCATCTGCCATCATCAGCCTGTTCTGAAAGCTCTCAGCACACCTATCACGTAACACCTAGGTAGATGACTTCCATCATGGTTAGGAGAACGGACTGGTTGGTGCCTTGAGGTTCCTTCAAGTCCTAAGGCAGCAATGTTCCTGCTGAGCCCCGGTTCATTCGATGCACAGAATAGACAGTGCTTATATGCGAAGGGCAATTATGAAACAGTAAAGGCATCCCCTCAAACCTCTGCTAAGGCATAACAGCAGTTGAACCCCATTGCACAGATGCAGGACACTAGGGCATACCAAAAAAACCCTATAATTTTAAAATAATTTGAGTGGCTAATATATCTCATTGAATCACCACATAGCTTTTGTGCTAGCTTCCTACAGAACTTGGGAGACTGCAGGAATACTAGTCCAGAAACAAAAGCCTAATCAAAATTGGGCACTCTGAGAATGAAGTATGCAAAATTAATGACCGACTTCATACCCTAAGCGACTTACCCAGCCTCACCCAATTGCGCTGTAGCAGAAATAAGGACAAAATCCAGTTTTCTGCGTTTTCACGTACAGGAGTTGCGCAGAAAAATGTTCTCAAAATAGACAGCATTTAGCTGCCAAATTCTAATACAGCTTTGTACTGAATATCACTTGCGATACTTAATTTTTAGAACTTCCTGATTTGATCAAATTTATCTGTGTTCCTGGATACTGGCAAAGAGGATTGTTGTTTATGCCAGTAGCTGCTTTCAGACCAGAAATCTGCTGCATTTCTTGCTCCAAAATATGAGAGCAGCAGAGTTCCTCCAAGATTAAAGAAAACCCCAAACACCTCCAAACATTTTTCTTGGTCACAGAAACATTTTAGCTAATGTTTTCTTACACAAAAATATAGCCTTGTTCATGATACCTAGCACAGGAAATTTCAGCCTGAGCGGTTACATTTGGGTGAAGATATAAACAGCTGAAAACCCCAGTTTTGCAACAGAAAATGTTGGGAAATTGCAGTCATTTCTTCCTCTACCATCAGGCTCTGTAGATGTGCTGGAATAGAAGAGCCAGAATGGGTTTTGAAGGCAAGGACATAACATACACTGAATTCTAGAGGGTGACCACTGATAAGAACACCAAGTATGTGCCTAAACGTAAGGACCTCAACAGCCATACTAAAATCAGTGATACTGTTCACATGCATCTATTCAATTATATTGCAGGACTGTGTCCTAAAAAGTTAAAGAACTTGTAAAAGCCAAAACACTATTCCAGTCCCAATTTTGCTGGTCACTAGCCAGTCACGCCAAGACACAAGACAGGTTAACAAAGCCATTAGGAAGAACTTCTGTAGCACTGGGTGGGCAGATTACATGATCTAAGCATTTTTTTTCTTTTGACCTCCTGTCTTCAGAAGAGCTTTTGAGACAATACACCCGCCACCACCCAGCTCGGGCCCAGGCACGGCCTCCTCACCTCCACGGCCGCACTCCAAGGATCCAATGATAATCAAGGTCAACCTCTAAAATTATGGCAGGTAAAAGGGCAGAAGACCACACAAAAAAGGTTCAGATCAACAGAAAGGCTGATTATTACCTCACGATGGACCGCAAGGTGACAGCGGGCAGTCATGAAAATCCCTCCGCTTCATGAGCGTCAAGGGAGTGACAGGAAAACAAGCAGTTAATCCTTTTGTTTGCCACACCTTCCGTCATATCTCTTATTTTCCTCCTTAGCTTCCTAAGGCAGTGAGAATGACAAAACAGGAACGCAGAGAGAAGTGTTTTGTACAGGGCACAAATGGGGCAGAAGCTGGCTTCTCTCAGGTGAGGTGGGCGCTGCCTCAGGGCTGGTGGCAGCAGGTTCTCACCGACTCCACAACAGACCACCGGCACCTCTGGGGAGTCGTACTGAAGAGAGGGCAGAAAACGACAGAAGAGGGAAGGAAACCGGGGACAAACAGCAAGATCAGAGCAGTAGGAGCTCTGTGGTGCCAGAGCGGGTTACAGTCTGCAGCCGGCCCATGCTGCGGCACGTTTTCCTGACAGGAATCGTGACTCCTGGAGAGCCCACGCTGGTGCGGACTTTACCTGAAGGTCTGCAGCTGTGGGGAAAGCCCACACTGAAGAAAGGAGAAAGTGTGAAGAGGAAGGAGCAGCAGAGAGAAACTGCTGCCTACTGGCTGTACCACCCTGCCCTCATGGAAGGGCCAGGGGGTCAGCAGGGGAGGAGTGAAGTGGAGCTGAGGGGCTGGAGCAGGGAGGAAGGAGGAAAGGTGCTGCTTTCATGTTGGTCTCTGTTTCTCACTACCTTAATCTATTTAACATGTCCATAAATGAAATTAATTTTCCCCAAGTCAAGTCTGTTTTGCCCACGACTGTAATCGGTCTTTACCGTCTCAGCCTATTTTCGCCTCCTGCCCTGCTGAGGAGTGGGAGCGAGCGAGCGGCTGGGTGGGCATTTGGCCCTCAGCCAACATTAACCCACCAGTAAATTAAAACCAAACACATCACAAAAGCCTAATCAATCATTTTTCCCTCTACAACACATCCTGATGTATATTCTTTGAACATCTCTCTAATACAGTTACTTCTACCACCTTTTTATGTTGGCTTAAGTTACCCAGTCTCACCTGCCAACATACATCAGCAATAATTATAACCCTGACATTTAATTCAGGGTTTATTATGCAAAGATAGCACAACCAAAAAGCTCTGCCTTCCATTCTGAGTTCTTAAAGTTTATCTTTTCATGACAAAGTGGAAAAGGGGAAAAACGCTTTGAAAAGAGAAAATAAGAGCTAAAACAAACGAAAAAGGATAAAGAAGAAAACAAAACACCACAAAACACAAAACGAATGTAAGTAGAGGAAAATACCCATAGCACAAAGCTCATATCTTTTGTTTCATTTATGTAAATGCCTGCCTGGAAGTCAGTGACAGATCTCACTCACAGCAATGCTTAAAAATCTCAATCATGTCTAGCGAAATTTCTGGATGCTTCCCAAGCTCCTACGACTCTGGATTTGGGAGGGAGAAAACTTACTCACATCTCAACACGCCTGAAGTTAACCTTCTAGACTGCCCAGCAGATCCTTGTACACCCTAGAAAATAATCAGGAAACAGTCTTCCAGAAACTCAAACCTGTATCTCCAAAAGGCCAAAAGACTTAATAATCTACAGTGCTGGCTACTTTACTTATTCTATTCACCATGCACACAGAATCTTCAATCTTGGCTGTGTAGCAGTAGCAAATATATTTATTCTTGTGAAGAAGCAGAATAAATTCACACACTTTCTAACTTGTCAAAACCAGCTCTCCTCTCAAGAAAAAACAACTTCAGAAAGCAAACACTCCATCCAACATACCGTGCTAAACACATCATTATAACCCACAGATATAGACACCGTTGTAGTGATAAATTAATAAAGTCCCTGTTGTGATGCCGATCACTTTCTGTTTATGCACTCTGCGTGCAGTTATCAAAACACACTAATTGGTATTAACTGAGTGTTGTAACCTACCTAGGTTTTACGGCATTAAATCTGATTATGTACATGCTGGCTGGTCGAAAATCATTTTCTTCTGAACAACAAAGTTTGGCCCTGCACCAAATCTCGGAAAAATTTCAAAACTATCCTGTTGATCTGCATGTGTTTTATTTAGGTCTCCGTCTTTTGAAGATATATGCACATTCTTGAATTGTACACTGCTGGGAGTCCTGATGATTTCACAGCATATTAACTTAAAAACATACATAATCCTTATTTAAGACTGAGTCCTTAATCAGATCAGAGAAAGAGGATTTTTCTAGAACCTATATAATAACATGCAAATTGGTTATGTCATTATAGCCTCATGTACTGTGAACCTCTGCAACCTAACACTAAGCCTTTTATCTAAAATGCTTGGAAGTAACAACCAGCATGAATCCAAATCACTTGTTAGAGAATATTTACTTAGTCATTTCTTCCTTTTGCTTACAAGTTGTTGATAATTACTGCTGGCCAAAAAAAAGATCACTTAGTCTACAACACCAGCTGTTGCACATTACAGAAACAGTGCATTCCTAACCTGCCCTCAACCAAAGCAGCAGGCAACTAGCAGGTCTTCACCTGACTCCACAGAGAAAGCCACTGTTTATTTTCAGTCTGCAGAATCTATGGGGTGGTTTGGTTGGGTTTTTTTGTAGGTTTGGTTGGTTTTTTTTTAAATTTTCATACAGTTTAGACAAAACCATGACTAGAACAAGATAGATCAAATAGTTTGGGGCTGCTATTTGTAAGACAGAGGGTGCTTTTAAAAATAAACCCAACTAATGCAGGAGTCATTCCCTATGATTCCAGTAGCTCACAATCTCTAATTTCTTATGTATCTGAAACAATTTTTCAAGCTTAGTCAACTTACTTGGTACCCAGCATACTTACAGGAGCATTAATTAAGCCAAAAAGAAAAGGAGAATAAAAGTGGCAACAAACAAGTAGACACAATTAACATGTTAAAAAATTGACATCCCTTCCTAACACCTTGCCTCTGGAGTGAAAGCTGTACGTGCTTCCTCACCTGAAATTATTTACACCATGACTCATAAAGATTAATTACACAGTGATGGGCATTTACTACTACTTCCTTTGTGAAATAGTCTAAATTATTTTCTTCTAGGGAAAGGCAGTCCCATATGAGTATTAAATTACAGCGCTTGGAATAGCATTGAAACAGGATTAGCTGAGATCTGCACAGCCTTGAAGGCTATTCGGGAAGAGATGGCAGCTCGCAGGACAACTCCCTAGAGCAGCCAGGAAGAGCCTGTATGTAACCAGGGTCAGACCACGCGCAAACCTTGGCAAAGGAACAGCCCCGATACATTTTTACACCTTGTGATTGTGAACCACTTCAGACGCAGAGAAGCAGAGGGGAAGGCAATGCAGGCAAAGCTGCATAAAACATTCCCTGTTCAATACGCAATTGTTGCCTGTTTTTTGACCTGTGCCTTAGGTACTCCTTGGGTACTGAGATAGCAGCTTGTCTTCCTTTGTAATGAAAGACAAACTGCTTTTCTAAAAGGCAATTTTAGCTTGACCAACTTGAAAAGATGCAGATTGCTCTCTCAAAAACTTCTACCTGTGGCCTGGTTTGAATTAGTTTTCATCATTATTGCTAGCAATTCCCAGTCTTGTGTTGCATGGCAGCTTTTTCACAGATGATTAGGAGCAGTGTTGTGGCGTATGAGAGTTCGGAACAAAAACTACTGCAAAGTTGCCAGTTGGTAAATTCTGTTAAATTATCAAGGTTGATTAAAGAAATTATTTAAAAATATAATTTGCAATTAGAGCATCAAACTGTCAACTTGCATTGCTAAATCAGTGAGAAACCAAAGCATTGACTTTTCAAGGTCAGTTTCCCTCCCGTGTTTCTTTCTCACTTGTGAAGGCAGGGAAGGGCATTATGCTCTATTTCCATACCCTAATGCTGAAGAATGTTTCCATCTACAGAATTAATGGAAACTCCTGTGGAAAGAAAGTTACATAAATAAAGAGTTTCTTCACAGCTAGGACTGAGAGGCAAAGTTGATGACTATAAATCATGTTCTTCCTCTGACCATCCTCATAACCAGGCACACATGTGTGAGAGAGAAATAGATTTTCGGTTCAGGAAGGATCACAGTGATTCCCTAGTCCCGTGGTCCCTGAGCTGTGGGCTGCAGACCCTGGAAGGCCTGCAAAGCTCTGCTGAGAAGCTTGTCTGCCCCAGTGGCTGGGCAACGTTCCCCACTGAAGAAGGCCCTTCAACATTGCCATGAGAAGAGTTTTCCAAGCTAGTTGTGGTACTCTCATCTCCCACACGGAACTACAGAAAGGTATGCTGAGAGGCATCATCTAGTCCACTTTGTGCTAAGGAAGGATTGTGTAGACTCACCTGACATGGATTTGTATAACTTTTCCTTGAAAAGGCAGACCTACAGCACCTCTAGGTCGCTTTTTCTGGGGTTCATACTTCAACAAGCGTTTTCTAAAACACAACCCTCATCGCTCTGAAAGCGAATTATAGAGATTTCCCTTAATGGTTCTCTTGGGAACATGGAGAGGAATTTGTCTCTACTACCACTGTCTTAAATTCGGCAGACTCAATTCTTAAATGGTGCAGTTTTCTGAACTTTTTTAAAAATCATGGCCAAACATGGATACAATATGTCAACTCAGACCTTGCTAACCCTAATTTCGAATAATTACCCAACATTAGAGACACCACATCCCTCTTCACACATTCCAGAATTACATCTCCTCAGTTTGCAACAGCAAAGCATAGTAGACTTTGTTACCCATTTTTTCACTTGAAGGTATTCCCTGTTGTGTATTCGTGTATTTGAATTCTTTTTCCTAAATATATCATATGGCATTTCACTTCATTGAATTTCATCTTGCTGATGTCAAACCAATTTGCCAAGTTTCTTCTGAATTCTGATCTGGCACAGAAAGGTATTTGCAACTCCTCACAGCTTGGTGTCATCTGCACATTTTATAAGCTATTCTGTATTCCATCACCCTCACCTCTAATGAAAACGCTGAACGGAAGTGACTTCCGTTTTGGGGCATTCAACCAAGAGCTTCATGCGACCAATCCATTACATTGTTTGTACTAAAACTTATCCTTTAGAAAGGCAGACAATACATATTGTAAAACAGTAAATACAAGAAAAGCCACCGTTTGCTCTACTAAATTGTTACAATAACTAATTATCCTATTTTTATCTTTTGCAGAACTTAATATCAGGCCAGCTTGACCCTCCAGCTGCATATTATTCTCTGTTTCCTGCATACAGAATAATGATCCCCGCGGTCAAATCTCCCAAATGCCACCTATTTCTCTACATCCACCTAGACCCAAACATTATAACATACCCAATGCTCTAAATTCTTAAGTAAGGTGGTTCTAGATGTTATAAACTACAAAGCTACATTGAAGAATATTGACAGAAGAGTTTGAAATAAACATGTATGTATTCAAAACTACGCTAGTAAGCATGAGTTTCTGATACATACGGGAGCTTAAAGTCAAGTTGCAGGAGTTATCTGAACGTTGTCTCAATACTGTTAAAATGTGATGCTTTTCAAGACTTACTGACACCTACTGAGCAAACCTCTGAATTCTCAGTCATGCAAGACACACATTTTCAATTCAAAGCATATTTGGAATAAAATGCTTTTCCCAAGTTACATCCCAATGAAAATGATGGGATACCAGATTGCAGCTTTTCACCTTTCTTCGCATTCTCACCATCTGCTACCATTTACAGACCCCAGCTGGATGTCCAGGAGTGGTTCTAAATCTTATGATGCTCCCAAGAACTTAAATCTTCTGCTGTGCCATGGAGTTAGCCTATTAACTAGCTGGCTACCACTGACCTCCTTGAACATCACACAGTATCAGGATGATTTTCCATCACCCCTCCACATAACCATTCTGTTTGCTCTTGTCTGCAGTGAACATCCAAAAGCCAGACTCCTGCAAGGACAGTGCTTACGTAAACTGGGCTGGAAGGGTAAAAACATACACACAACTCAGGCAATTATTTATTTTCAACAACAGTCAATTTATAGCAGTACTAACCTTAAGGGTTGGCATTTATCCTGTTTCCAAATGGCTTTTGATTCCCTTCAGACTGGACTGTAATGAAGGATAAAGATCAGCCTCAAAAGATGTCTGCTGCTTTCCTTCAGTGCTCCTAAATGAGTGGTAATGAGTACGTACTTACACACATACACTGCGTACAGTACACTACCGAGTCCTGCTTCTGGAGCCGGGAAAGGAGGGAGAAAGTTGCCTGTTGCAGTGATATGAGACTGTAAGTCGCCACTCCAAAGGAAAGCAACATAGAGTCCTTCTGTAGAAAGACGTGTGGTTTTCTAGGTGTCTGGAATCCTATGTCTGAGTGTTAGAAGAGCTGTAAACATCTCGGTTTCATTTTGCATCCCGCAGGCCTGTTCATAGAAGAGAAGAAAACCCAGGTTCCTAAACTGGGTTTGCAGACCAGTGCTGGCCTACAGAGAGCTCAGGGCCTCTGAGAAGCTGACCAAATGCAGAAAAACAGTAGCAGTTTTTCTAAAGCCCTTTTTTTACAGATGTAAATGTTAGTGTATAGTGTATTGCTTTAGAGAATCCTCCTGGATGAAATGTTAGGATACTCATGGATTGCCCATTCAGTCATTGATGTGTGGGTATATTTTTCAGCAGTACCTAAACGCGTGACATCCGTATCCTATCTCCAGAAAGACCATGCAAGGTTTTGGTGTGTTTTTTTTTTTGAAGCACAACCACCAGTTCCCCTGTAACTAAAAATAACAGAATAATTTGTACCACTAAAACTAATCCCTTTGTATTAACTATAAACCAGCACACTAAAAGCCAGTTCTTGATCAGCTTTACAAAATAGCTGATGAAGCGTAGTATGTATTAGTTCTAGCACGCATTCCATTTTTACATCTGCATAATACTATTTACATTTGATCAATGCATGCTGCAGAATGACACTCCCCTCCCCATCACACCTGTTGCAAGCTCGGTAGTATTGTAAACTCCACAGTAACGGAGTTCTGTGTCCAGCTGTGGTGCCCTCAACATCACAAGGATATAGAGCAGTTGGAACAAGTCCAGAGGAGGCCATGGAGATGCTCAGAGGGCTGGAGTCCCTCTGCCATGGGGACAGGCTGAGAGAATTGGGCTTGTTCAGCCTGGAGAAGGGAAGGCTCCAGGGAGACCTTATAGCACCTTCCAGGGCCTGAAGGGGCTACAGGAAAGCTGGGGGGGACTTTTTACAAGGGCCTGTAGTGACAGGGCAAGGGGTAATGGGTTTAAATTGAAAGCGGGGAGATTTAGATTGGACATCAGGAAGAAATTCTTCCCAGAGAGGGTGGGGAGGCACTGGGACAGGTTGCCCAGAGAAGCTGTGGGTGCCCCATCCCTGGCAGTGTCCAAGGCCAGGCTGGATGAGGCTTGGAGCAACCTGGTCTAGTGGAGGGTGTCCCTGCCCATGGCAGGGGGTTGGAACTGGACGGGCTTTAAGGTCCCTTCCAACCCAAACCGTTCTGTGATTCTATGAAATTTAAGAATTGCTAGGAAGTAGAGAGTGCAACAAAACTCTGTCACAGAAAAACTACTCATCAATATGGTAATTGTGGAAGTGCAAAATGCAGTTTAAAGACCAATGCTGACAATTTTTTGTATTCAACGTAGTAGAAAAACTAATGAGCCACATCTTAGATTAGTGTAATCCTAAAAGCACTAAATAACACTTCCTATAGAATTACTTTAAAGTAGATCACTTAAAGTAAAACCAACACAAACAATTCAGCTCTAATGTTAATAACACAGAAACATAAGAGTTTAAATCACCATTAAATCAGAAATCACATGGGCTATTTTTATTACCAGTAATTACTCCAATTTGGCAAAATGCTTCACATCATATTGACTTGAATTTTAATATGAACATTGTTTCATTTTCTAATTAAAAAAGCATCTAACTTTAAAAAACCCCAAACACCACAAACAAAAATATCCACTAAACTGAAAAAGCAAAAAAATCAAAGTAAACAATAGATTTTAGGGCAGCCACTCCGTATGAAGCTACACTCATCTAAAAGGAGACTCAGCAGTTCCCCTACCACGTGGAGTAAAAAAAGGAAGCAATCTGAGCATGAGTAGCACAAACTTTCTCTCAAAGTGGCAATTGTACAGCCAAAAATCTCTTACAACAGCTTCAGAGGGCGGGAAGTAGAGTCTCAGCCAGTGAATGAGCTACACCAGTACACCAGTTCAGCTTAGCAAGCAGCACTGGCAGGCAGGCTGCTCTCTCCCACGTGGCCGTTCCGCACTGCATCCAGCAGAGCAGTTTGCTATGTGCCGGGGAGGTTCATAATGCCAGCGATGGAGACGCTGAACTCCTGTTTCCCCAGCCCACACCAAACACATCCAAAGGAACGTCCATAGCAAGTGCAGAGCCCAGTTTTGCAAAATTCCTCACGTGGCTCGAAAAAAAGAAGCGATTAGAGCAGTGCTGTGTACCACAGTGCCACACCTTTACCATGCAGCATCTGCCCCGAAATGGGGTCTTTTCCAGGTCCATCCCAATAAAACCATTTTTATCTCCAAGGTGGAGAGTAGATCGAGAACAGCCGAGAGGAGGACGACTTGGGGGTACTGGTGGATGAAAAGCTGGACATGAGCCAGCAGTGTGCCCTGGCAGCCCAGAAAGCCAACCGTATCCTGGGCTGTATCAGGGGAAGTGTGGCCAGCAGGGCGAGGGAGGGGATTCTCCCCCTCGACTTTGCTCTCATGAGACCCCACCTGGAGTTCTGTGTCCAGTTCTGGAGCCCTCAACATAAGGATATATAGCTTTTGGAACAAGTCCAGAGGAGGCCACAAAGATGCTCAGAGGGCTGGAGCCCCTCTGCCATGGGGACAGGCTGAGAGAGTTGGGGGTGTTCAGCCTGGAGAAGGGAAGGCCCCAGGGAGACCTTAGAGCACCTTCCAGTGCCTGAAGAGGCTACAAGGAAGCTGGGGGTGGGGGGTTTACAAAGGCCTGTAGTGACAGGACAAGGGGTAATGGGTTTAAATTGAAAGTGGGGAGATTTAGATTGGATATGAGGAAGGAATTCTTCCTGGAGAGGGTGGTGAGGCACTGGAACAGGTTGCCCAGAGAAGCTGTGGGTGCCCCATCCCTGGCAGTGTCCAAGGCCAGGCTGGATGAGGCTTGGAGCAACCTGGTCTAGTGGAGGGTGTCCCTGCCCATGACAGGGGGTTGGAAATGGATGGACTTTAAGGTCCCTTCCAACCCAAACCGTCCCATGATCCATCAGTATCACTACAGCTTCTAAGTGGTCAGTCAGAGGTAAGCTTTCAAACTGGTGTTTGTGCCTGTAGCCATGGGAATCTCACTAACATCAACAGATTTGTGCCATCATGTGTGCCTTTGAATGTTTGCCTCCCAGGTTCTTTACCCACCAAAACACGATTTTCCTTTGCGTGTAAGAGGGGTAGAGTTTTGCAGTGTCTGCACTGGAATCCCTGCAGCCAGATGCTAAAGCTAACATCATCAATAGAAATCCTTTGTTCATTTAATGGGGCTTGTACAGAGAATTGCTTAGAAGAAAAAAAATACCATTAAAGTTCATGGGAATTTAGAATGACTTAGTATTTCAGCATATAGCACTGTGCAAACAGTTGCTTAATGTGCTTGATTCTCCCTCGGTAAATGCCACCCATCAGCTGTGTGTACCTTGCAGCAGGGCAAAAGGAAACAATACCCGATGTCCTATTCCATGAAATAACTGCACTTACAGTAATAAAATAGGGATTTATAGAAACATCTACTTCAAACTGTTTTTAAAGCTTCTGAAATATATCTGGTGTAGTTTATTTTACCCCTGCAAACCTCTACAAATAAATGTACTCTGGCCATTAAGGCTTTACGAGTAAGAAAATGCAGAGGGTACCTGTACCAAAATACGTCAGGCTGTTAAACCACAACTAAAATCTCTTAAAAATTATAAATTAATCAGATGTTATGCACGTACATGAGTATAACAATGGAGCTTTATAAATGCTCTATTTGAGACCTACTCCTGCACATATAACAAGCTGAACAGAGGAATTCGGTCTCTTTGTATAAATTCAAGTGTCCCAAATAAGAGCAAATTTGGAAGAACAGCTAATTGAGGGGATACAGAAATGGAGCATCACTATGGTATTTTAAAATATGCTCCTGTATTGTGCTTTAAGTTCCGATCGTAAGGAAGTCAAACACTTCAGTTACATGCATAACTCTATGCACACAATTAGCTCCACAAAGCAGAGCTGAACAACAAACTACAGCAATTTATTTTGGTGTCAGCAGGATTAATTACATCCTTAAACTTAACTGCTGCCCTGTGTACTTAATACCACCTGCGCAGAAGAGCAGTTGCTACCAACACAGCACTACACGCTCACTGGCACAGTCCCTGTTCCCAGCTCCCTCAGATCCAGGGAGAAGGTATTCCAGTTCTTGTCTGAGCTGTACACAGATAAAATTAAAAGTTTTAGGAACCTGCAAAACAATACATCTTGCCCTTGTTACTGTGGATATATATTTCCAGCGCTCGCTATTGCAGCTGGCCTTCATATTTGTATATAATAAAGTAGAACGTTGAGAACAAGTATCCATGTAATTAGCACATCAATCATGTTGTTCTTCAATATAAATGAAGTATTAATTCACTTCTCCATAAGCTCCCTCACCATAACTAATACAAATTATTAATTAGCTAACCACAAGCAAAAAAAGAAAGCAGAAAACCCCTAGAAGTACACAAATTTCAGCAGCGGCTCAGACAACACCCATGGCCACGGTTGCGTACAGAGACATGGAGCATCCTGCACAACTCTTCGTCTCCTGCCAGTGCACAGGACGCTGTGAGCTGTGGTCCCCTCTGCTACACCACCACGAAGGAACCCCCATCTTTCTGTTACTGTGTCTTTACCGAGAGCTGAACATCCCTTTTTCTCAAGGGAAGCAAGAAAGAAATATGAAAGAAACGTTTCTAACATTTTCTTATGAGGGCCCTACGATAGTCTCCAGCAGGAATACCATGCAACCATCTTCCTAAAAGGCTTTCTGAAATTCTTCCCGCTGCCTCAGAGCATTGGGCTTCTCCCCAGGTAACACCACGGCCGCACCAACGCAAGGCAAGAAGCCTGGAAGGAGGTTACGGTGAAACCACCCCGGGAAGAGCAAGATGGGCACAGGCTATGTGTGCTACAACATTCCACTGATCCTGTGCTTAAATAGCTCACTCTCCCTAAGGACTTGTGAAGCTCCTATTTGCATAGCTGTTTCCTTCCCTTTCTTCTTATTCCAACTCAAAAAGTTGCTCTAAGAACGAGGTGAAGGCCTTCCTGTTAGAGGCACACCCACCCATGAAGCCTCTCCAAAATCAGAAAGGGGTAAACCGCAGAAAGTTGTTCGGGTGTTAGCTGCTCACTGCTCTCCCAGACAACAGTCTTTTCACTCTGCTTTTACAGTATATATTCCCAAAAACATCAACTCACCAAACACCATTTCTACGTTTCTTCTGGTGCGTGCTTCTCCCTGCACGTGCCATGTTTTTCCACGCAGCCTGCAGCAGGGAACTTGCCCAGCGTTTTTCCACGCCCCACCACCTGAGAGCTCAAATCTTGTTCTTCACATCTACGCTGTGCACACATACTTCACACGTGGATTGTTCACTGAGACTTATAGACAGAGGCAGCAGTAGAAGGCCATCCTGCCATTTTTTCCCCAGATTATGGAATGACCTTGTCTAGAGGTCATGAGAACCTCAAGAGAGTTACTATCCTACAGAGAACTGGATACCCTCTAAAACAATACAGCCCTTGTGGGCATTACAATTTTAAATGGCATTTTCTTCTGTTTGCAAAAAAGAATCATTTTCCTCTTTCTGTATGTGTTAGCAGCAAGTAAGATTGATTTCAGGAGGGGATTTGAAAAGCTAGCTCATGAGAAACAGCACTGCCTTCCCCACGGGATCAGAGTATCATCAACCCATCTAACTGCCCTGGTGCGTGGTGCCGTGGTTGCATAGCACATCCTATGGGTTTCAGACAGCGTGGGCACGTTTGTCATCCCACCCATCACAGCTTCTTCTACACTAAACTCTAAAAAATTACATTTTTTTAAAATTTTGCTAAGATTTTTAGCTCTTACAAAATTTTATGCCCACATTTGACTCAAAACACATAAAGGAAACATCTTTTATGTTACATCTGCCTCCTTACCAGCTACCATCCACTGAAGAGCAGCAGTGCACTAGTCACTAAGTCAAGGAGCCGTATTTTTATTCCTTTAAATCAAAAGGGCTTTGAGGAAGACCGCTGTCTGTTAATCGCTACTGTAGACTATGGCAAACAGGGTTAGAGTTCAAACCATTGACTGATCCCAAGAAGTAGATGTGGATCACCCCAGCACCCCCAGAGAGCTGTTACTAAAGTCACTGGACATCGATAGCTGCTGAAGGGCTCCAGTGCCATCCAGACAGCTGGACAGGGTCACCTTTTACAGGAAAAATGGACAAATTCAGATTACTGAGCAAGGCAATGGCATAAACACTGAGGGAAGGGAGGTGAAAATGTTGTTATTGATTTGGCCAACTGTCCTTTCAGTGTGATTTAGCCAAATATTCTTCCCAAACTTACTTACACTAGAAAGATGGCAAGTTGTAAAACGCTTTCCCTCAAGAAATGTTCCTCCAAAATAGCTGTTAAGACCCCTGTGGCTTTGAGTGTACAGGTACAGGATGGTTTGAGCACCTTTCCTAAACCCCTTCCTCCACCTTCTATCCGTCATGGCAGAGCCCTGGAGCAGGCTGTGGCCCACGACAAGCGTAGGTACATTTGGGACTGGAGGCCTTTTCTAAACACAGCCACGTGATTTCGTACAACCCACACAGGAAAGACATGATCGGTTTTGCCATTTTGTTCTACCGTCCTTGACGCTTAATTAAACAACTGTTTCTCTGCCTGACAGACGCAAGAGTTGTCCTGAGGTTAGACAAATGCTATTCCGACTCACCCAAGCTTCCTCCCCGTCGCATCTTCCCCCAAAACCAAACAAAACAAATGAGCATAGCTGAGGACACCGAGCACATCCAGGGGCACTGGAGAAATCAGCCAGCATCGTGTTACCGCTCCGTGCTCAACTCCGACTCGTACAGCTTCTACGCGGCACGCAGATACCTGCTGCGGAGAGGCCAGGATTCCGCGAGAAGGACAAGGAACGCTGTTACAGGAGCAGTGGTAAAAGGATCAGAGATCCTTACCCACCGTTGTAAAGGGAGAATTAACTGCAATTTTGATGTTGCGCGTTCATCAGGAACCCCATGCTGTATCCGATGTTCCTGCCAACCAGAAGCAAGGTAAAGCCAGTTCCCATGCTAGCCCGGTCCAACGAAGCTGGCGGAGGGGAAGAGGGGCCAACAGCAGCAGCACAGCGAGATGGGACGTTGGGAGGACAAAGGCACCAGAGCTGGCATCTGGGTGGGCAATGGGGGAAAGAAAGAACCTATGTGTGGAAGAAGGAACTGGGGAGGGAAAGGCAAAGGCACAAGTAGCAAGTTTTAGCTGTAACAAGGCTACAAGGCTGTGAGCCACGGTGCTGAAGTTTACAAACATCATAAATATATACCAGGAGGAAAGAATCAGTTGTCACAGGCTGGCAAGGCTCGCCTGGAGGCACCTCGCTTCTTTGTAGGTGTTGTGAAAGCACGAGGTGGCTGTGCCGACTCTCTGCCCCAAACCAAATCATTACGTGCAGTGTAACGCACAAGGAAGGTCCCGTCGCTGGAGTAAAGGAAGACAAGTAAAGAGGGGGTAGGAAATTCCCTTTCAAAGGGCCAAATTCCGTGAAAGCCATAACCCCACACGTACATCAGCAATCACCAGATGGCAGGATTTACTTACTAAACCAAACAGGACGCCCACACCTTTCAAAAGCAGTAAGGGAGCGGATCAACACACACGTTGCTCACCTGCCGCAGTTACTAGTGGGGGACAGAGGAGAGGCTAGAAAGGGACGGAGCAGTGATGCAGCAGTGCTATTTGGATCTGAACTCAGTACACTCTTTGAATTCCCGTTGAAGCACCCATAGTTCAGTAACATTATTCTATTGACCGTCTGGGTTTTTTTCCCCCCTCTCCCTGAAGGTTTCTACATCACACTTCCACAGAAAGAGCGAGGCAGAAAGACATAACACAAACCAGCTTCCAAACTACTTTTTCTGTTCTTTTCTTTTTTCTTTTTTTTCTTTACTTCTCAGATGTGTAAACAAAAAAATTCAGTAGTAGAACGCCTGACATTTTAACCTTGGGTTGGTTGCAAGAGATTCTGTAGGAGAACCTGATCCCGTTTTGCAAGTCAGGGCTCTTGTGCTGTCTGCCTTCAAATTACAAAATGATAAATGATCAAATGATGGGGGTTGGGGGGGTTGGTTGGTTTACAATTCCCTTTGAAGTGGAAAGGCTCAGCATAAAGAATTCCATGAATAAACAAATGCTGCCGTCTCCACCTGCCATTTTACTTTACAGATCACACGTTTTTCACATTTTCCCACGTCGTACTGGTTGAACGTGGAAGAAATATTGGATAAAAATCTAGAAAATTTTTCCTACCGTACCCCAAAGGGTGAGAAAAAAAGTTGCAAACCACCCTTTTCTCAGCAATTCTGATGCAGAAGCAGCAGCTACAACATACACATGGGAGAGCAGAAGACAAAGTACATTTCAAATACGGAATGAAATCTATATGCAATCAATGCATAAAGGACACAGATACTTGAGCAGAGGCTCTGCAAGATAAGCAATGTGAAAAGGGCATTTTTTACGATAAACAAAACTGACAGCTTTTTTTTTTTTTGTCAGAAAAGATTGAGGAAAAGGTAGGCCTAACAATGAAATCGGAAAGATGGAATCGTGTTTCACAGCAATTGACACAGGCGATAAACGATCACAGGAGGAGAAAAGAAACTCAATGAGAGATACAACAGAGTTTTCTCTCCTATATTCTGACACTGCTGTAATAGCTAATTACTCTGTTCAAATATTCTGTTACTTATACACATACACACACTATACAAGAAACAATCTGTTTTCTAGCAGCCTTGCGTGAATTCAAGCCAACCACTATCAACACCGTTCAGTTTAATCCACCAGAGTCAGACAAAGCAACCCAAAGACCAGCCCCCCTTTCCTGTTAGCTCTGCACTTGATTTTACATGTCCTACAGGGAGGGGAAACAAAAGATTACTTGTGCACATAATCTGTAGGGCAGCTCGTGAGAGTGGCACCGTAAGGACAAATGGTAAGTAAACAAAGGAATACTCTTAAAGTTGAAGTGCTTGTGTCAGAGAGAAAGAGAAGGAAGCGTAAAGTTTTGCATTCTGTAAGGAATGCTTTCTTCAGCAAGGTGCACGTGCACACGCGGGTTGTTTCCAGCCTGTAAAAGGTCTGTTTGGCATTTTTTTTCCCCCCATCATTTATTGATGCCTGACACAGGATCACTGACATACTTATGCCAGTGCTTGACAAAGGTGCCACAGAGATCCTGACACACAAACTCACTTCTACTACTAAGAGGAAACAGTTCAACTACACATGACAGGGAGAGTATTCCCTGCAGGCTGAAGATGAGGAAGATGATGGCCTTACTCCCGTGGGATGCAGGCGGCTTTGGAACCGCGCAGAGACAGCAGAACTCTGCAGGGCAGGAAAACTGATACGTCACACTAAATCTGGTACACTAGAGAGGTATGAACAGAGCGCATCCTCGTATTTCACACAGATTAGAATCAGTAGCTTCCGGCCAGCGCTCAGCGGTTTCTAGTGTCAGGCTTCTTGCACGGAACAGATAGTATTATCAATTTCTTGTTAATTTGTAATCTTTTAAAAAAATTCAATTGCAAGTTGGACAGGAGACACGTAACATACAGAAATTTGTGTTTTGCAATGATTCCACGATGCCTAGAGCTATGGGCTGGTGTCCTAAATATTCAATAAATATATAAAAAACTCAAATGCTTGAATGAATTTCCAGAGAACTTATTTCTGAGCTCTAACACAGTAAATTTTCATTAATTTCTTCCTCTAGGTTAATAGGAAACAAATTACATTTCAGAAAATGTTAATGGAATTTCCCCAGAGTTTCTCTCTTATGTACTAGCACCTGAAAATGCTTAAATATTAATAAAATATAGAAGTAGGCCGAGGCAATGGACAATTTATTCTACTGTAAGCAGAGTGCTTCGTAGGATGGATTGAAAACATGAACACAAATCAGATCTCTTAAGCTACCTGGAAGGTCTCGCAGGGGACCCAAGGTTTAGTAGGGAAGAACAAATGGTAACAGGTACAGAAGTAAGATCAGGCAGACTAGAGAAATAAGGTTTGGGGTGGTACAGCTATAGTAGAATAGGCAGAGAATATCACTGACAGCAAATCAAGAAGCCCAGAGGGTACCCATACTATACAGGCGTAACAGCACATCATTTCATGTTAACACTGAAGCGGGATATAGTTCTGTTCTTCCCTACAGAAGTGTATCTTAGGATAAACCCACTCTTGAGTCAGTCAATACTTCACCTTTCAAACCGAGTTATACGTGTTGTGATAATACTGTTCTGTATTTTTTACTTTTCCTGTTTTGACACATCCACCCACAGCAAAAATAGTTTCCATCAGACAGCTAAAATTAAACAGTAAAGCAGCTCTCTTCAGAGATACTTTGCGTTTTTTGACACTCTCTCTCAAATTTTAAAGCTCCTCATTTCCATTTCTTGTGCACAAGCAACAGTCAGAAGCAGAGCTGTTTCAACTGATTCACCCAATTCCCTTTTCCACTGCAAAACTCCAGAGGAAACTTTGCCCATCTACACACGGGTGGTAGGCTGACAAAAGGGTGTTTTTCTGCAGAGTATCAACAGCACAGGTTCCAGCAGCGCTTGGCGTGGCCAGTATGAGGAGTCTCCTCAAGTCCTCAGTGAACATAGGGAATTTTGTCTTCAATAGCACCTATTTGCAGCAGTCCTCCCTTTTTCCCTGGTGCTCCAAGAGCTAGAATTTCCTGTCGGGATCCCTAAGGGGCAGCACAACTCCACAAAAGTGCAATCCTGTATTCCAGTGACAATGCCAACGCACATTTTACAGGGATCACATTCCTTTCAATCTTCAAGTGCCAGGCAATTCCCAGCAAGATGCTGTTATGGCTCCCACAGGCACGGCACGGAACCCTCACTGTACACGCCAACACACCGTGCTGTTCCCAGCCCATGCTCCACGCAACAGCTTGCTACAACACAGCTTTGTGTGTATCCCCACGGCTTGCAGGGGCAGAAACTTCCCTTTACACGCAAAGCAAAGCTTGAGGGCTTTTAACACTTAAAGATGGAGAAGTTACTTTATAAATTCAGTGTCAACCCAGTCAACCATGCCCAGGGGGTGTGATGAGTTGTATAAAGTCCAGCTGGCATTGAGTTAGAAGTGGCATTCCTCTGGGGTTGGTAAGGAGGCTGATACCACCTACTGTCTCTATTCCTGGCCAGGATGATGGACCTGAACCCATCCTCAGCAGCCACACTGCAGTCAGCAGTCAATGTGCCGGAGGGTAGGGCTGTTGGTAAGAGGGAGCTGGGCAGGCTGGAAATATGTGCCAACAGAAATATCATGAAATTCAATAAAAGCACATGCAAATCTTGCATTTAGGATAGGAATTCTTTATAAAACACTGCAGAGGAGGTGTTGGACTGGCTAGTAAGCAGCTTTGGAGAAAAGGACTGAGATAAAGTCAGGGGGAGGTTGTAGTGAACGCAAATTGAACACGAGACAAATGCTTGGCCTTGTAGTGAAGCCACCAACCACATACATGGAGCACATGCCATGCTGGAGAGGCTGCAGCAGACTCAGACCCATAACAGTCCCGTTATCAGTCTTAATTCTCACCTTACACCTCGCAATTCCACTTCATCTGCATGTTATCTAAAAGGAGTAATCAACTTCTTATCATTTAGGAAAGACAATCCAGTAGGGTCAATGTTTGATCTTGCAGAATAGTACAAACAGAGTAAAGCAGAATATTTTGGAAAGTTTTCCACTAATTACAATGAGAATTCTCAGAGTCCAGTTCTCACTCTATTGCAAAGCAAAAGCTATTTCAATGATTTTAGAAATACCTGATGCCAGATTGGTACTCAGGCAACTAAAGAAAGGCTCCATCAATTCAAGAATTACTACCTACCAGAAACACAAAGCTCTGAATAACTTTCTGAGGATGTATACAATAATTTTGATCCAAGTGCTTTCTTGATAGCCAAACTATAGTGTCCCTTATGAGACAACTCAGAGCATTTCCTCCTCTGACTTAGAGCAATACACAGTACCGGACACGTACAGTACAGCTCTTTGCTTCCATTGGACATGCTCCATGCCTTCACGTTAGTCAGTGTATTGTCAATGACTCTGGCAGAGAAACTACGGCTTATCCCCCATGTTCAAATGGCATTTCTATCTCACTTCGAAACCTGCCTGTTGTTCTAAAACACGGATTTCATCTTGGTTCACAGTTGCCTGATGGATGGTTTGTCTCAAAGCAGAAAGAAATGAAGAAATGATGTCCCTTCTCCTGCTCCCATTTCACTTAGAGCAGGTCTTTAATGGTCTCCCAGCCATCACAAGGGAGGGTCTCACGTTGTCAAGTGATGCTCAACATGCAAAACTACTGGAGGGTGTGTGTGTGTGTATCTATTTATCAAGGTTTGCACACACAGGTTGGGTTTTTTTTCCCCTAAAAACCAGGATCAGTACTGTATACGTGCAACAAAACAAAGAGCAGAAAGCACAATTCTCCCTGGAGATTCATTTTCAAGGAATCTCAATTCCGACATCCTGGTTTCCCCAGCTAGCACCCACGTTTCAATAGCAAATTTAACGAAGGCAGAACAGTTCAAAGAGATGGGTCTGCAACCTTCTTTCAAATTCAAAGTAAGAAGTCACAATTAAATCAGTTCTAACAGAAAATCATTTTTACGGATG
Organism: Rhynochetos jubatus; assembly: GCA_027574665.1. Classification (NCBI taxonomy): domain Eukaryota; kingdom Metazoa; phylum Chordata; class Aves; order Eurypygiformes; family Rhynochetidae; genus Rhynochetos; species Rhynochetos jubatus. Next base: position 5,374,337 of record CM050654.1, on the reverse strand, counting down.
TAGAAAACAAAAGTATTTTAATGTGTGTGTCCTTTCTGTACGGTCTGCAAAGAGAATCCATAGAAGAGAAAGGTATTTTGGGACAGAACGTATTAGTGCAGTTTACAAATGCCAATGAAACTACTGAAAAAACCAGTCAGCATGGCACATTTGAAAGAAACTGTCATTTCAGCAAGAGGAAACTACTGCCTTACTATTTATACTTAAATTCACTTCCCTTTATGCTAGGGTATTTTCTGCCTTCATAATACTGACACATAAATGACACGCTATTTTTTTCCCCAATCTAAAATAACAAGGTACTGGATTGTGCAACTAATGTAAAAAACCCACACTTCCTTACAGCTGAAAAGAAAACCACGTATTTGGAAGTTTCATGTCTACAAATGTTAACATTTCTTACCCCAACTTCTTGAAATAAATGATGGATTACAAATGCTAAACTCTGTTTTACTACTCTCCAGGCTTTCTGAGGTACGTTAAATTTGCAAATAAAAAACTTACTGAAAGGTCAGCATACCCCGTCATAAAAGAAGATAACCTGCAAGATAGAATTATAAAGTGAAAAAATTCCATGAAAAGAAGAACGGATGGAGTATGGAAACGTACCTGTCGCGTACGCTGTACCGTCTCGGCAAGCAAGGAACTAACAGGCTTCCATTAAAACTTGCACAGGGCTGCTTAGGTTTGAAAAGACATTCCATGGCTTTCACCCACCACCCTTACAATAGCGTATCTGAGCCTTGGCTAAATCTAAATCACAATCTTTGGACAGAAACGCGTGAGTCATCTCAAATCACTAAAATAATGCAGGGTGTGAAATTCCGCCTCAGCTGACAACCACAGCAACACCTCCCACTGACTTCACTGGAATCAGGATTTCACTTCAATTGCTTCTGGTTAGGGACTGGGTAGTCCTGATTTTTTAAAACTTTGAATTAAAACCTAATCCTTTAAGAACCTGATCCATACAGGTGATGATTTTGTTCTTACAAATATTTATTAGCACAAATCTTCCTGCTCACACGGATAATCCTATCAGGTTCAAAACCAGAAACAAATATTATGCTGCACTAAGGTTTTTACAGAGGAAAGCAAAGGTGGCCACAGATACTGATGGATGTAATGAAATCAGGCAGAGCTTGGAGAAAACAAAAGAGCAGAAGGCTAAAGTGCTGAAGGAAAGAGATGAAAGCCTGAAATCACTGAAGAATGGCTGACATAGCCCCAAGAGTGGGAGAAAAGGGCAATTCTGTCAGCAATTTGTTCTTTAGACAACAAATTGGGAGGGTATGAAAGAGATGAAGGGAAGCCAGGACGGGGATGCTTATAATTTGGGCAAACGTGAGTACTGAAGACCCCTAAACGTTGACAAACATCAGCAAACTTTCTTCAATACAGAGGAGAGAGGACAGTCTGAGTGGAAAACAATAAGGAACACATGATACCAAGGTTGGGAATAAATGTGGAGAGTAATGCAAGCTTAATTTTTTCCAAAAGACAAGTGCAAGTTTACATTTAATCTACTGAACACAATTAATCATTTCCTGATAGCTACAGGCTCTTTATCTGGGTCTATAAGAACTTAAACAATGCACTTCAAAATGCCAGTACTGCAAGGAGAAATCTTGACCTGGTAGGAGCAAAGGCATGTACTGTAAATTATACCTCTAATTTCTCGAGTTTCGAACAGTCATTAAACCCCCTGACACGCTAGTAGGGTTCTGGCGATGCGTATGACAAAGCACAAGACAAAAATGCATACAAATCCTGTTCCAAGGTCCTGCATTTCCACAGGGCAGATAGCAAGGAGATGCACATGGAAGAATAGAGATGTTTTAAGTGAATTAAGGTATGTCCTATAGATAATATTTCAGAGGGAATCTCAGAAACGAACTAACTAAATAAAAAGGGACAGGGCTCAATGAGACCCAATGTTTGGTTACCAAGAGAAATGCCAGGTTATATGTTCAATACACTTCGAGGAAAAGGTGAAAATTACCAAAAGATGCAGCTGAGACTCTCTATGCTTAAATCCTAGTCTAATATAAAGATAACAAGGAAAGTAAGACTTTTCAGTGAATGCTTAATCATTGCAGTCAATCAGGTTAAAATTGGAGTCTTGTTTTTCTCCCCTGTGTCTCCTAAGTATCTTGCTAGATGCAATTATCAGCTAGTTACTAACAGCACTTTAACCAGCTGTCAAAATGGGGATTGTTGGGTTGTTTTTGGTTTTTTTTTTAACATTCTGGAAAAGAACGCAGGCATTCTTGTTATACTGTGTACAAGCACCATCACACACAAGTATCACAGGAGAGGGGAAAAGCTAAGACCCTGAGCCCTCTGGATGACCAGATCAATTCCACATCTACTTCCTGATGGCACCCACCTGGGACAAAAAGGTGCCCACAGGTGTATGCAAACCAGCAGGCACTGAACCACTAATGGATCGATGGGCTGAGGCCACTGTATGAGGTTCAACAATGCCAAGTGCTGGGTCCTACACTTGGGCCGCAAACAACCCCCTGCAATGCTACAGGCTGGGGACGAGGGGCTGGAAGGCTGCCCAGCAGGAAAGGACCTGGGGGTGTTGGTCGACAGCAGCTGAATATGAGCCAGCTGTGTGCCCAGGAAGGCCAATGGCATCCTGACCTGCATTAGGGACAGTGTGGCCAGCAGGGCCAGGGCAGGGATTGTCCCCTGTACTGGTGAGGCCACACCTCGAATCCTGGGGTCAGTTCTGGGCCCCTCACTGCAAGAAAGACACTGAGGGGCTGGAGCGTGTCCAGAGAAGGGAACAGAGCTGGGGAAGGGTCTGGAGCACAAGTCCTGGGAAGAGCAGCTGAGGGAGCCCTGTTCTACGCAGTTTCTGGTATTCTCAGTCGAGCATCTTCCAATGAGCACCACACGCAAAAATACGATAGATGCACGTTTATTTTGATGAGAATGCTAGGAATTAAGAAGGAAAAATGTGTAATCTAGAGGAAGTGTCAAGGCTAGAAGAGATACACCTAAGCTACAGCTGTCATGGAATGTGCTGTGGTGGGCACTGCTGTCCGTATGTCCATAGACAATTGCCAGGACAGGTTTCCACAGTCCTGCAACAAGACCCTTGGAAAACCACTTCATGGGTAAAATAATGCATCATAAGCATTATTTTTAGAATTATTTGGGACTAGACTCCTGGGGAAGACACAACGCTCTTCCCTTTCGCTGCAGTACAGTTGCAATCACAGAACTCGTAAGTGGCAAAGGGTGAGAATGAGGAACAGCAGGATGGGAAGGAGAGACGGGCACTGGTTGCTTAAAAAGCACAGAGTAGGTCCTCTCAGTAGGAGCTGCCCATCTTCCCTGTGATACCTGAGGTTATTCAAGGGGCTGCAGAGCTACTACTTGGGCATGTAGTTTTACTGTGGGACTGCTAATCAGATCCTCTGAGCTTCAGTTTCTCCACCTGTAAAATAGTAATTGTAACTGTGTCTAGTTTTTTAAAGCTCCTTGAGCTCAGTGCTGGGGGCTAGGAAAGTTAAGTGAAATCTGGGTCTCAACCATGTTGTCCTGAAACAAACATATATATTATATATATATATTAAATATATATTAAAGCCTACAGTGTTTGTACCTTCTCCCTTAGAGTGTAAACTTATTGTTGAAATCTTGTTATTCCAAATTGACTTTGCAAGTACACAATTTAACAGCCAATTCTTCTTTGTATATCCACAGGGCACAAGAGATAATCTCAAAGCAAAACCTTTGAAGGAGGCTTATTAAGATTTTACATATTCTGACTACTAATAAGCTAATGAGGGGAAGAAAAAAAAAAGATAATTTAAATAAAGTCTTTCTATAGCAATAAAAACGCCCAAAGAAACCAACATTACATTCATCACGATGCAACAACAGCTATACGCTGGGATGAATATGGCTTGGAGGCTCACACATTTATAAGGTTGCGTGTCGATTCAGAAAGGACTTCTGAATGTAATCTCCTTCCCACAATATAGGCAGAGATACAGTTTTGCTTAGAGCCAAACTGTCATAAAATAGTTCATCCTAACACAGAACCATTTGGCAACAGAATTATGGTATGTTACATGCCACGGAAATACAAAAGAGTATAATCATCTCACCAGGAGACTGCTGAACCAATTTTAAATTTTACACCTGAACTGTCTGGATTTAATTGGAGTGTTGTAGTATCTCAATGTTGTTCCTAATAACAATACCACCAGTAAACAGATATTGATATTAAAGGACCTGGAAAAACCCTACTATTTACTGCTCCTAACTAATCACAACGCAGAGACGTGCACATGCTATTCCATCAGGATGCGAGAGGTAACAACTTTGACTAACTCAGAGGCAGCAATCAGTTACTGCTCACTCGTACGCAGAATATCACAGGCCTGAGTTTCTTCCCGACTTTACACTGTTCTTTTCTGAGGAGCTAAAATACATTAGTGCTTTTCATGAAGTTACCAACCAACTCCTCATAAAGTAATTACCATCTCACCACCTCTTTGGTGCTTTCAGCAATATTTACCTTCCGAAATGCACATTTCAAAAGCTGACTGGTGTTGAGAGGCGACACTTGTGAAGCAGCCATCCTGAAATACCAGTTTGATTTGCAAAACCCAACTTTCAAATCCTCTCCCTGTTGTTACTACCTCAAACCGAACATTAATCATCAGCTTTAAAAAGAAAATATTACATTCATCTAAACAAAGCACTATTTTGTAAATAATTAATAAGGAAATTAATAGTACAGGGCAAAGAGTACCAGGAGCAAAGAGCTGCCTTATTTATTTGCCTTAAAACCCATCCACCTTTCAATCAAAATGTAAGTATGAATATCATGCCATTAGCTCAATAATACTTAGGGTAATATTTGTACTGAGCCTCTGAATCTGCCACTGTAAACATGGCTCTTCCTAAACCTGCAACTATCTGAATATGCCTCGTGCTTACCCGGTTAATAAACCTCCTCTTGATAAACCTGATTCCAGAGCTCTTATTAGGTCTTTGTAACACAGTGTCGAGCATTTCCTTTAGTCAGGATTCAGATGAATGGAATCATCTAGAAGCCAATTGTGCCTACCTAAAAAAACCCAGGTCCAATCTCCCCTTTTTCCAAGGGTTTTTATGTCTAAATGATTAATGTGAAAGGAATCCTTTAAAATCAGCATAATTTATTGCTATTTTTTAACACTGCCTTGATTAACTTTACCATAGCTGACACTGTTCATCTGTCAATAATATAATATTAACAACACTGGATGCCGTGTAATTAAAAAGAAAAGAAACACCTGCTGTAATATCAGAATATCGCTGGCTGTGCAGCAGAATTTCAATGTGCTCATCACACAAAGTCTGTAAGGTCAGTGTTATATAAGATGGCCTTTAAGTTCCTTAGCCAGTCATGACAACTGCAATTAAATATTCACTTAACACAGCCCTGAAGTTTCTCTAGTTGTTTAACCAAAGCAGTACAAACACATCCCCTTTTTGCAGACAAGTTCTTATCCTGAATAACCATTGATTCTTGAATACTAAGATTTTCATGGGGTGTGGGTTTTTTTAATCTAGAATGCCATAACAGAGCCAAGGTCAGAAAGCCCCATCACACGTCTGGATGCCATTGTGACTTTCTTACATGAAAAACACTATTGCAAAGATCCCACCGCAGATGGCTTCAGGCTGAGGCAGAGCAAAGCTGTCTTCAGGGTCAGGTTGGATGAGGCTTGGAGCAACCTGGTCCAGTGGAGGGTGTCCCTGCCCACGGCAGGGCAGTTGGAACTAGATGAGCTTTAAGGTCCCTTCCAACCCAAACCATTCCATGATTCTATAAGGCCCTTTTTGTCTGGATAAGCTGCTTCTTGTCTCGTTTCACATAGAGATGATACCACTAGAAAACAGAGAGGAACAGCACAAGGGAGCCTCAAGTCAAGCAGAAACGGTGACACGACAGAAAGAAAAAGTCTTCTGGTTTAAGGGAAAAACCTGGGGAGATGTTTGAGGGAAGTTCCTTGGCCTTTTATATAGACGTAAAGACAATTTTCTGTGGAAACTGTGAGTGCTTCCAAATCTGAACATTATCTACTCACCTTAAAACCTCATTCCAGCCAACATTTACACAGTAACAGCTTGGAGGAAACAAGCAAACATGAAAATGCAAATTAAAGCTAGTGAGATCTGAGTAAATGGGTAAAGCCAAAGCAAAATAATGTTATCCTCCTCTAGCATAAAAAAAATACACTATATCCCCAAAGAATCAAATCATGCACTCCTGCAGAAAACAGATAAATAAATAGTGAGACAATATAGAAATATTCTGAATTAATATTCCACTCAGCTCTCACCCTTACCTAGGAGAGTCAAGATGCCTGTTTTCCAAAGGATGTCAAATTAAAAAAACTCTCACAGGTAACAATCAACTTTTCACTTGCATTTCAATATGCAGGGAGAGAACCAGGCTGTTTCTTTTTTTTGTGGAGAGCATGTTCTGGATTTCTTAGTGATAATGGCTGACAAATTTTAGTTAGACAAGCTACAATAAACTTTCAGGAAAACTGCAATATGCTACGTATTTGCACCGAAAAAATCTAAATTTTGTTCCTCTAGGTTTTAAATAAAAATAATTACAATAATTTATTGCTGAATGTAAAACCTTTGTACCATCTGTACTGCAACATACCCTGAAATTAATATGAAACCTACTTTCACCTTTCCCTTCAACCTGCCCTTCTCATTTAAAAAGCAAAGATAGTGTTGCAAATCCATCCTAATAATGACAAGTTAATGATCATATCAAGAATCCCATCTTTGGCCCGCATATCATCGACTTTGTGCAGATCACAAGATAAATTAACACGCACAGTTGGCAGTTTCTTATCTATCATCCTGCTTCTGAATACATCTAATTCTAGTTTTTAAGACCAAATTCTGCTGCACTACTTTTGCCACAAAGGAATATAAATTGAAGGAGATGAAAAGGGCAACAATTTGACTATTGCATAGCTGCTACCAATTCACCAGCTTGTTAGTCCCATTTACAAAGGAGCATTAAGAGAGAGACAAAAATTAGGGTAAGGTTCTGGCGATGACAGACACCTCCTTTCTTCCTTTCTGATGCAAATGAAGGCAACAAACAGTATCTTCAGGACCTGCCAAAATCAGTCCTCAATCAAGTCAACTAATAATTTGCTTATATATGAAAAGCAATAGTTACAACTATTGCTAGTATAGGAGTAATATATACTATTGTCCTATTGCTAGTTGCAGGCAGTAACAAAATTATTCTAGGCAGAGCAACTCCGTTCTTGGAATAAGTCCTTGGCTTGCGTACAAACACTTAGATCTCCTTGATTGAATTATAAAAACACCAATACCACTCTCTAGCTCTGAAAGGTGTTTCTACTGCTTTCATGCTGCTGGAGGAATGCCTCATCAGGTGCTCTGAGGCATACCAATTGCTACGCGTTGCAGCAAATGGACCTTGTTCAAAACCTGCAACTAAAAGAAAAGCTCTAGAAGAGAATGGAAGAATTTAGCTTTGATCAAAGCCTTGACAGGCTTTGTCATCTTTAACATGGCCATTCAGGAGAGCAGAGCTTTACGTGGTGCTCATCCTAATATTCATATATGCATACCCAGCACACACCTACGGCCTCTGTATACTGTGACACCTTTCTCATTTTTTCCCCTTGCAATTTCAGTTTTAATTCCCACACTTGTTCTTTTCTAATAAGAGAACGTAATCTGCTTCTCAATTATGTTTTTCCTTTTATAGAGGGGTATTATTACAGTTCTCTCTCCCGAAAGAGAACACACGCATTACCTGGTGTGGCTCTTTACCCAGAGTACAGGCTACAATGGCACTAACCAGAGTCAGCAGAAGCAGTCCACCAGAAGTATATGACCTCTTCTCAGATGGGGAGGAGCCAGTTAAGGCTTCTACTTTGTCCCCTGCTTTTCTTGAAAAGAAATACATCACCACTTAAAATCCCAGTCCCTTCTTCCTTGCCACGATGGTTCTCAGTTTCTACTTGGGCCCCAGCATTCATGCTGAGGAACACTTGTGGCCGTAGGTACCTTTTACACCAGGAATTCTTTTCTTCTTTTCTAACTTTGTATAGCATTTTTGGCTTTTTCAGGAAGTTTCAGAAAATGGTATGTTTCTATTCTGACATTTTTAGGGAAACAATATGCATGAAAACTACACATACTCATAATGATACAAAAAGTAATCTAAAACCCTCCGTGAAAATATTCTTTAGCCAAGACTAGAGGAAGCCTGTTATGTGCTGACCTTCACCGATATCCTTTTAAAATCTCCAAATGGTTCCAGCTGCCATGGTTTCTTTTACGGGTCAACAACCCTTTTTGATTAAGCGTTAAAAGAATTACTTTTGGAAGGCAGTATTTCTCCAAGGTGTGTTAATTTAAATGAAGATTTGAGTTTCCGTCTTTTAAAGGCTTGTTATTTTCTACATCCATTCTCTGAACTTAGAACAGAAGATCCCTTTAACGCCTTTAATCTTCTTGTTAGCCATTCCCATCTGTCCGTCCAAGAATCTTGCGGAGTACCAAGCAGCACAGTTGGCAATTTGAAAGCAACCTGTAATCATTAGTTTCAAAGTCACATTTTAAGATCTTCAGCTTTAGCGAAAAAACAGCTTTTCTCCCTTGATTTTTGAAACTAATTCTGACACCACTGGAAACTGCCATTATACTAAAGGCATTAAAAAAGTCACAATTCAATTACTGGTGTGCGTTAACGGAGATGCTCGCCCAAACAGAAGCCTCAGATAGGGGCGAGTGTCTGAAGGGAGCACACCCCCATGAGGAACGTAAGGACGGAGTATGTGACAGAGGCGAACTCAAATAAACAAAGCAGCACAAACTTTTCCTGTTACTTATCTTAGAGGTTAATAACATAGATATAGGCACTAAGAACTGAGCTGGCAGGATGACTGCATCCTCTGGCTTTGCTTTCCTGCTGTTTAGAGCATCCTCATCTGCGCTACAGAGATCTGTGAAGCTGAACTGAGGGAAGGACTCTGTTTAATCCAGCAAACAACACAGGATGACATAAAATGGAATTTCCTAATTAAAGAGCAGTTGAACCAGTTCAACCCACAGCCAGAAGGCCTCTGGCACCAGGAGAGCTCCTGTCCTGGAAGAAATCCCAGGTGAGCTAATGAGCGCGTTCAGGGCTGGCGGAAGGACGCAGCACAGCAGTACTTCTTTGCAACACGAGGGAGCACTTGGTTCTGTCTTCCTCTTAGACGACAAATCCAGGCAGCGAAGTATACAAGAAAAAAGAAAATGCAAGCATGTATAACGCACACCGCACGAGTATATAGAGCTCACGTGCTACACATGCAGCAGGAGCTTATATTATGTTGTTTCGGCGTAAGAACCTGCACCCTACTGATTCTTATACCAAAACCAATGAGCTAATGATGCTTTGTCTTGATGCTTTCTTAACAAACTAATAACTAGGTGAAGTGCTCTACCAACTACGTTGTTCCAACACAGCAGCAAGTAGCTTGTCAACAGACAAATCACCAACAATGAGCAAAGTTTTGCCTTCACATATTTCTCTACTGCCTCAAAATCATCGAGCTATCAAAGACCAAACCTTGCAAAGAGGTAAAAGTTCCAAGTGAATCAGGCAGCCAGTTGCAGTTTGGCTTTTGACAAGCCAGGACAAACTCTGGGATGGTTTACAAACAACACCCAACTGTATGAACACACTTGAAAATACTATTTACCATGTCTGTGATGCTTATCTAACAACTACTTGTCTTTCAGTCTGAGACTCCGAGTGACAGTAAAACTGAAATATCTTAAATGCATCTTTTTCGTCCCCAGGATTTCTCAAAAGCTGTTGAGTATGTTGCATGAAATGAACAAATAGCATCTTCAATTTATTTAACTAGCCATTAAAGAAACTTAAGTAAAAAAACAGGCACAGAAATACAAAATCAGAGTAACAATTACACAAGGCTCAAGAAATTACATCAGAAAGTAAGAGCTGCTTGCTAATGGGACTCTTGGCTTTGACTACTACATCCTGAAGCAGTTGGTGGAAACACTGAGAAATCGGAATGATAACAGTGCTACTTCAAACACACCTCTAGAGAACTAATTGTGAAAGTACAAATAATGCTGATAGAACCTCTCTTTAGAGAAACTTACTGGAAGCCCAAACAGCTGTTGCCCTTAAAAAAAAAAAAAAAGATTTTTCCTTCACAGAGATAGACTGCAATATTCAGAACTGCATAAATTAAATTACAAAATTAATTGAAGTACAAATGCAAATGAAGGAGTCATATGCCGATACAGTTATTAGCAATTTGCAAAGCTTCCTTGGTGAGCTATATACACTGAAGAAACATGTTCTTTGCCTTGTAATTCTGCTGAAACTTAATAAGATTTGTCTTCTATGTAGACTTTGTAGAATTTAATCAGTTGCTAAGTAATAAAACAGATAACTCTTTTTTTCCCTGTAGAATCACAGAAAGGTAGGACCAGAGGTCTCTAGTCCAGGCTCCTGCTTGAAGTGGGACTATCACCTACACTAGATCAAATCATCCCTGGCTTTCTCTAGTCAGATCTTGGAATCCCCCAAGAATGGCTTTTCCACCTCCTAGAGTACTGATTTCTGGGCTGCACGATCATCCTGGTGACACAGTGCATGTCCAGTCTGCACCTCCTAAGCTACATCTTGTGGCCACAGTCACATTTTATCATCTGTCACTAGCAGAAAGAGTTTGGCTCCATCTTGTCACCCTCCCTAGGGTAGTTGTAGCTCAACTGAAGTCCCTCTTCAGTCTCCATTTTGTGGACAACTAAGTAAGTCTGACTCCCTCAAGCTCTTACCCCAGATTGTGTGCCTTACAACACAACTCATTTTGGTAGACCCTTTCTGGTTTCTCATAACCCATTTGGACATGGGAGGCCTAAAACTGGCCTAGTTTTTCAGGTGTGGCCACACCAGCACCAAGCGAAAGGAGGACAACTGCTTCCCTTGTATCTGCTGGCCACGGTCCGCCCAGCACAGCCCAGTGTGCTGTTTTCCTTCTCTGGGATGATAGCACAAGGCTGGCTCATATTCAGTTGAGTCTTTGCCAGCAGGGCTATGACTGAGCTGGCTTCCAGCCTGTACTGATGTGTGGGGTTATTTACCCCAGGACAGAATTTCAATCTTGACAGATGCATCTCCAGGTTTTGTTGTTGTTTCCCCCTGCTCCTATCAGGTTTTTCTCTAGCTCCACTCTCCCATGCCATTCCCTCCTGCCTTATTTTCAAGAGCTTCAATTGCAAATGCAAAGCAGAGGAACTTTGCACACCCAGACAGATGATGAAAACGCATCAAGCCAGGCAAGGAATTAGTTTGTATCTTCAAGGATCTGAGCACTGGGTTATCTGACTACATAAAAGTGAGAGTTAGTATATATTCATCATATAAGGAAGCTGTCACTGATCACTTTGGTAACTTCTTCCCCCTGCCTAAGCCAGTAATGAAACACAGACTGATGGGAGTCAGTGAATGCTTTTTACTGACTACTTCTACTGTGTATTCTTCCCAAGACCCCTCGCTCTACAGAAACCGTGTATAAAAATATAATAATAAACCAGTTTATTTTGCTAATATTTCAACTGATTAAAAACTGATTTTAGCCTTCCTAAAAGATGCCTACAAGGGTATTTAGGATAACAAGGCAGAAATCTAAAGGTGGGATATTTAAAAAAAAAAAGAAAAGAAGTTCTGGATGTCTTACTTCATGGGTTTTGAACTTTTCATTTCAGAATCCAAAATGAAAAGTGCAATAAGCACCACAAAGCCTGTGAGACTGAAGCCATCATTCTGTGGCCTGAGCACAGATTTTACTTTGTAATTTCATACACGGTTTGCAACTTGCTGCAGAGGTTCCACACTATTCTCGGTTCATGTTCTTAGCATAAAAGAAATAAATTCTGTCAGTTACCTGCATTTCCATCACCGTATCTGGATGAAGGAGTATTAAGAGTGAGCTTGAGAGAAAAGTGATGAATTTTTGTAAGACACTAGGATCAGTGATCATCTTCACTAAGCAAAGCAGATAGGTCAGGAATACGTCCTGAAATATGGTTAAAAAAAGGCCAATCTTGCATTCAAGCTGCAATTCACCTTTGATAGCATACGACTAATTGCTCACATAAGGAACTCGAGCCATTTGATGCTGTGCAGGTTCCAGTACACAAACACAATGTATTAATGGCCTTTATAGCTGTACGTCAGGAGGAGCTGTCCGGAACAGCGGAGCTCAGAGGTACGCAAACAGGCTGTGACCCTCCTTGGCACCCGCCAGATCCCAGGTTCTCCAGGGGACCTGCATTAAGTCTTTCTGACAGTCAAGAATTTTAAGATTCCAAAAAGATACCGATGCCCATATTAGCATCTACCAGAAGCGCATGATTTATATGGAGAAGAGCTGAAAAGTAGGGAACATTTTGGTGATTCTCACAACCCCAGTTTTTCTGACCCTCCCTTCAATAGAAAGATTTCCCTGTCAGCTTTCTGATTACCCGGTTATGGAGACTGGGCCGAGTTCCTTAGCAATACTGTCTTCACACTCATACTGACTCCGGGAGTCAATGTCTGGGGTCAGGACAGCTCTGGCTCATGCCAGTGTTCTATACTCTAGCACTATCGTACTGTATGAAAACATATCGACAATATTTATGACTGCAGCATTGACTACAGAGTTCATTTACCAGTCTCGGTGGGAAAGTGGGATAGGTTTTGATGTCTTCTACAGACCCTTGAAAGTCAAGTGATCTTACTACCCATGTAAATACTCCTCGGGTCACTGAAAATTTCCTCGGCTAAAAAAGCTTTCTGCTCAGCTGATCTGTCACTACAACGTCATTCCTCCACTACGGAAGGGTAAGACAAACTGCTTTTTGAACCTGGAGAGTCCTCCATTGATGATCAGGTAACATAATTAATAGTCCTCTCACTGTTATTACATGTTGGAGGTTTTGTTTGGGGATTTTTCCCCAGTTTTAGTGCTTCTGCTTTCTGCAGTTTTATTAGATGCATAATCCCTTCTCTCTCTACCTCGCTCCAGACAGTACAGATAGTGTATAACCTGTAACAGCCACATTTTGAACATAAGCATTGACATTTGCAGTGTCGAGAAAGCTGCTTCCAGTTGCGATATCCCCTCTCAAGGCAAGAGGGTTCTGAAGGAAAATGATCAAATTCACATAGTGGAAGGGACCTCTAGAGATCATCTAGCCCAACCCCCTGACAGAGCAGGATCCCCTAGAGCAGATCACACAGGAACAAGTCCAGGCAGCTTTGGAAAGTCTCCAGGGAAGGAGACTCCCCCCTCTCTGGGCAGCCTGTCCCAGGGCTCTGTCACCCTCACAGGGAAGAAGGGTTTCCTCATGTTCAGGTTGAACCTTCTGTTTCCCAGTTGATGGCCACTGCCCCTCGTCCTGTCACGGGACACCCCTGAGCAGAGCCTGGCCCCATCCTCCTGACACCCACCCTGTAGATATTGATCAGCATTGATAAGATCCCCCTCAGCCTCCTCTTCTCCCAGCTGAACAGCCCCAGCTCTCTCAGCCTTTCCTCAGATGGAAGGTGCTCCAGGCCTTTCATCATCTCAGTGGCCCTGGCTGGACCCTCCCCAGTAGTTCCTTGTCCTATAAATGTTCCTATAGCTCCTCCTTTTCTTTGGATTTAAAGACTCACATTACACATGCCGTTTTATAGCAAAGAGTAGAACTGCGGAGGCTCATCCATTTCCGATGAAGAAAAGGCTTACCATGCAGTTACTGCACTCATCTGCACCGCAGAAATGGACTACTGGGCTAACAAATGAGGCCTTCCTTTACAACATTTGGGCACCATTCCAGCTTGCTTGCTCTAGTCGCCCCATCAAGCCACCCATCATTTGAAAACATAATGCTGCCTTCCAAGAAGTCACACCTTCCCTTGCGTTTTCAGAAAAGCTGATAAGGGGATGTTACAAATCTCATCAAGAGGAACACTGTATATGTGTGTGATGCTATAATCTAGGGGTTGCAATAAATAAAAGTAGCAAAACATGTACTATTCTTTGCCTTTCACCCAGCCATGCTAAGCAGCAGACTCCCACACCAACAGCTGTAGCACTAAAAACATACCACAACAAGAAAACAAGATCAACGTGTACCTGATGCAACACAGAGGTCAGAAGAACTAACTAAAATGGTAAAAGAGTCTATAAATATCCTTTAACTACGATACTGCCATTTATTGTACAATTATTTTAAGCACCGCTGGGAAAATTTAATAATATCCTACAGAACAACAACAGTAAACCAGACATTTTGAACATTAAACTGTCTGCAACATTCATTGTGTGATCTTGGTATTATGATACAGTAGAAAAATACTTCAGTTTTTGTTTAGTACTTTTCAGGGTGATAACATAAACACCGTAAAAGGAAGATCCAGTGAGAAATCAATTTCCATATGCAATTTGCTGCAGTGAGATCACCACAGTACAACACATCCATTAACAACAGAAAGCTATTCGTGTATTCCCAACGACAAAACATTCCCCAGCAAAATCAGCTGGGACATCTGCAAGGTTCTGAAGCAGGGCTTCACACAATCAAGAGCCGTCATTTGCATTTACTAGAAATAAAGGCATCCTTGCCTCACTTTGATGTGCTAAGTGAGAAGTTAACAAGATAGTCACTTCAAAGATACCTTATTTCACTGAAGGACCTTCAATTATGCTACCAACTGGACAAGGATTCCTCTTCCCAGCAGTCTCCGGTTATTGGGTGGCACCCTTACTAAGCCATCTCTGCTCCCCAAACCCACAATCCCTTTGTGTGTGTGGGGGGGGTGGTAAACTACAAAGGGTAAGAAAAACATGTTGCCCATGGAAGTCATCCTGTAATTCATTTTTGTTCCTCCTCTAGTTAACGCAGTCTTTTTGATCTCTGTGTTTCTGTAGAGAATAAACCACCTTATTTTACCCAACGCTGCTGCAGTTTATTTCATATCTGCACGTTCTAGTTAAAGCTCATGAGGTCCAGTAATTTTGGCCTTACGAGCTAACGGAAGAGCATAGGAGTCAGGTCCTGCTACATCTTTTAGACAAGTGATGTTTTTTCCCCGTGGTCAGCGAAGCCAAGGAAACCAATGGTCTAGTTCTAAGGAGCCTTTTATAGAAAGTCACAAGAAAACGCAATCCGTACGTGCTATTCAGCAATCCGGATAGGCATAAATTCTACAGGCACTGCCATGGGGACTGAAAGTTTTAAGGAGCCTTTACGACAAAGAAGGGTTAAAATTCATTGTTTTCAATTCTGTAATCTGCACGATTGTAATTCATTTTTTATGTCAGAAGTCTTGACATGTAATAATTATATTTCATAACAGTTAAAATAATATATGCGGTGAGATCAAAGACGTTTTATGGATTAGTGCTATTCACAATCCTTTATCCTGCGCCCTTCCAGTTACAAAGTACTATCTTTACATAATCATTCCCCAATCCACTATTTCTCACCCGTACATGCAGCCAGACCTCACGATGCTGTCACCTGAATTAACTGCACTAGCAACATCGGATTCTTCCCTCCCACAGCAAGCTGGTGTCTGGAGAGGTCACCTTAGACTATAAAAATTTAAGCTATCCTATGGCCATGAGCCCACGACATACTAGTGACATGTGGCTGTGTCCTCAGCGAGCAGGACCACTAGCCACATCCTGAGAGCCACAGTACTGCTTTAGGCAGTTTATCCAACATGGCATCATAAAAAGAAAATGTATTTTTCACTCCCTGGAAACTCAGAAACAGTACATTTATAACAACTGTAATCTGCTCAAATAAGAAAGAAAAACAACAAAAAATAAAGAGAGGGAGAATGAAGTCACCCCAAAACAAACGACTACTCTATACACAGAAAACCACCGCAGTACTGGAGAACTACAGAGACTGATACATAAACCCCACAATATCCGTCATGACCATTCACCTGTGCTTTCAAACCTACAAACTTCTATGTTCCCATGAGTCTGACTCTTTTATAACAGCCTCAAAAACCAAAAAGCCGCCCAGCGACGTTAATGACACCATGCACAGCCCCAGCTGCCCCGCTCCCAATTTGATGAGGTGCCCTACAATGAAACAGTTCTGTAAAAGTAAAAGCAGAGTTATACAACTGCTCCCTAAGGGATAAACACACAGGGGTGACATTAATCTAGCTTCTTAATTTGTGAAGAACACATTTTTAAAAGCTGTCTCTGAAAGGTCTTCATTCGTAAAAACCCCAGATGCCTAGCTGGGCCTGGTGAGTTCTGCTTAACGCCACATGCATCATTCAAATATCTCACTAGCAAACAATTTGGGTATTCGCCTCACAGAACTATTTTTCACCCAAACAGAAGCTCTGAAATTATTCATTCAGACTGAAATGTGTTTTTTCAGATGGAATTTTCCTGAGGAAACAATAAGAAAACAAGCATCTTCAGTGCTAAATATTACTAAATTTAAGTTCCAGCCAAGCCTCACATTTGCTCTCCATTTTTTCACCTGAAATAGCTGAGTCACATTCCATCTGGATTACTGGACCACTGATTACATGTTTCACAAGTTTTGAAAAGCTGATTTTAAAAGACACACTCAGCAATGTAGCTTACAGGTCATTTAATAATAATTATTTGCAAAGTTAACAGAATAAAAAAAGATTCAAGTAAATCTTAAAATAAAATTACTTCATTCTGATGCAAAAAAAAGGCTGCATTATTACCCACTCCGCTAGCCTTTACTCACACAAGTAATTGGAAGAACAGGAAATATTTTGTTTTCTTATATAACAAAAAGGAATTTGCTCTCATTTGTCAGCAGTCTTGCACATTCCAGGCTTCCTTAAAACCAAAACAAAAGCCACAAGACTGTGCCTTATCTTTACAGCAATACATTTTTTCCTGAAAGCAATTTCTATATTCTTAGATACTATAATGGAAAAGGTAAAAATGTTCTGTTTCTTTATTTTAAAACTTCTCATTTTTCACAAAGTATGTATTTCTTTTTCTCCAAAAAGTGATGAAAACTTCTAACAAAGTTTGTAAAAAAAAAAAAACCAACAAAACCACACCAAACAGTTGTAAAAATAAACCAAATTTCACCTGCTCTGCAATGGGTTATTTTTCATTTTCAGCGCTTTACACTAATGTAAATCTACATGCTGTAATTTAAGTAGCAAGAAGTGTTACATCAATCTGACAGTCTTATTAGCCTCAGTAGAAAAGGAAAGGAAAGCAAAGAGGAGGTAGTTAATATGATGCATACAGGGTTGCTGCATCTCTCCCCTGTCTTTTCAAGCTTCACCTTGGTATCAGAAGGATCTTAGTACTTCCAAGAAAACCTAGTTAACTTTTTATAGCTTGTTACTTGTGTCCATTCTAAGGCCAGCTTTAAATTAGTCAAGTTCTTACCCAATTGTTTAACACTGCTCTTTTTTCTTAAAAAGGCTGAGAGAATAAGCAGAGTAATAGGTACTTCTTGTGTTATCTCATTTTTCTCTGTTCTGTTAGTAACAAAACAAGTACAGTCCAAATATAAGCAAAAGGACAAGGAAACTTTTTGATCATACACTAGTTTCTTCATTCATATAAACAAAACCTCAGAGAACAGCTGCTTGATTGACTTTTACAAGCAAACTCAGATTTAATAGTACTGGTTGTTTTCCAATAGTAGCTAAATAACAGATAGAAAGCATTCCTCTCGTTAGGCACGAACCTCACCATGGTGTCAATGGTAAGCGCCAGCCTAAAAGTAAAAACCTGTATAAATTCACACTCTTGGGCTTACTGGGAAAAAAAAAAGGTACATTTACCACCTCCAGCCAATAGTCTTTACAGTAACAGATTTCCCTGAATCACTAAGTGGCAAGCACTTTTCAGTATGAAAAATTACAAAAATCAGTATTTTCAGTATTCTCAGCAGACTGTTTCTCTACTCGTCTCTCAATTCAGTCAACCCTGCAAATCTCTTCGACATATTACATCCTTAAGGGATACTACATCATAGCCCGATATACCACAGACCAGACAGAGCGTACAGTTGATGTTCCCAGACCCACCTACGGAACGATGAGGATCTCCTTAGCAGTTTGTCACCATACACATTTTCATGGCCTCAATTCATTCAGGAGTTATTACGTTTAATTTTATTTTACTTCCTGAAGAAACAAACGGTATTGCTAATACATACAAGAGGAGGACAACTAGGCCTAAAATACAACAATCCCAGAAATTAAAATAAAAAGTTATTTCAGGCTAATAGTAATAGATTCCACGAAATCACGTTCACAAAATTTAAATAGAAGTGCTAGCCAGCTGAGGAGGGGAAACAAAATGCTACCTTAATTCCTCTGAGTGATGCAGGAAAACAAACTATAAGCACAAATATATGAGCTGCCATGAATTCTCATAGCTCCATTAATTTCCACTTTCCACCTGGAAGTGTTCTTACCCTGACGCTTAGATACGAATATCTGCTTTGTTTTTCTTCTTCTGAATTTAAAGTAGCTGTGTTGCTAGTTCAAGCATTATAGTTAATGCAAATTTACTTATACTCATTTGATCTGTGAAAAATGAGTGTAAGCTTCTACACTACAATGCCAATCTGTTTTGGGTTTGTTTGGTGTTTTTTTTTTAACATATAACTATAATTCAATACTTTGCAAATTCCTGAGCTATCCTTTCTCCTTGCAAATAGAAAAGGCACCACCTGAATGAAGCGCCCTGCTGGAAAACCTCAAGGTCTGTTACAGCACACACAACATACATCTTTCAGTCAGTGGGTTATGGAGGTAATTAAGTGAAAGTGGTGAACTTCAGCACAAGTTCATCATTAAGAAGAACTCAGCTCACTTACTATGATAGCAGATTATGTCAGATCAAGAAAGTAAGATGATCAACATTAATTTTATTAATAAGATCTTTTTATTTAAAAGAAATGTGAAGGAGCCACGCAGCCTGCAATGGAGTGATGAAAAATACAGCAAGCTGGCTGCTACTGCTTTAAAGAAACCCTGTTAGAGTGAAAAATGATACCACCATTCTTCTCTCACAGATGAAAAGAAAATACATCATCCACATATTCACCACAGTGCCTTCAGTGTGCAAATGAAAATGTTCTAGCCATGCAGTCTCCAAAGAACAGAACATTAACTTTCAAAAACTAAACATTGTTACTGATGATAACCAAGCGTATTGTTTAAATAAATCTTATTAAAATACTCTTGCTCATAATGCCTGGACACACTGGAAACCAGTACTACAGCTCTGATCAAAGATCCACATAACCCTGTATCCTGTCGCTGACACTTGCTTAGGAAAGACAGAATAGGAAACTGTTACCTTCTAGCTCAAAGACTTCCTGAGTCAGACACGTTCTGTGAACTCCACAAATTTCTGTTCCATAAGCACTGTCCAATCTCCTCTGCATCTATCCACAGTGAATGGATGCAAGAACCACCACCTTTATGTTTGCTGTCAGCATGCCCCTTGCTAGTTTGATTTCCTATCTTCTGGTTCTTATGTTAGAAGAGACGGCAAAAAAACCCAAACGAAAACAACCACCACCAAAAAAGCCACCAAAACCTTCTCACTCTTCCCAAGCCATTCATGACTCTACAGCCACACGAGTTCCAGGCTGAAGAATCCTGGCTTATTTGGTTGTTTCTCATAAAGCAGCATCTGAGCAGCCCTGTTGCTCTTCTCTGGGCAGCTTATGAATCCACTACATTGTTCTGGTCCCCGCATCTCAAGAACAATACAAACTATTTTCAGTTGTCGGCAAACTAGAGATTTTTTTGGTGAATTCTCTATTCCTTTCTTAAGAATTCCTGATGTTTGATTTACTTCCTTGACCACTGCTTAGTGCTGAGCTGATGTTCTCATACAGCCACCTATCACAATCTCAAAAACATTACTCTGAGCAGTAATGGTCAGCTCAGAGCTCATATTGGCTACGTTAAGTTCCCAAGTACTAAGGAAGTATTAAGGAAGACATTATGCATCACAATTAGTAATTAAAATGTTTTGGCTCCAGTTCATGAGTCCATAGGATCTGATCTTGGTGACTCCTTACTATTGTCCATTTATTCCATACTACGTAATCCCATAATCTCCTAGGAGACATTTAGATTTGAGACAGATATTCCGCTAAATTCCCCACAAGGGAAGATTTCCATGCGGGAACCACATAAACAGAGGTAAAAATAATCACTTTACTCTTTGCTATGACCTTATGTTCCTTGTCTGCTTACCTACATGTTATATTCGTATCGGCTACAGACATCTACTGGCTGATCTTGATAGTTTACCAAAGGAATGGGCACTGTCTGTCCGCTAAGGGGCACGTGCAGAGCTTTGCCACTGCCTTCAGATCACACATCTCTCTGTAATTTACTTTCAGCAAGTGTATTTTGTATATAGGATATTATCATCTTCATCTTAACAATTATGCCTAAAACCACATTAAAGTGTATTTGTGGAGAAAAGAAAACCTATGAAGTATTACTGATAACGGTTTAAGTATCTCCAGTGTCTTAATAGTAGAACAACTCACAATAAAAGAGGACCAAGTAAAAACTAAGTTCTTGGCCTTATCTTATTGAAAAGATTAGACAAATGCTGCACAGATGGCAAATATGAGATATTTATGCAAGGATATGCAAAAAAGTCTCAAAGCCACAAGATCAAGAAATTAAATTTGAAGGGAGAGAGCAGAAAGGGAGAAAGCATGAAAGTACAAGAAAAAAATACTAGGAACAGAATAGTTAGGAAAACATTTTAGAGAATTAGAGGAAATTAATGCACACTCCTAGATACGTAGGAGATGTTTCAACAGCTTTGTAGATGGAGTGAAACCATTCACCAATAACTTGGAACAAATGCAGAAATTCTACTCCAGTGAGCTAACTGTCTCAGATAAAGATGATCCCAGCAGGAGAGGCTAGAACAGAGTAGACTAAACCCACTGATGGTATGCAAGGCAATTAAAATAGTGAAAGTGTAACTGAAAATACAGGATGCATTTGTGTCCACAGCCAAAGACAGTAGGAGCTAGCAAGAATCTAGATGGAAGGTTGAAGGGGCGGGGGAGGAAAAATGACACCAGGGATGCAGATTCTAGATGATGGAAGAGATGGTGGTGACATTAAAGCGAGAGCAGAGGAATTTATAACTGAATGTGTCTAGATAACAAACATCAACTCAGTGTGGATGGTAATATGATGAGGGTGGGATAAAAAGTGAGTGACACGAGAGTTTTGTAGGGGAGATACAGAGCTCTGCTTTACCTTTATCATCAGCAAGCTGTCATGCCAGAAGTGCTGAAGATGCTAGATAAAACGCATGCCTGAACAGACGCAAACAAATCGTGGGCTGACAAACATTTGCAAATCATCGGCATAAAACTAGCACCTGACCATGTATGAGAAGAGGAGGTCATCCGGTGATGAGATTCACAGAGAGAAGACAGTCAAGACCAACACAGAATTCCTACAAACTAAAGGAAGGAACAAGGAAAACAGCTACCAAAATGACGATGCAAGCAGCTGGAGCGGTAACTGCAGAGAGAGAACTGCCCTATAATGGAAGGAGTAGAAATTATGAGAGAAAGGTGAATGCTCAGCTTGACCTACAAGAAAGCATGGGGCAAAGGCTGTGATCTTTGATTAAGAAATCATCATTTTAGGCTTGCTCAAACAGTTTCTGCTGTTAAAACCAGATGGAAACTAGACTGAGGTGTACTCTGGAATAAATTTGAAGAACATGACACTTTTTGGAACATACTAATGGGAGCAGGGAGGAGGAGAAATGTGGACTAAGAGAAAGCAAGAGTGATAAAGGAAAGTAGTTGTATAGGATGAGGAGATGGATCTGAGTAGCGAGTGGCTAAACCCTAAAGAAAAGTAGGAGCAATACTTGTCCCTGAGAACACACAGGAGAAAAATCCCCTCCAGTGAGCTGTAAAAGCAAATAGATGCAGAGGGAGACACTAGCACTCAGCTGGGTTTGGCAGTCTGATGGAAATACATAAACTATAAATGAAGTGCTTGGCTGCGAAGGAAGAATAACAAAATTGAACTGAAGGGATTAGGGAGTCTGTATGCTAAGAATGCAAACTTACCTGTGTAAGAAAAACACAGTGGCACTGGAACAGCAGCGCTGAAAGCAGCTGTGTAGTCAGGAGTCCAGTTGAGAAGGATCAGTAGGAAACTTGGAGAAACCAGAGTTAGCAGTATTGACTACAAAATTATTAATTGTACCAGATGGAACTAAGAGATGCCCTGAAAGGAAAAAAGATTAGTGGGTCATTAAAAGACACTATTCATTAAAAATCAGGGAGAGGAACAATTATGAAAAAAATTGAATCATAAGGAGAAGAAAAAGTCTGAGTGCAAGCAGGTGAAACCAAGAGACAACTGGGTGCATCTAGAAATCCAAATTACAGCGTCAAACAATGAAGGCTGGAGCAGAGAGCTAAATTGTCAAGTAAACACAGGAGAGGGATTAAGGACCCTCCTGAAGCCAAGAACTGGGTGGGTCCTCAGAAGAAAACCTCTGGAGATTTACATGAAGATTCATACCAGTCACGCACCAGTCCACCATCATGCTATGTGCTACATCAGAAAAGGGAAGAGCTCAACAACAGCCAAAAGTCCTCGTGGCTCTCACTTTGTCAGACTACAAGGGGCAAGAAGACATGGTCTGTGTAACTCAGTAGAGAGTTTGTCTTTAAAAACACACAAGAATTCACGTGTGTTAGTTGTGGTAGCTCTACTGAAATTAGGAAAGCTGTGCAGCTTACGGGAAGCAACATACAGTTGTCTCCTAACTCGTTGTCCTGCGATTCCGTCATTTACCTTCCCACGCTCAAAGCAGATTTCCTCTCCCTGACTGCAAAACTAGATTTCTGCCTTCTTCAGCACCAAGTCTACTGTTCACCCACAAAAACATTCTGCTGATAATAACAAACCTATAATCTACAGGTGTTTTCCAGTCCCTGCACTGAATGTATTTTCTCATTACCTAAGCAAAATTTATCAAAACAGCACTTCATTAACAAGTCTTAGAAAGGGAAAGTAGCATTGCAAATGAGAACCCCCTAGGCTTAAGATCCTTCAGGTTTAATGTCTTTTGTGACTTGCTAGTCAACACTCCTAAACCACACTGGGCCAGACTGCATCCTTTCCAAGTTACCTACAAACTTTCCTAAAGGACAGCCCCACAAAAATCAATAATCCTGCTTACGAAGTAAGGTGCTATTCAGTGCGGAAAGGAGCCAAATGGTATTGCAATACTTGTGTTAGTGCACTGCTGCGATTCTCTCCCACCAATGGGACGTCCAATAAAGTTTAGGAACAAACAAGTTCTCAAATAACTGATTGCTTGCGAGTACAAACCGAAACCCGTAAAGTTAGCAATAGCTGTTCTGGAGCCACGCAGTGAATATTTTCTATTACCGATTCTAAAATGAATCAAAATTCACACTGGTATTGGAAGATATAACATTTCTATCTCGCTTTGCTTACTGGGTACTAAGCAATTCCTCTTGCCATTATCTTTTAAAAAATATATTAAATTAGGATCCTGGAAGATTTGCTGTCAGCAGCTACACAGGTTTTATATGGCACAAGAACAAACATCTACAAAACCCTCATATTTTTCTCCCATTTCACTAAATACATAGAGATCATCTCTACTATGAGTTGCACAAACAGCAGCGTTTAAAAGGAGTGATGAACAGCTTGATACATAAAACTTTAATCAAAAACCAGAAGCTGTAGATTTACACTGGTGTAAATGAACCTCATCAGTCGTTCTCAGAATTGGTGTTTAAATCACTTAGCTATGCAGTAAGATCATACTAATCTGCATGAACAAGTAGGAGAATAATTGAGGTCTTTGTGGCTGTTTACACTGCATTTACAGTTGTTTAGTGTGACTAGAGCAGTAGAAAACAACCTGCGCATGCTACTTAATTTGGCTCATTTATTTGCTCGTTTATTTTGACCACTGTAATTTGTCTCACAACATTTGTGCTTTAGCCTAATTCTATAGTAAATGTCATATAGAACACTCCATCGAGTCAATAAAGTCAACTGGAATATGAGCCCTCGGTACAACATCCTGCTGTTAAACCTTTGTTAAACAGCAGGAAGAGCCAGGCACATTTTCCATGCCGTAATTATAATGTGAGAGGATTAGCAAGGTGTTGCTGTAACCTGCAGGCTAAGCTCAGCACCTCCTGGGTGTTGGTTTCCAACTTGAAAAGGTTTCCTTTACTTTGAGTCAAGTCTTTGTTTTTGTCACCAGCATCCTCATTTTCTGCACTAGCAGTGGACTCCTCACTAAAAATAAACTGCTGAGAATCTACCAGACATTCTGGTTTCCTCTTTTTTTTTTTTTAATGGCAGTAATAGTTCATATTTAAAACCAGTTAAATGCTGCCAGCCTTCGGTTCACCAGCAGGATTTTCCTCTGAGACTACTATTAAATTCACTCGACAAAGCAGTCGGCTCCAAGGATGTATGGGAATGGGACATTAGAGCACTACCTCTCTCTCTCTCTTTGAAGTCCATTGGAGCACCCAGCAGTAGTTACTCATGTTTAAAACCCACGGAATACTGCCCCAGCCCAGCTATGCAGCGGACAGAGACGTGTGAAGAGCCATAGAGTGGTGGTGTTCAGAAAGAAATTACTTCCATCTCTTACTAACAATCGGATAGATAATCGATCCTTTCCCTCCCCTGCCCAAATCACACACTATAGCTCTGCAAATGAAATACACTGAAAGCAGAGGGAAGCTACAAAATTCATAGATCAGATGACATACTGCAATTATCCTAGTTCAAAGCTATCATACACTTTATAAAACCCCTTCTGGCTTTCTTAATTTCAATTAATTGGGAATTGTTTTGTTAAAATACCAATGCTCCATTTAACAATAAATATTTGGGAAAAAAGCTAGACTCTGCCAGGAATTTTTTAAAGCAGATTTTATTATTGATTTATAAAGAGTTCTGCTCAAAATTGAAGCCATAAGACAGTCCTGAGACTCGGCTACTGGCAAACCGATCTGTAAAGACAAACACTGCACAGATGTGAAGCTCTAATGGCTTCAGAAGGAAGGAGTGTTCTCATAAATGTGATTACAGAATCAGGGCCTACAACATTACCGGTCATTTTCAGCAACAAAATCCAACATTTCTCACAGTTGCACGATGTGTAACAGAACCGCATATTTCTATTTTTATAGATTTGTATGTTAATTGACCTTTCATTGTACACATTCTTCTCCTCCTTTTCCCCTTCACCTCTCTTCTATTAAAATTCACGGGTTTATTCTTTATGTATTCTAAGCAGTTTGCAGTCAAAGTTTCTTAATCATTACCAAACCGTTACTACAGATGTCTTCTGGTTTAAGTACAGCATAAAGCCAGGCAATTTCAGATGCTACCTTACAGCAAACCATAGGAAAAAAATATAAAATTTACTTTTAAATACACACTACTATATAAACAGAAATCCTGGGAAGTCTGAAGCACTGTGCGCTTCTTGGCTTAGTGACCTGTACAAGCAGCACATCAGATATGCAAATCCAGTGCAACAGCTGTGCCACATTTGGATATTTTCAGTAGCAACCCCACAGTGGAAGAATAATATTTAGAGGCATCCACGGGCCCACTTGGCAGGTTGCCAACGGCCGTATCCATATGGTTCCCCATAGATCTGGCAGCATCAGCTTTTTCCGCACTAATATCTTCTGCACCGAGTTCTCCTGCAGTTCTGCACTAAATGATTACGAAAACCCTCTACGGGGAACTCGACTTACAGTCATCCAGAAGTTTGTGGGGTATTTTAAATATTCCTCTTCCACCGCCACTAAGCGGCATAAGCAGTAGAAGGAGCCCAGCGTGGCTGCAACTCGGCTTACGCGTGACCACTTGAAACACAAAGGGCAATTTGTTTAGATGCCTGCTGGAAAACAAGCGATTTCTCACTTTCTTTTGTTTCAAAGACCTTTGCAGCAGGCTAGTGATTTAGACTAAGTTTAGTCTAATTGGAACTAGAACTCGAGGTAATTGAGAGCCCAATCCGGAGGCTTTAATAAAACCGGTGTCTTTGAGGTTGTGCCGCTCATACCTACCAATTTAAAAGCCACAGTCCCACTTGGAGGTGATCGATCAGAATTTTGTGGGCTAGAATATCCCTTGACAGCTGTAAAGATTTCACTTTCAAAATATATTCATTTCAGTATAACACCAAACACACGCTGCCCAGGAACTAAACAAGAATTACGGGGAGATGAGTGAAATGTTGCAGAATTAAACAACTCACCTCCCTAAAAGAAGAGACAGGAAAGTGGAAAAGAGAAATGCCCATTATTAATAGTTGTTGTAAGTATATTGGAATAGCAAGCAGAAATTGTAGAGTATTTTTAAGTCTACAAATGAAAAACAAAAAACATAAAAATCACCATTACTGTCAGGTTATGAAATTTCCCACCCTACTGCAAGTTGCTGAAGACCAGCAATAGACCACTGAAAACCCTATTTTTTCAGCAAAGTTTAAAATCTAAACTGTAGTACCCATGCTAAATATTAAAGTGGACATGTTAAACATTACCCTAAACTACACCTTTTGGCCCCTCTATTTTAGTCCGCTGAGATCTCGCAGGTTCTGGCAGACATTAAACATATATCCCTTTAATTGTACAGATTGTGACATATGGTATTAATTTGGCTCTCCTCCCCCAAAACTGCTCTTTTGCCATTTCAGTGAGCTACATACTCTTGTGAAACAAGCCCTGGTTTGTTTTGGGGTTGGTTGGGTTGGTTTTTTTTTTTTATTTTCCCTCTTTTCCAAATGCTTTAAAATACTGAAGCCATTTAATTTTAAGAATATACACAATATAAATTATTATCTAGCTGTCAGGGTGTAAGTGCAGCTTTCCAGTGTGGATTACCGAAGAGACATCAGAGAAGACTGGAAGAGTCCATTCTCACTGATAATCTCATGTTCCATTGAACTTGTTTGTTCCCAATGCATACTAGCAGTCTTACTCCAAAGAAACTGCACAGTAAGTGGACACTTCTGAAATTCCTTATATATTCTCTCCACTCTGCAATTACTGAGCGCTGTGCATATGGGGAGCCTCAGCGATGACTCTGTTGGGTTGGGGGTATCAACACGTAGTCAGGACCAGGACTTTTATTGCCTTATACAAATGAAAAAAAAAAAGAAAAAAACTCCCAAAGTTATAATGCCCTTAACCTATGACATTATTACATCTGCACTCAACATTTAATCCAGTTGAGTCTTGAAAACTTCCAAGGACAGAGACTGAGAGCTTCTCCAGACAAGCTATCTCATTACCTGTCTTAATGGTGAAAAAAAAATTTCTCCTGACATGCAGTCAGACTTTGACCTCCAACAACAGAGATCTCCTTTATGACCTGTGTTATGTGATCCTTTCCTAGAAAACGGTAAGGGCAATGTGTGAATATTTTTCTCCCCAGTTCACGGGCCAAAATACATTTTGCTGGCTGGGACCTCCAGACCCAGGTTCCAGTTATTTGCACGCACACAGCTTTTTCGGGTTTCAGAGGGAAAAGTACTTCATGTTCAAGAGCAGAATATAACTGGAAATGGGTAACTCTCTTTGACATTAATATCACAATTACAGTTCACGCACTATAGCTAGTCAATTCTCTCAGCTAAATTACTTCATCTTGTTTACTAATCATGTGGAGTAGGATTCAGGATTTTATGATGATGGCAAAATGGAGATACAAGGGTGTCATTAACTTCGCCTCTATTTTCACATTATTTTGATGAAGCGTGCTCAAATTCGGAGAAAAAAATTAACTTGGCAACATATTTGACAAAAAATACATCTTAGACACTGAATTACTAAAATATTCTTTTTTCCTTAAGGAAGGAAAAAATACTTTAACTAAACAATGTTAGGGTCAATAATGTTTCCATATCCTGGATAATTATTTCCCTATACTTCATGGAAAAGTTTGCACAACTTTTATATTAAAACACACATGGTGCAGACAGTAGTGCACTAGACAATAGAGACAGAGTTAAAAACGTTATTTTCTTAACCTAAGTCTTTCTAATCACTGATGGTAATAAACCAGCATATATACTTTCTGATCCACCACCACCATTACTGGTGCTGGGGATGTGAAGGCACCTCATAAAGCACACAGGAATTCTCAAATACATGGGACAGATGAGATGTTCACATCAGTCTTCTGCAGCCTTACACCGCGTGTGCCCCTACAGAGCTACACGCACCACGGCCGTGATGT
Organism: Rhynochetos jubatus; assembly: GCA_027574665.1. Lineage (NCBI taxonomy): Eukaryota > Metazoa > Chordata > Aves > Eurypygiformes > Rhynochetidae > Rhynochetos > Rhynochetos jubatus. The sequence goes on along the minus strand of CM050654.1, from coordinate 5,345,929 downwards.
AGCCAGGATGCACTGAGCAGCAGAGGGGATACACTGAGGGCCATATGCCCCCTAGAGTAAATATTCCCATAGAGACTGCAGGGATTCCTTTTGCACACATGCAAAACATGCAACAACCTGCTGCCTCCCGTCTCATCTGAAGAGCACGTAGGCTGTCTGAATAGGCATCCACGAAGAAACCGAAAGGAGTAAAAGATGGTATTGTCTGCCTGTTCAGCTCTCACATGCTGAAACCTGGGTCTTGATGTGAAGCTCCGAGTCAATAATGATCTCGAGGAGAAACGATTGCTCCCACAACAGCAATCACGCAGTGCCGAGACAATGATCACGTGATCCTGAACTGTGCATTTTGAACAGAGCCTGTTCCATGGCACGACTGTCTAAATTTCATTTATTCTTCACAAAGAAGCTGAAAAAGTGAAGGCTATGCTGGCAACACGCCAGCAGGATACATTTAGATCTGCAAGATAGCCCCCCCCCAGGCTGCCCCATTGCCCCCTGTAAGCACCACCCATGCACCACACACACCTGGTTTCTCCCCGCTGAGTACCATCCCTGCCCTTTTCATTCCTCCATGATACATCTCCACAATTTTGCCTTTATATTGCTCCCAATTCTAACTGTGTCAGGCTTTCATTCACTTTGAAAAATGCCAAAAAAAATGAGTTAAGAACGTCAATATAAATTTATGGAGGTGGCATTGCAATGTCAAATCAAGAATATGGTATCAAGATGAAATACAACAGTGTCAGGATAAATGTACCAAGCTGACAGCACAAAGTCAAAACGGAGCAATGTCACTGCAGATCTACAGAAACAACATTCATCTGTCAAAACAAAATCATGTCATTACACACTAAAGAATAGCTTAAATAAACTGGAATGCATAACTATTCGTTCAGATTAGCAAACCCCACCCACGAGCTCTTCCCAGCAGGGAAAAACACAAGTGTTTGGCAGACGTAGGAAGGTAAACACTGCAATGAGACTGAATACCACAAAACCAGTTAGACTCAGAGAAGGAGAGCACGTTAAGGAAACCTCCAAGCAAGCACCAACAACCACTGGTCAAAGCACCAAAGTAATGACTAAATTAATCACCAGATTATTACTCCAGAATGAGTAATGACTACTCACACAGCAGTGAGTTCACTCATCAGCTCATTTTCAGCTCTTCACTTTCACACAACTCAGATACCTGCTTCACCCCTTAGAGCTCAGCCCCAAACACAACATTTCCTGAATAGCAGAACCCCACATCCTCACTCACTGTTAAGTAGAAAGAGTGTAGCTCCAAGCGAAAGGTCTCTGGGAAGTCCTCGCGGCTAAAGACCTGCTCTAACCCTTTCTCTGGGACTGAGATCCTCATTAAACAAAATGCAGAACACTTGTTACAAAATTGTGGATTGAACTCTCAACTGCTAATTGGAAACTCACATGGCTAAACACCTGTTTCAGAATTAACAGGTAATTTGATGTCACATGTGCAAATACCACAGGAACACTTTTAGAAATGTTTGAAAGTTACCACAGTAGAAGCAAGGTCAGGTACAACAGAGAGGTAAGCGGATGGAGGAACGCTCCTGTAAGTCACTGAGTGGGTATTGCTGTCAACAATGTCTGCTGTAACCTTAAATTATGAGCTGCGTGCTTAATCTCTACACTGCTGAGCCCTTCAGCCTGGTTCAGCACAGCAATCGCTACCCATGGAATAAACACATCAGCTGTAGCACCTCCTTTTTTAAAGCCAGGAATGGAAGTAGTATTGCTTTATTTTGGTCTTGGTGTAGAAAGTCACCTGAGATGACAACTCTCTCCCTATTTGTATAAAAGATAGGATTAAGTCTAAGAGAACTATCTGTTTTGTCACTAACAATCATAATTCTGATTTCAGTAAGTATGATCCTACAAGCTCTAAATTTGACCAGAAACTAAAAAAAAAAAGTCATTTTCTCAATGCCAGTACCTGTATCAAACAAAAAGGCAACCCACTTCTCACTGAGAAAGCACCACACACGTTAGTCATTGACTGCCACTTTCCATGAGACGCTGGCTTGATGTGTGAAGGCCACAAACCCAAGTGTTAAAGAGGAGATAACTGTGTTATTTAGTATTGCTATCAGTTAAGCAAGCATGATCCCTACACCCTTCCACATGCTTCTCTTTTCAGCAGTTTCCAATTAAGACTGCAGGTGTTGAGGATTCCCACAGAAACACCTGTGCTAGTCAGCCATCTCCAGTGGAAAGCTATTCTAATTTTGCTATGGTCAATATTTTAACTGGGTCCTCAACCTGTGGCCATGAGTATACAGTAGAAAATTAGAAATTATATTTATACCCTCATAAGACACTTCATAGCAGTGAATGGCATTTTGATGTTAGAGTATGTAAGGAGAGACTGAGACCCTGACCTTCAACAGAGGCGATGAACTACAACATGCCATTTCTGAGGCAGAACAAACTAAGATTCTCCATGGGGATGGTCACAGTACTTGAGGTTAACACTCAGTCTTGTTCCTTTCCCCGATGCTTCGGAGATTGGAAGTAAAACTAAAGTTTAATTTGGATTCTCTCCTTGGAGGGGTTGTTTTCTCAAGCAACACTGATATAAAACAAGTTCTGTTTCAGTAACAGTGTCATTCCTTCCTCCCTCTGTCCAAAAGGATTACATGAAGCTAAAAGAAAAAAACATTAGGATATTCCAACCATGAATAGGTAAAACCTCACGGTCAGGTAAGAAAAGGTGTACAGATGAAATATCTTGCAAACACAAATCCATAAAACTTACGTCAATTGAATCATGGTCACAGAAGCGAACAAGAACGCTGTTCTGAGGCTGACCATTCCTTTAATTTCTTATCCCCTTTTGTGATGTAACATCACAAAAGCAGGAAGGCAATCAGCTTTGGAAACCATACCAATATTATGTGAATCCTTTCAGACAGTACTCGACTACCTGCTACACATAACCAAGGACAAGGTAACTTGTTTTTACAACACGAGGATTTTCTTCCTCCTTTACAACCCTTTCTTTACAAGTAACAATATTCAGCTGTTCACCCAACCTGCTATCTGATTTCAGGACCAACAGGAATCAGCAGGGGAGCTTGTTAAATAGAGATGAGATTTTCACCACAAAAGCACAGCAAACATTGTCCTGATACGTTATGGAAATAGGCACAAAATGCACATACACAAGCACACACTGTGGAAAGTCTCACAAATCACGTTCTCATACGGTCTAAGAGAGAGGACAGCAAAGCAACTACACTCTGAACACGTTCCTTTACCTTGGCTGAAATCCAAAAATTGCCTCCCAGGGCACGCTACATCCTAAACCTGTTTATTGTGCCGAAGGGAAGTCTTCATTACCACCTCCATTTCCCGCAGAGGACCAATATAGTCCAATGACTCCTTAAGGCACATTGCCAGAAGCTCCCCCCAGCTGGTACCACCAATTCTCAAACACTGGAATCTTTCATGCTACATAACTGCAGTTCCCCCCCATGCAATCCCTACACCTCATAGGACTGCATTTCGTGTACAGCATCAGTGGTAGCTATTGTGAAACATGATAATAATGGGTTTCCAGAACCGCTGGCTCCCAAAGTTGAAACAACATAAAAATTTCAGTGCTGCAACAGATGCTAATACATACATTTACATTATCTAAACCTTTACTTATTAAATAATCTGTCCAGAAACATTGCTTTGTGTTTGCTGGTTCAAAGATACAGCATTCCAGACTAACCAAGCAGCTTAGATTCACGCAGAGCCTTTGCAGTTTGCCTTGATATTTTATTGTGAAACAGCTACCTAATACTTTGAAAGTTACATATTACTTAAACATCTCCCATGTGAGACCAACACAAAAGGAAAGAGGCTACTACCCAGACTAAAGAAGGTATTTGTAATCAAGTTTTGCTTAAACATAAAGTAGCTCAGGGTGCCGTGTCTACTTTTCGGTTTCCATACGGCTGGCTGCTTACAGCCCAATTAGTACCAGGTAGTCCAGTTTGCAAGGTGCTGTGTAAACAAGAAAGTGTCTGCCTCCAGAGCTCCCATCTCAAGACTATGAAAAGACACAAAAGACAAAGCAAAGGAAGAGGCAGCAGCAAGTTGAACATCGTGTGCATAATAAGCAATTCCCCTAGTGCTACTGACCCAGCTACCGAGAGGAATTATGATGAGCTATTCTACACATGCCAGGAGCTAAGTATTGGAAGAAAAGAAAAAGCCTCTCCTTCGAAAATGAATTCTCACGTTGGCTGAGAAAACTGGATATTTTTTCATTTTCTCCCAGCTTCTCTAAGGCTAAACACCCCATGGAAGCAGTATCAATTTAGGAAAATTCCAATGAAAGACAGGAATCTTGGTTGTTTCTTCCTACCTTGCCCACCCGGTTCCTTGGTGCCCTGCCTACCAGACAAACCACTCTGGAGTCAGTCTGCGAGACGTGCCTTTCCACAGCACCGCTGACTATTTTTTCTTTCCCAGTGAATTCCACAACCTTGGATTTCTTCTCAGAAAGAGTTCAGTCTAAAATCCTGAAATATTGCGATCCTTCACGATCGTAACTTCATTTTTCTGAACTCCAAAATGCATGTTAATGGTGGCACCACACAAATCAACTGCTGAAACAGGGAGAAGTGTTGAACTTAAATTCCTGTATTGCAAATCATCCAAAAGGTTTAACTCCAGGGAAGATCCAAACAGCTGTGGTCTCTCTTTCCCAGTGCACACATGCATATAAGAAAAGGTATGTTTATGAAACGTAAATGTATTTTTTTCTAAAGAAAGTAACAGCCATTCCAAGATTCATAATGGTTTGCACAACAAATACGTGTTCAGGTGAATATCTCCCTTGACCTGTCGCTTTCCAAAATTCCTTATCAACATGCCCAGCCCAAATCCATAACATTTCGCTGACTTTGAATGTAGATCTTAGTATGCCAAATAGTCTCCCTCTTCAGGCAACTCCGTCCTTGAAACAAACCGGAACTTGAGACTATCAGGTGCTCCCCACAAAAACGTACTGGCAAGGAAGGAGGAAAGGTACCTATGGAGAGAACCTAAGCTCTGCCTAGAAAAGCCCCACTGACAATAACAACTCCCAAGCGTGCGTATGGACAGCAGAACACCACCAAGGGGAGAGGAAAGAGACTTGTGTGCAGCTGCCAATTCAAAATCAATTGCAAATCCAGTACTTCCCAACGAGGCAGATAACTGAGTAGATGGCTACCAAAGCTACTGTGAAATAAAATTGTACTAATCGTGTACGCTGAAAAAACACTGCCACACACTCCCAAGGCATCTCCATTTTCCTCACTGGCAGTTTGCCTGTTGGGATTTCAGACATTGTGGATGGCAGCCTGAGTTGTGGGGTTTGCTGATTTCTAAGGGCATTCCAGGTATCTGGCCCTTGTTCCTGCTGAGTATGTGTGACAGCCAGCTTTCCACACACAGCCTCAACGGCACTGCCATGTCTGCTAAGGATACCCTCATGTCACTGGCCCATGAGGAGTGAGATTAATCGCACTATTTCCTCAGACCCAGTCTCTTGACACCACATCCCACAGTCCTACGCCAGTCTGCTCAGGAAACAGACCACTCTTGATCATCAAGCATCGTTTTTTAAAATTCCAAGCTGCAAGATATTTCTCCAGAACAATTAATACAGGTGTAATAGATAGCTGGTATGCCACAGTCTCCTTTATAGTTCACAAACATGCCAGAAATATCTTTAGGGAGGTATATATCACAATAAACCATCTGCTAAATAGCCCACATAGCAAAATAACTGACTTGAGCTATTGATAACGTGGTATTAAAAAGGCTTAAAATACAGCAGTTTTTTTCTTCATACTTGATACAAGGAAAACAATTTCATTGTTCTGTCCTTAATAAAGAACATCTGCACATTTTGTTGTCATGACTGGTGTGAACCCTTCATTTAAAGTGTTACTGCTTCTCCTCTCATTAACACCAAGTTCAGGCCCCGCCAACTCCGTCAGATGCTTTACACAAGGGAGGAAACAAAACATGAGAGGCCAACTGTTCATAGGATAAGGTTCCCACATTGCAGTTAGCTGTCCACAATCATTAGAAGAGCTTTGATATGTAACTCATGTGGGTGAACACTGCTTTCGCTCCTGCAGTAGTGTGAACAACTACACAGACATGAAAAGTGCAAGTTAGTTACGATAATTTTAAAACATGTTAACTTCCGTAAAACAGTAGCCTGTCATTTATTTCTCCCATGAAGAGAGTGTGTTTTGGTGTTAAAAATTACAGCCTACAGATATTAGAACTGCAGTTGAAAGTATGTTCTTGACTAAGAGATTTATCCTGGGCTCAGTAATAGTGACTCCAGACAAATGGTTCAAAAACTGCAAAATAATACACTGAATTACCATCACTTCAGCCACATCCTCCTGTACTTGAATGCCGCCTTCAGCAAATGCTTCCTAGGAAATGCTTCAACTACCTGCAAAAAGACTGTGGTTAATTTCTGCTGGGTATGCAAGAAGAGTGGAAGCTGGCTTCATTGCTGCTCGTGTTCCAATGCTCACTTGAGCTCAGGCACTTGTTTTCAGCTATCAGTAGAAGGCCACACGTTCCTGTCACATCGGCTCCTACGTCCGGTTATTACAGAGCAGCTCTGTCCAAAAACCGACCCAGCACAAGGTAAACCAGACAATCTGACACCAACTATGTCCTAAGATTTCAACTGCACACTCTACACTGAAGAGCCCGCTAAGAATGTGGCCATCAGACACTCAGTAATTCAGCCGAAACACCTGTATTTGATAGTCAAAATTAAGACAACGTAAATATACATTGAAAGTCTGTACAGTTCGGAAAGAAGTGACAGAGACATTTTAAAGCCAACATTCTAACGTTGAAGGAAGTTTCCTTAACTTATTGTTTGCTTTTAAGAAATGGACCCAAGTAAGTACATCTCAGTGGGTCTGTAAGATGCTGCTCCAAGCAGCTTGGCACTTCAATTCACTGAAATCTCTTCACCTACTAGAAACCCTGACAAGCATTAAATTACATTTACATATTCCACTGGAAGATCACTGTAAGGTAATGTCAATACAGAACAGAGACACCTTTCAATAATCATGCAAATGACCAGGAAACTCATTAATAATTTTTTAAAGTCTAAGCAAAGCCCGTATAGTTCAAGTGTTTAAAAAAAAAAAAAAAACAAGCAAGAAGTTGGTTTTGCAACACCTCTGAAATCAATTAGCCTGCAAGGAGATTATGTCAACAATGAATATCATTAATGTATTTACTCAGCATACAGATTATCTGCCTAAGTTTTAAAGTAAAAATTACTATGAAATGGAACCCAAACACCGTGCGAAATGTAGGTGCACGGACCAAACATCATTCAGGATATCGAAAACCCACAAAGAAACAGACCTGAAAAATTACAGTGGCAGAGGAACAGTCATGTCAGAGTAAATTCTGACCATGGGGTGAAGGCACAGAGAGGTTACATGACTTGCCACCTGCCAAACAGAAAGTCGGCACCAGGCTCAGAACCAGCAGTCAGATCCAGGAATCCTTACTCTGGATCAAACTCTAGAGCACCATCATTTCACACCACCACTGAAGACAATGAGATATTTTAAAATAACAACTTTACACTGAATTAACATAGGAATTAGAAGGAAAAAATATGAAAACATTTTGAATTTATGTTCTCTGTTGTCCTCACACACACACACTACCTGTGGCCACTGTCTAGGCTCCTTAGCTATACTTCACTGCCTCTTTTTGGCGTAAGCAACAAAATAAAACAGGCAGAGACTGAAAAAGTGAGTGCAGAGTCAGTAACACACAAAAAACAGCCTCAAAAGATTAAAAATAAAGAGGCAGAGCTAGAAATAAACAATGGCATGAAAACATAACGCCTTTGCACAGAGACTACAAAGCTCAGATAGAGCTTCTGCAAACATTTGCGTGCCAACATCATTCCTATCTGCCCCGTCTCTCTCAGTTTGAGGGACTTAATTTAGTCATTCTCTCGTAAGTTATGTCTGTATGCAGAGACAACCACACTGGAACAATGGCCTCAACAGGCTTGGCTTATACACAAGGTACAGCAAATTCCGTAAACTAATTTTGGGCTCTGACGGTAAGGTTTCCAAAGGAGAGCCGCTTTCCTGCTTGTGCAGAGTACCTGCTTTAATGGGGCAATAGTACCTCTCAGGATCTTACCAGGCTTCACAAAACAAAGATTATTATGTTAGTAGATCAATGCTGTCATGGCATTATCATCTTGATTAAAGCCCTAAAAATGTGCATGTCCTTTCAAATCAGAGAAACACAACTCATTGACGTACCAACAACCTACGGGTTAAATACAGACACGGTGGTTTCAGGAGCTGCTAAATAATGGGAAATAAAATGAAAATAAAAGAATAAAAAGATCTGCTGCCAGTTTGATAAAAGAAATAGACTGAGTATGACATTACCACCGCAGATCCTTACTGCTATTGCACATCTTTGAGCCCACGTGGGGCTGCATCCTTGCTTTTGCAAACACGTTACTGCTGCAACCCTGACACAACCACTACTCCAACCCTGCCCAAGCCCCAGCACTAAGCTCCCTCTGTTTCTCAGGAGGCTTCTTTCTCCTCAGCTGGTCATTGCAAACACGCTGCAGGTGTATTTTGTGCCAGTCTGCCTGCCCTAACTAACACGCAGCCGCTGTGTATTTCACAAGAAATCAAGCAAGGGAACCTGACTGGCCAGGCATCCCGGGCACGGCTGTAATCATCACGATGAACGGCTCCAACTGTGGAGCCCGAAATACTACGTTGGCAATTCAGGTTTCACATTATCTAGTTTGAAGCCCTGTATTAACACAGCGTGGCTCCAGCGTGAGAACTGCCACGTTAATTTGCTCCCACTTACGCTGACAGCCCTCTGTGGCCCCATGCCAAATAACAGGCACAGATTAATATATTTTATACCTGCCATGTTTTCCTGCCTAAGAAAGGATATGAAAACCTCCCACAGACTAGATCCCGAGGTGCTTTGTTTTTAGCCATACGCAGCCTAAGAAATTTCAACTAAGACTAGCAGAATTTTGGTCAAGAAATTATTTTAAAAAGGAGAGGAAGTTCCTGGATTCTACCTATAGTTAATTTTCACCAGTGTCCTGAGTTTAAAAGGCAAAATTAGTTTAAAGGCACCTACGATCACATTGAGTAAAACTCTGCTTATGTGTGTGTACTATGTACATACTACAGAAGTACATACTACGGATGTGTTCCGAGTTCCACATGGCCACACAAAACCTCAGAGGAGGTTTGCTCCTTTCAGCATCAACCCTGGGTTCTGCTTCCCTAACGTACCCACAGAACCGTGGGGCTGGTTCCAGCAAAGGCAGCTGCATGCTGCCGTCTCAGCCGCTACCCCACCGACAGCCCATCGACCTCGGCTCCCTGCATTCCAAATTCAAACGCCTGCAAGTGAGAAAGCCTCTCTCCTCGGCATTCAGGAATATTTTTGATGTCCTGACCTAAAGACAAGCTTACTCAACCATGCACTGGGATCTCTGTATTTTGCCCAAGGTTTTTGCTTGTTTGTATTTTATTTTTAACTTAATTTGCCTAGCTTGGACTTTGGAAAGATTAGTATCTTTATTTTCCCCCAAAGCTTTTACTTCTATTTATGTCATTCTTCCCTTAAACAACGAAATGAGGATTACAAGGAGAGCAGACAAGAGAGAATGCTTTTCAAAAACCAAAACATTCCCAGTCCAACACTGTAACATTGATGTTGAGGCCATCTAACCCACCCTACCCACTTTCTTTCAGAGGCTCGCTTTTGCAGGGAGGAGAACTTCGACAGACAACAGGCTTTCAGAAGATTTCTTGCTACATTAATAATTCTCAAGTTTCCTCAGATAGCAACTTTCATGTACATGCTCCATGGGACGTTACAGAAATACTCTTCAGACATTGTCTTCCAGACACAGAAGTGAATAAAAGCACTGAGAAAACTGTTCATCTCTGTGGGAGGTGAGAGTGAGGGGCAAAAAAACCCACACAGTGAAGACTCAATCCAATACTGAAGCACTTTATCTGATCTTGTCCCATCACAACAACACAGAAAGGTAAACAGATTCTTGCTCACAGTCTGTTCTCTGAAAATTGCTTCCCTCTGGAGCTTTTGTATTATCTTTTAGCTGCAGAATTTTGAGGGGTCTGGTACCACAAACAAGTGGGTCTCTTCAGGTTTCTAATTTGTTTGCAGCAGGGAAATGCACAAAAAAGCATTTTTCCCTGAAAGCCGGGAAGGGGCACATTGATCTGCACTACCTACTGCCTGAAAAGGAATCATCTCTGGGGCAGTAACCACTAATTTTCACTAAGGGGTGGACATAACCTTCTGTATAATCATTACTACTATGCCAAATTATCACAAGTAAAGAAACTGTAAATAAACGTCTTCACGTTCCCAGTCTTCCAAGTTGAGAGTGTGTATTAAGCCATATTAAGGTATTAAAATGTAGGTTAAATTCATTTGTATAGAGAAAAAAATAAAACCCTTTATATTTTCAAGTGTGACCCTGCAGAAAGCTGCTGCTTGGAAAGTGACTTCCCAGTAAATCCACCTGTCAACATTCAGAACTGAAGTGAATTTTTTTTTTCATAAAACAGTTCTGCACCAAGACACCAATTCCCTTCCAGCATAAAGATATTTTTTGTGCTATTCCACGCATGGAAGATGTCCTTGGATCAAAAAGGAAAGAGACGGGGAACAACGTTTGAAGCTCACCTCGCATGCTGGCTAATGTGAATCACGGAAGACACCTTGGAAAGAGAAATACATCACCCGTGCAAAAGAAAGAACAGGCTGCCATGCCAGTAATTATGGAGCACCATAAAGCTGCCTGATAAGCTCTGGTTTAGATTTGAATAGCTTAAGGCAAAGCCATTAGACATAAAAAAACCCCACCAGCCCAGGAAACAGGCATCTATTCCCATCCCTGTAACATATTCCCAGTGTAAGATGCTTTTAGCATACACAGGTTGAATTCAGCAGTCACTTCCGCAGATGACAAAAACAACAAGTTATCTAGAAGCACCTACACTTGGCTTATGGTGCAGAGTGACCTCACCACTGCAGGGTGTCTTACGCCCACCTTGGGTGTCTTTAAGTTAGTCTCTGCCTGCCGTCCACGTAAAACCCTGGTCTGTAAATGATGCGTCCCTACATCAAGGTCTACAGGCATGACTTAGCTCAGCTGTGACTTTTCGATTCAGTACTCACTTGCAAGGATTTTTTCCTACATTGTTCCAGGATATCTTTTTCATTTTGACCTCAGTACAGCAGGAGAATGACAGTGTCTTCTTACTCCATATGTAGAGCATGAAGTTGAAGAACAAGCATCCCCCTAGCCTTAGTCCCAACGTAGAGGTCTTCTCTCAAGCGCACTTTTCCTTCTCTAGAGAGAGATGAAATCCTTCTAGATTTAGCAGTAGTGCTGGGTAAATTGCTGTCTACCTAACACTTAAACCCACTCTTTTTCCCAGTTCTTCATCGACACAGAAAAATACTCACTTCTAGCCCAAAGGAAACACAACTATGGAACCCGCCGCAGCAGATCATGCAATGTGCACCCACTGCTGGCACTGACTAGGATGCCAACACCTGTGCAGGACAAGAAGGTCCTGAGAGGCTGGAATAGAAATCTCCTTCCCATGCCGTTTCTACCCCAGTCCAACCAAGTGAGTTGCCCACTGGATACTTCTGATGAATCTGGAAATGTTTCTATCCTAGCACTGGCAGCAGCAGTGGTTTAACAAAACTGACTCCTACTGCCAAGATACAGCCTCCTACATACTTTGAGAGTAGTTTTTTTACTCCTACTGAAGCCCTATTTTATTTATCTAGACTATAACTCCTAGCAACCACTGCTACACAAGAATTTTACCCATGCACCTTTCAGAGCTATAACAGAAAACATTCAGAGCCTTTTCTTTCCATTAAACAACTGCCCTTGCACATCTCTTCTGTATGGCTGCTTTGTGGGTATAAAAGATAACACACCAGATACCAAAAGCTCTGAATGTGTGACGTCTCATCATCATGTAGGTAGAGCTCCTGATAAATATCTCCTTTCTTCCTAGGAGACTTTACGTAATGATAATACTTGGCACTAATATATTACTTTACAACCCAAAAGCACTGTACAAACATGCACTTAATTAATCTTCCCAATTTCTCTAGGAAAAAAGCTACAAGGAACTAAGATTATTAATAATCATTATTCTATTTATTTGTTAAATCCTGATGGCCTACTTGGCCCTGAGCATGAAGATACATTTATCTGCCTCAAGGACTTCACAGTCTAAATTGTGACGAATTTGTTGAAGAATTGCCAAAGGCAGACATCATGCTGACAGCAAATGTTGGCACCCTCCCTCCAAAAAAAAAAAAAAAAAAAAATTCCAAAATTTTGGAACCCAAAACCTTCACCACAAAATCCGTACTGGAAATAAGCACAACAGGACTACTGGGTGCTTAATTTCAGGACAATTTCAAATCAGACTAAGACAGGAAAAAACCCACACAGCTTATCCATGGTCCTGAACAATCGGTCATGAAAATAACCACATTTTATTTGACAGTTTCATTTACATATTGGGTGACATTTAAAATTTTTGTGGTTTTTTTTTTTTTTTGGTTTTTGGGATTGGTTTTTTTTTGGTGTGGTTTTTGTTTGTTTGGTTGGTTTTGTGTTTTGTTGTTGTTGTTGTTGTTGTTGTTTTTTGTCTGTTTTTTTTTTTTTTTTCTTTAACCAAATCCTGATGCAACAGATAGGATATTTTAAAGCTACGAGATTTTGGCCTTCTCCTGGGTTTGGACGAGACACCAACACTGCATCTCTCAGCAATTGTTACTGCAGTGTTGATGCATGCACACTAAATTAGACACCACAGCTTCAGGAATCGTTTTAAAACTAAGATAGCTAGAAAACTTCCAGGCATCATGTCACCCATGTGTCAAAATTCAGACTCCACATTTTGTTTGCTAAACCTCATAAAAACCCCAGGTTTGTGTTGCTCACATAAGCACCCTGAAGTGTCAAACCTCCCCTCTGTGTGATGATTCTAACACCAAAGAAAAAAGGATCTGATACCCTTTCTGGAAATGTCAACAATTCAGGCTCAGGTGGGAAACAGGACTGGAGGAGAGATACAGTTTACACGTAGATGAGACACTGCACTGCATATCAAATCTGTATTATTGCACTCCTACGAAACACATGATCTCTTTGAGCCTCCCCCCTGTGGCTGCTCAGTTGAACATTTCAGAACAGATTCCCAGAGTTCAGAAGCCAGCATAAACAAAATTAGGAGCTAACTACTAACAAAAAAAAAATCCATCTTTATTACTATTGGTCATCTTCTCACTTTGGCTGACATTTGATTCCTACGTGACTTCAATTGCTAACAAAACTGAAGACACAGTCATTTAAATGGCCTATAGCTGTGCATCACATGACTTCCGTGGAAGGATCTGTCACCCAACCACAAGGTGGGGTATTAATTTATGCACCCCAGTTTGTACTGCTCTAATAACTTATCCCTATCACCAGGCCAAACGGACTCTAACATATGTCACCTTAGGCAGCCAGTGTGAACATGGCCTTGGTAAGGTAAGAAAACGGAGCAAAGAAAGGATTATGTGTAGTGAGGAGGCTAAACAAGACCACAGTATAAACCAAAAAAGTATATTTTGAGTCACCACCCCTGGAGGTATTTCGATGATGTGTAGATGTGGTGCTTAGGGACATGGTTTAGTGGTGGGCTTGGTAGTGTTAGGTTAATTGTTGAACTCGATCTTAAGGATCTTTTCCAGACCCAATGATTCTATGATTACGTATTTGGGGGGGCGGGGCAGAAAAAGGCAAGCCATCAGACACAATTACAAAATAAAATGAAAACTTTCACAGGAGATATAGTAGGCTCCTAGTGCAGAGATCTAAGGCACACTGGCATGTTGTGTCTGAGAGCAGGATTTCCTAGCAACTGTCACGATTTGCCACCTCTTGGAAAACACTACATACATTTCTTCAACATGTTAAAAATGTTGATCTATGCAACAGACTGAAAAATCTCAAATTAATACAAAGAAAATTATTATTTAATGTTTCTTGATGCAATTACTGAGATTTTAAAATTACCCTGCTACTTACTCTTCCAAAACACATACTGAAAACAAGACAGTACCATCTTAAACACCAATTTACCTTAAAAAAGCAATTGTTGCTTTCCTTCCTATCGCAAATTCACTTATGTAAAACCAACGGATAGGTTCTTTAAGTAAAATAGCACTGAAGAAATTAGCATGACAATTCTTTTACACAGAAAGTAATTTGAGCTAAACATGGGTAACTATTGAAAATAAAGTGGTAAGTGTCTAATAAATATTCCTTTTAGATGAATGGGTTTCTATTTCTTCACATTTTGTAGTTTGGATACGATGATTCACCACTAAAAATTTAATTTAAACACTGGCACTGGACTAATTTAAAGGCACCAACCCTAGGATTACTTGTGAACAGAGTTAATACAGGAGTTCAAGGGATACCAATTCTTTTGTTGTGTATGATTCATCACATAAACTGAACTAAACAGAAAGTACTACTTCAAGTAGCTTGACTTTGATCTCAGACACACCAGCTTTGGTCTCAGACATGGAACTCCATTGAGAGCTCCTCTTACACCACATAGTACAATGGACCTTTGGGATCCAGGGAGCTGATTCTGTTATGTGATCCACTGGAAGGATTTTGGTGGCAGCATTTTAATTACTGGAATTACAGAAAATTCTCAGAAAATCACAAATTTTCTCTGGAAGCTGATGAAGGGCTGCAGTTCCATAACGCTAGTGCAACACTTTGCCTGCTGTAAGATCAGAAGATAGTCTACCCCGCTTAACCCACTGGAGGGGTTATATTGGGTATTAAGATGATGTCATGGGCTGAACCCCACAGAAAGGGGTAAAACATAAAACAACTTTGTCTTAAGGATGCAAAAAGACACCCCTCTATTCTAGACCGCAGACGAAAGCCAGCATTTTCCATACCTGTGGAGCACATAAATCTTACAGCTTTACTTGCATGGAGACCTGACAAGGTTTTGGCAGCAAAAGGACTATATTCTGCTCCCAGAGCAAGGCTGCAGCAGCCTACTAAGCAATGAATTTAATTATCTTTATACCACCAACCTCTTCTGCTTACTACGTCCTATCCCAGCACCATGTAGCACCAGGAATTCTTGCCTTCTCAATCCATGCCAACACAAGAGAACTTGATTCCACCCCTGGAAGTGTCCAAGGCCAGGCTGGATGAGGCTTTGAGAAACCTGGTCTAGTGGAGGGCATCCCTGCCCATGGCACAGGGGTTGGAACTGGATGGGCTTTAAGGTCCCTTCCAACCCAAAATGTTCTGTGATTCTGTAATTTAGGAGCAAAACACCTTCAAAAGTACCAGAACATCCTGCATCATAAGTGAACTGGAAACCTCAGCCAGCACAAAGTTACTCATCACTGAAAATGAATGTCTGGTAGTAAAATGGACCGCAGGCCTTCTCCCTACTTACTAACTCCCTTCTCTAACTACACATGGTAGAGTAGTAATTGATACTTCAAACTTAGACACTCTCTGCACTGTAGCTTTTAACATCACTAACGCATCCTCCCTCTCAATATGGTGGAGGGTAAAGGACAGAAAGGTTTGGTTCTTGAGAAGGAAAAACATGAAGGCAGCATGACAAAGTCCCTGAGGTCTTCACGACCCCAGTGACACCCAGCTCCATAGGAAACCCAAACAAAATGTTATACAAGCAGAATAAAAACACCTCTTCAGAAGGATCCACTTCCCTAGAGACTCAGAGAGGATTCAGGCCCACACAGGTGTGAAAAACAGACCCTTCTCTGAAGTGGGTAACACTGCCTTCAACAGGAGTATGTCAATTTACATCAACTTGGAACCTGCTGTCTCAGTTAAGGTCTGCTTTTCCTCTTTTTACACAATACATATTCTCAAATCTTAGGGAGAGAAAAAGAGAAAATTTGCTTCTTAAAATTTAGTATGCAGTACATCTACTTTGACGTAGAGTCAGGCTGTTATTTCCCCAAACAATAGCATTTAAAAACATCCCATCTACACCAAGAAGATACATAGGCACATACTATTCATAACTTATTTTAAAGTTCTTCCCCACTCTATTCTCTTGATATTGTTTGTTTCTCCGCATTCAATATTTCAGATATAAAATCACATTAGAAACCCTTCTGAATATGGCAAGCATTCACTGCTTCATCTGCAAAGCACAAGGCATTTGAAATATTGTAATAGCACACACATCTAAACACAAAGAAAGCCACAGGTTCAGAGGAGGAGGCATGTATTGATTGATCTGGGAGGCAGATTAGGCAGCAAAGTCAAATCAGATTTAATTAACAGTTACTCAAACATACGTATTGACGGAAAAGATTTACTCTAAGTCTGTGCCTTGTGGTTTGGTAGCTGACAGAGACAGCACTGACAGAACTCTATTTTCAGCTGTCACTCACATGCCATCAGTGTGACACCAAGGGAATGCCCTGGCAGCCAGGCTGCAGACTCCAAAGCCCTGCAGCAGCAGATGTTTGACATTCGCATTATTTATACCTCTGTCAAGCGTTATCATTCCCCCGACAGTTCAAAATAGGTAATACACAACACCATGGATGAGAATAAGCAAAAAGTGTATATACTAGAGCATTTCTTAAATCACAGCCTAAACCAGATTGCAGCTAATGCTCCTTCCCTATACCTCAGCTAGGAACTTGCATACCACTGCTTCCCACTGTCCTAGAATCAGACACACTGAAGTAATCCCTGATGCAGATAAAGTCACAGATAACTGTACATAAACTATCTCTGAGACCAACAAGCCTCGGGTCAACATTTCTCCATAATACAGATGGACCTGCAGAAGGGTTCTAGATTAACCAACCAAAACAGCTTTATAGGGACTACTTGCCTGCCTGTCATCAGCAGAGGGTATTCTAGCCACACCATCATCTATTTCCGTGCTCAGCCCAGGCCCCACTGCTTGTTTGCTGTGCTGCTAGAAAAAAGGGTGACTTAGACCTAGCCTTAAAACTCAGGGTATGTCTCTCACAGGAGTCCTTTAGGAGCAATGTAAGGGAACCTAACTCGGACCAAGAGCTTTGATCATAAAATACAGTTTTCGTGCTTAAGAACGAGAAGCAACGTAGAACAAAAACTAGCAATGGTACACTACGACAGGATTAAATACACGCATTTCACTCAAAAGTAGTAAAAAACACTCATTTTTAACCATAATGCAAAAAAGGAATAAAATAAAAATGTGGTTTTCAGAGGGGAAAATAAATTATGAACACTTCTTTCAGAAACTCTTATTTCATCTCCAAAGATCTTCATCTTGGTCTAAAAGGCATTTAAATTGACTTCTTAAGTCCTAGTATTCTTCTGTGTATAGCCTACATGTGGACCCTACGGAATCATTTAGACTTCAGGCCAGTGTAGACACACGACTGTCGATATTAAAAATGTAAGTTTGTGCTTTACCCCAGAAATGCAGTTCTGTGCAGAAGGCATGAACTGGTTTTTCAAGGCAACTCTGGGAAGAGAAGCAAAAGGTATTTTCGTTGCTGCTATATTTGGAATCTCTACCACATTCAAAGAAATAACAAAGGACATGGCATTCCCATTTTCTGTGTAGCAGCCTACCTCTCCTAGACATTTGCCAAGTATTATACAGACTGTGGGAGTGTGGATACAGGCACATAAAATATAACTCCTATGGCATTAAGAAATAAACAAAAAAATGTCCCCAGCTTTTATTTAGCGCGTAAGACACATTTCTTGAGGATATATGTGTAAGACAGCGCTAAGAAAATAGCTCATTCATTATTGAAATTGGGGAACGGACTCAGAGAGGTTTTATTAATGTTCAAAGAAGTAAAAACCCAGAATGTCCTTATGCAGACTGTATCTGTCTAAATCCTGTTTACACCACTGACATTTGACAACACTATTGAAGTTGTAAATTATTTCTGTAGTATAGCAGTACTTTAGGTAATTTTTCCTGCCTTTTTTTTCCCTCTCATGTATTAAAAACAATCATGAAAATATCCTTCCAAGGTCATTTCACCCAATTCCTCATATAAGATAAACTGACAAGTCCATAAATCATTGAAACAGTGAAGTATTGTAAAGCATATTCAGAGTTCAGTACCACAACCTGCAGTGAATCATCTTCAATCAATTAACAGATTATCTTAATTCAGCAAAATCCAATATTTGCATTTTTCTGGTTAATACTTTTCGTACATCTGGAGTTCTGGCAATTATCTCAAGAAATACCCACTGAAATTAAAGATGGATTATACATTTGTGGATACAAGATGTGAGAGCCTGTGAGGCTGGCAGAAATCTTCCCTAAACAGGTAACAGACAGCTAGAGCTGTACATGTTATTTACAAAATTAGGGTTCCCACACAGCTTGATTTATGGGGGCCTAAAGGCTGCCAGTTTAGAAGGCTTGGTATTGAGATTTCTCACACACGCATAGGCTGGGGTACATACACTGGCATGTAAGCACAGTCATAATGGTTTCTGTCTGGGACAGAGGCAGAATTTATATTCCAGTTCCTACATCTCTGCTAATCTGTCTGCAAATCTGATGGGATTAGTCTGGAGGCACCCCACTACAGATACTTCTTAGAAAATCCCTCAGATTCAATCCCAAGTTAGAGGAGGCAGCTGCACTCAGGGCTGTTAGATGATGGGTTCTGCAAAACAAGGTAACCATCACACACACCTTGAGATGACAAAGAACTAGGGGCTCCAGCTGGAGCAAGTGCTGCGCTTCTGTACCCATCACTGTGTCAAACCCTTCCAACAGCTTCCATGTAAAAAGTGCTAAGAAAGGACCCAATTGCTGTCCACTACAGGGAAGAAAGGGCGGTAAATTCCCCAAGGAAGTGCTGAGTAGCCCAGGCTGAAAACAGCACAACAGCCACTGAAAGTCTTGCAAGCGTGTAGGACATACGAGGAAAGCCAGAGGCAAGCTGAACATATCAAGGTGGAAACTCAAGGTAGCAGGAGAGAAGAGGCAGCTGGCAGAGCGGGAAGGGAGCACTCAGTAGTGACGGTATCAGAGGGTGGAGGCAGCGTGCTAACAATAAAGCACTTGACTTGTGCTCTTCTAAAACCATTGAGAGGATTTTCTTCTATGGACTGTGATTAAAACCCACTACACTGAAATTCAAGAAAGTACCAACAGCATCTAGATCATCATCCAGCAGACGAGTTCTGCCTGATCTAGTGAGCCTGGTAGTGTACCTCCCTATACGGGGTAGCTGTCAGGAGCCTGGAGCCAGTGAAAAGATTGCTGTGATTGCAGCGCTACATGAAAATGTTTGGGCTAGTTTTAAACTTGATTGTACAACCAGTAATTTCGCTTCGGCAGCTTAGAGATCGGCATAGCTGCAGCGTAAAGAGATTCACGGTAGGTTACCCAGGAAAATGGGTAACAATCAAACACTTATCCCAAGCTAAACTTCACGCTGCTTGTATTCGAGCTAACTACTTGCACACAGGTTTCCGTAAGCGCACACAATATAGTAG
The DNA here is from genome assembly GCA_027574665.1 of Rhynochetos jubatus. Taxonomy (NCBI): domain Eukaryota; kingdom Metazoa; phylum Chordata; class Aves; order Eurypygiformes; family Rhynochetidae; genus Rhynochetos; species Rhynochetos jubatus. Next base: position 5,326,227 of record CM050654.1, on the reverse strand, counting down.
TCGCTAGCGGCAGTATTGGCGTATTTTGAGTTATCTGTGATTTCTGGCCATATGTTTAATTGGCCAAAGTGTAGTTATTCTAAGCTATGTATCAAAATACATGACAATTGCTGCTGATTTCTACAGAGTGACCACACAGACTTCTAAACAGAGCTGGGAAAATTTGGGCTTGTGCAACTTAGTTATTTTACTGCAAAAAAAACCAGCTGAACATCACTAAGATTCAGAAGACAGGTCAGCTCCAAGATAACATTACCATGAATTTACTGTAAAAAAATAAAGTAGAGATACAGACAACAAACTCCAGTATACCACGGAAGTTAATGCGAAAAATGAAACCAAGGTTATAGTGTACTACAGAAACTATTTTCTTCACGCTCATGCATGAAATTTTTTTTCTTGGGCAAGTAACTAAGTGATTTTCAAGTAAACACAGCCTACCAAAATAAATAGAATTTTTCTAATTGATTAAACTTTCCAATTTTGCACGTTTTCCTACCTCAACAAAACTTGCATTAACAGGGCGATGTACTACCAAAATAGCTATACTAATATTAATTACATGAAAAAGGAAATTTTACATTCTAAAGTCTTAAAATTATCTAATCTGTAACTAAAATTATATTACCCTGCTTTAATTAAGATATTATACACTCATTTTCCTTGGATGCTCACAATCATAATTACTGCATGCGTGGGTGAGCCCTGGAATTACTTTTAATAGAATTCAGCATGTGCATTGGCTCCCCACAGGCAATAGCATATTAATACAAAAGCCACCTCCCATCAGCAGTAAAAGGAGAGTGGAGACAGAAGCTACTTCTACCAAAAAAAAAAGCTAACTCTGAAGAGAGAAGTTTGACAGAACTTAAATTTAAACCTTTTTTCTAAGCCTCTCGGGAATGTCACCATCACAGACCTATTATTTAGCTACCAAAACATCTAAACTCCACTCTTTGCCAATACTACCTCCACGACTGGCTCAAGCCTTTTGAGACACTCCTTAGGATTCAAATTATATTATTTTTCCAGATTCTGAAGAGTTTTACACACATTCAAGCAGAGACAGCTGTATGCCAGTTGGTGCTGTTGGTAAAATATGACATCAGTTTCTTTAACACCTGCGAAGCGAGTATGACAGGATCTTCCAGGACTACATTATGCTGATAAGTCTTCTGCTGAAACAGCTGCCAAGAGGAGTAGGTGATTAAACAGTCATTATTCACATTATTACTATTTTAAAGGAAAGCTAGCAAGAATTACAGCACTAACCCCCTCAGTATTGTATATAACATACCGTTATCGTTATATACCTCTGTATCTAGCAGTAAGCCTATTGTGCATAGTAGCGTATATTCATACACATATGGAAACGCAAAGATGTAAACAGTGCAAGTGAAAGTCTCCCACTCAGCACCAGACAATGAATGCTGCTGTCTTCAAAGGCACAAAAGCAGCAGATATGAGCTGGCTGTGAGAGGGTGCAAAAAAAAAAAAAAAAAACAAACAAACCCACAACAAACAAAAGAACCCAAACCCCAGCTTGTCTTTCCTTCCTGCATTTCACTCTACCTCACAGAATAATACCCCACGCAAATGTGGAAGTATATTTGACAAAGAGGTGACATTTTTAAAAAGCCTGTCAGGAATGTGGACGGTAGGACATACAGTAAGGCTTATATACATTGCAGGCTTAAGATTTCAGATGCCCTGACACCTGGAGAACAGTTCTTCTGTATCTTCTACCCTTAGTTATGGCAACTCAGTATGCGCTGAGCTGTGTACTCCATCACTGTGCTGTTAGGTCAGACTTTTCCTGGTTACTGCTGGTCTCTAGAAGCACATCTTGTTCCCTGGCCCTGTCTAATAAAGGATCTAAGTCATCCATCACACTTCTTGTGTTCTCACAAAGTTCTTCATGGTTTTTAGAACTGGAATCCTGAGCCTTAAAAATCCAGGGGCCCTGAAGTACAGCTGACTCTCAGTTTTATTACACATTAAAGATTAAAAAAAAAACCCTAAAACAAACAAACCAAAACAAAACAAAAAAACACAAACAAACAAACAAAAAAACCAACAAAAAACAACCAAAATCTGGATTTAAAAACCTAGCTGTTGAACATAAATAAGACTTTAACATAAACCAACGCTGACTTCATGTATCGCAGCTGTAAAACTTTTCATATGGGACACAAGTGCTTCAATGTTTTCATCTGCAGGGACACAAATATTTCTTGGGCAGTTAAGCTGAAAACAAGTTAGCACCTTCAGTAAACATGATGATTGTGTGAAAATGGCCAATTACTTGGGAACAATAACTTTTGGACCATAATATTCAATAACAATCCTAAAATCCTGGACCATCTCAAACTGCATTTACTTGGATTTAACTAAGTGGATTTGTTGTTTTCAAACTTTAGGGAGCATCACATACTTCTTCAAAAAGTTTTGACGAGCCAGGCAACCTGGAAGAAGGATGCTCCCGAATCCTGCAGGCAAGGGCATTTAAGGAAAACATATTTTTCTAAGTGTTCCTAATGTTTCTGCCCAGAAGCTTCCCCTAAAACGAAGAAATAACCCTCTTAAGAGAAGAGCATAAGGACTGTTTCCCTGAAACAAATACATGCTATTGTCTAAAGAACCACAATTACGAGCCCTTTTCACTGCCTCTATCTCTCCCCATTCCCTGCATCATTCTGTCTACCAGATAAGGACCAATTTTACTTGTTTATCCAGTGTTCTTTTATAGTTAAACAGCAGCTAAAACAAAAATGTCACAATTTCTAGACTAGAAATAGACCTGCAAATTCAACTTCTGATTCCTCCACCTTTAAATTATAGTATCATTACTCTGTTGCATCCTTTCCTGAAATAAAAAAAAAATAGAAAGGGGGGATGATGGGTCCAGTTCTCTTCTACTAACATAGCAACTTTTAAGATATTGCCTTAATTTAGCACAACACAACCTGAGCAGAAGTCTAGTTCTTTACCTGTCAGTGCTCAGTGGAGCGTGTGACTGCTGGACAGATGATGGCTAGGTGTGCACCTCCAAAGATTCTACACTAGTTGCACTGACTTGACTTGGTATAGCCTTACCTCTCATTCACGAAGTTGACTTGCTTCAGAATCATTGTTACAGATACAACTAAAGAGCTTTACTATTTTTAAAATAAATACCTATTTACTGAATCTGATGAAACAGGAGTAATATTGCCAACAAGAGAATTGCAAGAGCAGACAAACGACATGACTGCAGTGCCTAAACAGAAGCTAGATCAGGAATCCAGCACTCAACATACTCTGCACAAAAAGTAGGCTCACAGTCTCCAATTTCTGGAGGGTTTCAAATGAACCTCAACCATAGACACCTAGCAATATTATCTAAATTGATATTATAAAGAGAAAAATAAAAATTATCCTCCCAGGGTTCACAGTCACCTAACAAAGCTATTCAGTCCTGTTTCTGTAAACCAGAAGTAAAACAACTGAAATGAAACCATAAAACAATAACACAAAACCAATTTACAAAGGCACTTCCAAGCAGAGAGATCAAAGAATACACAACATCCCTAAAAGGCTATGGACTGCTAACTTTCCCTAATTGCTCTTCAATCCTAATACCTGCGATGTCAAAATGCATTTATATACTATCTTTAAATATGCACTTCTAGTAAACAAGTAAAAAAGAATAAGTAGGATATGTATGGTCACCGACCTACGCAGTGACAAAAAGCCAGTTCTGAAGACCATCAACTGTTAGAAGAGCTTGCCTGACCAGGAACACGAGCTCAGCCAGCCCTTCCAACGCTAGAAGGAACCACTGAGGAAGACGAAAGGTTTCTCTGAAGCTAGGGCTGTTCTAGGAGCACTGTGTCTCCTCAACACCTGAATGAGCTTTTAAATTTTGCAAGTTTTATGCATCTCCATTTCGCAGCTGAAAAGATTGATTATAGACTAATTCTTGCAAGTGATGTCTCTAATTATCAAACTGAGGCTGCTTTACTAAGTGATTTTTAATTTAATAAGGCCTTTCCATAGGCTGTAATCATCTCATTATGTGACAGCAATAGCAATACTGTGCTTGACTCCCATACCAACATTACAAGGAAGGAACAGGAATTTTCACTGTACTTAATTTCATACCTCTAAAACCTAGCTTGAAAGGGTATCATTTGTCTAGGTAAAGGAGGGGGGAAAGGGAGAAGCACTTAAGTACCAACATTCCCTGAAAAAATTTCACATTCATCATGGCAACAACAGTGCTGACTTTCTGAAGTTGGCTTTTTTTTTTTTTCAAACTTATATTTTCCCATTTGAAAGACAGCTAAATAACATTTCCATTCTCTCCACTAACAGGGAAAGGAAAAGGTTTTCTGATGTTTTTCATTTTCATGATTTGAGAAAAATACAAGTGATCAAAAGTTGAAGAAAAATTAAAGTGCTAAAGTAAGCTCTAAGAACACATCATTAATGAGTTTGTTGTTTTCAGCACCTCAAAATGGGAAAAAGATCTACTGCAATTCTTCTGAGTAAAGAAATCATCAGCAGGAAGAATCCTCCGCAGAAGAAGCAGTTTTACAAACAAGTCTCTTGTTGTGAGCCTCATATGTGAAGCCTATTACATACCCAAATCATAGCCATGTTATTGGTGCTTCTGCTATTTTCAGGTTGTTAGAGAATGATCATCAGAAACAGTAAACTGTAGGACAGAAGTCATGCTACAGTGTGGTTCAATTTTTATACCTACTTTAATTGTTGAATCAGTAATTGTTTTTATAGGAGACTAAACCCACCTACAGCAAGAACCAATTGGTAAATTGACATTATTTGAATGACGACATGTTGATGATCTTTGAAAGATGCTTCATTAAAACTACAGATGATAAAATTTCTAAGGTGTTATGGATGCATATACTTTGAGCAAGGATTTTGTTGTCTAGCCTTCCACGGGACTTGGAATCACAGTAAGAAATGGGCTGCAAAGACTGCAATCAGGTAGGTTCTCCCATTCTCAATAAAATGTCTTCTGGGGGAAAAAAAGGGGGGGGGGAACAGAGAAAAATAATTGTTAATATCTATGGGTTTTTTTCTTTCTTCAAGTTAACTCCAAGGCAATTTCTTACCAATGCTGTTCGCCCTTTAAAGGGACAGCAATGGCAGATAATTTAGAATGAGCTTCTAGACCAAGGATACAGTAACTTCCCCATGAAAAGGAGACTCAAGTTCTGGGTGGCACAAAACTCATTAAGTCAGGAAAAGACTTGCCTGATTTGGAGGTGGTGTGTGGCGTTGCTCCCCCTGCCCAAGTGCAGTTCTGGTTCAACTTGAAATACTCCACTTGTGCTCATTTTTTTTGCACATCTTAGATTGGATTCTTTCCTCACCAAGCCAGAAAGGTCAACTTTGACACACTGTAGGAAATGTTTAAAATTTTGATATATTATTTGGGGACAACCAAAACCAGTTTTTCTGGACTTACTTCAACTGCCAGACTGCAAAGCGTTGCACAACTCTATGCAGAGTGCTGTCAGCAAGTAATACCAGCCAAGGATCTACACGTATAAGCAAAGCTATTTACAGGCAAAACTGGATGCTAACTAAACAGAAGAATCAGAATTCATTTCAACTCAGCTCAGGTTTTGTGTTGAAGATGCTGCTAATCTGTACAGTCTGTTCACATGTGATTTTTCAAAAAAAAAAAAAAAATTCCAAATGCAATGTGTTTATCTGTAAAAGACCAAAAAAAATATTTTTTTCCCCCCTGAACTGTGTCCATTCAAGGAGAATGTTGTTCTTTGCTTTAATCAAAGAAAGAAACCAGGCTCAAAGCATTGCTTGTAGGAATGTGACAATCCCCTAATATGGAATAATATCATGGTTTTAGAGAAGCACATGTCCTTATAGAACAGGCAGCTAATAAAATGAAAGTTATTAATGAAAGCCTTTAAATCAAGCGTAATTTTTCACAGGAGCTGCAAATCCAGCTGTGAACGTTAAGAGCAGAAATAGATCTCTAAGTGTCTCTGTTCCTTACTTTTCCAGCAGGGTACATACCCCACATCTTCCACTACGGTTGTCAGTCAGAATTCTTTAACGTTAGCCCCCACTTAGCCTCTACTGTACCACACTGAAAGAGCCTCGCAATGTTAGGTACTGATTTGTTAGAGGCAGGTTAGTTTCCATGCGGGTGATTTATCATTTAATAACTCAGTAATAATTGGAGAAAGATCAAATGATTTCTCCCTTATAGATCAGATAATTAATGGTTATTTCTATGGTAGTTTGTCAAGGCCCAGCTGGAAGAATCAGACACCTATTCAGCTAAAGTACACATCATCATTTTGGCACTAACACAACCTCAGCGATACAGCTATTTCTGCAATTACACACAGCTCAGAGCCCTTAGCCCATCCACCTACAAGGACCTACGCGTGTTTAAGATATCACAATGGACACCTGGAGGGAAGGGAGGGATTATCAGCTTAGCAAAACACAAAGTAAAACTAACCCTGTGATCATGATATATCATTGCGGTTGAAAACTTAAACTGCAGTTCTGCAAGTGCCAGAAAGAGGGACAGACCACAGAACCGGTGAGCTGTGCTGGATTGAAGTACAGCTTAGACTGCGGGCTGTGATCAGTAGATCCCATCCTACAGGAGGGTTTTTCTTCTACCACAGATAAGTCTTGATATGATAAGAAAGCTTTCCAACTAGTCACGTTTGTAACAAATTGTCTACTTAGCAAAAGAGACTGAGGGGTGCATTAATTTTCTGTGCTGAAGACAAATGTATTCAGACACCAAAAATTTACCTTCAGGTTAAAACTAAACCTCAATGACCTGCATATTACACTCATTTTTTCCAATTTGATTCTCACATAAGTAAACCAAAAGTTCCTTAGTTTCAAAAAAATACCTTGAACAAGTTTGCTAAAAGAGAGGTAAAAAAGAGAGTATTAGAATCCTGGAAATCATGAACATAAACCAAACTCATCATTCCAACCCCGTCACATAGCCCCAGCAAACTGAGCTAAGTTCTGCCCAGGTCACAACCGCACGGGTTACAAACTGTACTTGCAAACCTGTCGCAATTCTCCATACATGTACGTTTAATATATGGCTTTTCTGTAGAGAGGTTCAGTAATTTTGAAACTATTCTCCAGCTTTCTTGAAAGTACTACTAATTTTTCTCATGTTAGAAGACAGAGTATTCCATTATGAACAGAGGAAAAAGGCAGCATATTCAAATTAAGTTTTGCACTACTGAATTTACAGCACCAAACCTGGGAACTTGCACTTGCAGAGGTTCCAGTAAACTCCTGCAAAAGATGAGCCAGTAACAGGCCAGGTATGAGCATCAAGCTCCATCTAAATATACCATTTATGATCTTCTACTACTGTAAGCACAGAGATGCAGGATTCACCAAGAATATAAACTTCTTCAAATTGCCTTTCAGTAATAAAATTCTCTTCTACCTTTCTTTGTTGTTTATTTTCAGTCAGCTCTATTTACTAAAAAGTGTGCAAAAAATATGATGAAGAGGTGGTTTGCGTGAGCCAGATTGTACAAGAAAAATCTTGATAAGACAACACATTGCTTTTTCACTTTTACAGAGACCCAGATGAATGGTTGTAATTTGACTTCAAAATGAGTATCCTATTTTTAAAAAGGGAAGAGTTATAACAACGCAATTTTTCCAGGTTGAAGGCACTTCAAACTGGCCCAATATTAATGCAAACTGCATCAATATCTTAAATCCATATATGCTCCTATACTTGTGTCTATTTATAATACTATTAATTTCTAATACAGCAGGCCACTTCTACAGTGTGTAAAACAAAAAAACAGCTATCAAGATAAAAATTGAAACCACTCACATGACGCAATTCCTTAGGCCCTTATCATCTGAAAACGTTTAATCAAAATGACAGTTATTGCTATATTGCTTTTGCACACACATCTGTGGCGTAACTGTGCATTAAAGCTCGCCCAAGTGCTGGATGACTGCTGCTGTGTTCACGGGAATCCCCCGGCCAGTCGGGCCAGCGGTTCCATCAGGAACAGACACCGCCACTGCAGGCAGCAACATCCCGATCCAGATTTCATTTAAACAGGATTAGAGGCATTCAGCCCCATTCTGATGGACTCTTATCTAAGTGAGTATGACTAAATATGCACTTAAAGATTTTATTAGACAACTGCAGGATGTGCTTGAATGCCACGCTACAGAAGAAACTCAAACCAGTGTCTGCTAGTCCGAGATTTCAAAGAAATTGGATGAGAGAAGACAGGCACTGTGTTGTACAAGTCACTCTTCTTGTAAACGAAAAAGATCATCTCATGAACTTAATTTTTTTCTTCCTTCCTTGAGCCCCAGCTATATAAATTCTAATTCAGAATGGAGTGTGGCCCATTAAAAGGAACAAGGTTGAGGAAAAAACTCTTTAACAGATTTGCGTTCACTCTAGAATAATAAAAGAACTGGAAAAGAAAAGGCAAATCCATTAACTAGGATTTTAAATAACACTAACCTTGGTCCTGTCTGACTGGAAAACAGCAACTCAGAACAGCAGTACAAATAACGCCTGCAGCTGTAGTTACAGCAGGGAAAGCAGCTGGGCAGTTTAAAAATTCGATGGGATTTTGAAAGCAGGCAAAGCTTTCAAGTAATTTTTGCAGCAAACAAGAATCAGAATACAGAAGTGTTTGAACAAACCGCACCAATAAGATGATCTTTAAGGTCCCTTCCAACCCAAACCATTTATGATTCTATGGAACCACACCGATTTTACTAAACATCCTGTTCTGAAGTGAGTCTGAAGTAATAGTAATGCTCTATTTAGCAACAGCCAGTGTTCAAGGCAAAGCTGGTAAAGATCAGCTGAGGAGACAAGTAGTATCTACTATTGCCATAAGCAACTCCTCCGCAAATACAGGCCTTCTCATGAAGGTCGTAACGAGATGAGACTGCACTGTCGGTACACAATAATAATAATGTAATAACACAGGATGTCACTGTAGACCAAAGCAAGAGAAATAGGGTGCAGTTCAATACCACAAATCAAGAGATCATGCAACTGCCTACTGTAATTTCTGCTAAATTCTGGAGACACTAATAGCGGGAAGCAAGCAACGTATTTTATATGAAGAAAAACGCTTAATGTGGCCATGGAAAAGGCTGCCACAGCCTTCAGCCACAGTTTCATGAACAGCTAAACCAAAATAATGGTTTGTCTTAATCCAGTTTCTACTCTCCATGATCCCACCCTTCCCTCGCCAGCTCCAGGCCATACAGTCCTGCCTCTTCCCTCTCACAAGTGTCTCGGGTACATCTGCACACTAGTGCAGTGGTTGGTTTTGGTAGTGTACCACAGGATCACAGACCATTTGTGGTTGGACAGGAGCTTCTGGAGGTCATCTGGTCCAAGCCCCATGGCTCAAGCAGGCCCAGCTGCCCAGGACCATGTCCAGATGGCTTTGAAAATCTCTGAGGATGGAGACTACACAATCTTTCTGAGCAACCTGAGCCCATGCGTGGTCACACGCACAATGACAAAGCATTTCCTTAAGTGTTTACCCCTTATCCTGGGTTAACACATTAAACAGCCTCACAGAAACGGTATCAATGGGAGGTAAGCAGAGGTTCAGAAGTAGGACCTTCCTCCTTCAACAGCAGGGAGCTACTAAATTGGCTCATCCCATCTGTGAAAATAAAAGCCTGGAAATGTATCAGATGAGAAGGGAAAGCATCACTTACAAAGTACCAAAACCTCTTTTAAAATGTATATAAGATTCTAGTTAGTTGAATTTAAGAAGGGTGAATCCAAACTGGAAAGGGTACAAAAGAAAAATCGCTGAAGTGCACATCGAAACGGATAGCTGAAGTTACAGGAGACTGAGCTCGATAAACCAAAAACTGAAGAGAGACATGAATGCTTACACTGTTATTTAATCATAAAAGCAAGATGACAACACTGCAAAATCAATAATAGGTATCTCATGATCAAACTTGAAATCTAAAAGATTAGTGAATAATGGATAGGAAAGGTTTTCAGAAATAAATTTGATTAAAAAATTAAGAAGATAAACCCCCAATTTTAAAAAGAAATCACATGTTAAATGGAACTTAAAGGTATCAAACCCTGTGGTTGCCTGTACCAATACTGGAATGCAACGCAAACACCTCTTCTGCATTCCTGGACCGCAGTCTACTGCGCTAACACAACGAGGAGCGTAAGGCTTTATGAAATTACGAACAGAACCCGAGCTACCTCACATATCTTTGCGAACAGACATTTTCCAGGGACCGCTATAACCTTGCAGAATATATTATAAAGGTTTCTGCTATTGAAGCCTCTATTCATTCTCCACACACAAACATCTGAACTACCTGTTCATGACCTCACCAGTTCAGGGAGATTTTCCCCCTCCCTTTCTGCTTTTTCTTTTGGTTTTGCTCCTTTCTCTACTTCTACTGTTACTCCCCATAAAAGACAGCATTTTGAATGTGATTACCATTCCACGGGGCAGGCTGCAGCCCTGAATGCCTGAAAAACCTAATGAAACGTTCAGTTAGATACACCGCTCTTTCTCTCCTTGCTGAACAATGTGTTCTTCATGCGCTCCGGGCAGATGAGATCAGATACCCCTTCCACAAACCAGCATCCAATTATCAAGAAGAACAAGGACTGGAGCTCAGGCTTCTCTCCAACATATTAATCTCCTCTCCAGACAACAGCAGTTGAAGGAAAAGCAGCACATGGGGCTCTGAAGCAGTTTCTATTCACAAAGAGAGTTGGAATTTCCTCCAGGTTGTGAACTTCCTGCCTCAGCTTACAAAAGATGTATTCTGCAGTAGGCCTGATGTGCTGTAAAGCATGCTAAATTCTTAGGTGAACCGAGCTAGACAAAATCCAAACTCTTCCATTAGCACAGTAGGCCTGTATATACTTGGCTTTTTTGGTTGAAGCCATCAGAAGATTAGAACCTAAGGCTTTCTGGCTCAAACTAAGTTAGCTTTCTTACATTTCTTTGGTATGCACGAGACAAATACATGCAGCACAGAAAATCAGCCCGTACATTTCAGGGAACAGACTAGTGCTTGTGTGGAATACTGATCACTTGTCCACAGGCATTTAAAACTTCCAACTTGTTGCTCTAGAAAGACAACCTGATTGTGTCAGTTTTCTTTATGGCTGTGATGCAACTGTTTTCAATAATTTAAGTAGCATCATCACAGAGAATTTCTGAAAGTATTTTTAGCTATTATACTTGTTTAGTTTTGGACACTCACAGGAACTTTTTTTCCTTCTCAAACACATGTTAAACCTTATGTATTAAATTTATACCAGTTTCATATGGGATTATGCAGGAGGGGCTAACAGGACTGTACCTTCTAACAGGGAGAAGGCAACCATGTTGTTTGCTAGTCATGGTTAAGCAAAGGCTGCAAGAATTTATGAATGATGTGATAACCTGATCCACACAAAATTTTGATCTCTGACATCTACCCTCAAGGCTAAAACCAAGAGATGACACATTTTTCAAGTGAAACATTCCTGAAAATGTGGTAGCTTGACAGGAACCGAGCATTCCCTGTTCAGCAAAGAAAGGCTTGATACCTCATTCCCAGTTACAGAAAACATGCCTTCACAGAAGCATTAAATAATTCTTCAGATCCATTTAAATTCCTAACTAATTTTTCTTGTATCGCTCTCTGGTAAGCTGCAAAAGTTTATCTGTTTTTCTATGTCTGAACTTGCTGAAAATGTCACGGAACAGAATAGTTCTTGCTTTTACAGTTAGCCCTCCACATTTCATTATTCTTGTCTCAAAGCCTGTCTTAGTAGCGACCAATTCCATGGGACACAACACTGAATTGCAGAATACCTCATTTCTCTGAATCTGAAGCAAAACCATCACCTGGGAACACCATCTGTGTAGCCAGTTACCTGACAAATTTCTTTTTCATTATAATAACCCATCATTAAAACAAAGATGGAATATTTCATATAGTACTTTGTATCCAAAATGCATTTCCAGAGCTAACCAGATGCCTCCTCATTCTCCCTAAGTTAAATACCAATTTTTCTCCTTCCTAAATCATAGCAGTAACTAAAAGATTGTCAACGGTTTACTTTTTTAATACGAACTGAAGGGAAAGAATTAGAGGCTTACTCGTAATAAAATATTTGGTTCATTATTTTCTACTTGCAGGATAACTTCTATTTGACTTAAAATAAAGCTATTATTGCAGATACCTTAATGACTTCCTCTGCACAATACTTGCAGAGCAAAAATTAATATCAACGTCCCTCATTTTCTGCTGCTCCTCCAGAGAATTGCAGTTTGGGTATTTTAGGGCAAATGTCTTCTCTTAAAGTATTTTTTGAATCCTGTTTCTAGACACTGAAATATTTCTTAGTTTTATTTATTCCATAACTATGAGAAATCAGGAAAATTACCAAGTTACTTAAGCTTGCATACTTTCCATATATTAATTAGTTTTTCCGCTTGGTTTGAGGATTTAAAACATGAGCATGTTCCACAGCAAAAACATAGTGTCAAATTAGTATGTTTAAGACTTGCAGTCAGTATCAATTATAGTATAGAGAATTAACAACATCTTTATTAATATATTAATGTACTCTGATGCATTAATGCATTTTAATGGAAAACTATCAAAGGCCTGAACTCAACTCATGTAGTTTTCAAATACAGCCTCAAGGCTCACTTTCAGACTTGAATAAAGATCTTGCAGAAGTGTTTCTGGACTGATGAATAATAAATTTTTATGGTCAGGTTCAGGTGGATCTTTGGCTCACGGAATGAAATAATAACCAAGGTTGGAAGGGGACTGTGGAGATCATCCAGCCTGAGCCTCTGCTCAAAGCAGGGTCATTTAAATCACGTTGCTCAGGACCCATTTCCAGTCAGATTTTGAATACCTCCAGAGTCCACACGGACTCTGCAGACTCTATGGGGAACTTGTTCCAGTGCTTGACGACCCTCAAAAGGGTTTATGATGACCATAAAAAGGTTTGTTCTGATGTCTAAATTGAATGTCTTGTATTTCCATTTGCAGCCAGGTTCCCAAGACTGACAACAATTCAATTCCGCTACCTTTTTAAACATTTTCTGCTCAACCGTTTTCATATACGTAGCTGATTTTCAATGCAGTAGGATAATTTTTGGTCAAAGTTTCTACTACAGTATTTTTGAAGTGAAAGTATTCTGGCTTCTAGGACTGATGGGATTTATCATCAGTGATGCTTCCATAGCTTGGAAACACCAGTTAATTAGCCCAAAGACTTCAGGCTGTAAGCATGAGCACTGCCACAGCCCATATTTCAATGTAGCTGGCAACCAAACAGAAAGGTTTTTAAGTGCCCACTGACCTTACGAGCTCCCATTTTCCTCTCCTCAGTCTTAAAAACCCTAAAGGTAGAGTTCATTCTTTTGCGCTTTCACAGAGCAAATGAAGTAAAGAATACATGAATTTACATATGCAAAAATAGCATCCACCCCTATTAATGCAACTTCAGTCTAAACCTTAGTCAATTAAGACGGCTACTCAACGTACTTAAAGATTTTCTGCCTCTCCTCCAGCTCAGTGGGATAGAGAGCAAGCCAAAAATTTCAGAGCACTTATCTATGAATCTTAAAAAATAAATAATCGGCAAATTTTACCATACCTATTATTACCTTTGGGATCAATCATAAGTCCTCCTTCAGCTTCTGAACTGCAAAGCATTCAATGAAATCTCTCGGTTCACTATTAAATGTTCTTAGAAGTTTCCTTAGGGGACACCAAGTTTTGTCGTTCACATGTAATATTTTAATATTCACTATAAAGCATAAGGAATTGGACAAGTAGCTCTAATTTTCATGAAAATTTAGATGATAATTTGGTCAATGCAGCTTCCAATGCAGTAGCTAATAAAGAAGCTGGAAGGCTGATTTCTAATATGCTTTCACTGCATATTAAAACAGCCAATCTGTCAAACAAAACCCTTTTTCTTATAAATCATACTTCCAATATTCAGATTGGTTTATACTGCAGCGCAAACATCCCATGATAATACTGTATTCCTGTACCAAGCTAAGTGTTTCATCAATAAAAATCACAGAGCTTTATCTCAAATTTCATTACACTTAAACGTCTCAACATATTGAATTTGTCTACAGAAATACTCTTCCAGTCTCCGCTACTTGCAGTCAACTAGAAGCACTGTCCTTCAAGTGCTGACTTTCCGGCAATAAAGAGGAATTTTATTTCTCCTTTACTTTGTTTCCTTGCAGTACATCAGGATGTGAGACAATAGTTAGGCTGCTATAATTTGATTTTCATGTGATTCACAGCATACTTAGGTCAGATGTTGAAAGCTCAAAAGTAAGGACGCATTAGAAGGTTGACAATCGTATTTTTAAACCTCTCCTCCTAGCTATGTGCTTCTCCCTAGACATACTGCAGTCAGCATTAAAAATAAATGTATTTGGATTACAAAGGCGCAATCCCAGCTCTGTTCAAGACTCCACTGTACGAGTCTTTTTTTCTTGACAGGTAAATGCCTTCAAACTTTAAGTAAATGAAGCAAGGGTCCTGCAAAGTACCACTTACTGCCCATTTATGCAGAGAGCAGCTCAGCCTATACATTTTGTTTGCTCACATGTTCAGCAAAGAGATCTCTGTTACAGCTTGACGATAAACAGAATCTGTAACTCTTTCTGGAGAGAACAGTTTCTGTTAGGTAGACACATACTAATGAAAGCAAAAGGTATTGTATCCCACTTGCAATTAAGAATGCTTTGGGCAAATGCCATCGTGATAATACTCTTTCACTAAAAAAAAAAAATAATACAAATATATATATAAAATAAATTCCAGTACAACAAAAAAACTCCAAACCAAAACACTCAAGCCCCAACCACCAAACTACCACTACCAACAGGCAAAAATAAAAATGACAGACAGTTAGAAGGCAGGATGATTGGTTTAATTTGTAAGCAAGTAAACTAAACACCTTAAAATCAAACCAATTGTTATGCAACTCTACTGTGGGGCTTCCATATGGTCACACACCAACTACTCTGACTTAAAGAATATTCAGTATTTGATATGAAGTTTGGTGCATAATACACAGTGATAGTATCCACAGTACGATGTAGGACTCAATCTCGCCAGAGGGAGAGATGCAGAGATTTAAAAACCACATTTTGACTTCAAGATAAGCTAATCTTTCTTACAACAGCAAATTAGTGGGTTGCGGTTCTTTAAGAGGTAGTGAATTTGTTTTAAATACAGACTTAAGCATAAACATTCATACTTAAGAAAATTATTACTACATTAAGAGTAAGGTAATTTTAATAAACAGTATGTCTCGATTAATAAAGCAGAAAAATAGAATCACAGGATGGTTTGGGTTGGAAGGAACCTTAAAGACGACCCAGTTCCAAGCCCCTGCCATGGGCAGGGACACCCTCCACTAGACCAGGTTGCTCCAAGCCTCATCCAGCCTGGCCTTGAACACTGTCAGGGATGGGGCACCCACAGCTTCTCTGGGCAACCTGTGCCAGGGCCTCCCCACCCCCTCCGGGAAGAATTTCTTCCTGATATATAATCTACATCTCCCCACTTTCAACTTCAACCCGTTACCCCTTGTCCTTGTAAAAAGGACATGCCCTTGTAAAAGTCCCCCCCAGCTTCCTTGTTGGCCCCATCAGGTACTGGAAGGTGCTCTAAGGTCTCCCTGGAACCTTCCCTTCTCCAGGCTGAACACCCCCAACTCCCCCAGCCTGTCCCCATGGCAGAGGTGCTCCAGCCCTCGGAGCATCTTCATGGCCTCCTCTGGACTCATTCCAACTGATCTATATCCTTCTTATCAGGCCTTTATGCAGAATAAAAAAACCCCAACGCACTACCTCACTATTACAGGGACGTGTGGCAATTAACCAAGCAGCTCACAGGATACCTGCTTCAAATTCCAAAAGGAAAAGGAGCCATGTTTCAGAGATGGTGGCAATTGCTTTGTAGCAAATATTCTGCATTTCAGCCAAGCAGTCCAAGCGCTTTAACTCTTACCTCCAAACTCTCAACTAAATAAGCTAGTTTAAAATTACAAATTTTAAAAGGTAAAATATTGAGACATTAAGACAGGGAAGAAGTTTCCTATTTGGCATTCTTTCCTACCCGGTAGATGTTCGGCATTTTATGAAGGAGAAGAGGAAATGAAGCAAGTAATGCAATAAAAAGTGCAGAGTCCTGTGGCAATTCTTCTGGTTCTGCCATCTGAAAGTTATTTTATCTATTCCTTCAGCATTCTGTGTTAAATGTAAAGGAAATCTCAAATCACTAAGGCCATTCAGACCTAAAAAAAACCCAAACCCTCAACAATGCACAACAGGAAAAAAACCCAAACCAAAAAATAGTCAAAAACCAACTTAAGAGTGAGGAAGGTAGCTGCCTGAGAATTGTACATACGACAGATGAATACAGCCAGCAATGACAATTTCTCCTTGCCTGGAGGCTTTCCAGCCTAATACCTCACTTATTTTGTAAGTTGTACTGGGAAATAAGGCCCCCTTGTGACAATTACTCCCTGCAGAGAGTTACTGGGACAGAACAGCATCTGAGAGGCTTAGTTATAAAGTAACACCAGTTATATTTATATTGCACATTGATAACTTTGCAAAATCTATGAACTTCAACTGGTGAGAAGCACTACCACTGAAGCCATTCAAAATGATAGAAAAAAAGCGCCTAAAATACTATGTATTCTTCATCCTTCCCACACAGAAGGTCAAAGAACAGATACAAAATTAAATAAAATGTAAAATACTGTAGGAAGGGATCATATTTTTTAAATCATTGACATAATCACTAACATCAGACATACATGAGCAACTGTATTCCCATTAGCAAAGATGCTCAGAAACAGAAGTGAGGGAATAATATCCAATTATTTAAATAAGCTCCATACTTAAGGGGGTTAGGATTTAATCAGGTGAACTACACAGTATAACCCATCAATACAGTTGAGTCTCATTAGTCAGAGGTACTTAATGAAAACATCTATTACCCTGACTTCCCGTAACCAGGTTACGTGAAAGGTGACAGCGCTGCTCATATTCCATCCTGCCTGCACCTGGACACAAGATGGAAAAAAGGGGAGAAGATGAAATAGCTTCTGAATTCTACTGAGATAGTAGAACTTCCGTTCTCAAGTCAGAGTTATGTAATTAAATTTGTGAGAACACTGTTCTCCTCACTGCGCATTTGGGTTTTTTTTCCCCTTTTTCTTAGTACCCAGAGATGTATATTCTGTAGCAGATGAAAATGACATTAAAATTTATGATCTTGGGTAGACAGAGGAGACTGAAAAAGGAAAACAGAGATGTTCCTTATGCTACCATTTTAAAGAGATCCTACTCCTGCTGTAAGCACATTGGTGTTTGCCGATTTTTTTGTCCTACCATTAACTACAAGGAAGAAATCTCATAAAGTAACAAAGACATCCTGTGGAAAAAGCAAGCTGTTTGTACTACCGTCCACACAGTTGGCTAGAATATGGTTAATATTTCACATAAGTCATACCAAGAATAACCTAAACTATACCTGATTATATGTAGGTATGGATGCACACCCACATTTCAGACCTACAGTCCTACTCTCTTTAAGAGCATCTGCCCAGCTAGTTTTCTGATCATTCGGGAGTCTGATTTCCCATCACAGTATAAGCACCTCTTCATTAATGAAAACAGCTATTTTCCATTTGATGAAATTAGGAACATCCATTTCCCCCCCCTCAAGTCTTGCACATGCAAGAACCCAGAACGTCCAACATAAACTATACTCTAATTTCTCAATTTCCTTTCATCAGAATAACCGATTTCAAAGTCAATGCCCACACTTCCTTATTTCAGAACTTCCCAATTAAAATAATGCACATTTATTACTCTATGTTTACATTGCAGTAAGCAGCTGTATGCACTCTGAGTTCTTATACCTAGTACACACAGGTATCAATACCAAAAGTTTCCATTAAGTTAACTTTATGCCAGTCATGCAGAGAATTACTAAATGCACTGAGAAATTCATAATCATTTGTATTTTGCAGACATAAATAGCATAACAAATGACATTTTATCTTGAACTACCTTAACAGATAGTACTCTCAGCGGGAAGTTCAATTCACTAAAACCTACTGACAAGTAAATTCTAGAAGTAGTAAGAAAAGTCCTTTTTTATTTTAAATACCATTCCAGCAGTGTAGTATGACTGGAATATTTCTTACAGGACAGTTACAGCACTATGGCTATTCCCCTTTGTACTACGTGTTCCAAAAATTACAGGATCCTCAACATCCCTCTGGTATTTCATAACATTGCTTAAGAGTTCTATTTCAAATTTGCCCCAGAATGAACATCTGCAGTTAAAAAGTGATCAGTGAATTAACTAGAGAGGGGTGAATTTTGGACAAGGGTTCGACAAAACTATTAGCTGAACAGAACGTATTCTTCCAATTAAAGAACTAAAAAATTAAAATTAAGGTTGTTAAAAGTAAATGACTACACACAATTACTATATATATATATATCAAGTAGAAAGCACTGATTCCTATTGATATTTAAATCTTATTAATTATTAATGCAGCTTAAATTAATATTGGAAAATATTAGCATGATATTTGACAACATTTTGTGGTCTAGGAAACCAAAAGTACTTTTGGAAGTGGAAGGGAAAATAAACCAAACCTCAGCTAAAGTCCTATTCCCAATTTTCATGCTAACTTTAGAATGGATCCTGTTTTAACTGAGATTTTTTTTTTTTAATCATGATAAAGTTACCAGATGTCTGCAAATATACACATATACATGCTTGTATATGTTGAATTCCTCTATCTGTCTGCAATCTAAACTTTCACTTTGTATCCTGAAAATAAAACGTTGGCACCTTATCTTGTCAAACGCAAAAAAAGCTGTTGTGTTCATTATACTTCTCGCAGCAGAGCCTGTCACATTTCATTAAACAATATAATACTGTGATGTGCACAGTAATAAAAAAGCAATAAAATTTCATATTTGAATTTCTTCTGGGAAAGAAATGATTTATGTAGCCTTTCCTACAAAAAGTGACATCTAATGGAGCACAGGACTGAGGTACATCAAGAAGGCCAAACGTTTTGGTTTCGACAGAGAAGAACAGCTTGTTTGTGTAAGGACGTATCTTAAAATCAATAGTTTACTTAAGACCAAGTTACAGACAGTTAAACAGCATCTTGTTTTGTACAAATAAACTGTATCATGTATCTTAAATATAAATCTTGACATTCTTTCGAAGATTTGCTGTCAAATTGGGTTGGTGGTTTAAGCTTTTGTTTTTTCAGTAATGCTCCATTTAACAACTTAATAGACATGAACAAGTTGAATACACAAATAGGTTTTGACTCTTATTTATATACAGCACAAAATACGAACACACAAGAACCACAGTAATCCCTACTGACAAGCAACACCCCAATTACTTGTGTCTTTCATACTGGCCTGTGTAATTTGTATGTGACTATCCTTTTTGAAAAGCACTCGTGAAGTATCCGATTCCTAAACTATAATCCCAAATACGGACTTAAGTCTGACTCAACGCTTCACTTAAGAAAACCCACTCAAACACAGTCAAAGTGGTCTTAAAATCTAACCAAATAAAACAAGTGGAGTAATTTCGGACAGCAAATATCCTATTAATTTTTGTTTTCTTAGAACAAACCTTTCTTCTTTGTTGAAAAAAAAAAAAAAAGACATAGCAAAATGGGAAAACCTGACACAAAGGAAAAAAGGTAAATTAATCCTTTTGTCATTGTCCACTTGGCATCTCTAGTCCCATCAGGATCTTAACTTCCCTTTATGTCCTGTCCTGCATAGGACAGCGTGAGACTGCATCATTTCTGAACTGTGTAGTCCGTATCCTCAGGCGGGAAACCATCCAGTACATTGTTCTAGGCAATTACTTACTACGAATGAAAAGTCAGTCTGCCTTCCCAATTCAGCTGGAACTGACGTGAATTCATGGTTCTGGGAAGAGAAGGCAGACAGACAGTTCTGGCCATGAGTAACATCACCTAAGCCTTGTCTTCGAAGGCTACAGATCTGTAATACCCACACTTCTCCCTGATGATCCGAACAAGTAGAAAACCACCGTGAGTGCAAATGTACATCGAAGGTCTTAATCTGCTTTCTTAAGAAGTGGAAATCACTAGATGATAGAGCCTTACCATGGAACCTAATAAAAGAAAGATCTGCTTCAATTCCATAAATCAAAGTCTAAATTAGGACTTACTGCTCTCTCTTTCTCTCTACTTCTTACAAAGCCTGCCCCCTTCGCCCACACCTCTCCCCCCACCACTACCCCAAGACTTTTTGCTTTCAACTGGGATTAAAATAGTTCACTAAAAATTTGGAAAATATTAAATTAAAACCTTCTGTAAAGTTTCAGTTAAGGAACTTGAATGTATTTTGGTATTTATTGCTGTTACGGTCTCACCATGCCAGCTTTCTGAGCAGAACACATTAAACGTGCTTCTATGATACAGATGCCTTCTATTTAAAAGGCACTTCAAGGAAAGACAAGAACAAGCTTTAGAAATCTCTCTGAAAGAGAAATTATTTTTCCAGTTTCCCCTTCAATTTCAGTAAAGTGTTAAAAATATTGATAGAAGAACCGTATTGGCGTGACAAATTTGCTTTGTTATTCAGACAGATTTGGTATCTCAGTCTGTATCGATTCTGCTGAAATTCTCAGGCTTTAAGGTGTCAGAAACATTAAAACATGAAACACTGATGAGTTCAGACTACAGACTACCAACACAAGTGCAATATTCATCTCCTTTAAACATTTGCTAATGTGGCTAGGAAAATACTACTAGTAAAGTATTTTCACTTGTATTTTAAATGGGTTTACAAAGATGTAGCTAAAAAGTGCATAATGAAGCAGCTGACAAAATGCTTCATCAGAAGAGAAACACAGCATAAGCTCTTTCTACTTTTGCCATAGAATTATTTTTGCCAAACTCCCTCACAAAACCCAATCATTTTTAGTGGGTGGCTGTGAATTCAGATAGTTGGTGCATCACCCAGAGTAGCTGATAGGAGGAAAACAAATCAGCAAAGTACACCAATAAATGCCCTGGATCAGCAGCTACACTTACAGCAATTACTTTGAGCAGCGCAGCGTGCCTCTGAAACATTCACTGTACCCTTTAAATAATTTGGATGTGTGCTACACAGGAACACTGAGAACTAAATCAGTTTGGACACACGTGGCATGGGTATTTCTGCTTAAAAGGGTGCCCTGGTCTCACCAGAGACACAGATTCATACCCACCACGCTTGTCCAGCAGCAGCCTGGGACACCGCTGTCTGTATACCACATTTCACACGTGAATTTTACCAACATACACACGGGGCACTGGGAATGTCAAAACATGAAAGCATCGCTACAGCGGTACAGAGGCTGTCACCGGCGTGTTTTTATGTAGTGCAGAGAATGAAATGTCAGGGGGTAGTTTTAAACCAACTATCAGGAGCAACACTGACATTAAACACATACTATCTTGGTACTATATCAAAAAGTCATCAAGGACTAAGGAAAAAAAAAAAAACAAACCACAAAAGAACAATCCTTAGCAGAGAATCCTATCAGATGGCTTTTGAGGCAACAAACATCGGAAATAATTCAGAAAATGTTCTCTGCTCATTTTTTTAACTCCTGTTTTCTAATACCTTGTCATTGTGCTGTGAAATCTAAAAGGAGAATGAGATTCATATTCCAAAGTGTAATGAAAACCAAAAATCGAACTCAAAACAATCTTGAATTGAAATTACTAAAGTGGCAACATGGAGGATCAAAGCTAAATGTACCCACGACCCTCCTTCAAGTTGCATGCACGTTATGCCAGCTTTCAATACTATGACCACGTGGTTCTTCAGGGTGAACTCTGCTCAACCATTGAGCAATTCCTCAGTATTTAGGCTGTGGCCTTCTGCTAAAAGGCATGCAAGTTACTGTTAATATTATTATGCCACATTTATAACCTCCAGTGGTACCTCACAGTGAATTCAATATTAAAGTCCTCAACTGTGGCTGATTATTGTTTTTTTGGGGGGGGGGGGTGTTATTTGGGTTTTTCTTCATTGGGGTTTTTGTTTTGGCTTGGTCTTCTTTTTCACATCACTTTCTAGAAAGAGCATTTCAGTCCTTCAAAACCAGTAATTAATCTTCCCAGCCCACCAATCTCATAAGCAAAATTATTTGCCTTTTACAAGAGTTGCTAAAAGATTAAAAAGTGTCTAAGTGAGGTGCCATTGGACCCCACTTGACAAAATCCTCATCATCACAAAATATACAAACAGAGCTCCAACTGCCATCCACTGCCACTGAGTGCTTGGCTTCTGGGCATGCCGTGGTCTTAAAACTGGGCATCAACTAAATAGAGAGCGTGGATTTTGATGCAAGTGAAATAGTTTACATTGGACAAGAACCTACAAAAGCTAACTCCTGAAGAAAGGCCACACACAAAATCTTTGATCCTAACTTTTTTTGTTAGGATCGCCTACTGATCTCCTACTCCGATAAAGTACAATCTGATCTCCTACTCCAAAAGAGAGAATCACAAATGTTTTCATTTCTGTGCCTTCATGTGACATTACAGTAATCAACTATCAAAGATAAACTTTGATTGGGTTGGTCTTAATCATAACAGCCTATTATTTTCACTGTTTTTCTTAACAGCAGTGTTAGATAGCACGAATGAATGTCAACAAGTTTAACCTTTGCCTGCCACACACCTATTCAGATGAGAACGAGGGGGTTTCTGATGAGGTGCTCTGGACAGTACACAACGATCAGAATTTAGTAGGTACACACACCTCAAGAGTTAAGTAAAAAAAAGGCAGAGTATAGGT
Source organism: Rhynochetos jubatus (assembly GCA_027574665.1). Classification (NCBI taxonomy): domain Eukaryota; kingdom Metazoa; phylum Chordata; class Aves; order Eurypygiformes; family Rhynochetidae; genus Rhynochetos; species Rhynochetos jubatus. The sequence continues at coordinate 5,303,269 of CM050654.1, read as the reverse complement.
TTTTGGTTTTACACAGCTTGGACACTGTTATGTTATCTTGCAAATCCAATCTCCATTTACTATGAGCGACTACACAATATGAAAAAAAAATCCATGTAAAGACAAAGCATATCTACCACAGTATGCTTTTGGAGCTCAAACATCCCTCCCTTAGTGCAATCCTAAAGCTAAATAATGCTAAAAAAATGAATAATAGAAATCCTTATCAAGAAAGACATCAGCTTCATTGGTTCTTTCAGATTTTACCTCCACTGACACTTCCACTGGGTTAAATTATTTTCATCTGTTTGATATTCCTCCCAGTACTTGTACTAATACAAGACAGCCAACATTTTATACTCCAGTGAAGTGAACATCTCACAGTCCCTATTGCTTCCTTGTCGGTGCCATTTCACTTGACGTACTATTAATAAACATTAATTTTGTTACTACAACGTGTTTGAAACTATTCAGTGAGCAAGAATAAAATGTTGTCAGTTGCTTGTGTGCCCTTTTGGAAAGTGGTATTTGATAGCAATCATCTGCATTTTTTGAACTGAGAATTAACTCTAGTTAGAGATAATATAGTGACAGTTGTCAGAGCTCCACAGACAAGAATCTGTGGGTATTTTTACTCTCTCAACCAATTTCACACATTACACAGTCAAAACCAAGTGAATTAGAGGACAATGGAAAGCCACTTAAGACTGAACTTAGAAGCTATGGAAGCACAACAGCACCCATGAGAGAAGTCACACTGATTTCAGGTTGATTCTTTGCCTACATATGAACGCAAAAGCAAGGCAGTTAGTTCTACAGTGCCTGGACAGAATTATCAATTTTTGATACAGTAGCTCAAACTCTTAAGTGCACAAAAACATCTGCCTGGTAAGCAAGACACAAATAAGCCTTCATGACTCTTGCCCATCCTGTACACGGTGCAACGCAAAAATGCCCTGAGGTCATCCTAACTTGTGTAAATGGTACACTACACAGCCCAGCTTTGCTTCACCTTTCCTGCACAGACACGCATCAGACCTCCCGTACCGCTAGAGGAAGAGGTGACAATAAGTCAGACGTGCTACTAGATGGGCAGTGGTTATGAGCTCCTGCCTGCAGACACGTCCACATCTGAACCAATCTGCCGGGCTGAAGCTGTTCGAGTTGGTGCCGTGACACGCTTCAGGGTGTTGCCTTACACCAAAATAGTTGATCGTGGTTTTCTTCAGTTTGGACTTGCTTTAAAAGAGCAATCTCAAACATACAGTAACTTTATTCTCCTAAGAGTAGTAACCACTACTCAATGACAACCAGCGCTCAGGAATGCACACACCTAGACAGTAACTGTACAACATCAGCAACTCCTCAGACCCAAATTACATTATGCAGTAATGCTTACGGCTGGAATAAGAGAGTTGCAGAAAGATCTGGGATGCATAGTATCACCTCCAACTTTACACCTCTCTCCCTAGAAGTAGGTATCTTGGCAGAATTCAACATCCAAGAATTACTGGTATAATGCCTTGCCAAAAGAAAAAGACGACTTTTTTTTAACTAAGCAGCCCACCACTTTCCTAAGAATGCAGGGACCTAACAAAACACAGATAATTAAACAGGTCAGGAGCACCTCCTTTGCACCAAGGAGTGAAAATCTATCATTCACAGGGATGTGCCATGCTGGATACTACTGACAAGACCCTATCATGAGCTATTCTAGTTGATGGTTCCCTTGATACATGTTCCAACTGCTTTACCTCAAAATAATTTGATTTCATCAATGCGTCTACCATCTCCAGATCTCCCTCAGTGTTAAATTAGTATTAATTTTCACCAAAGACACCATTATGATTATTCAGATGACTGACATCTCCCTCTCCTGCCTACCCACAACCACTACCAGAACCTGAGCCACACAAGCTCACACTGAATAGACTAAATCCTCTTATGTAAGGCACGCTTCTTTCAAGAATCCTCTCTCTTTAAAGAGTTTAAATTGCTCACCACCACCACCTCCAGACTGAGAAGAGTGTGTTACCCCATCCCATGTATAAACATCACATATTTAAAATGTTGAACACAACAGACCTGTATTTTGATGTTTCCACCAACACTGCAGTACTAGCCACCACACTGTAGCCGTCAATGAAGCAATTACTTTCCAGATTATAACTAAACGTTGCTATTAAACGGCTATCATTTAAGTTAATCAGTCTGCTATAAGCCACAAAAATGAAGAAATTATGAAAATAATTTCCAATCACTGACTAATCTGGCAGTGAATAGCAAACCAATGCATCTTGTGGAGATTGACACCTGATGATCATTTACTTTCAGCCAATTTCTATTTAATGAAGCACAAAACCACAATGATGAATCGCACAAGGGTGATGGCAGAGTACACTTTCAGTATCATATTACTGAATAATTAATGTTCAGATAACTTTCGGTATGATTTCAGCATGGGGAAATAAAGGTATCTAGGACTTTCAATAACACAGTGCCTGACCGTACTGTGACATAATAATGACGGATTGGTTTTGCTCCAGTGACCAGTGCTTAACCAGCACTTCTCATCCACCAGTAACTTGCACACGCTTCACTGCAAAGTTCTGATCGTTGAGGGTTGCATTGACATGGATGCTGACATTATTTATCGCTTCACAGTTATGAAATTAAAACCATACTAACACACTAATTGACAGTGGGTAGTTCACGTCCTGTTGGAGATATACGTTTACACTATCGTTAACACAATGGAAGAACACAATGTTTCCTTAAAGTTTGTGCCAAATATTAGTGATTTCAATTTTCCCTTCAATTTACAGCTTTTTTGGATTGCCAAGGATATTTATCTTTACAGCAAGAAAAAACAGTAGCTCCCATTAAGTCACAACCGCTGTCCTCCGCAGCTACCTTTTCATTCCATTAGCCAAACTTCTGACAGCACCCACACACAAAGTTCTTACAGTGAACCCAAAAAGTGAATCAAATGTCAGGTTTGATGTATTTAAAAAGCAAAGCTGCATTTCTTTTTAAGTCAATTGACAGTAAACAGACTTGCCTGTCTATCTGTCTTTGTCTACCTTTTTCCAGCTGGATAAACCCACACACTATTAAAGTTGACAAAAGACAATGATATTATTAATGAAAGCAGCTACACGATGTTAGAATTTTCATTACAGGCTCCTAGTGGGCTTCAATTAATTGCATGGCTGCTATGCCTAAAAAGGCTGCAGACGAACTGAAGGGGGAGGGGAGAGGAGGTATTTTTTTTGCTTTAACTTTTTGCTTTAAGTAAGGTGTTCAATCCATCATTTTCCTCCTCAATTGTAAATAAAATATTGCTTCAGAAACCTCCTCTTTAGATTAACCATGTTTTCTTATTCTAAGCACAACCGATATTAAATTGCACATCTGTATTTGCCAACTATGTAGACAGCTTCTGTTACAAGGAAGGTTCACATCCTGTCTTCAGTGATACTGCATTTAACACATTTAATTTTATACTAAGCACTTCTGAATAGAATACAGAATTAATAATGCCGTCCCAACCCGCTGTGCGTTTAAGGAACTTTCTCCTGCCCTGCTGTTTCCAGGACGCTCTCCTTGATCACCCAAAGGCACAAATACACCCTCCACGCAAGCCTTCCGCGTTGCGGCTCGCAGAACCTGCCTGTGCAGCTCGGGTAAAATACCTCCTAGGTACTCCCAAGGAATACAGTCCATCCTGGTGGCTTTCTGACCACCTGTTCTTCATCTGAAACTGCAAATACCTCCTTAGCAGTAGAGATGCAAATGAGAGTGAGCTGTTCATAACTGAGTAACAATTCACATTTTAAGTCCTCTTTCTCACCCAGGAAAGCACCATGGATATCTCCCTATGAATGCTTTCCATACACTCAGCTTTGTGCTTCCTATAAATACCTACATCAGCAATTCACAGAGATGTAACGGAATTAACTGTTGCACTTCATGAGAGACTCTTCCTTACTGACGCATCCAACCTCAACTACACTTAATAATGGCTGGCCTTCTACCCTACCTTTGAGACTTATCCACAGATATCTAAGAGTAAGCACGGATTTGCCCACGAGTGATATTCCTTTATAAGCATTCTAAACCTTGTTCTCTTTCAGCACACATTTAGGTAAAGGCTGAAGATATTAAAGTTATTTCTTGGGTCATGGACTCCATCCTTTGTAACAAGGGCTTCGGTTAAACTATCCCATTCCTACAAACATTAAATCCAATTGTCTCTTAATTAAAGCAGTGAAGCTTCAGTACCTTCTAAGAGCACTATTCCTTCTTTCCCTTAACCTTACTCGTAGGTTTTTCCAATTCTGACAATTTCAGTTGAATTTTGCTTTTTCTGCTAGTATGATCTCATCCCTTACGATCTTGCAATGACCTCAGACCATTTGTTTTGTACTAGTAGATGATTTTTACATTGGGAATACTTGTTACTGAACAATTTATTGGTACAGACACAGCTTCTGTCCCAAACAACTTCTGTGAGCAAGGCCCCAACTCTCACCTTCTTTCTTTGTGTCTTTTAACATTCAGACAGCCTTTCATCCTGTGTACTGATTTCCGTTATGGCCTTGCTGAAAAGAGGGTATTACAAGCATCTTGAGGCGGAAAATTCTTTCCTTTCCATCCTTCATTTTTATTGATCCTACCTATTTTTAGGAACAGGTGAGAAGCAGTAGTTCGGAGTCTTTCCCCATCACATGCATTTACGCAGCTGTATTAATTCCTGTGCCTTGAGTAGCACATCAGTTCAACTAGTTTTAACAAACGCTGCAAAAAGTGACCAAGTAAATGTTTCAGTGGCTAATACTCAAAGCAGCAACTCTGCCTCCACTAGCAGCCAGCAGTTCGCTGATCCTGCGTTAAGGATCGCAGGCTGAAGAGTTCTTAATATCGCAGTAACGCCTTGCAACACTTCACACGTTAAAACGTTTACACCACGGATGGCGTCTAGGAAAAGACGGGTCTCTTCACACGCTGAACACTCAACAGTTTTCCAAACGCGATTTCAACCTCTGCTTTTAGAGACCTGTAGGAACACTCACATGCACAGAGGTTACGTGAGCAGCTCTCAGCAAGATAACGGACCGCACATCCAGTCAGGAAATGCCCGGAGCTGCTTATTGCTGCTAGATGGGAAGCGCAGCTTTCACACAGGAATTCAGGAAAATCGTCTAACAGTGTCTCAGCTTCACATCCCTGCAAGTAATGCTTTCATTCTCAGTTAATGCCAGTGAAATCCCACCCCAGAGAGACACTACTGGGTATGTCCATTCCTTGCGGAAGCGAACAGGATTGCTCAGGAGACAGACTCTTATTTTGACAAAATGATATAAAAAATATAAAACTGCAGAGAACACTTTTTTTTTTTTAATATTTTTAACTACATTTTCCTAACTGTCTTTTGAATAATCATTTATACCTGAAATACTACACTGACCAGACAGCAAGGACAAAAACCAAGGCTAAGAGGCACATAACAGGGACAGTTAACTTAGCTTACCGATTTCGTTACTCATTGCAGACAGAGCTGGAAATAACAGGGTTCATGACATGTTCCAGGAGGGGGTTTCTGCACGTAGAACCCACCAGCTCCCACAGTTTCTGCTTTTAGTTTAACAGACTTTTCATAAAAACACTAGTAAAAATGCAGTGTACTCGTGGCAAGCAGGTAATGTTTAGGAAAAATGTCTAGACAAAAAAATATTGTTTTTAAACAATATTTTGAATTTGTGGTTCCATGATCATTTCCTCATTTAATTTTGATACCTGGGGACTTCCCACGGAATGGCAGTTCTAATTTTGGACAGTTTTAGCCAGCACACTTCTTTCTGAGCATCTTATAGTTAAGAGCAATGGCCAGTCATAACAACTGTTCCACTCCTTTTCCATTAAACAAATAGGGTTGTACTGTCTTCTATTACAGTGCAGTTTTCAGCACTGGTGTCATCTATGAGGAATAAAAACCCCCTGTATGTTTCATTACCACCGTGGAAAGGCAAAAAGGATGCGAGTTGTGGAGGAAGCAAACACCACAGCTACACAATTCCTGCCCTTCCGGCACTGCTTGCATCAACTCACAATAAACAGCGCTGTTTCAGAGGGCAAAGATGAGAAAACTAGTGTTAGGGGACGAATCTCTTACTGAAAATGTAATAAGCAAGTGTTTCAATTGAATTGCAATATTTACTAATATTAGACACAACAATATTTACACTTCCCTGATCACAAAACCATTTACATCTCCTACTAGAGTATACCCAACAACCAGGGGCACAGCTATAGCTAGTGCCAGGCACCAGAAATTTATGTTAGCATTCGATAAGCTATGTAATGTAAAACTTCCCATAATCTGCAGACAGCAATTTCCAGTCTCCTCACTGGAAGTGAGCTTGATACGTCACAGCTCATTTCTAAGTCCTTCTATACAAACCTCATAAAGAAGGAGCCTGAGCAACCTGATCAAAACCAGATCTTCTAGAACAGGTTGGACTGGACAGTCTCTTACAGTCCTTTCTAGCCTAAAGTAATCTGCAATTAATTAACATCCTGAGCACAACAGAGAGCCTTCGGATAGCTGTAATTATGTCTGCTACGTAAACTGGATGAAATGGAGTATTATAAACTGTTATTTTCTTATACAAGTAAGCATTAATTTTATTGTAGAGAAATAATAGAAGAGCAGATGTACATGCAGTTACCTAAACCAGACTATCTACTTAATGAACTAAGAACGACAATAAAAGCACTTTGACATAAAATATTTCCTTCTAGTAATCCAGAAAAACATCTCGCCAAGCCCCAATCTGCTGTTGCCAACAGTTAAAATTCAGACACACACTGAATGATAAACTTTACTCTCCTCTTAACAAAGCTGTAATGCACAGAACCCTTAAAGAGGGTATCACATATGGCCCTCAAAGGCTGTTATTTTTTGGAAATACAGGGTTTACATATTTGTATGAAGAAGTGCTAGACACTAGGTAAGTGATGTATACGATCTCTTTACACAATCACTGGAGGAATTCCAAAAACAAAATGTCCTTCAACAAATCTACAGAGTGCAAGGCAAATCAGTCTTGCCTTCTTATCCGTGTCACCTACGCTTCATCGAACACAGAGCTTAGACTCCATCTCACCATCCACTCTTTCAGAGGCCAGGATCTAAGTTAGATGGAGGCTCCTCACACTGGCAGGAACCAGTTTCTTAAACGATAACATTTATGATCTCGTACTGGCTACACAGGACAGCTCTTGCACCCCTTATAATTAATTACTGCTGTATTAGTGAGTGCATAAGTGAAACAAGGCTGGTAACACACATTCCACTTTTGTTTGTTACTGTGTTCACCTTCTTACCAGCCCCCACAACCCAGTCATTTGAATATACTGGGTTTCCCCACTCACATGGGACTCGGTGAGGCTCTACCACACGCGCTGTTCAGCCTTACACCCCTACTACTCCTTGCATAATAAAAGTACTTTTGATAATAAGCTTTGCAACGAGTGATCCTGTATGCCGAACTGTTTAAATGGAATACAGGAAAAAAACAGAAAGCATTACCACAATGTCATCTCTTCGCACTTCTGCGTTTTATTATAGGAAGTTTTCATGAGTGTGGGATGAGGACAGCACATCTCTGCAAAAATAACATTAAAATCTTTCAAACTGTCCAAATAGCACAGTTAATAAATGTTAGCATAGGTCTACATTTTGATAGGTTACATTCAATTTCCTGTTAAACAAGCATTATATTACTATGAGGAAGCCATCCTTTAGATAATAAGTAGTGGAAGACACATAAATGGTCTATTAAAGGATAAAAAGAGGAAATGAAATAACTGAAGGTCTTTAAAATCACTTGTGTGCCATTTTGATGCATTCAATGTGGTACTTATTTTAAACTCTTGATTTCATAAAGTACACGAACTTCATGATTTAAAACAAATTTCCTAAGAGACCGATTTGCTCCTTTTCTTCTGACCCATTTCATGATTAAAAGCAGCAAAGCTGTGGGATCATAAAAGGACACGTTAGCTGAAACTTGCTACCTTTGCATATCCTTTACATTAAAGGGCTTCATTAGTGAAATTTCTATTCACAATCACAAATATACTTCGCTTAACTGGTTTAATGATTGCAGGACCAAATGAATGGATTTTAACAGTCGGCAATTAATAAAAATACTAAGTGATCCCTAAGGTCTGTAACATGACTGAACACGAATTTACTACAAAAGTACTCATTAAGAAATAGAATATATTCTATAGGCGAGTTGCTAATCTCCTTACAATCGCATACATATCAAGGTATAAGACTGCCAGGAAGCAGACTTTTAATCTTGCTTTGCGGAGATTCCTTTTCAGAAAAGCAGCAATAAGCGTATCTTTCCTGCCAATATGGCACTTCAGCTGATGATCAGTGGAAATCAAACCAATGCAAGAATACTTAAACTAATTTACTGAGTTGTAAAAGAACGTTTTACTTATCTCAGACTGCGATTTCATTATTTCAGATTTAATGATGTTATAATCAGAACACCATCCTTTCCAGAGGTGGCCACAGCACCCTCTAACAATAACACTTCTGCAATTAGCCCTCCATAAAACTCTGAAATATACTTTTAAAGGAAGTGCAATTACTTGGTCCAGTTACTAAACTAGTTACTTAAATGAGACTCTAAAAAGGTGCTGAGAGTCACAGAAGACCATACAGATGCAATTCTGAGGGGAACTTTGAAGTGGCCTTTAAGCTTCCTTCCCACGTCTCAGTCACACATCTTGAGATGCGTTGGGATTCAGAGTACACCACAGCTCCACTGCTATTGCATCCCTGAACTTTTATATTCCATCCATGAGAAAACCCTCCCAAAAATAAGAGAATATCATAGAATCACGGAATGGTTTGGGTTGGAAGGGACCTTAAAGACCATCCAGTTCCAACCCTCCTGTCATGGGCAGGGACACCCTCCACTAGAGCAGGTTGCTCCAAGCCTCATCCAACCTGGCCTTGAAGACAGTCAGGGATGGGGCATCCAATATCCATAAATATCCATAAATAACTATGGGGAGAGACAGATGCAAAAAGAGCTCGAGGAAGTACAGCGGGGAAAAACCTCAGCCTTTGTTCCAGCAAAGAACGATGATTATTCAATTCCTCAGTAGTGCTTTCTAGGTTTTTCATTACCCTTAAACTCATATAAGAATGTGAGTTATTACTGCCAGCATGGTACTCCAACATTCCTCTATTTCCATTAGTTTTTCCTTAATTATTTTTAGAGCCCAAAATATCACTTGTAAGAAGAACAGATTTAAAATGTATACTTTTATGCTCTCCAAATCTTGGGTTCCTACATCTTACTTTAAAAAAAAACCCCAGCTTTTCTATAGAAAGAAATACTGAAGTTAAATGTTTCAAAACAGGAGAAAATACTGAATCCTGAAGTGTAACTTGAATTGATTCTCAGACTAACAGATTGAAGACTAATGGCAAACCAGCACCAATGATGAAAACAGAATTCTGACTCCAGCTCGCACTTGCTCTCAAGGCTAAAACATCATGCATGAGTGTGTGCTGCCCTTCTGTTGTCTACCCTTCACTACTATATCATAATACGATGCTTACAAAATACCCAGTGCTGACTTGTTGCTAATAACTACATATTAGTTACATGAAGGTAAATGTATCTCCTTTTTCAAGTGGGTTTTTCTTTTTTTTAATTGAAACTCTGAAAGTGTTCCTTTAATTCAAATAAAATAACTTCTGCCACAGTAGGAAGATTTATATTAGGTGTGACTAATGCAAGCCAAATGCACAGCCCAAGCATTTATTTTAATGTTAAAATTATTTCTGGAGTGTGTAATTGTTTATGCCTTCACATATATATCTGTGTATTTATACATAAAAAAAGATCTTGAGCCTCTGCCTGCACCAAATTCTTACTATTTAGCTGAAAACATGACAGACACGGATTTAAACAGAATTTAAACCAAAAAAATACACAAAGACCGATTACCTTCTCATTATAGACTGCAGTGACGTTTTTCAGCTCATTAATCCATAGTCTGCCAAACTAAACCTGTAAATCATGGGCACTATAAACACCTGTTATTTAACTACCATGTTTCTCAGACCTTCATAGCACTTCTTATTCTCAGACACTTGTGCAAGGGCTAATAGAAAATAATTTCATTTTAGTTGCAAAGGAAGCAAAAAGAGCAAATATTTTAAAAATTACTCAATTGTAGTGATGCCAAACTGGACATGCACTGAAACTGTGGAGCTTCTAAAATGAAAGAATTGATGCTGGCCACAGGGTAACAGTAAGAGCACGGTAAAAATGCTTGCTGCTGGGTATGACAGCAAATTCAAAAGTTCCCCTGAAATGTGGCAAACAATGTACCTTGTATGAACCAAATTATTATTGCCCTGCCATGCCTTCCCCTCCCCAGCATTACATCTCCTGCTACCCTTAGACTTGGACTCTAAATTTTGAAGGTGAAAGTCTTGAAATCTGAGTTAGGAACAAGAAAATTTTGCCAGGACTAATAGAAATTAAAAAAAAAAAATAAAAGGGGCAGGGGGATGCTGCTAGAAGTGAAACTGTAAGACTACTACATAAGTAATTTGTTTGGCATGAAAATGTACTACAAATTCACCTGCTGCTCTGTCAGGATTTAGAGTTGATCAATAAACAATTTGGATTTTGCAAACCAACCTGCGAGCAGGCACCGCGTCTCCTCACTTGTACAGGTGCAGACTTTGCTGTGCCACGGACAGTGGTTATAGCACTGCACTTTGAAATCAATGACCTCACCTGCTGTAATTTGTTTATCAGAGGGAATGGCAATGAAAAGAAAAAAGGAATTGGCCTGACTGAATAAAACACAGGAAGAAAATTGAAAATACGATAATACCGTTTTGGAATTGAAGAGAATTCAATTCATATGTGGCCATTCCACCCAGAAAAGATGAACTACAGAGAGAGGATACAGTAGATATAAATGGCATTTAAAGCAGGACAATGACACAATTTTTGAACCGTAACTGTTTGTAGGGCAGTCCATCACCAACGACAGCACAAAGTAACATACTTAGATTTGAAATGAGCTTTGCCATATTAGAAACTTAGCTCCCTGGCCCCATTTTTAAGGTCAGAAAAACATGGAGAAACAGAAAGTGCAGCTATACTACTATAAATGAAAAAGAAATCTTTGAGCCTAGCTTTTAAGGAGAAACTCTCCTCTATACTCCCATTTTTCTTCTGTGAGAAAGCAACAAAATCCCCATGGAGAATAATAATGGATGAAAATTATTTTTAACAGTAAAGTTTTACAACACAATTTACATAAAACAGCTGTTGAAACTGTAGGAGTAGATGTGTGTAATGATAACAGAGTTACAACCAGTGCTATTGTTACAGCAATTGTTACTCTAACAAAAGAAAACGCCATCTCAGACCAGCCAAGCTGCATTTTTATTCTTCCAGGCCAGAAAGAGCAAGAGCAGTTACAGACACCTGCACTGTACTGGCTGTACTGGTACCCAGGCGTCGCTCGGGGCTCTCTCACCCTCGGTCCGCCTTGTTCTGCGCCAGACAGGAGATGCAGACGCTGCTTTAAACAGTCATCTATTATCCCAGAAATCATCACATTTTTGGATTTTGGCTACAATTGCCATTCACAGGTCATAAGTTTGTACAACTCCAACATTTACCACTGCCACAAAGCCTTCATTGTACTGCGTGACCCAGTACACCAGTTAATTTGTTGAATACATCTTCATTCAGAAGCTGCGCAAAAATGATTAAAGATTCTAATTGATCTTCTGTCAATAGAGAACAGTCTAAATGTTCTGTACCGAGTTAAGGTCATTATCCTCTTGTCAAAAATTACTTCGAAGAATGGTAATTTGTTCATAATTAGCACACACACAGAGTTATGAAATTCAATTTGTTGTACTGGCATGCTCCACACAGGGTTGAACACTCATTGTACGGGGTTTTTTTACTCTCTAAATAAGTGTTCTCTAAGCAAACAAGCCTTTACTTAACACTAATTGTATCAGGTCATACTGTCAACCTCACCACAGTAGATCTAGCCAATTCATTTCATACAACCTCCCACAGGCCTGTTTCATGGAACTGACCAACAGCACTGGCTGAAAACCTGCCAGGTATAGAAAACACTGACTATATCAACTTACCTTTCTTCCTGCAAGAAGCCAGTGCTGACCTCAACCACACTGCTGAACATCTCAGTTCACACATTTAAAATAACACACTCTACTTACAGCAGTCACAAACAAGTAATTCTGGTGTGATTTACACAGAACAGATTCATTATTGATATAGCACCATACTCTGGAAAAATACAGACCCTGGATACCTTACAGACACACCACAGAAGATGAACGCCAGCTTCAAAACGATTGGGTTGGCTTCAGCATACAGCAGGGCATTGCCAGACTTCACTCATCACTGGACAAAACCTTTAGCACAGAGTGAACTCTGTGGCCAGAGATGGCAGGGGGCCCTTCTGGACAGAGGTGCACGCACACACAGGTCTGTGCTTCATGCAGGAGCCTGCACATCTCTCCTGTCACAAGAAGTAATAGAGGGGGTACCGTGGGTGGAAAAGCAGGTATCGGGGTAGCTGCAAAGTGCCAGACATAAATCAATAGCCAGAATGGCCCATTTTTCTTTATTCTTCTGCTGTGCGACTGTCATTTTAAAGGCATTGAAAAGACGTCAAAGACAGTATCATTTCATTTATTCAGAAATAAAACACATACCTTTCCCCTACAGCCATTAGCAGCAGCACTATCATGAGCAAACTAATAGGCTTGGAGAGACTAGTCCCAGGCTTTTGTAGCAACAACAAAAATGAGAGGACAGAGGCCAGTTGGTTGTTATGCAGAATTTGTCATGGGCAATCTGTGCTGCATTTTTACCACGAAGCTGTCTACAAACTGCTCCAGTGTTGCTGGAGTAACATTACTAGACTGCAGCTCACATACTCCCTAAGTGCAGTATCATGAGCAACATTTAGTGGAATAGTATTTTACAGCTGATTTCCACCTAAGCACCTCCCTTATTTTCTCATGACCATGCTGAAGCGATACAAACATGTTAAGAAAGAGTTACCTATGGTATCTCTTAAAAATAAACACTCACTTCAGGAAAAGTAAAGAACACACAAGACCTATCGCTGCCCAATTCATGCAATACGACAAAAAGCCAATGACACTGTAACCCAGGGCTTCTGCAAACCAGGTCTCATACTAGAATGCCAATAGCCAGAAATGCCCAAAGACAAAATATCCCATTGCTGCATGTGGCAACTAATTCTCCCAATATTTGAACCACCTTGCCAATGACAAAAAGACTACCATAACAAAAGCACACTTAAAGAAAAGTACAACACACAGAACATCTGGACAATGTTTTAATCTATATGGACATGCATGAAAGCATGCAGCACTTGGAAGTCACTGACGACGGTGAACCCAAGTTATCTCAGTTAGGCCATGCTGGAGGTGTGTACACATCTCACCTCACCGGTTCTCGTTCCTAAAAGAGCAACAAAAAAAACAGTTCAGTTGAAAATAAAATTGTTGAAATGCACATAAGGATGTCCATTGGTTTGTTCAGTCCTGAGGAGTGGAAAAATTCCTGAAGTGGTATTTGAAAAACTACTCTAATTCCACCATCTAAGTAACATTAAAGCACAAATACATGTTTTAACAGACTTAGTAAGGATCACTTTTACAAAAGTTGGCCTTTAATCTTGGAACATTTGTATACAATGCCAGATTCACATGTGCCTTTGGGTCTGTGTTATCACCTGATCTACCGAACTGTAAGAGCAGATTAACATTTACATTTCATTCATCTGAATCTTAGATACAAAAACAATGACACTGACAGCTTCAGTATCTGATTGGCTGAACAGACATATTATTGTAAACGAACAAGAAAGACTCCCTTAAAAATACATATCAACCATAAATCAACCATAGACACATCCCAAAGTCCCTCGAAAACCCCACCCAAAAGCCTTCCAGCAGTCATAAAACATGCATGCTAAGACACCTCCTTGGAAAACCAAGTTTCAATATGAGATTAAAATCAGAATAAAGTTTTGTTAACCAGCCATCTCCCAGCTTCTTCTTATCCTTCAGCATACACTTGATTTTGCCACCTTTATCTCCCAAAGATCTTGAAATACTCCAGATCCAGAACTGGCTCTGGCGTAAGAGCACTGACTTTTGTAGAGCGATAACCCCTTAATAGGCCTATTTCTAAAGGATGGTCATGTTCTCTTCCTTCCTTAATTGGTGTCTTTTCGGTCAGAACATTTAATCTCTGGTACTTCAGAGTCTCTGTACATGGCTTTATCATCCACTGTTAAGTAATTACATTCCATGCACTTTCCATTGTTCAAAACCAGAGATTTCATCTTTTATGTGACCTTAGCAGATGTGGTTTGGTCATTATTCCCCTAAGCCTTTGAATGTAAAGCACACTTAGACTCATTTTCATCATTCATCTTCTCCAGCAGCTGAAGTCGCAGTCAGCTCTTTCAATCCCACAAAAGGCCTTGTTAATGGCTTTTATATTCAGAGTCCACGCCAGCGAACATGTAACACAAGATTCATGGAAGAAACGGGGCTATCGTATCCATAATACACTCCTTCTGTCACACGTAAAGTTGTGAGCCTGCTGCTCTGGTTGCCAGTGTCGGTGACGGGGAAGCCCCGCAGTGGTGACAGCTCTAGAAGATGTTTCGTGCCCCATGCCTCTTACTGCATCCTCAATTTGAGTGGACAAATTTCTCTTCCTTGGCTCACTGGTACCAGAAGACTGTTAAACGGCTAACAGCTTGAACAGTGAGATAGCTTTGGCTTCCCCCCTCCCCCTTTTTTTTTTTTGTTCAGAACAAAATCAATCAGTTCAAATTCCCTAAAGGCAGATGAAAATAATTACATTGAGCAGCTGAAAAAAAAAAAACCCAACACCAAGATAATTGAATTCAATTTTTTTCAACAAAGTATTAGTGGCACAGATACTACATTTGATTATGTCATAGCACAATGGTACATACCAAAACCATCCAACATGTCTTTATGAATTTCAGCATATATTGTTCCTGCAAGTTTTTACTTCCTGCGTAACATTTTAAAGATGTTACTTGATGGGCAGGTATGGAAAGGAAACCCTGAGTGAATGCACGTAAAACCAAAACATATCCATTTCCACAATTATGAGATAAAATGCAAGCTTCAGAAAACTCCAGTTACAGTCCCTGAAGTACCTGGGAATGAGATTAGTTGAACATGCCAGAAATAGCATGGTACAGAAACAGGTACAGCTTCCCTCCTTGTCTGCACACTTCGGGCTGAAATCATGTAACGTTTGAAGAAAAAAAATCTACCCATGCTGCAGATTTTTAGTCTGAAATTTTGACTAGTTCTTGATCCTGGACCTAACACACTAAAGGGAACCATACAGAAATCATTTCCAAGTCTGAAAACCAAACTTCCATAAGGTATTACTGGACTCGACCAGTACAGCAACACAATTTTTATGCAGCACAGGAAACAAACACCCGATTTTGTAAAAGTCGCCCTGACTGGGTCAACCTGGCATGCTCTGCCAAAGACCTAAAAAGCCAATACAACACGCTTTTCTTCAAAATACATCAATAGAAGCTTACACAGGTACGGGCCAGAAACTGTTGAAGTTCTTCAAGGTAGGTCACCTTTGCTTGCTGAATTTTAGTAAATGGCATCCTTTAACTCTGAAGTTTTATGTCAAAAAGGAAGCTTGTAAAAATGCCAATATTTGAAAAATAAAAGATACAATTATAGAAATACTTCAGTAAGAATATGGTACATATGAAACTATCATTTTCAGGAGCAAAGGAATCTACAAAGCCTCATTCCCTACAAATACCCATTTCATCACTGACTGACAACTGATTAGCTCTCTCCAACTTTTCTGACATGAATAAAAACCTCTTAAGCACATGGATTCTCTAGCATCAATAACTCTGCGATCACAGAACAACCTCTCCCTATTTATGAACTTCACATGATCCCTCTTTTCTCCCCAATTTTGTTTTCATGTGGCCACTGTTTCCTAAAGTGAGTGCGGTAACAGACAGACATACATCTTCTCACGCATATCAAATAATTTCATCAACCTCCTTTTCTTCAGGAAATAAAAGCACTAAGTATGAATACTGTCAACAGAATCATATTACTCATCATACACAAATTTATTTCACCTTCCCTCTCCTCTGCTTGCTTACTACTGACAACTCTTGCTAAGAAGAGAAATGAAGCCCGAATTTAATAGTAAAAGTTTCTCATGACAGCTCATTAATCCCACAAATTTAATATCTGACCAAATAAATTTTGTCCTGTGGGTACACTGCCATATTAGCCGGAAGGCTGCAGGATGCAGCCTTCTAGTGCACAGTGGTGTTAAACCCAATGGGCTGGGAGAGATGATCCATCCAACAGTCTGTCCATAGTTCCAGTGTTGGCGCAGCAGAAGACAGCAGTAAAGACACATTACCTTTGCCTTTGAGTGGCTGTTCGCTGCATTGCTTTGGCCCTTTTGTGCCTCTGGGCTACTTGCCTTTGCAGAGAACTACAGTTCAGAGACACACGGGACAGCGCTCACCACATCTCATTTCAGGCAGCCTCAGGGACGACTTCATCTTGTCCTGTGCCGGTCTGGAAACCTGGGTTGGACCCATCACCTCACTGAAGGGAGGTGAGATAATCCCAGTCACTGGGTTCCCAATCCTGCACCATTCTCCAAACTAAGATTTCGCCCTAGGCACAGTTTGGGTATTAAGGTACTACTTTGCTGACAGTGTTACAGTTACACATAGTAATTAACTGAAAGTAAGGTCACACTGTGGAGTAGCGGAAGATCTTCTAACCAAGCTCCATTCCCTAAGAATAAAGAGAAACACAGGACCCCACACTTCAGCAACAAGAACAGTATTGTGAATTAAGACAGGACTGCAAGTTTACTTTAACGCAATTACTCGTTAATTTAATATCCCTGAATCATTATTGCTCTGGGGCTTTTGTCTGCAACTCTGTTAATTCTTCTCATTTCATTCAGCTTGCAGTGTACTGAACTACACTATGCTAAGGGAGAAGTTGCAATTATTTATTTTGTGCATTTCATGCTGACTGAGGTTATTGCACCATGGGAAAAATGCCAGTGTGTTAGAATAAAATATTAAGAAGAGCATGGCAGAAAGTAAGAAGAGACTGCAGTTCCACCATTTGTCATTGAGCTTTTGTCTTTTGGGTAAGCAGAAAGGCATTAAGTTGTTAAGTGAACGCATGGCATTACTGAAAGCCTATCTTCAATTTTCAACAAGAATTAGATTATTTTTCCATTAGTGAAGTATTCCAAATTCCATTCAACTTACTGAACTATGAAATGCATAGTCGATTTCTTACTGTTTAAAATGTTTATCATAAACATGTTCAAAAACCTGGGTGCACGGAGATTTATAATAAAAATGAAAAATTAAGTAACTTTCCTGTGAAACCTAGATTAAAATTGTACTATTTTCTACTACTAGGTTATTTAACCATCAGTAACATAAAGAATAATGACTGAAAGAAAAGATCATATGGCCAAGCTCTACAGGAGTAGCTCTATAAATGCAGGGCCTTGCAATGAAAAAAATCATTTTTTTAAATAATTAAAATAAGAGTTCTAAGTCAAATAAGTTTTCATCTATCCACTTATTAGCGTATGACAAGTCCTCATATTCCATGACATTTTATTCAAGCTCACTGAAGCCTGGGGTAACACTGCTATGATGCAGCCGTGGGACTGCGCTGCTTTCGCAGAAGTCGCAGGGTTAACAGCGTAGCAACGTTCCGGCGCTCTGCTCCAGACTAATTAAACTGACTCTGTAGTGCAAAGAAGACTGCTGTAGTTTCTACTTGGTGGCCTTTACGGAACGTATCAATACACCACCATAAACTCACAAAACTCAAGCCTCCAACCTATAGAAAGTTAAAAAAAAAACCCCACACAACCGAAAAAACCACCCACACCCCAAAACGCAAAAAACTCACATAGATTCAAACTAACACAAATTCTTAAGGAAACAAAAACTGTTTGCTCTTGTGGGGAGAAAAGAAAAAATACATAGAATTCTTAAAGGAATCAATAGAACAAAAAAGCAAAAGCCAGAAGATACGTCATCAAAAGACGAAAAGCTTCTGAACTGGAGAAGTCGGGCCTGAGTTCCTACCACAGTGAAGAACCTGTAGCTCAAGTGAACTGCTGGCAGAAATGCTGTCTGGTTCCACAGTTATAAAGTCAGAATTAAAATTATAGATTTGAAAAGCAAATAGGAAAAAAAATATCTCATGGTTTTGAACTGCTCTCCAGAGCAACTTTCTTTTATTGGCTGTGTTTTGTTGCTTTTTTTCTTTTCCCCCTATTGAAGTATTCTCAGGTATTCAGTCACAGTCACACAAAACAAGACAAACTAACAAAACAAAGGCAAAACCCAAGCCAATTGCATGAAATGTATCCCATAAGAATCACCAACATGAGCATCAGCTTACTGCAAGCAACCTCTGCCGTTTACAGCGTTTATAGACTGTCAGTAGGAGAACAACTGATTTAGGACTGCGTATTCACTGCTCATGCGACGGGATGACAGCCCAAAGCCTTCTGCCTCCCAAAGCCACTGTCACCATCTCAAAAGCAATGGAGCTCTTACAGATGAAAGAGCAAGTCCACGGATACAAGACCTTGGAGATCCTTCACTGTAATGAAATTAAGCAGAACTTACATATTAATTACAAAGCCTTTATCAAAGGTTCTTCCTCTAAACACACACCCCCTATTATACAGGCAAGATGATGCTCCTTACAGAAAATTTGTATAAAACTTCCAAAAGCAAAAACTGACATCTATATAACCTAACCTATCGTGTTAACAGACACTTTATCACCTCAATTTTGTAAGCTCATCTTCTCAGGATAAGAAGCTGAGATTTCTCAATTTGTACACCTTTTGTGCCAGTTAGTTCACAGAAGTTCCTAAATGCCTTGAACATCCAATTTTTATAATGAAAGAGCTTTCATTTGTCATCCAATCACCTTCACTAACACTATTCTATTACTTTCAAATGCAATATGAAGTATAAAACACTCTGTGGGGTTTATAACAGCATGGAATGAGAACTGTATTAAAGCTGGTGCCTTCTGACACAGAAAAAAGTACTCCCTGATTGTACCTTTCACTCAGGGTAAGAACTGTCAGTCAGTCCACTCAGCAAAAAGAGCAAATCGCTCAGGAAGCAGCAGGTATTTAGGACTTGCAAAAGGTTTGGAAACATGCGAATTTCACGGCAAATTAAGATCTTAAAATCAACCTTAAAATTGGGTTCGTTATTTTGAAATTCTTCACTCAACTGAAAGGTTCTGCTGATGGCACACATGGGTCACAAAACCAAAGTTAACACAAAAATTAAATTCTAAATTTGGTGATAAAAGTTAAACTGTAGTTCAAAATTAAAAGAGTATGAAACTCACTGATAACACCTGAGAAAAGAGCCTCGTATGACTTGATTTCAGCAGATGTAGCGCAGCTCAGCAAAGGGCTATCTTTTATCTAGAAAAGATGGCTTTCAAACTGATAAGCATCCATCAATGTGTGCTCCAAAGTATACCAAAAAAAATTTCAAAGGCAAAAAGGACCGGGAAGAGCAGCCCCCGGTGCAAAATTAATGCCAAGGTTCTCAAAAATCCCACAAGCCTGTTCTTAACAAGGTGCTTATACTGGTTACAGCCACATCTGTCAGTAGTCCGTGTTCTTCCCTGCAGAACAGCATGATACTGTCTCAGAACCAGCCTGACCTCAACAGGGGAGAGGAAAGCAAACAGTCATAAAGGAAGGACATGCAAATGAAACTCTTCGGGGAAGCTACAGTTAAACAGAGAAACTGAAGAAACCTGAAGAGGGCAGAATCAATAAAAAAAGAAAGCCCAACCAACCACAAAGGGGATGTAGAGAGAGTCATGAGGAGATTTTAAGCATGACAAAAACTATCAAGCAGGTAGGAAAGCAAAAAGAAAAGGGATTAGGTTCTATATCAAACTTCATTCTAAATTAGATTAAAGTGCTTGACACGTATTCCATACGAACACCTGAGTCATCAAAAACGAAAAACAAACCACATTTGCAGACCATCACACAGGAAGATTCAGCTAAAACCTTCAGAATGATACATGAAGTAGACAACCAGAGGAATTGATATATCAAGACCTTTACAATAAACTGCAAAAGTAAAGAACGTAAACTTTGAGAGACGTTTAAGACTTGCCTCTAACCACTGCTCAGGTACTCTGCCAAAAAATCTGACGTTACACTGTACTACAGAGCTTTTCCAAAGACAACAGTGGTGACCGACTGGAAGTGACGGGAGTGCAGATCAAGGCGTGATTACAGTAATGTGGATGAATTTAAAGATCACATCAACAATTCACAGCCTATTTAACAGTAAATTAAGGAATGGAAGACTGCTAAGTTTCTGACTGATAATACTAATTCGTGCTATGGTTCAAAGCAGTAATCTTCCTGCAAAGATGCTGATTCCACGCAGACGTCAAAGCAGCCCAGATCACTAAATATCCTAAAAGTGAGAAAACAACCCATGCGGTTCTCCCAAATTAGCACAGGCCCAGTTTCTTACTCAAACCGCCTCCAGTACCACACAGCCTGTCAGCCTGCTCAAGACCAGTGCAGATGCAATCCTCATATCCAAGTTACGAAGACTCCCAGACAGAGGGGGAGAATAACCCTCCAAAGTGATGCATGAAGGGCTTCTCTTCTTGGGCGAGTTGTTCCTCTTAGGCTTTATTTTGAAACACTGCCCTCCCACTTAGTTATTCCTAAATGTTATCTAAGAATTGTTTCATTTATTTATTTTCTGTAGATAGGGAAAATAAAATGAGTACAAATGGGTGGTTTATCTTTACCCTGCCTTCTGCGAATTTCTGTCCTCCTTCCATCAAGAGATAATGTTTAATCTAGTAAACTTCAGCATAATTTAAAATAGCACTAGTCTCAGAAGCCTTGCAGATCTCCGGCATTTGGAATGTTATTCTTCAGGGAACCCATTAATCTTGACAAAAAGGTCTCAAAGGGCTGTATTAATTAACAGATCCAAGTAATCTACAAAACCTGAAATAGCGCCAAACCACTCTGTGTGTACTCCCAGCTCATTAAAAATACCAAAAATCCTCAGTTTAACATTAAATAATTCCCAGAGGGCTTTCAAAAAAAGCTTACGCAAGTACAGTATTTAAAAATTGGTTCAAATGCTAGGGAAATTCACTATGATTTATTATCACAATTACACATAATAAGCCTTTCAGAGCTGTGGTTCCACCGTAAGTTATAACTGCTATTATATGATAATGTGCTTCATTGGCGTATGTCTTTCCCATATGGATTTTGTGCTCCCACTCCCCCCTGCTTTTTACAGAGTATTTCACTCAACTTGTCCGAGAGAAAGCGATTGGCAAAGAATGGCAAAACCATAGAAAACAGTCATTTCTCCTGAACCTGAGTTTCAGTCGCTACCAGAGCCACTACCTGCGCTCTGATGAAGATTGCTTTTCAAGATTTGTACTGCGCAGGAAGTCACGGCGTCTGTGTTATTAAACAGTTACCGTCACCTGGAAAATGACAATGCAGAAAACCCTCGAAGATCTTTTCTGTTGCTGACCCTTCTCTCAACACAACTTTTACTAATCAACAGCCTCAATTATGTGTTTAGCTATGGCAAATTTCACAAATAGACTGGAAAAGATCCCAGCTATCCTACTGGAGATGATTTTCATCTGACTGTACCTTAATTCCTCGCCAAAAAGAAAGGTATATAGTAGGTAGTTATACCTCCCAGCGTAAAAGAGAAAAACTCAACTTTCCCTCACCAATCCAACCACATCACGAAATTACTCAGAAACAGAGTCAACCTTACACCATGACTGATGTGAAGTCTGAAGAGGATGAAGAGCTCCAGAAATTATACTGGAATATGACGGGAACCAAACCTGAAGAGACAAGGAAGCAACCAAGGCCAAGTGGGGTATCATTTCAACATCAAAACAGGTTGAGAGGGATGTCCATGGCTTAGAAATTTTTTTAAAGTACTCAGCACCTACTGTTTAATTCAGATGGCTCCTGAGAACTCTTATCAAAAGCAGCCACTCAGAAAATTTCAATGGCTCCCCAGGTTATGCCACCATAGTCCAAACTTTATTCAAAATACACCAATACTATGGTATTTTCTTTTGTCTTCTCCTTCCCCCCACACCCCTGATCATGACTGCACAGCCCAGTTTCACCTGTGCCCAAAGTTCCCAACTGCAAGGTCACACAAGTCTACCCTCATTACAAAATCCCGGCATTAAACTAAACAGTTTTTCTTTGTAATCCGTCAAAGAAAAAACAACTTCTTTCTATGAAAAAAAAAAGAACCAAACCAAAAACCCAAGCAAATAAACAAACAAAAGAGAAGACTTAAAAACCTTGTCTATCCCCATCATCTGTCGCTTTCAAGTCTTCTACTTCATAGATCCTGTCTTGTCTTTACTCTCTGAGGAGAACATCTTTACAGTACCTCTTTGTCTGCATTTTAATAAAAGGTCTTTGGGTCTTTTCTGCAAAGAGACACTTAAACCTGTATAAAGGAATTGTAAATAACAGCAGTAGCGCAGGCTTTCTCAGAGATATTCACATGAAAAGCACATTCAAGTACTCTGCCGTACAGCAAGTTTAAAGCGCGCAGATCACACATGCTGAAATGCACCATTACATCAGGATACGACACGGGCTGCACTATAAGCTATAGAATACTTTAGCTACCTGAAACATATATAAACACGTGTAATAGTTTTTCACTTTATACTATAACAACGTGCAACGCAAAACGGGGTTGAAGGACATTTCGGTATCAAAGGTACCAATTATCATAATAAGCAGTGTAAACCCACCTGTCACTATATAGTCAGTGAGCTAATATCAGTCCCCAAAGACTATTAAATCAACCATTACTGCCTTTTTTTCCTGAGGCACCCAGAGCTCCATGCTTGTTTAACTGATTGCTGGTACATCAGGATACAGTGGTAAACCAATCTATTTTTTTTTCTATTTTTTTCCTGACTATTCAGAAACTCAGGGAAGTTATTTTTAGACAAAAAAGTCTCACTGATCCCAGTGGCCATCAATCTTTCTTCATTTACTGTTGTCTTGTTTGTCCTCTCCCTGCCACTATCTATCTTCTGATAGGTACCTGATCCACCTAAACACTGTTCAAAGCAGAGAAAGGGCTTCCTTGCCTCCCTTACTCCCCCTGAAGACAGTTAGCAACACTGCACTTAACACTGTACGTTGAAGCAAATTAAAGGATGCTACATAAGGCAGTTTGAAAAACTACACGAAAATACACCAGAAAAATATTTCTGATTAGGTGAAACAAATGCTACTCATTTTCTGGTTGATGGCACTTCTGCTTTGGAAAGCAGCTATATAAATATGCATGTATTTTATTAAGACAGACATATTTATAAGGAGGGGTACATTAAAATAGCAGTGCTTGGGAAAGCGCAATAGTATCTGGCACCCATTGATTCCTGTAAAATTTTACCGACCATCTTAAAGACATCTTAAAACTTGATTTACAGTTGTTTAGACAGTAGAGTTATGAAGTTTAGTTTCCTGGTACTTTCAATCCAGAATTCAAACACATGGGAAAAAAACCTAACAAATACCAAGCAGAAGCATGGGGACATTATTAACAAACAAACATATTTTAAAGAAACTAAAAACCCCACCCTGTAACTACTCTACAAATGAGAACAATATGTTAATCTGAAAGAGCTGATTGGAGGTGCCTACACCAGGGATACCACACAGCTACACCAGAGAAGCAGCAACCCCTCACCTCAGCTACAAAACCCACTCTTAATACCTCACATGGACTTGAAGTTTGGTTTACTGACCAAGCGCTTGATGTCAGAGTACTTCCCAAAAAATACCAGGTAAAAGAGTTTTCTGTTGAGGTAAGTAGCTAATACTGCAAACCACAAAGCACACAGGTGCATGCCAACAGTGAGGAACCGTTGAACAACAATTTAATGATATTAAGATCTAGCAGTGACACAATGAGCGTGAAAACAACTAAAGCAACACGCAGACCCTAACCCACATTACCCAAACCCCACGAACAAAGGAGGAAAGTTCAACTGGTAGAATAAGACCAGTTACTAAGTCACTGGTAGAAAATAATCAGTATTCATCTGTTGGAGAAATCATAGCAAATAGAAACTAAACTGTTCTTACCCAGTTAGCCACAGCTGAATGTAATAACCAGGGTTTGTGGAGAGTTTGGCAAAGTTTTTCCCAGTAGGCCTTCAGCCCTGTCCCACAGCCACCTCTGCCCTGGAACAGGCTCCTGCCTACTGCTGCCAAGCCAGGTCAGGAGGGGCCATGGGGAACAGAGTCCCCAGAGGGACCCATCAGTTAAGAAGTTAATTAACCTTGCACAAAAAGGAGCAGGAAAGGTTAAGTAAAGAAATACCCACTCCCACCACCTTTTCAAGCCCATTCCAGAATACCTGGAGCAGTTTTGGCAGGATCCTTGGTCAGTGGGGAAGATAGAGCCAACAATCCCCCCCAATATTGTCTCCATTTCAGACAATCATTTGAGGTGCATGGTCTGTGACATTCCAGTGGATATTAATGTCTAGTGAAAATCTCTTTGAGCTGTGCGTTGGAAAGAAATGAGCTTTTCAAAGCCAGCCCATCCAGGGGAGGTGAGGCAGCCTGGCTGCAGGCTCACCCACAGCCAGTTAAAGAGGTTATTGGTCACTGTAACATCAGAAAGACTCTTGAAAGATATTTTGGGTCGAGGGCTCTCTCCTTTCCTCAGTTGCTACTTGTAGGATGTAAAATGATTTGTCACACAGTCCTAGACAACAGAGTGGTGGGCTTATTTTTTTCTCTATTTTGTTGCTCTCAAAGCTCTACCATTTTAAAGACTCCTTTACAAGGAAGATGGTTTTCAATATGAGCTAGCAACCCATCCAAGATGTTTTCCTTCAGAGGAAAACACAAGTTTGCTCTTCTCAATACAATAAATTAATAGGAAAGATTTAAAATAACCTTTGTTCCCGAATTAATTTTTAAATTAAAATATAAAAACTAAGCAGGCCAAAAAAACCTGTTGGCAAATACATGAACAACAGTAAGCTATAAATATTGATAAAGCCAACTTGTTTCATCTTGCACAGCCTCTGCTAGAACATGCCATTTCACACACAGATGGTTTTATTTTTAAGGAAAAAAAGCCCAAACAAATAAATACCAACAGTACAGAAGGTCAGTCTGGAAAGAGCCCTGATAAATGTAGAAACTTTGGTTTCCAGTGTTGCAGTCCAGTAGCTTCCACAGCTGTGAATGCTCACAAGGGAACAAGGATCATCACAGTCTTAGACAGACATTCACCTGGTTGGCATTTTTATTTTCAAATGCAAACGTCTGTGTCCCAGGGACTGGAAATTGAAATCTCCATTCATTTTTTTTATTGTAAGTTAGAGTTATAAGTCTAATTTGGTTTGAAACAAGTGAATTAAAGAGACAACAAAACCTGTCAAGTACTATTCTAGCATTTAGCATCAATTTGTGTAAAATGAAAATCAAGATGTTTTTGTCTGGCTTGACATATGAAGTTTGTTGCTTGCTTACCTCAGTAAACACTCTGTCCTACACTGACGATAGAAAAAAAATCTTAACATGAATTACATGCTGTAGTTTAAGATTGAACTAAAAGCTCCACAGATTTTCAAATTTTGGCAACATCTACAACTGGGATGAAGTTTTCAGAATATGCAGAGCGTCCTCAAGAAACTCTAGTCATTTTTTTCCAAGTGTCCACATGGGAATTGGTGTCTTCTGAAATATGGATGCTTGTTTATACACTTGGGTACTAGCTGCCAGAAACTGGATCTGAATTAGAATTCCAGCACTTAAGTGATGTAGGAAGTTTGTTCCTGAAGATGAGTACTGCCCCGAAATTTTCTGCATTAGTGAAAAAATTCATGTAAGATTATTATACATGTGCACCAATTCATAGTTCCCAAAACCCAAGGTGGTAAGGATCCCTTCCTCCTTAGCTGGTCTACACAGCGTAGGCAAGAAACGCAAACCAACGTGATCTGATTACTGTGCTCAAGAAATTTTCTAGTTTTATGTCAGTCCTAATTAATTATAACAGCAGCAATTAAAGTCTATTCGGTAAATAAACTCATAGCCATAACTCATGACTGTCATGCATCTTCCACCTGCTTGTAAGTACTTGTTTCCATACAAGGACGTACCATCATTCTCACAGCCGGGAGAAATGAAACAAAAGCACCCATTACAGACTGCACAGCCTCGTACATTTGTGGCCTCTCCTTCAAAACCAAGGTTTAAAATCTAGCACTGAATTCCTGGCAGGGATATGTTACTCCAAGCCCTGTTAACTATAGCAAGAAATATGTAAATTCTTGGCCTAAAATACCACTATAAAAATTAGCATCAGATGCAAAAGTGAAACTACTGAAAAGTGCATTTTCAACATTTTTAAAACCTGACCTTTTAAACTGAGTTCAGTTCTTATTTTTTCTGTTAATCTTAACAGCTGCAGAGCTCCAAATGTGTCAATACTAATATTTTCAGAATATAGCATGAAGAAAATATTGAAATTAAAATGGAATAAAAAGAAATCATCAGGAGTGTCAGCGGTAGAAGTGTGGAGTAATTCCCATCGTCTGCTTTACAAGGAAATCAAAAGGTCAGCATTTAGCAATCATACCAGCTGTTTCCAGAATAGGGTAGCTTGAGTTTCATTCCATTGTCATTCTGTCTTGAAAGTATAGCTCTAACATACAGTGTATTTTTAAATGCAAGAGAACTGGCACTTGTTCAGGAATGCAGAGCCCAAGGTACTGAAGCTGTAACCCTGGAGATGCTTTTCCTGGGCAGTTCAGATTACCCCGTGGTGTGAAACCACAAGAGAGTGCTCTCTTATCGCATTTTTCAGGCAAGCACACCTGGAAAGTGTAAAGAAAAGGCACACCCCCATTATTTTAAGCACAGAATTTTGTCCTGTGTCCTGTCTGGTCTTTATGTACCATGTACAAAATTGACTAAGACCATTTTTACGCTTTTTCTTTTCCACTGTCCTGGGCAAAAAATCTAGTATTACGTGTCTTTGTGGAATAATCCCAACCATTTTGTGACAGTTTAAAGTTTACTCTGTGACATACAAAAGAGTATCTGAAAAAAACTCTGTTATGGGTATTCAAAGTTAAGCTTCATCTTAACCATACTGAAGCACAAAGGATGTGAATGTCCTGAGGGAACATTTCGTATCATTCTTAGAGTGACTCCAACAGGTTTTTTTCCCACAAATATTTTTATTGCTCTTACATACTTATGAACGTTTATTCAACAATGCAGCAAGTTTGCCCAGAATCCTATTTTTCTTTTTTGCCTACTGGATGTTTACTCAAACACAAGAGTAAATATACTTATTTTCTTTACATTTCTTGTATTTGTATTGCTTTTCTTCAGAGACACTGCAGCTACTACAGTTCAAGTACTACTTTCATTTTAATAATTGAAAGCCTCCTGTGAAAATATTTAGATAGTGAAACAACAACTGATTTCTTTTTAACTTCAGATATTACCACCCCACAGGATAAAACACCAATATGAGATTTTCCAAGCCGAAGGGATCTCTCGTAGATAGAGTTATGCAAATAAAACTTGCCATCTTTATGTAGCTATGCATTAGTGTTGCATCTCTATATCACTGCAGCCATAAATACCCAAAACCTTCAGTGATTCTACATTCAGGCTATGAAACTGGCCTGCAAATGAATGGTAGGTGATTTCAGCTTCTATTACCTCGGCCAATAAAAAGGAAACTGTTAGTACAGTAGGTTCTAATACATGCACAACATCTTTTTGTAGGTCAGACAAAAAATAAGGGAAGATCAGAAGCATTACTAGATCAACCTACAATTTCTACAAGATAGCATCAAAGAGTGAAAAGTGCTTTATGCTCTTAATTGCAATGCCTTAACTGTTTTGCACATGCTGTGTTTGAATGAGGAATCCTATTTGCCAATCACACACTATTTCAGAGTAGCAACTGATTTTTGTACATTATGCATTATTCTTGTATTGAAGTCAATTCTGTCTATTTAGAATTTAGAACTTTTAACTTGGCAATATATTTTCATTATGTTCCTCTTCCTTTCTCTGTATCACAATATATTATACATTGAACACACTCTGGTTATCAAAACCATCCCTCAGCAATGCTCCTTACTTGGCCAGAAAACAAACTATTTATCTTATTGGCTTCATTATATATACAAGTATCAGAGTCAGCAATGTAAAGTCTTGATGTGACTGCCTAAAAACTTTACTCTTTAAAAAAAACATTACTTTTTCAAAGAGATATATGACTTTACATGGAGAAATGAATTGCTAAATATGAGAATACTTAAAATCTGCCACATGGAATCAAAACAAAGGTTCATAGATAAACACTTCCTTCTGCATTTCTTGAGAAAGCAGTTGTGAATGGGTGCTAAAAATATAGTTAAAATCATAGAAACACAGACTGGTTTGGGTTGGAAGGGACCTTAAAGACCATCTAGTTCCAAACCCCTGCCCCATGTAAATGGATTTTCAATTGACAAGAAAATTTTGGTATTGTACGTTAATTGAGGATCTTTTCGCAGATAGCTATTAGAACTGGATCAAAAGACAATGAAGGGTCAAGACAGATGCTATACACCTTTTGGAAATCCTGGAGCTTAGCATTTTTCTACTCTAAAATATACTGACCACTTTAAAAGCAAAAAAATTCCCCAATGTGAATTCATAAAATTTAATGTATTTAAGCTCACCAAAAAATTTCACTTTCATAAAATATCAGATTTATAAATAAATCTGTTTTCAAAATAACTTCAAGTTAGCATTTCATGCCATTACAAGTGCCAAAGCTATTAAATTTTAAAAAAACTAAATTAACTACATTTGTTCAAAATAAGCACACTTCAGTTAAATCTGTAGTTACTAGTGTGCCTGGTGTTCAGAATATCTGGATCACCACAGGCTGTTTTCAGTTATACATTTATCAGAAAATTACTAACCCCATCTATTCAACCGCTTTCTTATCCCCAGACTATGGGGAACAAAAAGAAACTAAACCAAGTTTAGGAGAGCTGATAGTTACCAGGCATCATATCTTTCAGTCTATGGAGAATATGCCAGAGCCTTAAAAAAGTTAGGACAACACTTTTTTACAATCTTGTTTTTTAAACAAGTACTTGCAGGTTTTTCTGCAAAGTCTGCTTTAAAAGCAATGGAGGTAGTGATTAAAAAACCTCCACCACTGTATGTTTTTCCTCTGCTGACCTTCCCTAACGATATTCTGGGGATTTTTTCTGATAAAAATGCTTGTTCACTAACTAAATTTGATACACCCAGCTCATTTCATGTATGCACCATAAAAGAACACAATATGACTTTAAATTATTACTGCTACGGTTTCAAGCTGCCCGTTGAAGTGACAGCCGATGCCTTCCCGCAGGAGTCATCACTTGTGGCCAAAGAGGCAGACAAAGCTAATGAGAAATAAAAAGACTTCTTAAGGCTGCGATAGCCAAAAGCTTAGAGAGAGGAACAGCAATGAACATTTACCAAGGAAAAAGTGAGCAGGGAAAAAAGGCAAATATGGAGCTAAGGGAACCATTTACTGCTCTTATTATTACTGTGTGAGGTAGAAAAAGCTACAGATGAGGTTGAAAGTGTCACAGGCAGGAGCTGTGCATCCACACTGTTGCTGCAGGAAGACCTCACACACCTTATCAAAGTGTGATCCTCACAGTTCTCACCGATTATTCACAGACAGATCACTTTTTCTCCTTATTAAACTGCATTAGAAGGAACTAAACTACAGTTGACATTTTGCTATGAGTACTTCTTCCACATAAACTGCATTAAAACTGTTACAGAGACGGTACGATAATAAACAGACTGAAGTCCATGAAGTAATCTCTCTGTTACAATGTGGGCCTTAATGCAGAAAGAAATTAAGATTTTAATTTCTATAGGAAACCGCGATGCTCTGAAATCGAAGGTTAAAGCACTAAAGAGCGACTCAGAAGCCATGAATTTAATTTCTGGATCTTCCACTTAGGTAATCTTGCAGGAATTATTTCACATGAGGGTAACACCGCCCCGCAGGACTGTTGGGGAGATAAGTGTGTACATGAGGTCTCAGCCAGCAGGATACTCAGAGCCGTGTGAGCACACACAGAGATATATTTGCCTACTCTGTTTTCACTGCGCCCTAGATCTAAATTGAATCTGCGCTGCTCACTGCAGCCCGGCCTTCTTCACTCCCTGACGCAGCTCCTGAGTGCCCATGCTGGCAGCTTAGGCTGCAGGCATCCACCATCCCAAGACCTGCTCAAGCCCAGGCTGCCTTGCACATCTCATCCAGCCGTGCCTGAGACAGCACAGTGCCTCTGGGGAAAGGACCCTCGTGCCAGTCTCTGAGCCTGACATCAGCCACACACATCCCGCAAGGACAGGGAGGCAGCTGGGGCAGTAGGCCACAAAAAGCATATTCTTCCCATCCTGCTGTGTTATGTGTACCCACCGCACTTTGAGGCTTTAGGGTTAACGTCTCTTGATCTTTGGCAGGAGAACTTTTTATTTGCAGCATAAACACACCTTTATTCTTCTCATCAAGGCCAGTGAAATGCCTTTTCAGTCATGGGGAGAAAAAAGCATTAATGCAAACATTTATGAAAGGAAATTACTTGAATTTCCTATATTGTCAAGATAGATACAACAAATTTATTAACCCTAATGCTAAAATACTTGACAGGATGTATGAGATAAACAGTTTAAAATCCCACAGAGGAAACCTTGCAAGTGTACAGACTGATCTGCCCAGAGTGACCCAGGCAGAGTTGTTTGTTTCTCTCTTGTGTCAGGAAGACGTGCTGAGTGACTCGTGTTAACTCTACGTTTAATGATCTCTTGCATTAGTTCCTTCAAGCATATTTGAAGGTTCTTAAAATTGGGAGAGGGGAAATAATATTACTTTGCATAGATACAGTGAGATAAGGATCAACCCAAGATTCTATTCTGGAAAAAAGGCAGAATTTGAATATTTCAAAAGAGGCAAAATTGAGTATTTGAATATTTCAGCACACAGAAAAATCCAATCATGAAACTACACTGACTGCACTTATTCAGCAGACATTAAAATTAATAGCACATACATCTAAAAGTATTTAGATCTATATAATTTATACACGTTTATGTGTTTTATGTGAATATCTATATAAAATTAAATCATAGGATGCTTGAGGTTGGAAAGGAGCTATGGAGGTCATCAGGTCTAACCCCTCTGCTCAAGCTACTTAAGGCTACTGGCTACTTAGAGCCAGTTGCCCAGAACTGTGTCCAGATGGCTTTTGAGTATCTCCAAGGATGGAGACTCCACAACCTCTCTGGGCAACCTAAGCCTGTGCTGGGACACCCTCACAGTGAAAAAGCATTTCCTGATGTCCAGAGGGACCCTCCTGTGCTCCAGTGTGTGCCCATCGCCTCTGGTCCTGCCACTGGGCACCACTGAAAGGAGCCTGGCTCCTCCTCTCTGCACCCTCCTTCAGGGGCTTATTGCCAAGATCCCCGAGCCCTCTCTTCTCCAGGCTGAGCAGCCCCAGCCCCCTCAGCCTCTCCTCTCAGGAGAGATGCTCCAGACCCTTCACCATCTCCACAGCCCTTTGTTGGACTCTCTGCAGTACGTCCACGTCTCTCTCACACTGGGGAGCCCAGAACTGGTCCCAGCACTCCAGGGGTGGCCTCACCAGTGCCGAGCAGAGGGGAAGGACCACTTCCCTCAGCCTACTGGAAACCCTCCTCCCAGTGCAGCCCCAGACACCCTTCACCTGCTTTGACAAAAGGGTGCCCAGATCCTTTTCTGGCGAGCTGCTGTCCAGCTGGATGGCCCCCAGCATGTCCTGGTGCCTGGGGTTGTTCCCAGATAGCAGAATGATCCTTTGGTGTATCACCCACTCCTCCTAGTCTGATTTCATCTGCAAACTTGCTGAGGGTACACTCTGCCCCATTGTCCAGATCACTGATGAAAAGGGACTGGACCCAGTACTGACCACTGGGGTACACCACTAGTTGGCGGCCTCCAACTGGACTTCGTGTCACTGATCAGTGCTATTCAGCCAGTTCTCAATCCACCTCACAGTCTGTAAAAGTCAAACCTAGATAGCAGGGGATGGTTCCTACTTGCTTCCTTCATCTTCGACCTCAGTGTTGTATATGTAAAGTTGAAGAGATAGCTAAGGCTTAAAAAAGCGTTAATTCCTTAAATAAGTAGTCTTTGAAAGGTTCAATATAATTTATTATTTGCTTATAGAGTTATAAGGACATAAAAATGGAATATCTAAGATCTGAAACCAAGGGCCTTCTCTGCTAAACGTATTTTTAGAAAGGTGCTCTTTGATCTCAGCCAAATTATATAAAAGTTTTGAAAGTGCTAGGATGAAAGATCACATGTTGGGATGGTTAGTCCCAGGGAAATACACAAGCCTCCGAGTTCCAGAGCAGTTTGATGAGGAAAACAAATTCCATTCTGAAGCTAAATTCTTAGCTGTCAGAGATACAGTTTTGAAATCCACACTCTAAGAAAAAACCCAAATTTCCTTTTAACAGTCATGGACTTGAGCCTAAACATGCAACGGAAATGAGGCGAGATACAAAACAAAGAGAACAGAAAGAAAAACAGGTGGCTTCTGAATCACACAAGTTGGAAGGCTAAGAGTGTTACCCTGCCCCAGCAATCCGTGAAAGACATGCTCCAAAAAGCTCCAAAATCTGCTGTGCTGGACCTAAACTGATCAAAATGGCTACAGCATGGGAGGTTAGGATATGCAGTAGCTACATACTACTTCCTACAGCATGTAGTGTGTACAGTATGTTGTTACTCACATACTACTACTACAGTAGGTAGTTAGGAATATGTCATATTCCTTTAAAAACAGGTATAATTTCCATAGGAAAAATTTAGCAGCATCTAATGTTGCTACTGCAAATCTCCAGTTCACTGTGGCTACTCATGCAAGAAATCAGCACATGATGGCACAATTAAGAAGTTTTACTGTTAATAGAAAAACATAGTTTAATACAAACACATCTTTTGTGGTACCCTAGGGAGACAAGAGGAGGGTTTAGATAATTAATAAGGATTTTTCTATCTTCCTAGATTTTTCTTCTTTGACAGGAAATTTTGCCACATGAATTTGGGACTTTGAATCCTCTGTTTTCTACCTTGTGTTATATGAGGACATGACATGATTCATATGACTGATCACCTCTCGGTAGATGGACCCTATTTTGCTTGGCATTGTTCAGATCTGGAACAAAATGACATTACTTCACCATCTCCAAGACAACAGAGGTGGAAACAAATGGGCAGAACACAGGAAAAAGGGAGACAACATTCATCAGTATGACAGGCAGCAGTCTCAGCAAACCATCAGGGTAGCTGTTGTCAGAACTTCACAGGCATCACGAAGAGTATCAAGGAGTGACAGGAAAGACTGCAAAAGAGTTGCTTTGAGATGTTAATACAGAGCTCTTTCCAGATCTTAGTGTTCTGCTTTTTCCATAAGCAACGCTATGAAAACAAAAGTTTGAGAACGCAAAAGAAAACCGGGAGGTGCGTCTAACAGGGACTACAGCAGAGCACAGCCCAGATACCAAAGTTCGACCGACACACCAAAACGCATGGTTCCTCACGCTACTGCCACGATCCCTCTGCCTCACCACCTTACTAGGGAAATGGAAAGCTTGGAACTCTAAAGTGGCAATGCAGATCACTATCTTGTTTTACAGGAAATTTAAGACTATAAGCTATTTCAACATAAGTCCTCATGTCAATACTCACAAAGAACTCTTTCCTGCAACAATGATTCCTGTGTGTGCATGTGTTTGTGCATCTGTGCGTACCAGTACACATGTATTTATAGGTTAGAAAGGAGAAATAGTAGTAGAGGGGAACTAAAGAGGGAAAGAGTACCGGGTTTTGTAATTATTTCTGTTATGACTTCCCTCCACAACTTTGCACAAGGCACTACAAAACCATAATTTAAATTTCAATTTGTGAGTAAGTCTCCTAATCACCCACACAATTTTATGCTGCAAGTCATTTGCATGCTTCCCAAAGAGGTAAGATTTTTTAAATCTTCTCTGCAATCCACCAATAAAAAAAAATGGGGGAAACTAGTATAATCAGATATAATGATGAATTAGCCCCTATAGAAAAGTTATCTTTCACTGAGCCCACCAGGAAAGCCTAGATAGTCCCTATACATTTTGCATTGCCTTTTCTTATCTCCATCTTCAAATTTTTACAGTGCCGAGGCAGAGTATTTGTGATTCTCTTTTTCTTTTACAAAATATGGAACAAGGATAAAGGATTTGGCAACATCAGATTACACATAAGCAAGAATAATATGTGATACATTTTTCTACTTATGCAAGTACACTTACTAAGTAAAGCATCCATGTAAAATATTAGGCCATATACTTTATGAATTCTACCCAAAATCAAAAGCAGCATTTTTACAGCAATTACTATACATGACGCACATGAAATAAGCTTTGAATGGGGAATTGTAACCTCTATGTGCGAGACATGGGAGGGAAGGAGAAGGACAAGATGATGACATCTTAAATTAACAAAAAAGGCAAGGTGATGGAGCCTTCACTTCTCACTCTGCTCGAGTTAAGTGGTATTCTAAAGAGTCATAACTAAACTGCAAATGGCCAGTATTTCCACAACACTAATTTTCTGATCTGAGATTTAAACAAGAGAAATAGAACTATTTTCTATCTACAAATACATCAAATTATATAGTATTGCATTAAACTGAAACTCTCATGCCATTACTAATTTTTCAGCTGCATCTTAGATAAGCATCTATCCAAAATAATGCATGACATTTTCTCATTTTCCAACACTGCACTAAGCACTAAAAATGCACTGAATAATGTTTGCTTGGGCACCTTTCTTTTCCCCAGCGAAGACAATATAAACCTTGACAGATGTAGTACTGCATATGGTGACTGTACAAATACCTTCCATGGAAAGCCACGTAATCCCCTTGGGGTTACAATGAAGATGCAGACAGCAGGTGAGGAGAGAGTGAACAGTAAGCAATTGAGATTGGCAAGATCATTTAGGTGTTAGAGATCTTAGAGTGATTCTTACAGGCAGACTAAGATTTACCAGGATATTTAGAAGGACACTGGAGAAATGCAAGCTTAACGCAGAAGAGGAATGCCTATGCTGATTTGGAAAGTGGGAAACATTCAGCTTAGCAGAAAACAAACATGGTTTCCCAAGGGACTTCTTTTCCCCCTCCTCAAATACGAGTTTCAATGAATACTGATGAAAGTCTAAAGTACTCATCTACACCAGCTTTAAAACATGTAAAACCTGTGAATTTGGATTTGCAGGTGCTCCAGTTTCAGGAGAAATGTAAAGGAACTTAGTAAAACACATACACAAAACAGATTCTCTTCTGTCTTACTGATACACTGGTTCTGGTATGAAAAATCTAAATCAAAAAAGCAAATTTGGTCACCTAAGCCAAGAGAATATTTTCCATTTATCTTAAGAACTACAGGACAGAATTAATTCTCATTGAGTGAATACTGATTTCCATCTTCTGTCTGTAAAAATCAAACAGACAATAATAATTACTATAAATACATTTAGTGAAAGTTCAGAATTTCTTTAAATGGGCCATTTTTATTTAATTCCCTATACAGAGAATTTAATCTAAGTCATTCTTCTCCAGAAAAAAAAAAATAATCTCAATTTCTGCATTTAATAACCTCCTGGGCTTCCAAGGAAAGCCAGATTCAGGACTGAATAGCTGCTCTGTCAAACTAAAAATGATAACCTGAGCTCTGTGTGCCTTGAGATTGGATTCTGTAGCACCCAATAAGGTACGAGCTCCATTTGAAGCTCTTACCAAAAAGAGAGCACCTACAACCTCTCTCCCTTCTTCGAATTCTTAGTCACCTGCAGCCAACAGGGTACTAAGAGCGACCCTTTCTTCAACAGCGATGTCTTTCCCTGAAACACATGGGAACCTCAATGCTTCCAAGTCTGTTATTCCTGTCAAATCTGTTTGAAATTGGGCAGGGTGCTAAAAAAACTGTAGGATATGCTGTCAAAAACACATCTACCTTTAGCAAACCAGGCTACAATGTAGCCTTTAGCGTTAACGAGAGAAAACAAAGGAAAGTCAATCTTTTCAACCACTTAAGATTGAAGTAGTAGTATTCAGATAGGAAAAACTCTATTCACTGAAATGACTATATTTTAAATGCTATTTTCAGTTAAAAATGTAGAAACTATGGTCCACCATGTACACAGATTTTTTAACCAAGTTCAATTACACCATTTACATTTTCTCAAGAAGAGACTTTTAAAATTTTGTTCTTTATATGCTTCTATATTTTTAGATTTTTAAATAAGCATTTCAGTTAATTTTAGAGCACTATCCCAGACTCACTTTCTTTAAAACATTATCTTCTCATGACAGCCAACATAATATAGCGAGTATATGAAATTAAATACACATACTCAGGTTTTTTTCAGTTTAGCTGCTGTTTCTCCAAGCAAGTTCTAAAGTGTTTCCAAATAAAGTTAAAGACAGCCAATTAATTTTATTCCACTAAATTGCTTTCTCAAGTAGCATTGTATCCTTGAGGCGTGATATGCAGGTATTAACTGCAGAAAATACTTTGAATTTCCTAGTACATAAGAGTATCTCTTCCAGGAATAACTAGAAGCAATGGATACAAAGGATCTAGGAACAAGGCTTTCAGTAAGATATAAAAATATTACTGAAGATAAGGAATACAAGGAATAGTTTTACATGAACATATATGGTATTTGTTATTGTGAAAGTGTAGGATAACTGAAAAATAAAACCAGAATGGAGCACCTGAGAGACTAAACAGAAGTATGTCCAGCTAGGGTAAAACTCAAAGCGATACAGTGGGTATTTTTTACAAAATATGGGCAGCCACCTGAAGAAAGAAAGTATCTGTGACCCTTGCATCATAATTACTAATTGTGTACATATTGTCTCCACTGCCACAGACAAGACAAGATTTAATTTATACCCATATCAGTACATTCTATGTTGTGCCCCGCTTTACCTGGCTCTGGTTTTGTGGACTGTTTATATAGCAAACTACACTGTTTCTTCACAACACTGATTCTTTTAACAAGTCAGTCAATTGTTAAACTCAATCTGCATTAGAATTACACTGCCCGAGTTTTTTGACTTTTAAAGCATAACTAGATTAAGTTTCTTGGATGCAACAAGAAATCAAGGTTTTAAAATGAAGCACTGTAGGAATACAGTTTTTCTTCAGGAAGATATCTTCAGAAGTAACCTACTACCAATCTGAGTGCAGCAGGAACAGCATCAAGCTACACAAAGTTTATCTGAATGACAAAAGTATTGATTATTTTTTAATTTTAAAATACATTCATACTTAGACAATGTATCAGAATTGTCTGAACTCTGTTACCCGCTCTAATTTTGTTTTTTTTTAACATTTTTATGTTTATTCTTCCTCAGCTGCACCTAGCAAGCCCCAAAATGCCATTGCTCACAGGCTAGCTGCACACTCAAGCTAATCTAAATTTAAACTCTTCTGATTTCGGACCCAAGGGAATGAGCGGCAATCGAACACAAACTGCAAAAATATGCAGCATTATAATTCAGATCCCTACAACCTGAGCTTAGAGTCATCTCTGGTTCCCGTTTTTATCTCTACTAACTAAATCCCACCCTTCTTACATAAAAGATGAATCTCACTCCGTAAGCAGTTCTACCCAGGTGTTTTACTGTATTTACGCTCCCACTAAATTTCACAATCATTTTTCCCACTTTCTCATCCTTCAGACATAACGTTCCCCTGACTGCTGCCAGTAGTTTTTCAGAAATTTACTTAATGCAAATGCTTCTCAATGACCTGTTGAAAAACAAAACTCAACGTGTATATAACAATAAAATTAATGTACTGTTAATGGTTCCTACCAGCTCACTGTGAAGTCGTGCACTTTTAAAAGGTTGCTTGGTTTGCACTCTCCAGATTTCAGGGGTTGAGTATAACCTTCAGCATGAACAAGGTATGGGTTCACTTGAAGATCAACACTGAACACTGAATCCTGGGGGGGGGGGCAAGAAAAAAAATTAATTCTCAAAAATGCTGCATAAATTCATACAATGTACTAATTCTGTTACTACTTTGAAAAAACAATGTTGTCTTATTTTATACTCTACTTTTCTCCCCTGTTTAATTTTCCATCAATTTCATAAATCAGTGTTGTCCTGATTAATTTAGATACATATTGTTAAAGCTGAGTGCAGTCAGAACTGGAATACTGGGGTCTGTAGTGAACAACTGAACACTGTGAGATTTATTAGTTTGTTCTTTTAATATTATTCACAGAGTGTAAGGGGTTGGAAGGGACCTCTAGGGATCATCTAGTCCAACCCCCCTGCCAGAGCAGGATCCCCTAGAGCAGATCACACAGGAACAAGTCCAGGCAGCTTTGGAAAGGCTCCAGGGAAGGAGACTCCCCCCCTCTCTGGGCAGCCTGTCCCAGTGCTCTGTCACCCTCACAGGGAAGAAGGGTTTCCTCGTGTTCAGGCTGAACCTTCTGTTTCCCAGTTTATGGTCATTGCCCATAATCCTACACATTAACTTCTGGACAGGTATACAAATATAGCATTTGCTTTAGAAAGAGATCAACCATCAGTACTAATAATTATCTGCAACCGAAATTCAACATTTATACCAGCAAAACCTCTTCTTGCCCCAAAAAGACAATGCACATATGCAAGTCAACAACAGTGATGGTGAAGCAGCAACTTTACACTCTGGATACAGAGATATACAGTAAAAAAGGGCAAATGAAATTTTGCTGTCAATGATACTCAGAGATTGTGTAACAGCGTGGGTGTAAAGTGACAAAACCTTTGGCCTGATACTTGTATTGTTAATGTTGTTTATGTACCTGTTACTGGAAGAAGATATTTAAAAAGAAAAGCTGTTTAACTGTTAGGATAAAATCCCCTATATTAAATTCAGGGCAATATATGTTATCAATAAATATTTTGTGCAAAAAGTCAAAATTCAGGTAAATTATTTTTCCCTTCAAAGAATATTTTAAAATGGTTTAACAGTGAATTTAAACTAGTAATTTAAGATGCTGTGATCTACCCTACCCTGGACCATCTCATGATTAAAAGAGGGCAACTTCTAGAAGCCTTTCAGTTTCATCAACTGTCAGCTAGAAGCTCTTCAAATTCAAGAAATCACAGAACAGTTTGGGTTGGGAGGGACCTTAAAGCCCACCCAGTTCCAACCCCCCTGCCATGGGCAGGGACACCCTCCACTAGACCAGGTTGCTCCAAGCCTCATCCAGCCTGGCCTTGAAGACAGCCAGGGATGGGGCACCCACAGCTTCTCTGGGCAACCTGTCCCAGTGCCTCCCCACCCTCTCTGGGAAGAATTTCTTCCTGATGTCCAATCTAAATCTCCCCGCTTTCAATTTAAACCCATTACCCCTTGTCCTGTCACTACAGGCCCTTGTAAAAAGCCCCCCCAGCTTTCCTGTAGCCCCTTCAGGTACTGGAAGGTGCTCTAAGTTCTCCCCGGAGCATTCCCTTCTCCAGACTGAACAAGCCCAACTCTCTCAGCCTGTCCCCATAGCAAAGG
Source organism: Rhynochetos jubatus (assembly GCA_027574665.1). Taxonomy (NCBI): domain Eukaryota; kingdom Metazoa; phylum Chordata; class Aves; order Eurypygiformes; family Rhynochetidae; genus Rhynochetos; species Rhynochetos jubatus. The sequence continues at coordinate 5,263,280 of CM050654.1, read as the reverse complement.
GGCTCCAGCCCTCAGAGCATCTTCGTGGCCTCCTCTGGACTTGCTCCAGCCAGTCAATATCCTTCTTATGCTGGGGGCTCCAGAGCTGGACGCAGAACTCAGCTGAGGTCTCAGGTTAGCAGTGTAGAGGGGGAGAATCCCCTCCCTTGACCTGCTGGCCACACTGCTTTGGATACAGCTGGCTTTCTAGGCATGAAAGAGCTACTCCTGTTGCCTAAAACCACTCCCATTTGTATTTTATTTCCTTCTCTTTATTTTTATTGAAAAATAAAGAAATAATGAAAATAATAGAGTTCAGTCCTACTATCAGGCTCAGTGCCAACATGAGCTGTGGTGTGATCACTGATTTATCAGCTAAATGAAACAGTTTCCACTATGACTATAAATGGAAAAGTCATACAGAGAGGAGGGCTGGTATGCACACATAAACAATACAATGCAAAGGAGAGGAACTACAGGTGAATAACCTCTTTTTCTCCTTTGACTTCATGTATATATCTAGATCTAGACCCTGAGTAACTCCAGGGAGTATTTCCCAAAGGTCACCATTACATAGATAGGAAGATCCTTTTCTCTACTTGAATAAAGACTGAAGGACCAGCTTCACACATGCCACATAATCCCCAATAAAATTCACCAACACAGGAACACTTGGTGAAAAGGCAACTGGAACTCCAGGCAGCACTCAGAGGTGACATTTTCCAAGTCACCTGCAGATACTGTTCAACAGCTCTGATGACACCAGCAGGCAGTTCCAGACTTCCAGCTTTTTAACAGCCTCTCCAAAGTGGCAACCTAGGGAGACAGCATCTGCCTTGATGCTGTGCCTCTGTGAAAATCAGTTACAGACCTAAAGCAAAGCCCTTTCTTCAAGGCTCTTGTTTGCTTATCATAAAAGGAGAGACCTAAGATTTAGGTCTCAATCCTGGAAGCCTGTGGCTTCAAGAACAAACAGGAAAGCTAAATTTGTTAATTCATATGAAACTAATTAGACATGAATTTAGAATGAACTCCTAAGATAACTGTCTATGTGGAATATGACATCTTAAAAGTATGCTCTACAGACTTAGCTCATTTGATAGAAGTGACATCAAGAGAAACATCCTCATCACCACAGAATGGAACACCAAATCAGATGTTGATTGAAGTGGATTGCTTAGCAAAAATTCATGGATAACAAGCTTAAGATCTACTGCAGAACTGGATTCCCAAAAAGGTCTAAATCCTTCAGATATACAGCCTGAGCAGACAGAATACTAAAATGCTGAGCATCACCCCAGTTTTCTTCAGCTCCAGCAGTTAACCTAAAGGGATAAGAACCACAGAATAATTGCTGGACTGTACCAGCTTAGGAACTGAAATTCTGGGTTCCCTGGACATAGCAGAGACACTTTAGGTTTATTAATCAACTGCAGACTTGATATTCAACTTGCATGGCCATCAGAGGGAGCTGAGGTTGACACAACAAACCTTCCCAAACTGACCGAGTCAGACACGAGCGGACTTGTGTGTCCAGGCTCTTCACCAAAAAAGAACACACCTTTCCTGCAGCCAGAACTGGCTTTGCCAGTTAAGGGGCAGAATGGATTGCAGCATTAGAAGGATTACCAATAGAAGGAAACAAACATATCATCTTTCCCAAACAGGGAACTACAAAACTATTTAGCATAAAGAAGTTAGCCCTAAATTAGAGAGAATGGCTCTTCACATTGACACTGAAATAAAAGACTTCAGAGTACTGTCAAACAGGTATTTGGCATCACCACCTGCACTTATTTACAATCAGCTTGAAAGAAGTGTCCAGGATTTTAGGCAGGTAAATGACACAGAATGGTATTCAAAACTCATACCATGACTTCAAGACGACCACCAGCTCTGCTGAGAAAACTTGATTGTATTTCTTGATACAGCATGTGAGGGTATTAACTACATTTCACCACCAAATTATTAATGGTTAACCTTGTGCTTTAAATTAATGAATTAATTCTCCAGACCAAAAGAAAAACCTGTTGCTGTGAAACTGGATGATAGGGCTAAACTGACAGAATTAAAGGCATGTATTCTGTACTGGACACAGCACAGTCTGAGCTATCGCAGGTCCTGCACAGTCTGATCACAACCAGACCGTAGTCTGATCTCACAAATATATGGTCCACTTGGTCTCACCTATGTACAGTTGACATGATTCAAGTATGATCAAGTAGTATTAAATTGAGAATATCTGAGTCTCTGCTGGCTTTACAGCCTGCTCCAGTGATACTCTTAGAAAAGCTGAAAAAACGCTTGTAAATCCCAGGAGCGAATTACATTTGCTTAGTATCACGCAGCAGGATGTACCAGGAGCATTAAGAATGATCTACTTTGACCTGAGACTTCAGAAGCTGAGAAGGATGAAGAAAGCTTTCAGGCACACCAGGCAGTGAAGAGAAGCTGTATCACAACACGGGGCTCAGCTGTAGAGAAAGAAGCTTCAATGGTTGTGAGAATTCTCAGCTTAAAAACTGGAGAAGATAAATGGCATGCTACTGACATAAAACACTGGACTGGAACTGGGAATGAAGGTTTCTCTCAGCCTCTCTGCAAGATTACTGGCATGGACTATTTTCTAGCTTCCATGGCCCTTTTTTTTTTTTCCCCCTACCAATATTTTCCAGGAAGGTGAGCTCTATGACTTCCATCGAGAGGCAACTTTCTGTATTCTTCAAAAGACTTATCTTGCAAGTATAAGGCTGATACAAAGTCTATTTATATACACATACAGCTAATCTTACAGCCTCATTTTCAATTAGTGTGGACTAAGATATTTTCTACGATTAGTCAGCAGACCAGGATATTTATTACTAACTCTAATTAACCAAGCTAAATGGCTTTATTAAAAATAGATTGTCATTAAAGAATGTAAGGAGGGTAACTGCGCACAATATATTTTAAGGACTGCACTAGTCATTACAAAACCACTTACGAAGATGATACAGCTTACTGAAGACTTAACTGATCATTCATGTTTGCAACATTCTCAGGACATCCTGCTGTGAGAAGCTTTAAAGGAAAGACCGAAATTACCATCCTCTTTAAAATGTCCATCAACCACTAAGATTAAGGATAGAATAAAATCAATGTGTTTTAATCTGAAAATGTACACACACAGCAGGGATAACCAATAACTTATTTTTACAATTTGTTTGCACTTAATTTGATGATAGCCATTCTGTTAATTTGTAAGAATGAGCATAGAGCAAGTTTCAGAACCACAGACTATCAAGAGAGTATCATTTTATCCCCCATTTCAGCAGCTCTCTACACTGCACGTTCTATAAGGATGCTATTAACCTGAGTCTAACTTTTTAAATTATTATGAAAATAATTAAGCCAATGTCTTAATGATCAGTGCAAGAGCATTTATTACAGACCCAAGATCTGGAAGACACTTTTCAGTGGACTCTGGCTTCAAACATATACACAGCTTAACAAAACCACTCAAAAAATCTATTTATTTCTTTGTACTTGATTATAAAAGAGTAAGACTGGGTCTGATAGAAGCTGTAGATGTTCACTGCTAAGTTTTGTTCCACATAAGCCATATTTATGTTCCCTCTTTCAAGTTAAGAAGCTACATACAGAGTTTTGTTTGCAGAAAAACAGCTCAATATTATTATCCAATGCAATTATTTTGCAAGCTTTTATAGACATGCAAGACTTTAGCTTCAAACTGCCTTAAGGATGCTCACAAATCACTGTGACCACCACTCACAAATGGTAGGGACTTAGAACAGTGACTGGATGAGGCCAGGAGTCTTATCTTTCTTCTCTGACTGAAGACAACAGAATCCAGGAATCACGGACAGCAGACGACCAAAACCATCCTTTCTTGTCTTAACTCAAGTATTAACAAGATAGAGGTATCTTGTACGAAAGTGCTAACTAAACATCTATCTCCTGAACTAGCCATTTCACATAGATTAGCCGTCTGTCTAAATACAGCTTTCCACTTGCTTATGTGTACATGGGGGTGTACTAAAAAGCAAAGAGCAGCCTGGAAAGAAAGATCAACCTCAAATGAACACAAATTCTTAAATTCTATTTGAAACACATGGAAGATAATCGTTAACAGAATTAAAAATAATTCTTATGTCCCAGATAAGAACAGCTGGACACAAAGGTTAACTGTGTGGGGAAAAAACCAGGCAAAGTCAGAAACATTGAGAAATAGGGAATAAATACGTAAAGAACAAACAAGTAAAGATTAATGTTGCATTGTTATGCCAGGAAGGAATCATAACATGTTTGTAGCTAGACATTTTTACAGAATTACACATCAAGTTCTGATTGTATATTCAGCCATAATATTCCTGCAGATCTCTGAAGCCAATTTCAAGAAAAATCAATACATTTTCCAAATGTGGCAGTGATTAAAATGAGTCTGCAGTATTTAATAAATGCAGACTAAACAGCAGAGGATAACTAAAAGAGTATAATCCCAATATGTGCCACTGCCTTCATGCGAATCTTAAAAGCTTTACACGCTCCTTGTCTTACAAAGTTTGACCTTTCAAAAATTACAAATTTGAACTAGAATTATAATATTAAAAAAAGCATACAATCAATACACTTTTTGTAAACCACCTCAATTCACTTTCTGGAATAAAACCAATTGCTAGATGTAACCAGATTCACTCATTTCAGAGTGAAACAAATCTAGGAAAGCCTAAGCACTCTGAATAGAACTGACTGCAAGTCTTGCATTTTGCAGTAGAAAAAACCCAGATACTACTTCAGGAGCTACTGCTGTAAATTATTGCTGCAAAATTCACAAACACAGTAAAAAGAACATAAAAATATTAGTATTTCTATCATTCCTAACAGAATTTCTGAAGGTTTTACCTCCTTTGCTGTGATAATGCTTTATTTTACCAGAACATGAGATTCAACCTCCGTTGTTGAAATAATTCATATCTATGGTTCGTATTTCAGAGTCTCTATGGCATGACCATTGGTATCACTTGTCATGGCCAGGTGGAGGGTTGATTCTAGTAGCTTCCCAGTACGCACCAGATGGAAACCACAGTCTAAACATATCAGGTCTGTTGCAGAGTTGATTTCCTGCCTGAGAAATCTACCAAAGAGTTTAGAAGCAACACCAGCCTAAGGTGTTCTCTCATAGTGTTTCCAAAATACATTATTAATGCATTGATTTCTCAAAGCTTCATCAGAACTTCAATTTATGTGTGACATAGCTCAGTAGTAGGTTTTGAGCACTTCAAAAGTAACACAGACAAGGTGCCTATATAATTACAAAGGTTAATTATATTTTATTTTTCCCCGCCAGACACAAATATTTATCAGTGTGAAATCAATGTGGTATCTTTACTTTAAAAACTCCCCACAGTAAAAAGGGTCGAGAAAGCTAATATAAAGATAGGTCTCCTCCCCAAAAAATGTTGGCAATGAAGTGTCATTATTTAATCCTTATTCTATTCTTTTTAATTGCTAAACCCTAAGGATAACAGAGAATCCATTACACCAGCTGAGATCTTGCATAACAAGGCTTTGTGAAACATTTATTACAAACACTGACTGCAAAGAATGACACTACTTCAGCACTGGCAAGGGCAATATGCATGCCAAAATCCACAAAATGCATGTACAGAGTGCTAAGGAGCCAAAGCAATATATTACGGTTTTGTTCCTTCTTGTATCTTCAATGTACTAGGCATTTGTACTATGACGAACATGAAAAGCTATTAAGCTCTTCTCTTACATCAGTATAAAGGAGAAAGGATGTTTAATTTCACAGGCAGGAAATGCATTACTATTACTTTATCAAAGGCAAGGAACATTACATTCCAAATAGTGTCCTAGAAAGAATCTCCGTGAACCGTAACCATTCTGAAAGCATGTCCTCAGTCACACACAATGGTAAAAGTGAATGGTGCATTGTATCTGCCCAACTTGTCATTGAGAAACTACACTATCGTGGGTATTGAAGGTTACAGGTGTAACAGACTGTCAGGCCCTCATTAAAGAGTTAGTCATGACCCCTACTCCATTTGCATGTAGCACTTCCACCGCCCTCAAATATTAGCAGAAGGGAGTAAGCATCATTATTTCCATTTGGTTTATAGACACAGAGAAGACATTTAAACAGTAGGCCTTGGCAAAGGTAATAACGCAAACCCACCTACGTCGCCAAGTAAGAAAAGCATCTATTTCTGACTCTTATGATGTACCTGGAAAGCCCTATAGAAATCACGACTGCATGGACTCATAAAAGCATTCCCTGCCCTAAGACCTCAGAGCTTCATAACAAAACCTAACCATTAAAAAACCGCTGTCTTCTCTTAAGAACCTGAACAGTAAGAGGATTTAGTGATTTACCCCAGATGAAATTCTTTAGGAACACTTGTAAACCAAAGTCATCTTCAGAATCTCAGACCACTACTTAATTCTCCCTAACAAGATACAAATCTTTGTCTTGATGGTCATCATTATGCAATTAAGACAATTTACCCTTAAAAGCTGTTAGAAATCTTTTCCTTTCCTATCCTGAAGTTTTACAGTAGGTTGCCCTTTCGCTTCTGATGGCAGGACTCTTCAGAGCAAGTCTACTGCTTTCGTTTTCCTTGAGGAAGATGCAAGAGACATTTGTCAACACATACAGAAGGAAATGAATAGATAAGTGGAACTGATCTAAATCATCCCACTGCTGAGAAAAATGTACTTTAGGTTAACACAAACCAGAAAGCATCCATGTCAATTTATCTAAATCACAGTTCACCCTCGTCTGTATCATCATTACACACAGATCTCTGTAAAGACTTGTGTAAAGTTTCTCTTTACTGGGATATTAAAAACTCAAATCAAAAAGAACTAGATTCACCGTGCACATGCAAACAAGATCCAGCCTTGTTAATTTATTTGTAAAAAAGATGCAAGCTTAAGTGAGGCAAAGATGAGCAGACAGTGATTTGGTGATTCAAAGCCCTTCCGTGAGACTGTGGAGGAGGAGAAATCTTTTTTCTTTTCTCCCCAAAACTTGACAATTGCCATCATCAGTAGATCCAGTTTGAAAATTGTCAAGGTCATTCTAAGACTGCAGTCAAGACGCACACAACAGACACAATCAGTCACACGTGCTGGAGCATCCATACGTTCAACTTAAAAAGGAAATCCTAGGTATGTTGTTCAGAAATGAGAACAAAGTAATGAAAATTAAATTCTTCTTCGGGCACAGTTACTGTACATGTCCAAGATTCAGCAAGCTCCTGACTTGTATCACGACATTTTCAAGGAAATAGTCTATTCAATTCTTACCCAAAAATCAGGACTATCTCTGCTTTTCTGTACTTGGACAAGTACTGCAGTAATCACTGATTTGGACATTTCTATACCACTGAAATTATCATTTTACTCAATGTTGAAGAAGAGAGGAAAATGAATTTTAATAATTGCTTAGTTTTCCCAAAAACATAACACACTCATATTATGTAGGTAGTACTTTGTATTTTTTCTTTTTCAATTAAAGAAATTTCAGCATTTTGAAGTTTCCATATTTTAGATCTTAAACAGCCAAACAGTCCCATGGAAATCAACAGTCCTAGTCAGCAACTCCTTGTTAAAATAGACAGTTATCATGATAGTACTTCAGTTTTACACAGTATCTCAGGTTCTGTCAATACTATCACAGCTTTCAAAACAATCCAAAGACTAAGAACCCATCCATGCAAACAGTGTCAGTAAGCAAAAGAATTTAAAATACAAATATATAAATAACAACAAAGAGAACCTTGGCTGTAACCATTCACAGTGAATGAATCTTAACATTGTACTATCAATAACGTGAAATAAGCTCACACACGTAAAAAAGCAAACCACAGCATGCGATTTCCAAACCCTATTTTACTTTTCCTCAACTTTTCACAAGAAGCAGACAATTCCTGAGGAAAGATGTGATTAATAAGCACTATTAAGATAAAACACTACTTAAATTTATATTAAGGTTCGAAGTGCGTTTTTAAAGACAGATTGAAACCTACCCCTGTTTTCCTCTTTCCCATGATCCAAATCCTGATATTCCTCCCTCTTCCAAGTAGCTGAGTCAATAGAGATAGGTGGCTTCAAAAGGAACCAAATACTAAGCAGGAAACTATTGACAGACTATTAAGTGCTTTGCCACAAGACTGACAGAAAATTAATATAAAATATAAAAACCAAGCATTAATCTTCTTTTTCATGTTCTCTGTAATTGAAGGAATAAGGTATCATTCTATAGCAGGCTATGAAAAAAAAAAAAAAAAAGAAGATATCCAGTGCATCCACTGAAAAGAATGGCATCAGCAAAATAGCCAGTAGTCAATGTATGATTCTTAATTCTGAAACAACTCAATTTCAAAATGCTCCAGCGGCTATAGTAACTGCGCTACAACACATTTGCACTTCATTTTACTGTTTTAATCATTATCACAATCATTTTACAAACATCTGATGTGTAAGGAAAGGAAGTTGAAAGCAATAGCAGGAGAGCATAGTAAAACTTTTAGTGCGTACTATGTCTTGCTTGGCTTGCTAATAAAAAACATAAAAAACCCCTACAAAGGTTGTGGTCACATAAATCCTCCTTATTCGGTTCACAACCCTGACAATTTTTCCCCCCCCTTTTTTTAATATAAAATAAACATGAAGATAATACATAATAGGTAGTCAAAGTCAGATTAATTAATAACAGCCATGGTAAAACTGCTCTGTCTTCATGCTCAGGGCTAGTGTATTCACACAGCTCTTCAGACAGTTTGGGAACTGGTGCTAACAGTAAATTTAAACTTGAAACTGCTCCTGACAGTGTCAGTTTTAACGGTCTACCAAATCAAGTCTTCCTACAGCCGTTGCCTATGCAATAAAGAAACTAGAAAGCACTACTACTATAACTGTATAACATAGTATACTGCTGGAACTGTATAACCACAGACACTTGGTACCCTTCTGACTAGACTTATTAGCACTCATTAGAGTAGAAAATAATTTCTGCAAGCTTATCGAAAAGGATAAACTTGAAGATCAAAAGCTGCTGCACTTCACTAGCATTTTGTTTCTTTGTGGTTATTAAAACCAATTTTCTCAATCATTAATAATCTGAAAGATTTGAAGAGGAAGCTACCATTAATTTAAAAATCCATCACTGAAATGTAAACACTTTCTTCCAATTTTTAGCACTACAGCTTAACTTTTATTGCCACTATTTCAGAAAGTATAAGAGAAAAAAACATACTCTATGCAAAATATTTCCCAACTCCACAGAAATAAACATTTTAGCTTCTGCTAAAACTTTAAAACTTCTTAGCAAATACCCGAGTAACTCACATTTCTCAGTATAAAGCAACATGATTATGGATGATGCTGTTAAGGATAAGCACACCGCTGAGATGTGGGGGCTGTCACATAATTTATACACTAGTGACAACAGGAAACATTGACAAGTATTTAAAACCAAATTCTAGCACAGAAACAGCATAGGCACTCCACTGGCTCAACAGGCATCCACGGGTGTTTCAGATTGCTTTAGAAGCTGATCTCTCTAAGGAAGTCACAGATGGCCACAACATTCGTGAAGATCACAGATTCACATTGATGCACAGGAAACCCCTAACATCTATAGCAACTCTGCAGCCCAGTGAGTAGCACAGCTGACTAGAGAACTGAGAGCTGGAGTCTCAGGACAAAGTGCTGAAAACTACAGAGTGGCTCCTAGAGGTTGCTCAAGATTGACCCAAGAACAACTAGATTCATGATGCTCTGTACCAACACTGAATGGAAAACTTAAGCTTTGCAAACAAAACCAGACTCTTCTTCCAGAGAACAACCAACCCTCAAAATAAACTATTCCTTGAAGACCTGCTCTGTCTCAGAAATGCTAGCTATACTGTGCAGAAATACTACATGTCCCTTCTCCCATCACTTTGACCATCCCAGCTACCTCACCAAATGTATCTGAACCCTTTTTTTGATTAATCTAATCTGTTTACAGGATGTAGCATGACCAACAGTCTCTGTTGAGTCAATAAGGTGAGTGTAAAGTCCCAGTGAAATTCTAGTACATGAATGTACTAATAATTGAGTGATAAGATGTTACAGTCTCAACAAAGTGATATAATGATCATCCAACTTTTAATTTGCTACTCCATGGTGGATATTTGGTGCTACCTTGGAGACCAGGGGAGATAACACTGCTATACGTCCATATAACACCAGTGTGCAAGATAAAGCAAGAGGAAGAGCCTGAATTTACCAGTTTTAAGTATCACTGCACATAGTGGATGCTGGTTTTCTTCAAACTAGAAAACCAAAAAGATTGTTCTTCAAAAAAAAAAAATGCTGCTACTTGACACAAGTGCTGATTAGACAAAATAGCAAAAAGACTCCCAGCCTGTCATGCTTAAGGCTGGTATGTCAAATACTGATTTATAATTATTAAAATTAACGTATAATATTTGCCCAACACAGACTTTTTAAGTCAGTATGAAGTTTAGTCCAAAAGATCATAATTAAAACGAAAATCAGTTTTATCAGTTATCAAAATGTTTGGATGCTACAAAATGCAGCCAAATGTTTCTTCACCAATTCCTTCCTCCAGCACATGTGGTACATCTTTTGTAACGTTTCGCTTCTGACAGATCAAGATGACAAAATCACAAGCATAAGAGCTCTGAAATAACAGAACAATTCTCTTGGCACACAGGCTCTGGGCTGATTTGCCATGAAACTCAAACCCTGTCCAAACAAAAAAGGTTACATTCCTCTACTTTGCGTGCAGCTTTCCCAGGGTTAGCAGCTACTCTGGAAAGACTTTTTACACAGATGGTCTATTTAAGCTAAGCAGCAGCAATTACACACAGTTGGATTCCCAGAGCTGTAAGCACTGTCCCTACAAATTCTGTGTAAAATAAGCAGAAAAAAAAAAAAAAAGGATGAAAAAGCAGCAGCAAAACCCCCCCAAACGCTCATGTGTCTGCAAGTAGAAAACTTGACAGAAAGAGCAGTCCCGGAACAGAGGATGAAATTCCTTAGAAGCCCATCCAAGATCATACATTCATTTACAGATGTTGCAAAGTACAGTTCATCTGAAATCATTGGGATTTGGTTTCTATCACATGTGCTGCAAGAAAGTGTGGAAAACTATTTTTTGGATGATTTAGTCTGATGTGATTCTATCTTGGGCTTGTACCAAGTGAAAGATACATCATCTCCTAAAGGCTCTTCTACCACTAGTCACATCCAAATATCGGCACTAGAGGTTCAAGTAAGTTTTAAGTTTTGCCATTCTTTTCTTAGCTTTCCACATATTAGCAAACATGTTTCATTTTACTTCATATTAGTACTGCACTTCAGAAGCGTTGTCAGGAACCTCAAAAATTATATTCATAGTCTAAGTATCTAGCATACACTAATTTTTCACATGACTAAAGTACATACTGTAATCATCTCAATAACTGTTATAAGGCACACAGGGTTTACAAAGGTCCATCTATCACTACAATGAACTAGTAAACACATCCAGCAACCATTACTTATTGATTTATTTGCAATTATCCTTTACAGATGCTGTCCCTATTACTCCCCTTTGCATTTAATCATACAGTTTCAAGACAGGTAGTAACAGTTATTGCAAGCTCCACATAATGATAAATAATGAAAACAGAGCTGTAAGAGCACTTTGACATGCAGGTACAAAGCACACACTTGCCAGTAGTGGAGAGTAATGGATTCTCTATAATAAAAACCTAATTAATTGATTACAACGGTTGTTAGCAATAAGGACTGTATCAAATAGTGGTAATGCTGATTATCTACCACTGTAAATTAGCATATATTTTCAGCACTGCAGGAAGTGGATACTACAGAACATGTGAGGTTCTGCCAGACTGACTTCAAACATGCCAGCAGCTAAATGAACCGCTAACAACTGCCTTAAGGTGCAAGGAAGTCAGTCTGTTCTAAATTCATCGAGACATGTATTATAAAGCAGACCAGACAACATCTGTAATGTATTTTGGACCACAAAAACTCAGGCCATTGCACTTCCTTGAATTAATTTCTACTTACGCTAGACATAGATTTAAAAAGCCATTATTTAGGAACTGTCCATTTTTTTCAGAACTGAAGAATTTACTGTAACTGCCACTACATTTATGAAATGCTTAACTACATTCTGCGTTTACAAGAAACGCTATTTCTAATGCAGAACATCCTTAGATTGAATTTTCTTCTACTAAATCCTATTCTACTTTAATCTGCTAAGTAAGCCATCCTATTAAGAATATATTTTGTTCCCTTTGCACATAATCACTACACTATAATTTACTACAGACACTGTAGTTAAAAAAAAAAAAGTAGATTTTAATTTCTATTTAGTTTACCAAGTGATCCAGACTTGGCTCCTCATTTACCTGGTCTCTTCATGAAATAACACCTCTCCAGTGTGTCATGTTAACCTCACTAGCAGCTCTGAATCAAATCCTAATCTCATTCTTGAGATTCTTCTTTTTTCCAAGTCACATATAATAATGCCAAATAGCTTATGAGGAGAAAAAAAGTGTTCTGGAAGCATGTGATGATTCTCCATTTAAGACTTCACGTCAGACTTGACCATACTAGTAACACTGAGTTTGTACAATTGCTTAATGTGGAAAAATCTATCTTCTGCAATCACAGGATAATTTCTATTCACGTTAGTACTAATCACATACACTTTTTAGTTCTCTGTTTCAGTTCTCCATTTCATTTCGCTTTCTTTACACCCTAAATATAGTTTTGGAAGTATCTACAGAATCCTGGCACAATCTCACTAAGAATTTCTTACTACAGAGGATGATGAGGGAATTGAATTAGTTCATTACCGCCTGAGTCTTTAGTTACAAAACTGAAAGACTGAGCTTTTCTGTGGGATATCAAAAACTGTAAGATTGTATTCAATTCTTGAAACGTAGTCCATGTACTCTCCAAAGAAAAGTAATTTGTTTATGTGGGTTAGGACAGATGGCATGTGGACCTGAGTTTTACTGTGAAAACCAGCAGTGGTTTACCCAAGAGATCTGTTTGCTTTTCATATTCAAAATCATATATCCTTAGGAAGAATGCAACAGCTTGTATTGCTTTTTATTACCATCAGCCCCTCAAAAGCAAGTCAATTTTTAAATGCAACTAGATTCTCTGTCTTTTCTGGTCTCCCTCTTCACAATGTAGAATTCCCTTTCACACGCAACAGCTTCCTGTTCTGTCTGCTCTGACAAAGTAGGAGGGAATATCTGAAACCAGTTCTACACCACTGCTCATCCACAGACAGAACCAAGACAGCCTACAATTTCGTTCTAGATGTAGGCAGTTGGGCACTGCCTTAACAGTTTCAAAGCTTTTATTGGAGATGTCATATTTCATTCTTCATTAGCTACAGCACAGGATGAGTACGAAGAGTGTGGGCATTAGCTTTATTAATTTTTCAGAGCGCTATATATCAATACACCTGTGTGGGCTCAGAGGGTAGTGGTACAGCTAGTTATGAGATGCAAGTGCATGAAACCCCATAGAACTCACTGACCACAGTTTTGAGCCTAATGCTTAAAGAGACAATACCAGACATCCACAACGGATAGAAAAAACAACACTACCCAGAAAAATTAAAAGTTTATCTGATCAAAGGTTGCACCAGCCTGTTCTAACTCACAGGACAATTCTAGAGATAAACTCTGAATAAAAAAAAAGTTTGAGAAAAACTAAAAAGACAGTTTGCATGTAAAGGGAATGAGACATTAATGAGGAAAAAAAAAATCACAGCTTGAGAAGTGGATACTCCAAAGAGTTCTGCCATAGAGCACACAGAACCTAGCAGCCTATAAAATTAGAGAAAATTAAAAAATTAAGTTGTGCAAAGATGCCATATCACCCGGCTTCTTAGGAAAGTACCCTCAAAGTTGTTGCTTTGGGTAACATATCTTAAATACTGCCTTTGTTTCCTCTATCTACTCCTCTAGCAAAGGCTTGTGTCTTGTAACTTTCCCAATTTTTGGGAATCCACAGTGGTTCAAGCTCTCCCTTAAGCCCTGATTTACTGGTCATAAAATTATTTCTAGCTGCCCTGTGAATATGGCTGAGCAGGTATGACTCTCCCTTATCCACATAAAAATCTAATTAATCAAGTCTAAATCTAAATTTCACTCCCACTTGTATTATGAAATCAATTTAGTAAACACCCATCTTCTACCTTGTCTTCTTGGCATCTTTCTCTGACTCCCATAAAACATTTAGGATTGCAAACCATCTTTACACATTCCTCCTTACATTCAACCCAAGTGGATAGAAGCAGGCAAATTGGATTTCATTTGCCAATATTCTACCTATATCAGAAATCCTCCCATTCTCTGATTTCACAGCACAAAAGTTCTACTACACCTTTCCACACACAAATTTAACCATAGCTTTTTTGCTCTACTGTTATCCTCTGAAACTCTAAATTACAATAAACCTCTAACCCCTTATTTTTATTATCTATGATCTGTAGCACTGCCTCGTTCTTTGCTAAATTGCAGTTCACAGTCATCTGCCATGTTCTTACCAACCTTTCACTCTATTATTCTTTTTTCTGGCTTCCATATATCCCTAGGTACTTATATAGTATGTGGAAAACTACGGGGAACACAGTTATTCCAGTCATGCAGAAAGAGGTAGACCCGCACTGCCACCCTTCCCATTTGAAGCCCTACTCCCAACAGCCATATTCAGTGTGTTCTTCCAGCGAGAACGACAAGCACAGGAGTAGTTTCTCAAAAACAGCTTTTCTGGAAAATGCCTTTTGGATCCGGCGTATAAAATCTATTTCTGCTGGCAAGTCTTCTTCAGTTTCTCATTTCTGACCTAGAATACATGACTGCAAGCTCCCACTCGTCGGTATCCAAGCAAACAGAATTGCTACAGCTCACTCTTCATCTGCAACACAAACTTCACAATCAGCTGTTCTCCCCTATGCTTCCTCAAGCTTACAGCTAGTTTTGCATTACTTGCAAACTGCCTTTTTACTTCAAACTCCCCACAGATCCAGTCATCCTCCTCAGAGCTGCCTTGTCTTCCTCACCTGTCACTTCGTTCCCTTATCTTTCATTTCTATCCTCTGTGTCACGCCACCACCTTCAATCTTTTCTTTTTTTGTTGTGCTTCTGCCTTCAATCTGTAGGCACTGAAGGCAATATTTGGCAAGAGCTTTCACACAGTAAAACTGGAAAAAAACCAACACGATTTTTACTCAAAGGAACTGCAGGTACCACAGGCATTTAATATGTTTTTAAATATCTTTCCTATGTGATCACACCCATTGCTGCACATCAGATAAAAGGCGTCTAATGTTTAAGCCGTAAACTGGACCTCTGGACCCCCTTTGTATTTGAAGGGAATCCTAATAAAGTCTCCAACTTCCACCCCCTAACTGATGAAAAACGCTATAAAACTCTGCCTCCAGGTCAGACTCAGAAATTTACTGGGATAACACTAGCAATTTTTAGCTATTAGAGATAATTTCTTCATGCCATGGAGGAAAAAAAAAGGACATATTCAGGAGTACAGTCCAACTACATAGAGTAATGCTCACTAAAACACAAACATCATTGCTCTCTCAATTCCAATCACTCCCACAAGTAAACACACTTATCCTTTTTCTGGAGTTGAAAAAACTTTACATTACAGGTGATGAACTTCACTCAAGATATCTTCAGACCTACAGCTTATTAAAACAATGTCCTGCTTAATCAGAACAACTATTTCAAAGCAGCACATTTATAAATTAAGAAATATCTTACACAAACATCTACTCTACACTCAATTCTCCATACAACATCCTGAAAGACTGGCTAGTCTAAAATACTTCTACTATTTTCATTGGTGCTCATACTGAAAGTCAGACCCATCACGGCACTGAGGGGACACTATAGAGAAATTAAAGGTTTTTGAAGTCTGGTCTTTTGGGTCAGGTCATGACACTTTTCCTTCTTGCTAGCAAATATTCAACTTGATTCCTGAAGTATTTCAGTGTTGTCATCAGTGTCCAGTACACAGTGATGACAATTTCTATTAGAAAAACCTTCTACAACATACAACCACGTTTTCATGAAGAAAAAAAAAAAAATACACTGCAAGAGCAGAATTAAAACAGGTTACATAATTATGTTTGAAGAGCAGCAGCCTAACTCCACATATCCATGTCTAACTTGAGCTGTGTGGGATTTTTTTTATCCCAGGTTTTACTGGTAATACAAACTCACACTATCTGTGTGTGCCTGTGACCTTAATACTGCCTTAATCACATATTAGAGAGGCTTTTATCAAATGGGTGAGTACATCCTCTCCAAAAATGTCTAACTTGGAACCCAAACAGAAGGTAAAGAACAAAGCAGGAGATAGATTGCTACCACCACGGAAACTCAGAAGAGTAGCACTTCATTTAGGGCTCAAAAATGTTAAGTTATAGTAGTGCATAATGGACATGGGGATAAAACAGCACAGAATTACCTGCATATTCCTGGAGATAGGAAGGGTGGGTGGCGAGAAACAACCACAAAGAGCAGCCTTCTAAGTACAGCTGAGAGCAGCAGTTCAAGTATCCGTAGAAAAGACACTGAACAGAAGGTGGCAATATATAACCAATGGGTCTTTGCACTGATATGCAAGGTCTCCGTATTTGTAGCTTGTACGCACACTTCAACAGAAAGGCAAAATGCAACCATTCACACAGCAGTAACTTCACCGTAACACTAGAATTTCAGCTTTTGCAAACCAAAAAGCCCCAACCAAGGCATGCCTTGCTGCATTATCTGAATAGGACCAGAGAGAACTGAGACATGCAATGTTCAGAAGAAAACTGTAGAAGAAAGAGGTATGAAGTCCTCTTGACAACTAGACAAACTCTCACCATTGCTTCAATTAGCTTACACACTCCTCAACAACTGCAGAATATGGTCTCAGATGTAGAAAGGCTATTAGGATTTTGTAAGAATCATCACAGACTTGAAATTCCCCCCAGGAACTGTCACCCACTGTGCAGTGACTAGGAAACGAAAATGAGACTTCATGTAACACGTGAACAGCTAGCAGCCACAGAGATGCTTCGGTGCACTCACACATGCTGAAGCAGCTGCACTTTCCCCTGCACTGAAGGGCATTACTTTGATCCCATGCTGATCCCACTCACCCAACTAAACCAGCAGAAAAACAACCACCACCAGAAAAAAGGATTCTTCTCTACAAAGAATGAAAGGAGAAGGGAGAAAATAAGGGCAGAAAACTGGAACCTTGTCAGTGGCCACAAGCCATTAGATGTGTTTAAGTAAGATATTAGATTACCAGAAAATTAACCTTTGCAGTACAATATTATATAATGATAGCTAACTTCAAACAGAAGCTGGATATTTAACTCCATAGCACACTTAGAAAATCTGTTAGATGATAACAGCAACCCTCTCTCACCACATTCTCAAAAGCATTGAGGCATCTACTCCTACTAACTGCTGTGACAGGGAACCTGAACACCTTTGCAGAGCTTGAGATACCAACTGCTGCTAAATAAACAGACACTATTTTGAGAAGAAAACCTGAAAACCTTAAAACCCATTCGTAAATGGCTTACATGTATCGGGTGTGCAGCTAAAGTATGTTAACACCACACAAACTACAAGTAGATCTACCTCTCATTCACAAAACACTGCCACATACTCGTGTAGCCAAAAATAATTGCCAAATTAGAGCTAATGCAGACTCACCAAAAAGATAACACCGAGGCGATCAAATCTCAGCTGTGTCATTGGCATAATGACTAGAACAATCCAATGACATACTGCAGTGATACAAAAATACAATTGCCTAGGGAGAGAAACAAAAAGGTTGCCCTTTTCTTGTTTCTTCTCACTACTTTTGTTACAGTAACTTACTTCTGACATGAAATTCATGATGAATTAATTCAATTAATAAAAAGATTTTCCAAAGTAATAAAAACCAGGGTTTGTAATATTAAGAACAAAATTGATAGCTCCAAATCTCCAATTTAGAAGCTTTCCTGACATTCATAACTTACTGAAGAAAAACTTTTTATTCACAGAAACAGAAGAGGATTGTTGCAAAAGGTATAAAATAAAAGATAACCTAAAGCATGGCTGAGTAGCTGATAGAGCTGACTAAGAATAGTGTCTGGGACAGGTGTTGGCATGTTCTGACTAAGCTCCTAACCACAGCTTTGGCACATACAGCCTGTTTTACTGCCACTGAGGCTGTCTACTCTCACAGATTAGCAGATGGTGGCTAGAAGCTTACTGTGTGTATCCTAACAAAAATGGAAATGAACTAGACACAGATTGTAAAGAGCTCCTTGATATGATTCTCAGACCAAAAATCAGTTAAAGTAGCACGAGATAAAAAATATACATGAGTATATTAGTTTGGTTGGTTGTATTTTTAGAATACAGGAGTTATGGAATACAACACAGGACAGATCCAACTAACCTTAAATGTGTTCAAATATTGTCAGCCTTCCCCTCTCATTCTTTCTATGTTTACACAGTTTCTTAAATACTTCATTAGTACATAATAGGCTGTCTTCCATTAAAATGAAACAAAGCTCTACAAACAAACAATAGTGCCAAACCCCTTTCAGCTTCTCCTCATTGTTATTTCCAAAACTATTTTGGCTTAGGTAGATCTTCTGAGATCAAAGTTAACATACACTGGTGACTGGAAGCTTAGGTGGCAGGCAAAACTTGGTCGTGAGCTATTCGTTTGCAAAACAGGGGAGAAGCTGGAAAGGCAAGATCAGAACAAGGGAAGTTTAGTCAACAAGAGAACAGGAAAGGCTACCAAAGCCATATATCCTGGAACTCAAGAGAACATCCCTTTCAAATTAGTATTATGTTTGGACAACAACAGGCACTTAACTGACTGTACATAAAAAAAAAATAGAATAAACTCAAAATGAGGAGGGTTGGGGTTTTTTTTCCAAAGGAGAAGTTTGAAAAGTAAAAATAGCTCCTATTTCATCTCCATCTTCATTACTATTTTTATTAATTTGTAATAATGCCAAACCAAGGACAATACCTTCACGCTGAACTCTGATCTACACTGAAACACACAACTGGGTTTTTCTCCCTAACTGTTACATGAATGTAGATATGTGTTCTCTTTCTCATTATTTTGTCTGCTCGGTTCAAGGCAGGGCAGATACACCATATAGCACAGCAGCAACTTTTACATCAAGTGTGAAGGAGGCTCGTGAATTTCTTTACTATTATGAATCCTTTTATGGCACTTTTCTTTGGCTATGGGCATGAAAAATGTATACATAAATAGCTGAGACAGACATCATAGCTATATGCATTGTTCCTAAATTACCTACAGGAGCTAAGTACTCTAAACAAAACCAATCACAGTGTACATCAGAACTGTAAAAACCTAGTGTATACAAAGAATTTCCACATTATCAAATACCACTGGTACACCTGGCTAGATTTTTTACAACACTATATATAATTTTTTCTTGTTTATCTATTCTTTTGCTTTTTAACCTGGAAAAATTTGTGGAAATTGCTCTTGGCAGATTTAAATCACATCAACCAATCCCACGTTTTGCTGCATTGCTTCAAATGAACAATTTCTTTACAGCTGTACAGAAAGACTGGGTAAGTTTGCTTTCTACCATGAGTGAAGCGTTCCTGCAAAAATAAAAGCAGCTTCAGATGTGTAGTAAATTAAATTTATGATTGGCCAAATCTGCTTTGGATGATTTACAATATATAGCACATTATCTGAATTGTATATACACAAGATGATAAAAGCTTGTAAATATAAATACAGAAAAATGTTACAAAGTGTACAACAGATGTAAACAGAAACCATTCTGAACATACGGCAATACTGCTATCCCTTCAGCAAATTTTGGCCTGTGCTTTGAGTAACAGAATTCTATACTAGGCTTTCAAACTTCTGTAAATGACTTGAATTCAGCACCTTAGTTGAAACAATTTACAGTATTTACAGGGAGACTGGAAGTAAGAAAGAAGGGCAGAAGGGAGAAGAAAGGATGACTGAAAGCAAACTGGAAAAGAAGCATTATTTTAGATGAGATGTGAAACCACTTGCATACAAAAAAATACATTGTGCTTTTTTCCCCACAAACAAAGCTCTGGAACATCATGGCTAGACTCCATAGTAAGACATTAGACTGCACTTACATAAAAACAACTATTTTAGCAATATAATATGAAAACATTCTCAATGTGCCCACAAAACTGTTTACTGGCGTAGAGTGTATGCTGTTCAGCAGTTGCGCTTCACGCAAGTGGTTGCATTTAGCAGCAGGTTTGATCCACCTTTATTGTGGAAACATCACTCATTATTTCTGTTCCAACGACACAAAAAAAACCCCACACACCTGGACATACATCCTTACAGGCTAGTTTCCAGCAGAAATCCTTCCCCAAGGCATCTCTCCTAAAGCAAAACCCTCTCTTGGTATGAGTGACAGCGTTACCATTTGACGACTGTTTAACGATCGGTATGAAATGAGCTGGTGCTGAGGAAAAGAAAGAACGAACGGGGGTGGAGGGCAGCAACCTGAAAGCAACTTTCTTGGACAAAACAGAAAAGCCAACTGCAGTTTCTATCTCAGGGATGTTTCTCCTGAAGACTAAGGAGAATATAAATTTTCAGTACTCTGCAGACCTCAGCCTCCCTGCTGATAGATATGCAATAACCAAAGCAAAATAAGAGAAGGTAAGATCAACAAATCCCTGATTATACAACAACTAGCTTTAATCATGACCAAACCTGCCAGGCCGAGATTTGAACTGGAAATCCAATTATGAAAAGTCCTGTGACCCATTAACATTATCTTCACAGTATGCAACACTCCAATGAAAAATAATTATGTTTTCTGGAGGAACTAGTCTGATTATTAATTCATAAACTGTTTGGAATACAGCCTTAGCACTTATTTCATTTCATTGTATTCAAACAAAAAACTATTAAGACTTTACTTTCTACTCCCAGAAGTATTGTTTGAAAATACAAGACAAACAACCCTGAACACCACGAGCAGCGCATGTTCCTGCCAGAGTACTTAGAGTATGTTAGAGAGATTCGTTTCCATGAAAACTAAATGCTAATGTCGAATTTCATTTTCCTTAAAGTGATGTTTACATACGCAAAGGCTTTGTTTAAATACTGGAAAAAAGATGGAAACACCAAGACACGTAACTGAGCACGGAATAGTTAATTTAAAATATAAATACCACAGTTAGTGAGCACCTGAGCCCTTCCTTCCAGATTTTAGGGGTCTGAGTGCTTATTTCATATTTCAATCACGTTTCAATAATTTGAAAGGGGCCCACTTTTATGCATGAATAATTTAAGCTGAGCTACATTAAAATGGAAAAATAAAAAAAAATAGTTAGCATTGTTAACTTTAGCCTCATTCAATCTACTTATTTTTCCTTAAGAATATCCCGCAGTAGTTCACATATTGCCTGTCCTTGTAACCACCTCCCTGACCACCAATGTAAATTAAGTGCTGGATTTCCCACTGCAAATATTGCTTCTGGAAGAATATTTCTTTAAAAATATAGTGGTGATTATTCCCCCAGTTTAAACACATTTACCATTCTGAACAGTTTGAGTCGTATATCAATTACAATTAACTAATTATGTTTTATATGGGTTTTATAATTAATACCCAAAAATACCAAACCAGATCATAGTTTTGTTGTATCAGGAGCTAGAACCATGTGTACAGGGTTCCAAAATTATTACATAACTCTTCCATTCTCTTGCATTATAAAATTTCTATTATAACCCAGACCTTAAGTAACAAAAGAATTGTAATTGGACTTACATGGAATTTAGTACGCACACAAAAAACCTGTCTTAAAAACAATGGATCTTTTCCAAGTGTAATGAACTTTGCATCAACAACATCGTAACCAAGGTACCCAAGCAAGGGTGAACTGCTACATGTCTTGTGCAGTGCATTCTAATGATACCCAGCCATCTCTCTTCCCTTTGACAGAACAGACACCTTGGCAAGTGCTAAACATCCAGAAGAGCATCACAACTGTGCAGTTAGAGAGAAGTTGTACTGGCAGAATTCCCTTTGAGGGTAGCTCACCTGAGCATGTTTCAAAAACTGTGCTGTAAGCACTGTACATTTGTTAGCAAAGGAACAACCACAGCCAAAGCTGCCTCCTCCCTGACCCCTCCAAAATTCTCAAGTGATCTCCAAGAGAAATGATAAGGCCTTGACACTTCAATTAAAGAGAAAACAAAGCATTATTCCAGAGTTAATGAAATTGCTCAATTATGGTCTCAAAGGCCAAACAAAGCTGACATTACTGACAGTTGCACAAGCATCATTCCGCCACCTGCTGCAAGTGCTTTGTGTGGAGGCTCTTGTTCTGTTGTCACATTCTCTCCTAAACCGTGCAAAGTCAAATCCTATCGTAAAGCACAAAATGAACAAGGCAGAGCATTGCAACAACTCCTGCGGGATAAGGAAACCCTCACGCACACCACAGTTCCCAAGTCTCCCCATCTGACAGGGCTGTCTGTCCTGCGGAAGTCAGTTATGGCAACAGCTACCAAGAAAATTTAAATGAACTTTTCAAATTATTTGTATTTTTATATTTACATGAATTCTTTATAGTTTTTACATTTTCTCAGTAACAGTCAACGGTTTTTTCTTAAACTAGGTATTATTTCAGTAGGTCCCTTTCCCAGGAAATCAAAGGATCTGCATATAAAAAATTAGCAGTTTTATTATCAGCAGTGTTTGCAAATGATAATCGCAAGAGTGAGATTCGGTCTTGCGGAAGACAGGCTATTATTCTCAAATCTGTCACTATTTACACTCAACTACAGAAAGAAATACATGAATATGCAAAGCATATCTACAATTAGAATTAGGATCAAATGCGTCTTCCTTTTCAACATTCTTCTGTACTTGTTTTCAGTCTTGGGGGCCTGTCATTTTATTATTCTTAGCAGCACATAACTACTCAAAATAAGCAATGCTCTTTAGCACAAAGAAACCTTTTGGATGCTCTGCAAGGTAATTTTATCAAGGACCAATAGCTTCAAATATCAATTTACTTCTAGAAAGGCATGATTTTGACTATCTTGATTTAACAAAGCTGCAATGATAGATGCAAAATTATATCTAAGTTGTCTTTTCTATATTTTCCTTACAGATGTATCAATATTTTTTCTATACAGCTTTATTTGTAGCTAATATTCTTAGACATTTTCTTATTTTGACCATGTAGGTCCGTCTTATTTGAACATACATGTTTAGGCAAAGCCTAAAACTAAAGCTATCATCACATCTATAACACACAGAATATCATACACAAATTAAAATAAAAGCATGGGTTTCATCTGAACTTTTTTCTTTTTACCATTTTCAAGTCTATAGTAGGAGTTTTTTTAAAAAATTAAGTATTGCCTAAGAAAATATATAATTCTTTTCAATTAAATAGCATCAAGATCTACTAAAGAATACTTCTTAGCTTACATCCAGTTAATCTTGAATCATATTCTTAACATTTGAGGCAGGCAGTATCAATTCCATGAGCAGAGGTAAAGAGGCATCGTACTCTGAAGATACATGTTCTCTCCTGCTTAGTATCCACTGTCACTGCACTAATACCAGCTCCCATGGTGTGTCTGATGACAGTCCCACTGGAGAAGGTGCACGTTCCCTACTTGTTCTAGAGCTACCGGCATGCTCATCTGTTCACAAATACACATTTGCAGACTGGGATCTCTTCCAAATGCTTTCCCCTCTGCAGGCACTAATGTGAGTCTTTCCCCTGTCCCCAGCCACCAAGTCTAACAATAGAATCATAAAAAGTTAGTTTGCTATTGTTACTCTTCTAGAGAAAGTTAAACATGGCCTGCTATTTCGGGGCAAGGCAGAAAGTTTTTCCCCTAATTACAATTTTTTGGGAAAATCAACTAACAATGACAGCTAGACAAATCATCTGCTGGTCAATCAGTACATCCCCTTTCCCAAGGGGGTACGTTACTCCTGAGAAATCTGCCTATCCTATTCCAGCCACACAAATTCCCTAGGCAAACTATTCTGGTGCTTCACTGTATTTACTACCATAAATTTTGTTTAACATGTAATCTTAATTTTTCTTATTGGATCTCTACTTTCACTTCTTGTTCTAACAGGTTGTTTTATGTTGGTGGTTGGGGTTTGCTTTGTGTTTTTAAACAGAATACTCTTAAATTTTAAAGATGTAACCTGTCTCCCCTTAATGTTCTATTCTGTAGACTCCACCATTTCACTTCTTTCACCTTTTCTTTGGCAGTTACGCTTCAGACTTCTAATCACTCTTCTTGCTCTATTGTAGACGCTCCGCTTGTGTCCTGAAGAGCTGTGGTCCACCTGAACACAACACTGCAGCCAAAGCTACGTGCCAGCTGAACAGAGCAAGAGGAATATTCCATGTCCTCCACACAATGTTCCTGGTTTGCACTGCAGTGTGGTGTTCAGCTATTTCGCCGTGTCATGTCATTGTTGACTCATGCTAAGCTTCTTTTCATACAACAAGCCCTAAAGCCGATTCTAAATAAAAGTTATTTGATCAACCATTTCTTGTCTTCTTGTTCAGTAGTTGTACATTTAACCACTTGTTTTTAAAGGTGGAGGTTTGTACCTCTGCTTGCATTGCATGTTATTTCTTTAGATCAATTCTCCAATAGGTCAAGTTTCAAACTGTACTCCTGTCCTCAACCGTGCTTGCAATTCCACCCCCACCAAACCCAGTTCACTTGGGCTGCTAGTCAGAATATTTTTGGTTTCATTTTCCAGACCACTAATGACAACATATCCTGGCAAAAGCCAGTTCAATATATCTGCAAATTTCCAATCTGTTTACCATTAATTTAGGAAAATTTCCATCAGGCCTGATTTCTACAGCTGCTAACAGGAATGATCTGGGACACGGTATCCAAAGCCTCACCAAAAACATAAGGGCCCTTATATCTTAAGAATAAGGTAAGTTACAATCTTTACTGCTCCTCTTCTATCCATGAGACCTCTTATCCTGGTACAGATGCAATTTAAACAGGATTAATACATTTTTTCCTTGCAAATTGATTTTCACTGTTACTTCTTTTCCTGGGTTCTTCCAGATGTTCAGTAACATGTCATTTATACATTACAAATTTCTTTGGGAATTTAGATTAGGCTGTCTAATCTGCAATTTCTTAGCCTTTACTTTTTATCTCTTTTGAAATACAGACATCATATTCTCTTTTGCATTCTCTAGACTGCGCTCTTGTACCTTTGTAACTGGTATTAATTTTCTTAGATACCTGTCTGGAGTTTTACCATGCCAGTAAAGGACTGCAGAAATAAGTATTCCCAGTATTATCTGCCACCCATCTTCTCCCTACTGCACATGTAATCAGTGCTTTCTTAGTAACCTTACTACAAACACAGAATGATTGCCTATTTCATTTATGACCTTTCCTAACTATTTTGGGACCTCATCTCCCCAGTTCTGTCCCAATACGCTTGTGCTCATTTATATTCAAGCTCAATAATGTGATTAAGTAATCATTTGGGTTCAGCTTCCCTTCTGTATGCCTCCTTCTATAGAACTGCGGAGAAACTTGGGTTTTATACATGTACTCATGTGATCTCAACCCTAAGTCCTATTACTTGCAAAAGCTATTATGTTTGTATGAGCACTGGATTTTAATTCTCTATTTTAATAGACCATTGGCCATAATTTCAAAGTCTGTTCCACAGAAACAGATAACGTGTCACCTCCAGAAATGTCCAACACACCTTTTCATGAAGTTTTACACCAAATAAAACTTCAGAAAATGAAATTGCCTTGTGATACATTATATGTGGAAATAAAATTTACTGAACATAGAGCTGCAATTGCCCTGCTAATAACTGGTAAAAGCAATCAAACATAGGATGTACTCTGGGAGAAACCTGAGAGAAGAAAAACATAACAATAGGAAAAGTATATTTCAACAGGATAATGAAAATCACATTACCAAAGGTTCTCTACAGTTTTAATGACCTGTGAGTGCATTTTAATTAATTTAAATATTTAAAGCAGTACTCTATGCACATTCTTAATCTAAGATATTTATGCTATTGATACTGGCTTATTAAGGGCTAGATATGTAAACAGTTTAGCCTAATTGCCTGTTACTGTATAGTGTAATTGAGTCTTGTAACAAAGATTTTAAAATCAGGATGATAATCTCTCACAAAAATTCCAGTGGCTTTTTCACTGTCCAGTGATAAACTTCATATCAAAGGGACCTTAGATTTTAAATTGTGTCAGCTTCTACAGGTCATACAATAACTCAATATGTCCGTCCTTGAAGTAAATGTTCTAGCTCAACTATGACTCATATTTGCATCTACTTAAAAGTAAGCACTGGCATTTGTTAGATCACTATTTAGCTATAAGACACAGAAAAGATTTTAAATCATTTTCATCACCACAGTTCACTCCTATGTAACAGTACAGTTAATGTAAACATTTTACTTTTGTCTCAAGGATACAGTTTCATGACAATATATTTGCTTTTCAGTGAATATGATATAAACCAAATGCCTAAATTTCAGAATTGGATAAAATGTACACTCTGAACTTCTGTAAGCTTTAAATGTTCACTTACACTTAGGGAGAAGAGCTAAGCAATATTGGACTGTGAATTTTACCTAGATATCACATATTATCGGGTTTCCTTTTCTCCATTTTGTCATAAATGCCCTGTTAGAACATAGGATTTCTTTTACTGCCTTTATTTCTTCTCCAAGTTTCTCACCGGAACTCATTGCAACAACATAACCAATTCATGCTCTGACTCTTACCTCCTGTGTGGTACAACGAGAAGTTAAATGAAGTGTTATCTTAATCTGAATACACGTCAGTCACTTTTACCACCACCAAATGTATGTAAAGCGTTGTTCAATTATTGTAAATGACAACAAGATTATTGCTTATGGTCCACTCTTCAATGAAGACTGCCACGTTGAATCATTGTAAGAAAGAATGTAAGTCACGTAAGACACAGCAGAAGGTAAAACATCTTTTTGATATAGGGCAGAGTAGATGAGGCACCACACAAGTTTGATTCCCGACATCAAATGATCCAAGAAAGACAAGGCACTCATTTCTGCCTCATTCTTTTGACTGGAAGAAATACTCAGACTACTAAGCTGCTGAGTAAGAATACACTACTCAAAAAAACCCAACTTTGATTAGAACTTTAGTTTAAGATATGTGCAGTACAGGACAGAGTTCTATGACTGCCTTTGTTTTAAACACAATTTTAACTCACCTCTTCACCTTCTACAGACCTCTGCCATTTATTTCTAACAGCCTAGGAAATCGGACAATTCAATACGGTATCTAAGGTCATGACCGTTTTTAGGGAAAAGTAAATATTTATAAATAATAGAACCAGGAAATTTGAAGTGAAAACAGTATTGTTCCATTGTTGGAAGAGATGTTCCTCTCACAAGTAAAGTTTTAAGTTATTGATTAGCCATGGTAAAATCCAGTACATTCAAAGATACCCATTATTTCTGGAGCTACTCCAGTTTTCTGAAGCATTGATTACATTAAAGACATCTGGTAGGACTCATTTGGGAAACATAAGATCTGCAGAAACACAGATGCTTGCCAGAACCAGTCAACAGTTACAGTGCTCATGAATTTCAAAGAACAAGAGCAAGCCAGACAGGCATACTACCTGTATAGAGTTTATATATTCTGGGGCTGAAACATCACTCCACTGACATTTACTATAAAAATCCTGATGACTTCAGTAGAAACAGGAGCAAAAAAATAAGATTTCGTAAGCCAAGAAATAGTCATCTGTTCACAAGTCAAAATGAAGAGCAGAGATAACAGTAAGAGCAGAAGACAAAAGTTTCTAACCACTGCGTGACGAACAGGGAAAGTGGAGATGGACTGACTGGCAGGTGCCTCAGCGAGACTCAGATACTAAAAGCTGGGGAGACGGTACAGAATTATTTCCAATACGTGGTGAGAAGCATTTCAGAAAGCAAGAGAGTATTTATTTATTTGGAGGTTCAGAGTAAGAAGGGATGAAAACAACTAACATGGTGTGTTTGTCAGGAGATGTGCACTGCCAGTGCACACAGGGAAAAGCCTTTGCAAAAACAGAGAAACATACTAAAAATAAATCACCATGGACATATTCTTGTGGAGACAGGAAAAAGAAGTCTGAAGCTGATTCAGATTACATCAGTGTGAACTAAAGCTTTCTTTCCCTTCTCAAAAAACACAGTTTAAATGGTAACTGTGGCTCTCAAACTAACTAGGCTGGTGTAACTATTTTGAGCTTAAGAAATACTACATATTAGAATGTATTTGAATGTACATATTATAATTTCCTTGATTTGGAAAAATAAAAAGCACTATTATTAGTCCAATAAAATACAGCCTCAATAAATAGACCAAGTAGAATAAACCAAGTAAAGAAAAAAATAAAAAAATTGCCTTTCAACAACTAAAAAAAATTAAATCAAGAAATCTTGATTTTGCACAGCTTCTGAACTGAAACAGCCACACGCCTTTGGTATGCTCAAGTTTACAAACTTTGACTACTAAGAAATCACCAAATTTTTTTGCCTTTAGTCTCATAGATACCTTTTAGGCACAGCTGAAACAGACAGGTTGAAATGCTTGAAAAGTTTGCAAGCACTGCAGAACAGGTCAGGACTTCTCCAGTTACAAAAGAAACGTAACAGAGCAACAAGCATTTACAGCCAGTTCTCTTCCTCTGCAGGAAGTCAGAGTCTCGAGAAGTAGCCTAATAACTTCAACTAATCAAAGTTCTTACTATTCCCTGAAAATTTAGTTGCAATAGAAACTCATTAAAAATAAAAAAACCTGTTACCTACCAGTCCTGTTTAGTGTTACTAAGCCTGCATCACTACCTAACAGGTTGCTTTGTCATGTTGGACAAGCGTTTTTCACCACAGCTTAGTAAACCTTTAAAATGTACTCTGGCTTAGATACTCAGCAACTGCAACGAAAGCTGCATACCTTGGGATCTCTCTTGCCTATCTTCTCTGCATCTTTGACTGGATCACATGAAGAGCTTTCAGCATCCAGGATTTTTTGCTGCCTGGCTTCCTGAAGAGCTTTCTGGGTGGGACCTTCCAGCCCTTTCTTCTTCTGACATACATGGCCTGCTAGAAAACCAACAAAAATATCATCAGAATGCATTTTTTACCTATTCTTCAGGAAGATCTCTCTTTACTTAATATTGGGCATGCGAATTTAAAAGAAAAGTCATGTTAAATAAAAAGATATTCATGTTCCTGTGCCATCCATATAAAGCATTCCAAGCCTACATGCAACTCTGCTCCACAAATTATTTTGGTGTGATCTAGTTCAACTTATCTAATGGCACCCAAAACGCAGCAATGATTTCAAATGTTCCGGTACAGGAGAGAGTCACAGTATAATTGATACCATTCCTCATTTCCTTCAGAGCCAGAAAAAACATCTCACTGCATCCTATCCAGTATCTACCACCAATACATTATTCTGATTTACTGCCTGCGTTCCCCTTTTGCTCCTCTGAACTTCCTCCCAGCCCACCTTTCAAACAAAGAATTACTTGGAGTCATAGAATTGTTCTGGTTGGAAAAGACCTTTAAGATCATCGAGTCCAACTGTAAATATTCAACTTATGAACAGGTAAATCAGGAAAGAAAACCTCATCAAGTAGCATAGCTCTAAGTCATGGGAATATGCTGAAAGGAATGTGAGGAGCAGGATAACCCATGTGGACTACTGTATAATACACCTACCCTGACCGGGCAGGAAGGATGCTATTCTCTGACAGCCTTTGCACTGGCAGCTCACACATATTTGAACACTGTCCCTTACGATCCCCGATTCTTACTGCGATGCTCTGTACTAAGTACATACATGGATCTACAGGAGAAAGAATGGAATACAGAATTCCAATGGGATTTGGGCACTTACATCCCTCCAGTTCTTCTTTAAAAGATCTCTGCTTGAAAAACGCATTATACAGCTGAAATCCAGACTGAAATGAGATGTACTTCACGCTACGCATTTCTAAACACTTGCTCTCGTGAAATTGTTTCATTAAGTCCTAGACACCAAAACACAAACTTGGACTCAAAGGGGGAAAAAACCACCCTTTTTGTTCTTGAGTCAAAAAAAGGCAGGTCAAGCAAACACAAAACCTTCCCATCCACCCAACTTGAGGAAAACTAACTGATAAAAAGAACTCTACCTGCCCTGACAAAGCATCTGCACTCTCACTGCTTTAAAAGCTAAAGCTAGTGTCACAAGTACCCTGAATAATAACTTTCTCCGAGGAAGGGTATATAGCAAAATCAGTTTATATGTCAAACTCTTCCTACTCAGTAACTGCTACACGCTAGCATGCTGTTTCAAGGAGAATTTGGTTGGTTGGTGCTTTTGAAATATATATAAAGCAAAGTTATGACAGTTGAAGGGCCTAAAAAGCCAGTAACCATTAAAAAAAATGATCAAACAAATTCTAGAAAACTGTTGCAATTGCACTAAGATATCAACAGCTTGTGTTTACAGACTTTCTGATTGCATTGTAGATGGAATGGGGACAACCAGGTTTAAGTACTTTAACTGGTGCATTTTATATTTCCTTTTGCATGACCTTCTAACAGCAATTACATCATATCAAGGAAAGGAAAAGCACAGTTAACAGTCTTCGCAGTGAGTTAATTCAACCATGAGTAAAGAAACTCATTGAGTTCAACTTTTGAATATAATTGGGTAATAAATAAGCAGCTGTTGCTTTTAGAAAAATACAAGAAATGGACTGAGCTAGTAACAGTTTTATAACATGCTTTTAGGGCCAGCTGTTATAGCAACATTCACTTAGGTTTATAAGCAAGTCACAGTCAACACTGCTTAATTCCTTCAGGCAAAAGTGGTCTTTTTTCAGAGCACCACTTAACACTGTGTCTTGATCCATAAGTAAGGGTGCAAGTACTCTGCTAATATATACCAATAACCCAAATAAGAAAATATGTTGTTTCTCTTTGATAATTAGACCCTTCTATGTATGATCTTGCTGCCACATCAGGGAAGACCAGATTTAAAACCAGTTTTTAATTAAAATCTTACTTGAAGCATCCAATCCTTTTTTAAAAATAATCTGAACTCAAAACACAACTTTTCTTTGAGCTGTTTTCCAAGTAAGCGTAGCAGAGAGAGAAACAGTCTACAAGACAGAGTCCTAACCCTAACTGCTAACCAGTTTCTCTCCAACTAATAAATGTCCATCACATCAGCTTTAAACAAGCAAAGTAAGCAAATAGGAAATCAAAACTTAAACTTCTAATAATTTTTCAGACACCTAGAGAAAACTTACTCTTGAAGGATTTGTGTACAAAGCACTGTTTGCAAAGCTTAACAGCAGCCTGGCAGTGGGACAGCAAAAAAAAAAACTAGTAAATAAATGCATGATCTGTATGCATCAGGCTGAAAGCTGCTATATCAAATAAGCCCACAATAGCTGGCCTAAAATTAACATTAACTACTGTTAATTATTTTTTCTACCTAGTACCAGACACAAATTTACAATGCAAACTCCTTGTACATACCACAAAGCTTCCCTTTGTTTTTCACTGTTCGCTATATGACACCCACAAAAACACACGAAACAAGTCCACAACGGAGTGGATGTGCACGACCTCACTGCCACCCATCGAAACCTTAAACACTTCACCAAACCCAAAACTAATTCAAAGCTACTCTCAGCACCCTCCAGCCAAAGCCAGCTTTCCAGTTCTGAGGACAAGTCAGGCTGCAGGACAGAAGCATCAGGAGTGAGAGGCAGTCTGCTGCTGCCAGGAAGAGCTCATCTCATTCCTTCATGTGCTGCACGCACTGCACTGAAAGCCGACAACTGGCCAGAAACAGCATCTTACCTTGGCAAACAATAATTTGCCAGTCTGAATGTTCAATATCTTATAATTACGGCGTACCAATGTCCTAATGCATACAAGCCAGACCTGAAGAGACGGCGACTGAAAAAACGCAGCTGTAGGTCTCCTTACAGCAGAGATTTGCAAGTCCAACAGCACTGGTTTCTCCCAAACGAAGAAATTAAATTTGGAGAAGAACACAGGAAACATTTCTCCAGTATCCAGGCACTTCTTGTTGCTCAAGGTTTCAATTATACCGTCTCATGAATAAGAAAATTCAAGCGGCAACAGAACATGACCATCTCTCAAGAAACAGTAGAAAGTATCTGAATAAGAGACTATCACCTACTGAGACATGAGTGTGACCTACAGAGGGCAATACAAATTATGTAGTATTAGAGGACAAAGCACTGGAAAGAAATGAACTGAAATACAGCTTAATTGAGGATACACAGGGTATGAAGCAAATAAAGGCTTGTGAAGGACGTGGGTGGCTGATGAGCATAATAAGTGGGTTTGGGTTGGTTTGCTTTTTTTTTTTTAATATTATTATTTATAAAGTGCTCCCCTGCTTGTCACTTTCTGGTATTATAAACTGCACTCAAGATTTTTAGAGAACAAACGAGTACTGTGAACAGCCAGAAAGTAGCTTTTAGATTCACTCAAACAACAAATGGAAGTATGTGAAATACAAAATAGAGGCAGATGGGGCATCTATACTGTAACACACTAGCATGGGGGAAGAACCCACGCTACATATCCTCAAGTCTGAGTATAATGAAAAGTGGAATGCTAGATGCCCTAAACTAACAAAAATCAAAAGCCTGTTCTCTACCTCCCCATCCAACCTGGGATGAAAATGAGCACTGTGCTCTTCAGTGGGGCAGAGGTTTATACTTTTACTAAAAAGACTTTAAGGGTTACAGCAGGGCATATTTGGTCTATAAAGTCACAAAAAGATATTTTGAAGGCCTGAGACGTGCCTTGCTGAGGAGTACAGTACTAATTCATAGAGACAAGTCACCAGAAACCAAAATCAGAAATACACTGTGAACACTGAAGAGGCCTGCTGCCAGTGCTGCAGTGTTCCACCTATAAACACATCTGAAGTCTGTATTTGTAGAAGTTACTGGTTTAGTAGCTATTTGCTTGTAGAGACAATTCAAATTATAGCTTATTTTATACTGGGCAAGACTACAGAACCTTGTCTTTTAACCTGGTGTATATTTACCAGTGCAAAAGGAAGTTGACGTGTTTAACATGCTGGAAAAAACACTGAAGAAACATACAAACCATGTCCTAATTGCAACAAATGCTTCGCCTGGAAGTTGTAGAATATGATACCTGGTCACTTATGTGGCTGAGAAATTTGAGGTTCTCTAATGACAATTAAACTGCAATCTCTGATAGGAGTTCTGCTTATCTATTTCCAGGAGTCTTTTTAGAAACCTGGTTTATTCAACCCTTATCCCACTGTCAAATGTAGCTGAAATATTGGAAAATAGGTTCAAAATTAATAATGGGAGTGATGCTCAAATAACATGACAGCACAGGCTTCATTTACTTAGTAAACCAGAAGTGCTAGGCTTTTTCCTGATTGAGTTAGAAAAGTAATTTAATTATGCATTTATTCAAAACACTGGGAAAGTAGTGTAGTACCATACAGATAAAGATACTATTCCAGCAGCTATTTTATAGCCTTAGCAAGCTCCTGCAAAAGTGAAACATGATAAAATAGGAGGCTGGATTTCATAACACCAGTATTTTCAAAATGTTTCCAGACTACCATATACGGTTTCTTACACTGAGCTGAAAAAAATACTTGCATAAAAAAAGAGTATCAGTGGATAAACTAATAAAATCGGACACAAAATAGATGTCTAAGAGGAAGTCCTTCCCTAGTTACTCGCATATTCCATATTTCCATCGGCAGCCTCGCTGTCTTTAGTGGATATATATCGGAATAAGTATTCAAATGATAAAACTGTTGCTCTGTCACAAGAAGAGCTGATAAAATGTTTACAGTGCAAGCAGCTTTGATTTACTCTTACACCAGATTTTGAAATGCATCACAACAACAAGAATCACCCCATAACCCGCCTGAGCTTGGCAATAGGAATATTTTACCTTTTGTCACAGGAATCTGAATCGCAAATCCAGACTCTAAATCTTGTAATGTGGCTTGCAAACCTGTAACCTAATTTTAAAAGAACAGGAGAGAACAAGCAGAGATAATGTGAAAATGTCTGTTCACAACAAACAGCATTGATGCTGGCATATGCAAGTAATAAATCCACCTATAATATTTGAATTTTGTGGTTATTGTCTATAAGTTATAAACCTTACTCCTAATTCAAGATGTCGGCAAGGCCCAGTGAAACAATGTGATGAAACACAAGCTATCCCGAACCTCTCAAAATACTTTTACAGCTCTGTTAAAACAATGCAGACATAGAATACTACAGCTCTTACTGCACCATCAACTTTTAACCGCTACTATCACTGCGCTGATCTTCAACTTAATGGCACAATATGACATATAACTTTGCCATAAGAACATGCCATGAAATATGGTGTTATGCATTACAAAAAAGCCATCGCTTCAGAATGAGTACAGTTCATAACTGCAGGTCTAGAAATGTCCCTGAAATTTCACAGCATTGAACTGTTGTGTGTTGTACTCCTGATCCAGCATAACTGTGTAGGGACTGTAACCTTTTTCTACAGCTCATTGTCTTTTACTTATTGAAATTTAAACATTCAATCTTCAGTCTTTTAAATTAAGCTCTCAGGTGAGAAAAACTGGAGGCAGAGAAAGGAAGAAACAAGAGATAAGGGCTATTAGAAGAAAGTGCAAGCATGGTAAAATTCCTTTCATGTTACCCACACATAATTGATGCTACTGTTCACATGCAACACATTTTGGGAGGATTTTTTTTTTCCCTCTCAACCTATTGGTTAAACACACAAGAATTTTCTGTTCTTCATCCATTCTATCTGTGCTTATGGTACTTCCTGCTGAAGGGGCAGAATATCCTTTATACCAACCTATATATATCAGGTAAGATTATAGGATAAAAATAACTATGATTCCATTCACAAAACCAAAAAACCTGTCTGATAGCTTAATGTATTTTTTCCTGAGATTTCCCGTACAGATTTAAGAAAAAAATCGCAATAAAGCACATAAGATATTTCTAAAGGCCTAGATGGAAGCATACGAAACTGTGGGAATATCACACCTTTCCTCAAGCTGTCAACACAAAGTGTAACAGGGTCTGCACTTTGCTGACTCAGGGGGAGCATCACTGAGCAAGTACAGACTGAGAACTACTACTCTGTGGCACTAAGTGTCACATACTCAGTACTAACATCTCACCAAACAACATCAAAGTCACTAAAACATTCTGCTTCAAACAATTACATGAATGAGTTGCTTTAACAGAAATATCCTAGTTACCAGAGTAAAACTGCAATCATCCCTCACTGCTTTGCAAGTGGTGTTCACCATAGTTTTACCTGTCCAACCGCTCTGTCTCTCTCCAAACTGGTTAACATTTTCTGTCTCAGTGTGGTCTGGTATTTTTCAGTCAACTGCCTCAGTGTTGGCTCATATGATTCATAATGTGTCTTCAGCCTGTGAAGAAGAGGACAAATGATTTGTCAAAGATGAGTTAAATCAGGAATTTCTGCATGTGTCATTTTTTCCTCCCTAAACACAAGAATAAATGCCAAAAGGCCAGCACAGACAAGACGAAGGTATTTAGTATGTGGCATTCCAGTTGGGTGGTTACAAGTAGTAAACAAAAATAAGAAGCCAGATGAATAAAAGCTTTCATAGTTTGCTTACTCATACTACCTTTTACAACAATCCATCCGGTTTTGACCCATTCTTAATCCTTCATAATACACATTAATTTGTTAATTTCTCTTTTCTTGCAGATGGATATTTCATTGGAAGAAAGATAATTACAGCTATTATCCAACTACAGTCCTAATCTAGACAAAACAGTCATAATATGATTACTGTTTCTTTCTTCGCTGTACATTACATATGGAATACAGCCACTAATTCTTCAGAACAACCAAAAGTTACATATATCTCCAGAAAAACAAAACACACTACGCTTCAAACACGGTGTATTTTGCAAAAAACTGACATAGGGTTAGTCAGTGAATAGCGGTCTCTTGCATTAGTGTGTATGGATTTCAAGGTTAAAGATGTAGAACATGTAGGTGCTACTACATGCTCCTGATAATATTGACGAGCCAAATCCTGTGATGAGTTTGGAGCTGCAGATGTAACCCACTCCTCAGTGTTACTTCAAAACAAGTGCTGGCATAAACATGTGCAAAGAAGACATTCTTAACCTCTTCATCTGCCCGAGTGATTTTCACATGGACAATATGAAAGTTCTACTCATAGAAGGAAAGAAGCACAACCCTTTCTAGAAAACTTTCAGAATTTCAGAATGACAGATTTATGGAATTAAATATTACAAAACAAGCTATTATAACTCTAACAACGGACTAGTTTGTGCTTATTTACAACCAAAGCAACATAGCAAATTTCCTATAGGAAGTTCAAGATGCAACAGGACAGAAAATACCAGCCATGGGAATCATGAATATAAAGGTTCTGTACTCAGTGTGATACCAATTACCCATTAAAATGGACAAAGGATCTAAACACGGAATCACCACCTATTTACGGAAAAAGGCCTGGGTAAAAGAAAGTCCCACATTTTCAACTCTTGGAACCACTATGTATTTATTAATGCCATATCACACCGTGGAAAATACACAAAAAGTCATTAGAAATTGTTTAAGAGGCATGGCAGAATGGTCATATGGAACTGCTATTTACCAGGACACTAACCAAATGCAGCTAGTTTTACTTTATCACTTTAAATTGAAGACCTCGTACTTAATGTTACACGTATGGTAATGAAAATGATTTTTTTACCTTTTAATGTCGCAAATAAGCCTGTTTTTCTCTTGGACCACCCGCTGATGATGCATTCGATGGAAGTCGCGTTCTTTTTGCATTTTTATGAAAGCCTCTTTTGCTTTGCTATACGTAGACAGTAAATGCAGAAAAAGAAGTATTAGTCCCTTCCTACCAGTTGGTCATCAGGTTATGCTGAATACACACAGAATTAATTTTCAGCAGGCACACACCTACTGCACCCAAGCTGAAAAGGTAGCATGCCTGTGGTGGAGGTCACGTACTTTCAGGGTCTTCTTGCTGCCAGCTAATGGACAAAACCATGGGTACTCTTTACCTTCCCTCAATTCCTTTAGATAGAATCCATAAGGATTCTGGCATTGTAAATCTCACATTTGAGGTAAACCTTACATTAAGCACAAAGGGTATTTTGGAGATATATATTCAAGCTATCAGTGATTAGAAAAAAATTCTCATGTGTTTAAATTTCTACAGAAAATCAGTATTTCAGTATGTTTTCATAATATCTATGTTGTGTTTGGAGCCCAACATAATGGTACAGGGTAGAAGGACACACACAGAAGCTTAACAGTATCACTGCCTTGCACACACATGCATTTAGAGAAATTTCAGAGAAAAGTGTGCTAGAAAATTTCAAGGCTCCATTCAGCCTTGTGTGCAGCCTATCCCCAAGTGTCCCCTGTACGTGACAGCAGGAAGCAAAAAGAATCCAATTCCAAATTAATTGCAAACATACTGATAACCTATAGTTATTCTCCAAGCACATTCTACACACAGCAATGGGACACCCTCAGATACTCTGGTCCATAAACATGAAATACCTTGTATATATCCCATACCCTTCCTCCTTGCCTTTACTGATATGGGTTTGGCAGGAAAGATTAGTAGATGAATCTTTTAATTGCGAAAATAAAGCTCATTGCCTCTCCAACAGGATTTGAAGAGTTAGGAATGACAGTAGGGTGACAAAACCACAGGTCCAGGAAGACAACCCATAACTGCCAGGGCATTATATCTAATTGTACAAACAATTTGTATTTAACAAATATAGCAAATGCATATATAATATCTAGACAAACTACCATAAGTGTACACATATAAATGTATGTGAGTTGTTGCTTGTAAGCAGAAACAGAAAGACCTGAAGAGCACAGGGAACTAGTGCCACTATATATCACTCAAAGCTGAGAACAGGCTGGCAGGGAAATGAAAACAGGCAGGGCTGCCCCTGCAGTAACCCTGTGAAAAGCTCACAGGAGCTGTGGGCATGCACGTAGCTTTGTGTATGCATAATGACAAATATCAGAAGTCACAAAAGACAGTAACTTAGGATATTGGTACCGGGATACAAAGTACGGATTATGATTCTGCTCAAGCTCCTGTGAACAGCAAGAGTTGAGAGGTAAATGAATCAGTGGTCTCAGGATAGTTCTGTGAACAACTTCAACATGACACCACTCTCAGAATCTGACATGCTGTAAGATCTCGAATACAAAACCTGCCCCTTCAGAGCTAAGCAGATGGCATCTACCAATAGTAAGAGGTGTTGCCACAGCCATAGCAAAGCCAATAACCACTTCTTTTAGTTAATACATGTCGAAGACTGAAGGTCTCTCCATTTTAAGCTTTTCTCAAGCAAGTAGTTTGATAAAAATCACACGAGAGGGCAAGGTCCAATAAAAACAAATACTTTTAAAGATGAGCTACATGCACCGTTCCCACTGAGTTTAGGTGGGACTTCACTCCCAAACATGATGCAAGTTGCAGCCCTAAAATTTTAATCAAAACACAGTTTTGGAAAGCCATATACTCTCATGCTTTTACTCTATGTAGTTTAAGGCATTTAGCAGCAAGGTTGCTAGGTGTACCACGTAATTCAACAGGTGCATTAAATATGGTTCACAACAGAGAAACTGTGCACTTTATTTTTATACTGTGTAAGAGGAGAAATATGTGCAGGAATGGTTAGGTTTTGGTTCAGAAATAGGAGATCAGCTGAGGATTTTATTGCTGGCGATAGCACTAACAGTAATAATAAATGACTTCCAGAGCTGCTTTATACTTTGACTGTTACTGTCCCTGCAAACTGGGTGTGTATTTGTGAGCAAAAAATTAGAACAGAAAGATACCTGCAAATATTTAACTTTCTAACTGATGTTTTTGAACAGTTACAAACCTCAGACAAAAGCTGTTCACAATTTGCATTCCATCTGTCTAATGACTTCCTACGTGCTCAAAGAATCTACAAACACCACAGTTAGCAGTCCCTGGGATTAACACAAACCTGCTACACCACCATATTCTTTACATACATGCTTAAAGACAAAACAAAGGGTTTGCCCATTAGGAAAGCACCAGAATTTATGGCATTCCAGCTATTTTAAATCATCAGATAGTCAGAGTTTAATATTGCTATTAAACTACAATCTATTAACTCACAAGCAAGTACTACTAGAATATTAAATGCTTCAAGAACGTAAATCATCACTGAAGACAAGGACTTAAACTTAACTAGTCTCCTGTAAGAGTTATGTTTTCAGAGACGTTTTTCAAATTTTTCTTGCATATTCAAAAGAATATTTATGTTTCCATTTGAGAAATATTGCAGCAGATAACATCCCTTACCAAACAGTTAGGGCTCAGCCATAGCCTTCAAGGTAAAAGAGAAAGGGAGTACACCTAAGTTGTACTGAAACGCCTGTCACACAGCAAAGCAATGTAAAATTAGTTTTGATTTCCATCACAACACAATGTCTGTTTTTAGAAAAAATTTGAAGCTAGTGTATCTAAACCTTAAGGTAATAACTATCACTAGCTTTGGAGTGAAAGAATTATTTCTTTTAACGCATACATTCAGGGATTTTGTTACCTCTCACGATGCCTTCAGCCATTGGACAACCTATTAAACATATATACTCATTGCATACAGGGAACGAAGCCGATTGCAGACCATTGGTTACATTTCACTGTGACTTTTCATTATTTAAAGAGAATCACAATCTACCCTATTTGCCCACCTGCTTGCCATGCAGTCATGGAAACGCTATATTAAAATACCCAAAGCACAATTACAATTAGCTCCTAGACACTGAATCTCTTCCACCAATTGCTGACAACATTAAAGCAGGAGGTAATTGTTTTACAGTCGCTTATCCTAGACCCCCACACTGCCTAACTCCCAAATAACATCTCTTCCCTGCAAGATGGCTGTCAAGACTACCAAGCTCAAAAAACCCAATTGCAATTAAAAGGATTCCTCAAATACACTTCACAGCACTGTGTTTCACGATGAAAGCTTTCTGACTAATCTACAGAGCAAAATAGGAGACTTGCTTTGCTCACAAATCCTTGGTTTCTAACCAGTCAAATCAGCGTTTCTTTAGTGCTCTTAGCACTGTTTTCAGCATAAGCTGGTGAATTCTCTCTCAACACATGAAAACTCAAATTGTCCTCCAGGTAACTTTGGCTCCTGCTGGAATATTTGCTTTATCATAGCTAGGGTACTGACTCCAGTTATCGAATGTACGAACAAGAAAAGCTGCTGCTAACAGTCACTGCAGTAAATGGATTTAGTATAGAGCATTATGATCCGGGTTTATCCAAAAGGCACAAAGGAACAGCGTCACGCCTGGTATGTACAGCAGAAATGCTCAGTTTCACCCACCAGTCCAGAAACAAGCCTGGTTTAATTCTTAATTTACTCAAAACAAGTGAAATGAATGTCACAGACCTGCTGAACTTCTAACAGTAGTATCAAAAAGAGCTCTGAAAGATATTTGAAAGAAAAAGGTTGAAAAATGAGGTAGCGACCATTAGCAGAATTCAACTTTGACATCTGCATACACTCCTTAATAATAACAGCAGAAAGACTATGAAAATAAAGCTCTGCCTACAAGTGGAAAAAGGAGGACTGGTTGTAATAGTTGAACAAGGTACATGCAGAATACGTGCAGTATTTCACAGTAAGCACCAACAAATAGAATTTACCCACATCTAGTGTGTCACATAGAACTCCCTTATATCTCACTGTCCTCTTGGGAATATCAAACAGGTGCCATGACCCATTTGTTTACCTCCAGAGCATTGCTATTTTAGGTTTCAAACAGCAGAAAAACAGCAGGGCACGGTTTCAGTTCATGGATGTGTCTTTTCAGCACAGTTCGCTTAGGTGAGTCCTGGGAGTTTTAGTGAGCAGATAACCTGTAGGAACCTAGCATATTGCCATGTCCATTCTCTCCTACTTTCTTCCTGCTGTACATTATCACATTGTCTTCCAGCCTTTTTCCTAGGCATCTGTTATGAGAAAGTTTTCTGGCACCCCATCGAGTATACAGACATTCTTACAGGGAAAGCCCAACTCATTCATGACTGTGGTGAAACAGCTGACCTTTATGTTCGCAACAAGGCCAGGAAGGCTTCAATGGCATGGACCTACAATGATCACCTAGTACAACTGCCTGAGCACTTCAGGCTGACCAAAAGTTAAAGCAAGGTTTAGTAAGGACATTGTCCAAGTGCCTCAAACACTGACAGGCGGGGGGCATCGACCACCTCTCTAGGAAGCCCGTTCCAGTGTTTGACCACCCTCTCGCTAAAGAAATGCTTCCTAATGTCCAGTCTAAACCTCCCAGGGGGCAGCACCCTATGTCTGGATCCCAGGGATAAGAGATCAGCACCTCCCTCACTGCATCCCCTCCTCAGGACGCTGCAGAGAATAGTCAGTTTGCCCCTCAGCTCCTTTTCTCTGAAGGAGACAAGCCCCAAGTCTGCGGCTGCTCCACATGGGACACTCCTTCCAACCCTTTCGCCAGCTTTGTTGCCCTCCTCCCAACACATTTAAAGACCCTCACATCCTTCTTCAATTGTGGGGCCCAGAACCGCACACGGTGCTCAAGGTGAAGCCGCACCAATGCTGAATACAGTGGGAAGTCAAGTCAATCTGCTCAGATAACCTTGTTATAGCATGTTCTGCTTCATACAGGGCAAAACAATGAAAGAAAAAAGGTGAAAAAAAGGAAAGTCTGTTAAAATTACTACCAACAATACTAGATTTCAGAAGGACCATATTCTGTCTTTTACTATGCATTACTGCTTCCCACTCGAGTGGGACACTTCCCATTCAAATGAGACACACAACCCCTAACTATCCATCATCCAAAGAAGCTGCAGATGAAAATAAAGGAATGTTTTCTATATGGCCCATCTCCCAGTATATTCAACAGTATATTTAGACTGTACAATATTTGACTTGATTACTAAAGCTGTTTACCTGACCATTAGATTATGGCCAATTAATTTAACATGTAATAAATCATTATCATCAGAAAATAATTTGATTATAGTTATTATCAGCAGCAATTATTACTCAAGATCTGAGTAGCTATTTTTCATATAAAGAACAAACTAAATGAAAATTAGTAGCTTGAACAATCTCGAGGAAAATCAAGGAGATAAAATTAAGTCTTTTAATAGCTCCGTATTTCAAAACTATGTACCGGCAAAATCAAAGCGAGTGCATTATTAGGTCCCAGGGTAAATTCTCAACGAACATGTGCAGACGTAGCATTCACCAGAGAAGGCTTCATTACATGCAGTTCATTATTGCGTCTCTCCACTATACAGGCTAAATATTTTAACTCTTATGACTCAAGTACAACCGACTTGTAAAAACAGCTACTACAATGTACACAAGTATAATCAATGATCGCAATCTACACTGACACACCATTTACTACTAGGGCGAGAGTGATGGAATTTTTGCAATTAAAAAAACCCAAGAATAAGTGTATAGTGATTTTTTTCCAATACTGATGTTTTGTGGTAGTTGTAATTTATAGTACTGTATTTTAATACAAAACACACATAATCATTTATATTCTAGTTCTGTCTTATACTTGTGATTACAGGATATTGAAAATTGTTTTCTATAGCCCAGTAAATCCAAATAAAAGAAATTAAGATACAGGTTTCTAATAGAGCTCAGAGAAAAATTGAACTTTAATTATAAATGTCACCCAGAAGCAAAAATATGTGCAGCCAACATAACAAAGAGGAAGTTATTCTTTCCATTAAGTACTTGGTTTTACTTTATCTCGCCATTTCCTACTGTATATTAAAGTTTCATTGAGACCAAATAACATACTCTGCAGCAAGTTTGTAGTTTTCCAAATCCTTCCTCAAACGCGTGTTCTCAGCCTCCAGTTGCTGGTTGCAGGTATACACAGCTGGAACCAATCCACAATCTTTGGCTGCGATGACACCTCTCTGTATGAGTTCATACCTGGGAACAAATGGAGAGATACTTCATTCCACGTTTCCTTCTTCTCACTTCACTGATGCCTCCCTTCTCATGCTAGCATTTACCTAAACTACAACCACAAAGATTTTTATTATCATGGCATTTACCTTTTACGATCATTAACAACTAGCAACAGTACTATATCACCACACCGATTCATTTTACTGCTTTTCATTCTGAAACATATTTTTGTTCATAATAGTCGAGACACGTCCTGTATAACACAGTACTTCGATTTAAGCAATTGTTCTTTTCTTCCCTCCTCCCAAATAAAGACAGAAAAAAATATTCCTGTTCAAGTAACATTTGTGTATACTCACAGTACTTTTTATCTTACACACTAAGATATATGCAAGATTTTTTTTGAGGTCTCAAGTATGATTTTCAAAGCTGTGGATAACCCAGCAGAATGATTCTATGAGCTATTTCCAACATGGAATACAGAGTTCACACCTAAGGAGATTCCTTCATTCCTTCCTGTTTACTTAGGTCACTCTTCTTATTTAATTATATTTACCAGTATTTACCTACTTTACCAGGCCCCAAGAAAGTATGATTCCATGACGCGGAAGCCTGTAGCTGCTTTAGATCAATAGTTGTACAGACTAACTTGCATTTTGAGAGGCAGCAGGGAAAGTGGAGCAACATGTAATGTGGTACAGCAACCTAGGAATTTCACTAGCCACTGGCAATGAGGTTTACTCAGTCTACCTTTTAGGATTATTCATCATCTTTTGGTAGGTCATGAGCGAAAGCTGAGACTATCAGGCACTACAAAGGACATAGGCATTGACACTATTCATTTTAGGTTTATATTAAAGGCATTTAAATACAGAGCAACTGAAAGTACCTAAATATCCTCTATACAAAA
The DNA here is from genome assembly GCA_027574665.1 of Rhynochetos jubatus. NCBI lineage: Eukaryota > Metazoa > Chordata > Aves > Eurypygiformes > Rhynochetidae > Rhynochetos > Rhynochetos jubatus. Next base: position 5,219,104 of record CM050654.1, on the reverse strand, counting down.
AAAAGAACAGTGATATTAGACAGGATTCAGAAAAGCTAAGTTTGTTCAGAAAAATGTGACTGTTCACACAAAATAAGTGCTTCTACAGAACCATGTCTGTTCAAGGAATGATCATAAATTATCAGTATTTGTCAAAGCACTTCAAGAGACAAAGAATCAAGTCTTCATATAGAAACACAAGATGCTTCTGGGAAGAGAGGTGATTCCAGAATTAAGTATGTGTACATACAACACATGTATTTCTTCGTTTACTTCTGTCCTAGAAGGCAGAAAAGCCAGACCTCCAGTCCATATGAACTTTATACACCCACTGAAGGCAAAGTCATTGTGCACTATTGTAGCCGTGATACCCGTTGGGCATAGGTTCAATGGAGCTATAAATAACTTGTATCAGATCAACACCACAGCCCCACAAAGTTCCTCCCCGGCTGATCTTGACTCCAGCTGCAAGACATTCTGGATGGGAACTCCCTAAATGGAGTAATATGAACATTATTTGCCTTTTCAAGTGAAAAAACATAGAATCTGTGCCTTCGCTCCCCCTCCCCCCCAGGTAACAAGGAAGTATGAAAATAACAGCAGTAATTAGAGATAAAAATTATACTAAACACCATCTCCTGCACTTGGACACCAGTGGATCTGAAACCTTAGGACAGAAAGCACAGCAAACGAGTTCAATAAAACACTGCAGAAGCAAAAAGTATTGTTGAATAAGGGAATTTTTTTTACATGACAAGCAACTCAACATCCTCAAAAAACATTAAGGGGAACGTTAGAAGCTCTTACATCCAAATGATTTCCTACAGTCAGCTACTTATCTGCATTCTGTGGATACTTCTAGGAACGCTGATCCCTATGAATTAAGCTGTCACTCACACTCACCACTAGTAGATGAATGGGTTTTGAAAAGTTCAACTGAACATGTCCAAAGCAAAATTCATTCTGGCATCACTTCATTTTCTTAAGCAAATTACAATACTTTAATACTAAGAAAGAAGCTTAGTCCCTTCCCCTTACCCCTACCCCCTGCCATCAAACATTGACTGATCACCAGGTACAATTCCTATTGGAAATACTGCAGATGATCACAACTCTACACGCGCCTTTATTTGCCAGAAAAATTTCTCCACTGAATGCCCTTAACTGCACCTCATGAAAACCACTGAATTTCTGCACGAAGACACATCAGACATGGATAATTGATGAACTTAGCCTCCAGCAGAGCTAAAAACTCTGCAAGACAATTTTAATGAAATACAATTAATACCAATAAATTCACTATGCCCTTGTCTAAGAACACTACTAAAAATGAAGGCTTTTGTGCATGTGGCAGAAATGGAATAGAAAAACCACACAACAAAATTGCATTGTGAAGTCTCATTATCTTTCATCAACCTAGTCCTGTAAAACTTCTAGAACTCCTACATACCTAGCCGACAGCCAAACAGCTATTGTTCGCCCTTCTTTCCATTACAGAAGGGAGCTGTGATGGAAATTAAATTAGCTCCACGCACACACAAGCATTTTGCTAAGCTTTTCAGAACGAGTAATTATTCTTGAATCCCTGCTTAAAATTAACCAAGAATCTGGAAATCTAAGGAACAGATGGTCAACTATGATTTTATGATCAAAGCCCAGTGCCGACTGACTAAAACTAATACATTAGTACTGTCCACATTACCTTGAATTCAAAGCCATGAGGTTGCAGAGAGGCCCTGCAATAAACTAACTGATGTGTAGCTCAGGATAATCCTTTACCAAGAGATAACTCACCTACAGGGATTAAAGTTTCAAGTCTTAGCTTTTACAAGAACTTCTTACTGAAAAGAATCATTCCAACTGACAGCCTTCTGTTGAAACTGTTTAAGAGGTTAAGGAAGAAATAAGCACAGAAAAACAAAGCACCTTTCTGCCCTAGTATACTCCTCCAATCTATTATGGCATAAGCAGGAAATTTATATTATCATGCTGTGCTTGTTATGCAGGCAAGAAAGTAGGCACGTCCACACGGCTTTCTGCAAATAAAACTTGAGTGAGGTTACTTCACTCCTGTTCGGAGCCACTCCTAATCCTACAATTGAATCTGTTTCAGTGTGATGCTGTCCTGGAACCGATAACCCTCGTTTCTCTCAAGATTCATGAACCCACAGCACAACGTACGTTATGACCACATGATTTCCAGGCCAAATTGGACTCAGAGCAGAGGAAACTCAGATCTGCCTGAAATCAGCAGACTGTTTCCACTGTCTTCACAGAGTTGTGACATGGAGGATGCACAGCCAGGCAACCTTTGCAAGGCATACACAGGACAGGCATGGCTTTTAACCTTGCTTGGTCATGCAAGTTGATTCATAATTTTAACCGTGTCAAACAGAAAAGAATTCTCAAATCATGTTTCCATAACTAGGCTGCAGCTCTCCTTTTACTCACAAGGTGAAACACTGCCAGGTCTCTAGGAACACTTAGAGATAACCAGCTCAACGAGCTTACTAACCACTCACAGCAATAGCCCCGTGCATATGTGTAAACAGCAACTGGAGCATCTGCTCCCCAGACTGGCAACATGCTGCAAGCAGCAGCGAGCTCCTTGGGATTAGGAGCTCTGGACTGTCAGAGGCACGAATTTACAGCTGATCGGCCCCTTCATTTCATACTCCAAAACCATCAACCCAATATCTTTTAATAAGCAACAAAAGCACTATAAAGTTTTGTATAATAAAAGGAATAGGAAACAAAGGTAAATTAGATATTCTAAAAATAATTTAAGTCCAATCTGAAGTTCGTGAAAGTGTAACTGGAAGAAAAACAAACACATACATAAAAAGAAAAAGAAATCAATACAAGTGTGATAAAAATATTCATTACATCACAGAAAAAGAGTGGGCTTGGCTTAAAACAAACCATGACATTTTATACAGCTGGATAGAGTAACAATGTTTTTTCAAACTCTGAAATAAACACAGATAATTTGGTCCAATTTAGGTGACCTTTAGATCTCAGGCAGACAATTATTTCAAAGCAAGCCTTTTGATAAATTTTCTCTACATTAATTAATTTCTCATTTTAAATTCCATTAGTACTTGATCACCACAGCATGAAAGCAAGAGTGTCGTCCCAATACATAATGAGGAACCTGAGTACACTAATCTGCTCTCACTTTCATTAATATTGTAAATCATCTATTTCAAACCAACATGAAACATTTTGAAATAAGGTATTAATACAGAAAAAGTCAATACGGCAAGGTTAAATCCTGACATGCTGAGCTCATTTGTAACATTACTGAAATTAAAAATATTACTTATAGAAAAAAAGATATGTATAGCTAAAGATTTACACGATCAGGCCTGCTAAGACCTGTGCTTCCTCTGTTAAAAAGCAATCTGAATTTTGCAGCTGATATAAATTCAAACTCTAAGGGCTTCAATAAAGCCGTAGTTTCATAAAAAGGTCGCTATTTATATCCGTCTAGTATTAATTATCTTTTAGCATAAAACCTGTTAAACTTCAAACTTAATGCTGTTCATATCAGGTCTGTCGTTGAGAAAGAATACAGAACTACAGTGCCGCTTCTCTAAGGAATCACTTAAGCATTGTTATACTATCAAAAAGCAGACCATATTAATACCAAAGGCAACGCCTGATTGATGAGCTCTACTCCAATAAAACCAGAGCCTTGCAAATGGCATCAATGATTCCCCATTAGAGAATATTTCTAAGGAAATTTAAAAGCTCCAAGGCTTTTGTAGGAAAAAATAAGATGTTCTTAACTTTTCAAATTCTCTAATTTTCAAATTAAATTATTTCAAAAGACCTTATTAAAAAAAAAAAAATATCTGGACCTCTCATGTTTAATAATCGACTACAAGATGATTTCAAGAGGGTGTTTCCACCTCTCACAATCTTTCCACTGTAACTTACAGATTCAGAGCAAGCTTGTCACTGAAAGTATTTCAACAGAACTTTCTGACAAGGGTCATCTTTTGCTACAAAATACTTCAGGTCTCCTCTCAAGCTTTGCAGCATTCCTGTCACATCATTCCTAAACAATATTTAAAAAGGTATACATCCTGTAGGATGCCATATACCAAGAGAGCGTTGGAGGAAGTGGAGTATTTAGACAAAACTGCATGTAGAAGCTTCTGACAAAGTATAGACAAAATCCCTGCAATCTCCAAAAAGGGGGAAAAAGAAGATAGAAACAAGCTCAAGAGTTGATTCTTCTGATTACTACATGAATTTTAAAAAGAAGAACCAAACCAACCATATTATTTTGACTGATGTACCAAGTATCAAAACTACTGATCATTCTACTTAAAACACAAGGTAGCTACGATGAATGTCCAAACCCACCCAAACAAGTAAGGTGTAAATACTATAGCACGCTACAGAACGCTCAGTTTTTAAGCAGGCACCCACATTCTAGAAAGCAAGAAGATAACAAAACCACATGATTTCTCAGCACTGGTGAAGTGAAACACTGGTTACTCTGCACTGGACTCAATTGATCCAATGACAACTTCTGCACTGCAGCTGGTTTCTAACTTTTGTTAGTGGTCAGTGAAGAACAGAATATACTTTAAAAGTATCATTCAATTCATTTCATCTTAAAGGGGGTGGCTTAAACCACTCAGATGAGTCGCAACCTGAAAATTACATGTATTTCTCTTAACTGGTCACAAGAAAGGCTTCACATGACCACTTCAGGCTTGTAAGTGTCTAGAGTCAGGTGGAACTCATGCAGTCCTTCAACAGTACCTGTTTAGGAGTTCCCTGGAGTCAGCCTTCTTTAAAGTCTAGCCTTAAAACACTAGTTTGCATCCTCATTCTCAACATAGATGTATTTATCTGGTACACACTACATATTTAAGAATGACTTGTGCTCAGAAGAGTTTTCCAGAAATACATCCTGAATTACTGGAAATATTTGAATCCTGAGCATTGATTTCCTAATTCCCAAAGTAAAATGGTCACTTAGAATATTTTACCATTCCGTTTGGAAGCAGTCAAGGGTTCTGGACATTCCCAAGTTGACCAGAAAATTGCAGAAGAAATCATCCATTGTTTCAGGTATTTCAGACACTGATTTCTCAGAAGTCAGAACTGACTGCAAAGCCTGAAATTAAAATTTGATAGTTATTAAACCTACAAGAGAAATATCATATCTTCTATTTCTGAAGTCCTCTAAAGTCACAGATCTACTGGAGTACAGGTAAATGTTTCCCTTGCCTTTATTGATCAGACCTGTAATCACTGATCCTTCAAATGTCAAGGTCTGTGAAAGGTTATAGAGAAATAACTCAACCATCGCTTAATCTAAGCAAGTATTCTGAACCTGACATAATCTGATACGGACTTGAAACTATTTAAACTGATGGATGATCTTCTGTCACTATCCAGAGAGAGAATGTTAGTTCTCGTAACTCCTGCACCCTTCAGCAACCTCCAAAACTACTGATGAGAAAAACCAGTACTTCATCTAATGAAAGATGTAAAAGTCCCAGGTAAGAGTAAAATGGTTCATATTTTTTGTACCAATGCATGCAATGGAGACTGAAAGAATTGCATCTCCATCATTAGACTTCTTCCGAAGTCTCACAAAGATCGACGCTGCCTTTTCTTCTCGACGTCCATATGCAGACACTGAACGAAGCTGCCAGACAGCGCTGCCACGAGTGTTAGCAGAAAGCAGATGGCGCACCGAGGCTTCGTATGCAGCTCCTCCAGTGCCATCGAGATAGACAGCTCTTCAGGTAAGATCAGCTCACGGGTCACGCGCAGTTGCCAAATGCAGAATCAAAACAAAACAGAGCAATACTACTGTAGAGGGGAGAAGGGAAATCCCTTTCATGGTTTCTTGTTGCAGTGTAAATTTCTTTCCTCCACCCAACCGCACTCAGTCCATAGCTTGATATTAAGCTGTCCTAGGGAGATTTCAAGATGCAAGGAGGTATGAAAAAAGAAAAATATGGCTGAGACCCCCCCCCCCCCCCCCCCCCCAAAATGCATTTAAAGATAACCAGATGAGAGAGACTGCCACAAATTGGCAACCAAAGAGATGGCCTTAATTCATTCAGACTTCAAGTGGATTACAGCGACTTGACAGACCTAATGTAAAGCTCTCAGCATTTGGGAACTCCACACACGGCACAATGCTACAACGTACTTGCTCAACAGCACAGGCTACTATGCAAGAGAGACCTTGCATTGCACATGCCTGCTCCCTGGAAGGAGGATGACACAACAAATCTGGGCTTGACAACTATCACTTAATGTGCTCTTGAAGGAAACTCAGTTTCTGCGGTAACATGTGCTATGAGTTAAAAAAAGATGCTACTGTAGAGAACAGATGAGAGGCAGAAACAGCTTCCACACATGCCTACCTTCTTTTAATTTCAGTACTAACAAAACAAAAAAATTCCAGTGAGATATTCATCAAGTCATGCTAACGGCTGTGACTGCAAATTATTTCTTCTAGCCATTTCAAAAAAAATGAGTCTGTAGGCCAGGGATTTTTGATAACTTCATTCATTTATGGCTTATTCATGTCCTTTGTGGGAACTCTATCAACACAGACTGCATAAATCACCTGGAGGTAAAGGCATTTCTCTTGATAAAATAAAAACACTGGAAAAATCTCATAGCCGTTCTGTAATAAACCAGAAAATGTTGTGTTTAATCGAAGCAACCCACCTAATATAAACAGAAAGAATTGCACACGTAGGATCAAAGCCATGTAGCATGACATTATGAATAATACAATATGCCAAGTGCAATGTAATATTTAGCATATTTTCATTACTGGAGATACAGTACAGACAGGTCTATTTTCTAATTGTGGTAATACAAGAACCAAAGAGAGGCCAGCTGCAGACATGCAGCTGCATTACTCTTCTTGCTTCTTTTCTTTATTTTAAGTGAGGCAGATGTCTGGTACTGTTGCTTGTAGTTTCCCAAACACATGTATAAAACCAGTCTTTGGAAGAAATGACACAGCTTGATTCCCTTAATAAATGGAAATATGATAGGAGTTCATTTCATCTGTGCAGAACAGCATTTATTAGCTAGATACTAGCACTCAGAATCATTTCAGAAGGTTGAGCAGGGAACAATATAGGGAAAAATGAATGCAGTCTAACAGGCACAGTATTGGAACAGGGCCTCAGGAAACCAGAACTAAATTCCTATCACTCTCAGACTGCAGGAGAGCTATTAGGCTAACCTCTCTCTTTAAAATTAATCTTATCCTTGGATCACTACCCACAGAATGGCATAACAGTAACTTTTTGTATTTATTTACGTGTTCAGGAATAAGGAAAACACATTCTATTAATGTAGTGCAGACACCCTTTAGTAGCTATATAGACAAAACCACCTTATTCAAGGATTCTGACCATTAAGTCAAAACAAACTAAATATTTGCTACATACTTCCTGCTTACTGTTTATTTTTAGCTTAAAATATTCAAAACCATTTTGAGTATAAGGATTGTAGATATGGTCAACATGGTCAATAAAACAAATTAACCGCCAAATCTTAACCTTAAGGACTTCCACAATACTTACAAGAATTTCTGCCCAATGAAGAAAGATGAACACCAAATAAATTAGTAATTTCCTCTGGAAAACAAGATATTCTTGCAAAACTTAAAGTAAAAAAGAATATTAAAAGGAAATTCAAGTGTTTTTAACATGTTCAAACACAAATCAAACCTACATACAACACAAGGTTAACGAAGGACAATGTAGCTTGTTATTATCACTTGGGATACTAAGAAAATAAAGATCCTGCAACGGAGCTGTAACTACTGAAGAATGTGTTTCAGCCAGCTTTGTGTGTGGTTTTCCAGTTCTGCATCCTTTTCCCAGGGTCCCTATCAGCAGAAGATATTCTCATATGCAAAATATTCTGATGCTTATGTTTAAGAATAATTGTTATTACTTTACAATTTCTCAAAGAAGAAAAACAGAAAAAATGATGAGTTGTGACTAAAAAGGACACATGGCAAGTAGAACAGTAGACAGAACCACTGCTATCCAAACCACGTCTTACTCAGCACAGCTGCATTTTGAATCAGCTGCCATTTCACCACCAGACTAGGGCAAAGCAATATTTAGAGATTAGAGCTACATCTCCCTCATTTCCCTGTTGGCATCCAAACAAAAACGTGAACTGTAAGCGTTGAGGGAGCCTCAACGAACTCCTTAAAGACCAATAGTTTCACCGCACATCTGGAAAGATCCAGAAAGAAAGAAAACATGCCTCAACATTCCCTGCAGAAACAAATTTAATTCCTACACACCAAATTTATGTTTTTTAATAAAGGTGAATAGCACCACCTCTCATCTACTTATGTGTGCTCTTCTTCATTTAGTAATTAGCACTAATTACTTTGGAAGGAAGTTTGAAAATAAGCATTTTTTAGATTTCCTTGGTTATACTTGACCTTTTCATGGAGTGTAAAGAAACCATGACATTACCCTATTTAGAAACTGTGGATATTTATAGTATCTGCATTTGGCAAATCACTTAAATATTACTGGATGCTCACCTGATCTGTGCTTCTCTATACAATTTCATTTAACAGAGATTTGCATATAGTATTGAAATGCAGTCTTTAATACAGGATTACATATAAAAATCACTACGAAGAGCAAATGTACACAATCACTTAAAACTGTTCATCACTGGGCAGCCATTCCAGGACATGGATATCGCCAGCCTTCTACTGTGCTTCTTAGCTCAGAGTTTGGTTATCAACGCGTTATTATTTCACAGGAAACAGTAACCTTGCGCACCAAAAGCATTTGCTGCAGCACTTAGTTTTTCCAGTGAATTAGCATCAAACAATCTAGTCACCGAGTCTCACAACACACACAGTAAATGATTATGGAAGCTGCCAAGGAGGTAGCAAGTGTATTAAAACATTGTTTTAAGGAAAGGTAACACTTCAGTTTGATTAAATGGGACAAGTGTTAGCACACTGTTTCCTCCCACTCCAAGTTCAACAAATCAGTGACGAGCTAAAACATTATTTAAATATAGCACTGCCAAAAGATCAATAGATTCAAAGTATCCTTCCCTGTTTGAAGGTCACCTCATACAGTAAACCACACGTAATTGAAGTTATCCCTAAAGAACATTAAGAACTTTCACTACTTGGTTAACATTAAGCATGCTCAGTATTAAAGATTTCTGCCACATATTATGTTTCAAAACACCTCAGACTCCATATTGTCAGTTTCCATCCTAAGTTTCATCTAAAATACAAAACTGACCTACTGATCTGCACTAGCGCAGAAGAAAATGCACGTATCCCCTCCATATTGATGTTAATCATTCACATAACTTGATCTTTTCATTATTAATCCTTTCCTTTTGCAGAAGAAAGGCCGTGATGAGGCCGTAGGATGGTGGTGATATTAGAAACACAGGAAGGAAAAGCACTTTTTCATTTGATTGTTGTAAACAAGTTAATTCAGGTAAACCATATTTCGGAAAACGCAATATAACAATCCCATTGTGGAACTTTGAACTATTACATAACTGCTTTGAAATCAAACTGTAAATGTAAGAAGTGTCAAAAACTGATCATGCGAACTGATTGATAATTTCATTAATATTTTGATTTAATAGGGTAAAACAGCCCATTGTTCATTTTCAATATATGAATAATCTTTTATAACAAAGAATTCAACAGCAAGCTTCCGTGGGTCTTAAGCATATGCAGTTTCTTTCCTGTGTCAGGGATCACATTCTCATCCCGTTTACTACAATCAAGAAAAAAATCTTTAAAATACTGATACATTCTAATAGCATTAATATACAGATAAAACATATTTGTTACATGTACTCAGGAAGATGAAACCCAGGCACCCTAAGTTGCCTTTTCCACAGTGCCATATGTTTACCCCTAGAAACTCCTGAAAAATAAGAGGCTATCTTTTCCACACAAATATTTCCCAATTATATTATGATGTGTAAATTTTAAGCCACTAATGCCAACTATACTACCAACAGCATCTTAGAATGTTAAGGAAGCTCTTACTAAAATCTGGGCATCTTCAGCCTGCTCTTGAATAGCCTGCAAAGCCTTTGACAGATCCTCATCATCTTCCTGAAGACTAAAATCATCATCATCTGCTGGAACCTAAATGAAATGACTTAAAGTAAGGTATCAACATTTTACATATTTTTTTTTTCCCCCCACAATACAACAGTTTCCACACACAGTATAAGTACTGAAAATAATCTCATGCTTGTTAAAATAGTGTTTTGCAATATTTAAATAGAATTTCTATTACTGAAATATTAATTATAAATAAGCTGAAACATCTAAACAGAAATACCTCTATCTTTAAAAAAAAGTATTTGATGTTCAATGAAAAATAAGACATAACGGATACTAAAACTTCTGTTGAAAAATAAAGATACACCTAGCATCATTGCACTGTATAAATGGAGACTTGGGTCATCTCTCCTAGGATGTTTTTGTGACTGATGAAGTAAAACAAAAGAATGAAGCATTAATATCTACTACTTATATCTTAAGATTATCAATTTAGTAAATTACCTCTTCATACTGATAATCATCTTTAGAGTCATCTGCTATTGTGACTTCTGCAGATTTTTGTTAAGTCTGTAACAGCTGATGCATGTGACGAGTTCCAGCTTCAAAAAAAAAAAAGGTATCTTAAAACAACCCCTTATCACCACCTTTGCCCTTGTTCTTTTTGACACAAGACTTGACACTTTCCAGGCCTCTTTCAGCCTTTAGATGAACAAGTCCAGCTGCAGTAAAATCTATGCACAGAGACAAAATTTAGATTCTAGAGTTTTTATAGCGGGTTTAAACAGCATTAAGATTTGCCTCATCAGTTGTAGCTAAGTTAGAAGTCAAGCACTGCTCTGAATTAAACAGTAGCTAAATTCTGCTCGCACCCAACCATCAGATTTCACAGGGGTCTTACTGCACTCCAACTTCCACAGACGTTATGCTTCCAAGCATAACTAGCTGCCCGCTCTCAGAGAATGGCATTTTTTAATCAAATTTACGAGTTCAAACATGAACATCTGAGGTCAAACAGTGAATACTAGAGGACCAGTTACTGAGGCTGATACAAGCGCCTTAATAATTACAACACGGCTTCGTTTAAAAAAAAACCTTTCAAAATGTAAAACTTAATTTTGAAATTATCTACAGTTCCTCCCAAAGCTTTAGAGTCAAACTTTTAATTAAAAATAAGTACAAGCATTGTAAAATGAAACCAAATAAACATTTTTTTATCCACTAGATACACAGCCCATGAAAACATAACAAACGTTTTTAGCAAGATGCAATGTTGACAGATTTCCCTAGAAAATCAGTTAGCCTACAAGTGACCCATGTAAATAAACCCAAAATTAACTGCCAAAGAAAGAAAAGCTGGCAACGCAGTACTTAACACACAAATTTAAATGGTGGCTTCTCTATATAAAGAGGAAAGATAAGTGATTTTCCAGTTTTGCATCAATTCTCCCAGATCTGACTTATTCTCCTAAAAACTCAATCTTTTCTTACCGTTCTCGCAGCACAACATATATGTAGAAGTAGGATCCGCATTAAAGACCCCAGCAACACAGCCTCAACAAAGTGATCAAACTATAACCATCTGGAAGACTAACAGCTGAAGATCACATCCCAAAGAAAAGGATAGCCACCATTATATCTTAAACCTCTAAAAACCAAGAGATGTCATTTTCTTCCGGTAAACAAACAAGAAAAAGCAAATAGGGAAGTCACTGAGTGACTAACGGCATAATTTTCAGTAATCAGGTTGAAGCATATCTATGTACCTTCAACTGCAGGATAACACTACATGCTTACTGTAAAAATTATAACAGGAAACTGGCACAAACACTTCTTAATCTCCTATCTAGGCTTCGTACATGAAAGCAAGTACCTGCAATACATGTGCTCCCAAATTTACTTTCTCAATTACTGCATCACAAACTGCAGGTGTGGAGCACAGGACTTGATTTCAAGTCACCACCACTCCGCATCACAAATTTCACTCTCTGCAAAAGCTTCATTTTCTAGCTTGACTGATCCTGGGATGTTTAATTCTGAAACCTAAACTATGCAGAAACTCATCTTCAAAAACTGTTTACTATGCTGTGTTTTATAAAGAGAGGGGAAGCAAGGAACCCCCAAACTACTAGATTTAACAGGCCTAAGTCTGTTCTCTATCGCACCCAAGAAATCTAGATTAACCCTTCTGACTTTGGGAGGGCACTGCGTGGATCTATGAACGCACCTTTTCCTACCATGGTGCTCCAGGACCATGTGGGGCTCCGTCACGGTAAGCAAAGAGAACAGATGAAAATAGCTCATATTGAGACATGAGTTTGAAGAGCTGACCCAACAGACTCAAGATAACGGCCACGGGCTCGGTCATAGGGCTAGCTTTCAACTGTCTGCCTGCTCCCCAGTACAACAGGGACGTTTAGGTCCTCGCAACAGTGCGACCGTGTCCTGACAAAACGGCCCCTAACTCATGGACTTGGTTCCTCCAGCTGAGCAGGAGAAAAGTTCACCTGAACATGAAGGGAACAGCAAGGTGCCAGAGCAAAGCAGAAGAATAGGTTTCCCTTACGGTTTGAAAAAGCAAGAAGTGTGCTTGCAAAAGGCAAGTCAAGATAAAAGATAGTCATACTGACTAATGGCCTAAAAAGACCCTTTTTAAATTAGATTAAGATATCCTAGCACTAGCTAGCTGACTACACATTCCCTCCTTACAGCATGAGAATTTAAAAAGCGTGGTTGGGTTTGTATAACATGAATACTTGGGTCCATTTTTTTCTATGAAAGCAGGGGACAATTTCCATATATATGCAGTAATTTTAAGTACAAATTAAGTATCTGCATGCTCCTCTAGAATCCCCAAGCCTCTTCATTACTTTATAGCACAGTATTTATCAACTTTAAATTAATTTAAATAAAGTACATTCAAATAAAATACCGTACACAGCAATTTCTTACACTATATTTAGTGATCTGAGCAGAAACTATTTTTAATAACGCTCTTTCATACAATCCTTTACCCCCATCTCAATTACTTCTTTCTGCATTTATCAAATCTTTCAGTGCAGACAGAAACATCACCAAAATATACCCTTGATCAGTAAAAAAAACTTTCAAATACTGTGGTGTTATCATTAATTTTCTCCTGACCTGACTGTCCTTGTGATACACCACGGTCTGAATTAACGCATCTTTGCAAACACTGTGCACAGACTAACATATTACTTTTAAAATGCTGTTTCGCCTTTTTTTTTAAATCATACCCAGGTGCACAATAAAACAGGAATTAATTTTTAAACTATTTATTTTCCCAAATAATGTCAATTTTGGTGGGTTTTTTTTTTAAACATGTCCTGATGCTATGCTTTTTTAAGCTGTGCAGTTTCGAGGAGATTGAAACTGAGGCACAAACTCAAAGAACAACCTTTCACCTTTTTTTGTATTGCTTTTATATTGGCTTACATCTTAATTCTAGCAAAGCAGGAAACACTAAGGTACTGGTAGAGCCTAAACCTTAAGGTCTGGTTGTTAGCCTCTAAAATGAAGCTTGGAAGATCTTTTCCATTTGGCAGCTCACAGCTACAAAAGAACAGATAGAGCTAGTAACAAAATTACAATTTGGATCATCTGACCAAAAACCACACATTTAAAAGCTAGAAACTAACAATTTGCCACAACTCCATTGTGCAAAGAATTTAAACTGTGGGGGTTTTCCCCTCTAAAAGCCACAGGAAATGAAATTAAGTCTAGGTTATTGTATCAAAATCTTTTTATCTTGGTCATACCCAGCCCCATACATATGATCTGGCCAGTCACAGGGAAAGTAAAGCAGCACCTTGTACAACAGCACACTGGGACTTGAGTCTCGTCACTCCTCTGTGGGTATTTTGCAGCGACTGATCAACAACCTCAACAAAAGAGGGGACAAGACACTTGCAGGTCAGAATTTTAACTCTTGCTCAGGCAGCCCCCATCATCAGGGGAAGCAAAGTTAGAGCAGTTTTTCTGAGGGTCACTCAGGGACCGCATCAGCAGTGAAAACAAACCCCTACCGCCTCTGCAGGATGGCAACCCCACACACCGGCCCCTTCTAGCCTCCTGGGGCAATCAATAACCCACAAAAAGCAGCCACAAGGTGGTGGCGGGTTTAGCCTTTCCCCTCACACACTGTGGAATAACTAAGCAAACCGCGGATCTCCCGCTGGGACGGTCCTGCCCCGGCTCCCAGCGAGCAGCCGGCGACACACGCAGGGCTTAACGCTGTCCTCGCCCTGCCCGAACCCGGCATCACCCCCCACACCCCGGCTGCGGCCGCGGCAGCCCCCGGGGTCCCCCCGCTTTGGGGAGGCCCAGAGCGCTGAGGAGACGGGTCCGCCCGCGCCGCTCCCCTGCGATGGGGGCCGCGGGACACCCCGCACCCTCCAGCCGCCCGCCTCAGACGAGGAGGAGAATACTCCGGAGGGGAAGGATACTCTGCAGGCAGAAGGACGCCACAGAGCCCGCCGCCGCCGCCGCCTCCTCCATGGCGGTCGCCTGCCCGCCGACGCGTCCTGCCGTTGCCAGGGCCGGCCTCTCGCGAGAAGAGGGTCCCGCGCGCCACCCCCGTCCCACGATGAGCCGGATTTAAGTGGGTTTAGTTTAAATTTAGCCTTACTCCCACCTCACTTTCTTGCCCCCGGAGGTTCCAAAGGTCTTTAAGTCGAGGCGAAGCTTCTCACGCGTTTTCCTAAGGAGGGAGCAGCCCCGCGGCGCCGGCCGTGAGGGGATTTCTGGAAGTTTCCACAGGCTGGCCCTGGCGAAGTCTGGGCGGGCCTCGGTGTCCCCCCAGGGTCCTCCCCATGGCTTCTGCCACCTCTCTGACTAGCATATACTGCCTTTTCCCAAGTTTGTCTCCTAAGAATGGACTCATTCCTTGGGAGGGTCACCTGAGCTCAGTCCTCTGGGATTGTTGCTTAAATTAAGCTCCTGCAGCATGTTCTTGTTTAATCAAGAGCAGTTTTCCCAAGCTTTTGCCTGGGAAAGAAGCATACTATATCCTAGACACCTGAGGGTCATGCATGTTATGGATTCTCAGGAGTTTGAGGTGACATTGTAGAACTCAACAAAAAAAGTCTTGTTCCTTTATTTTAATAAGCTTAGAGGTCCCAGTCTTAAATTTCCATTGAGTTCATGGGCTTTGCATGCAGTAGGAATTCGGAATTGGGGCTTTAATCCATGTAAAGTAACTGAAAATAAATGCCCAAAGGGTGTGGGTGTCAAAAAAAGAGGTGCTGATAGCTGCTCTGGAAGGAGAGACACCAGGTTTACTTACAAGCTTTAAAAAAAAAAAAAACCTAACAATTGAAATACAGTCTGAAGATGAGAGAAGATGGAAGTGGGTAAAATTGAGTTATGTAATTCAATTCAGCCCTTAGCCTGAAAAAAACAAGATGCAATCCTGCAAGAGAGCCTATTACCTGCAAAACTATCATTTTAGCATTTTCTTTCCAGAGATTGTCACACTGGATTGCCATTTGTCTCCACTGTAGACACATTCTTGAGACACGATATGTACTGCGGCACTGTCAAAGTCTCCACACTGTAATAAGAGAACTGTGTTTTGGCACAAGAACATCACAAGACTGCTAAGGTGACAAGAACTGTTGTATTCCTTCGTAAATTCTGAATTGTCACCTTCACCACTGGATTGAGTTTGATACACCTTAAGGGCTTGAACTCATCTGGGTTCAAGAGACAGAGGCCAAATGCTGACATACCTTTCTTTTTGTCTTGCAGGGTTGTTTTTTCCCTTCAGGGGAAAGTGATGTGACCAGAACAACATTCTTTCATCCATCTCCAACCCAAAAGCTCAGTCCTAAACTCCAGAAGAGCATTTCAAAAAATAAAGAACAAGCTTAAGTGGCATCATAAAGCACAATAACCTACGAGTCAGTACTTCCAAAACTGTGACTTTTTTTTTTTTTTAAGGAATAACGTAGTTGGGATGGCTTCAAGTGTAGGCCTCAATCTCTTAGGGAAGTTCTCATTTCTGCTGCACATCACACTTAGGTTGTACAGGCAAGCACATCTGATTCATGTAAGTTAACATCACTCACTTTTCTAAGGAACAGGCTTGCTGTTAGCCTTTACACAAAGGGTTGAGCAAACAAAATAAGCAGTGCACATCTCTCCCTTCCCCACAAGTTTTATCAGCCCCTGCAGGCCTAACTTTACCATACACATTTTTTTCATTAGACTTCTCTATCTCACTAAAATATGGAAGTGTATGGTATCCACAATTCAAGAAAGCAGATGAAAGCTTAAAAATTGCTCAGAGAAGTGCTTTGGGGAAGATTAAGATTGGAAAATAATTAATAGTGAAGGACAAAAGGATCTCAGTCTTCTTGGTTTATTAAAGGAATAGTTAAACAGCTTGATCAAAGTTAATAGATTTGATAAGAAAGGCTATGCAAGATAGAAACATATCCAACCATACCGAGAATTAAATCAAAATAAGTTACAACTAATAACAAAGAGCAAATTTCCAGCAAATAACTATTTGACTGATTTTCAAGTATGATGAAAACTATCTCTGGCGTATTTCAGCAATGACAGTTCTTCATAGATGTTCTATGTTCAGACACCAGCTAGTTCAGGACATCCTATGACTTGTATTTTCAAAAAAAGAGTCACATGTGGTTATTGCAATAGTACTTTCCATGGAAAAAAAGGAAAAAGTTGAAATGAGAAGATAAGTGCTTCTGCCATACATGGGGTTTTGCCAGCATCCTGAAAGACCCACATAGAGTTTGTTTGCTTTTAAAGAAGAATCGGTTGATTACTGATTGTTATTTTCCAAAGGTTTAAACCTTTTTTTGGAAATAGTGTTTGGTTAGCAACTTGTAAACTATTTATGTCATCCCATCGTGACTACAAATGACCTGACAACACAATAATTTTCCTTCAAATGGCATAACAAGACAACTTGTTTCTCTACCTTAGTGAGAGCCACCTACCATAAATACATTATATTTGGTTATTGCTAAGCTGAATTCCAAACATCCTACTTTATAGCCCCCTAACAGTTTGAGTTATAAATGATTACTGTCTCCCAAACGGCAATAGCCAATATTGTCACTGTATCCCATAACTTCTCGTGAGAAAGAAACAGAAGCAGCATCTGCTGTAGCTTGATCATTAGGCAGGCTGTTTACTTTCTTCATGCAGCAAAAGCTAAGCCACGTACCTTAACCAGATGTATCAGCCAGACAAGTTTCAGTATTTGAAAAAGATTATTCATGAAAACTGGGTAAACTGGAAAACTCTAGAAGTGTCCTTCATGCTCCCAAGCCTTAAGGGCCAGATGTTCTTCTAGCTTTATACCAACTTTATACCAAGGATTGCGATACATTCCTCTCATTCAGAGCAAAATATCCCTTCCAACTGAATTCAGTAAACAAACTGACTACAGTTCTGACTGCTTAAAAAAACCAGAACATCCATCCAAGCTACTTTCAGTGACTTTCCTTCCCTGCAGGAAGACATCCAAAAGGTCCACTTCATCACAACAGGCAAGCAGCCAGCAAAGAATTACCTGCCCCACTGACTTTCACACACCCATTTCTGATTATTCATCAGTGCAGCTTTTGGGGAGAAGGAACAAGAGAACATCATCAATTCAGCTTTTTGAAGGAGCACATAGCGTGACCAGGAACACTACACAGACAGTATCTTGGTGACAGTCAAGAGGCCAGTGTCCACATGGTCATGGCGGAGCATGGGACCACAGCTGGAAGCCAGAATGAGTTGGGAAACATCATGTTCCAACTTCTGCTATGCCATCTGGCTTCCAGTTAGGTGACTGACGTTAAAT
Organism: Rhynochetos jubatus; assembly: GCA_027574665.1. Taxonomy (NCBI): domain Eukaryota; kingdom Metazoa; phylum Chordata; class Aves; order Eurypygiformes; family Rhynochetidae; genus Rhynochetos; species Rhynochetos jubatus. The sequence continues at coordinate 5,201,189 of CM050654.1, read as the reverse complement.
GTATTTTCTCCATATTACCATCTGGCAGCTGCTTGTACAACAACAGAGTAACACGCAGAATTTGGCTAACCGTTATCCTAAGAATCAGATCAAGGATACTTGCAGCACAGACTCAGAAATGAAAAAGGGCTTACAAGCCAAGTTCCCTTAACTGACAGCATTACAGGCACACAGTATTGCAGGTGGAAGAAGCGGAATGGGAAGTTATACATCCTTATATTTTCCATGTATTTATATTACCGAGGTCCCTTAAAAGTTTAAGAGGGAGGGCCCATAGAGATTTCTAAAGAATGTGAATATTGTATCCAACTAAATGTTTGTTCTTGAAAAGTATCACCACTTTTGCTATACTATGGAAATACATTCACTTCTCCAAAATCAGAGGAGCAAGACATTTTTTTCTGTAATGATGATTGCCAAAGGTGTCATAGAATCACAGAACGGTTTGGGTTGGAAGGGACCTTAAAGCCCATCCAGTTCCAACCCCCTGCCATGGGCAGGGACACCCTCCACTAGACCAGGTTGCTCCAAGCCTCATCCAGCCTGGCCTTGAAAAAACAGTCAGGGATGGGGTAGTTCGATAAAGGATACAAATTCAAGAAATTAATTAGTACAAAAAACAAGTCTCCAACAAAATGATAGTTTACAAAAAAAAAATCTAAAACCAAATATTGCCAAATACAGTGTAACCGTGGTATGAAATACAGCACAATAGCTGTAATGCCAGGACTTCGTATTTATAAAGGTCACATGTGCAAAGCTTAAGGGCCACAGCAACCTTGCTGGGCTTTAACTGTAACGGAAAGTGGGGCTTTAAAAATGGTGTAGGATTTTCAATAAATATGATCCCATGACAGCTTAAATCAATATATCTTCTACTCTACCTCCTGCTGTGCTTCTGTGCTGCTGCTCATATGATTCTCAAATAATTTAAACCTAAAAAAAGTCTAATCCAGAAGAGAAGGGTTTCTTTGAATGCTAGGAAAACCATTACTGAAAATGCTCGAAGTCTGGCATCAGAGTTAAGCTGAAGTATACTACTATTTTGTCTCTACACTGTAGAAGAACATTCAACATATAAGCTTTACTACGTATCCAGAATTTTCTATAGATTAGATCTAGGATATACCAAGGCTCTGAAAAGAAGGGTTTGAGTTCAGATTGTATGAAAACAAGAACATCGGTTTCCCAGTGCATCAGCACTTCTGCTGATGTTCATCCTCCTACACATTTTATTAAAAACACAACTAGCCTTGTCGGGAATACTAGCTGCACTGTTTCATGACCTAATCCAAAAGCTGGTTGTCTTTGATAAATTTCTAAAATTTAGTCTGGCTTCAATTTCACACGGCTCTTTCACAGGTAAGAAAGAGACAATGCTGTGCTCAAAACGCAACAACACGAGTGCAAACACAAGTAGGAAGAAGTTTGCACTTACAGAAAAATTTGGGAGTGAACAGTCAAGTATTTTGCCAATAACTCGGTACAATGTCATCCCACTGCTCAGGTTTTACAGGGCACAGTACTGCAAAGTGCAGGTTTCCCACTGCAGACACTGGCACTGTAATGTATGTAGTCTAGTCCCTCCACTGTAATGTGTAATACAAGAGGGGTTTTTATCCACACTGATGCTGCTGTTTTTCCAAGAACTACAGCCTCCACATCTTCTGCTGTTGGTACCTTTGAAAATTCTCAGGAGCGTTGGACAGATGGTACATTTTGGCTCCCCCGTACTAAATTTGGAAGTATTTCTGCATCACAGACAAGAATAAATTGTGCTAGAGAGAGGAGAGAGGTGGCATATAGTAATTTTTTATTTCAGAAATGTATGTGACCCATGTTCTCTCTCAGCTCCAATTTTATGAACACAAAGTTATTTATGCAGCTTATAGGAACTAATGATCATCTGTTCCTGATAATTAGAGGCTTTTCGTTTCATATGTTCTTCTCCTCTTTGAAATTAAGTGTAGTTAATATGCTTTTCAAATTTAGGCTACTTTGACAACAAAGCAGCTAATACACTCCTACTACAAGCTAGGAAAAGAGTTTTTGTAATTCTGTGTGACTGTTGTAAAAAAGAAAGCCACCACCCTTAACACAAAAGACCAGAGCAGTGCTCTGTTACACTATCTGTGCTTAGTAGGAGGCAAGAACTGAGATGCCATCATGTCAGAAAACACACCAACTAAAGGATAAGCAACAGAAAAGCTAGCAGAAATGGTTATTTTTGTTTATTTTGCCATGCTTCCAAGTAATCCACTACTTGTTACCCAGGTAATGCACCTTCCCATCAGCAGTCTCATACTGATTAGCACATGCCAGAATCATTGTAGCTGGTTTCTGGATCGATTTTTTGAGAGTATATATGTGCACACATTAAGACCTGACATGACTCAATTTTCTGTCAAAATCAGATCTAAAATATACATAAAACAATCTAGCAAACCCGGCAATAATTTGAAACTGTTGGGTGCTTCAACAAAATTCCATTGTCTCCCTGCACCCAGTCCTGTTATCTGTACCTTAACCAGCTCAGCACAGAATACCTCACTTCTTTCCACCCTTGTTGCCCCAAAACACGTTTCCTGCTCTTTGCTGCTTTCCTTACTTGGACTCATTGCTTCCTTTTTGCTTGGCTTTCCCCTATTCTGACCAACCTCTGAAATGTCACCATTTTCATTTGTGTTTTTAGCAAGTTTGATGATCCTTGGGTATTTCTTCTTTTCAGAAACACACCTAGAGGATATTGTGTATTCCTGTTCCAAGCAAACAACCTTTTTTGTTTATTTTTATTTTTTTTAATTAAAAATAATCTATTTTGAAATTTAAATTAATTTATTTTTTTTAAAACTGCTCTGAGAGGTCACAGAATTCGATGCAAGATGGGCAAGGAATTGGTAGCCAAAAGCAGCATTTGCTACCAGAGTATTTAGCCAAGCCCTTCACTAACTGCTTAAAGCCGGTTGCACTGATCGAGCCCAAGCATGGAATTTTAACTCCCTCTCTGTTTTGTTTGTTCTTAGTGCAGCATCATTTTCTCACATACAGAATGGGAAGATATAAATAACTAGAAGCCAAATCATCCACCTCTAATCTGTCTTAACTCAGCTGAGGGTAGCAGCATGTTAGTACCTGTATACTGATGTATAACAGACAGCAGTCTTTCTGTCCATCTTCCTGCTTTGATATTATTAACAGAGATATAGGACTCCAGGCAACAATTCTGTAAAAATCCAACATTTTGGATCAAAGATGATTTTAAAATCTTTTATATAGCCAATAACAATTGCAATTTGTGCTGTGAATGAAGTATTTTGTGGTTTTCATTTTCATGTGTCTCTGATGAAAGGAATAGTACAATATTGACACCTTACATTTAAATGTCAGCTTTATGTTTTTTCTAATATTTAGTTTAAATATTGAAGTGCCACAAAATTGAAGTCTGAAAATGTTATGTTTAAGTTCTTTGCTTTTACCTTCATATTCCTTATAGCCCAGCCATAACTTTTGCTATCAAGTCATTTGCTCGTTTTGGTGTAGCATGAGCAAATATTGGTAATTCAGCTTCTTTTAAACAATAGCTAAACCTTGGGCACTCTGTGTTGCATTTGAAGGTGCCCAAACTGGTTTAAAACATGCTAGCTCACACTAGAAGCTTAATATAAACCCTTACTATAATTCATGCTACTTTATACTTCAGATTGTTCCCAGTGATTTAGAGCCAAATCCCTAAGATAAGACAAGAGTCTAAGGAGAGCCTAAAGGGATCCAGGCACCTGAAACCAAGAGGAAAATCCTGTAGTTTTTCCACTGACTGAATCCGTAAAACTGTTTCTGCCAGCTTTGTCCCCTTTCTGAAAAGAGCAATTGCAGTGCCAGTGGAAAGTAAGGGTTACTGTGTACAGGCTCTTCTCCAGTCCACTCCCTGGAGCCAGGGATGAGGTACCGAAGCCCTCACGGAGGGTGTCAGTTCAGATACAACTCTCTCCAGTGCTGTGTTTTGACCAGATGAGACAGCTCCTCGCTCTGTGTTGATTACTGTACTACCATCCTGAGGCTGCTAGCTGTCTAAAACATGCATTTACAGGGCAGTTTGAGCACTGCTGATTCCTCTCCAGCGGTCAGGAATAGAGAAATGTAGCTTTACTTTTAGTAGTAGTTTATCCCAGTGGAAGTTAAGATGATATAGCTGTTTAAGGACTACAAAATTTATCTGTTTAAATTAACCAGATTTTTTAAACACCTCCCTGTAAAAGCATTTCTGACCCTTCAAAATACACAGCCGCTTCGGAAGAGAAGACTCAATTCACCCACCTAAATTCACCTCTAATAACTTCTGAACTTGTTTTTGTACCTTATGGGGACACAATGCAAGTATCTTCGTAGGCCAGCGTGACCATCTGTCTGCCCATCTTTTCCCTTACAGGAGGTTCACAACTCACTCTGGGGAGTTGATCACCCTTTAAATGGTTCTGTTCAGAAATGACTGTTCAGTACCAGCTCGGCGGTGTGCGATGCCCCATCTACTGCCCTTTCCCGGGGCCAGAAGTATAATTCAAACCCCAGGTCAGAGTGTAGCTCCTTATAGTCCGTTCCCTATGACGGTGGCAAATCTGAAGTAAGGCATAGAAAAGTCGGCTGAGTAGCCTATACATATCCCTTTTGACATTTACCTCGCAGGTGTACTTTTCACTTTCTGTGCTTTTTATAATTATTTTTTTTTTCATGCTGAAGGAAATATTACAGTTTTCACATGCTAGGGCCTACAAATCAGTATTTTTGAACACATGACAAGTGACTACAATTGCAATTCCTACTCCTGCAGAGGGTGAGATCGCTTGCTTTAAAAACAAACAACTTTATGGTCAAGAAGTTGGGTTGGGAGTGAGCTGGAGTTGTTGCAGGAGTACATCTCTTTCCAGGGCTGGATTCCTCCTGTCTGTCCCTCTTCAGGAGGGAACATGCATCTATGGCACAATGCAAAGTTTATGCCTGTCTTCAGCTGTCCTGTGAGACTTCACATGTCAGACCCCTGGTGTCCTATCGGCTGGAACACGTCTAAACCTGGACAGCCTTTCTTTTGCACTCCACTCGGCAAGGCAGAGCATCTTGCCAAGTCTTCACCCATGCCTGGTGATTTTGCAGTGAGCCAGCAATTGCTCAGACTGGCATGTGGTCAGGTCGCGTGTCAAAGACATTTACCTCATTTCCAAGAAGAAGATTCCCTCCAATGAATTATTCAGAAAGAAATAATCACCTTCATGGTCTGTTTTTCCAACACAAGTCTGTCTCTAACAAGCACCCACTGAACCTAGTGAGCCACACTGACTACAGAATAATTTAAGAACCATTGAGTATACCGTGCGTGCAGACCTCACCCAGAGATTTTACTTACTGCTAAAGGCAAACCCCAACCTGTCACCCCCACCCTCAGTGAAATCAGATTAGGTTTTCCTATCAACTAAAGATGGAGCTGGACTGGATCTGGTAAACTGAAACCACGATGTCCATCACTCACAGGCTCTCATCACAAGTTAAACTGATGGTTTTTTGGAAGCTACTTGTTATTTTCTGTTCAAAAGCCACAGGGCACATCGATTTGCACACAGCTTATAAAAATAGCAATAGCTACAGTATAATGTTGCCCAGCAAATCTAAGGCTAAGGAAGGTAAACTTGATGTTCTCTTCATCCCTCCATTTTTTTAAATGGGATTTGCCATACTTCATCGCCACATGGCTAAGTCTCTTTCCTCCTGATTTGTGCACAAATCTCCATTATAGGTATATTCAGATGGTGCAAAGAACCTTTCTTACGTTTGTATAACATCCCATGGATTACCTTACTTTGTGCAAATTCAACAGCTGACGTTTTGGCAATTAGATTACGCAGGCAAGATAATTTGGGTTAAATAGCAACTCTGATAAAAAAAAAAAAGTGTAGAAACATAACCTTCACCCCTCAGTCTGTTTTCATACTGAGAATGGCCAGCAAGATCTATGCAATTGCCCAAATCCTCTGATATCTGAAGGAAGACAGGTAGGATCAAACACAAGTCCATTGCTTTCTAACTACATCAGCTAGTTAACTCAAAAAGGTTATCACTCCTCCCAAACTGTGCCTAAAGAACAGCACTTTTAAGCACAGGGGGAATGCAGGAATAACCTCTAAACTTTGCACATTACCCTATAGATCTAGGTTTTATGACAAGTGGCATTACAGAGCACTGATTTTCTCTACAACTCTAAGCTGCCTAACCGGATATTTCCAGACATGACATCTCACCCCATTTTCCAGAATCCACTATGAGACTCTCTGTATGAAACTGGGCTCACAGCACGATGGCACCTGAACTGCACAAAAACTGGAGGCACCTCGAGATAACAGCCCTGCCAGTGCTCTCATTCTCCACCTGTAGAGTGGGGGTGAAATCCCTCTAGCCAATTTCAGCCGTTCCCAATACTCTCTAGTAAAGAGGGCAGTCTGTATATCCAAGGCATTGTGACTATTAAGCCCCATGAAATTCACCTTTCGTCATCACACAGAACCCCAAGCCTTAACTGGCAATTGATTAACAAGTAAACAATTCTAAATATTGTGAAAGCATCAATGAAATCGGTACCTGTGCCTGGATATGACAGCGATACCAATAAACGCAGACCAAAAGCGTCATTCTGAAAATCCAGTCTGAACTGGCACTGAAAGCTTGAAACCAGCTCTGGGTCCAGCTGCACAAATGGATTTTGTGAAGTCAGCCAAAGCCTCCATGCCTGAACACTTATTCTGTCACATGTGTGTAAATCTGGATCTCAGCTTCGCAGCTTAGTCCACCTTGGAGTTACCAAGTATGATGACATTTCACTGCAAATACAGCTTTAGAGAGCCACTGGTTGTTAGGATACAGCTTTGTTCTCCACAGTTAACTGTGCCATCTCAATTCATCATGCAGCCACTGTACCATAAATCTGTTAATTAGAGAGACTCATCTTCTACTGTAGTATTTTCATAGCAGCTGTCCTCCTAGGCACATAGTCAGTTATGTTCCTTTCACTGTACTGTATCAGCTTTATGTTTCCACTGGTCACAGCTAATTAGGACTGAGTGAGCTATGCTATTGTAAATCTAAAATGCTGACGTTGTAAGCAGCTCATACCCATCTCCTGCCTATGTCGCTGTCATGAGAGGGTGAGAGGAACCTCCTGAAGAAGCAGGACTCTCTGTTGCAGCCTTCCTGCTCTCCTGGCCATAGCCACCACTTTGCACGGCCCCCTTAAAGCTGCCCAGAAGGAAAGACTAAGCAAAACTCGGACCAGGCTCAGCTGGTTTCAACACCAAAGCTTGTACCCAGCTGCTGTGAGGAGCAGCCCATACCCAGTGGATCAGATATGAAAAGCTGGTAAACTAGAGGATCTCCACACCTGAACGCTTACAGAAGGGACCATTTGACTTGGTCACCATTAAGATATGTGCCTTTATCGATGCTGAAAGCCTGTGTGAGGAGTGTTGGTTTTGCCCATGAGAGTTCCCTGCTTTTGCTGTAATTATATCAGTGAAAAAGAGGGCTCTTAATGAGGATATTTATAGTCTTCGTCTGAACCATCCTCTTTGCTCCTTAGCCATTACTGCGTAAAGATCTTTACTTCTGCACAGGGAATTTATATTCCAACCGTGTTAGTTCCTCTAATAGCATATTGGCTGTTCCTTTATTAGAGGGAAAAATTCAAGATCTGTTAAAATAGAGGAAAAGATCCCATGGGGTGAATGGGTTTGGTCCCCGTGGAAGCATTTTTCCTCCTGACAAAGCAGAGTAAACTTCCACAGACCAAGCATTATTGAGGCAACCCATTCATAACAAAAAACCTCCAACATTTGCAATTTTCTTCCCTTCTCATCTTCCCAAGCGTTGTCACATCAACTTGTCTCCTGTGACAGTGATAAACCACAGCCACTGAGGACACGTGTATATTGTCTACAACTGAAGGACAGGCGGTGAATCTCTAAAACGTTTCTTTCCTCCAAAACTGGTAAGAGATGCACACAGTAAAGACACACATGGTAGTTACATTGTGCATTAAAGCGCACGGTACCCACCTCTCCCTGCAGCGCTTTGTCCTCTTCAAAAACCCCAACCATCACTGGCAGAGCCAGGATCCCTGACAGGCAGAACCACACAGTCCAAACGCTGCTTCTGCTTGGGTTTGTAGCCTGTCCCAGGGTGCTGTCAGGGTGATTACCTTACAACTGCACAAAGCACTGGTTTACTGGTGCCTTGTCAATGGAGATAAAGGGTCTTGAAATACTTTCCCTGAACAGCCCATGGATCCTCATGCTCTGTTTACCTTCTGCAAGCATAGACAGACCTAAAAATCCCTTTTCCTTGCCTGAGCTTTCAGTACACTGACTCGCATAGCGAGATCTTCTCAGAACTGCTGCATGCATCAGAGATTGCCCTTTCATTTAACAAGAAGATTTTTTTAATGTTTAAAAAAAGCAAAGCACTTCTAAATTTTCAGGTATTTGGGTCTTAAGCGCGAGGCCATTTCGTCGCTCACACCTTGAGCCCACTGTGGCATTTCCCCAAAGATGTTGTGCTGCCCCGTTTCACTCCCGACCAGTGACTTCACAAATTGACAAAGTATAAGAAGGGCTTCTGCTACAGAATGAAGAATCAATAGCTGTCTACTTGGATAGCCTCAAAAAGTGCTTAACTTTTAATTGAACGCTGGAAAAGAAATTGCAAAGCACAAGAGCTCAAAACAGCATGAAGCCTGCATAATTATCTTCCTCCTTGCAGTTCCTTATGCAGACTGGAGACTAATTAAACACATGTGCAGGCTAGAAAATGATTTGCAAAGATATATCTTTTGTCAGTTTGCAAGGAGACCTAACCAGAAAGAAAGTACTAGCGAGGAGTGGGAGCCATTGCCAGCTGTCTTGTATGGTTGTTCTCACTAGTACCTTGGATTTTCGTTTCACCTGTCTAGAGCAAAGGCAAATTAGATTGTGCATCTTCCTGCCAAGCAGATGCACAAAGTCCAGGACAGTGGTGAACTCAAGCTGCAGGCTCCAAGAGGAATATAAACACATATACAGGGGTTAGAAAGCATGCTGGTGCTAACTTCAGACACTATGCAAGTATATTTTACATCATAAAGCTACAAATCCCAATGTGACCCATTTATAACACAGAAGCAAATTAAAATAAGCATTTTCCTTTCTTCTGTTACAGAAAGGCAAAACCAAGTGAAGCTTTAAGTCTTAAAATCCATTCTTAAATAATTACACTAATGAAAAAAAGGCCTAGAACATCCAGTAAAAAACATACCTAGCAAATTATTTCTCTAACAGTCACCACCTACCTCTTCTCCCTCCTTTCCTGGAGAAAAAACATCTCAGCCTGCTCATCAGGGCCTTAAATCATGTCTCTTTTCACATCCAGAGTGAAAGCACCTGCCCAGGCTGGCTCTCAGCTGGCAGGATTGAATTAGAGCCCAGCAACCATGGTCCTAATAGGAGGCAATATTATTAACTTTAATTCATTCACATCAGCATCGATCAGAAGCAGTTACTGAGTATCAGGAAGACATCGGGATGTCAGTACATGGCGTTGGAGGCCAGGGTAATTACCACAGAAACGAAGGATGCTGTGATCAGTCCAAACAATCGTGTGTAATTATCACGGGGAATTCTGATCTTCCGTGGTTTTCAGCCCTCATGCACCATCTGAAGACTCACATCATTGGAAGAGGTGTGGTTTCTGTGAGTCTTGAGTCCAAAAAGTGTCAGGTTCTCCAAAAACTGTAGCTGGCAAGTACATTTTTAAGGTGACAATGACAATCTTCAGATGATACATCCCATTAGTGAACCACCGTAGGGCGAGAGAAAGACTACGCTGCTCCTACACAGTGCTGCTACAGGCTTTCAAACCCCTGTGCAGAGGAAAAGGGAATTTTGAGTGTCTTATGGCACTGTGCAGCTCTGGCAGAACAGTTCAATGCCACTTCAGGATCCCAAGAGGGCTGGTGGAGCAAGACCGCAAGACTTTGGATGTGTCAGTCTCTCCAATAAAGCATTACTTTTAAACATCCAAAAGCCTGAAATCCCACATGGAGAGGGATAGATACCTTCCTGAAAACACGTTTGCTGGGAGAGGGGCTGTGGTAGAAGTTGGAAAGGGAGAAGTCTTCCAGGATGAATGATCCTTTCTCATCTTTACCGATCGCACTCCGCCCTCATTTTAAAACCTCCCACGTAAATAAATGCACCGCTAGGTCCCGTCTCTGGTTCTTCTCCATCTCCCTGGCTTCTCTTCAGTGAAAAATCCCCTTTCTCCCACACTGAAAGCAGGAGGAGACAGCAGGGGACAAGGCGGTTGGCTGCTCACGTGGCCTCACAATGGCAAATACCAGGCTCAGGTTCAGCTGGGTGAATGCCAGCTGGCCACGCGTGGGCTGCCTGGGGCATGCCATGGAATATCCCAGAGCTGGCAGAGTAACACGTCTAATGTCAGCGTGGTGAAACATCGGCTCTGGAGCTCTGCAGGTCCTGGTGCCGCGTGCACTACCCGCCTGCCTCGTGTCCCCACGCTCCTGCGTGCGCAGCCCCTACAGCTCAGCACCTATAGTTCCTGCAGAATGCACAGCTCTGCAAGTCCCCATTGCGCGGCCAATGCTGCCACCCTAATGCAAAGCAGAGAACCTTGCACCAGGCAGAGACCTCGGCCCGTCCCTGCACGGCCTTGCGGTGGGTGCAGAGCCCAGCAGGGAACCCAGCAGGGGGCAAGGAGCTGGGACACGGTTTGGATTTTCAGAGAGTGAAGAATAGGCACAGTCGGCCCCCTGCAAGGCGGGGGAGTTGGTCCGAAACCCGTCCCGGGCTGGTAAAAGGGATGCACAGCGCTATAGGTGCGGCCCTCGCTGATGGAGAGGCAGTGTGGCAACCAGTTTTAAAAAGAAACAAAGACTGTTTTATGAACCAGATGACTTTAAAATACACTTTATATTGTTTCCAGGATGATAAACATCACTATAGTTCTTCTTTTCATCGTGTTCATGTGGTCGCTTCTTGGCCTCCGGGGGGGCTAGCACAGTAATTCTGCGGTCTCAGATTCTTTTTTATCTGTCGTTTTTAACTTCTCTTTTCACCAGTGGTAATGACCAGCTCCGGTGGGCGCTGCAGACAGTCAAAGCCTCTGCCTGGGCAGAGCCACGCTGTTTCAGGACTCTGCAGACGGTGCCTTCTAGCCCTGCCGCTCCCTATCCACCTCCCTCCACACCCATCCCTACACAGGCTTCCACACTGCTAAAGGAGCCTTTTTGAGAGGCGAAGAGCCCTGCGTGGTCAAGTGAAGAAGTAGTTTCTCCTATGTTCTGACAGTGACACGGCGTGAAAAACTGTTGAAAGAAACCTCAGGGCATGCGGCAGAGCCGTAAGCGGATGGGAAGACTCGGCACCGTCATCTGTGTCCGTGTTAAGTCGTTGGGTAACACGGATGCTGTTTCAAACAGCCCCGAAACGCGCAGAAGAGCTGGAATAAACGCGCTGGCCTCTCCATTTCCCAGTTTCTCCAGGCGACTCTTCCCCGATTCCTCCTCCGAGGCGGCTTCCCCGCCGGGCCCGCCGCCGCGACGGCAAAGGCAATGCTGACACCTACTGTCCGCGCGCGGCACCGCTCGTGAGAGCGGCGGGAAACGCGGCCCGGGAGGGGCGGGGATGCCCCCGGCGCCGCCGTGTCACCCCCCGCAGAACCGACCGGGGCGCCGGGGTTGGCGGGCGGTGCCGCGCTGGTCTGGTTCGGCATGGAGGAGGGAAGGCTCCGGGGAGACCTTGTAGCACCTCCCAGTGCCTGAAGGGGCTACAAGGAAGATGGGGGGGACTTTTTACAAGGGCCTGTAGTGACAGGACAAGGGGTGACGGGTTTAAATTGAAAGCGGGGAGATTCCGATTGGATATCAGGAAGAAATTCTTCCCGGAGAGGGTGGGGAGGCACTGGGACAGGTTGCCCAGAGAAGCTGTGGGTGCCCCATCCCTGGCAGTGTCCAAGGCCAGGCTGGATGAGGCTTGGAGCAACCTGGTCTAGTGGAGGGTGTCCCTGCCCATGGCAGGGGGTTGGAACTGGGTGGGCTTTAAGGGCCCTTCCAACCCAAACCATCCTGTGATTCTGTGATCTCATTTTTGTTAGGGGCTGAGATACTTTCAAAACACACATCGTGCAGGGAAACATTTGCTTTCTTTAGGACACCCACAGGACTTTTATTCATTAATTCTCTTCCCCCTTCTAGATTTATTTTCTCTATTAAGTTTTACACTGTTCCTTTCATCCAATTAGTACTAAAATCTCTTTTTTTTTTCCATCACAGTGCAGATAGGAAACATGTTTTATTTCCTGCAGCAAGAAAGAATAAACTGCCAAAAAAAAAACCACCCAAAGCCTTAAAGATTACAAATGAAGCTTGTAACGGTGCTCGTGCCCCGGCTGCCGCGTTCGAACGCTGCGTCCTTAATAAGTGACATTCAGGAGCCCCTTGTTGTGTACGTTACAGGAACCATTGACGGAGGGAGGAATAAACCTTGAAGCTTGCAAACCAAATGCAACACTGAGAGACGCTGGCAATTAATAGAAACACAGAAATTGTGTATGGCAGTGCATACATTAAGGAGAATCCACCGTTTACCCACGCAGCAAAGGGGCGTGCAGTTGCGTGTCAAACAGCTGCAAAAGTTTATTCTAAGATGGGTTATTCCTAATTACACTTTTTAAAAGTGCCCTTATTGGAGCATTCCTAATTACAAGCCATTAATTTGTTTATAAACTGGTACTACAGCCATTTCTGCTAGCATCTCCTCGACACGTTACACACAACGAGCAGCTATTGGTGCGAAGGACAACGGGCTTCTGAAGTGATCCTGCTATTTCTGACATATCTCATCAGAAGTCACTTGAAAATAACAGCAGCTCAGGGCTTGTCTTTCCTCTCATGGTTTTATCATTATTCAGAGTTGGACACGAGGCCCAGCTGTGGTGTGTTGGCAAGAAACTATGTGGGATCAACACCTGATGAGCAGTTTAACCATAATACAAGGTGTATTTAAGCAGGGGTGATGGTTTTGGTGAGGTTTCTGGGAGGAAAGCAGTAGGTGAGTTGGTCAGACATTGTCTGGTGAAAGAGTTTATCAAGAGGAGAAACTCCCCAAACATATTGGTAATGGTGGGGCTTTGTGGTATGCTGGAGAGCTTGAGTTGAGCTCCTGTGCTGCTCGGTTTGGGCTCAAATCTCCTCCCTGCTATAGCTAATCTGGAAAAGCAGTGCTTTTTTCTCCTGTGCTTCAACAATATTGCATTCTCCTCAAGCAGAAAGAGGGAACCTCAAAAAAAGCCTAGTTTTAGCAAGATAAAGATGGTATCTTGCTGAGCTGTTCTCTCTCCTGGTATTTATATTGCAACACCATCTGCCTCTTGCAACATGTTTTCTGTACATATGTACCACAAAGAGCTGTTTGGTGGATGGATGTGGGAAGACCAGCGAGGTCATGGTGCTGCCTCTATCCCAGTTGTCTCTTTGTGGTTAGCTGATTTTCCTCTTGCAGGGGGCTCACGTGTCCCTCCTGCACAAGGATGCAATGTCTCCAGCAATGCTGCTCACTTGTCTTCAGGAAAGACTTGCAGACCCTCGCAAGGGTAGAGGACTTTATGCTCTGGGTGCTGAGCACAGAAGAGCTGCCAGCTGAGTGGCAGGGAAGGAGGAGGAGGAAGGGCTGCATGAGCCAGCAAACCTCAGACTACCCTGCCACCACTCAGCAATGGGGACTTGAGCTAACGTGTTCTCATTTGGCTGAAGCTCCTTGAGGGAAGAAGGGGGTTGGATAGTTTCCAGGAACCTCCAGCCCTTTCCCTGCAGGACAGGAGGCCCCACCTTCAACCCCTAAGCTAGCACTTGTGTGGAAAAGTAACTTTGGGGAGATACAGTTCTTTCCAACCCAGTAATAAAACAAAACCCAGAGGTGTCTAAATGGAAGGAGGAAGGAAGCTTGAAGAGCTTGCTCTTCTGCCCTAATTCAGCATATCCAGCTTGATCTGCATGCCAGGGGTGCTAAAGCCAGGGGTGCATCAGCAGCATGGAGACGATGTGGTGCTGGATCAGGGCTGGCTGCTCTAAGTTGGGTATCTCTGAGGCTGTTGAGGGTGCCTACAGCTGGCACCTTCTAACTCTACTAACATTTAGGGAGAGGTAGGGGAAAGTCTTTTGAAGCAATGATATAATCCCACTCTTTTTTATTTTTTTCTTCAGTGTATGAGGTAATGAACATCTTTAGTACTTAAAGGTGCTGTGAGAAGCTGCAGGGCATGTATGAATGCCAATGTTTTATGGAAGGGGTGGTTTTACTGCCAGCAGACTAAAAAAATCCCTGCAGTTTATATTAATAAGACTGGATGTTATTGCGCGTCAGGAGTTATTGTGATTTATAAAGTACTTCTTACTTGGTGTGTAATGAAAACACTTGGCGCTCAGTCCCAGTCACTAACAGGAGATGATAGTAGCTTTATCTGCAATAGCCAACTTGACCTGGAACCTTCTATCATTTTTAATGATATTTTAGTGCCGCCTTTTGCTTTCACCTGAGCTTAGGGTAGCCTCAGCTTTCCTAATGGGAATAAACAATAGAACCCTTTTTGTAAAAGAAGGAATTTAAGAAAAAGGGGAGACAATTGCACTGCTGGGTATTAATGCCCCAAACAGCCCTGCTCCAAGAGCACAGATCCTTATTGTGCAACACTGCAGAGCTGGTCCTTTAATAACATGCTCTGTTTGCTGTTCCCAAGCCTCTCGTTCAGGACTATTATTCTTCTGTTGAAAATTTGACACATATTAAAGATGCCAAAAATATAACAGGGGGAAAGGGGTGGAGATGGGTGTAAGTAGATGGATGGGTCCAGAGTTAAATAATTGCTCCCAAGTGTGCTTCTCTGAAAAAAAACCACCCTGTATTTAACCCCAAGAACGTATTATTGAAAAATAGCTGCAAGTGGAGAAAAAGACACTTTAAGAAGGGGATTTCTTGGGACCATGGTGGATTATTCATTGCCCCCAGAGGTACATAAATTTGAAAAAGCAAGAGAGGTGATGTGCACAGGGCTACCTTTGCTACTACCCTGTTCAGCTGCTCTTTAAATGATGAGGTAAGGTATGGGTGTAGCTTGATACCTGGGGATCACGCCCCCTGCAAAGGTAGGGCAGGCTCCTAAAATAATGCCTTCCCTTGTTAGCTCATAGCATGGTAATACAACCCAGTATAAAACTTTCTAACTGTGCATCATCTTTGCAACACGACCTATTTCAGTATAGGCTGTGGCATCCCTAGGGTTAGAGCAAGTGGGAATTACTGGGAAGACAAAGAGCTCAGCAAACTCCCAGTGTGGAGAAAGGTGTCAGGAGTAGCTCCAGCCTGAGCAAAGCCCCGGTGCACACTAATACTGCGCTGGCTCCATCTAGCTGCAGGAAAAATTGTATTTAAAAACAAAAATCAGAAGCAGCTAATACATCCCGCTGGCCTAAACGCAGCAATGCCTGCCCCCGGAGTATCAGGGAAACGGGGCACAGAGGCCCCCTTCTCCTGCAGAGCTGCGTTTCCTTGCTGTGCCTGCTGCGTGTGGGTGCAGGGCTGCAGGTCCAGGGGAAAGCCTGCCCTTGCCCGTCCCCCTGCGCCTGTGATGGCCTGCAAGGAGCCTGGCCCACCTGGCAGGGAGTTGTCAAAAAAGCATCACCTTTAGGCTGCTTGTAAGTTGGATGCTGGAAACAGGTACAACACTTTTCCAGGGGTAGGGGAAAGAGCTTCCCACCTGGGGGGGCTGAAAAACCTCCAGTACTCAGAATCGTGGTCATTTTTGGCGGTGGAGATGGGTGATGTCACCTGATCAGGTTTGGCCTTGCTCCTGAGCAAGTCTGGCCCTATCCAGCCTCAATTAGCATGGAGAAAGCTCCCGGCAGCCTCTCACTGGATTTTCACACCTACAAAACCCCATGAGCTATTTCACTGGCAGCTGGGACATGGGATAGGGCTGAATCAAGAAGCTGGAAAAACCTGGGTGAAGGGAATTGTTACTAGATATATTGTCCTCGCATTTGGCAGGCTGGTCTTGTAGGTGGTACTTATTTTATAACTACATGCAAGACTTGGTCCAAGGCAGAAATCCAATGTAAAAGGAGAATAAAGATAAAATACACTAAACTTGAGGCATTTGGAGATAGGAAAGTGCATCAGGAAAATGGCAAGGAGCTGTAGCAGCCGTGAGAGCCCGGTTCAAGGGGTGGTACAGCTGTCTTAGAGAATGGCACGTATTTTACAGGCAGGCTCCCTCCAAAATGCGGGTGGAGAATGACCACAGATGCTTACAGGAGACTTAATTGTCCTTGCCAGCAAGGCTCATTATCCATACATAAACATATGTGCTGCTTCTTAACAGCAAAGTGCATTTTTTTTTTTTTCAAGGGAATATTTTAAATCTGAACTGCTTGAGTGTCAAATTAGTTGAGACTGGCTTCGTTTTAATTACCAGCCATCGGATTGTGCGGGAGGATGAGAGATGTGCTACTTTTGCAGGCAGAAGAAGACATGTTTGCAAAATCCCTACCTATAAAACATTGCTCCGTCATTCCGCACTGCCACAGGAGCGATGTCAGAGGTCAGTAATGAGTGTTTGTGCCCGTTTCGGTGGGTTTTTGCTCAGGGCCTCAGCCAGGGTTATCTTTGTAAGAGGTTTATGCCTCTCATTGATTAAAACTGTGTAAAGTGAGAGCTGCACCTTGAGCCTGTTGCCCTACACCTCCTGCAGTCCCTTACACCGGAGCAGGCAGGTGGAAAATACAGCCAGGTCAGACTAATATCTGTTTTAATCCTTGTTCTGCATTTGTGTAAGGCACTGGAGGGCTGGACCCCAGGGAAGCAGGCAATTTCCTGCAGGTATTTAACAAGGTGTGGCAGGAAAGCGGGGAGAGGGCAGCGGCTCCGAGGCAGAATTGCCAAGGAAGCAGGTTTCTCTCCTCAGGCTTCACTTACCACCACCTCGCTGGTGATGAAGGTGAGGCCCAGATACTTCAAAGCGTGTACAGTGTTGGGAGTGGGCTCAGCCTTTGAAGTGTGAATTGAAGAATAGTGGGTTGGGCATGGGATGAGCAGGGAGAGCATCCTGACAAGTGGAACAGGTTGGGTGAAAGGAAGGAGGGGATTTGTTTTTCCCCCTAAGCTGTCATATCGATGTTAACCAGGCAACCTGTTCACATCTCCTCAGCTTGGGCAGATTTGTAATTAATAGTTAACTGTGGCAGTAATCAAACTGCTGGTTATTCTGGTGGGTGAAGTAGGATTGAAACATGCCAGAAGGCAGCTGCTGTCCGATTGGGCTTGATGAACAAGAGGGTTGTCATGAGAAGGAGTGAACAAAACCCATTTCAACAAGTGAGTTGGGTTTGGCTGGTGCACGATACCCCCAGTTTACAAAGCCCAGGTGATCCTGCACTTCACAGAACATGAAATAAAATCACCAGGGTTATTTGGCATGTGCCCTAGTCCTTGGTGAAGTGGCCCCGGGGGTTCCACCACCGCAGCTCAGCAGCGCAAAGGAACACTGGTAACACCCAACCTCTGCTGTCTCCCCATTGCCTGAGAATGGCCTTTCTAGAGCCCAAATTGTGGTTTGTGTCGGGGTTTTTTTATTTCCTAGGACTGAAGAAGATGCCAGGACAGCATGGATGCCTGTCGGTGCGAGACGCATCCTTGCATGGGTTTCTCCCGTGAGCAGGATGGCGGGTTTTACAAGCGTGTTGTTGGGGTGCTTTTCTTCTTCTAATAGCCAACTCGTTACATTCGAATGTGGCTATTTTGGGATGATGAAAGATGAAGTTATAATGCTGAAAGCCTTTAAAAAGTCCATCTGTCCTCCTGTTGTGAACTGAGCAGGAAAATCTCCGAGTGTGTGGGAATGGAAACCCAGTGCCTGCAGCAAGTCTCTCTCAGCCCATACTGTTTGCAAATAAAGGTTAATAACGTTTGAAACTCTTAAAACTCAGAGCTCAGTCTACCATTCTTAGGCAAAAAAAAGCCCCAAATCCAACCTTTAAGAATTAAATCAGGATTTCCCTTGTCAGAGCAAGGCCATGGATTGAGGCTCTGCAGCCTCCTGTGTGCTGCTTCCAGAATCTCAAGCCACTTGGTGCTCTTTGTATCCAAACTGGGAGGGGAAGTACATGAGTGATGGCTGTTCCTTCAAAGTCAGTACTGAAGCAGGGAGTCCTGCCTGCTTGTACCAAACAAAACACTGTGCTGGTAGGGCTGCTACTTGATGAGCAGCTCAGGCTGCAGCCAGCATCAGACTGTGCACAGCAGGAAAACAAGTAGCACACGTTGTCCCAGCTCTCTCCAAGAACAGCAAACGAATATGTGCAGTCAAGGCCAGGCATTAACAAGAAATCCACCCACAACAAAGCCAAAGTATAACTGCCCAAGCAGAGAGATTAAAAACCAGAAAAAGATGTTACAGTCCGTGATGCCCACCTCTCTTGACAGTACTTCAGCGTTTAGGGCTCACATTCTCACTTTTCCCAGCTGAAGGTGCCCAGCTTTCGCTTTGTTCTACCCAGCCCACTACCATGGGCTCACCAAAAAAAAGATTTCTAACTCCAGTGGGACATCTAGAAAACAAGGTGATGTCCTAAGACTGAAGTCACAAGTGTAAACAACACAAACACATCAAACAAAACACAACAGACAACCCAATACCTTTCTTCTCATTAGTAAGACCAAAAAAAGGCACAAACCTACCAAAGAAAACCCTGTAGTGGACCTGGGCCACGAACAGCAAACATACCTGAGCCCCAGCAGCTATTCCTGCTTCTGCAGAGGGATTGGTAACTGCAGCCCAGAGGCACGGCTGGAGCTGGAAGGAGCTCTGGGCAGGGGGGGAGCAAGAGGAAGCACAGAATCGCGGAAGAACCGGAGGATGAGGGTTGCTATCAACATTTTGCCCTTCTTTGGATTCCAACACCTGTGGTATTTGGCTTTTCCCTCGTATTCAGAAATGATGAGCCCAATCCTGCTGCAGGGTGGTTTTAAAGAAAAGCACCCCAAACCAGGATTTGTCATTGATCAGTTGTTTGTTTGTTTTCTGGGGTTTTGAGCCCATTCTCTGCTTTCCATAACCAGGAGAGCTACACGTTTGCTTCTGAAGACCCTCGGGGTGCTGACAGGCAGTGTGGCGATGGAGCAGCTTTGGGATTTGGCTGCAGCTGAAGGCGGTCACAGTCACAGCTTTCCCTCAGCAGCAGCTCCAACCTGAGGTCTGGGGCTTGGTAAGGGAGGAGTATTTTTGGTTTAAACGCCCCCTGTACCCCACTCTGGAGTTTTCTGAGGGAAGAAGGGAGAAGTTTCAGCTCCTGGCTATGCGTGGTTGTGAAGCTGCTCGGTGAGTGCAGTTGTACTTATCTTTTGGGGAGTTTGGAGGTCTGTTCTTCAGTGGTGGTTTTGCAAGCTTGGTCCGGGGTATAGCTGGGGGTTTGTCTCTTACAATGTGGCCTGAGCCCTCCAGGAGTGAGCACAGTAAAAATAAGGACAATATATTCCTTGTTTGTGCTCATTTGGATGATTTTTTCCTACCTTGCTTGTGAAGGCACAACTTGCCTCACGTGCCCAGCTTTCTGCAGCAGAGAGCTTGCCTCTGCGTGCCACAGAGCCCGATCTCAGCCCAGTCACAGGCTGGGTAGAAAAGCCTCACTTGTGCTAATAATGTCATAAATCTTCTCGAGCCTCACACTGGGCTGATTGCCCTTCTGAGGGGTTCGCTCAGAGCCTCTGAAACTGCTGGAGTCTCCCACTGTGTGTAGATCAAAGGGAGCAGCTCTCTGTGCAGGCGAGAGCTATCAGGATGTCAACAAGTAAATTGGATTTCTGGCCAAGCTGTCAGATCTCGCAACTGAACACAGGGTGGGGGACAGTCAGGCACTGTTGTTATTATGGGAAAATACCATATCTGAGATGATATCCCCCTGACCCTGAGCTCCCAGGTGCCATACACACCAAAAAAGTCTCTGCCTTGAAGATCTGACTGCATAAGCAGGGTTACACAGGGAGGAAGGGGATTGCTCTGGGTTATGTGACAGCTTGGGCCAGAGCTTGGGGTGGACACGAGCTTTGCCAGTTATCCTAGATCCCACAACAGTAGCGGGCTCTCCGCTTTCATCTCACCTGTGCAGGGGAAGGACATCTTGTCAAAATAATCACCAGTTTCTCTTTTCACTTATTCTCACCCACTTCCCCATTTCCCAGGGAAAATACTGATGCTGTAGCATCTGGGGGTCAGGCTTCCCCGAATGCTTGGTCTTATCCCCCCAAACCCTTCCCCTGTTTCCCCTGCTCTCCTCCCGAGCTCGGCTGCAGCCTCCTCCAGCTGTGCTGCCTGAAAGGGCTTTGCCCAAGTCGTGCATACAGATTTGCTGCCATCAAGGTTTTCTTTGTTTTCCCTTAGCTGAATTATTGTGAAAATTTAAATTTAGTAAGAGAAGAGCCTCAAAAGTGGCGGGTTCTCTGCTTGGGGAAAGAAATTGCTGCCACTTCTTTTTTTTTTTAAGACTGTCCGAAAAGGTTGCAGAAGGAGAACCTGTGCAACCAAGGCCAGCAGCCAGCAAAGCAGCCACCTGCTTGGCTCCCCTTAGCCATGTTTGGGATGCTCAGGTGCTGTTTCAGGGCACAGCAACAAGCTTTCCGTTGCCGGCAAGCTGCAAAGAAAGGCTCCTCTGCGTGGGTGACTGTTTTATTTTCTTCCCCCACACCCCACCCCCTGCCTCAGCCAGAGCCTTGGCACAACTTCTGGATCTCCTACGTTGCCATCTGACTGCAACGTGTGCCTTGGGCGGTGCTTGGCACCCGCGGAAGGGCGTCTCGGGCACGGTTTTTAGCGAGGAACCGTCTCCGTGCCGCGCTAGGGATGCAGTGTGGCAGCGTGTGGCCGGCCCTGGGTTCAGGTGCGTGATGTCCTTCCTGTGAGGTTGCCCCAGTGCCCAAACGGCGAGCTTCTCTCTGCAGAGAGAGAGCAGGCAAAGGAAAGCCAAAATTCAGGCTTCTGCAAGATGTACTGCGCATGAGCTTGCTTGCTTTTCGGTGACTTAGGGGGATATCAGCATCATTTTGCTTCCTTCTGAGACCAGGCAGAACTCCTTCCTTATTTTATCACTGAAATTGCATAGCGGGCATCATTTCCCTTCCCTTAAAGATCCTAAGTTCTTTTTCTCTTAAGGGCAAAACAGGCTCTGCTGTCACTGAAACACACTCGCTGGTTAAGTGTGTGCGTGTGTGTTTCTGGAGCTGCTCAGTGGGCTGTGATGATCCCCCAAATCTGCTGCAAAAGCAAACCTGGTATCCCCATCCGAGCTTCTATGGGCAGCTTGTGGCAGCCTGAAGGTTAAATAGCTGGGGGGACTCGGAGCTTGGCCATGAGGGCGTTCAGATGTTTCTCCTAAATGCTAGGAAGGCTTCAGGAGAGGGAAAAAAAAAAAAAAGGGGGATGCTTAATTAGCTGACCAAATGAATACATGCTGGGCTTCAGGCCTGCAGGTACAGGGTCAATGGGAAGAGCCATGTGGGGTTTGGCAGAGGTTAACCCTGCGCTTCACCTGCTGAATTACCGTGGGGATGAGGATGCACGTGGGTGTAAAGCCCTGGTAAAGATATCTTGCAAGCTTGGAGGAGACTGACTGGGTTTAATGCCCAAGTGTCCCCCAGTTAAATAAGGCAGAGAAGCTATCCTCAGCTTCCTGGGTGAGGCTATGAGATGGACTTTGATAGCTGAAATATTAGGATATCCTGGCTCTTTGAGAGCATTAGGGCTCCTGGCCAGAAGAGGCTTCCTGCACAGGGCAGAGTCTGGTCCTGCCCGGCCCCAGCATGCCTGAGGCAGTGGATGGGGATGCTGAGCATCACCAGGTGCCTATGGGGGAAAAAGCAGCCAGGCTTGGGATCTGCCAAGCTTGGGATCTGCCAAGCTGTCCTTGTGGGTAGACTGGAGGTGAAAAACAAGCGGGTTTGTTCCACGCTGAACGTGCCCACGTCTTGTCACAGAAATGTGCAGCATGGATGAAAACAAAAAACAAGCTACAGATGGACACTGGCAACCTGTCGCTAAGCACAAGCCTTGAAATTCAAAATAAACACAATGCAGCATCTTCTGAATGGGACCTGCCGCATTCCCGTTGCGGATATTGCAATGTCCTGGTCGTCGCTCGCAACTGGGACTTATTTTACACGCTGATGGAACTTGAGTTGAAATGAAATTCCTGCATGGGTCATAAATTCCTATATTGGTTATTGGTGCTGCAGGGCAGTGTCTTGGATCCCGGTGAGCTATAAGGCCCTGGGGAATGTCAGCCAGCTTGGCCAGAAGGAGCTCCTGCAACTGGATCTGTCCTGAGACCTGCAAATGCTGCTTAGGCCATTCCCAAAAAGATTCTCCAATCTCAGCAAACACTAATAACAAAGACACCGCAACCTATGTGAGCAATTCATCTGTTCCCGTGCCTGTGTGCCCCTGCTTCTGGAAAGCTGTTCTTTAATGCCTCTCCTAGCTCACCTTTGCTGCTGGTGTCACCGCTTGCTTGCCCTGTTCTGCGCTGAACAAGCCCAGGAGAGGAGGCAGCTTTCCCCGGGCGGGCTGGCGGGCTGCATGTGACCATGAGCAGAGAAACAGCCAAAGGTAACTGTGCAAGCATCATTCTTGGCGTATATCAAACTGTCTGGCTGAACAGGCTTGTTTCTGGAGGGCAGGAGCTGAGGGCAGCCTGGGGAGGTGTCGATGAAGGCATCTCTCTAGAGCTCTGCCTTCTCTGGGCTGGCTCCCACGCAAAACTTTTTCTGGAGGCACTTAAGAGGCTTTAATTCGAGCTGCTCGCTGGTGCCAAGGCTTTCTTCTCCTACCCAAGAGATAAAAGCAGCTGCGCTTGGCCAGACTTGAGCTTCCTCTTGCCCGGTGTTTCATCTTGGGCTGAGCAGAGAGGTGGCTGTCAGGAGAGGAAGGCAGGCGCTTTCCCTCGCCTAACCTTGTATCTCATGGCCGTGGCTCCCGGAGCCCGGAAAAACCCTGTGCCCACCTCTCCCTGGAAGGGCCTTCCAAATGGGCATGGGGAACTCAAGGGCCAAACTGCAGAAAGAGGTTTTTGTTGACTGAGGAGGAGCCCCTGTGAAGTTCACTGAGCTCCAGGTAATTAATCGTGGAGCACGTATATTTGTGTGTGCGCCCAGGGGAATTAACTGAGGTGAAACACATGTATTTCCAATTGTACACGCTTTGGTTAAGATAGAAATGAAGATGACCGTCAAATTGAATGATTTCTTCATTAGCGAGGCCCAGGGACATCTCTGCAGCTACATAATTAATTTTAATTGTGCATACGAGTGACTCCTCTCAGGGTTTCAAGTGAGCTACTGCATCGGTATCCCACGAGGAAGGCCGTGACTGTTAGTGTATAGGAAGGTATGTGGAGATTGAAGATCCGGTGACCTATTTTCCCTTCATGTTTGAAAATTTTCAAGCTGATGAAAAGAGAGAAGCTCCTCCCGAGACCCTCCCTCTTCACTGATGCCTGAGGAAGGGATCTGTGCACATTGATGTACAGCTTCATGTTTTGTACTTACGTTTACACAGAAGGAGCCTGAAAATGGAATTAGTGCTCTGGTCCTGCGAGTATTTTCTCAAATGGCACGGCTGACACCAGCCACTCCATGGTGAACATCGGTGAGGTGCTCACATCTTGCTCGTGTTCGTGTTCACCTCGCCTTGAGTAGCTGGGGCTTGTTACCCAATATCTGCTCTTTCAGGTGGTTTGTAGCCGTCAGGTATGTCAAGTAGTTTCTCGAGTACATTAATGTGCAGACTGTGAGCAAGTTGCAGCAGAGGAAGGACTTTCATAGCCCTGGAAGGACTTTAGTCTGTTGTCTCTGCAGGTGAATTGCAGGAAAACCTGGACAAAGCCCACAGCAGCTCGGCAGCTTTCCCTGCCGTTCCAAGTCCCATCGTTCTGGGTCTCTGCAGCATCATATAGGGATGCTCCGAGATCTTTATTGGGTAAAAGCGTCCATGGAGGCAAAAGCTGGTGGAGGGGATGCACATGAGTGCAAGACAATTCCACACGGGGGTCAGGGAACGCTGAAATGGGAAACTTGGGCAGAGCAGGGCAAGTCCTGTGCTTGTCTCCCCGCACCCTGGACCCTTCCGTGTGCCGTGCGGCTCGGCGTAATGTGTTAACACGCAGCCCTTTTCAAAGGGCTGAGCGTTAAAGCACGAAGCTGAGTTACAAAGCGTAACCTTTGCCATTACCAGCATGGGGAAAATATTTACGCTCTCTTAGCTTTCGTTTGCTGATGAAATACCATCTCGTGGCATAGAAAAAAAACCCCAACTACCAACCTAAACTATGCTACGTTTTAATTGCAGCCTGGCTTTTGATCAGGTGTATTGAGGGGGGTGGGGAGGAGGAGGGGAGAGAGAGAAATGTGGCTTTGTGTGTACTCTGTGTTACATTACTGTTCAGTAAGCCCAAAACCACAAAAGCTCCTACGGGAAGGTTCATTATCACGTTAAGCATGAGATAGGGAGGGGATGCCTTGCTGGCAGTCGCAGACAATATGTTGCTGTTTGACTTTGTTTGGGTTGGTCCGCCCTCCCCTTTGGGGGCCTCGTGCTGTAGAGAAACAGTTTAAGACTCAGTTGGATGGAAAAAAAAAAAAGAAAGGAGGAAAGAGGCAAGTGACCGCAGTGCAGAGCGCTGTCTCGCCAGGCTGGAGGTTTCTAACGGCTCCCCTCTGACTTCAAACACCTCCCCAGCCTGCAGCGAGCCCTCGCCCGTGCAACTCTGCAGCCTGATAAGCATCACCAGTGAGAGACGCCACGGTACCCGGCATCCCCCTGTGGTACCCGGCCTCACCCCATGGGAATCGCCTTGTCCCCCCGAGGAGCTGTGCTCTCCAGCCCTGCGCTGGGGATCTCCACCCTCTCTACTCCTCTGCAGTGTTGGGTTTTCTCCCTTGGGGTTTTCTTCTCCTGCCCTCTGAAAGCTTTCCGTTCTTTCCCCGGGAAGCTGGGCGCTGTGGGGCGATGGGGAGGGTGATAACCCAGCTCCGTCAGGGAAAGGACTTTCTGGAAACACCCAAAAATGTTTGCAGAGCACCCAGATCTCCTTGTTGGAAGTAGGAGGGAAACAAAAACATTGTCCTCCCCGAATCGCTGATTCACAGTGGCTCAGCTTGCAGGTGACAGATCTGAGCCAGCAGTGGAAGGAAAAAAAGGGCCGAGATTTTGGAAAACGCTGAGCACCTGTCTCCTGACAGGAGGCAGGTTTCAGACGTATCGTATGGGATGCTCACTAATGAATAGCCTGGCAAGCAGGGTGCTTAAAAAAAACAAACTGCAGGCCATGTTCTCAAAGTAATGATACATTAAAAAAAAAGATATTAGAGCCCATTTATTCTGCTTCGAAAACTAAAATCCATGCGACGGACGCCCTGCCTGGATTGTTCTTTTGGTTACAAAACCCCGTTCCTCCTTGCGAGGGAATTCCACAGTTTCAAGACTGACTGGTTCCCTAATTTGTGTCTTTAAAAAAAAAACAAACCAAAAACCAAAAAAACCCAAACCCGACGAAACATCACTCGCGCGTTACATTTTATTGATGTTACTGTAAAATACATATTTGCTTGCATTCCTAATTGGGGAAGCACAGATGGCAGTGGCTTCTGCTGGAGTGATATGCTCTTTAAAATATCTGCTAACGTTACAACAAAGTGTAGTCATTAAAACGAGTGTCTGCGGGTGCCGCAGGAGTTGTGTGCTCGGGAGCAAGGCGCTCTCCTGTTTTAAAGAGGGAGGGCTTGGTTTAACCCATCCCTGGGCTGGCACCTGCCACGGTGGGATAAATCCAGCCTAAAATCCGGTGGGATAAAACCGCTTGCTCGAGGGCAGATTTATCCTTTCTGGATGGAGGCGTTCGTAAGGGGGTGATGTGCCCGCGGGGTCTGGAGCTGGTAGAAGCCAGAGGTAAGTTTAACTGGGCATCGTGTTCCCTGCGCGCAGCGTGTGCAATAACAGGGGAGCTAAGGAGCGGCCTCCTCGAAGACGCGTTGGGGCTTACGGTGTCTTGGCGGCTCGGCCCTTGGAAGGATAGCGCTGCTTTGGAAGAGGAAAAAAAGAGAAACGAGGGAGCAGTGGATGCAGGTCGTTCATCTTCTTCAAAAGCCTGTTTTAATTCTCTCTTCTCATCCAAACCAAGCTGTCATGAGCAACCGCAGAGCAAGTGAGCAGCATTTTCCAGAGCGCTTGCAATGTGTTGGCAGCGAGCAGCGAGCGCGCTGGCAGGGAGGGAGGAGGAAGCTCTTTCAGTCATTTCATTTCAGAAGCAGTTTTGTGAGGAAGCGGCCGCCATCGGGTATCCTCTGCTCTTGGATACGCTCCTCTCCCCCGCTGCAGCTCCCTGCCCCGGAAACCTCACTGCAACCGGGGTGTGTTCCCACCGGCGCCTCCAGTTTGGGGATGGTTCTGCATCCTTACACCTTCCCGCATGTTCGGGGGGCGTTAAAGGACTAACAGCTCATCAGGAGCAGGAGTTTCATTAACTCTGTGTTTTAAGAGGCTCCGCTGCAGCTGTGCGTTTGCGTGCGTACCTGGTGTTACTGGTTTTGCGGTCTCCGCTGAGACCGATCGCACGTCTGGCCTCTTAGTCGCGACGTCCCCGTCGGCCACGGTGTTTCTGGGTGCCTTCCCGAGCCTTCTCAGGGCTGTGCGGGTGGGGGGAGACAGCAGGGCCCCCTCCCACAGCCAGGCTGCCAGCAGCATTACGAGCTAGCAGCTCCTTCTGTTTTAATTAGAAGCTTTAACCATCCAGCTCGTGGGGCTGCGCGGTGACGAGGGCCGCGGCATCGTGGCTTGCTGTGGAAATTAAGGTTGGCTGGTAAAAATCCAGGCCTGTGGTGCAAGTGGGGGATGAGCAGCGTGATGGCAAGCATGCGTCCCCTGCCCATCCCTGCCGGCTCTGCTCCCCTTTGCTGGAGTGGAAAAGGTTGCCGTAGGGTGGTATATGATGGCCATAGGGTCCTTATATGCCTTCCAATGGCAGGATTGAACAAGCCACAGGTAATGCCACGGAAGTAAATTTGTCTTAACACAGCGTGATTTATTAACAGGTTGGGGTTCCCCCCGCGACTATTTTCAGGCTGAAATCCCTGGAAGTGTCCAAGGCCAGGCTGGATGAGGCTTGGAGCAACCTGGTCTAGTGGAGGGTGTCCCTGCCCAGGGCAGGGGGGTTGGAACTGGATGGGCTTTAAGTTCCTTTCCAACCCAAACCAGTCTGTGATTCTGTGATTTGGGGGAGGGGAGGAGCAGCAGGCAGGGGAAGCCCTAGGGAAGGGTTTCCCTCATGGAAGCACACCTTCGTGTTTGCGTTTTGGAGAGGGACACGTTTCCAGGTGCCGGGACTGGGGAAGGTGGGCCGGCTGAGCCCCTCCAAGCTCCACACGAGGTATCGATGCGTTGCTAGGAAAGATTCAGCCTGGGAAGAAGATGGCTCCATCTCCCTGCTCTCCCAGGCAGCATTCCTGCAGGGCACCAGTGCCTTGCTGGGAGGACGGGGCGCTCTGGGAGAGCGCTCCAGCAGTGGCTAAGTGCGTCTCTCGCACGGAGCAGGTAAGCAGCAGTAGTCGCACATGCAGGACTGGTTTTGTTTAAGGTATCGATACGTCTCCAGGCAGGTGGGAGGGAGTGGGGGCGAGGTGCCTGCTGCGTTATTAAGCCTCATCCCAAATTCTTTGAAGTCAATAGAAAAATTATCCTCGACTTTGATACACTTTGGATTGGGCCTTTTAAGTCATGTGAAAGACAGTCGTGGTATTAAACGAGCAGCAGCAGAACGCTGTCGGTTACATCTGCTTTTATTTTTTAATGGCAGTGGTAGGTTTAGCCTTGGGCACTCTCTGAGCCTCATAAATAACCCATGTCAAGTGTAACACACCTACTGAACAGCCACAGAAGACAGAGGACTCGGCTGTTTATCTCCCTGCATTTTTCAGTAACGAGCCACTTGTACGTTAGGAGGGGTAGATGTCCTCTAGCATTCATTAATAAAGCATCCTTAAACAGCCAGGCTTCTCCTTGATCATGCAGGGCTAATGCGATAAATATCTTCTTTCCA
Source organism: Rhynochetos jubatus (assembly GCA_027574665.1). Taxonomy (NCBI): domain Eukaryota; kingdom Metazoa; phylum Chordata; class Aves; order Eurypygiformes; family Rhynochetidae; genus Rhynochetos; species Rhynochetos jubatus. Next base: position 5,172,973 of record CM050654.1, on the reverse strand, counting down.
CGCTCTCCTGACAGCCGAAAGGCAGGAATGCAGCCTAACTTACAGCGTCGGTTGTGCAAGAATATGACAGGGCTTATTTCTTGTAGGAGTGTGTGGCACGGCTAGGTACGGCACCCGCTCGCTGCCGGCATAACGAGAGCAGAGCAGGGAGCCTGTCTGGAAAAGCGTTCCCGGTACAGCACCGGAGTCACCCCAGGTGGTTCTGGGATAGTGTGAAACCCCACAGGAAATCCTGGGTCATGTCCAAGCATGTGTACGTACATACGTGCCCAGATGGACGTGCTGCGTGAGCCCCGGTCAGTGAGGCGCAGCTGATGGTGGGTTGAGGAAGGCCAAATGCCACTGTCAGAATACCTTAAGGACCGCCAGTTGCTGCCAGGAGGCAAAATGGGCCTAAACGGGCCTAAAGGACCTGAATCTGTTCGCCGCTGCTTTGATCCAGTGCTTGGGTCTCGTTTTTCCCAGTGGATCATGCCAGCAGGAAGGCCTCATGGAAATACAGACCGCTGCCCAGACGGATAATGTACAGGGACCAGCCACACCACCGTGGACCTGCGGCACCGGCCCATCCCGCAGCAGCTGAGGAGAAGTGTTGGTTTGATCCGGAGACTCAGTTTAGCCCATCACATCCCTTGCAGCACGCCAGTCCTTGAAAACCCTACGCGTGTACGAGCCTGCTTTTGTTTTAACTGAGGTGTCATATTTACTTCCAGCTCTTTCCGAGCCTGTGGGCGCCCTCCTGTTCTCAGAGGGGAGAAGGGGGCAGACTCAGCTGCCGGGAGTGCTGTGCCTGGATACTTTTTTCCTCCCGTTTTTTCCCCTTTCTCTTCCCGACCTCTCCCACCTGCTCGTGACCGAGGAGGGCTGTACCGTTCCAGGGCTGATGCTGCTGGGTAGTGTCTTTCCCCCCGTTTTACTCTGTCGATTTAACAGTGAGGCAAAGCCAGGGCTTCCCGTTTAGGACACTTTGGATATTTGGTGAGGAACGGGACTGCAACGAGCTGCGTTTGCAGTTAGAACAGCAGGATTACTGGGGACACCTGGTCTAGAGCAGCCTGAAATGCTGACCCAAAGAGGGCTGCGTTTTAGACTATTTAACCCCTTGAAAGAAGGAAAAAATGATGTCAACCATGAGAGGAAATTCAGTAAACGCAGCTCATACATAAATATTTGCTTCTGCTCCCAAGTGGCTGATTCTTCTAGTTTCTCTTGTTAGAGAGGAATACCCATGGGACACTCAAGTTTAAAAGTGTTTAGAACACTGTTTCCAAAGCTTTTTAATGTCCACACGGTCTGGTTTGCTCTGGGGCAGGGACGAGGGGCCAGAAGGGACTACATACCCAGAAGCAGCTCTTCAACAGCTCCCTTCCTGCCTGGGTAGGGGTGCAGAGCAGACCCCTGTCCCTCCAAGAAGTTGGTACCTCTCTCCTTCCCTTCCCTGCACCCTGACCTGGCAGAAAGTTGAGGTCCGTAAGGCTTTCCCTGCCTTGCTTCAGGAGCTGGGCAGCAAAATTCAGGGAGGAATATTTAAATAGCCAAAGGCTGGAGGGTATTTTAAAGGAAGCTAAAAAGCAGGGACTGAGCTGCCTTATCCCCATGGCTTCGGATTTTCAAAGGAATTTGAGCATGCAGGAGGGTTTTCACTCCACGGGGGCAGTGTGTTCTGAGCCACGTGTCATCCCCAAAATCAAACGCAAAAAGACAGTTGGAGGATTCAGCCTGTGTTTTCCTCTCTGAGATTCGGACGTGCGCGTGACAGTCCTTTTCAGCAGAAACCTTAGAGAAAAAAACAGTGTTAATTGCTGAAGATTTGGGGTTTGGGTTTGCTAACCACAAGTGCAAGTGGAAACAGCCTCCTAGGATACAGTTGCGCTGCAAGCTGGCAGGTGTTAAATAGCACGCCCAGGGCTTCAGCGTCCTCCGGCTCCCCAGCTTTGTGGTGGTTTCTGACTAATAGGCACCAACTTCATTTTTTACCTTTGAGGAGCCTTGGCAGATACTCGCTGAACCCCCCCAGGGGCTCAAAGCCACACTGAGTTAAACCCTCGGAGGCATCGTCTGTCCCACAACCCCACGTATCAAACGGGGCTGCTCCAACAACCTCTTGAAAGCAGCTTTCCACTCTCTTGCATGTGGGCAGAAACCCCAAATCCTAATGGCATCTATATGAAACTGCTTTTTGTGTCGAGCAGTTTCCATCCGAGACACTGAGCTGCAATTTTATTTTGATGTTCAAAGCGTACCTGGGGTTGGTTTCTTACAGCGCAGGAGATGGGTTGCTTCCAACCCTCGAGAAGCCACCGTGAGAGATGGTTGCTTCCAATTTCAGAAACCAGATCTTACTCAAAGACCATTTAAACCTCCTTTTTCACAGGTAGGAACAAAAGCTTTCCTGCTGACTCGCTGTATTCCCAGCACCGTACGCCCCGGTGGGACATCTGCACATGTGCCAGTTGGGAGAGCCAAAGCCTGGACTGCTTTGGTTTTACAGACCCTGTGCGTGCACCAGGGTGTTTTTAGTACAAGAAGTTGAGTTTTGGGCCTCTCAAGATCAGGAACGCTCCAAGTTTCCTTTGTAACTTCTAAAAAAATAATAAAGAGACAGCTGGGAAGCTTCTGATTTTGCCAAATCTCACAGCATTTCTGCTTATATGAGGAGGGTTTTAAATGAGAGCTTTTTCTAGCCCTCGTGCTTCCCGTTGAAAGGCTGAGCATGGGACCTGCGTGTGTGCCAGAAGCCCAAACCAGGGTGGAAGGAAGGACCTCTGCCATGGGGACAGGCTGAGAGCGTTGGACTTTTTCAGCCTGGAGAAGGGAAGGCTCCAGGGAGACCTTACAGCACCTTCCAGGGCCTGAAGGGGCTACAAGAAAGCTGGGGGGGGCTTTTTACAAGGGCCTGTAGTGACAGGACAAGGGGTAATGGGTTTAAACTGAAAGTGGGGAGATTTAGATTGGACATCAGGAAGAAATTCTTCCCGGAGAGGGTGGGGAGCACTGGGACAGGTTGCCCAGGGAAGCTGTGGGTGCCCCATCCCTGGCAGTGTTCAAGGCCAGGCTGGATGAGGCTTGGAGCAACCTGGTCTAGTGGAGGGTGTCCCTGCCCATGGCAGGGGGGTGGAACTGGATGGGCTTTAAGGTCCCTTCCAACCCAAACCAGTCTGTGACTCTATGACCAGAACCATAAACTGAGGACACGTTTTCAGGTGGGTGAAGGGAGAACCAGTTGTCCGCAGCCCTGGCAATTAAAGATGCTGCTAGTCCCAGTGCAATCACACCAGCATTAAGCCTAGGACAGCTGTGTTGGGTAGTGGTCATCTCGCCCCTGGCACAGGGCAGAGGAGACGTGGCCAAGGCTCTCCGGAAGCAATGCCAGCACAGGGGCCATGGTGCCATGAGTCAGGAAGGGGCTGTGTGCTCCTTCCCCTTCTCTCTCTCCCCTAGCCCCTGGTACCCCTGGCAGCATTTTGCCCACGTTTGACAGAGTAATCACTGTCAGAACAAGGAGCACCCTCAGTTTTCATGACTCGGGAGCAGGTGGGGAGAGGGGAAGCACCCAGGTGGGTGTCTGCTCTCTGCCAGCACATCTGGAGCCCACAGCTGGCAAGCAGGGCCACAGCTTGCCCTGCCCTCAAACGGACGTGGCTCTTCTGTGCGGAGAAAACCTTTTGGGGGAAAGACTGAGAAATGAAGGAAGCGCAAGAAATACTTGGATGTTCAGAGAGGACGATGAGGGGGTGCTGTAGCTGGAGCAGGGCAGCTGGGGAAGACACAACCTCCTGTTTCTTCTCCACCTTTTGCCCCTGAGCTCAGGGGGTTTTGGAAGGACCCTTTGGGCTCTGTTTTCCCACCGTGTCCGATACGCTCCTCTGAGACCAACCTTGGGCAGCCTTGCAGGAGCCTTTCCCAACCCTGACAGCGCGATTCCCTCCTCCTCCTCCTCCTCCCTGCCTCCCTGTGCCCCTCCAATGGCAAAGCACTCCAAAACCCCCTTGGGAGTGTCAGGGGGTGTAGGTGTTTTGGGCTTTCACCCTGGACCCCCCCGTGGCCTCTCCCAGACCTCCCCTGCTGCCTGTCTCCCAGCAGTAGGTGATCAAGCATCACTATCGCACGACGCAGCCGGATTCATGCCCTGAACAAAACCAGACTCCTAAAATGTCAGGTGGGGGGAGAGGTGAGGATTTTGCAGGGGCTGTTAGTACAGCATCTTTGTGTTAGTAATATTTATTATTTTCCTGTAAAACTCGAAACCCAGGACTGGAGTTTATCAAAATGTCCCTTCCTGCACACCTGGTAGAGGGAGGAAAAGAGATTATTTAACTTTTTTACCTGCAGCACGTCAAGGAATTAAAACAGCTCTGCAGATCTTGAAATCCTTGTTACTGCTGCATTCACTCAGAAGCTGAAGATGAGCAGAGTTTAATTTTAAAGCCCTCATTCTGCGCCTTTGAAACAAACACTCTCTTCCTTCTGTTAAATGATTAAAGGACCAGCAATTTATTTTTTAAAGGAGAAGATCACAGGAATTTCTGAGCTCCACACCCCGACACGGATATAACTTTGTCCTTGCTGAGGTGACACTGCTGTACGTTAACCATCGTGTACTTCCCACCCCAGTAATCCAGGGAGCAAAAAGGTGTTGCCCTGAAATAACGTATGCAGTGACAAAGAAATTGTGGCTTTAGGAAAGTTTTCCTTATATGCTGGATATACCAATTTCCAACGGTGTCTTTGGGACATCCAGTAACACTGAATTTGGCCTTTCAGTTTGGTTTGGGGTTGTTTTTTGTGTGCTTCGGCTTTTAAAAGAAGTTATTACAACCAATATTATGGACAAACTTGAAGGTGTAAGATTTTATTCTTCCTCTGCCACCACAGATAATGAAGTTTTATCAACTCCCTTTTATTACAGTAATCTAAAACTGTATCCTGTAATAGGGTCATAAACATTTAATGAAACTCAATGCTGTATGAAGAAAGAAAAAAGAAAGGACGCGAAGGTTTAGGGTGGACAAATGGAGAACAAAAGGGAATCCAAGTAAAACAAAAGGCATCCAAGTAGCTCAGGGGTCCCTAGTCCACAGCCTCGGCAGACTATGCTCCGCCATCCTCATCTCTGTGCCAGCATGTAGCCTAGACATTCCCGCTTAATTCCCATTAGCGGGGTTTTGCCCTGGGTTTAAACTTCACCAGGCCCAAAGTGAGGTACTGAAATGCAGCCCTCACCTTCATGATTTTTTTTTCCCTACCGTTTAAACCCTTTCTGGTTAGTTCTGCGGGGACTTTTAATGTATTGTTTCATCGTGTACTTAAAACAAAGGGGATGTTAATTACTCTGACACCATGAAAAGCATAAATGCCGCCTAACTGACATTCACCGGTGCGTTTCAAAGAGCAGATGTATGTTGCCCTAGCATGGCAGTTACATTAACTCTGTGCAACGACAATAGGAAAAACTGATACTAAACATCAAACTCCTCTGCCTTTTACCACAGAAAAAAGAAAGTTCAAGTGTAGTGGAAAGTTTTGGGGTTGTTTTGTAAGTTACCCCTCGCTTTCCTGCTCTAAAACCTTTTGCCGGGGAAGGTTTCAGGCTGGAGAAGACAGCAAGCAACCCACGCGCTCCCTAGTTCTGGTTTTGCGAGAGGCAAATTCAGCCAGCTGAGTATGAGCCAGCAGTGTGCCCAGGTGGCCAAGAAGGCCAGCGGCATCCTGGCCTGCAACAGGAACAGTGTGGCCAGCAGGGCCAGGGCAGGGATGGTCCCTCTGTACTGGGCACTGGTGAGGCCACACCTTGAATCCCGGGGTCAGTTCTGGGCCTCTCACTGCAAGAAAGACACTGAGGGGCTGGAGCGTGTCCGGAGAAGGGAACGGAGCTGGGGAAGGGTCTGGAGCACAGGTCCTGGGAGGAGCGGCTGAGGGAACTGGGGTGTTCAGCCTGGAGAAGAGGAGGCTCAGGGGAGACCTTATCGCTCCCTACAGCTCCCTGAAAGGAGGGGGCAGAGAGGGGGGGGTTGGTCTCTTCTCCCAAGTGACAGGACAAGGGGAAACAGCCTCAAGCTGTGCCAGGGGAGGTTTAGATTGCATATTAGGGAAAATTTCTCCCTGGAAAGGGCTGTGAGGCGTTGTAAGGGGCTGCCCAGGGAGGTGGGGGAGTCACCATCCCAGCAGGGATTTAAGAGATGTGTGGATGTGGCGCTCAGGGACATGGTTTAGTGGTGGGCTTGGCCATGCTGGGTTAACGGTTGGACTTGATGATCTCAAAGGTCTTTTCCAACCTAAACAATTCTATGACCCTGCTTTCCTCTTGCACAGGGATTTCATCAGGATACGCTCGTGAAGATGAAGAGTTTGGGAAGGACGGGGGTGAGGGATTTATAATGCCCTACACAGATGGGTCTGGAGAGCACTATGAGCTGTGTTAGTGGAAAGAGGTGGAGCGTGTTTTGCTCTGGAAGGGATGTTCAAGTGGTTCCCTGCAAACAGGCACAGCTGCAAAGGCAACCTCCATGGTGCAATGTTTTATCTTCTCCTATCGGTCCTTCAAAAATGCACGTGTATCTGTCATTAATTTTGGGTAGCCAGCCCACTGTAAATGATGAGGGTTGGTTGATGGGAGCCCCTCACACCCAGCAATGTGAATGTCAGTTTGTGCGGGGGGTAAAATACTCAAAGAAATAATGTTCTGGAATACCAGGATATTTGTGACTGTGGCCTTTGTTAAACATGGTGGCAAGAAATCACTGAATATTGGAAACGTGATCAGAATAAGGCAAATTATATTATTCCTTAGTTTTTCTCCATGTGTTTTCCTTTCACAGAGCTTTTGCTGGGGACTTCTCTTTCTTTCGGTCCTCTCTTCAGTCTCTTGCCTTGCCTGCAGCTATGGACTAAGAGCAGCTGTAAAGATTAAAACCAGATGAAAACTTCCCATGAAGAAATTTTAATGGAAATTTTAAATTTTAACAAACAAAAATTGGCAGTGGAATCCCTTCCATTCAGCATGATGGTTGTTTTCTTGAGTAAGGAAACCGAAGACCCCAAATAGAGAAATGTGTTTCCAAAAGTAGAAAACTTAAATTTGTCATAGACGTTTTTCAAGTCTGACTGGCAGAAACCAAAATGGAAAAAAAAAAAATCCAAACAGTTTGGAATTTTGATGGAAAACATTCCACCAAATTACATGTTTTTCTATCTGTTGAGGTAAATTGTAAGGGATGGGTCTGTGGGTCTACAGGTACAATAAACTTGCATAGTTGGGTTTTTTTTCCTTCTGCTATTTGGATCTAATGATCTTGACAAATTTATAGTATCTTGTACTGAATTCTACCTTTCTCCTATTTTTTTGGATCTTAGTATGCACGGCGTTGGTTGGGGCCCAAAAGGATTAATGCGATCTTGAGAGCAACGTGACAGAAATTTTATTCTTCACGTACATAGGTTTCCCTTTAGGTGTAGCACAGGTGGGATTTCTTTCCCGCCCCCACGCTTTGTTTTAGTGAAAATGGGGAACATCGTTGTGAAAAGGGAAGCTTTAAAAATAACGTGCGATCTGAAAGCGGGAGTGCATAAATTATCGGAGCCGACTTTCGAAGGATGCATTTGCAAGTGTTACAATCAGACGCGTTTCCGAAAGTAAACTGTAGTAGTTGTAAGATAAATGGCTCCCCAGAGGAAAGCAATAAATAGTACAGCCACACGCTGACTACGCCTCGCCTGTGTATTTCCATTATTTATGAAAAGGTAGAAAGCAAGCTACAGTTCCAGAAAACCCTTTGATCTGTGTATTTATTTTTCAAATACCTTTAAAAATAATAATTAAAAAAAAAAACAAAAACGAAGCAAAACAGAAGAGTCATTGAAAGACTGGAGATTGCCTATGGATTTTAAATATGCATGAAGGGTAAAAAAATTGGGACGAGGACACAATATCCCTTGAAACCTCTCCCTGATATCTATGATGATACTGCAAAAAATTTATTAGACCCCTGGAAAACAACTCTTTTCCTGCACCCTTTCTTCCCCTGTCCTTGCTTCTTGTATATGTGGATCATAAAATCTTTGAGGCTTTTTGTTCTGTGATGGCCAAGGGAGACTCTTACAGAAAATATTAAGTACTGCTACTATTAATGTTGGGGGGTGTGTGTGTGCAATTTAGGTTGGAAGGGACATTTCTGGAGCTCATCTAATTCATCCTCCTGATGGAAAAATAAAAGAAGGGACTAACTTCAAATGAAGATACTGGTTTAAATGCTTTGTTGGATTGGGACCTAAACCTGCAAATTGAAAGGAAAAAAGCCTACCTGTTTCTCACAGCTGAAAGGGAGCTTGAAAGATCAGGGGGAAAAAAAATCCAACCACATCTGCTGTTCTTAGTTATTGAAGTAAAAAAGAAGCAGTTGTCTGACAACAGAAACGTAGCTGGTAAAATCATGGAAATACTGGCTGTGAGTCTATAGGCAAGTTTGTGTTGAAAACACTGTTAGAACTGGCTCTTTTGGCTCTCGGAATCCACATCACTTACAGAAAGTACCTGGGTTGCATCGCTAGGCTGGGTGTCTGCGTGGCTGGGTGTCTGCACCGCTGCGTAGGTTTTGAGACATCTTGGTGAAGGCATGCGAAGTCAGAAGCTGTTAGCCCTTGACTTTTTTCAGGGTTTCAGTGTCTTGAAGTTCCTCTCATTTCATATTGAACCCTCAGCTGACAAGTAAACGTACAAAAACACACAGTAACGTGTAGCGTATGTGCTTAGTTGTTACCCAGCAGCACAAACTTGCTGGGTGCTGTTTCCAACGATCCCCATGAAATATAGTCATAGATGACTTTGAAGGGTCTCCACGTTGTCCAGGTTTGCCTTTGCAAAAGGCTCCTGCGCGCATTTCGGAAGTGTCATAGAATCATAGGACCATGGCATGGTTTGGGTTGGAAGGGACCTTAAAGCCCACCCAGTTCCAACCCCCCTGCCATGGGCAGGGACACCCTCCACTAGACCAGGTTGCTCCAAGCCTCATCCTGCCTGGCCTTGGACACTGCCAGGGATGGGGCAGTCCTCGAATCATTTCTTGCTACCTAGGAAAGACTACTGTTGCCGTAGATGCATCGCTTGGTATGAATATTGAGAAGGCAGGGACATGGGTGGTACGATAACCTCACAGTTCATGGCACAGTGAAGTTCATGGCATGAAGTTCATAGTTCATGGCACAGTGAAGAGTTCTCAATAGGACGCAGTAGAATGGATGTGATGTCTAATTGTAAAAAGTCAAGTGTTAATAAGCTCAGGGTTGTACATCAACACCATACGCTTCATATGGACCTGGGAATTTGCAAAGCAGAGACACCCCGCTGCAACTCGCACCCAAACAGGACAGGGCTTTCAAAACGATGACCTGATAGCATGGGAGAGCACAGGCGCTCTGTTCAAACACATCCACAAAGTAGCACAAGGAAGACGGGTCCTGGGTCTCCGCAAACATCCAGCCCCTTCCTGTGCCCCCACGCTGAGAGCTGCAGCAAATTATCCTTCTTTGCCAACCGTGAATAAGCACATACTCAGGAGGGTGATGGGGTGGGTCCTTTTTCAGAAATTGCTTTGAAAAATTGAATTTGAAAGCTAAACAATGGGAGGTTTGTCTAGATAAACAATTCTGTCCCCCAGGAATCTCACTGTATAGAGACAAATCTAGCCTGAGTAAGAAAAGAATATTCAAACTTAAGCCAGCAGAGAAAGCCCACCATTCGTGTGGCCATGAATCGAGGTGAGGACTTGCCCGTACTCTCATAACCCCACCATTGCCTCAGGCTTATCCTGCAAATCCCAGGACACATTATTGAACACCTTTTTTTCCTTCCCTTTTTTAAAGTAAGAAGCAATTTACTGAGAAATCATCCTGATGTAACGGATTTTTGCATGCCTGAAATCGTGGCTAAGCTTCAAGCGAGGAAAATCAATAAATGATGTGTAGCCGTCAGCCACGTGTACGGCAGCTTAGTATTAATAATGGTATCGCTGCAGAACGAAAGCCGGGGAGACATACCTGCTGCTTCAGTTCAGCGCTGAGCAGGACCCCTCTCTGCAGAGGGAGCTTGGGGAGCCCATTCCCCTCCAGCGAGGCAGCAGGATGTCCCCTCCACCCTACCAGTGCCCACCACTGCTGGGATATGGTGACATGAAGGGGCTCCATATTCTCCAAGTAACCACCTCATCCTCTGGCCAGAAGGCTGCACGTTAGTTTGGGAGAAACTGTAATTCAGGCAAGAGTAGAAGCCAAGGTGAGATGCAATAAAGAATATTCATACTGCGAGGGATAGGTTCCTGGTTGGTGCTTTCCGAAATAACTCCGCTGAAGAAGGCGACCCTTCCTGGTATGTCTGCGCTCGGGTGGGATTTTCCCTCCAGCTCCTTCCCCAATGCTCCCAAATGCCTGGTAGACAGGGCATCTCTGCATGCTCACAAATAACGTTGTACTGCCGTGGTACAAGTAGTTCTGTCATGTTAACCCACACCCACCACTTGTCCCTCACGGACCCCTGTGAAAGGCTTAAGAGCTGGGCCTGGACTAACAGCAAGGCTCAGTCAAAGCAGCTGGACCCTGGACTTGGGAAGTCAAGGTGGGATCTTCCTTCCTTGTAATAGTGATGCTGGGTAGGTGGCAATGAGTCGCCCTAAGATCTTTAGCCAGTTCTCCCTAACGGCACTGACAGAGGTATTTGTCGTGTCCCCCCCCCCCCCCAGTCTGGGATGCAGTCAGGCCACAGGAGAGAGGAATTTGTTGAGGCTGAAGTGGCTATAAATAGCATTAGGGAAATAAAGAGCAACGCTGTGGCCAATGTTCATCTTAGAGAGGCTGCTGTCACATGGTACCTTCAACTTATTAATTAGTCATCTATTAAACATCATCAAATAATCTCGTAACTTCATCAAGTTCCTCTAAAGCAATGCAAGGCGGTGCTTTGCTCTCCTGGAGAAGTTCAAAGCTAAAAAGAGAAATTTAAAATGAAGCCAGAGTATTAATTTCCATTGAGGGTCTCCAAGAAATAATGATTACAAATATTAGAGTACCTTGCCTATCCTTTAGAACCCCTGTGAGATGATCTGAACGTATGAGTGTTCGGAACAGGAGAGCAGAGTTTAGCCCGGTTTCCTTTCTCCCTGGAGCCTGCGCCAACGCAGGCAGAGGCACGGGCAAGGAGAGACGGCATGGATGAAGCTGCCCAGTGTTGGAAAACATTCTTCCCCATTTAACGAGATAAGTTACTCTACACTGCCTGGAAACCGGGATAAGAAGCAGGACAGCGCTTTAGAGATGCCATGCTTTAGATTTTGAATAATGTACTACCGGGCTGTTTAAAACAGCTAAAGTGCAGACTGATCACGCGGGCGTAAAAGGGCCCGTTGGTTACATTAAATATAATAATGTACCCTTCAGCAAAGTGACATGTTCCATGTAGAATATAATGTACTGTATGAAATCAGTAACATGTAACAAAGCGGAGAAGAATTTCAAGGACCAGACGGGAGCAAGGAATAATACCAGAGAGTAGCACATGATGATATATGACATGTGGGGGAAATAAGAGAATTAGACTGAGTCTTGGAGAGAAGATTGAAGCTCTCCGTGAGGAGATAAATAGGATCTAAACCAAAGATATTTGGTAGGAAGGAGCTACTTACAAGGCAATCCTGCTGGAAGTGCCAGAGTGGATCGCAAATCAGATATGAGCGTGCAACGTGGTTGAAAAATAAACGTATAAACGACAACGTAATCCTGGCCTGTGCTGAGACAGGGCAGCAGAAAGGGACATTTCCTCACACAACGCACCAGCAACAGTAGTTGGTAGGAAACATTATCTTGGGCAGCCTTGATAATGAAGCTCCAGCTATCGGAGGTGACAGCCGTGACAAGGAGTGAGGATGCCACGGGGAAATTTGGGGTGCAGCAGAGACAGATGTCCGCAGGAGCAGAATCGAGTCAGTCTGGCTGGGTGGCAACCAGCACATGGATGGCTGTTCGCAAATAGCTGATGCGGGGAAGCGTGGTGGACCGTGGGCACAGCGAGCCCGAGATTATTCAAATGAAACGTCGTCTTGAATTTCAGGGGAGACATGGCCAGTAAAGCTGGTCCATTTTCCTACAGAAAGGGACAGGAGCCCTGTCACATACAAGGTGTTTGTATGACTTGGTCCTTAAGGCAGCCTGAGTGGTATGGCACGCTTGGTCCCACTTCATGGCAGCAGGGTTTTGGGGTGCCACTGGCAGTGTCGAGGCCGTGCGCTGTAAGGAAGAAGGGCTGTGATGGGCTAGAAGGTTATTCCCCCTCTGCTTTCTTCTGCTCTGCCCTGAAGCGAGGCTCGCTCAGTCGCTCGAGACGTTTCAACTACTGGGGGTGGCCAGCGGGTGTCAGTTTTGCTCTATGAAGCAGCTGACAGAGCTTCCCTTATCTCAAGTAAGAAACTACCTGTTAAAGGGAGCAGTGGGAGAAAACGTTCCCACGGAGAAATGTGAGGTCTGCCCCGCAGTTTGGCATTTTGGGTTTTTCATAGCTCTGTCTACTTCAAGATCAGCCACAGATGATAATTCTGGGAGAAGTCCTCATCTTAGTTTTTCCTCTTTCAGTATCTCTGATGTTAGGGCAATGGCAACTCAGTGAGGGTTTTCATCAGAACTTGTCTTGTAGGAGACAAAGCCACCAGCTACAGCCAGATGCTTTATATCAAAGTGCAGACATGCAAAAGTCTTGCATAAACCCTCCAGGGTAACCTCGCTGGAGCGTCAGGATTTTGATGTCAGCCACTTAAGGCAACTCAGTATAGTGTAGAAATCACTTTAGGATCAGGTCAGCGCTGAAGACCTCTAGCTTCTTTGGATACGATTTCCATGGAAAACTTTTTCAGATTTTAAGGATCGTTTTCACTGTCTATTTTTAACCAAACTTCTGAGCTGAATGTAGAATTAAACCCTTGTTGAACCAAAGACCACCCCAAAAAACCCAAACCAGCAGCAAGCCACTGCGAAAAGCATTTGCCTTTCTAATGCGGGGACCTGCTCCTTCTGTAGGGCTGCAGAATAAACCCTGTGTTTTGCACGGGGCAAGTTTTGTTCCGGGAAGAACACTCTTTGGCAGCGTACGGACACAATATACTGGCAAAAGCAATTCAGAGGAGAATTTTTAGGACAAAGATGATGATAATATCTGCCAAGGTTTTTCTAGTTATGTCCTCATTCATAATGCTGTAAAATTTGAATCCCTCTTTTTTTGCTTCTTCTTTTGTAGTTTTTAGATGGAGTCTTTTCAGCAGAATTTCTATTGATACTGAGTCGTATAAGCTCAGGCCTGTGCAGTGGAGATAGATACCTGACCAAATGACATCACCTTTAGCTATCGTTCCACCACCCAAAATCTCGATGAGGAGAATCCCTCATGGTGCTGATAAACAGAAAATAACATTTGCTCTTCCAGATCTCAGAAAAAAAGTGACAGTGGCAGAAGTCAGGTGTAAAAGATTGTCTTTTTAATACAGAGACCGAATGATGTCTTCATTGATTTAAATCCCCACAGGAGAGTTAAAAAAACAAGGAAACACCTCCCTCTTAAAAATAAACAAACAGGAAAAAGGAGCCGTTTTCAAACCACAAGAATGAAGTTATGTTTTCTTTGTTTGCACAGTTATGTGTGGGTAATGGCTGGATGCACAAAGATGTTATTCCTTTCCCGGAGTAAAATAAGGATCATAAAGAGAACTTTGAAAAATAAAGAAACCCTCTGCCACTAAAGGAATCAGGCTCCTAAAAAGAGGCTGTGGAGCACTCCATCAGCTCTGCTGCTGGAGCGAGGCAGTGGGGCAGCGGAATGCTTCGCACTAAAAATTAACATGCAGCTTTAAAAGGCTGTGGTCAAACGTCACTTCTTGTAACAGCGAGAGAAGCGTAAAAAGATGCTAATGTTTTGGGTTTATGATCTGAATTGTTCCTTGTGGTTAATCAAAGTTAACCTGGCTCCTCCTCAACACTGATTGTGTGGCCAGTTAATTTACGGTGGCTGTGTTTTCGCAGTCAAACACCAGGACACTTCTATGGTGACGCTTTACTTATGAGCACAAAAGAGGCATACAAACTCCCCGTTCTCCAACTGCCTCTCTCCCTCGCGCTCGCACGGCCTCCATCACGGGCATATCCGAGTCCCTGCCCCTCTCGCTGACGTGGTCCCGATTCTCAACACAGTGGACAGAGGAGAAGAAATAGGATCAGCTGTATTTTCTGGGTGAAGCACGGAACTATGAGCGGGGATATTCGCCCACTGTAAGTAACTAATTTAGCCAAGTGATATCTCCAGCTCTCCTTTTGTAGAGCTCGTCTGGAGAGCAGCTACAAGCAGGAATCTAATTCTGGTGCTTGGAGTTTGGGTGGCAGCTTTTCACGCCCAGCACTCGCTGCAGACGCAGTACTTCACGATGCTCACACTGAGTCCACGCTTGGTGCTGAGGAAACTAATCCCTGCCGCGCTCCCCTGGCCTGGGACAGCTGTGCCTGTCCCCTGGATCAGGCCAATCACAGCCACAGGAGCTGCTGTCAGCCTGAGAGAGGCTTTTGCTGCTTAGTCCTTGGCCACTGCAGCCCCTAGTTTTCAGCCCAGCACTGCTGCCTCTCTCTGGCTCCCTACAAGCACCAGCATGATACTGGAAAGGGGGTGAATGGATAGGGACAAGGACTACGGAGGGCAAAATGCATGCCAGCAAATCCATGCTGACTTTTTGTAGCTATGCAGGCTGAAGAGGTTGTTTTTGGAAATGTGGTGAGTGAGGAGCGAAATGAATAAAGCAGACAGCCTTCAGGTGTTTCGAATAAAGGCTCTGGGACGCTGAGGGAAATCGTGCAACCACCCAGGTGAAATCAGGGAAGATGGAGTGTTAAACTTCCAGAGCGGTCTGCAAGCTCTTGCGAGGTAAGCTGAGCCATGAGCTTAAAACACACCAGTACTTCCCTCATGCACAGCATGCCTCTGCAGCAAAGGAGAAAGCTCCTGCTGCGCACAAGTGTACGCAGTCAATCAGAATATCTATTGCAAGGGCAGCTATTAGTTTCCTGGTTTAGCAAACTCCCACCGTAGGTGTTTGGAGTTGAAGCTGGGTTGGCAGTATGAGGGCCCTGAAGGCACTAATGGACCTTAATGCCCCTGATCAGTCTCATCTGGGTCCTCCACCCACGCTCTGCCATTGGGCCAGAAGCCGATTTAAGCTCAGCCCTGTGCTGGGTTCTGTTGGAAGAGTGCTGGTCTCCTGTTTGGCTGTAGTTGTGGTGATGCTTAGCCATGGGCCTTCTTGATCCTGGCCTGCAGGTTGACTTCTTGGCTTGATCTGCCTCATCACTGTGGACTTGCCTCAAGATCGGGGTTCTTGGTTAGACCTGTTGCCCCTGGCCTACTCCCCTCTCGTGTGGGCGTGTGGGATGTCTGCTGGTTGATGAGGTTCCTGTAGTGCTGCCCTGGGGCACAGACAGGTGAGTTGTCCTTATTCCTCAATTCTTTGCTGAGTTTTAAAGAGCTGCATCAGGAACTCAAGTTCAGAAATGTATGTATAGGGTGGCCTTATCTATTCTGTATTTCACGCTGGATGAGACCTATGAACATAGCTGTAGTATATCAGGTGGAACCCTGAAGGTAGGTGTTATGCCTTGCAAGGCTGCCATGATGTTTGCAGCTTAATTTGGCATAAGCCTTCTGTACTGTAGAAACAAACCCAAAGGGCAACTTTTGACCTTTTAAGATTCAACCTTCACGTTAATCCTGTCACAGAGAAATGGAAAAACTCTGTTTCCACCAAATTTTCAGATGTTATATAGCAAGGAGCCTAGTTGTTTGTCACTGAATGTTTCCTGGTACTTTATGACACTTGACATAATCAGCACCTACAGTTTTACCAAATTTCAGCTTGAGTAGCAATTGTCAATCTGCTTAAATGCTTTCAGCAGCTCCAGTAATTTAACTTGATCCAGCATATTTTGTGTCACGAACTTTGTAATTCTGTGTTGTTTGCTGTTCGCTATGGGATGTACGTAATTCTGTTGGTACAGTGATTTCCGGCCAGAAGTAAAGCAAGAGTTAATTCTTACTTTTGTTCAAGTGCTAAGTGGGAAGCCAGGTCATGCATAAATCCTCATTGTGCTAGGTGCTGTACAAGCAAAGAATAAAAATGATCCCGGGCTCAAGGCTTCTCTGTTAGTAGCTCGCGTCATAATTGGGTTTTGTTAGGACACTTTAGAATTGCCCTTCCTCCTAAGTGATATATCCATATACGTTTATATCTCCATAATAAAAGAGAAAACCTGTACACTTTTATTATTGATAATAAACCAGAAAATAGAATGCTATTTTCCAAGTAACTTGGATGTGGCAACTGGAATACAAGAGGGTGAGGGACGGGATTGTTGTTTCCTCTATGCTATTGGGTTATATACACCTAAAGTTGTTGGTTATATAGAAGAAGAAATATTTGTTGTGCAAAATCTCTCCTAGAGAGCATGCTGAATTCAGGTGGAGAGTACAGAGTGGGAGTTGGTCCCCTTTTAAGAATCAAATACTGTGTCTTCATGAGTGAAGCTCTAACAGTAAAGATAAGAGAAGAAAATACAGCAACCGTGTGATATATTAGCAGAATGTTGTACAAAGTCCCCCACAAAGCATCCGCTGCTCTTGAAAAGCCTAACCGGCCCAAGTGAGAAACTATTCACGAATTTAGTATTCAGATTACATACTCCGCCTTTTCAACTGCTCTCTGTACAATGAATGCCTGTACAACTACAGTAACAGACACAGATCTACAGTTTCTGAGGCCTTTGAGCTATTATGAGTATTGTGCCTCTCCATAAATTACATCTGCATGCCCTGAAAATACCAACTGTTTTAATAGGAATTAATCTATAGGCTTTTATCTTGGTGAAATACAAGGGGTACAGTATGTTGTGTCCCTTTTAAAATTAATAGGGTGTGCTGGGAAGATATTCAAGGATGTTCATTATTTTCTTTATAGGTCTCTTTATTGATGCATATAAGCATAAAACAGTGCTTTATTGTAGGAAAGAGGAGAAGATGGAATAATGACTAGATCAGTGCTTATATGGTTTTTAGATTGCCTGATGCACAGGGCAGTAAAGAAGGGTCTAGGTTTGTCCTCTTCAAAATATATTGAGATTTGATCCAGCTTGTTTTCAAAGTGCCCCTTCTTTGGGTACAGGAGGAAGCTGATCTGGGGGTCTGCTGCTCTGTGGTGTTCGTAGCCGTCTGAGGCAAAGGAGTGTTAGGAAGGCCTTTTTAATTTGCTAACTCTAAGGAAATCTGGAGTTTTTGCTGTGATGAAGTACTATTTATGTGAATACCGAATACAAGCTTTTTGGGAGCAAACACCTTGACCTTATACAGGAATATAAAAAAGGAGAATTAGATGATTTGAACCAGAACTTACATAAAAAGGCATTATGCTTGTCTCAGTAATTCTCACCCACATGCATGTGCATATGCACACATACAGAGAGGTGAAGTGTTTAAATATTTTGTAGGAAGCAGGCTGAGCCCATCACTGAGCTATCAAAGCATGTTACTGATAAGTGATAAGGAATTAAATTCTCCTCCCGGGGTCCCTGTGAGATGGGGGAGCTCTGTTATCTCCAGCACACAGGAAGAGAACAAAGGCCTGTGGAGGCTGAGTGAATGTCTGGAGGGACTTCATGTTTCTTGGGAGTAGGGGATCCCTGTGAATCCCAGGGGCAGCTGGGCTGGTGCTGCAGGACACTGTCCCAGGGCAGACAGGGCTGTGTGAAGGTTGTATAGGTCTCATCAGTGGAAATGGATGGGAAAAGGACTGCCTGCTGGGCTCACGGGAGCTCCAGAGGTGGCTCGCTCAGAGGTGTGCTGAGGTAACCTCTATAACGTGGCAGAAGTCCATGGCAAAGATGGGGATTGGCTGAAGTTACGTGGAAGACCTCTGTGGTTGGCTCCCATCACCAAACCATGGCTCAAGGTCATGGCAGCTCCTCTGCCGAGTATCATTCGGGGCAGGGCTGTGGTTGATGTTGATGGCTGTGGAGCTCTGCAGTCCCTAGCTGCCTTTTGCATTGAAGGTAGTGATTCACCCCTGGGTTGCTGTAGTGAAGACGGGCTCATCTCTGCAGTCCTTGGAGTTGAGAAGCTGATTTTTTTAGAGGCAAACCCCTTCACTTCATTCCCTGTCCCTTTTCCTTTGGTCGCTCTTCCTTGTTTTCACAGCTTCATTCACTTTTGAAAACTTACAGAGCAGCAGGATTAAAAAATCAGAAAAAATTACTGTAGAGGATGGGTCTGGCTTTTCCCATCAGCTTCTGTGGCTCAAGCAGGTTCCAGCAGCTTTGGGAGAAAAGCTGTTAGCTATTAAATTATTACCTGTAAAGAGAGCCAGCTGGAAGCTTTCAGTTTTCAACATTTTGATGAAAAGCACCATAAAAATCTTGACAAGAAGACCTGTAGCATTTCAGTGACAATCTCTGCATTTGTCCCTGCTTTCCAGTGGCCTGCAAAAGGGATCAAAGGCTTCAAAATGCTGCTGAGACCAGTGTCCTGGGAATTTCGGCCCCCAAAATGGAGGGGGGGGGGGGTGGGGGACACAACACCAAAAAGGCAAACCCCAAAGTTTGTGCTGTTTAGTGAATTCATTTGGACAGCTTTTCGGAAGTCACTTTCCATCTGGAGGAGCATGTCCGTGAGGAGAGTTATTCCGGCATAAACTGTTATGGTATAATTACACAGCTATAGCTATGCCAGCCTATTTTCTGATGTAGGCAAGCCAAGTCTAGTTGTTGAAACGTAGGCGTGGGAAACAAGAAGTCTGCTTTCTAGGCTCAGCTCTGAGTGCTCTTTGTGGCCTTGGGCCAGTCCCCTAACCTTTCTGCCTCCTTCCTATGCAAAATGAGAAGAGTTAAATTAACCCACTTCACAGATGTGGCGTAGTGACTAATTGGCTAAAATTTGTAGCGCTGGGGTGAGAGCTGTCTAACTTCAGTGTCTTTGGCTGGCTGAATAATTTGATGTATTTTTTTTCCAAGTGAAGTTTGTCTCCCTCTCTCAGGGCAGGGTGGCTCTGTCGCTGCAAAACAGAATGCTGTTTGATGTGAAAAAGCTGGGTTTTGCTTTACTGCTTCGAACAAGACTCTTGCACTCGTGTGTAGCTGGACCAAGGCTGTAGTTAAGATTTTGCTTGAAAGCAAAACTTATGGGTGCCTAGAGCCTTTGCAGGCTCGTGGTACACCAAGAACGTGGGTATGCAGTGGTGAAGGTGGTCTCATCAGTGTGTGTCTGAAAGTCCCAGGCAAAACTTGTGTGTGAAAGTAAAGGGTAAATCCCTGCTATTCCTGTCAGCTGCTCTGCTGGGTAAAAAGGCTCAAGGGTGTACGGATAGTCTGAATTATCATAGAATGGTTTGGGTTGGAAGGGACCTTAAAGATCATCCAGTTCCAACCCCCCTGCCACGGGCAGCGACACCCTCCACTAGACCAGGTTGCTCCAAGCCTCATCCAGCCTGGCCTTGAACACTGCCAGGGATGGGGCACCCACAGCTTCCCTGGGCAACCTGTGTCTCCACACCCTCTGATTCTTCTGATGCTTCCTCGCATTTGTGTGCTTTACAAATGTAATAATATCTGTGCATATAACACATGACACAACCACAGCTTAATGGACTGTTAACTCTGGTGCCTAATGGTGTGCTACCACGGTCACCAGCACACAGGCAAAGAGATGCCTGAGGAAAAAAAGATAATGCTGTGGCAACTGGTTGAGTGTTGAAGGCAAGGGAAAGGCTGTGAAGAAAGCATGCAAGAGTGCTGCCTGGCTGTGGATGTGCCAGCTGGCTGTACCGGGCTCTGGTCAGGGCCCAGGCTGGCAGGAGGGGTGACTTGAGCTGTGGCTGTGAGGCGGGGGGGGGGGGGGGGGGGGGGGGGCGGGGCTGCCCTCAGGGCGGTGGGTCCCTTGGTGAGGCGGTGGGGGGGGGGCTGCCCTCAGGGCGGTGGGTCCCTTGGTGAGGCGCGGGGGGGGGCTGCCCTCAGAGCGGTGGGTCCCTTGGTGAGGCGCGGGGGGGGCTGCCCTCAGAGCGGTGGGTCCCTTGGTGAGGCGGTGAGGCGCGGGGGGGGCTGCCCTCAGAGCGGTGGGTCCCTTGGTGAGGCGGTGAGGCGCGGGGGGGGGCTGCCCTCAGAGCGGTGGGTCCCTTGGTGAGGCGCGGGGGGGGCTGCCCTCAGAGCGGTGGGTCCCTTGGTGAGGCGCGGGGGGGGCTGCCCTCAGAGCGGTGGGTCCCTTGGTGAGGCGGTGAGGCGCGGGGGGGGCTGCCCTCAGAGCGGTGGGTCCCTTGGTGAGGCGGTGAGGCGCGGGGGGGGGCTGCCCTCAGAGCGGTGGGTCCCTTGGTGAGGCGCGGGGGGGGCTGCCCTCAGAGCGGTGGGTCCCTTGGTGAGGCGCGGGGGGGGCTGCCCTCAGAGCGGTGGGTCCCTTCGCAAGAGAAGGGGAAAAACCTCGTGGAAGGGCTGTCGTTTTCCAGCGGGCTTTCTCCCTGCGCCTGACGCTTAGGAGGAGGAGAAGCAGCAATTACTTCATGGGCACTTGGAGGGTTGGCTGAGACAGGCGCGCCCCTCGCCCCCCGGCGCAGGCCGGCCTGCCGCCGCGGCGGGACTGGCGAGGGGCGGCGGGCGCTGCGCCCCCGCGCCCGCCCGGCCGTTATCAATAGAAGTGCTGAATCATGACTCCGCCGGCAACTTCCCCCGGCGGCTGCGGCGGCTGCCGCTTCCGAGGGGCGGAGGAGCGGGCAGGGGGCCGCGGGGCAGCCCGGTACCCGCTGAAGAGGAGAACGACGACGGGGACCGGCGACCGTGCCCTGAGGGGGCGGCGCGCGCCTGTGTCCGTCCGCGTGAGGCGCGGAGCGCACGCGGCGGCGGCACTTGTCCTCTAATCGATTGCCGAGCGTGCTGAGCGGCCCTGCCGGCGCGGGCACCCGCCCCCCGCGCCCCCCTCCCCCCCACCCCTCACCCCCCCCCCTCCTTCCTCGCCGCGCCGGCCCTCGGAGGAGGCGCGCGGGGCGGCGCGGGGCCGGTGAGGGGGGTGTGTGTGTGTGTGCGTGTGTGGAGGGGGAGCGCGCCGCGCGTGTCCGTGCGAGCGTGTCCCTGTCTGTGTGTGTGTGAGTGTGTGTGAGCGTGTGTGTGAGTGCGGGCGGCCGCCGGCGGATCGGTTTCTCGGGGTTTGACCAGCTGTCCCAGGCTAACCCCGCTCTCTGAAGATGGAGGAAGTAAAAACAGGATTACCCTTAGCTCCAGCTCCACTGCCTTAGTTTCCACAGCCAACTGCCGTGCACAAACACACCTCCGCTAGGCACAGAGCGCCGACACTCATAAAAACACAAACAAAAGGGTGATGGAAGGGATTCACTGCCTGCGCGGCTGAGGTAAATCTGCGCCTGGCTTCTTTTTATTTCTTTTTTTTTTTTTTTCCCTGTTTCTTTTTTCTCCTTCCCCCCCCATCCTTCCCCTCGGTCTCGGCGGAGAGGACAGCTCCGCCCGGTGTGCGCGGCGGGGCCGGGGGCCGCGTGTGGTGCGTGCGGAGGGGTTCCCCGAGCCAAGCGCGGGGTCGTGCGGCATCTCCCGCACGGCGGTGGGCTCCGATGACTTGTTGCTGCTCCCCCTTCTCTCCTTCCACAACCAAAAAAAAAAAAAATAATAATAAACCAAAAGCCACCCGTCTCCTCCCCCCGCCAAGATCCGCGCTGGGGGGTGCCGGGGGGCGGCGGGGGCTCGCTCGCTCCGGTAGTCAGCGCCCGCCGCCACCTGCGGGCCCCCGGGGGGCTGCGGCCTGACGCGGCGGCGGGGGGAGACACACACGGAGAGGGGGAGTGCGTGTGGAAGGGAAGGGGGGAGAACGTGTAAAGGAAGAATGAGGCAGGACTTCCATGACTTTGACAGGTTGTGGTATGGGCGGGGAGAGGCAGGGATGAGGCGCGGAGCCCGGTGTCGCCCAGGGCCGGAGCAGCGCTCCGGGGAAGTTGGCCTAGGTTTTCTGCGCGGGGTGTGAGTGCGTCTGCCGGATCCCCCATCACCCCCGTCCCTCCCCGCATCCCCTCACCCCATCCTTCTGCTCATCCCCTCCGCTCCCCCTGTTTTCGTGCCGATTCGTAAGGAACCGGTGGATCAAGTTTTTCTCTTTCTCTCTTTCTCCCCGCTGCTTAATCGCATTGCTGTAGCACCGGCTGACCTCCCTCCCTCTCGGTTTTTTTTTTCTTCATCTTCCTTCAAAGTATGTGCCATTCCTGAGCGAGTTTCCCCGACGGCTCATCCCCGGGGCTGCCCGGCTCCGCATGCCCCACCTGTAAGTGCCGGGACGGGCTCTTCTCCCTCTCTCCCCCGTTTCGTTCTCCCTCTCCTTCTCTTTTTTTTTTTTTGTAAAAAAAAAAAAAAAATATAAACTTTCCCCATCTTGCTGTGTCTTCAGCCCGAGCAAAACTCCCTCTGTTCGCTGTTCGTTGTAGAGAGGGAGGCTTAGCAGCTGGGATTTGCCATCACCAGCCTAAAAATGGTGACCAAACTTTTCTTTTCCTCTTCCCTTGAAGAAATAAAAAAAAAAAAGAAGGAAATCAAACCATGTTTGAATTTCGGCTATGGATGTTTCTGTGTTTCTTTTTGTCTTCCTTTCTCTTCCTCCTCCCTTCCTTTCCTTCCACTTCATTGGCTGGGATGATCTTTCCCTGTTGCTTCTGATGTTTCTTTCTTTTTCTCAGTGTGTGCCTGCCTACCTGGACTAGGGGGACGATAAGGTAATTTTGAAGGGCTTGAGGAAGCGGCTTACCTCTTTTGGAAACTTTGTTTTGGAGCTTTCTTTTTAAAAGTCATGTGAAAAATCAGTCATTGGAGGAGAGAGTTTGGTAGCAGCTGGGCAGGTTGAAATTTAAGTGTTACGTGCTGAATGCCTTGGGAATTTGATCTGCTTTATACCAAAGAAGAGCACAGAGAAAAGTATTTATTTATTGGGGGAAAGGCGGGAGAGAGGGGGAAGGAAAGCGGGTTAAGGGAGGGGGAGGGAAGTGGTTTTGGAGACAAGAAGTGAAGCTGCCTGTTTTCCAGTAAGTAATGGAGAAATTCCAGGAGCCAGGGCTAAATATACTTGGCGATCAATACAGAAATGGCTCATTGTGAATAATTTAGCTGCCTGGTGCAGTGAGAGTTTTGAAACTAAAGGCAAAAAAGAGGCCGTGGAGGGAGAGAGGAAATAAAATTCTCCTCTGGTCATGTCAGATTCTTAACTTTTCCACTTAAAAGAACATAGTTATGATTATTGATCTCTTTTTTTTTTTTTTTTTTTTCTTCCCTCAATATATATCAAATGATAGCTAGGGGGTGTCATTCTATACAGTTACTTGGGTTTCTGGAAAGTAATAGCTTGTTCTGTGTCAGCAAAGGGCTTCCAGAAACTTTAAGATTGCTTCACGCCACAAAATGCATGATCTGGGAGCGTTAAGTGTGACGTTGGGCCCCATGCTGTGGCAGATAAATAGGGTTCGAGTGAACAGGTGCCTGTACAGGTGTGTGTGTGTGTAGGGTGGTGTGAGACAGAGTGGTGATAACTCTCTGGAAGGGGAGTGGACACTGGAGTGCTTGATTTTGTTTAGATCAGGATGGAGTCGCTTGGAGTGCGTGTGAAAAGAGCAATTGTTAATAGTACCCATCTCCTCCAAGTCTGTTCTGGCTGTGAGAGCTGATAATTGATCAAGTGTTACCATCCCGGCTTGAACATTAGTGGCAAGTCAGTGGGGGGAAAAAACTCTCGGATCAGGTAAAAATGCGAGTGGAAAACAGAGAAGGGGAATGGTCAGACCAAGCTGATCCCACTGCTGCCTGCCCAGGAGGCAGATGAATTTCTCTACAGGGATAATTTGCTGGAAGAGTTCAGTGATTTGCAAATGAGCACATGCCTGTTTCTCTAGGCAATGGTTGCAACAGCAGTAAAATGGGCAACTACTTAGGGCTTTAAGTAAGTTTAATCATTTAATGGTTGATACTGACAGGCGTCTTTGAGGGTGTACTTTTCTGCCTTGCAGCACTGCACTTTGACTATGGAAGCAGAGGCTGCTGATGGATATATAACATGTAAGTAGTCATTTCATTTGATTATTCTGAATTACTTTCCTTTTCCCACTCTCCTTTCTATAATGCAGACACCTGAAACTTTAGCTTCCTTGTGCATGGTCTTTGCGCTGAGAGGACACTGAATGAATAGCACTCAAACTTTGTGTGTGACTGAAAAAGCCGTGGGGAGGGGTGCATGGGTGAGTAGCTCTAGGTTTAAATATTTAGTGAGGATGAATGGACTTTGCAAATGAGAGAGAGTTCATCTTCAGAGATTCAGATTGCAACCAAAAACTTGTTTATGCCTTTCAGTTTGCAGTTGTCCTGTTTTCTGTGTCAGGGCAGAATGTCTTCGATGAAGTGCTTTGTTTAACTGTCAGTTAACGGAGAGCTTTGCTGGGCCGGGGGGGAAAGTCTATATGTTCAAGTGCTACTTTGGTCTTCTCCTGCCCAGCCCCGATTCTCGGGGTCTGCAAATGGAAAAGTAATCCTGACTTCTCTTGAGACAAAGCAATTGGAGCAAGGTTTGTCAGAGGTGTGTGTGTGTAGAAGGCTCTTGACCGTAGGTTTGGATGGGGGGGCTCGGGATCAGTCAGTTTTTATAGGCTGTGGAAGACCTGTCTGGTAAAGGAGGGAAAGGAGTGAGTGAGATGTGCTTTTTAATCGTTGTGTTGCTGTGCTGAAGAAGGGGATGGAAACTTACGGGGGACTTGTTTTGTGAAAGCAGGTGACAATGAGCTTTCGCCCGAAAGGGAGCACTCCGGCATGGCCATTGACCTCACCTCCAGCACACCCAATGGGCAGCATACCTCCCCCAGTCACATGGCAAGCAGTAAGTCTCTTCCTAAACCTGTTTCTCTCTAGCAGCGGGTTTGGGTTAGTCGGGTCCTCTGTGTCCTCGGCTTGCTTATCGGGTCTTAACCACTGCTGTAGGCATTGCTAGTGAAAGAAGAGGAGAAGAGGGTAGATTTTTTTTTTTCTCCTTTCTTGTTCATGCCGGTGTTGCATCTAAACATGAACGGGATTACTAGTCTGAACTACCCCAAGGTGGCATTTGAGAGCTGGTCCTTACCTGTTTCAGGTAGGAAAACACTAGGCTTGACATATGCTGGTTTTGTTTCATCAGGTTTTGAAATCCAAAATTGTTATTGTTGTTGTTATTACTTACCGTGCTTCCTAAAACAGCTTGATGTAGCTTTATTTGAAAACAAACATCTTATTTACAAGAAGGTTTTACTCTGGAAAAAGTATAAAGTTAAATTGTCTGGGTTTGATTTTGCTATTCCATACAGAACTTCAGCATCCTGTTCATTACCTCAGCTTTGCCTTGGCAAGTCTGAAAGTGTCTGGGATGATTGGAAGTTTGTGGCACTCAGAAGTTGACTTTTTAGCAAACGGAAAGGATTTTTGGTTTAGAATGTCAGGGGAGAAATTGAGGAAAATGTAGGGAGTTGGGAGACTGAGAGTGTCAATTGCTGATAATAGTTTTATAATTATTTTCATGCTATACTGGAGAGGTGGATAAATGGGGCTTACACACATTTCATAAACTCAACATGATTTTTTTGATGTGTGAGTGCCATAGCTTGTTCTACCATTGGTTGCACTGTTACATCAAGATACTTACCTTAGAGTAACTCTGTATTTGTATTAAAAAATATTGTAACATACTTTGCTTCCACTATACTTTCAGAGGGTTCCTCTCTGGTGATACTAATTTGCTTTCTAGTGTGTCCATTATAGATACCTATTTATCTTTTTGGGCTCAGTGTCTGTATAATACCCAACGGAAAACTGTGAAAGGAAAAAAGCTTTTAGGGTTTCTTACTTTAAAATACACAATGTATTGCCTTCTAAGTCTTTCTCGCTGAGAAAAAGATGTTACTTTCCTTCAAGAGTTCTTCCTTCTTCCTGCAAATTACGAGGAAAACGTAGTTTTTATGAGCCTTTAAAACTGAGGGTTATTATGAAGATCTCCCAATTATATACATGTTGCTAGAGAATATGATTGCTAATACTCTGGACTGAACTTTATATGACAACCCATCATAATTCAGCGTCTTTAGACAATTCCAATCCTGCTGCACTGGGATTCTGATGTATTTTATTATGTTGTAAAAGTTTTACTACTCACTTTCTTCATTTTCTTTTGTTTCCTTTTTATTAATGGGAAGCCTTCATTGGAAGGGATAAAAAGCTCCCTGTTTTAAATCTTCTTTATAATCTAGACTAAAAACCAGAGTCAAATTAGGGAATAAAAAGAACTAGGATGAAGTAATGCAGAAATGCTTCAACACATTCAGTATTTTCATGCTCGTTGTGTTAACGTTTTCAATGATTTTAAAGTTTTGTTAGCTCTTGCAACACACATGTAGCTGCAGCCTTGGTGAATATCTTGGGTTTTTTTTAAATGTGTTTTGTGGTATCTCACAGGTGTCTCAACTGCTTTCAGCACTGCTGCTCTGGGTTAAGTATGTACTGCTGCTGGAAAAATTAGGGGGTTTGCCTGAGGTTTTTAAGCCAAGCAAAACTTGGGCTTCTTAAATTTATTGTAATTTATTTGCTCTTCGCAGGCTTAAGAATGCTTTGCAGTGAGGCGGTTTGTTCTGTCTTAAACATGGAAGGTATTGATTAGAGGTTGTCGGCTTTTGTGGCAGCTGTTACGTTGGTTCACCTAAGGTTTTTGGCCAAATCTTGAATCTGGCATGTGTATACTAGATTGTCCGGCTGTGCTTTAGAGCTTTCCACCTGTTTTGCGGGCAGGAAATCCTGGTAAAGGTTCAGTAGCCCAGGGGCCTGTGACTTCTTTTTTTTTTTTTTGACTCCCCCCACCTTTTTTTTCTTTAGGAGAGGTGGGAGAGTAAGAAAGAATGGCTGTTTGAAATATTTTGTACTATTTCAGTAGATCCTATTGAATCAATCCATCATCCTTCTCTGTCAGTGGAGGAAGTGGCTGCGTTGTATTTCAGGATGGTTTTAACTTCTCCTGGAGTCACTGCAGACCGATCTACCGCGTTGGCCCACTGCTATAGTGAAGTTCAAGGCTTGTCATTCTGGCTGGGTGGGCTTTGCCGATGGAGGAGGTAGTACGTGGATCAGACCCCAGATGTTTCACTCCTGATTCTGTTGCCAGTCGTGCTCAGGAGGTAGATGGCCCTATTTAGCCCTGTGCTCAGGATGTGCACCTGCAGGGCAGAGATCTAAGTTTTGACCTTTGTTCTTGCGTTCCATTGAATTGTTTATGAACCACAGCTCTTAATTTAGCCTTAATTTGTGTCTGGCTCAAACAGAGACAAAACCATAAGAAGCAAATTTCTTGGATCTGTACCGAAACGACTGAGCAGTGCTCTCCCAGCAACAGTAAAATTATGCACTAGGTAAAGAGTTTTCCATGTTCATTAGCCCCTGGCAATCCGTGTTAGTATGAGTTCTGGCTGGGCTACTGATGTTTTCAGGTTCTATTCCAAAAGGTTTCGGGTTAAATATTTTGGCTCGTGTTGGAGAGCTGTCTACTGTATCCTTTAACCTATTAGCATTTTCAAATACCTAGATGGTATATATAGCTTATGGATGGGGCTGACACTCAATTTTCCTTGTGAGTGCAATGATCCTGAACGATAAATCATAGTAAATCGCCTGTCACAGCTAACTAATGATCTTACATATACCTTACGGTATATATCTGCCTTTAGCAGCGTACCGCGTGTATGTTGGCAGATGCTCTGTTCTAAAATACTTTATCGTAGTTTTATGTAAGCGAACATTTAAAATACATGTAAATAGTCGAACTGAATATGTTGATAGATCATCTCGCTTTCCTCTACTGCAAAAGGCAAATTAGTGCTATACCTGCTGAGTACAGATGATACATTTAAATAGCCCCAAACCTGGAAGTCCAGATTTTCCTTTGATTTTCCGTAGGAAAACTATTCCAAGGGCTGACACCCAGAGCTGGACGTCAAAGGCCTGCTCAATTAACTTTGTGTTG
The DNA here is from genome assembly GCA_027574665.1 of Rhynochetos jubatus. Taxonomy (NCBI): domain Eukaryota; kingdom Metazoa; phylum Chordata; class Aves; order Eurypygiformes; family Rhynochetidae; genus Rhynochetos; species Rhynochetos jubatus. The sequence goes on along the minus strand of CM050654.1, from coordinate 5,144,871 downwards.
GTACCAGAGAGCTCCCTGCATGGCCCTATGCCCCCATCTAGTCCCCACTGAGTTCAAGGGAGTCTGTCTTGTTGCCTTCGGTGGATGTTGAACTGGGCTGTAAGTGATCAGGAACCTCCAAATAGGAGCTGGCATGCTAATTAAAGGTTGATGGGGAATCCTTATAAAAGAGGTTTTAAAAAAAAAAAATAATTCCCAGTCAGCTCCTCATAATACCATGCTGAGTTCTTACCATAGTTATTAGAGCGATTTCTTTTTTTGCCCGTTTAGGTTAAAATGGAGTTAGAACATCCCCATTAGAAACTGGAGGGGCACTGTTGGTTGGTTAGTTGACTCGATGACCGCTTTGTGTAGAATGAAGGATACTTCTCTAAGACCACTTCTCTGATACCATACGGAAAATAACAGCTGCTGTTAGTGTCTGACAGTCAGTGTCAGAGGAAATTTCCTGTTGAATTAGAAACTTTGCGTTGGGTGTCCTAGATAACTTTCTTATCTTTGCTTTCATAGACAAAAGAAGCCCTTAAATGAAACAGAATAATCATAAATATCAAACCCAACATCTGATGTTTGAAACTGATTAAAATTGTGGTGTGCTTTCAAGATGTGCTTATGGTAGCTTAAAGTGTTAGTAAGCTATGAGAAATAATCTATTAAGAAAATGAGCGTTGTCGACTGACTCTGACCATAATGATGTGATTGCATTTTCTCCGTGGTGGGGAAGGATCGTGCTGTCTGACAAGGTAGCTGTTGGGACAACAGTGCTGGGTGTGAGTGATTTCAGCAGCAGTGTTTAAAGAGAACTTGGGCAAGATCTTCTTATAATGTAGCCAATACTGTATTCCTGGTGATCGGGGCAGACTGGGGTGGACTACCAGTTGCACTTTTTTTAACTTCCAAGTCCCAAATCTTTCTTGATTCCTTTAATTTTTCAATTTTAAATTGTCATACAAGCCCTATTTTGTTACAGTTGTGTTGCCCCAAGCAGCCAGTTTCATGAATGGCAGTTGTACAGGCACCACATCTGTATGGATGAAGAAATGTAACCGTGGAGCTTACCTTTTGGAATAAAACTGTAAAATTAGAGGTTGCTTCACACCTTAGCTACATGGCAAACAAGCCTTGCCATAGGCAGAGTCTGCTGGCCGGCACCTGAGTCTGGACCTTGCAGTGGGGTTCTTTTTGGCTCGATATGTGTTTTGTCAGGAGGATGAGGTGGCGGAAGCTAAGCCTCTGCGGGAGGCTTTTCTGCAGGGAGGGTGCTTGAAGCTGGCTGGGCTGCAGGGAGGGAACTGCATTCGTGCTTGGAGGCAGTCACTCCCCTGACATGTGCACTGGGGCATGAAGAGTCCTGGCAATCAAACTGCTGTGCTCTGAAGTTGGGGATTCAGGTCTCTCGTTCTACCTAATGTCTTGGAAAGTGTGAAACACCACATACGATGCTAAAAAACTTGGACCGGTTAACCTCAGGATGCTGAGAAATCTTCCCTTGGGAGTAGGGTAGGCAACATCCACTGGTCTGGGTATCTCTGCTCCCACCTCAGTGCAGGGAGGTGGACTCTTGGCAGTCACTTGATATGTCATCCAGCCCTTTGTCTGCCTTTCCAGCCTCGGTAGTTTGATGTTTAGAGAGCTCAGCTGTGGAATTTCGCGAGGATGCCCAGTGCAGATGTACCTGTGGTTTTACAGGTTGGAGGGTGGTGAGGATGCACTATGCCAAGATGAGCTTAGACATAAGCGAGGTGCTCAATCAAGTGTGGCAGGGTACTGGAACAAGTGGGCTACTTTGACACTTAAGAGTAGCACTGACTTTGCTTCAGTCTCTTAACCTCAGACTCCCTGAGACTTGCCGGGGGAATAATGCTGGTGAAAGTTTTAGCCAATGGGTTTAGCTTTATTGAAGTTTAAGGAGGAAAAATAAAGTAATAAAAAAAGATGTGACTATCAGGCATTAAGCAGAAGTCTAGGTTTTTGTCCACATGTAGGCAACCAAAGCTCTGTGTAGTAGTGTTACACAGCTTGTTTCTTGAAAAAAAAAAAAGGTTATCTGGAAATGAAACACCTGCTGGGATGCACCTTGGATTGTTGTACCTTCATACACATCAGCTTAGATTTTTCACACTGTTATGGTTAAAATCATGAACTAGTTCCTCTGATACGAACTCTGTGTGTAGAGAAAAACACAAGTAGCCAGTGAAACTACTAGGTGTTTAGGTAATTACTGTCTGTTGCTCACACTCCAATGGCAGAGGATTCCCCTATGTGGTTTTCATATCTTCTGTCATGCTCTCTCTGGCATTCCCTATGGAATCAGATACTCGGCTGCAAAAACATTCCTCCTTCTTGGTGAGTGTTATAACGAGGGTGGAGCAAAATGATCGGTTAATCTCATTAAATAGGGTTTTATTCATTCTGATGGAAGTCTCTTGAGAGGTCATCTGCCAGGGCTTTGTTGCTGCACACACCTTTCTTTGGGAGCTTCTGTTATTCTCTTGGACTGTCAGGTTCGGTTAACTTTCCTTGGTACACACCCTGTTACAACACTCGGCGCGCTTGGTAGCATTGTAGTCAGCAAGTTTTCAGTGTTTGCTTCTGGAATTTCAGTTCCTTTTCAGACATGCCAACAAAAAGAGCAATCCTTGTCTTCCTTGAAATGCGGCACTTGGATAGCAGCTGGATGACGAGATGCCTGTTAGAGCGCTTTGTTTTTCCCATCCCTGAATCCAGGGAGAAGTGCCACTCCTGTTAAAACTGATGAGTATTTTCTCCTGGAAAATTGGATTGAGGGCTTGTTTCCCATTCCTGTGGGCTTCTGGCTCAGTCTAGACCGCCAGCTAAATGACAGTTTGAAGGACTAGGTTTTACAAGTGAAAATGCAGCTACCTGTGTGTTGTCTTTGTGCATTACTGAGGGTGAGTGGTGCTTGTTCTCCTTCCAGTACCAAGAGGGCACCTTGGAGGAGCGATGCTGTTCTAGCCAGGAGGAAAAGGCATAGCCCTCTTTTTTTTTTTCTCAGTAATCCCAATGATTGAAGCTCCTTGGGGCATCCACCTTGAAGCATCTCCACAGAAAATTTAAGAGAAGGCTGTGCCACTGCTCTCTGTAGGGCAAGACCTGTTGGCCAGCCCAGGTGCTGAGCCTGTGCCACGGCACGTTGTCCCTTGCCTAGAGCAGTGAGCGCTTGTGTGGAGCCCAGGCTGCTGCATCTCAATGGAAGGAAGCAGAGCTGCGGTTATCACCCAGAAGCGATGAGGCTTGACAGGTACGGCTCTGGGCTAGCTGGCCAGAGCTCCAGTTTTTCTCCTGACTCTTGTCATCGTAGGGGAGTCCCTTCATGTTTCTGTGTCACTTTTTTCCCCTCCTCTTGCCTTTTTTTCTGAGTCAGAAGCTGTAGGTCATTCAGGATGGAGGTTTGGATGGTACACCTTAGGCCTTGTCAAAAGTAGGAGTTTCATTATGATAGCTGCTTTGCTTAGGGGTTGTTTTACATTTAATTTTTGCAGCCCTGTATATGAGATGCATTCAGAAGTACCTTAACAGCAGCATAGCTTATTTCCTGTCCCACACAGGAATAATTGCGGTAGTCTAAAGCACCCTGGTCTGGTGTGATTACATTAGAGCAACCACAGCATTTTAACTCTTCACATACAGCTGAGCATTACCAGGTCTCCATGTGGACAAACCCCTATTTACACTGCCCAGCAAAATGTGCCCTTGATCCAGAGCCAGGTCTACATTACTGGCTTCTGCTGGCATTGCTGTGTCAGCCTGTGGCTTTGGAGAGCTGTCATCCTTTATAGGTGGAGTGATGCTGGCAGAAACTCCTGCTGTGAGCATGGCCCTGCCTGGCAGGGTCACCTGCAAGCGGCATTACAGGTGTTCCATTGGAGTATACCTAAAACAGGAGACACTCTTCCTGGAGAAGCATAGCATTGATTCATCCCCCTTGTTTCTGTGCTGATAGGTCATTTAAACTGCTGGGAGTTAGATGACACCCCCCCCACACACACCTTTTCTTGTTAAGCTGACCTTAGCTTTCTCCACACGTCTTATTTTTGACCCTGCTTTCCAGTTTTGGGGTTGATTCCCTCCCCACTGTGTGGCTGAGGCGTAGCACCACGGAGGTGGTGGGCTCTGTGTGCATCCTATCTGCTCTTTTAGCTCAGGGTTGCTCTGTGTCCACCTGTCCAGAGAGGCCACAGGGCTCTCTGTCTCTCCTTGGCACAGCTAAGATTGCTGGTTGGATCCTCGTGCCCCATTAGGGAACCACTTGAACAAAACAAGTGTTATCCTAAAGGCATCTGTTCTGTAACTTTCAGCAGTAGGATGGAGTCTTCTAGGCTCCTTATTAGTCATGTTTCCATTGCATCCCCTCAGCATCCAGAAAACCCCAGTTCCATCAGAAGGCAGTGATGTCCTTTATTTTTTTTTTTTTTTCTTGAGAGCTGTTTGTTCCCTCAGTTGGTGAAAGTTGTGTTGGTGAGCAGCATAGAAAGCTGGCTGGAGAAGCCTCTGATATTCCCAAGGCCATGCTAATTTTTCTCCTAGTTATTCCTTGATTCAGGAATGTGTGTGTGTACAGTTGTGTAGGAATTCACACCTTGTCCCCAGCTCAGCCTTTGGACATTTTATGATTTCCTCTGCAAGCAAAATGTGTTCTCTCAGGTAATGGTCCAGCCACAAAACACAAAGTGAGAGAGCTTTTGGTAACTCTATCTGTGCATCCTTGAAACTCCAGCGGTGTGAATTAAATGCCTGCTTCTGTCCAAAGAGCAGCAAACAGGATGGTGTGAATTCCCTTCTTTTGAAAATGAAAGAAGTTGCTTCTTCCTGTATGAAAACAGCAAGTCTTTTTACACAGAAGAGGTATGAGGTCTATTCATTTGGGGAAGAGTAGCTGTTCTCTTTAAGTCATGGATGGTTTAAAAGTTTCCAGGAAAGAGTCGCAGTAGACTGAAGGCCTTGTTCTGGTTAGCAGCCAGGTCTGTGATGGGGGGAGAAGGCTCAGGCAAAAGAAGAAAACAGGGTTTGGTTTTGGTGGTTTTTGATCTTATTTCTTGAGAAATAGGTGTCAGGCAGTGTGTGTTTTGCCTTGTCCAGATAATGGCCCCTGAAGGGGAACAAATCTTATTAATTAGCTGTTTTGCATACTGCTTTTAATTGTCTGTTCCTAGGTACGGCTTTTGCATTGCACATGTAGTGTCGTGGTGAGGGACCTCTGCATCAGCACCTCTGGACTCTGCGGTGATCTGGACCCCATGCAGAGTTTGCCCGAGTGCAGAAACATTTTAGAATACGCTGTTGGGCCTTAAATTCACAGTGTGCCTTAATCCTCATCACCTTTCAGATGTAGGCATGTCCTAGACATAGATGTGTGCAATAGTTTTACGGTTTAATCTTGCCAAATTGGGTAAGCTTTAGCAGTTGTTTTGACCCTGTTACTAGTGCAGGTGGTTCCTGGGTGAGTTTAATACATCCCCATGCAGCTGTGTGGCTCAGTGTGGGGGTTATTAGCTTTACTTGAAACCCCTGTTTGAAAATTTCCTCTAGCTCAAAAATACAGGCCTCCCTTCCCATCTATGCTGGGTAATATCCCTTGGATAATCTGTTCTTCTAGAGTGTAATGTAATAATATCTCCTCGTCGTATCATGCTTTTACAACAATAAATCTTTAAGAGCTTCATAAAGGATGCCAGTTGAAGAGATACAAATGGGTGAATAAAATTATAGGCTGAAGAGGTGGAAAAGTATTAAGAGAAATTAGTGTTAGTATGAATTCAGCTCCCATAGGTGGGAGGCAGTCAGCTTCATCATTTGTGTATGTGACTTCAAAATGACAGATTATAGGTAGTTCTCAAGAGTTCAGAAGAATGATGTGCTAGTTGTGTATTTAAGGGTCAAGTATTATGTGACGTTAACAGACTGAGAGCTCTGTGAGTTTATTCTTGTGCACTTTAAAATTTGTATTCTATCAGTTACACAATTTCTTTATTTCTCCAAAATTCCATGTGCTTTTATGTGAATCCCAAACCAAAGTATAAATGCTATCACCAGCCAGCTACCCCCAAATTAGCTAACACCAAGTAGAGATGGTTGGCAGCTGGGGGAAGAAAATAGGAAAATGTGTCCAGCCCTGGTTTATGACAAGCCTGTACGTGTGCAATGCGTGTAAATACAAATTGAAGTCACCTCTAGAGAGTTTCACTCGCGCATGATAGCGGTGTACAGGCTTGAAAAATATTAGAATCATGCAAGTCTTGTGAAATTAGGAAGCCAGAAAGGGGAAGAGGTGTGTGGATTGTGCCTCTGCTGAAGGAAAAGCTATTAAGTGCCACCCTTTTCAAATGTCAAATGCATGGGAAAAAGTTGTTGGAAGCTAGTCTCCAAGTCTGTTGCTTGCAGAACCTAATTTTGTTAGATGTTTGTGCAAAATCACCTCGCTGGTCCGACTGTGAGACCAGACATGACTCAGGCTATCAGCATGTTACGTGGTTTCAGGTTGCTGTCTTACTGCTCTTGCCTTGAAACGCTGTAAAAGAGGCATTTGCTTTTTTTTTCTCACACTTTTCAAGTGCTTCGTTTATTTAATGTCATTAGTGCTATTGTTCCTTAAATTTAGCTTCTGACTGGAAACCATTAAATATTTATAGAAAAATTGATAGTAGTGAGATTTTTTTTTTGCTATAGTAAATATATATCACATATGTATTCGAAACCAAAGCAAACTGCAGTGCGTTCCAGGAAATAATCTATAATGATGCTCTGTAAAGTACTTGCTCATCTTCATGTCAAGATGCTTTATCTGTGTCCCAACTGCAGCCATTCCTGCAGCGGAACCCTGCTTGTGTTTAACAGCCTAGAACACCGCAGTACAGTGCCTTAGGAAGAGTAAAAATCGTGTTTTCGCTGTAGAAACGTGAAGGATAATTGCAGTCTAATTATCCAGGGTTCCTTAGTGACTGTGTATGGGGAGATCCTTAAGTTTTATGTTGTGTCTGATAACAGACTGCTGTGCTAGAAGGGGAATTGTGCTAGGGTATCCATGCCTTTGCCTACGTTGATTGCTATTGCCCATTCTGCTTTCTCAAACGTGTGAATGTCGTTTGGTGCCCCAGCTTGTGCTTTCCTCACCTTTGTTGTGGCATCTGAATGCCCTTCTGAATCTAGTGGGCTGTGAGAGTCCCTTTGAGGAATTTCTGACTTGTCTCCTGTTGTCAGGTCAGTACTTGGGTTTGGGCGGAGGCAAAACCAGCCCTGCCTTTGGGTAGGGGAAAGTGTTTTTGGGAGAAGGTGGCAGTGTGACAACTGGTTTAAAAGTAGTGCCTCCTTTAAAAACTAGGACCGTGACCTGAAACTGGCCTCAGAGGCACCCTAGGATTCATTGAAAGTGTATGGACAAAGGTGTGAGGTACATAGGCTGTCTGACACGTGGAGAAGAGGCTTTCTTCTCCAGGTTGGGTCTCTGCATCGCTCTCTCGTGCAACTGCAGATGGAATAGGTCTTGGTAGACTGTCAAGGAGGTGACCTGAATTAATTGTTCTGGCCAGGTATTTTGGAAGGGGGAAAGCTTCCTTGTGAGCTGGCAGTGAAGTTTCAATTTATAATTATGACTGTAGTTTATAATAATAATTCTAATTATATATATAAACAGTTTAATCTACTATAATGTAATATGGTAACATTTGCTGAGCTTTGGCTGCCTTCAGATAGTGAAAATGTGCTGGTGGTTGTTGGCCAGGATTCAGAAACATTTGTCAAAATTTTGTGCACTATGTGAACAACAAAATTTTGTGTGGATTAAGCAATTATTAATTCTCGCCCATTATCTGTCAGATAAAACTACAACTAACTCATTAAGCAAAATTAATCGTAAATAAAGCCGATCTGTTGTTGAGGAGGCTAATTAGAACAGTAATTGTGTAATGATGATGCATTTAATTTTGAAATGCAGATTTAAAAGCTACTCTTCTTGGCAGTGATAGAGCAAGGTGTTCTGAAATGAAGCGGGATGCTTATTGCTCTCATTGTCCTCTTAATTAATACCACCAGGATTGACAGTCTTTTCAGTCTTACTGCTGTCCCCTGTGGAGCACTCGGAAATGTCCCAATTCTGCCCACATTGACGCTAGTGGTTAAAATGTTGGGGTGTCTTCACTCTGGTGGGAAGAAGTTACTACATGGAAGTGCTAGTCTGAGGCATTGCACGCTCCTGAGTTTCCTGCTGTAGCATCACATCTGTGTGTCTGAGCTCTGGGAATACTGGCTGCGCTTTGGGATTTGCTACTGGCTTGCTGTGGAGATAGATCTGGAGTTTCAGGCCAACAAAACTGAATTCTGACTCAACGTTTTAAAAATGATTGAGTGAGTAATTTTCCACGCAGTTTCATTACAGTGTCTTTTGCCCCAAGGATTATTTACTGTAGACTAACTTCCAGCAGTTCTCCACTGCTATATGTAATCTGGAATTTTAATAAGAAAGGAATTGTTTAAATAGGATAGTGTTTTTATCCCAAATTGCTTGCTTCTAATGGTAAAATTAGCATCGCTAGTAAAATCAGCATCACGAGTAAAATCAGCAGTTGTACCTGCTAGCCTGCATGTGCAATTTCTTGATTATTTTCTTTATCTCTTGACAAAATATATTAAATGCTATTCTGAGGTGTTTCCTTTTTTTTAGCACAGTGCGTTTTATTTTAACAAACTGCCGTTTGAATCATTAACGAACAAATGGGCATTGGATACAGAATATATATGATTCACCTTGTCTCAGCGTTTGTAATCACTCTACTGATTTCTTTTCCTTCTGACTTGCTTTAGAGGGAATTACAGAACTGAAGCATTGAATTAATCTTGAATGTTTCTACTAATCAGACTTGAAGGGAATATTGAGCATAAATACATTTTACCTGTGTTTATTTTTAACTTTTCCTCTACGAGGTTTTTTTTTTTCTTGTGCTTCCTGGTTCATGGGGAGAAAAACCCTACGAGCATGTTTTAGTTACATCACTAATATTAGAACTGAGTAATCGGGTGGCTTTGGCAGCAGTCTCGTTTATAAATTGTTGGTGAGCAGATGGCTCACCAAGTTGGCATGCCAACTCCAAACTTTCCCAATCATGAGTCAAGTTTTAGATTGCTAGATTGCCTTACATGCCATGGTATTTTTTGTGTGTGTGTGTTTTGGTTTAATAAATGTAATTCTCAATGTACCTTCTTGTTTCTGAGCCGTGTTTTGCACTGAAGCATAGCTTTTCAGCAATCTCTGGGGTTGGGAATGCCTTATTTTCTTAATTTAATGAAAGCAGAGGCTCTTGTATCACTTATCTGAAAATTTTGCTCTTAAGAAAAACCATCAAATATTGGACTAAGGCACATAGAAGTGACACTTGGCAATCCTGGCTAATGTCAAATAGTCCAAGTGGTTGAGATCATGCACAATTATACTTTGAGCAGCTCCTGGTTTGTATGCACAATAATTTGCTAGAAATAATTTGCTGATATCTGTAATCCTGGATATGCAAATCTGTGCCAATTTGTTTGCTTCCCGAGTGCAAGGCTTAAGTCGTTAGGCAGCACCGAGTACAAATGCAGGAGTGAGTATTTTCTGCAAGCAAAATGCAGCAGTAAGAGAAGAGCGCTGAGCTGGAGTGTTCGGATGTGAACACAGTGAAGGGTCAGATCTTGATCCACCTGAGAATTTGGACAAATATTACTGGATAATTCCCCCCCCCCCATCCCCTTTTTAAGCTATTCCTTCAACTAAAATTATCATGGTATATGTGGGTTATAATGCATTGTGGGACCTGTTACAGAATGATAATTAGACCTTATTTCTAAATGATTCCACACAAAGTGTGCTGTTGTAAATGCTAAACAACTGTGTTTCATCCATAATCACGTAATTGGTGTGTGCAGCTAATTAGTGTGTTCAATTTAGGCCCAGATTTTTTGGAAATATCTCCTGTTCTGGTCCTGATTTAGCAAAGCTCTTAAACAGATGATTAACTTCCATTGGCTTTAATAGGACTTAAGCACATTCTTAATCAGGGCCATTGTGTCAAATCATGTCTCTTGGTGACAATCAGAACACCCTGCCAGAGCTGTTGTAAGAATATCTGTAGGTCCTCCTTAAATTGAGTCATTTCTTTAACTTGTGAAGCATTTTGTTTCAGAATCTGAAATGTGTAGATGTCTTTTTTTTTTTTTTTAAAAGCAAACGATTATTGTCACAATCTAATTGTATGTGTAAAGTTTAAAGATTTTAAGTAGCTTGGCAGGAGGCAGTTTACATCAAATCTGCTCAATACACCTTTGAGATGGAGAAGAAGAAAATATGCATCTGAGAGTGCCTCGCTGGAATATAAATGTCAGCGCTGATAGATATCTATGATAGAAAATTTGTGTGGGAGTAATAATTTAGTAATAAAATAGGTCAAATTAATTTTTATGCTGAAGGGGATACCTTACAATAACCATTTTGTAATTTTATGTTTGACAGTTTGCTCTGCATTATGTGGATAGGTGGAGCTGAGATAATGTAATCCACTTCCAATTGTAAACAAGATTGCTTCAAGAGCTGCTGTAGTAAGATACATGTTGGCTGACTTTAAGCTGAAAGGTAATTGCCTCTGAATATTAATGTGCATGTGGGGATTTTGTTTTTAATTCTGGGATTTCATCTTTGCCCTATAGCAGCTCTGAAGAGGCCCTTGTTTTCCCAAACCCCACTTTGCTGATAATTGAAGCTGATGGCAAGTGTTGCGCTTTGGGCCCTTTTATTTTATGTGGCCTGTGTACCTTGGAGAACGCTGCTTTCTTTGGCTGTTTTCTTTTTTTCTTAACCACCTCTTGAGTAGATGAGGGTGTTTTGGCAATGCTCTTGCTGTCCTACAGCAGCTATGTCTACTTGCTGGGCTAGGGGAGGAGTGATGGGTTATGAGAAAGGGGAGAAGTTGCTGCACTAATTGGATTATAGCCACTTAGATGAGAGTTAAGGTGCTGATCCAGTTCTGTGTAGCTGGAGAGCTTCCTCAGGGGTAATGTAGGACCTGATCCAAAGCCCACTGGACTCTGGGGGATATTCCATCTATTTCTACACACTTGAAGCATACCACTATCAAGAGGGCACATTGTAGGTGATGGCAAGCTTAGTCTGGGGGAACATCACCTGTCTGCATTTGTGTATGAAATTGTTTTAGGCACGGAAGGGAACAGCCATATCACAGTCAAGCTGTACCCTGTCTTTCCCCCTAAATTCTAGCACTTGGCTTCTACGAGCAGTATTACCCGCTGCTTACAGCGAGGCTCAGCAGTGGGTACAGTGGGACTGGAGCTGAGCAGGGTGTAACTGCGGCACTGCTCTGGAGCAAGCTGCACTCAAACAGCCCTGCAGGAGCTTGAAATTCTGTTCTGTGCTGATGTTTAACCTGCATGTGTTCTAATGGCATGGCATGTGTGGGCTGTTGTTAGTTAGGACTGCTTCAAGATGTTATGACTGGCAAGTGCCCTCCATGCCCTTCTAGCAGAGATGACTATTCCTAAGGCAAGCGTTCAAAGTGGAGTTCGATGTACCTTGTTCCCTGTGCCAGTGGCAGCACTTTTTCTAAAAACAGAAAAACCAAACAGCAAAACGGGGTATTTTTAGCTTGGATCGATCCGCTGCTCCGGTTTACTGCCGGGTCTCGCACAGCGAGAGGCTGGTGACTGAGCGGGGCTGGGAGCCTCTGGTGCTGGTGTAGCTGCAGAGGCAAAGGTAACGCTGAACTGGAACTCGCAGATCTGTATGTCATGTCAGTCGAGGAGGCAGCAGACTGGCATTTCTGCTCTCTCTGCCCCTGTGCAAGGGGTAGTCACCTCTTGCAGATGGGGGTTGGGGTTTGCAGTTGAGAGGCACTGGCTTCACAACCAGCCCTGCTGCTGGTCACCTCTGGCTCATGGCTCACAGCTGGACTACAACCTCATAGAGCATCTCCGGTTAAACAGTGGGATGAAAATAGGTGGTGGTATGGGTGGGAACCACTAAACAGAGCCAGGCTTGTACCTTCCACATTCCTGCACCTTGCATCAACTTGGGGGTATTGAGGTTTCTGGTTTAGAATGATTTTAAATTTCCATAATGCCCCATCTCCAGATGTTTGGGCTGACACTTCATGGAGTCAAGGGGAGTCCTTGAGGTAATTCAGTAATTTTTGCAACGTGATGCTGCTTGTAGCAAAGCTGTTCTATGGATGCCTTCGCTAAAAAAATTACTTAGCTACCGAAGCATTTGACTGTAGGGTGGTAAGCAGAAAGAGTGAGGGTGTGTGGGTTTGTGAATGTATGTTGCCCATTAAGGAGCCCCACTCTATGCTGTGCCTTCTTTGTTACTATGATAAAAATAACATAAAAGGATTCTAGTAACTAATTAACTTGTTCACTAATGGATTGAGCATTGTCTTAAGGGCAGCAGTTTAAAAGAGTCCGTTTAATGAAAGTTGACCGGAGGTATGTCCTGTGGCTATCACAAACTTTGTTTTATAATGGCGTGTATCTTTCAGTAGCTCCTTGCCATGTGTAATGTGGTTGGAGCGGGAGAAATAGAAAACTGCCCATTTCCCGGCAGATAGCGATAAGTTCCTACTCTGTCAGAATGCTCTATACAGTGTGATAGGTTTATAATTATTATCCTAAGATTGATGGTTTTTTGGGGGGAGTGTAAATTTGTGCAGCAGTAATCCATTAAGAAATCAATAATCATTCCATCCTGAAATGCAGTTTCTCTACAACATTATAAATACACACCGAAGATTGGAAACTCAGCTTGTCTCCCCTTCTCCACCCTCTTCCTCCTGCTTCCCTGAACTCCAAGTTCAGTGGCCTTTGCTGTCTTGGAGAAATAATTATGTGGTAGGACTCTTCTGTTGGATTAAACCAGGGGTGGTAGCATCAGCATAATCCTGAGAGCCAGTAAAACTTCTTGGGGTGAACTTTGCTTTCCCCCCAGTACCCTTTCGATCTTGGGGAAATTCCCCCTCTCCTCTACCTTGGTTTCATCCCTGGTAGATGGGGATGGTGTAGATTCATGCCTTGTTTCTCTGCAGAGGACTGTGGAAAGGAAGTGTTGTATAAGTGTGAAGTTGTGGTATGTGTAAGTTTCCTTTTCCTCACTCCTCATTCAGTCTTGGTTCTTCATGTAACAGTAGAGAAGTTTGGCTATCAGAGGCCAGCGCGTCCTGCAGGACTTCCCTTTTTGCTCTGAATTCTCCCCAGTTGGGTAAATGTTTTAGCAATGCTGCTGTAGGTTATCCCCTGATCTAGAGAGCTGGAAACCTACTTCATCTCAGACTAAAGGTGTTTGTAGCTGATAAATAGCAGACTGTATGATGGAGACTGAGAGTATTGTTTATGCTTCTCGACAGAAGGCTAAATTTTACGGAGTGTGATGCTGGGCTGGGTTTGATCGTGCAAGGAAAGTTGTAGATGGGGTAGGGAGATGCTATTACTGTAGTTAATAGCCACAAAACACGGAATACTTTCTAATATTACATTTCCGTGTCTTTTATTTTCAATCTTCCTCTACTTCCTTTTTGTTAGACCTGGTTGAAAAATCAGTTTTAACGAATAATACCTCCATTTGAGTTTAAATTACTATTATTTTTAGCCAGCTCTGCTGTTGAGTGAAAAATGGGCCATTCTTTAATGATAGAGTTCTATCTTACATCCATGATATTTACTGTCCAGGCCTAACTGCACTTTGTTTTCTCATCTACCCCAGTAAACGGCATGCTGGGCTTGCGATGAGTGTGATAACTCAGTCCTGGCCTCAGTACACTTCCGAGAACACTGTCATCGAGTGCGTGGATGCTCACCAGCCTTTTCAGTTTTGAGAGGGAGAGAAAGTCCAGAGTGTTCATCACAGCTTTCCTTTTGAGATTTGAGCATCTCTGTTTATGCCCAGAGGTCTAACAAGTGTAAAGTGTGCGTTTTGCTTGTGATTTGGCACATGTATACTTTGGTTTATTGGAGCAGGCCATGGGATTACACCCACGAGGGGAATTATTCATGTATTTCAGGGTTCACAAACCTGGATCTTAGGCAGGACTGGTGGAAGAGCTGTTGAGGAGCAAAGCTGGATGCTTAGAAGCAAAACACCCTTTCTAATCTGCATAGTCTCTCTAAAACAATTGGAGGCTACTGTCGTAAATCCTCTCACTGCAGTCTTGCATGGGGAGAACTTTCACGCATGGCTTGATTGTGGGGCAGCTTGACTTTCACTGGTTTGCATTGGGAAGTGTGAAGTCACGGTGCTAATAAGAAAAGGCCCAGATGCCAGCAAAAATGTTGGTCTTGTCAATTGTGTTCAGTAGGCTTCCATTCAGCATTGACTGTCTGGGGTATAGCTTTTTTTTTCTCTTCTGTAAGGCCACGAACCCCATACTGGGTTGCTTTCCAACTGATAAAGAGTGCTTCTTCCTTTACCTAAAACTGTCCCTCTTGCTGAGATGCTGGTCGCACACGAGTTTAGCGGGGGCTGGTACTTTGTGGGTTTTGACTCTTAATTGAGTACCTTGTAAAACTTGCATCGCATCTCTGTTAGCCCACGTACCGATCGATGGCTTTTAAATATCAACACAACTCTGAATTTTGAAAATTGCCAGGTCAACTTGTGATCTAGAAGCAGCAGCTGATTGACAGCTGATTTTTTTTTCTGCAATGATTTGCTGAAGTGTTCATGCAAATGTCGTGGCTTTTCAGCGAACTAGGAAGACTTTATCACATCTTTTTGGGTTTTACCCATTACCATTTTTTTCCAGTGGTTTGCAGAATGGTGACTGTTAAGCCCAATATTGGCTCACAGGATGCTGAGTTTAACAGATAGGGCTTTATTGGCTCCCAGTTGAATTTGTCTTTGCTTCACAAGTCTCTGTTTAGAATTACCTGTGAGTGGTTATTTTCCAGTGTGGTTTTCTAAGACAAAGCTTTTTTCTTTTTGTTGTTGCTGCTGTCTTTTTGAACTATTAAAAGCTCATCACCATGTATATAACCCTTGTGAGTGTGCATGTGTCCACCCCTAGCTTGAATGGCAAGTTACAGAAATTGGCATAAGTGGCTCTTTGGAAAGAAAATTCTTCAAAGAGAAATATTTAACAAATTGAACGATTAAGAGATGCCATCTCAATCGATAAGTTAGAGTTAATTGGCTGTGTAGAAGCATTTCTAAACAACTTCTCTGAAGATTCTGCATATTAGGCTTAGAGTACCCTTCTAGTGAGGCTCTTTTCAAAGGCCGTTTTTCTCTAAAAAGTGCTTATTTTCAATAAAATAAAGCACTTATTTTAATTTCCAGACCCACAAACACTTTGCATTGTATCTATTGGTCTCACTGAGTGAATTTGAGACTAGTAACAGCTTTGCATTTCTTCTTTTTTTTATGTGTCCCCCTACGAGCATCCTGTGTTCTAGTGACTGCAAATTGATGCTCTAGAAAGCAGTCACCAACCACTCAGCCCATGGGCACTAACAGTGCTGCAAACCATTGTATTCAGGTCTCTGTGTCACCTTGCTTTTCTGTTTCCGTGAGCATTATCAAAGTCTAAGTGCAACACGTTGACCACAAGCCACGTGTTGGGGCCAACGGTCCTAAACTGCTAGTTCAGCTTCGTGCTTGTAAATGTGGCTTAAACCCTATTGGAACTAAAAGGGAAAAAGAATCCCAAGCCACCTTATTAGTGCTAGCAGGCTGTGGGTGAGGGTCAGAAAGGGTTATTTCATCCCAAGGTTTCAAAGTCATCTTTAATGATGAATAAGCAACATCCTCTGTACTTTGAGAGAATGGAGATGGGAGAAGAGCTTACTCTGTCTTTTAGCAAGAGCCACCTGTCTTTGGGATGCCTCTGGGATATTGTAGGCCTGGCTTTTAGAGATGGCGTGGATTGCTAGACCATTTGAAAATGTGTCAAAAATACATGAAATTGGGCTCTTGAAGAGTTGGTCCTAAGTAACTTGGTCAATGTCATGCAGTGAGTCAGTGACCAAGCCACAAAGAAGCTGAAATGCTTGTCTTCCAGCTATGAGTTCACCAGACCAGCGTTTCTTGCTTGTGGGTTGTGTAGAAGTGTTAAATGTGTTCAATGAAGCTCCCTTCTTTTTTTTCCCCTTTCCCCCGTCCCCAAATGTCATCTCTAAAAGTCGAGGTAAGCTGTCAGAAAGAAAGAAATCCCTAGTGTAAAATGAGTAGAATTTAGTTCAAAGCAAAATGCTTTCTCTTCCCTCAGTGCTTGTTCTGGGAATTGTTCTTCCCTTTGGCCCACCCAAGGTCTCCACTGAGACCTGAAGGAGGGTAATAGTTCTCAAATCGTTTTGAGCAATGCTGTATTTGAATGGAGAAATGTTAACAACTCTTTTGCAGGCTAATTCTCCCTGGCTCTGTTGGGAAAAGGAGGGGGGGAGCAAATCATTGAGTAGGTATATCTTCCATTCAGCAGGAGCTGCACATGATGGGATTATTAGTATTTCTAAACTAAAGCCCCTGACAGATCCTTGGATGCTTAAAGCTGTTGTGATGCTTTACCAGATGGTTCAGAAACTCAGACTGGAATATCTCATTGGCTGGTGCTGAACAATGACATTTCAAACCCACACGTTCATTTGGATTTTAATTTTCAGGAGGATTTAAGCTTTTTGGGATATGGGCTGTCTCTTTCCATATATATGCTCAGCACCTTATGTAGTTTAGATGCTTTTGCAGTGTCTTTATAATTCATCCTATTACTTGGGAAAGAGCAGTTTGAACCGTTGCACGTTTTTAGCCGTGTACCTGGTTCGGCCAAGCGCAGTAGGATGAAGCGTGCAAGTTGTTGCCTCTCTTGATGCAACGAGCATGACGTATTCAACTGCTTTGCCTTGTATCTGGTAATTGTGTGAGCAGCCGATTCTGCTGAAACATAACAATTTTTGATGCTGCATCCCTCTGTTCTTTTCACTTTTCAAATCTTTTCTTTGAAGGCCCAATCCTGCAAATACCAATGCGTTTGCTAACTTTTATCAGGTGGAATGTTGTTTAATCCTCCTAGGTGTTGGGCTGTTCAGCCCTGACTACGCAGTACTTTGGATGAGACCCTGCTGCTCTGGGGGAGCAGATCAAAGGAAAACAGTTGGGTTGTGCTCCTTCTCAGTCCCATGGCATTTTGAAAACACGATGGAGTGTCCCTCTGGCAAAATGTAGAAAACTTATAGGGCCTGCCAAGTTGCAGTCCTCCCTGGCTGCCCCCGTGACTGTCCTGGTTAGTACTAGGACCTTTCTGCTCCTTCTGAGCTGCCTTGAAGCAGGGAGGGGTGGTTACTATTGAATTCCCTTCTAAATTCCTTAGAGCAGAGATTGCTGTTTTGTGGTGTGTAGATAGATCAGGTGGCGGTGGGTTACTGTGTAAAGACATAAGTGCACAGATGATTTTGGGATCGGGGGAGGGATTTGAGCTTAATGTTTAAGGAATGAAGAAGTTATTTATAACGCTTGTTTAAACATCAGTGTTAATGCACGTTCTGCAGAGCAATGAACCAGGATGCTCTGCTGACAAGTCGGAGAGGTTTTGCTTTTTCTGTTCTGCCCCCTCTTACCCCTGACAACTCTTTTAAGAGAAAAGCGTCAGTGGGAAAAGAGTTTAGTGATGCTGAGAAGAAAAGGGATGTTTTCTACAATGACTTTTGTGTTAGACTGGTACATGCAGTCCCGCTGTTCTCAGTCTGATTCATTCGATTTGCACACGACTGTTGCACAGCATTAAATAATGCAAATGTTTTTTCTGTTAAACAAGTATTCCCTTAGCTTGTCTCAAAAAGCTGACACATGTTCATTCTTCACTCGGGGAGTTCTGCATCTGTCGACACTTCAGACATAATCAGTTTAGATTTCAGCAGCTGATTAGTGCTCACCTCTAACCAAACTGAGAAGCTGCTCCTCCAAATGGTAACAAATAATATCCTAATTAGTCTTCCGCATAACGATAGTGGGAGTCTTAGCTGAAAGCTACTGATCTCGGAGGCCTTTCTGTTCTAGTCCACTGGCTTTGCAGACTATTGTATCAGCATTTGCGCTGAGCTTTTATTTCCCCCTGCCTCAAAATGCCTCACAGAGCAATTAATTATGTACCTGAAGATAGGCATTAGGCACGCAACGATATTCCACACACAGTTATGAAGGTTTCATTAGTGCCAGTTAATTTATGTATGATTATGAAAGCAAGAGCAGAAATGCTGGGCACGACTCCAGGATTATCCTATAGCACTTGTAGATGTTAAGTGTCCCTGTAAAGCTATTTGACCTGGCCAGCCGGTGCAGGCGAGTGCAGCTCGTGTTGCCTTAAATACTGGCTTGCTCAGAGCAGGAACACGGAGAGCGAACGGAGCAGAAAATAAAGGGAGGAGGACAATACGGAGAGCGACTCCTCTGTACTTGGGTGACAGGCTGATTGTGACAGCACCAGGTTTTACCAGGAAGTTTTAAATGGGTTTATGCTTTTCTGAGTCTGATTAGCTAGTTAGCAAAACATGCCCATCCCTGTCCATTAAACTCTGTGTACTTCCTCTTAGCTAACACTATTTTGCACAAGCCTGGGGTTTTTAAATAAATAAATGTTCCCAAAGGCATAATTTAATAAATACCACTCACAGGGATGGCATAGTAGCCACTGGCATATCTTGGGACAAAAGTCATGTGAGCAGCTATAGCTGGATTAGTGTGACCTCAATAGTACAAAGAATTGAGGCAAGAAAAGAGGGAGAGCGGATGAGGGGGGAAAACGCCTTAAGATGCCTTCAGGAACACGTGCAGCCGAAGTTGTCCAAAGGCAGGCTGAGCACGCTGAACCCCAGCGTACATAAATATCCAATAGTTTAAAAAGGAAGTTTTAAAATGTCAATTGCATTTCCAGGTTCGATTCAATAACTTCTTAAAACCCTGCTTAAGTTTGCAATTGAGACAGCCTATTTTAAAACATAGGTTGTCTGTAACAGAGAAATCACTTAAATAACAGCAAAAGTGCTGCTTAAATATTGGCTGCTGAAATGCTGAAGAATGCCTAGCTTCTAAAACAGGAGATGTCACAAAATCAGTACCGAAAAGCCGAGCTTATTGCTGAAAGTGCTTTATTACTTTTATTGGTTGTTGCTTTTTCTGTTGGTACAGGGATATTTTCTTCAGTTTATTCAGAGTTCAAAGTGGATAACACAGCTGGGAGGTGAAAAAGCAGAAAGATTTGTTCTCCTCTGCAAGCTGGTGTATAAAAACTAGTTTGAGAGGTTGAGGCCAATTCCATTTTGTGTTCAGGATAAGGTTGACATAAATGATGAATTTAAAAATCATCTAGGAAATGAAGGTGTTGATTATCTTTAATATATTAACATGTAAAACACATGTGTGAATAAATGAATGTTAGGCTTTTTAAATGAGTGCATGGTATGTCCCCAAGGTAATAAAGAAGGTCCTGATATACTATAAAGCTTATTTGCAAAAATCACTGGTCTTTGTGGCTAATAGGTTTTGCTTAGAGAACAACGGAGAAATCCAAATGTGAGACAAGGTTAAGCTATAGTATTTAAACTGAAGTTTCCTGGTTGCTTTTTTTAAACCTCAGCTTTAAAAGGTGATTAAATCACTTCATTATGAATGGAATCACCATGTCTTTAATAAAATATATTTATTATAGAAACAAGAAACACACTGTACCTAATCTAGCTGCATTTTGGTAGAGCAGCTGATATGCTAATACTGAGAAAGTTAGTTAACGAAGAAGATAGAAACTGATACGGCTATTATAAAGCACGTGACAAAATGTCTAAATGGAAGACCATGGCAGGCTATAATGGATGGGAACTATCAGGCTAGAAGAAGGTTGCAAGATCCTTCTGGTTCAGTCTCCAAACTGATTTGTTTCAAATACTCGTTACTGAATTGCCATTAAAACTGAGGAGGTAGCGATGTATCTGCCAAGACAGAAGACAGTATCAACGTAAAAAAGAGTCAGAAAATTGTCCAGAAAGAGTTGACACGCTTGGGCTGGAGCAATGAAAATGAGATGAAACACGATAGTGTGTGGTGCAAGTCGGACACACAGGGGCTCGTAAGAATTTCTGTCGTAACCCCCGTGCCTGAAAATGACGGCGGAGGAAAAAGATCTGAATGTTTTTAGGTGACACAAGATGTCTGCCAGGCATCAACATGATAAAGTTACGAAAAAGGCACGTGCCATGATGTGATATTGCAGGTAAAGTGTTTCCAGTGGAGAAGGGAAATGTTGACGCTGTTTTACAAGCCTGAGAACCAGGGTAGCTTAGCCCACGCAGAGGTCTGCGCTTTGGCGGCTAGACGTCTTCCGTTTCATGAACTCCCTTTTCAGACTAGTTCGGGAATCTCTCCTCTCTGTCAAGAAATGAAGGTGTATTCTGCCATGTCTAGTCAGCCTGGTAAATTAAACCTTTTGAAAGGGCAGGGGATTGGGCCTATTGAAAAGTGCAGGAAGGAATAAATATCAGATGGGGTGGCAAGCTATTTAAACTTGCCAAATTGTCACGAGAAGCAGCAGACACGAATAAAGCAAAGTTAGCCTTTTGCTTCTGCCAGAATGTGGGCAGGAATCTCCCATATTTCTGAATGGGATCATATGGCATGGTGGCCTGACACGGGAGGGCTGAAAGCCACGTAGGGCATCGAGGTACCTTTTCACTTCATAGAGGTCACCAGTTGTGTGGCCTGCCTAGAGCCATAAGCAATGCCTTCCTCATCCTCTCAAATTCTCACTCAAAGGCTGAAGGCAGTCCCTCTCTCCTCTGAAGTCCAAGCCAAGGCCTGCAATGTCTCTGCACATACACAAGGTCTTCCTTTTCATGGGCCACGGTTCAATTGTGCAGCAGCAGCAACATCACTTCCCTGTACTTTTCATGGCTTTCTGCCACTCCAGCATGTTTGCCACCATGCTGGTTGACGTGAGCTCCAAGTACAAGGTTTTCCTTGGCAAGACCTTTGATAGGTCTGTAAGCAAGGAAAAAATTGCCTGCAAGAAGCCCTGGGATACCTGGAGACACGGTTATGAACTCCCTTTAGTTGGATGAGTTCCACATTTTACTACAGAACTGGGGGAGCTTGGAGTTAGTGAGGACTAAGAGCCTGTTTCTTGTTTTGTTTGCTGTGCTGCAAGGCAATGCAAAAATGAAAGTCTTCAGACATTTGAGTTTCCTCCTCTCCTTACAAGAGGAAGGTGAAAGAAGCAGCTGTGGAAGGAGTATAAATGATGTGATGTTTTGGCACTGTTCAGGGATGCTCTTTCATTAGCTGTTGGCAGCAAGGTGACTTCACTTCTCTGTAATAACCCTCACTATCCAGACTTGAGGCCAGCAAGGCAGCAGGCTAAATATTTTGAGGAGGGGAAGAATGAGTAGAGAAAAAGAACATTGTAAACAATATGTCCCTACTCCCAGTAAATATTATTAAAATACAAAGAGACTTTTCCCCTTGAAAATTGTTTCCCACTCCTTGTGTGCATTTTAAGTGACTTTCATATAATTTTCTGTACTGCTGTACGCAGAACCTAATCTTGAGTACAAGGGAAAATGAGATCGAGAGAGTAAGTCCGAGGATTCAGTGTTCCTCAGCGGCAATGAGCGACAGTAGGTGTCGAGTCTGAAAACCTAGTGTGTTCCTTTTTCCCGTCACTTTGTTCAGAGCAAACCCTGAGGTTGGTTCTTGGAATATGATAATTCATTATTTCGTGGATGATGTGACAAATAGGGATGGGTCCTTGCAAATGTGTTTCCGTGTCTACACCTCTTGCTACTGCTGAGTTACTACCTCTGACAAGGGCTGCTTGACAAGAGGAAGTAAAAGCACAAAGTTGAAAACTATCACTGAGTAAGTTGGTTTGTTTTTCTGTTTCCTTTAATTGTGGACATAATATATCTCAATTTTACCAAGGAATGTTTGCCGGAAGCAAGCTGGAAACGGGTACCTAGGATCTGTGGGCACTAATAGGCCTCAGTTGGATACAGGTTCCTTTGTATTAGCAATGTTAGTAAGACCACATGGGTCCAGGATTTTTCTATGCCCACAGCCTGGAGTAAAGCTGGAGAAAAGCAAAACAGTTGACTTGAGAAATATCTGTGTCTAAAAGCCAGGAAACAGAGGCGTGTCTTCCTCTGTTCTCATGGTAGTTCTGCTGAATAATCACTTGGCAAACAGCCGTGACACGTTAGAGAAGCTCACAGTTGCAGTTTAGGTATAGGGTATTTTCAGAGGCCAAAGGCTTTGCTAACATTTAGCTGGATGGAAGAAATGCTGTGTGATAAGAACGTTGTTTCCTCTTTTTTTTTTTTTTTAAAACCATGTTGGTGATCTACAGTGTTTGAGATATTCTGTACAAATGAACAAAGCTGATGTTTTTCTCTGCTTGATGGTGGTGGAGCTGGCAAAACTGAGGACACTTTAGGGAAAGGAGATAGTCTCTGGAGTTACTTTTTTTTTTTTCAGGAAAGAGAAAAGTGAAAAATAAAGTTATCAGGTGGCCTATGCTCACTGTCTTTTATTCCTTCTGAGCTCCTGGAGCTGGATTTTTGCTGTTGGCTGGCTTTTCAGTAGAGACCGGTCCAACACAAACCAGTTGATCCGGGAGCTTAGATGGATTCATCCAGAACTGCTATTTAGTAAGTCTTCTCTAAGCTCAGTTAAAAACTTCATTTTTCTTCTCTGAGTTACATTTCCCTGAGTTAAACAGGCATCGAAGCAAATGTGTTTACTTCTGTTCTTCTTTTTACACTGCTCCTTCATTTCTGGACCTTTTACCACTGTGAAACAGTTGGTGTGCGAATGGTGTCTGTCCCTCCTGTACTGATAAAAAACTTCAAAAAGGTCTCCTAGAAAATCTCTTCCGCTGGGAATCAACCTGTCTCCTTCAGTTGTACTTCATAATGTCTGGTTTTTGGTATTTGGCGTCTTCCCTGTGTCTTTTTGTTGAACTGTTTCTGGAGAGTAGGTACTATGTCCTTGAGGAATTGAACTGGGTTTTATGCAGGTTATCAACAAGGGTATTTAGCAAATGCCTTCGATTGGAATTCAGTAGCATAATATTTAGTTAAAAAACTATTTGCTTATTTAACTTTGAGTAATCCTCTCCCCATTCCCTGGGGGTCTGAAGGTGATAGCAAGCCCTGTGGCTTGTACAGGATTTGGGTGTGCACCTTAGGAGCCTTGTTGAACGTAACCTTCTAGAAGAATAACCACATGCTTTGCTTTTTCCCTTGTTCCTGTGTATGGTGCTGGAATTTCTCAGCTGCATTTCCGCCGGGTTCCGTAGTTAAGAATGGAGGAGCCTTTCTGTCTGCTGTGCTTTTAGCTGTGACATACTGTCTTTAGCAAAGGTAGAGGCAACTGTCTCAGTTTCCTTAAGCTCCATCTTGAATTTGGTTAGGCTTTTTGCCTCCTCTTCTCCACAGCTTTTCTAGGCCTTTTCTAGTTTCCAAACAAAATGTCTTGTGTAAATGCAGCAGAATCTTTTTTTTTTTCCCCTTGACCAATGTACCGTGGTGTGGTATTGAGTACTTGTGTATACCAAGGATGAACTACTGAGGCACAGCTGGCTGTGGACCGATGAAGCTACTTCAGGCGTACATCAACTATAGCATGGCTCTATTCCTTTGCTGATCTAGTCCTGTTTCAATTTAGTTTCATTATTTTGCTCTTTAGCAACCGTAACATGATGTGCAAATGTAATGCACTGAAACATGGAAGGGAAGCATGAACAGAAACCACATTCTGGACTTAATACTGTCAAACCCAGACACAGGCAAGAAGAACCTGTATAAATAAATGAGTACCTATGTATTTTTTAAGAGAGATTTAAACTGACCTCTGGAGTGGTCTTTTGATTTCATTCCAAGCTGAAATATTTTCACTTTTGGTAGGCTTTGGCTCCTGTTCTTAACTCTATTTACTATAAGCTCCTACTTTAGATCTTCTTCCAAAATGCTTCACCTTAGCTGTTGCTGTCTGATGCAGAATCTTGTGAAACGCCTTTTAGTGCTCTGAGTATACAGCATCCCCCGAAATTCCTTCACGTCACTGCAGTGCCATCCCTGGGGAATTTCCAAGGCTTTGCTAAGCATGACCTCTTCTGCTTCGGTCCAGCTGCCACAGTCTCGAGCACATCGCTTTCCACATTTTCCTAGCGTTTCATTCTGATGGCATGCAGTTTCCAAAACTTTCTCCCCGCGGTTGATTTTTCAGCTTTCTGGCTAATAAAGTTACCGCTTATCTCTTGACCTGATATAAAGGGATACTAAACCGAAGGCTCTTCCAACATAAGTCACTGAAGATTAAGCCTGTGTTGTAGAAATCTTGGTACAGGGTCATTTGTGTGACAATATTGTTTTTGTGATGGGCTGGAGTTAAGCTACTTTATATATAAAGTTCTTATGTTAAAAGTTTGACATGAATAAAAAAGTTTTTGGCTTGTTACTCATGGGGATGCAAGTTTGTGGCCTTCACATTTTTTTTGGATGGTATTATCTGAAAACAACATATTATGCTTATTTCTGGTTTGCAGAGAAGGCATATTTAGAGCAAGCTGATAGTGAGCCAAAGTCTCTGAAACCTTAACGTTGTGGTTAGCAGACAGCCAGTCTATGAAATTAGGTCACCATTACCTCACTATTTTTTTTATTTTTTTAAATCCTGTAGTTGACACTTGCTATCTTACCAATGACACCCAGGATGGATTGGATCCCAAGCTGGCAGCAGGAAGGAGACCAAAGGAAGGGTCTAAGGCGTCAGAGGGGTGAATTCAGAGTGTGAAATTGGTGCCAGGAATGGAGCAGCAGTGAAGCGTGGCTGGCTTATTTGGGAAGGAAGGTCTGAGCATAAGGTGACCTTCAACACCATAGAATAGGTTGGGTTTTGAGCATCTGGGTGGTTTGCAGAGCTTGTGGTACGAGTCGCTTCGCTGCAGACTGTGGCTTGGCAGAGAGGAGGCCAGGCGTGATCACGGTCCTCGGGGGGAGGCAGTTGCAGGCGCTCCACCTGCCTGAGTGGGTATTTGCCTCTGT
Source organism: Rhynochetos jubatus (assembly GCA_027574665.1). Classification (NCBI taxonomy): domain Eukaryota; kingdom Metazoa; phylum Chordata; class Aves; order Eurypygiformes; family Rhynochetidae; genus Rhynochetos; species Rhynochetos jubatus. Next base: position 5,119,806 of record CM050654.1, on the reverse strand, counting down.
GCTCTCAGCTGTTACAGCCTCCACTGCAGGAATAATCATCCCCATGTGGGTTGGTGGGATGAGGTGGGAGCAAAAGTAACTTGAAAACCCGTACCTATTTATATAGAGATAAAAAAAATGTTTGATTTTTCTTCTCTTAGAAATGCTATTAGCGGAGTCTGGGAGTAGGTGAAAGCTTTATTCCCATCTGTTACACTGTGCATGGCTCTTCTAAGGTGTGACCTTATCAAAGCTGGAATCAAAACACAAAGCAAGACTCAAGGCAGGCTCGATCTAGTTGAGATTCCCTTCAGTAGACCATGGCAATGGGGAACAATGGATGTGCTGCTGAAGTTCGTTCTTTCCTTAAGTGTGGGTTTATCGGCAATTACTGTGTAAAAATAGCGCTTATTGGCTTCAAGATCCTTCCCCCTGCTTTCAGACTTGTATTTGCTCATTTTGCCTAAAAATAAGGGAGGTTTCTACTTCAAGTGTAGTATTGACTGTGCCAGTAGAGTTGTAACTGCCACATTAGAAGAACAGGTATTTGTGCCTTGTCAATGGGATTATTTGTTAAATTCCAGATGTAGAACTTTTACTGTTGGGTTTTCTTCACAGGCCAGGAGGAGAACAATTTAAATCTTGGATTATTCTTCCAGGCCCAGGAAAATAAATCCTTTCAGAGAAAGGTTAACATATATTGTATGGTTTTTGGGTTGGTTTTCAGGTGTGCTTTCAGTGCTTTGTGAGGGCTTTCATGAGTCAATGGGAATCTTCTGACTAACTTGCTCATGGTATGTTGTAGGGAGAAAAGGGAAAGGAGGGATCCAGTGGGCAGACCTTGTTACTTGTACTTGTCTGTAGTCCCCTGACTCCAGCAGAGTAGCAGACATACTCGAGCAAATAAAGGTAAAATTGGCATCTTTCCCATTAACCCAAGTTGCTCAGCCTGCACCCAGTTCCCGGGGAATATATTTGACCCCAGCAGTGTGGTTTTATGGAGGGGTGGTTGTTCTGGGGGAGGCAGTTCTCAATACAAGTTGAAGATGTGAACTATATTGTGTATGGATTTGAATTAGACTTCAGGACTGTAGCAAATTCTAATGCATCAGCCTTTGCATTTTTTCCTTTTTTTTTTTTTACTACTTCACCTGTGACAGCTTCAGTTTACAGACTCCATTCTTCTTGTGGAAATTTTATTGTGTGACCGTTTCCTTGTTTAGTAATACAGTGGCTTGAGAGGAAGCAACTTTATACTTTTGATCTAATTTAAAAGCCTCAGAATAGGTGATTCACTCCTCCAAACAATTTCTAAAGATTTTCAAATAAGGCATAACTTGATTTAGAAGGCCAGGAGTAAAGTGTCAGGGCCAAAACTTTGAAGGAGCTTTTATGTGTAACCTTATTGGGATTTTTAATGGGCTAAATACAGCATTGTAGGCAGAAGCTGTAAGCTGAGAAGCCCTCCATCTCAGCAGATCCTTGGGGATATGCCCTTGGGAGGGTTTCAGACTGCAAGAAAATGTGGAAAAACAAGATGATTGCTCTTCAGGGATGGACATAATGTAGGGAGAGGTTGGGAAAGATAAATCCTTCTGGCCCCCTTCATTATGAGAGTAAAACGACACTTTTGGCTAGAGGCCAGCGAAACCTGGGAGATCTAGGATGGCGCAGACAGGACTAGCAACAAGTTTTGTCAGGGAATGGATTGGATGAGCGCAGATCTGCCTCAGCGCTGTGGTTTTTGTTCTGAACACAGAGCATTAACCCCTCTGTTTCCACTGCTTTCCAGAAGCAGAAAGAAGACAGAGGCACTCAACCCTGCAGAGCAGACAGGGAAAAAAATTGTGGCAGATTTTAATTAAATTTTTGAAAAACAAGCAAAGGTAGAGGAATGCTCTGATGGGAGGTGTAGGATTGTCGGAGGAGCATGTTGTTGTGATGCTGACCTGACGATAGGGAGGTTAACAGCCCTCTTGTGTTCCCCAGGCAATCAAAATTCAGCGGCACAGTGGAGAGGGGGCTGCCAGGCAGATTTGCTTACTCATGAAGAGGATTCCAAAAAAAAAAACGGTAGTATTTTTTTATTAAAAGAAGCTGAAGATGATTTTCAGCAAGAAATGATGTGATCTGTCATCCTGAAACATGGTGATTTTGATTTAAAATTTTGGCACGCCCTTTTGGTTTCGCTTACGTGGGCCCACCAAGGTACGGCCCAGGTGGTGCTTTCAAGGAGACAGGGAAAATGCTTGTGATCTTGAAAGTCTTAACTCGTCAAGAAGGTTACGCGCAGCACCTTTTCCTACGGTTATGGAAACATTTTTCTGTAACTGTAACTTTGTCAGGCCTGTGGCAGGGGAAAAAGTCTGAGGTGAGACCTTTAAGCGCTAATTTTTAAAAAGAACTCGGGGTCGTTGTGTTCGCCTTAAAGTACATCCATGGTGTGGTCAGAGCTGTGAATGTGGCTTCTGCAGGTTTCTTGGGCTGACTCTGAAGCAGCCTGCATGTAGGTGTAGGGACAGCCAGCGCTGCACCCCAGCGGACTGGGCTTAGCAGGCTCTGGGTATCGACGCCGACGGCAGCCCAGGGGAGCCCGCGGGTGCTGGGCCTGTGGCACTGCTACCCCAGAGAGCAAGGGAGTGACAGATGCTGCCTTACAGGAACCTTGAAGTTGTCTCTGGCCAGGTTGAACACGCTTGGGAGCCCATGTGTATTTGCACAATCTCATCGTCTTAAGGAGACGATATTTAATTTTTTTATGGGAGCTGCATGTAAACATGGGAGGGTAGAATTTGGCCTGTAAATAGGATCTATTTGGGAATAAGCCTTTTTCCAGAGCTATATAATGATAGTTTTCATTTCTTCAGTTAGAAACAAATGAGGGCTACAATCCTAAAAAGGCTTACATGGAGGCTTTATTTTAAGATTCACCAAGTACTGAAATTACCCTGTGACTTCAGGGCTTTTAAGCTAAGCGTGTTCTTTTTCAGAGCCTCTGGCCATAGAGCGTTTCACCTTGGAATATTTGGACTGTTCCAACTGCTGTAAGTCTAGGCATGATATCTTTCTGCTTCCAGATACTAAGATGCATGTTTAAGTCCAACTTTCTCAACTGGGAGATAGCAAGGGGCATTACTTTGTAATGATATGGGGTAGGGTTGGCTGTTTAATAAAATCTCCTCTTTCTAACTAGGAGGAATTAGCACTTGTGTGTTTAGAATAGGAGGTCAGAATGACAAAAACAGCCACAAAGTGATAGCCCTGAACTGCCTGGTGTCATTTGAACTTTTCAGCAACCAAAACCCTTAAAAAGATCTAAGGACACAAGGCATTTAATTTTACATCACTTGGGTCTTTATACTGGCATTGCCCAAGGAATGATACTATTGATAATGAATTCTTTTCCTGAAACTTAGAACTAATCTTTTGCTCTGAGAAAAGGGAAAGTGTGAGGAGACGGTGTTTTTAGCTGGGCATAGTACCAGGGATTTGTGCAAGAACTCCAAATTGCCTTGTGTCTGAAGGCTTTGAGGGCCCTAGAGAGGTGCGGAAGGAGTTGCTGTTTGCAGTCGGGTTGTCACACTTAGGACCGGAGCTAAGGTGCCATGCTAACTTCTAGTTTTTACCTGCTTGCTTTCGAATATCATCAGCTTCCAACCTTCCCAGGGTGCTTAGTTATAAATCACACCAAACCTTTGAATCCTTGAGTCATTTTTTGCTATGACTTTTCCTCCTCTGTGGTATGAAGTACATGTGTGTTATCTGCTCACCTGGAGCAGATCTGAGAGGTGCTGGTGTGGTTTGCGGGAATGAAAACTAGGTTGGGAGGCAGGAGGTGGTGAAATGTAGTTCTGGCTCACAGGGCAGACTTAAGCAAGCTGCTTCACCTTTCTGTTTCATTTTTCTCCACCCATGCAAGGAAAGGGATAAGGATGTTTCCCTGCCTGCCTCCCAAGACACGTGGTGGGCAGAATAGTTAACCAAACCTGACCCGAATCTCTGCAAACACTATTGTACGGGACATAACATCCTTTAGTGGTCGTTAACAGTGGTACACTGCAGTCCTTACTTGCTCCACAGTTGCATGGTGCATGCATGGTCTGTTTCTGCATTCCTTGTCGTGTTTACCTGTGGCTCTGAAAAAGGAGACGTAGCAAAGGTCGGCTCTCTCTGTGCATTTCCATACAGACCAATATAAATGCCAGTTTTCTGGTGGTTTTGTGCTCTGGCATATGCTTTGGTTGTTCAACATGGTCAAAATTTGCGTGTCCACTGACTGCCGAAAAGTCACTTAGGGGAAGCCTGGCTTGTTTCTTGCTCTTCTGCTGCAGTTTTTACTTTCTGAGCACCTTTTCTTCAGTTAAGGGGAAGGCTGGCAAACAAACACCCTCACACCTGCCAGCACTGACCACACCTTGGGCTTCCTCAGAGTCATAGCAGTCAGTAATTTATTGCAGGGAGTACTAATCTGTTTTCCAGCTCTGCTCAGGCAGCAACCAAAGAACTCAACCTGACTGGTGATAATGCCTATTAGAATAATCCCTAACCTGAGAGCAGCTGTTCTTAATATAAGCCAAATAGTCACTTTTTTCTCCCTTAACAGGCACTAAAGCCTGTTAATGCTTCGCAGTTTCACTGTCAGAAGAAGTGATTATTTTTCCCATCCCTCAGATCAGGACCCAGGCTCACATGGTGTTGCTGTGCTGTTGTTCCAGCAGCGGTGTTGCTGGCAACAGGGAGAGGATAGAACCCTCATCCCTTGGCTACTGGCTCTCATATCCTTGCTACCACAGGCTGTGCGCTGCCTGTTCTGCTTGAGTTATGTGTGACCAGGCTGTGCTTCAACAATCGGGAGAAAACTTGGAGCTGTGAAAAGCCAGAGTTTAAAAACCAAGACCCAGGGGTTTCTGGGAGAGGATTTTTCATTTCTAATTTTTATGTTGCAGATCTGGTTTAGAACATAGCAGTACAGTTCTCTTCAGCACAAACTAGCTTTTACAAACATTACTTTAAAAAAAGTTTTTTAAATTCAAGAATGTAGGATTTTTTTCCCTATTCCTCCTAAAAAAAAAAAAAAAGTCCTAGAAAATATCCAAGCATAGCTAAATTCTCTATCTGGTTTTTTTACGATCTTTTTCTGTCTTAATTTTTTTCCCCCTTTGAGCAAACCTGTAGGGCTTCTTTTGTTTCGGTTTATAGGTCTCTTCCAGAAGATAGCTGCTTTCAGGGAGGGTGGGGAGCAGTGTGAGTCAGCTTGCAGGACTTCTGCCCTAGCAATACTTGTGGAGTTAGGAGGAACTTCTATGAATCTGCTCTTTTCCAGCAGTATGCTCTGACGTGTTCGTAACCTGGGATTAAACCTGGCCTTGCTCAGTGTCCTGGCTGGAAGCTTGATGGGAAGGAAGACACTGTGGTGGACAGCCAAGTGCAGTCACATGTCCCAGTATTTTTGGGGTGGATCACAGCATGCCTATAATGAGTTAATTATGTCAGTCAAACCATTAGAGTTCAGAACTGTCCTCAGAAGGACTTTGTAATGTGCTCGTTGCTTACAAGGGAGTGTAACAAGTTGGTAGAAACCTTTTGAACTACCTGCCTCTGGCACCCACAGCAGACGAGCATCAGTGGTTTAGGGAAAGATAACAGCCAACAAGCTGTGGCTTCTGTGCAGGCATTGATAGCAGAAGCTCTGTGGGTAGAGAGGTCAGGCTAGGAGATCATAATAACCTTTTCAGATGGTAATATGTCCGAATCCTTCTTGACGCTGGACTTTTCAAACCATACTACCCCCTACCTTATTGGTAGTTTTCCTTTCACTGTTTCACAGTAACTTAAAGGTAGGTTGTGTCTCACCATGTGATGCTTTGCATGAATGCTTGTGAACTCGTTGCAAAGTTGTGTTATGTGGAAACTTTTGTAGGTGAGTGTGTCTCTCTCTGTCTTTCCACTCCAGCTGTTCCTCTGTAGTTGTTTCCCATGGGAATAGGGGAAAAAAAAGGTCTGTGAAGAATGGGTGCTAATAAAGCACAATAGTAGGTCTTGGGTGTTATTAAAACCAACATCATTGAGAGGACTTGGACTGTATGTGTAAGACAAGTGCACGTTCTTTCCCTCTTCCCAGTTTGAGTTTGTATTTATTTTTCCAAGAATCAATAAAGTAATTAAGTGCAAGATGATTTTTTGGCATAAATTAATCTGTGATCTGGAGAAGGGAATTTGGTATGAGAAATTCCAGTAACACAAAACTTACTCAAATCAAGACAGGGCTTACAATATTGTAAGAACTTGACTTCAACACATGGAAATGAAGGCATGGGTAAGCCATGTTCTTTTAGGATTTTTGAAGGGAGCAAACAGGCAAGAAAGTAAAATAGAGTGGTGGTGGGCAATCTCAGCATAGCCCCCAGAAGTTGGGAAGGCATAGCAATATGGTCCAGATTTCCTTGTGTCTAGTGAGGATGACTTGCTCAGAAGATGATTTAGGACTATTGTCTTAGTAATAAATGGTTTCAGTTGAAATGGCTGGTAAAACGTTTTCCAGCTTCTGTGGAAGAATCTGAAGGTCTGCACTGAATATTCTTGTATACATGGAGTTCATTTCAAGGAACTCCAGCAATACAGAAGCTAGGTATCTAGTCCAAACTAGTAATTTCACCCTATTCTGTAGGCTCCTCCAGAAATCATCATCTCACAGAACAGGTGGGATGAAATTATTTGCCCTCTGGAGGTGCTTATTTATTTGGATTGACTTCACAGGGAACCTAGACAGTGCTAGCTGGGACTTGGCTAACTGGCTGTTAGATGTAAAACTAGGTGGCATGAATCTGCCCTCGCAGCAGTAAATGGTGAGGTGATAGTTAAACTCACCATGGAGAAGGACAAAGACAGATGGGAATGCATGCACAAAACCATTCTGGAATTTGAGTATGGCGAGGCCATCTCTCATGTTGATTACTTTAAATACAGTGGTTGTTTTGATATACTATATGCTCATAACAATAATGATCTTTGTAGCGTCATCCAGGGTGCTGTCAGCTAGGGGAACTCATACACGCTGTAATGAGGAGTTTGGTTCAATACACGCACCACCAGATGATGGTATCTGAGATTAAACTGGGGATAGAAACGACAGACTTCTCCATTTGCGCAAATAACAGAGACATGGCAAATGATGTACAAGCCTGATGGTACTTTTTATTCTTTCTGGTATTACTGTGGTACCTGGAATTCATAGCGAGGAGCAAAGTCCTTAGAAATATTTCTTTAACTTTATAAAACACTTGCACTTTTCTCTGCTTACTTTGCTGATATGCCAAGCTAAACTAACCAACGCCACTAAAACCCCAGTGCTCCTTATGCAACACTTCACTTGGGCTTATTCCTCCACTGTCTGCCATTGCAGATGGTTCCTCTGGTCTGGTTAATTAATCTATGGACTTTATGGAGTTTTCTGTGACTTTTAAGGAGGAATGGGGAAAGGGTCCCAGTCTGGAAAGGGCTTACGCTTACTTCATGGTCAGAAATATGTCAGTGGTCTTCCTTGTTCTTATATGGCCCCTGAGAAGGAGGTGTGATAGTTCTGGTTTTGTGAGGAAGTGACTGGGCCAGCATCACACCCAGCTGCTTTGGTTCCCTGTCTCCCTTAAAGCAGACAGCCATTTACAGTTGAATGGATTCAGGGTGGATTTAGGCTTCATCTGGAGCAAGGCTTCAGCATCTGCCTCTGGAGCTGTAGCTAGACAGCACAGCTTCTTTGAGAAGGACTGGTTTCACTGAAGGAGCCTTTGTGGATTAAGATCCAATTTAGCATTTGTAAGGTTGTCACAAGTAATAGTACAGCCTGACAAACAGCATAGTCAATAAAATAATGCAGTCGCTCTGTACTCTGCTCTAGATGAGGTGCAGAGTCCAATTTTGGAGTTATTAGGTCTGAAGCTTCTCTTGTTCACTAACCTGTAAATTCAGAAAAATAGTTTGATTGAAGGCAGCGGGAAGTAGGCAGCATATAAGACCTACTGCTGTGGAGTCTAGGATCATGGCTGTTGGTCCTGAGTGTGGATGGTATGGAGAGAGAGTTGCATTTTTTTAGCTTCTCATAGCATCCTGCTTTCTGCTGCCCATAGCTACTGGACTTTTTTTTTTTTGGTGGTATTTTGGCTGAAAACATGAAAAGCTTGAATAAATAATGAAATACAGTGCCAGTCAGTTATCTTCAGTGCATTCCCCATTATCTGAGTTGCATCTCCAGGTACGTAGTTTTGCAGGCTGACTCGATCTTTCCCTCCCCCATGTGCCCATATCCATCAAACTGTCCAGATTGCTACAATTCTGAGGTTTCCTGTTATTGCTTGGTTTGGTTTGTTGTTTTGGGTTTTTTTTTTTTAAACTGGGACAAGTCCATATTCTCAGTAACAAAACACCCTAACACCCAGCCAACACAAGTACAGGGCTGGCTACTAGGTGTTTATCATCTGCTGTCTACTGGTATTTGCGAAGCTCCCTCTCTAGATCCACAGCTCCTTAAGAGAGCAACTGGGTGTTAATCAAGTGAGCAGAAAGAGTGCAGAGAAGCTGCTGCAGCCTTTGACCAGCCATGAGCAGTCTTGATAGCATCTGCGGTGCGAGGGTAAGGATTGGAAATGGCAAGGCCAGTTTTGGAACAACTGTATCCTAGTTTCTCAACCCTTGAGGACGAGGGGGACAAGTGCCTACATGTGTTGGATTTTGTTAGCTGGATCCAGTTGCTGTGTTGAGTTAATGAAGGTCATGTTAGTCTGTGGAATGCTGGGAAAGCAGGAGAAGCCGAAACCGAGCTGGCCCATCCCCAGGCAAACTGGTTTTAACCAGGAAAAAGTCAGAGAATGCGAAGAAACTTCTTGTACATCACCTCAGGCGGTTATGTATTCTGTTTCCTAGTTACATTTTTTTTTTTCCTGGTATCAATTCCAAAACAAACAAATGGAGAGAGAGAGAGGGGAAAAAAAAAAAGGCATTCCTTAAAATAACCCTTTAACATCTTGGGCCAAATTCTCTTCTCTTCAGGCCTGAACATACAGTCTGCCTGTGCAGATATTGATAGAGAGCACCCCAGATACACACTGCAGTCCTACAATTCTACTTCTGAATGAATAAAAAGGGTTCAGTTTCATTTTGCAATCATTGCAGCATGTATGAGACACTACACCAGCTAATAGGATAGGTAAGCGAGTGCTGTCAGTACAGACCTCCTGACTCTCTGCTGTTGCATCTCTTTCTTACTCAGGGTACAACAGAGCGCTGGGCAGGAAGGAACCCTGGCATCATTTAGGTTTTGTAGGCAGAGCTTGGGTGGAATGGGGAGTTCAAACAGTACCTTGGGTATTCAGAAGCAGTAGTTCAGCACAAGTGTTTCCTGTTGGGCTTACTGGGAGAAGTGATACAGCCAAAAGCAGCTCTTGGAGTGCTTCAGCCAGCTGCCCTGCCTTGTGAATGCTGAAACCTCAGGCCCCCGGTACCAACTGCGGCTTTTCACTTTGCTGGGGCATTTGCAGTGCATGGTTGTCCTACTGCAATACTTGAATAAACTTCTTTTTTGTCTGTGTGTGGTCACATCCATTTTCCCCTCATACTATATGTTATTTTGGTCTTTCAACTAACTTTTGACTCCAAAAAATGTAGGGAGTTTATCCTGCCCCACTTTGGAACTCACCACTTGATCTGCTTGAGAGCAAAAGTAGAAGACATTTCTCAACTTCCCTGCCCTGCTGCCCTCTATGTCATCCTGTTCCGAGCTCCTCTATACAGCTCGGGAAGTGCTATATAAGGTTCTGAAAAGTATCGTATTGCTTGGCTCGGTGCTCAAGGCAGTAGGGCACACAGTCTCTTTGGCGTGCTCTGGCAGCCAGTGGAAGCAAGAGTAAGCTAGCTCGTGTACATCTTAGCTTTGGCAAGGATGATCAGAGCCATAGCTCAGCAAGAAATCAGCATTCCCTCTGCAAGTGAAAGGTCAGGAATGCAGAAAGCTCGATGCCTTTTTAAGAAAGTTGAAAATTTGCTCTCCCTTTTTTTTTTTTCCAAAGAGAGGACAAATAGGAGGATAACCATCCCACTTTCTGGTTTGTGTTTGGCTGAGAATGTGTCATCTGATCTATTTAAGGAATGGTCAAGTGTAATATTTTGAAAGGTTGCGATCTTCTGGGTCAAATCCGCTCCATTCAGTCCTGCCATTTCCTTGACTCACCAGTGGCTGATGATGTTTGGTATCCATCTGTCATCCCAGTTCTTTCCTGCAACTAAATTCTGTAGACAGCACATAAAGATAAGGTAGAAGCAAAACCTATCAGCATTTCCTCGTTAAAACCTGCGGTGCTGGGCTCTAGGGTGGAGAGGGTTCTGAGGAATTCAGGATGCTGTGATAATTTTCAAGCAAGGACATCCAAACCCAAGCTAAGAAGAGAGCATAGCTTGTGCTTGAGCACGTGTGTACGTATGTATGTGTGTCTACTTTTTCTATCCAAAAGATAGAAAAATACGCTGTTATCGGTCTTGCTGTGAGAGTGGGTGGAAAACTATTCAGAGCAGCTTTTTTCCCACTGGAAGCCTTTGGTGTCTAGAAATCAAAGCTTCCTGCAGATGTGTGCAAGTCTTGATGAGATCTAAATGGAGAAGATTTCCAAAATCTAGATGGAATTCCTGATGAAACTTCTGATGTAAGTGTGATCACCCTTGCCAGCTTAGAAGGTAGAGGCTGTAGCAGTGGCACGAGGAGCCTGGGCTCAGTCAGCCTGAGCAAGTGTGTGAAGCGTCGCTGTAAAACCTAAAGGGGGTAGAGGGTTCTTCCCTCTGTCTCATCTTTGTGATTTCCTCAGTGACAGCCTAGATGTTTTCTGGGTAATGAAACCCCTCTTTAAAGCCAGTGGTAGTCATGTGCTGTGTTTATAGAAGGAGAGAGTAAAATGTATTAAATACTAGGATTTTGTTCTATGTAGATACTATTTTAGCAGTTGTGGTTACTCTTTCTTTCCAAATTACTGTTAATGACCTAGTTCTGCCTTCATTGAACATCCAGATTCTGGTTGGTGGTTTTTTTTTTCGTTCTTTTTCAATCTATGTATTCTGGTTGCAATATAAGAAAAACTTAGTGACACAAATTAATTTTCCTTCTTAGCGTAGTATCCAGCCATACTTTAACACTGGAAATAATGAGTCATGGAATCAAGAGCACGTGATGTGGTCTTTTGTGAAAGACATCTCAACTGGCATGGGGTCATGTTAGAAGACATTAGCATTAGAAATTTCTTCCCACTCTCTTGAAACAATTTCTCTTTTGTGCAAACATATGCAAAGTCCCGCCTGCCTTGCTTTTTCTTGCAGCCTGTGTTAAACTTCAGTTGTCGTTTGAATTTACGTTCCAAGTTTTTCTGCATCAATTTCATTGAACCCAACAGTAGAGAGCTTAAAGGATGTACAGAGATATTTTTTCAGAAGGGATCATAAAAGAGGCAGGCTGCTACTACTAGCTTGAGCCAAAATATATACAGAGTGAAAATTGTACAAGTTTCTTTGCAAGCAGATATATCTTGTCTCTGATAGAGGCAATGGCTTTACAAATGCTGGGGTTCCTGTAAGCAGTGTATGTCACTTACAGTGAATTAGAATTTGTTTCTGCTTCCATTGACTTCAGCACATGAACATTAATCTCCAACATTAATCAATTTATTGTCACTGAAACTCCATAAGATAAAGAATTACAACTTCTATTTTGTAGATGAACTGAGTTGCAAAGAGATTTAGATTCCTGTTTAAACATGTGTTTAGGCATCTAAGGATGCAACTAAATGCCAAGCAAGATTTATGAAAGTGCCTTAAATGATTTTAAGTGGAAGTTTAGGGCCCAGAGAAGTGAGGGGGTTTTTATAAATTCAGCCAGGCACTGGAGTATCTGTAGCAACCTCATGCTGACTTCTAGTCTCACCTGTGTTTGGGAGCAGAACAAGAGCTGAACCCAGACTTGCACCTCATGGTAGACAGAAAGTGCATGTAGGAGATGAAAGCCTGGTCCTTGATGAGCCTGCAGCTTGTGTTTGGGGACAGCGCTACGCATACAGGTATACGCAGCTGTTACTCCCCCTTTCCATTTGTTCCCAGCCTCGTACTTCTATCGGCAACTCCCTTCCCATGTCAGGTTATTTTTCAGCTGGACCAGTTCCAGGCACAGCAGAGTATGGTGCCAGGGCCCACGGCCGGGATCTGTGAGGATGACAGAGTTCCTACATCCCGGCCATGGCCAGGCAGCCAGGCTCCCAGTAAGAGCTCCCAAATTCAGCATCTCTGCTGAAGAAAGGGATAGGAGGCACAGCTGTTTCCCAGCTGTTTCACTCTCCCAAAATTATGTAACTATGCTATCATACAGTTAAGGACATGTAGAGGTTTCAAATACTTACTTTTTTTAATTGTTAATTTTTTAAAATTTACTTAGTTTCAAGCAACACCTGTTTCACAAATACCTTGATTGAAACAAGTTCAATGCTTCCTGAGGCAGAAGACTCTTTTGAAAGTGGGTTGCATCCCTACAACCTGCTGGGAAAGAGCTTGCTGTGGAAACCACTAGGTGGAAATGACAAGTAATAAATTTGATGAAAAAGGCAGCTTGTGAGCAGGACCAGAATGAAATCTGAGTCAAGTTAGATGAAAATGTTGGGGAAGAAAACACTTCAGCAACATTGAAATGGCTTTTGATGTTTGAAAATAGAAAACATTCCCATGTTTGTTTCAAAATGATGTATCTCAGCTCAGAAGGACCAGCACTTGAAAGGGGAAGGCTATACAACTTCAGAAACATTTTATTTTCCTTTTGCTCAGATAAACATTGCGAGTCAACTCAAATTATTTTCGTAGCAAATGAAACGTTTCTGTTTGCTTGGCCCATATGATTTTCTTCTTGTCTTTTGTAGTCAGTGCAAAAACTCCTTTTTTCCTTATGTCTCCCACCAGAACTGAAGGTTGGAGACTGGAATATTCCACCTCCGTGTGTGCGGGGTGAAGCTGCCTAAAATAAATCTCCAAGCATCTCAGGCTCTGCCTCCATGGTAGATGCTTTATTCTTACCCTAGAGTGAGAATCCCCTGTTGATGATATCTTTAAGGAAGCCAGTGATCCCAAAGCCCCAGGCCAGAACCTTGACAACAGAGTAGTCAGGAGGCATGACATGAACGGGTCACTTTCTGCAGACTGTTGAGCATGTATGCATGAATAACGATGGTTATGAATGCTCAGGAGCGTTACAGGAAATCAATGGATCCAATGTGCACATGAAAGCAGGTGAGAGATAAAATCATTCCCTACGTGGGAGCATGCATACTGCCTTCCTGAACCCCTCAGATCAAATTTGGCACCGGGGTAGTTGAATCTGACACAGTTCTGATCGTAACCTTCGCAACTAGAATTGTGCGGGTACATACACTTGATGAGAATGTGACAAGAGAAAATTGAATGTAAAGTCTGCTAGACAGCCAATAAATTTGTTTTATATCTTTATCTCTTCCTTGCTTGGCAATTATTTCAGCAGGTGCTGAACTGCTTTCTGCTTGCTGTGAGCAAGGGTACTCAAATGACCTACTGTAAATTCTAGGTATTTCCTGTACTTAGGAGAAGACATAATCATCCAAGGAACTTGTATATTTAGTGTGGATTAAGAGAGTTTTTTAAATAATGCTTTTACTTAATTTTTTTAACAGACCAAGATTGGTCATCACTAGCAGTAGATTACTTAATACTATATAACTGAAATGTGTTCATATTGTCACCAAACCCCTATTACCTATTTTTAAAATAGAGGGGAGGAGTTGTCGCTCAGGTCCTACTACATTATTTGTTGTAATTCAGTAGACTTGTAATGACAGCATATCGCTATTAGGCTATAGCCCTCCTAGGTTATGATTTTTAGAACCATAAAGCAAGAGTTGCACAGTTTTGGAGGTTGATTACAGGGAGAAGTTTATTATTTCTTACAGTTAAATCTGCTAGGTAAGTTAAAACAGCCGAGTAGGAGATCTGGAACAGAAATGATGTGCAGTTAAACACTGAAAACGCTCTACCTCTCCCATACAGGAGAGCTATTAAAGCTAAGGCTTATTGTACATTAGTATTCTGCGTTTGTTATCTGAAATGCTGCTACAGGCAGTAGTTTGAGCAGGCTATTACCATTTCTACCTTCATGCTACAGCGTTCTCGCTTGTCTGCACAGTTGACCTGATCCTGTATGTCATCAGGGAGGAGATGTTTAACTTGTGACACTACTAATCCTTTCCTGAAGGCTTTTCGTTCTTCCTGCACGTTGTCCTTTCATTGCTTTTGTGAGCTGGAACATGCTTGCTCAGCCCAATGATGAATTCATGTAATTACCTATGTATGTACCAAAGTCCTGTTGACTTTAACGTTAAAGATCAGCGATTGCTTAAGTATTGCACTGAATCAGGACCCCCAGGCGTTTTCACATGCGCAAGCTAACTTGGGAATCGGTGCGCCTTACTGCAGTTCTCCAAGGATGGGAAGGAGCAGCAGGCTCGGGACGCTCCCACAGCCTGGCCGTCGCTGCACGCGCCGGGCTGGGTGCGGGGACAGCACCCACTGGGTGCTCGTTTACCCCCAGGTAAATCTGCAGGTCATGGTTGGCCTTGGATGCCTTTGCAGGTGGGATACGTGGATACAAATCATGATGTTAGACAAAGCTCAGTGTGTGTTGATCCAATTCTAGAAAGCCTCGTTAGTCTGTGCGCAGGTATGAGTTGTCCAAAAGCACATGAACGTGCCAGGAATCTGCGTCTCGGTGTGGCTCTGTGTGGGTATGTCTGCAGAAACCCTGTCTCCAGGAGCTCATGGTGCAGAGTCTTTTCTCAGCCAAGTTCTCAAGTGAGGATGTGGATGATTTTCCGTGTGCCTCTTGAAAATGTGCTTGTCTCCGTGCTTTTATTTAGCTGGTCTAAATACACCTAATGCACTGTGATAGTGCTGTGTTTTACAGAGAAGGCTGCACTGCTGTCAAGCCCAAAGAGCCTAGGTTGGTCTCGGTGTAGGTGGGCATCAAGCCTTCAGAGAATGATTGTCCTCAGCTGGAATGACTGACAGTCCCAGGAATGGCATCTGAATTACAAAAAAAACCTTGGGTATCCAGTTCAGGTGTTGTCATAACCCAGCAGACACAGTATATATTCTCCGTAGGGGCTCATTTGTCATCCTTCCTAACACAGTGTGCACTCAGAATCCAGGTAGCCCTTTGACGAGAGGGGAGGTGTTGCTGTTGGAGCAGTTGCAGTCTGGGCTTCTGCCAGAGCTCTGTGGCATTGCATTCCCAGGTAGATGATGGAGTGGACTTTTGCTTTCTCCATCCCTTCAGAAGCCATCCGTGCTGCTTCCTGGGTGTTTTGATATTCTGCCAGCCGAGGGAGGGAAGAGCCATTTATAAATATTTCTGGTAATACAGTAAGTACTCTCACATGTTTTGCTCACTCATTTTCCGTATCCAGAAATCTATCCGACCAGAATCAGTTCACTCTCTTTTATTAGCAGAATAGATCCACAACAATTAAAATTGATTAAAAAAAAAAAAAGGAAAAAAAGAAAAAAAAGAAGCAGCAGCAAGTACAACATCATATTGACTGACTGTGTGTATATTCACACTGGCTTCCAATTCTTGGATAATTACCCCTCAGAGATGGTGTGCTATGTACAGTATGGTGATGGAATTATGCACTTTAAAGAGCTTTAGTGAGGCTTTTAGGATGCCAAATTCTTCCCTTCCCGCCCCCCCCGTGAGTAATGATTTTTCAATGCACATGACCCATCTTCAAAACCAAAGTAAGGAATGTCAGTGATGCTTCCTTTCTCCGGGTCTCAGTTTTCTTGAACTGACATGACAGAAGTGTACCCATGAGATGAAATTTGGGGCATGGTCAGAGGATCTCTTGGGGTTCATGGGATTCGTTAGTGAGGAGAAAAGTGAGTGGAACTCAGATATTATTCATTCTATTTGGCAGCAGGCACCCCAGTTGGGTTTACTGCGAGGAAAGAGGGCTTGGAAGAGACCATGGGTACAAATCCGTAGAAAAGCGGGCTTCATTAGTTGGGTCATGATCACTTTACTTGCATGCTATAAACCAGTTGTGGTGTTTCTCCGACCTCTTTGTCAGAGCCCGTTGAGCTGTTTTGATTTGCAGTTTCACACACACAAAAAAGTATTGCCTATGAATTTCAGCCTAAATTGGTTTTGGCAAAGTAATAAGCAAGTAAAAAACAGGGCCCTGTAGGAAGTGTCAAGCAATCTTAATTTTAGGCAGAGATACCAGCTCCTCCTAGAGGAAAAGAGCCAGTACATAAATAGCTCCCAACAGATCCTTCACCCAAGGAGACAAAAGGTTGATGTGCAGAAGTTGCTGCTAATGCCAAATTTAACCTTTCCAATGGGAATGTGTCACGTATGTGAGGTTTGAGTTTTTGTAAGATGCGACTTAATGTTCAGGCAGGAGTGTTTCTTGATACTCTGTGATATTTTGAAGGTTTTAACAGCTTTCCAGATCCATTGGAGATCTTTGGAGGACATCTCCGAAGGTACTAAAAGGGAGGTGCTTTCTAAACCACAGCAATAGGAAATGAAGCTGCAGGGCAGCTGCACTTCTCCATGGCAGGTGTTAGTTCTTTGGCTGTGTTTATGGACTTTTATCTTTTGTTGATGTCTTTAATGAATGTTCACTACCAGTGAGGGATGCTGCATCCCATTCTAGCAGCCTGGACCATTGGTTGTGTTAAAGGGAGAGGGCTCCCAAAGACAGCTTGTTGGCAGCAAGGGGACTCTAACTGGGACAGGCTGTAGCAGCTATGAGGTCCCCCCTAGCTGCCCTGCTCCTGCTCAAGGATGAATGAAGGTGGGCCTGGGAGTGTTCCTGGGATAGGTTTGTATGTAGAAGGCATACAAGCCAGCCCTCTTCTTCTCCCATCCCAGCTTCCCTGGGGTCCTGTGCCTTTGCAGGAGCACTGTCCCTGCTCTCCCCATGTAACCTGGGCTGCAGAAGCTGGAACAAGACAGACAAGGACCTTCCTTGATGCTACTCAGCCTCTGAATAAAACAAAGGACACATGCTGCTTTACAGCTAACCAAAGACAAACAAATGAAATGGTTACACTGTCCATCGGAGAGGCTTTGTGCCCAGCTGTACGTAGTGGTTGAAGGTGTGGTTTCCACAGAGTAGCTGAATTTATGGGACGTGCTGGGGAGAGGGCTTCCCAGCGTGTGGATGCCCCATCCCTGGAAGTGTCCAAGGCCAGGCTGGATGAGGCTTGGAGCAACCTGGTCTAGTGGAGGGTGTCCCTGCCCATGGCAGGGGGGTTGGAACTGGATGATCTTTAAGGTACAACCTAAAGCATTTTATGTATGTCTTGAGAAAGTATCAGATGCTTCAGTCTATGAATCTGATATGTCTCCATCTTCTTGACTCTTTCGGAATAAAACCACTTGGTGCTCCCAGACACTTGCAGCATCTTTCAGCTTGTTTGGTGATGGTGCATCGTGTGTCCTCCTCAACAGTCTGAAATGTTTCAGGTTGGGGTTCAGTCCCACAATCCCTAGTCCTTTCTTGTTCTAGTAGTTTGGGGATTATCTGCCTAGTGTTCTTGGGTACCGTGGTGGAAATGTGGTGGGTGCTTTTGGTGTTTAAGTGGTTGATATGAGAAAGTGTGTGTGTGTGTGTGTCCCCATTCTTATTGTTTTAATCTAACTTGAGGAAATGTTCTTCACTTGTTAGATATGTAAACTTTTAGGCAACTAATTATCTATTTTACTTGCCTACTCCCTCCAGCCCCTTTCTTCCATGATCCCACCACCCTATTTGTATCTCATTCTCTTCAATATGTGTAGATGATGAATAGCAAATATTCTCAGAATTCTTCAGGAATATTTACTGTAGGGTTTTGCTTTTGTTTGCTTTTCTGGTGACTTGGAGATGGCATGGTGAGAAAAGAAACATGTGAGCTAAACCTGTTGGTTTGAACATTGTGTCAGAAAATATCCATAAATTGCAAGTTACTACACAGATGTATAGATTTAATGAGACTGTGTAATGCCATTTATTTATGCTAAAGAATCTGACACATACGGTACTGAAAAAAAGTTAATACTCTAAGAGTTATTTTATATTTTTCCATTGCCATCTGTCACTGCCTACATAATAATGATACAGGTGAAAGCCTAGCATTGCTTTAAAAAAAAATCAGAATGAATAGTCATTTAAATATCTTGCTGTTTTAATAGCTGGTGTGTTTTAAGTTGTGGGAGGGAGGCAACAGAGATACCCTCCCCACATTTTTAGTATAATAAATTTTGGGTTTAAACACAGATTCTTGAAGTGACTTCTGAAAGGGGAAAATAATTATGAACTGTTCTGTCCTTTAAATCTGGAAAAGCTAAGCGACGAAACCAGGTTCTGCCATCCTTACAACATACTGTCAGTGTCTGGTTGTTGGACTAGCCCTTTCATGTGAATCTTTAGAGGCAAGTGACTTTTTCTGCTCTGAGTCCTGCCTTAATGTGCTGAATTCAATAATGCTGGAGTCTGAACTGTGAGCGTGTCTCTCCAGACCTCAGATCCTGGTCCCCATTGGCCATCTGAAATCAGTAAAGAAAATAAAATGTAAGGAAAATACATGTGTTCAGCTGTCTAATGTAAAAGTACATGTGTCAAAGCAGCAACAACAGAACTCAGTGTTTACAAAGACACTGGCTTTTAAGAGTTTTCCTTCAACTTTACGCAGTCATACTGTGGTTAGGCAAAACTGCTTTCCCTTTCTTCTTTTAATCACGGTGGGGTGCAACACAGCAAGGACTGTGAAGTACATGGTCTCTATGTTCAGATGTTTGCAGTGATCCTGGGCTGCAAATGGTCCTGTACTCGGGGATCTGCCCATTGCTTTGCATGGGCCACCTGCCTCCAAGGGTGCAGACAAGGCTTTGACTCAATAAACAGAACAGGGTTTCTTGTTAATCTCCTTTTTACAATGTAGTTACCAAGACAGAGAATATTTTTGTGGCGGGTGCTTATCCTATAATTTTCCATGGGCTGATGAGTCAGGGGAGGTGCCGCCTTTAGAGGAGGAGGATGTGGCTAGGTCAGGTTGCATTAAGATGATTTAGAGTTTATATAATAAATATGAAAATAAATGTCTTTTTCCTAAAAGCTGTGGATGATCCAAAGGTAGAACTTTGTGACACTTTTCACTTATTTAAAATAATGTTTCTAGTGGTCAAAAGGCCAGAAAATGAAGCAAAGTACCAGATTCAGACCCAGGGAAGTCATTCCACTGGCTTCAAACAACTTTGTCCAGTGCATTTTCTACTATAGTGCAGATCCCTAGTGGAAAGTTCCTTAGAAATGAAATAACCATTACTGTTATAATTACTACTCTTTGCGTATGTTGGAAAGCATTTTAGGAAGTCATGCGCTGCTTAAGAAGCAGAGATGACAATGAGGGAGCAATGAGGTTTTGGTCACTTTAAATGGATGTTATAAATCACTTTATTTTTGTTTGCAAGAGATGATCCATATATAGCTGTAGTTTGTCAGCATTTTCCATTGCAAACTTCTGGGTTTGGGAACCATACGGAGCTCTCGGCAGCCTCTTAGAAAATCCACTTAGAGGTGAATGTTGTGTCATTGCTTAATGAGTATATGTTTCTTCTGCTCCCTTATTAGAATTTGAACTGGTCTTAAAAATAAAAAGGTGTTCATGGTTTGATGCTTTGAGAGACAGGGTGTTTCACTACAGGACTGAGCCCGATTTTACTATTCCTTCTCTCTCTGCTTTCCAGTGTGCATCAGAAATAACTACTGAAGTGAAAAAGAGCTGTGGTAGGAGAGGAGGCTGAGGGTGTTTAATGTACATGTTGCAGACATTAAGAGACTTGCTTTAGTTCGGCAAGGGAAGGGACTGTGGAAGACCACCCACATCACCGAACCCTGCCTCCTGCAGTTCACAGGAACTATGAAATCAAAGTTTACAATGAAAAGGGGCCCTGGAGAACACCTGCTATGCACCACAGCCCCCCTGCCCCAGCATCATCTGCCCATCTGTATCAAGTGTAAAGTCCTTAAGACAAAGGCAGAAAGGCTTAGTGGTAACGGTATGC
Source organism: Rhynochetos jubatus (assembly GCA_027574665.1). Lineage (NCBI taxonomy): Eukaryota > Metazoa > Chordata > Aves > Eurypygiformes > Rhynochetidae > Rhynochetos > Rhynochetos jubatus. The sequence continues at coordinate 5,099,675 of CM050654.1, read as the reverse complement.
AGGAGCAGGGGAGCACAAAGGCTGACCAGGTGCTGTATAAATTCAGAAAGCTTGCTAGATGATGTTTGCCCAGAAAAGCATGCTTCATGCAACAGGAAAAACGAAAAACCATACTCCCTCTCACCCTGTCAAAACAGAACCAAAAGTAGCAGAACAAATAAACGGGTATCCAACAATTGCTCCGAATTTGACCTTAAGGAAAAATCCAGAGTCCAAGCCTAATAACTTAAGTTTAGCTCAAGTGCCAGTAGAGTGGACAGCAGCAAGGAGCCGAGTCCTGCTATCTCATCCTTCACAGGGTCCAGGTTCTGATGTTGCAAATGGGTAGGGGGGTATGGGGGTGAGGAAGCTCTACCTTGCACCTATAGGGAGTCAGCAGAACCCTTCTATTACGTTAAGCACAACACTTGTTGCACCATAATTACTTTCTAAGTATAGGCAAAAAAGGAGGGGGAGGATGGGTCATCAGCAGTACTTTTCCTACCCTGGGATATGAATACATGACTCCATTGTGTAAGTACAAGTTTCATAGGTGTATTTGTGGGTGAAATTTGGCCCGAGGTCCTTCTGGAGAGGAATCTTGCGACACTGAGCAATTGTATATTCAAACAGGAGTTCTTACTCTTGCCAGATGGAGGTATGCGGCATGGGTGACTTGTGGTGAGCAAACAGTCATGCCTTTAGGCTGGGCATCTGGGGTAAATTCTGGTCTAGATACTGCCTACCTTGCTTATACCAAGGTCCTCCTTACTCAGTGTCTCAGCCTTTCAGCAAGGTTCTTACTGAATGTGATTCAAAATCATTGAAACCGTCAGAATTTGGTCCTGTGATAGAAATTTCCGGTCTTAATGCCGTACTTTCTGGGATGCTGTATGCTTAAATCGGAGCTCTTCCAACTGCAACTGTGGTCTTTTCAGCTTAATATTTGTATAAGCTCGTATAGCCATTTGAGCTTAAAAGTTGTTCCACAGGTTTCACTGCTGCAGTCTTTTTTTCCTTGTGTCTGGCTGTGGACAGCTCGGCTGGGAGAAGCCGATGTGTGTTTTATAGCATACTGCAAGCATGCAGCAACATCCAGGGTGCTGCTCCACGTGAGCCCAAGCTGGTTCTTGTGATGGCACAGCACGCTTGCTCAGGGGCCGGATCCAGCTGAAAAGAGTTGATTTTTTTCTCTGGAAGGTTAGTTTTCAACCAGATTGGTTTACCACCCAGTTCCATGAGCACTGGTGCCAATATAGGAGATGGAAGGGGCAGGGAATGAGAGGATGGCAACCATGGTTTGTGTCAGCTAAAACCTGACTGAAGCTTGGCTTAGCTATGCAACCACATCCTAATTTAAACTAAACTTGGGTGTAACAGACCTGTTAGTCTACACTTACTGCGCACACCACCTCCAGAAGATATGAAATAAGTCTTCTGTTGCATTTAGTGAGAGTTTAAATTGACTTCAGAGGTAGCAGGCTTAAACTGAGATTCTTCAATGCGAAAACTAAAAATTTCTGAGGATGCCTAAATAAGCTGATCGTTTCTCACTGAATTTCTGGCATGTTAACTACCTCCATGTGGGCTTGAAGGATCCCGTTCGTAGCATGCAGAAAAGGACTCTGCACTAAGCTACTAAAATCTTCCCTCACCCCCTCTCCTTCTTTACATCAGTTATGAAATATTTGGTTTAACTGTTACAAATGGACGTGAGGTCACTGTGTCAACATGGTGTCACCATCTAACATTCCCAACTGATTCAGTGGCCAAAAGCTAAATCTTTGGCAGCTTGTGATAAACAAATTTGACACCCAGCATCGGGGATGTCCGTGTGTAAAGTAAAAGGCCCTTGTGTTTTTGTCGCTTAACTCGAGAAAGGAGTTGGGTAATTCCCCTTTCTCCACAGGTGACATTCACCCTCATTTGTTCCATCCAGACAAGCTTTGCTTCTCTCTAAGCCTTCAGAAAGCCTCAATCTACTGTGAAAGCAGAGCTGGCTCCCTTGACATACACCTTTCTAACCCCCAACCAAAGCGTTTTCCATTACAGTGTCATCGGGGCAGTGTTGCCCACAGGTGCCATTTGAGAAACACCTTCCTTTCTCCTGGAAATCACACTTTTCTACCCGAAATCTACGGTTGATCCGACAGTGCCTTCAGTACTGATGCTCCTCCTTCCTCAGCATCACACCTACGCAGCCTTGGAGCGATACCCGCTTTGCACCAGCGCAGCATGCGGAGAAGGGGAAGGCCTTTGTTTCTCAGGAATTAAATATAATTTCCAGCTAATTTACTTTTTAATGGCAACCTGTTTGCCGAGTGCTTGGTCCTAGGAGGTGACAACAGACCAGATTCCTCACCTGGTGGTGCTGCTGCTGCTCAGCTGGCATTCAGACCTTTTGTATGGGTGCCTTTTTGAAAAGGGAAGGTTTGTCAGTGCTCCCTTGTTTACACTTTTAATAGCTCACAATTAAGCTAAAACAGACTTGAAAAGCCTCCTTAATTAAGAGCCAAATTCTACCAGCAGCAAGAAACTCAAAGATGAAGTTTTCACTAAGACCCCTTTATACTATTCCAGGAGGAAAGTATGTTTAAACGTGCATTAAAGTCTCACTACACTTCTGGAGTGGTGTCAACACACTCCTTAAGGACCCTTTTTTGCTCCCCAAGTGCTCTTAGCCTGAACAAGAGTCAGGGCTCATTGTTTCCAGCTTTTGGCATTCCTTACCTTAAATTTTCAAAATCTCTCAAGACAGAAGAGTTCTCCCTCCTGCCTCTCCCTCCTTAATTTTAATTTTAAAAACCCCTTGTCTGTGTGCCACCCCAGCCCTTAAAATTAAATGTGTTCCTCTCACCATTACCAAGTACTTTTAATATTATAAACCCAGGACATTTAATAGCCTAGAAACACTCCACGTCTGAGTCTTGTGGTGTGTAAGGACTAGGTACCCAGGTTCAAAACCTGCAAGAAGCTGGGTCTTTTTCTATTTGTCTTTAGCTGCCAATTAGCAATGTCATTAATCCACTGCCTAGGAGAAGTTGGTGATTAAAACAGACGGTGTCACTGACCATTGACAAGATGCTACACAGAAGGCTGCGCTGTAGCTGCCTGTCACTGTGCTCACGGCAGTTGGAGCTCAGCCTCATTTTCCAGAGGGTGTCTTAATTTCTTGGCATTCTGAGGTAAAGATAGACACATTATCTGGGATTTGAACATTAAATTGTATTGTGTTCTGGACAGAAAATCTGCAGCAGACCCCGGGAAAGCTAATGCACTACCCAGCCCCCTCTGTCAGATGGGTTTGGTTAGAGAACACGTTGTGTTCGTCTTAGCTGCGGAGTCCTTCGCTGTGTTCGCCCACGGAGCCACCCCAAGGCTCTTCGGGGGCGGCAGATTTGAATTTTGTCTCCTCAAGGATGAGTATCTGAAGCTTGGCCAAAGCTTCGTTTCCTGCTGGCGAGAGGAGCGGGATGGGGGAAGAGGCGCGGGAGGGCTGAGGGGTCAGGCTTGCTTTTTCTGCTGCTCCGGGGGCAGCAGGAAGAGGCTGGTGGTGCAAGGCTGCTGCCAGGAAAGGCTAACCTCTAGCTGGAGACCACAAACCCTTGGTGACAGTGGCCAGTCTGGTTTTCCAAGGCCACAGATAAAATAAGCAACGACCTAGGACAGCAGACAGTGGAGGAGACAGTGGGGCACAGTCCTGCTGCTGGCTCCCTGTTGTGTTGGATGGAAGGATTTTTGTTCTGGAGTGGGAATAGTGCTCCAGCTTGCTTAAGAACAAGATGACCAGTGCTTTAATTCACATCCCACCTGGGGATCAAATCTCTCAGCAAGTCAGGAGGATTGGGTTTTTTTTTTTCCTTCCAGATGTCACTTTTGAAGGAAATTAATTTCCATGACAGGATGAAATACTAGGAATGTTTTTCTTAGGTGGATCTTCCAACTTCTGGTTTGTAGCCACACTAATTTGTGGGTGAAAGAAATATTTTGGTACTGAAAACTTGCCAAAATGCTGTATAACACGGAATTGCAGTTTAATTAGCACTTATGAGACATTAACAGTAATTGTATTCAATTTGGCCACTCGCGATAAAGTGTGATTCAGGATCAGCTGGTTGGTGCTCTGAAAAAAAAAAAAAGAAAAAGAAACATTGCTGTGTGGTTGGGTGAACATGTGCCATTAGCTTCATGTTCACAGGTACAAACTTTTGTGGCTGCTTGATTCTTCTTTTTTTTTCCCATGAGGTGTTGTGCAGGACTGGAAAAAAGTGGAAGGAACTTGTTTTAACTGGAGGGAAATAGTTCATGCTTTTGCAGTGAGCTGGATTGCAGTTTATCCCTGCTATCTCTTTTGCTGTGATTTTTAGGAAAAGTGCCAAAAACTTTAAAAATCTTTTCCATTTACTTATTTATGCTTTGCTTTGCCAAGGAATGAGAAAGCCTGCCACTTTTAGCAAGCCTGTGAACGAGAGAGGCAAGGGAACCCAGGGTGAAATTTGATGTGGAGTTGCAGGATAGCCATAAACACCTCTTGAATATTTATTTTATTTCTCTGCAGCAGAGTTCATTTGCTCTGAGTTAGTGGCTGTAGGTGAAAACAGTGCCACAAAAGGATTGTAGTTTCAAAGGCTGGCTGAGAACAGAGAAAACAAACTATATGCAATTTAAGTGCCTGTTTATATGCAGGCTACCACACAAGCCTAATATATACACCAGCATGATGTAAGGCAGCGGAGATGACCTGATTAGCAAAGCCCTCGCAACGCGCTGAGGAGATCCCTGCTGCATCAGTGCTCCCCTCCTTGGAGACCTGCGACTGGTCCCAGCTGAGGGAAACCTTCGTGCAGCAACAAGAGCTGGCGGAGGGTTTCTGAAAATGTGAGAAGAGTAAACAGCCTGCATGACGCCGCAGGATAGCTGGGATATTGGGGAAGGTGCAACATGAATTCCTTGGGCTTTATGAGCTACGTTTGCAGGAGTGGTGGAGCGCTGTGTGTTCGGGGCGGTTGCGTTTCGGCAAACGGCTCGCTCCGTTTTGTTGTGCTGTTTATCCTGTTGGATGAAAGCCATCATTCAGCAGAAAGAAACGGTAGCGCAAGATAAAGTAAGTGATCTTCCAGTTTGTAAGCTCTTGCAGCCCTGTTTTCGTGTGTTGAGCAAGCAGGGGTCCACAGACTTGAATGGGAACTCGTGGTGCTCAGCACTTAGAGCAGTCAAGTGTTTATTATTCCATGTCAGAGAAATAGAGACAAAAAAATTATATACGTAAGAAGGCATTTAAGAGACAAGGCTTATTCTCTCTTGTGAGCACGTATAAATATACACAATTACTATGAGGGTTTTTGGTTATTTTGTGCATTACTGTGCATGGAGAGTGCACGGGCTTGTGACAGATACCAGGGGTTTGAGGTGAGGGGCGCAGAGCACTATTTCTGGCTCTACCGTAGCTACTTGTGTGGCCAAGTGTATTAAATCCTGCTCCTGAAGCCAGCAAACCGTTTATTCAAGCTTCATTCTCTGACTTGCTGAATACCCCAAAAGGCTGCTATTATTAGGGGGAACTGCCATTCCTTAGCTCTGAAAGTGGGCTGTCCATAAATCACCAACGTGTGCTTTCCACGGGGAGGTGGGGCTAGCCCGTGGAGCTGGCACAGCTCCCACTCTTCCTCCCTTCTGTCCAGCCCCTCCACTGAGGGTACATCCTCCAGGTCACGAGGCTGGCAATGGCTGTGCTGCCCAGCTTAGCCTGGGCTCGACACAAGCTTTGGGGGCTTGCCGTTGCTTCTCCTGCTGCTGTGTCACGCATGCAAACAGCCTTCTGTTACCTGTGTCTGCCTTTCTTCCTCCCCTTGTTGAGGTGGAGGTGACCTCGCTGAAGCAGCTAATAAGAAAAACGTTTCTTGGCCTTGGTGTCGGGGGGATTTGCAATTCCATAAAGTTTAAGGTGTCTCTTCCACGGCCAGGTTTGGGTGCAAGAACTTGCTTTCATCTGTGCATTTCCCTGTGAGTGCTGTTGCTATCAGGGTTAGCACTGTGTAGCAGAGAGCCATCCCCAGGGGACCGTGCTGTTCCACCACACTGGGTCTAGGTGGGGATAGCCAACCAGGCCAGCACAGGCACATACTGTCCCTGGGCACTGGCCGGGGCCAGGTCATGGTCAAGCTCTGTCTGTGCTGTTTTTTCCTTTTTTTGTTTTTAACAATAAATGCATCTCTGACAACAAAAATATTAATGCTTTTCTATAAATGAAGCACTCAAATATTTTTGTAGTTACAGTCTGTTTCGATGACAGTGCCTGTGCTGGTACTAGGCTGCTGTGAGCTGATCTGGCTGCGTCCTTGTGCTGGATGGGCTTTGCCGTAATAGTACTTTCGTTCCTTAGCTCCCATTAGTGCCTTGATGAATAGTGGAAGATGTGTTTCAACTGTTTTATCATTAAAAAGCAGCATCTTCCCGTTGTTCGGTCTCTGGTGCCTTTGCCCTGTTCATTATGCTTTGCCTAGGAGTAACAGCAGTGATTTAGAGTTGCAACATCAACGTCAGTCTCTGAACCTTGTGTTTTCCTTAACCGTAAATTCTAGGGAAGGAGGAAGTCTAAGTAATAGGGTTCATTCTTCTGATGTTTCCAGGCTGGCTGTTTGAATCTGTGATGCCTCACTGTGATCAGACACATCTACTCCTCTCTCTCTCTCTCTCTCTTGTTGGGCTCCCAGACAGGGTCTGCTTGGGTGGCTGCTCTGGATGATGCCTGGCCATGTTCAGGGACCAGGGCACGCGGTTGCACTCTGGGTCCGCTGCTGTTACTGGCACTTGTGCTAATGGCCTTAGTACAGAGGTCAAAGACTGCTTAGATATGAAGGCTGAATCACCTCCTTTTTAAACCCCTCAGCAGGATCAGGGCTTAGGGAAGCAGGCACGTGGGCTTGCCTTCTGGCTGACGGTGCGGATGGAGAGTGTGACTCTAGGACAGGCCTTTTGGCAGTTTCGACCAACCATTGAGGCACAGGGGTGTCTGATGAAAACACCCCTCCACCAACACCCTGACATAAAAAAGCCTGTTGCATTCGTTTTCTTTAAAGGTTTGCTATTTCCACAAGCTCTTGATAGCTAGGGGAGGTTTATTCTGCAACTTGAGGATCAGAAAGCAGTGGTGAGCCCATCAGTCTAACCAGGCGGATATGAAAGATCTTCAACTGAGCTTATTTCACTTGCTTCAGACCTGTTTGCCTTGGCAGCGTCTCACTTATGTGAATCAGGAGAAGGTAGCCAAAAAGCACTGGAGGCTCATCCAGAGATTGATCTCCCCCTCTGTCAGGAAACCTGCCCGTGCAGGCAGGGTGATTTGGAGATTACTGATGCAGCCCACAATCCTGGCTTCACTGGGTCCCTGCCTGCAAAGGGTGCTTGTTTCTGTGAGCTGGGGCGGTGCGGTGTCTTGTCTCTGGAAAACCTGGGTCTTGGGTCACTAGACAGGGAAGACCTGGAGGAAGCCACTCTGGCTCTGTCCTTTGCTTTTGTGACTTGGGCTTCTAGGGGACACCTGTGTTTCAAGCTGAGAGGCAGGAGGTCAGTTCTTAAGCCTGCTGTATCTCTGTGACTTTTGGTAGGTCTCTGGATCACAGTGTGCCTTAGTTTCTAAGGTGTTTAATAGGGATAGAAACTAGGAATTACAAAAACCCACAACAAAGAAGGCCTTGAAGAAAGATGCAGTTGTAACTTACGGTGTCATCGCCACCATCAGGATTTCATGTTGGTTTGAGCTTTGAGGCTGTGCTTTAATATTGATAAAATTAGAAGTTTACCATGATAGTAGCTATTGGGGACTTAGAAAATACACTTTTTTAATTATTTTTTTTTTCATTTCGTTTTTATTTCAGCAAATTCAGTAAAGCTAGAAATGCAAAGTGATGAGGAATGTGACAGGAAGCCCCTGAGTCAGGAAGATGAGATCAGGGCTCATGATGAAGGAAGCAGCCTGGAAGATCCTCTCACTGAGAGTAACGAGATGGTGGATAACAGAAAGATCCAGGAGCTATCAAGCGAGGGAGGAATCCGGCTTCCGAATGGTAAACTGAAATGTGACGTCTGTGGCATGGTTTGCATTGGGCCCAATGTGCTAATGGTACATAAAAGGAGCCACACTGGTAAGCAGCTGAAAGAAAACCTGATGACTGCCTGTGGCGTCTGATGTTTGTTACCTGACAACTCTTCTCTCTTCCTTTTTCATTCGTGGGGTAGCAGGAGGCTGGGGGGAGGGAAAGATTGGCTTTGTTGTTTTGGTTCTCTGCTTGCTCCCCAGATTCTGATGATGCTGTGTTTCTGGCAAGCCTGATGCTTCCTCGATATTGATTTCCGGCTCTTGGTTCTTAAAAACAGCACAAAAGTCTGGAAATCACTTTTTTTACTGTTCTTAACCGGGGGTGAGATGGTAAAAGTCATTCTCTGGCCTGGGGGGGTGGGGGTGTGTTCATGAGTGTGTGTGTGTGCCAGGCTTTTGAGCATTTAAGATGAGTCTCCGATAGTCTTTCCTTGGAGGTGCTCACAGGTAGGCAATACCAGCAGCTTCCTGGGGATCTCGCATCTCCTTCACAAGTGGCTGGGCAAACCTGAGATTAGCAAATCCCAAAGGGAACACTCATTCCTAGCGATCTTATTGCTGGGGTAGGCTTGCTGCTTATTGCCTGACAGCTCAGTCAGAGAAATCTCACCTGAACTGCTTTCACAGGCTCACTTGGCTCCCCCTCACCATGCAGATACCAGTTTTATGGCACCTTTCAGTGCTTGCACTCTCCTACTGTTTATTACTATTAGTATTACTACTGTCTGGAGATCAAAGCAGCTTACTAGGCTCATGGATTTGAGAATTCAAGAGGCAGCAATAAACCTTGGCTGTATACTTGATTGAGCAGGTCTTTGGGGCCTAAAAGATGGGGCCTTAAGTTACAAACAGGGAATTTCAGGGGAATTTTGGCTAATGGGGCAAACTGGTGTGCCCAAGAGACTGGTACATACTCTACTGCTCCTCAGGTGGGAGTGACAGTTACCTCCAACAGGATAAAAGTACAGATGGTGCCAGAAGACTCTTTTTGGTCTTGCAGAGGTCTACCTGGCAGAGCCTTTGATTCAAAAAGCACTTAAGTTTGTGCTCAACTTTTATGAGATTTAAGCACATGTAAGTCACCTGAAGTGCTACAATATATGCTTGAGGTACACACTGAAGTCTTATGGAAGTTAAGTACAGGTTTCTGTGTTGGAGCCTCAGTAGGTGTGTTTTCTTCATATTTTTTGGACAAAATGAAAGATATTTTCATTTTTCTCTTTGCTATTTCATGGGGTGAGAGTCAGACGGACTGTAAGATACCTGCTAAAATATAAAAAGAGGAGTGGTGTTTTAAGGTAGAGTGAGAAAGACTTTGTGTAATCCCTTAGTAAACCTGGTAGTTTGCAGTCAAGCACTGTGCGCTGGATGGGAAAGAAATCAATAGAATTTCTGTACAGAGGAATAATAAATATATACCATATAGTTAATGCTCTGTATATGAGTTGTATTGATAATAACTTAACGTAAATGTATAATGCAAAGCACGTCGTAACTGCTGTCTAAAATCACGACTGCATCATAAATGACAAGGGAAAAGCATTGGCTGGAGAACCGAAAGGAGAACTGAAATCTTGATTAACGATTTGACATGTCATTACTAGGAAAGGGAAAGAGAATAGAGAATGTAACAGAATGAGTCCCGAAGCTTCAACCTCCTTGAACGTTTTCATTGGCACTCACATGTATCTGAGCATATGTATTGTAGGTGCATTGAGTCCATGTATTTGAACGGCTAAATTAGACCTGCTAAATTTAGGTTTAGGTACTTAATTGTATGGTCTGTGTTTTTTGAGATACCGAATAAATAGTGCACCTTTTAAATACAAATTGCCTTTTTTGTGTTAGGGAAGACATGCAAATTCAAAGCGAAGGGAACAAAATCTCATCTGGGTGCTGACGAGACGGCTGTATGCATGTGTATGGGTAGAAATTGCATAACTGGTTGCTTTTTCCTTCGGGCTACGGCCCGTTTCTCGTAGTGCTCTTGACTTTTCCCATCTGAGCAGAGGAGCTGTGATGTAATGCTCTATACAGATGATTTCAAGCATATAGAAATGTCATTCCTTTTAACGTGCAGCTTGGTGCTCTGCTATCAGTAAACCAGTTGGCAAATTTTGCGGGGGATTCCCTCCCCCCTTGTTTTTTAATACGTGCTGCTACCTCGGTGTCCACAACAGAAGTTTGCTTGGATTTCCACATCCTTGATTTTAAGGAATATTTTTAACGTACTGGTGTCTGTCTTTTAAAGCGCAGTATTGTAAATTATATTGCCACTTCCTCGGCAGCTGGGCGCGATGGGCTGGCCCCGGCTCTGGAATGAGCCCTGACCTGTGGGTAGTCTGGTTTTGCAGCCCAAGGGAGAATGGTGGAGGGAAGGGAGGTTACCCCTAGTGAGTGGAAACGGATGATACTCTTTAACAGTTAAAGTAACTGGCATGTAAATCCTTACCTCTCAAAGCCAATTTAAGTATGTTTTGGGAGCTGAATCCCAACTGACTCTCCTCTTTATCTGTACACAACCAAAGCGAGGTCTGGCCAGTTGTTTGCATTGGCAAAAACTAAAGTCTTTTTCCTTTTCCCAAAAAACCTGTCAGCATTCTGTGTAAATCACACAAAACGCTGTGGTCCATAGTAGAGGCTGTAATTTGCATGTATGCTGGGGCGAGAGTGTGGCTTTCCTTACACCAGGGACCTAGGCTTTGTGAGAAGTTGTGCCATATGGCTTTGGCTGCGTTACGCACATAAAAGGACACCGTTTTCTTGAGCCATTTTTCATCTGTTCCTGCGGAGCAGTTGTCTTCCCTGCCACGTTATGGTCATTCAGTCAGAGATAGGGACAGAGAAAATAATCGGTGCTGTGGATGAGGCCAGAGTAGATGAGCTCATTGTCCCATCTCTCATCTTCATGTGCTGGAGCATCCGTTTCCTCTGATGCCTGCAGTCCCCCTTTCCCATGATAGACTGAGCTGGGGATTTCCCATTCATCTTTCAGATCCGCACAGGCGCTGCCTCGTGCACGTGGTACCAGCGATGCTTTGGTCCACGGCACCTCCGTCACAGAGGAGGCCTGCTCGTCTGATAGCGGCCAAACACTCCATTTCTCTGAAACACTGCTAATTCAGATGAAGAGGTTTTGTAATCTGCATGGGAATCAGGAGAAGGCCTTTCTATTTATTTGTCATCGCTGACAGAAAATAAATAAAATGCTCAGTATGGGAATTAAGCATGATGCACTCCCCGCTTTGCTGAGCGGGGTAACCCCCCACCCCCTCCCTCACGTGCAATGTCCTCGTGTCAGAAAAATAGCATGTGTCAGGTTTGATTTATTTTCTTCTTCTCCCATACTATCTTCTTCTGGTCCAAATTTCATATTCCACAGCACATGCCCCGAGTTGTGGCATCTTTATCAGAGTTTTTTGTTGCTGCCAGAGATGACTGGTCACATAATATTGCCTCTGGATACTCCAGGGGCTTGTGCTTGGGCATGTTGAGGGAAGGGGAGAGGAAGAAGATAAGGTCAATAATCCAATTTGTCTGAGGTAATGAAAAGGAACTCCAGTGATTTCTCACCTCTTTAGGCTTTTTGCTAGTGGACCGGAATTAAAATTTCCTTGCTCCTCATTTTTGGTAAGGCAAAAACCATTTGCTGGAATAGCCATGCTGCGATCTGCGAGGTCCGTGTGTTGGTCTCCCTTGCGCAGTGGATTGTGATTTTTCTCCACCGTAACATCCAGTCCTTTAGCCCACTAGATTTTGAAACACAAGGGAGGGGTCGGGATCATCCTTCTTGTTTTAAGAACAGCCAGAGGTTGAATTCTTTCTCTGTGTGGACGCAGCGGGACGGTGGCAGAACGAAGCTGGGTTCCCGGGTACAGAGCACGATGCAGCAGACAGTGGGGGTAACAGCCCTGCCCCACTCTCCCATCAGGCTGCTCATAGGTTATTTTTAGGCTTTTTTTTGGAGTCTAACTGCAGGATGATGACAGATCTTGCAATCCACTTGCATTTAGTATTGTAGTCAGTGAAATGAGATGCATTATGTGCCCATGAGGGAAATCTTCAAGTCCTGCTTTAGCTCCATAACATTGTAACATGTGAACATAGGAAACACTGCAACTCTGAACGCGGTTTAGTTTTTTTTCATGCAGAGTTCAAGTTTTTGGGACACAATAAATGAGGAAAAAACCAGTTGTGCTGTTCAGTATAAAAGACCTCTATGCCTAAAGCAGCTAGCCAGGAGCAAATTTAAACAAATGGTCATGTTAACACATTGCAATAGACTGTTGGACTACCTGTCTTATTTTTCTACTAGAAAGGTAGAAAAGGTTTCCTTTGTAATTTGTAGCCTAGTGTAGGCGTCCTGCCTGTACTGGTTTTAGCTGGGACAGAGTTAATTTTCTTCACAGTAGCTTAACACAATTGCTCTTGCAATATGAATCAATCTGGCACTGAATCAAAAATTGCAGGGTCTAATTTCTAGAAGTGATGTTTTATACGTAGGTTCTTAAATCTAACTTTTCCACAAGTCTCGTTTTCTACTTAAGCATAAGGAAGGGAAGCATAGATTTTTGAAAACACTGCATACGGGTGTATTTTACTCGCAGTACTCAGAGCTAAACTCTTTTCATGTTTTTACCAGTTCACTTAAAGGATTTTTCTTAATTGGAAACCACCAAGGATTTCCCAGGAATTTTTCATGAGAGATTTGTCACTACTGTTTTATAAGAAATTGACCTGTCTGGAAGTAGGTTTTTCCCAACAAAAAAACTAGTGAAATCAGTGATTTCAAGTGATGTGCAGCCAGCTAAGTGAATCTGATAGGACAGTAAGTAGGTAGGTAGACTAGATAGTCCCCAGAATAACAATTACAGAAATGGAGCAAAGTCTGCTGCTCTGTATCTTGCTTGGGTAAAGGCAGGTTGTAACTCACTGCCTGTCAGTGTGTTGGTGTTGCAGCTAACATTTCATCTGTGCTTCTGGGACAGAGAGGAATCAGAGCAGTTGCAGCATCTGATGGATCAGGAGAAATGTTTCATTTTAACTGAATATTAAGAAAAAGACAGAAGAGGGTAAAAAAATCAATATTATTAGTATGAGCAAATACTTTCTGATGGCAGCATGGGCACAGTAATTCTGTATTATGAGGTTAAAAAAACCCAACTATTTGAGAAGTACCTAAGTTATCCTTTGCATATCAAAAGTATGTGCCAAAAAAAGGGCTTAGATATAGATGTAGATAGATGGCTATATGTACCATTGGACCTGGTTCTTATTCGTGGAAGGACTCTATCCTGGCTTTAAACCCAGCTTTTATTTTTTAAGTAATTAAAACATTCACAGGCAGGGACTTGAGCACTGCTAGAGAAATAACCAGGCCTCGCTGTTATCGAGAGCTGGTATGTTATCTTGTGAGTTGCTCCCTTTGATTTCAAAGGGACAAAAGTTACCAGCCAAGGTATGTGAAAATCTAAGACTCCTTGGTTGCCAGGTCTGCAGTCTCTTTGTCTTCAGCCAAATTTCTGTTTTGATACAGAAAATATCACTGGTGTATTTTGCACCGGTATGAGATTCGAAGAAGGATAACTCATACTGAAACTTCTGTGCAGCACTTCTGAAGCGATAAAGGAGAAATATTGCACAGGGAAGCTTCCAATTAAGCAGAAAAATAAAAAAAAAAAAAGCTTTTTGAAATAACATTTTACATACACATGATAAAATGTGAAAGCTATTAGTAGGAAGTTAATCAGTTCATTTGCCTGGTTTCAGGTTGTATCAGCTCGGCAGCTGTTGTTGTAGCTTGTGCTGTGAAGCCTCCAGCCAGCTGCTGTATATTGAAGGTACTTAGGAAAGGACTGTCTTGCCAATAACCCTGACTCTGTGGCCACTTCACTTTTCATCTCAGTATTTGTTTACTCAACAGCAAGTTAACTTGTATACTTTAGATACTACTGTTGTTAAAGAGCAGTAATACATCATTATTATTTGGCCTGGAGGAGGTATAGCTGCACTGGATGCATGTGAAACCATGAACTGTGAAGTTTCAGCGGTCTTTTACTGTAATTTAGAGGTAAATATGTGAAATCATACCTTTTAACTAATACTTTATTTAACAATAAAATTATAGGCCCTCCCCCCCATCTATGTATTTAATTATCAGAGCTCTTCCCTGGCACAAGCCCCTCTCCCTAAGCCTTTAGGAAAGGTAATACTGTGCAGCTCCAGCTTACCTTGTCATTCCTGAAGTTACTTTAGATAATTAAATCCTCTGTGATGGAGAGCAAGACTTTTTAGGCATTTTTGGTTTTGTCTGGCTTTAGTTCTTAAATCTGGAGTTGAAAAGAAACATCTTTTTTGTTTGGTTAGCTGTTTCTCCCCCTCTCTCCATTCCAAGTCTTTTTTGTTGTTTTTTTAAATCACTAAGGTTTGAGGTTTTTCTGCCCTGGTTTAGCTCTAAAATAAAGAAAAGGTTTGATACTTTAAGTAGACTAAAAATATTGTGCAGTTACATTGCAGTCACATAGTTTTCAGTGCTGAAAAAAACAAAAAGCCTGCTTAGTCAACTTTTAGTACATGTTGTTCCTATAAGAAATTCTTATTTTAATAGATCAGTGTAAGTATAGAGTCAAAGGGTAAATACATAGCTGTAAATGGTGAAAAACACACCATGCTTAGAATTGTCCTTATTCCCTTGCAGTCGTGTGTGCTACCTGCTTCAGGTCTGTAGGTTCTGATATGTCTGTGCTGCCATCACCCCCAAAGATAGGAAAACATTTTAAATGTAGAGAAAAAGTTATTTAAAGAGTGTTTGTGAGTGGATGTTTAGTTTGAAGTGTAATGAATTTCAGTCTATGAATAAAAACTTACTTTTCACAGAAGTGTGAGCGAAGTGGGTAAGGAGTTCAAGGTTGTTGTTTTGTTATTAGAAAATAATAATACTGGAAAAGGGCTTACAAACCCACTAGGACAAGGCAGTAGGAGAAATAATTGGAAAACTTCAAGGCGCTGCAGTGATAAAGAAGGCTGGTTTGGTAGTATCTGGAGCGGGCATCAGGCAGCAGAGTTCTTGGAAAACCAGCAAAATCATCTTCTTAGTGTTTACTTTTTGTGGTGCACCCTTCTATTGGATAATCACCTCTCAGATTAGCCATGCTAAATGTGAACGCTGCTAATCAATAGCATGAAGGGATGACAAAAATTAAGTCATCCCCCAAGCCTACAGCTTCAACAAGGAGCAGGAATCCAGTGATTGGACAAAAGGATAACAAACAGATCAAAGCAGCTATTTACACAGAATTAAGCCAGTAGGAAGAACGAATTCATGCTGGCTTTAAATAGATACAAAGGTTATTTAAGGTAAAATGTACTATTGTAGTGGATTCTGTCTGCTGCAAGAGAGGAGCAGGCTGTTGGTGACTTTATAGTGAGTGTTTTCATGTCATCTTTGCCACTGAACTGTGGTGCAGTGACTATTTGAATTTCTGACCAAAGGCTTTCAGCCTCGCTTAAACTGCCAGTTTCTCCAGGAATAATGCCTGCTTATATGTGGCTTCCAGAGTATCAAAGATAGTAGTAGGTAAAACACATTAACTGCGGGAGTGAAAGGAAAGACTTTAGGCTTGGTAAGAAACTTGCCACCTTCTTTAATGTTGTCATCCTGAAAGTGAAGCTATCATTCCTGAATACTGAGAAACGTGTCAAAGGAAGGGGTTTTGCCTGTTTTCTCAAACAGCGAAAGCAAAACAGAAAAGATAAAAAACCCATGTATTTTTCTACTGCAGTCTCTTTACCAATCTCTGTTATGGACATTTTGAAGTGATATAAAGGAAGATAACGGCTAATCAGATTCCTTAAGTATAATGTGGGAGTTTAAAAGGGAAACCACAAAATCGTTATCAATTCCAACGAGCTTGTGTTCAGTGTATTGGAAGATGAGTTTTATGCCCTGATTTTTTTTTTAATCATTACTTCATACTGTTCTTGGCAAGATTGTAGGAATGTTAGTGTCTTCAGCGCATCTGCAGTGGTTTCAGATGTAATTTCCAGCTCATGCATGTGCAGTGAATTTGTAGAGGTATGGCGTATATGTGGCACACCTGCCTGCTGCTGCCCTCCTGGCAGGACCGTAGTGCAGGCACTGAAGCCAGAATTGCTGGTGGACATCCCTGAGAGATCTCTTCCTCCCTCTCTTTCCACTTGAACCAACAGGCGGACGTTGGACTTTACGCTAGACACATGAACTTCTTCGATAAAACCAGCATTCATTTTGCACAGCATGGGAGTAATCATTTTACATCAATTGAAAAAGCCTTCGGAGAGATGTGACGGAGCACAAAACGTTTTTGTTTTTCATGAGAACTGTGCTTCAGGCCAGTGAATTCAACCTCAGAAAGTCCCACCAGGATTTGACCAAGGCTCCAGAATAAGTGATAAGCTGAAAAACGTGCATGAGAATGCTTACATCTGAAACCTGATGTTCAAGACCTTGTTGAACTGGGGCCCTGCTCGGTGAAAACATGTCAGCATCTAGAGCCCAGCTGCAGTCGAGCTCTTGGGCAAGTGGCCAGCGCGAGTATATGCTGGTGCCCTATTGATTTGCACTGTACCCGCTGGGACAGAAGTAGATGATTAGAGCTGACTGCCTGCCCAAGAATGCTGCAACAGGCTGAGTGTCCTCAACAAATGTTGACATAGAGTATGGGTTTTCCTCTAAATGATAGTTAAAAATAAGGTGTTTGTTACAGAACCAGTCCCCACTGTCCGGGGTACGTATGAAGGATTAACAGCAGAATAAGTTTTGCGCGTGTGTGTGTGAATGGTTGGGGTGAAGGGAGAGGATAAGGGGTAGAGTTTCTGTTCATTTCTCTTTTCATTGAACAAGTCTTTTCAATTAGTTTTACTTAAAGCACAAATTTGTTTAATTCACAGTTAATAAATGGTTTAAGATTTTTTCTGTTTGCTACTGTGGGCTTGATCCTCGCTTGCATAGATTCTCTCGTACCACTCTAGCAATGCAAAGCAGCCTTTAAAAAAGGATATCAGTAAAAGTATAACGTAAGCAAAAGATCTGGTTGGAAGCAAAGACCTTAACATCTGTCCAAGTCCAACTGCTGTGATCAGTTCTAAACACTTGTATGGATTGGACCTATACTAAAAATAAGTACAAAACCGTAGAGCGCTACCACAAAACCATGGTTGTGGAGCAGAGCTCATCTTTTTATGAAGGATAAAACCTCCAAGGTGGAGGAGTTTATGAAAATCAGGCTGCGTTAATCACCTCAAGCTGATGCTGCAGAAGGAAAGAGCCCCAAATCACAATTGGAGGCTTTGCCCCTGGTGCAAAAGAAACGGCCTCTGCCTTTGGTGGTGGGGACCTATGTAAGGTGGCAGTGTTACAAAGAGCGGGATAACAGACTCCGTGCATCTTCCAGTGTTTGACAGCTCTCTCCCTTCCATCCCCCTTCCAGGTGAACGCCCCTTCCACTGTAACCAGTGTGGAGCTTCTTTTACCCAGAAGGGGAACCTGCTGAGGCACATCAAGTTGCACTCCGGGGAGAAACCGTTCAAATGTCCCTTCTGCAGCTATGCCTGCCGACGGAGGGATGCCCTCACAGGACACCTCAGGACGCACTCTGGTGAGCCTGCCTTGTCTTCCCTCTTTTCCTTTGTCGTTATGGGTCGAGTGGAGCGGGTTGTGAAAATAACTGAGTGTTCCTGGGTCCCTACCATCCTTGTCAGTGCAGCTCTGAACTTCGGGAAAGCCTCGATGTGAATCAGAAAAGTTGTGGTTCAGCCACACCTCTCCTTTTGTGTAACTGAGCTCCTCTGCTGATGCTATCGCATTCCCTTTGAAAGTCTCCTTGGGTGTATCCAGGCTTCGCTGGCAGATTGTTTTGACACTCTCAGGCCCCAAAGTGGCTGTGAAATTCCAAAGATGGAAAAGAATAACTGTGTGCTCTTGGAAGCCTGCTTTGCCGTTCATACCCATTTTTTCATCTAATAAATACCACATGCTGATGGAGTTCATACTTGTTCATCTTTCAGAAACTTCCTAATTGCATTTTTGATTCAGTTACATCTCGCTGTGAAGTCCTAATTCATGGCAGCCACAGCGCTCGCCCTAAAGCAGGAGGTGACAGAGATTTGGGGTTGTCTTGCTGTGCTGCTTGGTAGTACCATGTCTCTATCAACTCTATTTGATACAGTTTCTCCACTTGTTCTAAAGAAATAACTGTTAGTAGTCACGTTGGTAGCCCCCCATCACTGGGATCAGATGTGTTTCTAGTCCCTGTGCACTACACCAAGGGGCCGCATTCTGCCCGTTTACTCTTTTCTGTAGGACTCTCAAGATCTGAACTTGCTGGGGTTTTTTATCTCCTAGGATGTTCAACTTTTGTCTCGGGGCCACTTATAGGAGACTGTTTTTCATTGTTGACTGAGCAGAGATAATTGGGCTGGTTACTAGTGGCAGCATTACAGATGAACTTTTTTTGAGGTGCTAGCAAACGTGTGACTGAAACACAGTGGTTGAAGTACAGCCGCAGACAGAAACTCTGCATGTGAAAATGTAATCGTGGGGCTTCCTGACTCTTTATACACATTTCTTTTACAGGGTCAACCTCACTTCAGTAGAAGTTTCTGTTTTATGAGCATTAGGTTGGTCTTAAGATAGAGTTGTCTTGACATTTCCAAGAATCAGAAAGGATAAGCTAGTAAGCTTCTCCAGGTAGACTTCGGGATAGGCAGGAGGCTGTTTGATGCAAACGTACTGCTGTCAGAAAGCATGGGCTTCCGAGGGGGAGTGCAAGTGGGCTTTGTCCTGCAGTAATAAAGTGCTAAGAGAGAATTGCTTGAGAGCTGTCAGCCAAGAGGATTTGGTCTGAAAGTCAGAAGGGAAAACGCCTGTGGAACTGAGAGTTGTAATTTTCACACATCTGACCATAACTGTAGTTTCAACTTGAAATTTAGTGAAAAAGAAAACATGATACAACTATTCACAATTAAAATAAAGGGAGTTGTGACCTAAAATATCCCACGTTACAAAACATGAACGTTGCAGTTGAAAATTGTTTTCATAATGTGAATATAGATTTTGTTACCTAGATACAGCCATTGATAGAGATTGTTCCTTCTTCCTGTGTGAAAAGTACATGACTGATGTTTCTGTAAAGGGGTGGGATTTTCGGAAGGCACCGAAGCTGCTTAGACACACGAGTTCCCCCGAAGCTCCTTCACTAACTGACTTAGCTGTGTTCAGTTTGTAATGATACCTTTTGTTTCCAGGGGAGAAAGTGTCACCCCTTTAAGCAGTCAGCTGCAACAGTTTTCAGCAGAGGGCCAGCAGGACCAGACACGTGCTCCCACAATACTCTCCAAGACAATTCTTAGAGTAGGACTCACAGTTGAAATGTTAAAAACCTGGGATATTGCCCTAAAACATGGCACCCACTTACGTGATGGTGAAATGCCAATCTGACAATGAGCATGGAAGTTAAGGTGTCTTTCCATCCCGGTCACATAAGCAAGCCCACTTGGTTTATCTACATGTGAGCCTGGTTCATGGCAAAGATGGGTAGATGTTCCCTACAGATTTTAAACAGTTTCGTATCTGTGTACTACACAAGTGCTTTCTGCTTTAATAAAGCACACATCCAAGTCTGTCAGTAGGCCTTGAAGGTATAGCACATCTAGTAAACTTCATCGCTTGTTTACATCTTCTGCCATTTCTGACCATAAAAGAGGATATCAGATAAAATACAGAAAGAAAAGGTTGAAAATTATTTTGAAATATGAGACTTCAGTCCTATTTCAATCTGGTACACTTAATGTCTAAATTGAGGTGAGTCTAAATATAGTTTTGCATTTATAAGAGGAAAGCTGTTTAGATCAGATCTGATCTAGATTGGAATTGCATCCCCTAAGCAAGGAAAGTACTGCTGTTTTGCACCAGCTGAGAATCTGGCACATCGTTTCAGAAATGCAAGACCAATTTCCTTTTTTATGTTGTATGTCCTTTTCCTCCTTAAATAAGAGTGCTACTACAAAAAAAAAGAAAAAACTACTCTCTTTTTTTCTTTCCCAAGAAGGTTTTAAACTACTCAGTTTCTATGGAAGGCAGAGTAATAGGCAAGAAAGGAATCGAATCATTTTTGTGTCCTTTTTTTCTCCTAGCTAGTTTGATCTGTGACTTTGAAAGTGCTTTGTGTCACCACTTAGTCAGTTACACCCTCTCACTACTGCCAGTTAGTCAAGTTTTCCTGTGCTTACTGCAGGGGTTTCATACAGTAAGACAGGAAAGGTGAAAAAATAAGGAAATGTAATTGCAAACAGAAATTAGCAGAACCATCTCAGATGTTTGAAACAGCTGAAACTACTATTAACTTGAAAAAATTAATTTAGGACAGCTTTTTTTTCCTTTGGATGGATTTTTTTGGTCATGTCTAAATATTATATCCTATTTATTTGAAGACGTTTCTAAGCATCAAAGTCCACATTTTGCCTCCCGTTCTTGTACAGAATAACAACTTTACTGTAAGTGTTCCTAGGATGAGTGGTTGACAAAATATTACTTTGCATCTGTAAAGCTGCTGCTGTTTAACCCTAAATAATTAAGGACTTATCTTGCAGTGATTTAGTCCTGGGATTATTTACCTTTTACTGACATATGGAGTTCTGATGAACTTTGTGTCTATATTTTCCTCCCACATGCAGCTTCTTTGATTTCAGGAATATAATGATGCCTTCAGGACATCAGTAAGATAATGCCTGGGGAGAGATTCATGCACAGAATTACACTGAGTGGGCATGAGCCTCAAGGTACTTACAGGACTTTCAGATGTTGTTTTCAGAATTAACTCCAGAGTTTCACAACACAGATACTACAGGAGAGGGGTATGAGCGGAGACGGGAGTGTAAGGACAGGCTGTGGAGGGCTGGGGCAAAAGTTGGTAGCCCCTTCCAGCAGGATGTGTGTGACAGACCAGCAGGGCTTCACCTTGCCTACCTTTTGCTGGTTTTAAAGAGGAAGACACCCAGACAAAGCCAGTCTCCTGGTGCCAGTCGCAGGGTACCTGCTGTCTCACCCCAAGATGTGCCCATCTCTTCCATCATCTCTAAAATTGCACAACTAGACAAAGGCAGGTACAAAACAGATGAGACGAATTCTACTGTAGGCGATGCATGAACAAAGAGCGCGAGTTTTAAGCAGGATGGTTGATCTGACAGATCGATCTGATTAAAGCACCTAGATGTTGACCCTCTGTACTTCGAGAGGTATCACGTCCAACCTGATGCTGTTTCACCCTCAAAAGCCAGGTGTCTTCAAATGGGCATGTAAAATTAGCAATTATGTTTTGACGTGAATTTCTGTTCTGTCTGCAATGGAGCCAAGTCAGCCCTCCCCTCATAATGCTATCATAAACACAAATGCTTTGGTAGCTCTTAAAGTCAAGGCTGCAGTGATGAGGGTTCTGGAAGCGCCCACAGAAAACACTAGTGCATTAGTTTACAGAGCAGGGCTTGAGCAGTTAACCGTAAATGAGGGGCAGGATCACTTGCTAAGGGGAAAACAAAACACAGAATAGGTTTTCGTTAAGTGAGAACCATCCATCCATCCTTTGCACTATAGTGAGGACGGACCTGTGGGCAAAATACTTTGAGTTTTGTCTTTTTAAAAGACTCATCAAGCATATACACGAACTGGCCACATGAAGCCTTCTCAGGCAACCTGAATTCTGGAATTTCCTGATTTTTCTCTTTATCTTAGCAACTTCAATCACTTCCCCTTACTGTGGGAGTATGTAAGTGTTATTCATATATGAAGGCAGTTTTACTGTTTATTTCTTCCTAAAAAATGGGTAGTCAGATCATTATTTTTTCCTGTCGCAGAAGCTTCTCCTCACAATAGCTTTTTAAAATTTGCTTCCAAGCTACTTCTTTCCTGTTTAGAAAATGTTGGTTTTTTTCCCTTTTCTGCTTTTAACAAATATTTGCTTTTTCCTCCCCCTCTTCTTTCTGCATTGCTGCTGCACATTGTTTGTTACTGCCCAGCTCTTCAATTGCACTGAACTAATGGTATCATTTTATTTGCAAAAGAAAAGCAGTGAAGCATTTGTTTTGAAAAGAAAGGCTTAAGCAAAAACTCCCAAAAGCACAATCTTAGAAAACTATGTACAGTGTGCAAGATAAAAGGCATGTATAATTAAGAAGGTAAATGCCCCGTCCATGAAAAGGGGGTTTAGTAACTCTTTTTGTTTCTTGGTTTGAAAGTCTTTCTCATGTTTTCTCCTCCGTAAGGACTTTGTTCTCTGCTCCTCCTGTGTGATAGTGAGCCATTTGACATATCCTACACGCCTGCGGTGTCCTGGCTGTTGTCGGCAGAACTGACAAACCATCTCTCTGTGTGTGACTGTGCTCAGAGGCAGAAGGAACCTGGTTCCTAATTCTGACTGTGTGCCTGACTCAGTACATGTTGGGCAGAGTCATTCCACCTGTGAGTGTTTCAGCCCAGCTGAGAAATGAGATGAACAAGCTCGGTGCTGAAAAACACAATGCTGCGCATGAAGTCCTGCCTGTCAAAAGCCAGTGAGAATTATTGAAACAGTGGCAAGGATGGATATTAAGGATAATGAAGAGTCAATGTTTTAAACTGTTTTTTTCATCTTGAAGAGACTTTTACCACTATTAACATCTTTGCTCTCAAAAGGCCTGGCATGTACTCTCTAGCCATGTTTTTAAGGATGGGAACATCATAATTAGAAGAATCTTGGGACCTGAACTTCTCATTACACTCTGAGCAGGACTGAATTTTCCCCATTGTGAATGGGGGAAAAAACATTAAATGTGAACAAGTAGGATACGATCTGTGAAAAATGAGTATGTGAAGGGGCGGCGGGGATATTTTGCATACAAATCCCTGTTCTGCAAATAGGTTAGCAACCAGCATCTTCCCTCAGTTGTGATGAGCCGGTGGGCATTTATTCTGTTGATCTGATACTTAGAGCTCTATTTAATCAGGCAGAGCTGCTCTTTCTCTCAGGTTTTCTTATGCTGTTTCAGTTAAGCTCGGTGGAATTAACCTCGTCACAAAATAATTTTGTGTTTTTCTTATCAGACTCCAGGTTCCAAACTGTTATTAGCATGTACACAATACTGCAGCAGCTCTGCTTTCTCATTAATGCTTCCACTACCTAGAGGCCGTTGCTCTGTGTTGTAGAGTGTCTAAAATCTCTGCTGTTCTGCTTCCCCTGTTGTTTGTATGTGCATTTTTGGAAGGTAAGATGAAAATGTGTACAAGCGTAGGAGTTAGATATGCCAGGTCTTTCAACCCCTAGGCATCCTTATTTAACGTTTAATCCTCTGTAGAGCCAATCTGTATCCCATGCGTCGCTAAAGCCTCATTTGAACCTGATCCTGGAAGTGGTGGGGTTCTCTTCGCTTCAAGAGCATTACTGTGACAAGTATTAGTATCAGCTATATGAAAAGATCAACCTTGATGTGCTCAGAATTATCTCAGTATACAAGTTTGGTCACACTCTAAGCCTTTTCTGCAGAGTAAAATTATCACTGAGAAACCGTCTTTGATTTAAAGATGCTGTAGGATCACGATCTTTCCTGAAAAAGTACGTTTGGGGCTTGTTTTTGGGGACAACTTGTGAAAAGATACGGTTTCACCCAGAGCAAGAAGCATTCACTTTTTTCTTGTTGGACCTGAAATTCCATAAAGTTTCCCCCTTATCCAGGGTAGTTATGGATCAATCTTTGACTGTTCAACCCAGGAGATCTGTTTCCGACAGATAAGACAGAGAAACAAGAGTAGTGTTCTGGTGAGCACAGGTAGATGTGCTGTGCACCAGCCTCATGAATATCTGTCTCTCTCTCAAGGCTGGATATCAGGTGTTTTTCCTTTTGCTTTTTAATTTTTCTTTTTTGTCCCTATCTCTCTCTGGGAGGTGTGATTCGGGTGACAGGCGAACAGGTGCGCTGTCCCAGTGTAAGCAGGAGATGCCCTGTTCCTTTAGTGCTTGAGGGCTGCCTGTAAATGGACTGAACAGAGAAAGACTCACCCACTCCGCTAGCGATGTGAGACACAGACACCATGGGAGCATCCTCCTTCTAAATATCAGTTCACAGCAAGGTTAGGAGGTGCTAAGATTTATCGTGCTATCTGTGGGATGAGTCTTGTGCCTCCTGCTATATATCTCATGTGGAACGTGGCCTTGCTGTGTCTGCCACCTGCATGTCTACCAGCAAGGCCTCTGGTCTTCAGCAGAGAAAAGGGGGAGAGCAGGTCTGGAGGGAAGCTGCTTTCCTACTTTCCCTGATCATCCAAGTTTCCTCTCCTTAGAGAGAGTGGCAGAATTGTGTGTTTGGTGTCAGGTTAAACCTCTGGATCCTTGGCAGGGAAGAGTTTTGTTTTAAGGCAGCAGGTCCTGCACCCCAAAATGAGGGAGAGTACTAATGCCCCAACACTGCAGCTTCATGTGAGGGAAAGTTTCCCCAGGGCAGATTTCAGTGCTGCAGTGCAACAGGGTGCTGTCAAGGAGGGGACCAGGCGTCCTTTGCCCTTCTCTCCCGACCTCCTGAACCTGCTGTCAGCTCGCCCAGAAAGTCTGATAGCACCACACCACTGTACTTAATCCTTGTTACTCCTAGCATCAGCATTCTGTAAGATCGACATGGGATCATCCCTCATTAATTTCTTCCTCATGGGAGACCTGTGCCAAGATGGAAGTTTGTGTTTGGGATGGGACTTGCTGATGTCCAGTTTTCTGTCTCCCCTCCAAGTCAGCAATTCACATCCTGGCATCATCAGCCAGATTCTGCTCCTCTGTGTTGCTTCAGGCCACACACAACCAGATCGAAGCAGCTGGTCCTGCCCTACCAGGCTGCTGTTTGGAGAGAAAACGGACACTTCTCCACTGCTGGGGGATGCCAGTTCTTACGCCAGGCATTCGGCTATGGAGGAACAAACGAGACAGGGACTTTCTTTTTCTTCTGGGCTTTTATTCTGCCCCAGTGCTATATGTGGGCTTTGACTGGCATCACAAAAAAGCAGATGAATGTGATAAGACTTTGCATATAGAGTAGCAGTCCCTCTAAACAGCATGCCTACCCTGGTTTTTAAACATCAGAGATGCTGTTTTTCTATTGCCTCCCTAGGGAGACAATTCCACTTCCCATCTGCTTTTTATAGCTGTGACTCTCATCCTGATATTTAACCTAAACTGTCCTTTCTTTTGCTGCAGATTGTTACTCTTCCTAACACTGCCTTTTGTGACTGTGAGTAATTCCCGTGCTCAGTTTACACTCTGGCTGTAGTCATATGTCTGGAATTGATTCTGTTCTAGTCTGTCTTTATCTTCCAATCCTCTCATCTCTGTGTTTTATGACTAATTTTGAGTTTTTTGCTGCAGTTATTCCCTCATTTATGAGGGACCTAAATTGCAAAGTCATTTTAGGCTTTGGAAACACGGGCCAGTACAGATGCAGACCCCTTAACCTCATCTCTGCTTCAGTTGCCTGTCAGTGAAATCGAAGTAAGAGCACCTTGTCACGATAGTGAGAGGGACAGGGTGCACAAACGATTGTAAGGAACATGCATATTGCTGCAACGAAGGTCATGTAAGTACGTAGCAGAGTATTCCAGGGCTGCTGGCACTCCTGCTGCATAGCATTGCATATTATCTCCTTAGCTTTACTTAGCCTTTGTGCAATAGTGAAATGAGATAATTACAAAGTGGAAGGAATAATAACTTTGTATTGTTACTGTAACCACTGAGGTATTATACCCTGATACAGGCGTGATTATCTTAGACACAATAGTAAGGTGATTATTAATAATGCTAAAGGACTTACTACTTAGCCTGCAATTTTTGCGTCTTGGTTCTTTTCTGAACCCTATCTTATTTCCCCAGCCCAAAGCCTGTGTGAAGTGGGTATGTGTTCTTGCGTCGTTGTTATCCGTTTGTCGGTGATGGGAAAATGAAATAGGAAAAAAAAACCCTCCGAGACACAATTTGCAAGTTCGGGTACCTAAGCACCAAGGTAGCTTCATGTGAATCCCTTGTCTTTCTGCACCAGAACTACTGTGGCAGGCTGTCAGGGGAGGGTCCACTACTGTAGGTATTTAAAGATATCCTTTGCTCCTGTACGTTCAAGCTATAGAGACCTTGTTTTCAATGTCATCAGGGATTGTTTCACAAATCCAGTATTTTCATGCTGGAGTTGGCATCAGGACGTACAAACCCAGAATTTAGGGTGCAGCTGTAAGCACAGGCGTCGCACAGTCGGGCTCCAGAGGTCGGGCTGGGTGGGAGCTGGGTGTCTCACTGCATTAGAACAAGCTTGAGGGATGTGGTGCAGTGCATCAGGAGTCCTCCTGCTCCAGAGGCAGCCATCTGAGGTAGCTGCAGTGGTTTTTGCAAACAGAGATCCAAGAGGTGACTGAAAGCTTCTCGTGCACTTGAGATGAAAACATGGTTTTGACTTGACGAAGCCACGTCTCAGCAAAACCAAGACCACTTCTTGCACGCACTCTGAGCAGCAAAATACCACAGCGGCTCTAAGGAAGAACAAAGTATTTATTTTTCCCTTGAGAAAATTAGTTTCAAGGGCAAAAAGCTTTTGCATGTTGCCTCTGAGGAATGGAGATTTAGCATGTGGAGCTGGCCCTTGTCAGGTTTTGAAGGAGCTTGTGAAACCTTTTTCAGCTTGAGAAAGTTGGAGCTTGGATTCAAACGGTGGTTTAAGGCCATCTTTCACTGCTATCTCAGAGCTGGTTTATGGGCCAGTGTGAAATGGAGAGCCACCACTGACATTTTTGGTAATATATGAGTGCTTTAAGATGTAAGAGAGGTACTTTTGCTGTCTGGAAAGGAAGCCAAGAGAAACGAAAGGGGGAAAAGAAATAAGCTGGTTAACACCATGCCATAGCAGAGCTGCAGAAAGCTGCTACTGATATTATTCTCCCATGCTCTCAGCAACCTGTAATTATGAATTGGCTTACAACTAAGATATTGATGGATATCACTCAAGAAGGAAAATGAGAATGTCTAGATTTTTTTTTTTTTTTTTTTACAGTGAACCTGTACTGAACTCTGTGTGACTCTCCTCCTATTTATAACCCTGTGTGAAGTTCAAGGAAACTTGTCCTGGAGGTTTCCCATGAGAGGGAACTGTGTTTTTACCTGACTAAAGCTCTCTGGATATTTTCCCATTTTTTATTTGTTCTAAGTGTGAACTTTCTCCACCCTCTGCCCCTCCTTCCTCTCTGGAGTGGTTAGAGGTTGATTACAGCCAGGATTACACAAGAGATGCCAGTTGCACACATGTTTTGCATAACTGTGCTGTGTTGATTTCAGACAGGGTGCCCCAAGTTCCCTCTGTGCCTTGCAACAGAGAGGCAAGATCTCTATCTTCATTCCTGAAGCTGGAGAAATGCTGTTGAGGCCCTGCCTATTGAAACTTTGACAAAGAGCTCCTGGCTGGGACGTTCCTCAGCCACACAGTTACCTGTATGCTGCAAAGCGCTTGCTTTCAGAAAAGCCTCAGCTCCAAGGCTGTGCCTTCTTTTTGTATTAAATACACAAGAGTTGCTGTGCCTCTGGAAAGGGATAGTGGGACGGTGTAGTTCAGTGCAAGGCAACAGTTTCCTGGGATGCTGTTTCTGCCCAGAGACTCCTCCTGCCCAGCTACTCTGTATTAAGGGTGAGGAATGTGCTCCCCAAGCACACATCCTTTTCCTCCCTTCCAGTGGGACTAGCATGAATGCATGTGTTCTAAGACAGTCAAGGGCCTGTGGTGAGGATCTTGACCAGAAAATTAAGACAAGCTCATCCTAGTGCTTATTTTGGGGCCAGTTCACCATGGCTCTTAAGCAGACCTCAGTGCTTTTGAAGATAATTTCAGCAAAAATTAGGGGCTTTGACAGTCTGGGTGTCAGCCTGTATTTCAGTTCCTTTTGCTGGGAAATAGGTACTTTCTTCTTTCTGCCTCTTTTCAGTTTGGAGTGGAAGTCTAGGACAGCACGGAGTCTCTCCCCAGCTGAGCAGGACCGGGCCTCTTCTGAGCGGCCTCCGGCAGCTGCAGGATAGAGCTGGTCTCACAGGTAGGCACAGCCCAGACTGTTTAAGGGCTTCAGGCTTTTCCTACAAAATAAATCACATGCAAAGGAGACGCTGCTGAGAATCTGATGATGAAATTTTTATATAGAAAAGCGACATGGGCCATAGATTCTCTCTCACTTGGATACCCTTCATGTGCATGCATTTTGCTCGTCTCCTTGGAGACGGTGGCTTGTCTGAGAGCAGCTAGCCTTGGCTAGGAAAGGCCTGACATTTCTGGTTTGTGGGATGAAGCTGTGCTGCTGAATTTTCCGACAACCACAGAGACATGATTTGATACGAGTGTAAGCAGTTCTGTACAAGGTTATCGTGTGAGCGTCTTTCTCTAATACCTCTCTGGGGACAACGCTCGAGTCCCTGGTGTGAAAGACTGATTTGAAGATCCTTGAGGAGAGCCTAGCCATCCCCATCCCTCGAATATCAAAAATGTTTGTGAAATTTCTCCCTTCCCTTTCCTTCTGCTGAGTCAGCTGGACTGGCATGTCTGGAACTCTGTGGCACCGCGAGCAGGCAGTCTGCCAGCTACATTACACACTGCATCCAAAGAACACGTCACTCTTCAAGCTCTCTGTCTTTTTTTTTTCCCTTCACAATCTCCACCCTCTCCCTTTTATTTTTCCTTGTTGATCCGTGTAGGTGAGTCAGAGAAACCTGCTCATCCACAACCTGTTCCTTCTTGCCAAATCCTGGAGCAGCACTCCCAGTTCTTGTTAGGTGTCAGGAATAGGTTATGAAAACAAAAACTGATAGGGGCAGCATACTGGATATAGAGTGCATACTGTAAATGAAAATTAAATACATAGTGAATGTCGTTCTAATAGAGTGATGTCTTTTGTAGGAGGCACTTTATTCTGTGATTCATATATAATATTAGTTTTCTTCCTGTAAAACACCAGGATGGAACAGCAAAATGATTTAAGGCATAAGTAAAAGCACATTTAGGGGGAAAAGCCATCTTAACTCCACTAGTTTAAAAAAAAAAAAGAGTGGAAAATTTCCAGTAGGAAAATAAAGTGGTTCATGAAAGTGTTTTTGAACAAAATGTCTGAACTTTTGCTATCAATTGTAGTTGTCCTGATCTGAAAAAACTCCATTCGTATTGGCACAGTTCCTCTGAGTTTACACTATTGATGTATCTCTTACCGCAGGAATTAAACAGTCATGAATCTGGACCCCCCCCCCCCCCCCCACCAGATCATAGACACTTACAAGTGAGTGTGAAAGGTGATAAACTAGCCTTTTTATTTACCTTACAGTAGTTATTTCATGAGTGGGAACGGAGTGAGAAAACATGCAAGCTAACTTTTCTCTTTGGTCAACTGACTCCAGGAGCTGGAAGCTGAAGGAAAGCACACTGTCATATCTGACCTAGGGTGAAGCTGCAGAAGGTGTTGGTAATGCTGTAGGATCAGGGGTGTCTCAATATCCACAGCTACATTTCCATCAAGCAGCACCAAAGGATTGATTTTTGTCATGTTGCGTTGGAATGAAGCTGCTCAGCTTCAAAGAATAGATTATCCACCAGGAAAAGTGCTTTGTTTGACTTTTGCATGCCACACGCTAGCTATATTGTGAAAAATGTATCCATTACGTTCGTATCATTAGTCTTCTACAAGCGATGAGTTTGTCCCAAGGGCTAAGGATAAGCCAACTTCCGGAGACTGCAAGTACGGTTTTGGTTGAGATGCTGGGGATTTCTGCCTTGATCAGCCTGAAGTCCGGGATGAATTTGACCTGGCTAGCATACAGTCCCTGGGATAGGATCACACCGTTGGTGAGGCGAGGGGAAAGGGCTGTTTTGTGTCAGGTAATATGTAACTCATAGCGAGAGACAGTCGTTTCTCAGTTCAAGTGTAAGACAAGAAGGCAGCAAGGTTTACTGCACAACCACCTTCTGCTGAGGATGAACCCAGAATACAGAAAAAAGGACACTTGTTGAAGACAAGGCATCAGTGTCACAGATGGGGTTGAACCCAGAGATCCTAAATCCCTGTCTGCTGACTCAGTTACAAGTCCTTCCACACACCTAGAAAAGTTGAAAAGTAAGAAAATGAGACAAAGAGATTTTTCTTCTCCTAGGTGTTGAGAAATGAGAAGTTTTACACCCTGTTGCTCTTGATTCAGAGTTCATAGTGAAATCACCTCTTTTTAAATAACCTAGTGGAGCCTTCAGTATGAATTTTTGCTTGGGTTTTCCATCAAGAAATGCTGCTAAGTATATTCAGAGTTTCCTAAACTCCCTGTTTTTACAGGAAACCATTTAAAAGTTCTTCTGGAGGTTGAGAGAGCTCTGGTTTGTGTCCTCCAGTTTTCCGTCTTTACGGTCAGGCCAAGAAGTGACTTTTTCTTTCCTTCCTTTCTTTTTCTTCCTTTTGGTTAAATTTCACACCCATATTTAATTTCCTTTCATTTTGTCTGCTTCCCTTTCAGCCACACTAACAGTTTCTGAATCTCTCCAGAGCTTGTAGTGCAAAACTAATTGCATCAAAAAAGAAACATCCTAAACCCCCAAATCTTTGCTCCCTCCCTCCCTTCTCATTCTCTCCACTGAGCAAACCTAAAATATCCTGGGTTTTAGGAAGTGCCCTGGAACTGTCGTTATTTATTTTTTTGTTACAAAAAAATACAACTAGGAAAGATACTGCAGCTAACCGGAATCGCTGAATTTTACTGCTTAGGAAAGATTTATGTAGTTTCAGTGTCAGGCAGAGACACTTGCTGTCGAGCTTTGTGCTAGAAGAGAAGCTGTCCAGTATCCCAGATTCATCTCTCAGAGTTCAAGGATTCTATCATCCTTTAAAAGATATCTTTACCATTAATTTTTTCTGCGCTAAGGATTGTTTTCATAAAAAATCATCCTGGCTTCCCCCTGCCAAATACTATGGCTAACTTGGAGCATGGAGCAGTGAGCACCGCGGGTGTTGGTGATGAGCGTGATGGGGTAGGAGGCGTCTATTCAGCTTTGGTGGCAGCAGGTTTGTTTGCCTTGATGAAATTGGAGTAAATGCGATGGGAGCTGGGATGAGCGTTTGCGAGCAGTGACCTGCCCCAAAAATTCACTTGCTGGAGGAGCCTTTAGCATGAGGTTTTCAGAAGTCTGCAGCACTGTACGATTGAGAGAAGTCCCACCCTTATTTCGAGCTCCTCTTTAGCGTTGCTGGGAAATATCTGTGGTGTGAGGCCGAGAGCAGCAGGAGCGGATAGGAAAACTCCATAGGTAAAAGGAGTCAGTCAGCGCTTTTTCTGTTTGACCTCATTTGACATCTGTGCAAGAGATGACAAAGCCACATGCTTGAGCAGCAGATCTTTACGAGGGTAGCACAAAGGCGTGGGCCACACTGGTTCTTGGGCAGTAAGGAAGGTATGAATAACAATTTTCATGTCCCAAAGGAGCCCATTAGTTTCACAGCCTGACCTGTTTTTTGGAAGCAAAGTTCTCTTCGCTGCTGGCCTTGATCAAAACAAGTGAAAACTCCCAACTTCAGTGGTTGGGAAGAGAAGAGGAGCTGTCAATATTGTTCCTCCCGTGTCCCTATTATCTTCATGACAGTTTGCTGTTAATAGTCTGTTTCCAAAACTTACTTTCTGACAGTGACAAGAAAAGGGAAAACTGATTTACAGGAAGGGAAAACTGGAGTGCGTTCTTCCTAGTGTGAAACATAACATCGGAAGGTGCCAGGTGCTAGAAGACATACTTCTAGCAGGAGCATGTAGCTGGAACAGGGGAACACAGTGCCACAGGATGAGAAGAAATGAGCTAGAGGTGAGGGCTTGTTTAGTGGTTTTATGTAGAAGGAAGCTACGTAGTGCTATAGCGAATGTTAAATGTCATGTATTCTCTCTGACTCCCTTTGTTTACGCAGTATAAAATCACTGGTAACGCTATGTTTGGCACTGCTTGCTTCACATAACCCTGTTGGCTTGATCGCGCTGAAGGGCCCTGCAAGGTATGCATGGGGACCAGCTTGGAGTAACGACAAACTGTAAGCAGGTGATGTAAACTGACTTCAGGGTGACACTTCCCGTGATACTGCCTACGAATCTGGCCCAACATCTACGCTTGTTTTACCCAAAGGGGAGGGGAAAAAAGCCCAGAAAGAACAACAGCACTTGTCAAGGGAGTGTTTGTCCAGCAGCATTCCTGATCTGCACCGAGGTACCCACACCCTCTCCGCCTGCAGTTGGTCTCTGCAGAGCTCAGCTTGCGATGACGTGTGGGTCTCTGGTCACCTCCTTAAATTCCTGCTGAGCTGTGGCACTGTTGGGGAGCAGGAGGACAGGGCAGAGAACAGCAGACTGACCTAAACTTGGGGTTTGTTTTACTGCTCGCCGCAAACCCCGTGGAGAAGGTCTAGAATTAAGAGAAGCCAACAAGTGCCTTTTGGAAGGTTTGTCCTGTGAACGAATTAACGTTCCACTTAACAAGTCAACTTTAATATAATGTTAAAGGTCTGAAGTGGAGTGGAAAGTACAGAGCTGGTACGTGCAGTTAAAGTTTAAGCTCTATCTTCAGCCGGTTCCCACCCACATCCAGATAGTGCGAAGGCACTGCAGGGAAGCACCTCCTTTCCAAAGTCACCTCTCACATTCATTGCATCCCCTTTCACAAGTAAGTTGCTGTAAACCTGGCTGCCTTCGAGTGATTTTGAAGCTGGCCAGGTGATAAAACACCCACTTATTTTGCGGACTTTCTGTTTTTTGTTAGTTTATCTCACCACTACAGTGCTATTTAGACAGAGTCCCTTTCTAATAGTATTTTACCGTTTTGGAGTAGGTGTAAGATTCCTGGGAACCCCACTGGTGACAGGGGTGCCTGAGGACTGGGGCGCGTTGGTATGGGAGAAGGACAGTGCGCCCAGTTCAGTGGTCTCACAGCACAAGCGCAGAACGTTTGCGCTTGAAATTTTCAAGTATATGTGGTGGGGGAATCTGAAAGCTCTGTTGCCATTAATATAAACTAAAAAATGAGTGTCAGGTGCCTTTTGCCAGGTTTGAAGCTCTTATATTGAAGGAAACAAAAGCTCTCCTTATATATTTCTCTTGCTGAGATTTATGTGGTGCAATGACTGTTTCTTGTGACATGGAATTCAAGCCAAGTAACCGTGAATTTAATCTTTTTCAGAACAAAATACAGCATTAGTGTTCTTTCTGTGTTTTCCTTCATTTAGTATGTAACTTATTTGCATGGTTTCATGTAGACTGGTATGTTTTCCTTCGTTTTACACACGTACGTACATACAACATACAAACCTACAAAGCGAACTGTTTGTCCTCTGGACTGCAGAGGAAGACAATGGGGTGTAAGATTCTTGCTTTTCTGTTTTTTAGTTGTTTAATGGGTGCTGCAAGACTATGACAGGAGCCCTGCAAGTATCTGGACGGGAAGGGAGGTTTCAGTAATTCTGTGGCTGTGCCAGTGAAGAGGAGCTTGTTTGTTAGACTTCTGGCACAAAAATGTCACCTACTTATTTATAACCCTTGTGGAAGATTAAAACATTGTTTTATCTGTAAAATCCTGCAGATCAGTTAATAAATAAAGACTATCTGATGAATCAGATTAAATAACAGAGACACCAGTAGCTGCAAGATAAATTGTAATAAACTACTGAACTAATAAAAGGTTGCAAGCAGAAACATCTTGAAGGTACAAATAAGGACCCCAACCCCTTGGCTCTTGCATGTGAGCAATAACATTTATTGAGTTACCCTGATTCTGGCTGTATGCTGTATATGTAGAGAAGGTATAGATGCTTGAGAGTTTCTCCTGACTCTTTACTTACTCTCTGCGTGTGCGTGTTTTTGTGGGTCTGTTCTAGCCACAGCGTAGCACGAATGAAGTCCTCAGAGTTTATGTATCTAATCTGATGTTTAATACTGCTTGCTGCCGAAGATCAAGGGAGGACTGAACACTCCTTCAGTATTTCACTGCTAGCCGCTGATTTTACAATACCGTAAACAACTGGCAGGTAGATGCAGGTGTCAAGCCGCTGTTTTGTGCCCTGGAGATATTTATAGGAAAGGCAGGCCTGCCTAGAAAACAAAGGGTGTGTAGGTGCAATGTTTTGCCGTTGTTTTACTGCATGCTGATGTACCAGAAGTATCTAGTGGTGTTTCGCTGCTGGCCGCATTAGGGCTACTGTAATAATACGTGGTAGTTGTCGACAGAAATAACTTATCGTTGATTGCTGCTCTGCAGAAAGTCAGGACAGGCCGTTCTTCATTTGCTGGGAGACTCACAAGATGTTGAACGGCCACATGTATATCAATAGGTAGTTGATAATAATCTTTACTAAGAGTCAGTGGGCTACGAGGTCACAAAGTGGGGCAAGTGCTCTATTTCATCTCCAAGTTAAGAAAGTACTAGTTGCTTAATAGCATGTATGTAGGGTTCACCTGTTGTAATCCTGCATTTTGCTTTTTGAAACTTTGGAGGTGTCCAGAGCATCCAGAAACCTTTTTAAGCACAAATCTAGCCATATGGTCATCTCTACCGCATGATCTAGTGCCGCTGTCCTTTAGCACGTGACCTCACGAACCCCAATACTTGACCCAAGATAGCATAATCTAATAAGCACTTGTAGAATGGAGATGTCAGAACTCCATGAGGTTCAGAAATGTATCTGTATCCCATGAAACGTACCCCAGGTATTGCTGCCTCTGCTTGGACTTGCAAGCATTAAAAGATGAAGGCAAAGTTTTCACAATGTGATCAGAGATTTGGATCTTCTGGAAAATCAGACTGCTTTAAGATGCCACAGGTTGGGCTCTCGGGAGCAGAGCTACTTGACACGCTGCATGTCACAAGTCTGTGTTTGTGTGCTCTAGCAGCCTAGAGCCTTATTTTAGATGTTTACATATTGTGACTTCTGCGTGCAGGTTGTCTTGGACAATCTTGAGTTAGCTGGGGGACTTGCTGTTATTGCTGAACTCCAGTATATACCGAGTAGAGTGTGTGTGTGTGTAATCTCCCAGGGAAAAAAAAAAGGCAACAAATCAAAGAGCCCCCATGAATTTCAATGAACACATTTACAGTCATTAAGCACAGCAGCGAGATACAGCATCAGAGTGGGAGGCAGTTTCCTTTGCAAAGCTACGTGCTGCTCAGAGCCAGCATGGGCTTAGGTCTCACTTTAATTTTTTTGTTGATTAATTCGTTCAGGGGTCTATTATTCATGTAAATATTTTTGTGTGTGAAGCTTTGAGCTAGGCAGCTCTAGAAAAGCCAAAGTGTGCTGTTTAATTACAGTAGTGAACCAGAGGGACCGTGTGTTGCCTCTCTGCAGCCTCAGCCCTTCCCAGCGCTGGCAATTGCTTCCTTGGCTCGGAGACGCTAGAGGTGGGAAGGATCAGGGCAGCTATTATATCCACCTTTTTGTGACTGTGGCACACTTTCTTTTTTGTCCTGTGTGGTGTTAAATGTCACCAAGCTCAGGGGCATTTTACATTTCCCTGGGCTGACCATTGGATGACCTGAAAGGACACCGTGCCTGCAGATTGCCTCATATGCCACCTTTTTTTTCCTGATTTGATTTTCTTATTCCTGCTTGACCCTCTACCCTGCGCTATCCTAAATATCTCCTCTTGCTCTTTAATGTTCACTCCTATATCTAATAAAATCACAGCATATTATTAAGTCCTTAATTTCTCAGTAGAGATACGGGCCGTATTTTTCTGTGTCTACCTACTTGTGTGAGCTCCATCAAATTAGCCTCTGTGCATCTCACAAAGTGCATGAATTCATTTACGTGCTCTGAAGAAGGGAATTATTACCTTAATCATACATATGAATAATTGAAGCACGGGAAATCAGACTAACTTGCCTGCAGTCACAAAATTTGTAGCGTAACTGGGAGTTGAACCCTACACTCCCTAGTCCTGACCCAATGCCTTAATCATATTTCCTCCCTCTGTGTTAAAACTGATCTTACTGTGATAAGTCCTGTTCAAAGCAAAGGGCTGCTTTGTGGTAGGCACTGTGTAACTGCAGAACAACTCCCTTCTCCCAGGCAACTTCCAGTTTTAGGGAAGAAAGAAGAAATAATGAATTAATACTGGTTATTATTGTGATGGCGGATTCTGCAGCCTCACTGATAGGTGTAAGTATCGGACTAAGAGAACATTTTAGCTTCCTCAGTGCTGCTTCAGAAAGCTTCAGTTGGAGAGTGCTGGGGTGTCCTACAGTTCTGGGATGCTAGGGGCCGAGTGGGAGTTCAGATTTTACAGAAACAATTCACGCTCTGTGCGCTGCTATGAGAAGGACTTCCTCAAACTGAAAGTAGCGATGTCAGATGGCCACTCTGTTCAGAAGCTTTGGCTGGCTTCCCTCCCAAGGACCTGACGGGGCAGTAATGCTGGAATAATAAAAGCCTGGTGCAAAGGTCAGAGTCCCTAGTTCTTGGATTGGGCTGACATACGTCACACGGCCGGAGTAATGCCCTTTCCCGTATGAGCTGTCACAGGGATTCGGGATGTGGGCAGGTGGATGGGAAGGAGTTCTGCTCTATGCTGCTGCAGAGAACATGGTACTTGAAACAGGGAGATGTGGGAGTAGCTAATCCTGACTGCTGAAACAGTGCATGTTTTGTTGTTGGTCTTAATGGAGTCTCAGCGAAGTATCATTGCTCTTAACCTGTTCTGTAAGCCTTTCTCATGTTATATGCTTATGGCAAGGCATTACCTGGGATGACTTGCTATTTCCCTTTGACTTACTTTATATTCTGCTATGTGTTCCCATCTCTTTTGAGAACAAGATGCTGCGTGAATGCCTTACGGGCTCTTTCTCTTTCACTGACCTTTTTTTATGACTTTAAAGAAGTTTCCCTAGGCCCAAGTCTGCTTTCTGTCTTGAATATTGACCTTAGAGTTACACCATCTCATTGTCGCTGCACGCAGACTTCTCAGCTATCAAAGTTCACCCACAGGACTCAAAGTATTCCTAACTCAGAAACACCTTGCCTTTTATGTCCTCCTCTTACTTTTCGCCCTCCTCCCTCCACATAGCATTTTAATTTCACAAGCAAACTCCGTTTCTCTGTGAATTTCAACAAGTGGTTTACCTGTTTCATGGTTAAAGTTGTACTTCAAATTGAAATGTCTTTTTCACTGTGACTGTCATAATATTTTCCATTTGAGGCTGAGACTCCACTGTGGGTTTTCTGTGCCACATTGTCATCTGTACAAATCTGAGCTTAAACATGTGGAAATTCTGACTTTTCTGTAAGAAATATGAAGTGGTTTTTTTATACACTTCAAGTTAGCTGTTTCATGGGTAGGACTGTTGGGTTTTGCCCCGTGCCCTGGTCTTTCCCAGTTCAACAGCAGATTGAAGCTTTCTCAAGATTTGGGGCTTGTTTACATTCACTGTATTGTGTCATTTCTATGAGAATGAGTGAGTGGTAATTTTTTATCTGATTGCTTACTCTGAAAAGGTGATACAGGAATAATTACCCCAAACCAGGAATTTCCAAACTGACATTGCTTGGGGTCCGCTACCGTTGGCAGCGGTGATTACGTACGGCACCAAAGTGGTTTTCCTCTACCATGGTCCTCAGTGAGGGGCTCAGAGAAGGCAGCTTCATACCAAGCAAGCTGAGCCAAACTTTGAGTGGTTCCATGGTGGAAATGGCTCTGTGATGGAAAGAGCTGCCTTCAATGTGGGCTTGGAGAGGGTTTTGGTAGGCTGTTGAACTCGTTGTCTTCAAGTCAATGGCCTGTGGACCAAGACCCCTTGTGCCTAGTAGCACTAAGCTGTATGTTTTTAGAGCTCACTTTGACTATTTTTGTTTGCCTACTATACAGTATTTGACAAAGGCTGAAATCTCTCTTGGCAGTCAAGTGGCTTCATACGGTGATTTGTTACATGGAACAAAGTCTGCTGCTGAGGACATCACTGGGATGGAATTCTCTAATACACTTTTATGTCTTTCTGTTGGGTAATAGGAAGTATGGAAAAATGAACACCCACTGGTGATGTTCATGTCCACAAATATAAATATTTTTTGCCATGAGTTAATTTGAGAATACGAGGGGAAATTTGCAGCTATTTCAATGATTTCACATTTCTCATTACAAGTTTTCTAAAATCTAGACCATAATTTCTGCCGTGGCTGGCTGTGTCTCTTACCAAACGGGTCGTGAGAATTGCTGGTCACACAAACTGCTGCTATCAGAACCGATTCCGCTGTGGTCTGGCCTGATCAATTGTGCTGCAACCCAAGTCACACTCACTTGGGGTAATTTTATACTATATATCAGATTTTGCACGTGTGGGGCGATGATGCAATTGCGTCTGTAGAGTGAGGGGGACAGCGGACAGAATTTGGAAATGGACCCAAGGGAGCTGTATTCAGTTCTGCTCAACTGGAGCTCACAAACTTCATTCTTCACAGTTGTGTCTGAGCAGCTTCCAGTTGTGTATTAGGCAACAGGACTAACATTTGTCATGTGTTGTTTATTCTCTTATCTTCTCCCCAGAGGAAGGAGCATGTGTGCTGGATTATTCATTTCCTTGGGGAGTTAATGTTCCTTAAATCCCATGTAGCATGTGGAAATTGTGCCTTTATTATTAGCTTTTATCATCTCCATGGTCCTTGAAATTTGATGGCATTTGGATAGTTAACCATTATTGGAAAAGCTCAGTCCTGTGTGTGAATAGTTGATGTAATTGTTTCAATGCAGGGAACAACCATTTGAGGTAGTAATACCACCTCTTTTTGATTGTTGAATCTTTTTTTTTTTGGTATGGTGTGCTTGCTTAATTGAATCCCTTCAACTGCATTGGGGTTTTTTTCTTTAGACACCAAGTTTGCGTCTAATAAAGGTGTCAGACTGACAGGCACTGATGCCATCTGGAAGCACGATGAAGCACTGTAATGGTGAAGATAAGTCTTTCCATTCTAGGGAGCTGCCAGTATGTTTTCCTAAAGGTGCTTCCAGCATGAGGTGGTTGGTTCACGTTTAAGAGCTGAGGCTTGATCCAGATCATTCACATCAAGGGTGGTTAGTCAGGGAATGATAATGAGCCTCATGCTCACCCTCCACTGAGATTCCCAGTACCAGTTAAGGCAACAGTGTGAGCCAGTGAGGGAAATAAAATGAAGACCACAACAGCTGTCTGGTTGAAGACATAGTACTTTTTTGAGGTAAGATAAGCCTTATCTCTAAATAAAGAGAAATAAATCCACAGTTTGGATGCTTATTAAAAGCAGCTTTTTCAAAAACCTTTGTTGTGTCACTGAACTGCACATACAAACAAACTTCTTGAGAAAAACAAACTTTCTGCAAACATATTCATTTCACCAACTCCCTTTTTTCTGAGATACAAACATTTGAAATGTTTTGACCACCTCCCATAGCAGAGGCTTTCTCATCTTGCATCATGTAGGTCATGTGGTGCACATGCTGTGGTACCTGCTAGTCCTGCAGAGGAGACTTTCCAGAGATTTTCCCTGACCCTGTTGAGTCTTTGGATTTTAGGGCTTCAGCCCAAGGAAACCAGCTGCCCAGCTTCTTGTTGGCTACGCATGTCCTCCCTGCAGCTTCTCTGGCATTTTCCCATCCCAGTGGTGACGGTGCATGTTGGCTGTAATTAGTGCAGCTTGGATTTCATTAAGTAAATGACCGTGAAAAGCTTTCAGTATTGGGACAAACCCAATGGAAACATGTATATTATCCAACAGAGGATGTTTCTTTGGCTGGAAACTAAAAATCTTACCTAAGACTTTCAAAACTCTGGAAGAAGTTTGACCTTCCCCATCCCTCAGCCAGCTCTGAAAATCGCAGCCGGTGGTGTTTTACTAGACTTGCAGTGCTGACTTAATAGCTCTTTAGTTATTAGAGAATAAATGTTCATGTTCTACACGTTTAAATTATATTAAAAACCTTTATTAGCACGGCTTGGCAAAACACACTTCTGGCTAGCTTTCTGGCCTTGGGTTAGGCCATTCTTGTGGTTTCTTAATGACATGCTATGAAAGGGATATACTTCAGGAGAATCTGGTGCCAGGTTTTGCATGTATTAAGAGACATTTGCCATTTGTTTACAATGCTGCTGAGTGAAACAACAAAAAAAACTCTTAAAAATTGGAGTTATTCTTGCGTTCATCTGGCTTGATTTTCATTGTACATGGCTTTTTATTTTTTTATATATATATTTATAGTATACATATTTTAATATTATCCTGTCTCTATGAATTACGGGTGGCAGCTCAGCTCTGGCATGTAACAGTGCTGTTACCAAAGTTACTCTCTCTTGTCTGTTACTGTTCTGTTCTTACCAACCTTCCCTTG
This sequence comes from Rhynochetos jubatus, assembly GCA_027574665.1. NCBI lineage: Eukaryota > Metazoa > Chordata > Aves > Eurypygiformes > Rhynochetidae > Rhynochetos > Rhynochetos jubatus. Next base: position 5,059,187 of record CM050654.1, on the reverse strand, counting down.
GTAATTTTGGCAAATTTGTCTCCACGAAAGGACTCCTCCTCTGAGCCACATAATGGGTTTCCCCACAGTTGGGAACAGAATTAGGCCACTGGGGCAGCCCGTTTTTGTGAAGGCAAGCGTTCGTACCGCGGGCAAAATGTCTCAGCAGTTTCTTTCCCACGAGACTTGGTGACACACAGGCAGCGCTGGCGTGTGATTCAGCTGGTTGGTTTGTTTTCCCCTTTTGTCGTCTGTTTATTTGCTTTGCGACCGACAAGTCTGCCTCTTTTTCCTTCTGCTGATGCTGCATGTTAGTGTGAAAAACGGATGGGGCGAAGTACCCGGCGGGTGGGAGGAGGTGTGTGCGGTGGGAAAATGGGGCCGGGAAAAAGGTCTGGGACCTGAGTAAACTTTCTTACGTGTCTTTCCATGGCAAGAGTTGTTTGTTGAAAAGGTGTGAGTTTTTTGATAGCAGAAAGTGAGTTGCAGTGGATTTGACCTGATGCTCTCATTCTTTCTGCAGTGGGGAAGCCTCACAAGTGCAACTACTGCGGCCGGAGCTACAAGCAGCGCAGTTCGCTGGAGGAGCACAAGGAACGCTGCCACAACTATCTGCAGAATGTCAGTATGGAGGCTGCCGGGCAGGTCATGAGTCACCATGGTGGGTGGAAACCGCCTTTCGAGGTCTCTTGGACTTGGAGCATCTCTTGCTGGTTTTTTTCCCATCTGTTTTTCTTCCTTCCTTTCAGCTTTGCATCACTTCCATCTTATAGATTGCTTATAGTCAGATAGGCAGGAAGAGAATAGATGGGCTAAAATCCTCACTCTGTCCAATTTAACAGCACTGGTTTTGCTGATTTTAATTTTTGTTTAGTCAGTATTTCACTTTTTACTATGTATAAATATGCAGACATGAAAATAAAGCGAAGTTATCTTAAAAATGAACTAAAGCATGTATAAAATGTATGATTCCCCTCCCCTTCCTTTCTGAATGTGACTGATAATTATAAGAGATAAGGGTGGTGGAGGTATCCAGAAGTCATTATTTCTACTCCCTGTATTATTACCTTATATCCCTAAAAAATGAAGGCATGAATGCAAAAATCTCCAGAGCAGAATGGCATTCAATAGTGTTGATGAAAGTAATTGTAACCCAAAAAAAAAAAGTGTTTATATGCATTTACATGTGTTAGTATTAATATGTTAACTAACACCACATATGTTAATATACAGAAAGGCTGAAGATTGCCAAAAAGATGGTTGAAAGCAAGGAACGTCAAACTCCATAAATTTGCTTTCAAATATTTCTGTAGCTATTAGTATAGATAGTGAGCGTGAAATCTCCGACTGCAGAGTTGTAGGCTTATTTGTAGCACTAAATACTAAATGGGAGCTGTCCCAAAATTGTTATAATTTCATTAAAAACTACTGTCTTGGAAATTTTTCAAAAACTGAACATCTTTTAAAAGTTGTCTTTAGATGTTTGCTAGCTGAAGTATTTAAAAGTTCTTACTAATCAGAAAATACAAATATTATACGTTTTCTGTATTGATTAAAAATTACCACATACCTAAGAATACCAAAAAGTTAGATTGTAGGTAAATGAAAAGGCAAAAGAATGTTTCCTCTCCCCCCCCCCCTACCCCCCCTTGCCTGTTTTGCTTTTCATTGTTGACTGGAATCATCTAGCTTCATTTGGAAATTAATTATGTAAAAGTTCTGAAAGGTCCTTTCTAAAAACCTAAAATTACAAGCTGAAATAAAATCTATTCAGCAGTTCAAATATGGGCAATTTTTTGGGAAAAAAAAAAATCACCAAAACATTAGGGTTACTTTTCCATGAACAATTGAATCCTATAAGGGCATTCTAAATGTATTTAATACGTATTGCCAAAATGTTCATAGAGCACTATTAAGTAATTACTATCTTTGGAGACACCCTGGAGGCTAAAATCAACATTTAAAATGTAATGGATGACTTGGAAGACGTTGAAGTTGGTGATTATCTGCTTTAGGCCTGGCCTTACGCTCGTAAAAGTCAGTGGAAAGACTGATTTCAGGGCTTTGCTGTTTGCAGGGACCTGTTGTGTGCTTGGTGTGTTAGCTGGAGCCCTTAGTTGATAGTAAGAGTTTAACCACCGACCCAATCCCCAACAAAATCCACGTGCTTCACTCTACAAGGGTGTGTGCCTCTGCTTAACCAGCGAGGTGATGATTTCAGTCAGCCTTTCCTTCGGGCAGTCACAGTAGGCTGATGTAGTTATGACACCCAGGATGTGTCAGAGATCACGTGGAGGATCTTCCCAAATTCCATTCGACTTTTGGGTTTATTATTCAGTTCTTTATTAAAATTGGGTTTACTCTTGTTGATAGTGTACTCCTGAGGAAATCTAAAGCTTTTCCTGCTGCTTAATGTTACGACAAGAAGGGCAAGTCCTTAACCTTGGCTACCCAAAGAAGCTGGAATGACTGACCTTGCACTGATTTTTCTACCAACCAAAGTGAAGCCAGTGTAAACCCCATGTGGACAGTTCTTTTATTTACAGCCTGACTGACTGCTGAAATGTTCACACAACCACTTTACTCTTCTCAACAAAATTACCTTAAAGCAGCACTTTGAATTCAACAAGCACCTCTTTCTCCTTGGGGCAAATATGTCTAAATCTCCTCCAGTGAACGTTTAAGGGATGTTTGATTCACTGTCTCCGTTGTGCTGTTCAGCGAGGGCATAACGAGGACAGACAGCGACAGGGAGCTCCAAATTCAGCTGGGACCAGCAATAAATCTCACCTCGTGTCCCAGCATCACTCCCACCCATGAAGCTCAGCAAGGGAGCGAGGCTCATGAGCACCAGCCTGTAGGGCCCTGCTGCAAGTCTCTTTCTCCTGGGACTATAAAGGCACCTGGGAAGAGTATACAAATGATTACTCAGCTTAAGTTAGGTCATAGTCTAACCCTGAAAAATGTATGAATTTCCTTGTTTCCCATGTCACACATGGGAAGGGTGTTCCTGAGGAGGAGTGAGTGCATGCTTTGGAGATTTTGATTATTGGTTTATTTTGCATCATGCTGAGGTTAAGTTTTCTTGACTCACTTTCCAAATACTTTGTAAGTATTTCGTTCTTCCTGAGTGTTTTGAAGCCTCTGAATGCATTTGGGTGTGACTCCTGGTCACAACTTCACTGTTATGAACAGAACAGGTAGAGGTGGGGAACTTCTTATCCCCAACAGCATCCTGCTTTAAGGCTGCAGGTGGCTGTGCTGGGTCTCAACCACTATGGTCAACGTCTAACATCAGTCCAGCTTATTTCTGTAGAGATGAATTGTTCCGGAAAACTGGAGGCAGCCCCTAGAGAGCTTGGATTTGTTCCAAGCATTGTGCTTGAGTTGATCAGTTTATAGGCATGCTACAGACTTGGGTGCTTTTGCCTGGCCTGATGAGGCCTTTAATTTCAATTATCTTTGGCTTGCAGATGGCTAGATCCCCTGACTAAAGCCACAAGGGGAAGTGAGAGAAGGGGAAGGAGGGCTGGTTTTGGTGTGTGGGTAGGAACGTACAAGTCTCCGTGTCTCTCTCCATCTTCGCACAGGGTGTCTGTTGCTTGCTGAGCTGCCCCTCCTTGTGGCTAGGTCTTGTCCCCTGCTCATCACAATGGCAAAAGAGCTCCTGTGACTTTGTTGTTGGCAATTTTTGGCTAAGCAGTGCTGGCACCGGAGGTAGAAATTAGTCTGTGGTCTCCTAGCCAGCGGCGTGTTGGGGGTGACAAAAGCGACAGTCTCTGAATGCCAAGAACATGGCCTTCTCAGGAACAAACAGGGAGAAATGTTAAATGGATTACACCCAGTTATATGTTTTTCTCCATCTCCACGGAGGAAAATGTCCAGGGAAATTCTTAAAGTGGAGTGAAGAAGGATGCTCTCTTCAGAAGGAGAAAGAAGCCTAGCCCTAGGCTGTGCAAGGCACCAAGGCCAGCTCCACATAAAACACACAATGGCCTTGCATCCTCCCCTCTTACATGGTTGCTTAAAACATTGTTAAAATGCTGGTCCCACAGGAGACTTCACACCAGGGTGCATGGGACTATTTCCTGTCATTTCTCTGCACACCCACACTTTTTTTAAATAGCAATATTGTGAGCTTAGGAAAGGAAATTGAGGTTGATGGAGTAATAGTAATTTATACCAGCTGAGACTTAGTCCAGTGTCTGTTGTCTGCACACAAAAGTATTTATCAGCAAAGCACACACTGAGTAATTTTTTTACTACTTTTTTTTCCCCACCGCTATTCTTTCCTCACTGGAACAGCATAAACTTTTTAACAGTGCATGTGGCTTCTTACAAATTAAGACGCAAACAGTGAAAGATAGTCACTTTGAGCACTATGATTGGAAGAATGATGTCTTCAGGAAAATAGTCTTTATTCTGGAGACCATCCTTGTGAGTTTGGGCTTAGAAACAACAGTTGCTGTTAACTGCAACTGAAGGACGCTAACAGTGTCTGAGGCAGTGAACGTTTGCACGGGCAATCCGTGAGCTCACCTTGGAAGCTGATTAGGAACCTCCCTGAACAGAAATGTACTAAAACGTGAGCTTTTAAAATTAAAGCCTTCCTGAGCTGAGACCATAGGTTCCCAGCCTACACCGAGTTGCTGTATCAGAGCTGGTTATAACATGTCAGCTGTTCTTTGGTACCTCCCACTACCAGGGGAATGAAGTACTATGAAATACAACAAAGAAGGAATTACGTTTGCCGCAGAGGAAAGGTGTACACATGTGCTTCCACCACGGAGCAGCCGATTTGTGATAACTGTTGGTTGGGTCTGATTGGCTCACTTTTTCCCTTTTAAATTTTTTTCCTGAAAAGAAAAATGATGCAGACTGAGTTATTTGTTCTTTATTTGTATGTTTGTCGATTCTAGATCTATTCATTTTGATTTCAATTTAAAATGGGATCTGTAGCTTAATTCCTTGGGTTTCTAAAATGTGACATCTCACCAGTTTGGTCTGGTTTTGCATGCAATTTAACTGGTTTCAGAAACTAGGCTATCTCCCTCTCTCTCTTCTCCCAGGAAATCTACATAACAAAACACATTCCAGTAACTTATTCACATCGTAACACAAATATTGGCGCTTTTCAGTGTTTCTGTTGCAAAAGAGCCATGCTTTGGATTTTAGAGTTGAGTTCTGAAGTGGGGAAACGAGCTTGCAGCATGAAAGAAAAGAAAACGCTTTTATGGGTGATGCTTTTACTTTTAAAAGGAGTCCAAGCGGAATTTTTGCCTGACTTAGAGAAGAGCAGATGTCTTTTTTAGCACTATTCATTTTTCATGGAAGAAAGGTTTCAAATTCCGTCTAGGAAATTTTACACGCATATGCCCAACAGTAGAATTATTTAATTATTACTTAATTGTTATAAGACATACAAATGTCACTACATTTGGGGCTTAATCAGATGGCTGTGAAAGTAACCAGGAGGTTTTCAACTGATTCCGTGGGCAAGTACAGTCAGCAGCATACCTTTAGCAAGTCTTCCTAGGAAGGATTTAGAGTCCTCTGCACCTCCCTAGGTCCCCACCACCAGCCTCATGTGTCCTGTACTCCAAGGGCTGGAAATTCTTGAGGTGACATTCGCCTGCAAACCTGGCCCATCGCAGTGAGGAATGGGTATTGCCACTGAGCAGGGACCCAGGGTTTCACGCAGTGTGTGTGCGCGTGTGCATGCATACGCTGATTTTTGGTAAGCCAAAAGGACAGTCAGACGCCAGTTCCCAGTGAAAATCAATAGATGTAATCTTTCCTTTCTTCCAGAATCTCCTGGGTAACTACTTGAGCAGAACTAGTGCAGGTAGCTCCTGCCCAAGCACAGTATTTAAAAAACCTTCAAAATTTAGCCTTAGCTATTAAAGTGTTCCAGACTTCCCAGTCTGCACTGGGCATTAATTAGGTCACTCAGACATTGCATCCAATTCTGTTGCAACATTAGATTCGTTTCATATTTATGCTATTTCTTCCTCTCTTTCACTGATGCCAGCAGGACTGCCTTGTAAATGAGAAACCATTGTGTTTCTCAGGGGGAGCATCCTGTACAAATAAAAAAGCAGCAGAGTAAATCATTTTATAGCATATGGTGGATTCTGAGCCTCAAAGTACTCGGCTTTCCATAGCAGCAGAGGCACAAATGGAATCAAATGAATAAATTGCCATGTTTTCTTATTATGAACGTCTGAATTGAGAAGTTCACCTGAGCAGATACTCTGTTTTGTAATTGCCTGGTATTTGCTCTTCCTTACTAGAAAGAAGGCAAAGACAAGGCTTTTATCACCCCATTTTTCATGTATTATGTGCTAGCAAACAGCTGAGTGTTTAAGAACCGGGGAGTGATTATTCCATATTAGGATCCTGAAGGTGTAGTAAAGTTATGTGGGGGGAAAGTAGGCTGGGGGTGTTCATTTATGGCATAGTCACAGGGAGAAGGTATCTGTGACATGAAAGGATGCTACAGTGAGAGACCAGAGGAGGACCAGCAGAACATGTGGGCTTCAGTCCTCCTCTACTACCTCTGCAATACCACCCGTGAATTCTCTGGGAGATTCATCTGATACAGAGAACGCAATGGGTTGCTGACAGTTTACAAATTTTAGGAACTCTTTGCAAGATCATCACAGTTTCTATTTCTCTGCCATCCATTCTTCTCCTCAAATAACGTTTTACACCTCAACCATCCCATTAGCACACAGACTGGTGGCTGATCCTTCCCAGGTTTCTCTCGCTACCTTCTGAAGATGAATGCAGGATGATTAGGCCATGCATTAAATTCATGGCAGCAGAGCAGTGGGAAGAGCTACATGTGGAATCACGTTTTTGACGTACATTGCTAATGAATTGGACTTTCTGAGCCTGATCAGCATGGCACCACTGACCCTTCTTGGTGTTTATAAGAGGATGCTCAACAAAAACAGAGTACTCTGTAGGGATTTAGTGATTATCTATGTCAGTGAGTAACATAAACCCCTGCGCAAGCCAGTCGGTAGCAATTCCTGTACAGCTCTAGCACCTTATTCTCTAACCCAACAAGCGACAGCATGAAATGAGTGAAGATAGGAGTCATTAATTTCTTGTTATTGTCTCTAAGACGGTGTATTCACCTAATGTAGTTCGCACAGGGATGCTCCCTGCTGATCCCAAGAAAGTGGGAAGACAGACGCAGGAGACTCGCGTTCACTGGTTGTGAGGTCTGTGTTTGAAGGGATAAAATATCAAAAAAATCAGTTTCTGTGATTGATTCTGAAGGGAATTTTCATATGATGTTAATCCTGTAATTCCAGTGCAGCGTTTGTTGATTTTACAACCTCACATACAGAAAGAGGAAACACTTTTAACAAACAGATCCTTCATTCTGGACACCTTTGTCCTGGGGAATGCACTGCCCAGCCCAGGAAACACAAGTCACCAATGTCTTGTATGTTTTATAGTCACTGAGATTAGCCCCAAAAGAAAGGAAGAATGGTAAGCATGCCAGATAAGTGTGAAGTTAAGGGAATACACAAAGAATGATAACTAAAAGGTGACATTGGCAACAGGTGACCATATTGAAGGGGCAATAACAGACAATGTCATCTACAGGGTGAGTTTTCACAAGTGTCCCCTCCTCACTGGGGATCTTGAGTATTCAGAACAAAACAGGTGCTTTAATAAATGCTTGAAGTTGGGCTTCTGCTAAATAAGATGGTCCCAGAGGCATTTTGTAAACATGGCTCAGCTTAAAAGTGAATGCTGTCTTGATGCCCAGTGTGTTCTTGCACCTTGCTTTATTTTGTGTTGCACCTGTTGCTCGATCAGCAGGGCTCAAATGATCTGTGTTGTCTGTGAAGTGTAGACCAGACTTGTCTGATACAATGTTTTGGTTTTATGTAGTACCTCCTATGGAAGATTGTAAGGAACAAGAGCCTGTGATGGACAACAATATTTCTCTGGTGCCTTTTGAGAGACCTGCTGTTATAGAGAAGCTGACAAGCAACATGGGAAAGCGTAAAAGCTCCACCCCACAGAAGTTTGTGGGTAAGCTTGAAATACGCCTTTTATTATTTTTAGCCTGTAGGATTAGGTTACTTGTAATCAACAAGGGGAAAAGTAGCATGCTCAGAACTTGCTTGTGATGGGGAGGGACAGTAGCGGAGGTGGTTAAATCACACCAAGAAATCCTGAAAATTATTGAATTAATTATACCAACCCAGAGAATTCAAAAGCGAGGTCCCCAGGATCATGAAAATGGCTTAGAAAATCTTGAGCTTTTTACTGTGCCTTAAGGCTGTTGTGTTGGGGTTTTTTGTTTTTTGTTTTTTTTTTTTTAGTTTTCTTTGGCCCTTTTGAGATTTAGACTTCTCATCCTTCCCTCTCCTTGCCCCAGCAAATAAAAACTTAAGACTTGCATATAATTATCTGTCTCCATATGTGTGTGTGTTAAAAAAACCCAGTCGAGTATCTCAAGACTTGTATCTTGTATTAAATTCTTGAGAATTGGCAACAGCTGGTCTGATAATACCGGCATGAGGAAGTAAAATCACATCGCTTCTGTTGGGAGAAGTGCTTGGTCCAAGTGCAGCGTTCTGCACACAATAAACTTATTAATACATGAATATAAAACAGCATTGGATGACTTTTGGTTATGAAATTTAGAGTTCTAGGCCCGGAATTCGTATTTTGCTTCCTATCTTGACATCTTAAAATTGTTTGGCTTGTAACAGGAGACAGTACGGGGAATTTTACTTGGTTTGAGCTGTAGCTTGAAGGTTCCTTTTATTGCTACTGAGGCAGTACTAAACTTAGGAGGGAGCCAGGACAGAGAATTATTTGGGGCAAATGTATGCTGCTAGGCTCCAGTGTCATGTAATATGCATTTTCCACGCTCGCTCCCTGAAAGGACAGTCTTACAGATTTTAAGGGTGTCATCTACTCATTCTGCCTGCACTTCTGGAGAGAGGATCAGAGGACTGTAAGCAATTAACACGGCCATTTAGAAAAGTCATTGCCCCGCAGCTACAGGCAGATTCAGACGGATTTGTTAAATCACCACTGAAGGTGGTTTTAAGCTAACCCACACACTTTTGAATAGTAGGGGGCTAGCAGCATGCAGCAGCTCACCTGGGAGGCACTGACACACTGACCTGGCTGCTCTCAGTCATCTGACCATTCCCAAATATCAGTGCCAAGCCAAGGTTAGGTCAGGAACAATCCAACCCACAGGAGGAACGCTGGGAGGCATCAGTATTTCCTGTATTGTTATTACTCCTTCTGAGATGAAAGCTTAATTCTTAGACTTGTCTCTGCAGTGAGTTACTGTATCGCTGATAAGAACTGGGGGATTTATACTCTGATTTAATTTATTTCTGTGACAACGGTTGGGGTTGAAGAGGGTGGAAATAGGAGCAGGATTCTCTACTGACAAGCCAAATACAGCTTTATGAGATTGTAAACATGACTCCATCAGGTCAGGTTTCCGTAGTGTTGTCTCAGCAAGTGCTGTGTGTTCTTGCAGGTTGTGATCAACAGTGAAATAGTTAACCATGCTGACACTTGGACTGGTGTGTCCAGACCTCGGACACATTACAGTCTCAAAAGGAAGAAGGGCAGTTCACACCTCTCGCTCTTTTTACCCCCAGGTTGTCCACAGACTTGAACAGAATTGTGATTGCAGTACCTCAGAGGTTATCTTTGGAGGGGCTAGATAGCTTGGAAGGTTATTTTACTTGTCCACGTGTTGTTAGTGTCTTCAAAGGCAAGTTTCCTGGTTGGAAATCCTTGCCTGAGGGATGCTGTGGCAGATCCTTCTCCTCTTCAGTAGGGTATGCTACTTCGTTGTTAGATAATTCTGTTTCTTCTATAGGTGCAACAGATCATTTTGGTATTCCATCCTTATGGGGCTAGGAATTCAGGGTTTCATGTGACATGCAGCTTTTTATCCAGAGCCAGCCATAGGGGAAATAAAGTGTCTTTCATGTTTACAATCTTATTTTTCTGCTTTTTCTGATGTTTCATGGCATCACACTGAACTCAAAAAGCCACCGCTTTGCTACCTTTCTTTTTTTTCACCATGACCTCACTTTTCTTCCCGTTTTCTCCCCGAAGAAATATTGTTCAACTCTATCAGGAAGAACTTGTAATGGTTCTCTTGCTTGCAGGAAATTTTCCTGTGCATACTGCAAGTGTGGCACCTGTCCAAAACAACTTAATGGTGTTTATGAGAAGGTCATGTAAGCATAAGCTGAAAATCTTTGCATGCTACATCTATCAATGCTTTACTGCTCTTTCTGATCAGCAATCTCCAAGGGACCTTGGTTACGGACCACAGTCTCTTCTCTGGCTGAAATTTCAGGAGGAAAGGAAGCAGCGTGCAGCAAATAGAGTTAATTTCGGAGTGAGAGACTTGGTTATATATCTGCTATTGAGGTACTAGTCTTAGCAAACCTGTTGAAGTAGTGGAGGCAGAAGGTGTAACTTATGGTGCGCAGGAGTTTGAGTACTTCTTTTTGCCTCTCCTTCAATGAAGGGAGAAACAACCATCTTCAAGCTGATGGCATGAAACAAATTCGCCTATTTTCAGTTTGAGTGCGGTGCATACTCTCACAGAGTGTCACGGAGGTTAAGAACTGGTAGGATACAAATGGAGACATTTATTTGGCTTACCAGAAGAGTAGGGTTGTTTGGTAAGAATTAAAAATACACATGCTTCTCAGACCAGATGAAGATCACCCAGCTTCAAAATTAGAGTCAACTTCTAGTTAATGGGGGTCAGAAAGACATTTACCCAGTGGTAAATTCTGCAACTGCTTTCTCCGAGATCTCTTGTGGCTTTCTCCCAAGTGCCTGGCACTGCAATTGCTTTAGATACCTAGTCTACCTCGTCAAATATTACAGGACAGCTGTGTCTGTGTGCTTTCATCTAGCTTCAAATATCTGTTTTGAGGGTTTTTGGAATGTCGTGTGGTAAGATGACCACAGTGGAGAATGTTTCTTCTACTTCACTAATGTAGGACAAGAATAAATAGAATTTGAGCATAATTTTGCGTGAAAATCCAAAATGATTAATCTGATTAGTTAGGTTTAAGTACATATTTGTCTAAAGTGGAAATGAAACTGAAATCCATGTTGGACTGGTTTGTTAATGTTTCTTCTGAGCTCAGTGTTTTACACCCTCTCCTCCCCGTGTTATCATTTATTTTACTATTTTATGTCACGCTCCACTTCTAAGGAATCTGACATCTTTGGAACCAGTTCATAATTAAAGGAATGAATAATTCAGGTCACTGACAATTTAGTTTTCTCCACTCTGCTGTCTGTGGTGGAGTAAGTAAATGTGGAAGATAAAAGGACTCAAAATAAGGTTTGCGTCATTCATCCAAGCAGTCGTTAAAGGATAGGTGGTTTTTATCGATCTGTATAGCCTACAAAGGACTGTCAGTGTGTTTGGAGGCTGGATCAGACTCACCAGAGTCAGTTCTTTATTCAAACGCAGCAATGATAGAGGTGGCCAGAGCAGGTGACAGGGACCAACGGACTCTTCTGTTTTCATTTTTCTTCCCACCATGCAAAAGACACCACGTGCCTCCTGGAGCTCTTCTCCAGCCCCACTTTGGCCCACCTGGGAAGGAGCAGCTCAAGTCAGGCTGGAGCCATGTCCTGTTACAGAGTTGTCCATCCTATCAGCAGCAGGACAGCCATCACAGCAAGAGTGCCAGCCCACAGCAGAAACGCTTCAAAGAGGATGTTTGTTGGCATCATCCTTAGGTCATGTCAGATTACAAAGGTCATTGTCGTAGCACTGTTGGCTTCTTCCTTCCCCATTTTTTTTTTTTTTTAAATGTCTAATGTGTAACCAAGGAACAGTTTTCTACATTCTGCTTTCTTTCATAGAATCATGGAATGGTTTGGGTTGGAAGGGACCTTAAAGACCATCCAGTTCCAACCCCCCTGCCAGGGGCAGGGACACCCTCCACTAGCCCAGGTTGCTCCAAGCCTCATCCAGCCTGGCCTTGGGCACTTCCAGGGGTGGGGCACCCACAGCTTCTCTGGGCAACCTGTCCCAGTGCCTCCCACCCTCTCCAGGAAGAACTTCTTCCTGATATCTAATCTAAATCTCTCCCCGCTTTCAATTTAACCCCATTCGATAAGATGTAAGTGTAATGCAGCCGGCTGTAGGGAAACACAGCGAGGTACGTGAACGTGGTGTCTAAGCATTGTGAGCAGTACTGCTGAAGTGCGTGGGAATATTCACGTGCTTCACTTCAGGCATGCATTTAATTACCTTGCTCATCAGGGCTAAGTTCCCAACCAAAACTGCTGCATCATCTCCAAGGATAACCTGATTGTTCCATGGGTAATGCAAAATTATTTCTCTCTTTAGGCATCACTTTAAGATAAGCTGCACTAAGTGGAATGAATTATTATAGTCAAAAATAAAATGCTGAGTGATAGCTATGTTGAAATGTACTAATGCTATTTGGAAGAGATTTGGGATTACAGTTCTGTTTCTTTCTTATGGTGGTTTATACACATTTTGTTCCAAGCAATTCTGGCAAAGGGTGATAGAAGATTCTCGAGTTTTTAATTCTTGGATAGCCAAACCAGTTGTACATAGTGACTCCTTGAATGGAGTAGCTTACGTTATTAAGGAAAAGTCTGGTTACATGTACTGAGGCAGTGAAAAGTAACAAAGACAATGAAAACCAACCAAAATTATTTATCAGACTTTGCAAAATGAGCTTAAGTTAACTGTCAACAACTACGTGATATTTGTGTGTGTGAACACATGAGCATGTGTACGGTCTATCTTACACATACAGTTATACGTATAACCTTTTCTATTTAAAAAAGAAGAGTTATTATATGAACTTTGCTTGTACTGACACTAAAGCCATCACTGGGAAAGCAGTGCTGCTGAGCTGAGCCCTGATGTAAGTAGTGGTAAATTTGTTAACTTCAAAGGAGAGCTGTGATTTGTAATGTGCCCTGTGACTAGCATAATTTGCCAGCATGTGGTTCTGTTTTCGCATATCTGTGATGCCATTGATTTGAAAAGGTTACAAGGACATGAATTTGGATTCACATAGTGATGATTCAGCCAGCTTCATCATCATTATGTATTTATTTATCTGATGTTGATGAATGTTGCTTTTGCCTTTTACCAGATGAAACTAAGCTATACATGTGGCTTCTCTATTTTGGTTTCTTGCCTGAATAGACACTGGTGTATGTGTGTCTTTTTTTTCTCAGTCCAAAACATTGGGGTAGGCCTTTATTGAGGGGGTGAATTACGAAGATAGCCTGAATGCAAGATGGTAGGTCAACCCCAGTGCTACTGGTACTTGCTCTGTTCTGTGGCTACATGCAGTTAGTCTGTATTTTTTCTACTGGTTGAAGGATTTACAAATTGTAAAGGTGACACTGTACCATCCCCCTGTACCTGTTGCTTAGGTTTCTTGCTATGCAGCCCTCTTGTAAGGTATGTACGAGGCACCTCGGAGTGCAGGGGACATGTGGTACTGCCTCTTAATTTTGGGACAGTAGGCCTGATGGTATAAACTGATGGAGTTTCATTGATCTTAGTGGTTCAGTCCCATTTTCTGCCAGTTAACCTAACTGGAAGCATGGGCACAGTCAGGCCCAGCAGAAGGTTTGGAATAGGTCTAGAGGTTGCTGCAACTGCACGTTTCACCTGGAATAAACAAATAAAAAGCTGCTGGTGAGGTTGCTGTTTTACCCATCCCAGGACAAAATCTTTGCAGGAGGTCAGTAAACAAGTAGAAGGAGGCTAACTTTGGACTCTGGGCTTAATTTCTCTTCAAGTCAGGAATTTTCTGTCCCTCTGCATCCATTTTACAGTGAAACTTTGGAGTGATTACGTTGATTTTTATCATTAATTTGCTCTTGTCCCTTAGGTGAAAAGCTCATGAGATTTGGCTATCCAGATATTCCCTTTGACATGAACCTAACCTATGAGAAGGAGGCTGAGCTGATGCAGTCTCACATGATGGACCAAGCCATCAACAATGCAATCACCTACCTTGGAGCTGAGGCACTTCACCCCCTGATGCAGCACACACCAAGCACAATTGCAGAGGTGGCCCCGGTCATCAGCTCAGCTTACGCTCAGGTCTATCATCCGAACAGGATAGAAAGGCCCATTAGCAGGGAAACCCCTGACAGTCATGAGAACAACATGGATGGCCCGATCTCCCTCATCAGACCAAAGAGTCGAACCCAGGATAGAGAGGGCTCCCCCAGCAATAGCTGCCTGGATTCTACTGACTCAGAGAGCAGCCACGAAGACCGCCAGTCCTACCAAGGAAACTCTGCCTTAAATCCCAAGAGAAAGCCAAGCCCGGCTTATATGAAGGAGGACGCCAAGGCTTTGGATGCCACAAAAGCTTCTAAGGGCTCTTTAAAGGATATCTACAAGGTCATCAATGGAGAAGGGGAGCAAATTAGGGCTTTCAAGTGCGAGCACTGTCGCGTCCTTTTCCTGGACCATGTCATGTACACCATCCACATGGGCTGCCACGGCTACCGGGACCCGCTAGAGTGCAACATCTGTGGCTACCGAAGCCAGGACCGCTATGAGTTCTCATCGCACATAGTCCGAGGAGAGCACACATTCCACTAGGCCTTCTCATCCAAAGGGGACTCGTATGAAGTAGAAGAACTGCACATGAAGAAATACTGCACTTACAATCCCACTTTTCCTCAAGACATTGAGACGCCTATTTTGTTGTTGTTGCTGTTGTTGTTGTTGCTGTTGTTTAATTATTATTATTAACCTTATTTTATGTGGACCTAACCTCATTTGCTCTGCCCAGCTTAAGAATGGAAAGAGGGAAGGGAAGGGATCAAAGAGGGGGTTTGTTGTTACCATCGTTTTTTGGTGAGTGACCCGCTCCACTTTCTGTGGGAATTGAAAGGCAGTTCGTTTCTGTCTCAAACAGCTGTATGTCATGTCCTGTTCCGGGATATCGCTCAACCCTGCTAGGTGCTTTAAAGTCAAGATGAGATGCCACTCATTTACAATTTCAGATGAATAGGTAGAAACATTTCAGAGAAGAGCCTTTTTCAAACGTGTAGATACGGTGTGGGGTTTTGGTGGCTGGAGGAGAAGGTGGGGAGTTTTATTCTGCAGAATGAACAATTAGTTTTAAAGCAAAACTGCTAGGGATTTAGGAGCATGAATCAAAGTTGATATTCCTTTCAAAATTACTTTCTAGGGTGAGCTGTTTTCCTGCGTTCAGTGTGTATTGCCCCTGTAGAATGTAAAAACAAACGAAAAATCATGTATGTCTTAACACTGTACCACGTTACAGCAGTTTAGTTTCATAAGTCTGAGGGCCTTCTGTGGTAAGTCTGAGGCTTTGTGTTTTTCTTTTCCTTAACTTATGAAGCACCTTTTTTAGAACTGTTGATTTGCTGTTACTCCATGCCGAAGTGTTGACTCACTGGCTTCTTAGAGACCCTTGGGAGCCTTATTTAGTTGCACCCTATTTTTCAAGAAATAATATCTAGAAATAACATTTAAACTTGCTTCTAGGGCAGTAAGTGGCCTAGGAGTGGATGTGAGGGAGTCTGTAGTTTACTCAAGAGGTTCTGCTGCTCTTCCGAAATGATTTTGTTTTAAAATTACGGATTTAAAATTGACAAAAGTACTAGTAGCGAAGTATTCTTGAAACATGATTATATATCTATATATAATTATATAAGTACTTTCTCATTCTATTATCACAGTGTTAACCTCTTGGCAACAGCCTAAACTAAGACTTAAGCTGGGAAAACGCTAGGAGCCAGATCCTTGGCCAGCGTTAATCCTTTTAGCTCCATTGAATTTAATGGAACTACCCCAACTACTTCAGCTACATCAGGATTGGAGCCTTGGCCATTTTTTCTCATATTGACATCTTGTTTGCTAATTTGCTGAACCAGTGACTTCCTTTTGGTGTTAAGGCATCCGTTCTGCTTTAATGTAGGGGTGGAAGTGTCTGCAGGTTTTGCTGGATAGCCTTTGCGCTTGGAGAGCACAGAAGCCCTGCCGAGTGGTTTGCGTATGACCTTCCCTACTTCTTTAGAAAGTGACACATGGAGATGCAGGTGCTGTGCTTTGGTTTGGGTTTGCAGATTTCATTTTTATTCTGAATTTATTCATTTCACTGTAGGGAAAACAAATGGAAAAACAAACTCCAGAGCAAGTCCTTGAACTACAGGCTGGACAAGGAAAAAAAAACCACCAATCTGTTTTGTTTCCTTTCTTCCTCTCCCAGTAAATAACAAAGCCAGTAACCTCCCAGCAAGCTGCAGGTTGCATCAGTAAAAACTGGGCTTAAACCTACGTGACAGCTTGCCATTGAAACCCAACTGTTTGTACCAATCACAATTGAAATGTTGTTGTTTGGCAACAAGAGCGCAGCTTGAGAATGGAGAGATCTGCATGGGCTTAACCCCCTCTGTGCACACGGTCCCCATGTGCTTGGCGAGGCCTTTTCCAAATGATAAAGTTACTAAAGTATAAAAGAGAGAGCAAGATCAGGCCATAATGAATTCCCATCTGCTCGCTTCAATCTGCGTACTCGATGCATATGCCAGTTTGCTGTTCGTTTTGAGGATACTGGGGTTTTTTTCTTCTTCTCTTCCTAGACCTGGAGCATTTGAAAGTAGGAGCTGAGTGGTATTGATTGAAATCTTTTTATGGTGACATTCTTGGCAGCTAGAACCTGTGTTTAGAAAGGATACAGTAGATCATGGCCAGATTACCTGATGACTGCTTCCCAGCACTGAAAAGCTATTAAGTAGGAGCTGGTAAAGTCTTGCAGTAGCCTATTAATTATAATACAATATGGAGAGAAATGTCATCGTGTGTAATGTGAGAGCTATCAAGGCTGGGAATATACGGGCTTTGGAGAGACAGATTTAAAGACCTATTCCCAACATTGTTCTTAATGTCGTTGGGTTCCTCCTCCCCCTTGTTTCATCCTGATGTAAAGGAGACTCAGGCAAATGAACCACCGCCTTCCTCCAAACCATTCTCACTTGGTGAAATCAAAGGAGTTTGTGCAGGGGCAAAACAGGGAGGTGCTGGAGGGCATCATTTTAATCCGTGTGGCTGTCTGCAGCTATGAAGTTTGGCTTAGGAGGCAGCTGGCCATGTTCTGCATCAGGATGTGGTTGGAAATTCAGAAAATGGGGGTTACTTCTACAGAATGCCACCAAACAAAAAACCCCTCGTTGTGATTTCTGCTGAGGCAGGCAAAGTCTTTTAAGAATGATGTGCAAATGGAAAGGTGCTGGGCCTGAAGGTCACTAGGCTTGCATGGGCCTCCAGAAAGACACGTGCCTGAACCAGAGAAAAGGGTTGCTGGCCATCCCCTTTCGGTCTCTGGGGGACACCTCTGCAGTCAGCGGAAAGAACATGGACGAAGCTTTCCTTGAACAGTTAGCACTAGGGAAAAAGTGTTGAAAAAATCTGCCTGTGTTTGGGAAAGCACCAGACTACGGGAAAGGCAAAGCATCTCTTGTGTATCCACAGAAAAAGTTGGCTGCAATTGCATCTGCAGTTAGTTAGTGTGCACTTTCATTCATTGATACCTCCTGTAGTGTATATTCTGTAGTTTTTTAAGAGATCAGACGGGGAGGCTCGGTGGTTTTGTAGCTGGCTTCAATCAAGCCCAACTTCTTGTTCAGTGGTAGCATGCGAGATCTGTATGTGAGCGCTGCCACGTCCTGGTACCAGAGGTACAGAGAACTGGGGAGGCAGTGGGGAGATGGTGGTCTCGTTATCTTCCAAAAGCTGCATGGTTTTGAGAGCAAGAAGCTGAGGGGTTGCAGTAATTTTTTTTTTTTTATTAGTGTCCTCTTCTGAACACTTACTGAAGTTTTTCATACTAGAAGTAGGAAAAAGAGAAAGATTAAATTCTAGTTCAAATTTTGAACAAAGTTGAGGACTGGCATTTATTTTAGTACTTGCTTCCTGCTGAAAATTATTGGAGTTTTTTGTATAAAGCTGTTTACCCCTACATGGAAGTATGCAAAGTGGGGCCTCAGATTTTCCCCACACACACCTTGCTTGCTCTCTGCAGATTTCTAAGAAAAGCTCTTGAGTTTTGTCAAGTTCATTAGCCATTCACAGTGTACTAGGAATTTCAGTAGATAATCCTTGGCCTGCGGATCCACTTGTTCTATGTATTTGGTGTTGGAAATTGAACCTGGCTGATTTTTATTGGACTCTCTCAAAATTCTTGGAATCGGGTTTCCAGTTAAAAACATGCATTTGCAAATTTAGAATTGGCTTCCTGTGAGCATTCCCCATTGTCATTTTTAAAAAAGCCATTTCTGCACACATCCCTGCCAGTAAACCCTTTTGCTTCTTTTTACACCAAAATTTTGACTCAATTTAGAGTATTACAAGCCTATTAATTGAAATAAAAGTGTGACTGCTTATTTTGCTCTTGGTATGATCCATATTCTTGGAGCAAAGGGCATTATCTATATATCTGCCGTTACGGCCAATGAATTTTACAGCCACCTCTCTTTGCAATCAGTTAGGAGTGCACATCAAAATATATAGCATTTTTCAGTAAAGCCAGCTCTTTACTCAGTAACTTATGGGCTTAAAACAATTTTATTCTCCTTAAAAAGTGCTTCCATCTACGATGTGATGTGAAAGGTGTCTAGGCATTAACCTCTGGTGGTGTGTATGAGATAAAGGAATCTAGATTTCTTAATTGGCCAGATTTCTTTTTGATGGTAGTGGTTTCTACAATGGGAGGACACAGCTCACAAAATAGCTATGTAGAACTAAAGTATATTTAGTAATAGATAAAGAAATTCTCTATTTTAAGAGTTTCCAAATCTCTTTCTGTTTACAAGGTTATTCCTAAACTGGGGCTGTCAGGCAGCAGAGGAGGCCGGGAAAGAAACCAAACCCTCCAGCAGGCCTTTAATGGGACATTATTACTGTTGTATAGGTCCAGAGCTGGCTTTTTCATATTTGAAAGAAGCCCATCAACAGACACTCCTTCCTCCAGAAAGAAACTTTGGACATAATTCAGGGAAAGGTGCTTATTTCAGCCAAGGACAGGAGCCACAGTAATACGGTTCCTTTGCGAGATGATATTCCTTTCCTTAGCTGCTGTTGTGCAGTGTAGCATAATGAGGAGGGAGAAGGGGAGGCTGAACTGGTGCCTGAGCTGCCTAAACCCAGTGTGGTATTGTAGGAAAAGTGCAAGGAAATTGGCTTTGGCGCTAGAAATTTGCATCTCAGCTTGGCTTAGTATCATGTATAAAGAAACAGGGATGGTAGTAATGGCCTGCGGTCTAGGGCAGCTGAGGACTTGGAGAAAGTATATTTATATATATATATATGGTATCGTATAATTAGATTATGCTTTATTGTATATGTGCCTTTTTCAAATGCATTTTGGAAATTCCTGATGTCGTTCATGATATCCTACTGTACCCTTTCAGAATGCACGACAAAGACCAACCCAAAGTAACCATCCCTGCTCCTACGGCATAGCAAGGCAGATCCCGCTCCCCTTCTGCACCCTCCTTGGCAGCTTGACCCGGAGAGAGGACTGTCTTAGTACTTTGCTGTGAGATTTCCTAGATTCAGCTGGCTTTTGGTGTGGGAAGGGCTGAAAATTACCCTAGCGAAGTGCATTCCAGCTGTCCAGCCAGAGCTGGTCCCAACCAACGCAGCGTCCCCAGACCGGCACCGAGACTCGTTGCAAAAGACCCTAGCAGCACAGTGCCCCACAGAGTGCCAAGGGCAGCCTTCTCTACTCCCCCTCCAGAGCTTTAAGTAAAGCAGGCTTGAAATTGGACTTTGCTGTGCTTTTTAGTTCCCACTTAGGAACGGGAGCAGACTTTAAAGCATCTGCCACTTGCTTCAACCCGGAAAAAGAAATCCGGCAAGAACAAAAGTCCTTTGGAAATGCTTTGCAAGTTTGACTGTCACGCTGCTGCCGCCCTAATAACTGACGTAGGGATGAGAGAAGCCCATTTGTAGGAGATGTTACGGGGCTTTATTAGCTGTAATGCTTCGGTAAAAAGCACAGCGTCGTTTCGGTACTTTCCTGGCAGGTTGGTGACCTAGTTTCAGATGTAGTTATTTACCCTGCACGGGTGCAGCACCGAAGCCTGCCGGCACAGGCACGGTGTGAAGCCTGATGCAGGGGAGGTGGCTAGCCCAGTGTGATTTCGGTTGGACCCAGAGCCCAGTGACAGCCCCGTGCCAGCTCCTCCGCACCTCTCTGCTGGGGTCAGGGCCACTGCGGTCGCAGAGAGTGTGGGAGGAGGAATTAGGAATTGGGTAGAAAAGAGGCAGAATTTGCTTCATATTAAATATATTCTCTTTTGTTCCATTAAGAGTTGTCCTGTCATATAGGTCAAGGAGAATATCCCTGGTTTCTAATTTAGGCTCCTACAGCCATGCCTGCAAGCGTGCGATTCCTGTCCTTCTCCTCCACTGCGGCTCTGAAGCGAGCGTGGGACGGTCAGGAGGTGGTGTGCTGACATCTTGCCGTGCTGCACGCTTGGTAGGCCAAGATAACAATAAAACTGGCATCTTTTTAGACTGCCTAGCTCTTCAGTTGATTGCATAAACAAGCATTCCCGGGTCCTGTTTGCTTCCAGCCTTCAGAAGGGCAGTTGTCCGCATGCTCGTGCGGATCCTCGTTTGGGAGGACAACTGCCTGTACTCTCTCCTTCCGTAAAAACTTCTCCTTTACATACAAATCATGGGACCTAATTAATCTGTGGACAGAAACGACCATTTCAAGAAAGACTTACATTGCTGTAGTAAAACCTAATATTATTTAGAGTAACAAAACCGCCCAAACCAAACCCTGTGATGCATTTACTAGCAGTATGTGAAGTATTTTAACAGAGTGAATGACGACGAAGTTAATCACATCAATCAAATCATGTCTTGAGAGGGGCTTGTGTGATGCGTACTCTGTTGGGAGAAAGGGAGGAGCTTGACCCAAAGCTTGGGCCGATGCTTTCTTCCTGCAGCAGGTATTGATTTAGGCCAGAGCACTGCAGCCCCATAAACCATTGGAGCACACGATTAGCCTCCTGCCATCCTTTCGATTAGATCTGGAAGCGCACAGGAGCTTTGCAGTTAACTGTGTGCTTCGTAATTACCACTGTTTGTGAGATCAGGGCCTGATTTGCTAATTGGTGCAGCGCAGCAGCTTTGGATAGGTCTCAGGCGTCAGCATTCGGTGGCGAGGCTCCGTGGTGAAGTCGTGTTCGCTTACGTTTGTGTAGTAGCCTTAATCCCTCGCGCTCGACGGTACGTGGATACTGGTAGCCTCTAGTCTGTATCATCGCTCACGGATAAAATACGTATGCCTCCCGCAAGGCGCAGCGGAGAGCGTGGCTCCGTTATTGGCACGACGAGGCCAGTTTGCAGTAAATTGGGCCATTTAGTTTTACCTCAAGTGACATCGAATAAGAAAAGCTTCTTGAAGGGGTAGAGGTCACTGAATCCCCTACTATGCACTTACTGGGATTTGACATTGCTTACTGGAAATGGATGTTCGTTTCTGAACACCCTGTAACAAGGGAAGGACTTTTTTGGTTACTTTTGTAGTGGTTCAGATTCTGAAACTGTGATCAATTATTTGACAAATTGTCAAGTGTCCTCAGAGCTTGAACACGTTCACTTCCTCTGCCATGTAGCAGTCTCCTCTGGCTTTCCGTGGTTTTCTCTTCCTCTCTCCCCCTTTTCCTTCTCGGAGCTTTAAGTCTGGGCCTGCTTTTATCTCCTGTAGCTTTGGGCTGTCTAGGGGTTTTGAGGTTTGTTTTTTTGGGTTTTTTTTGTTCATTGGCTGTACAGTCTGTTTACATATTTTTGTACTCAAGTGTAGTTTTATATTAAAAACAGGAAAAAGAAAAAAAGATAGTTGATTTGACAAAAAACCATTAAGGTACGTACTCTTTGTAACACTTTAAACATCTAGGGTACCTTCTGAGATGACTCCACAGTGATGTAATTATAATACTGTATATTTGCCTTCCTTTTTAGTTGGTTTTATTTTCTGGTTGTATTTTTTTTTCCTAAAATGTATATCTTTTTATGAGAAACTGGAAACTTTTAATGCAAATGTTTAGAAAAATTTAAAATTGTAAAGTTAAAAAGTCGTATAATTTTTTTTTTTCCTGTTGGAAGAAAATGCTTTAAAAAAAGTTTTACTACTGTTGTATTCCAGGGTGGGGGTTACCAACCCCAGATTTGCTTCTTATGCTTCATTGTTGGATCCTGCTTTCTAAACATGCTCATTGCAGATATGGATGATTTGCTTACATTCGTTTAAAAAAAAACAGTCACCAACAAAACCACCTTTTGGGGTTATTTTTTCTGTTCAAGTGCAATACTTTCCCTGACGTCTTATTCAATGATTTCTATTTTTTCCTCAGTCCACACAAATCTGAAACAAAATGCTCTTAAATACATTCAAAACCAAGGTTCGTGTAACTGTGCAAATTAAGATTGCGACTGTCAAAAGGTGAGAAACTGTAAGTTAAGGCTAAAGCCCATACCTTAACTCCTGCTTTTGTTTGGCGTTGAAACACACCCAGGGTATGTATTAAGGACGTACCTGTTCTTGCCTCTTCCCTCCTCTTCTTTTATATTTGCAGCTTTCTTTTTAAGAAAAGCACTTAATATTGATGTTTATTAAAAATAACAAAAAAAAAAAAAAAAAGATCTTTTGGTCTGATCCAAAACCCACTCAGTGGAGACTCTTGTTGACTTTGATGATGGATTTTGGATTAGGCCTAATCTCTTAGCTAGGGCAAAACTGCCGTTTAATGGGAGAGATTTGCCTGCATAAGAATTACAGGACTCGTGTCCTTTATCTACCTGAGAGACCAGAAAAGCTTCTTTAGACTTGTCCTTGTCTTATATAAGTTTAGATGGGACTCGTTTTACATATCATACATATTTATATATAGTGTATTTTTAATGCCTTTTTATTTCCCCCCCCCCAGTAGACTGAAGCCGCTGTTCTGTAAATATGTATTTAGGTACGTAATAAAATTTAAAAAAAAATCCCGCTGAGATTACTTTGAAAGGCAGTTACTGCGCATGCACAGTAGCCACTTTTGTCTTTTAAATTTGTATTTAAGAGATTTCTTTTTAGTCATAACAAAGGTGAGGAGACTACCCCGTTCTGATTGATTGCCAAAATTATTTCCCAGACTCTTGTGTTTGAGTTTAAGAAGGAAAATGCATTTGGTGGGTGACTTGCGGTTGCCCACGGGTACTCACCCTCTTAGGGCCAAATTCTGGTAACCTCGCGCGGCTTGTTCAGGTCCTCCCGCAACGAGGGACCTCACCGCAGCGGCGGGATCATAGCTGAGCACTCCCCGTTTCGTGGGCGTCGTTTCAGGCTGTGGGGTCTGACCCGTTTGTCGCGGCATCTTCCCTGACTCAGAGTTGCGCTCTGCCCACTTCAGTGCTGTTTTCCTGAAACAAGCCGGCTGAGTCATCTGGCAAACGACCGCTTTTCTCCAAGGTTATAGTTTTTTCACTTCTGTCACAGATGTTCTCAGCTCAAATTGAGGAATTTTAAATTTAATAAATAAAGGAAATCAGAGTTTGTTCCAAAAGCCAGTGAAGACACTGAGAATTGTCCCACTGCTTTATGTGGTCATTGGAACATGCTCTTAGAAAAGGAGTTCAGAAACAATCACTATGACAGTGGTGCATGTGAGCAACCCTAACGTGAACCTGTATCCCCCTGCTAAAAAAGTTTCGCCGCTATAGACTGAACTATGGGACTTATTATTTTTATTTTCTTCTTAGTATACATGCATACACATGGTTCCACATCTGTATGTGTGTACTCTGTACATGTGTGAGTGTTGTACAGCCATGTGAGAGTGTGAGTCTGTGTGTGTATAAATAAAAAGCTGCAGAAACTTTGTAATACTTTGTGAAAAGGATTATATTATAAAGGTTTGTACTGTCTTGAGTGCACAGCTACTGGAATAAATGTAGGGAATCTCAGGAACAAGCATATAATTTGTCCAAGAATTATTTCTTCTCAGAAGTGTAAGTGCAGTTTTTAATTCTGTATATTATTTAATATTTTACCAATAAAAATAAACTTCTGACACGAAAGGGTTTTCCATTCAACCTTTCTGGAGACATTTGTGTATGTACACGCTTTTCTTTCTTGCAGCAGGTAACCCGCGTGGCAATTCGGCACCTCAAAGGAATCGCGTTTCTGCTTGGTAACAAATCCCATTAATTAACTAGAGAGACGGAATGTCTCATGAGCCGGGGTTACGAGCGTGGGTTATGAGGCTGGCGAATTGGGCACAGATTCACTTTTAATATTCATTGCAGCTAACAGCATTCTTTTCATCAGCTTCAGCATGAGCTAGAGAAGTTTCCCCTCCCCTAAGGTCCCGCTGTGTGAAATGGTGGTATCGGTCCCCTACCACTTGGTCTACCATGTTTTTGAAATGGGTTAGAGGCCCAAGGTCCAACTTCTTCTGGAAAACACTCGGACCACATAAACAATTCCTTGGAACCCTTCCCTCGGCATGGGTTTTTGGCTGATTTCCCCTCTGTCGTGTGCAGAGGTGATCTTCCCAGCATGGATTTATTGGGTAGTTCACATCGCCTAGCTTACTCTCTCTTTCGTAACGCAGCTATCAATCTGGTAGCGTTCACAGCACAAACTCTTCAGAAGAAAAGGAGGATCTCGCGAAGCTTTGTAAATTGTTTGTTGTTTGTTTTAAGAATCTCCTGTAAATTCTTGGTTAAAGATTAACCAGCCTCTCCCCATAATAAAAGTGTTCATCGTTGACAGAGTGGAAACTCCTTAAGATATCATCTGAATAAAACTAAATCTTCATTTAAGTCATGTTTGATGCATGTTTTCTCAGGGGAATGCTTCTGTCCGATGAGCAGAATTTCCCATTTTCTTTCGCTCAGGATTGCCAGATTACTTGTTTTACTTCAAAAAGACCCAAGGTTCAGCTAATGGGACGGTCCAAATGTTGAATGCACGGAGCAGAAATCACGCTGTGCCGTTGTAAGACAGAAATGGCTGGCGCGAGCGACTCAAGGTCCTGTCGCAAAACTCACTGGAGATGGTGATGCTCTTTTCATTGGTTTCAGATAAGGGTCTGAGAAGATGAGGGGAAGGCTCATGGGCTGAAGCTAAATGACTGATAATCATTAAGGTTGCTGAGTCATTTGCAGGAGTGAGATGCTGTGCATAGCCTCATGCTATTAAGGGAGGGAGACCTGGAAACCTCCTGGCCATGATTCAGAGACGATGTGTTGTTGTGTGTTGTTTGTGCCTGGGCGAGGGTCACCCCGTGGTGTACCATTGCCTTTCTCTGCCCTGCTGCAAGCAAAGGGCAGGCTGACCTCACCCATCAACTCTATATCCAGGCAACGGGGAATCGAGTCTAATCCTTCCCCTGCATGGCTTTTGCTGGGAAACTCTTACTCTATTGAAAATAGCCTTTTTCTGCTTTATAGCAACAGAGGCTTAAAAATTACTCCAGTGACCAGTGTTGTCAAGTCTTAATTTGGTCTGTGGGAGGCAACTGGTTTCAAAGTATTTCATCATTTTCTCTGTTACTGGATCAAATGATGTAATTGCAGAGGGTCTTTTAAACTGCAGCATCACCATTCACGTTGATCGACTGGATCAGTCTAGTAGCCAGGTAAGCGTTGTGTTTCTGACCTGCCTGCCCTGCGCCTCGGCATTAAGCTGAAATTCCCCTTGTCACCTACAGTCACAAGTGAATTTTGAGCAGCGCATTCGGACAGGTGCCTTCTGCGACTTTACCAAAGCCGAGATAATTCTCCCACTTAATAAAGTGTTGGTTCCTGGCTTTCACTTCTGTAGTCCTAATATTTCTATTTTTATGTGGTACTTTGAAGAAATTACTAAAGCTTCATCTGAGAGGGAATTTGTGTTTTTAAAACGTGGTGTATCAAAGTGTGTTTTTCTCCATCTCTGTGCTCCGATGTCAAATCCCAGCCCTCCAGTGAATCATTTCCCACCAAGACACTGCAGAATATGTAACAGAACCGTGTTAATGGGAGGCCCTCAAAATCGCATTATGAAACTCACAATAATCGAGGGACTAAAAATAAATTTTGCTTGGATTGCAGTTTCAAAGTGCTTGATTATTACTTTTTTTTTCCTCTCTTTAGTCAATCCTAATGTAGTTAGTCCTCAATAAACCCAGCTTTACCCTTCTGCCCTTCAGTGCTTATTTTTGTCACGTCTGGGCGCATCGTGTAAGCGTGTCATACTGTCCAGCATGCAATTACCAGTGTTTATTTTTTTTTTTTCACAGCAGAGTACCTTAGGAGCCACAATGACTTCTGCATTCAATGAAATATGAGTTGAAAGGATTACTGTGTAAGTACTCGGGTCGCTTGAAATGTGAGGCTAAGAATGAAAGCCCTTTTCAAAGGAATATACTTGTGAAATAGCCTCTGTGTGTTCTATTAATTCCTGGTACGGAGATTAGGGATAGAGTCCCGCAGTACGACATTTCCCAGGGATTTCTGTCGGTGGAGAAACCGAGCCCTTCTAATGAGACTATATAAATGCTCAATATTATCTCATTATTTTTCATTAATCCGTGCACACCAGCCCGCCTCCACACGCTGTAATTCCATGTTACCACCCATGTTCACATTAAAATAGGAACAGATTATTCAAGACTCCCACACAAATCGTGAACCTCTATCCCTTCTGATCTGTCACCGGCCGTCCCTGGGACTGAGGAACCTCTCCCCTAGGCAAGAAGTCGTCTTTAACCCCGGCAACCCGGCCCTTCGGAGCTGAATGCCTATTTTTATTCCTGGCAAATGCTCCTCTGGCATCCAACATCTGAGCCCGGATGAAACTACCCTGTCAAAACTGATTTTTAACAGAAAATTGCTTTTCAATGAACCCATTCTCTATGGAAAGTGTCTGCTTTTCATAGATTTGGGAGGATTTGGGGATTTTTTTTCTCAATAAGAAAGCCTGAAACTCTAAACCCTCCAAAGGCTTCTGGGTTATTTTGTTTGGTTTCAAGAGGAAATACTTCCCTGCCCTCAACTCCTGTTTTCGTATCAGTTCAAATAATGTCAAGACACTATTTGCTTGCTCTTTCCCATTATTTTTGTTACTTTTCCTGTTTCAGGCTGCCTGTGTGTAGTTTATAGGGTGCGGTGAGGAATGTAAATTATTATTTTCATGTAGGTGTGGTAGCTATTCAGTTGTAAATCCTATTTTCAATCCTTCTGACTATTTTATTTGTGATCTGTAATATTGATCTGTCTTCAGGGCAGAGAACACTGCAATCTATCAGGAGCAGGGACTTTTATTCCTTGCTGAAATAAAGCATTCAAAGCACTCCCAGAAACCTCCGAGATGGGGGAAAAAAGAGAGATCTTGCTTGAAGGCTTTCTCTTTTTTTTTCCCTTTTCTCCCTCTTTGAAATGAGGAGAGGAATTTGTTTCTGCGGTTGATTTGTTTTTTATCAGTTCGTTGCAAAATCTGACTGACCTCCCTTTTGAAATTCATCTCCTACGGTAGCCTGCCACTGGCTGTCTCTTGCTAACTGACTTTAAAAAAAAGATAGAGTTTAAAGGTTTGCCTCCGAACGTGATTCATGACGGGGAGGAAACAGGACTCAGCTGCACGCGGGAGCTCTGCGGTCGCTGTTGGACCTGAGTAAAGTTGTCAGCGCGTTCGGTTCTGCGCGAGCTGCAGCAGACGTGCCTGAAATGCTCCTGTATTTCCACACAAGCTGCGCAGGGGCACGCTGGCAGCCTGTCGGCGGTACCGCAGATGCTCTGGCTCTCCAAAACTCTTTTCGGTCCCTTCTTAGGCAGGATGAGCTGCTGTGTAAGGCACGAAGGGGTACGTAGCCCACTGGACCAGTTCCTCGGCCGCTACAAATCTGCGTGGCTGGAGCAGCCTCGGTGGAGCAAAGCTGATTGACGCTGTTTGCGAGGTGCAAGTGCTGCTCGGAGCTCTCTGGGCTGTTTTGTGCGCTCCTACGGATGCGCTCTCATCTGTGCACGGCCTCTCGCACGTACCTGTTCTGGCGATAGCTGTTACAACCCCCAGAATGGGCGATTTGAGACAGCAGCTGCCTGTGGCAGTGCAACTTGGCTTCTAGTTGTCAGCTCGGTCTGTATCTCGTTTATGGGTAAATCCAGACATCTGGGAGTACAGCCACTGGAGAGGGTTTTTTTTACTTTTTGGGTTTGGATGCTTAGCTCAAGGCACGTAGGGTCCTTGTGCCTGAGGTTGTGGCTAGTACCACTCACTGATCTCCACGAAAACACCAAGCTGAGGTGGTGCATGCTGCATACTCAGAACTGATGGCCATGCTTGACCATTTTGGCCAACGAGCTATGAAAAGCCTGGAATATAGTTGTCCTTGGATACCTCTGTGTATTGTTGTCTATCAAAGAGATGTTTCGGTGCCTGACCTGAAAACAACCCAAGTCCTACCAGCTTGAAAAGCTTCTCCTTTTACTGAAGTGGCAGAAAAGCGTAGTGTTTGGGCAACGGCTGCGTTTCCCGAGCAGGGAATGCACGGTTCTGATGCCTGCAGTACATACTGAGTGTTGTGCTGCTGCTCTGTGGCCATGATAAGGCATTTAAAGTGCTTTTTCTTGGGAATTCTTTTTAAGAATTAACTTCTTCAGTCAAATGTTCTCCTTATTTGCCTTCAACTTTTTCCCCCTTTCTTCCAGTAAGAAAACATGAGTTGTCAGGAGACACTAGAACACAGCAAGGTTTAAATCAATCCAGGCTGATACTGATTATTTGCATTGTGTTGGTTCTTAGAAGTCCTTCAGAGCTAGGTGGTGTTCTAGCACAGAGCAGAAATAGGTCCTAGCTGGCAGTTTTATCATCTGCTTATAAAAAGAAACCAAACTTCTCGTTTTCCGAAGTCCGAAGATATTTTTGTAATGCTATTCTGACTCCTTTATTTGTCAAAGCTCGGAGACAGTGTTCCAGTACTCTCGCTGCTGCTTCTGGAGACTATTCCCCATACACTTATACATGGGTATACAGAGAGATACAAAGATACGGAGATAAACATCCTTGTGTTCCCATAAATGGCTTTTCAGTATTTGTGGAGCAGTGAGCTGTGTTTCTAACTGTGTGTTGCACTTTTACCCCATGTTTAGCTGGCATCTAAGCTTTGGTTGAATCACTGCTTTTCAGAATACAACCCCCTTCCTTACACATGTGACCAGCATCACTGGTCCTTGGATGTCCGATCCGAAGCTGAGATGTCCCAAAACACGTGTTGGTCAGATGAGTCCAAGTACCCCAGAGATCTGGATGGCTTTGGATAACTGACGTCCTACTCTTGTGCTCTCACAGATCTGCCTCATCTGTGAACGTTAGCGCTTCTAGTTTGCTGAGGGGGTTTTGTTAGATCTTTCGATAAGATATTAGATGATCTGCTCAAAACCAGATCTATGTGGGACCTTGCTAGAAATGCTGCAGCTGGATGATGCCCTGTTCCTCCTGAAAACTCCCCGGTGTAGAGATGGGCTGTGATCCATTTAATATGTGAAAATTGATTTTATTTTTTTGTTTCTTCCAGTGAGAGGGAAAGCGATAACAGTATCGCTATAATACCATTTTTATGCTGTCATATCTGCTGGAAAGGAAGTTTTTAAGATTAAGGTGGCGTGATGCGCCCTGTACAAGGCGCTTCAACTGCTCTTAGGAGACAACTTTATGTAACAGATGAAAGGTGAAAGACTTTGGTATAGACTTGGTCATAGAAGGCAACATAAGCTCTTAAGGAAGGAATGGTTCTGAAGATAATATCACTACCCAGTTCATTCAGCTTTACATGAAATTGTTGATGTTTTAGTGGCCTCTGACACTGCTGTCTTGCCCCTTTCATCGTGTGTGTTGCTGCATCGCTGAGACTCCTTTGAGAGCCCTGCTGTTGGAAGGGAAACCTTTACTGTTATTTCAGGCTGATCTCTGCAAGCCTAAGCTAGGCTGAATAAACCGTACACGACTTCTGATGCAATTTTATCTTTTGTCGCTTGCCTCATTCTGCTGCCGAGCTTACACAGCACCAGAATCCCCATCTTGAAGTTTCTTTTTAGGGTAAAATGATGGAGGAATAAGCCAAACGGTGATTTTATAGCACAATAACACTGCTGCTCTCTCAGGATACCTTCTAATTCGTCGTTCTCAGAGTCTTTGCACCGCTTGGCTTATCCTGTTCCAGGCTGGACCAAAAAAGAGGGTTTAGAGCAAAGCACCGTGCACCTCTCTCGGGAGGTATTTAGGCAGGGTTATTCCACAACAGCTATTTTGGGCTATTTCCCCACATAGAGAAGCTCTAGTGCTTATCTCGATGGAACGAATGTCAGGCCTGTTCTAGATAAAATGCCTTCCCCTCCAACTGCCTGATGGCTTATCTCTGGTCTTGCAGCATCACTTGTAACCCTTCTCCTGACCCACTTAACTTTCTGCTTTTAGCAGAGCGGGGGTGGGGAGACTTGATTCATGAATAATATTCACTTTCTTTTAGTGTGGAAAACTCTTCAAGTGCTCCGTGCTCATGTAATTACGAGAGAAATCTTTATTCTTAATCAGCTGATAAATTATCTATGGGCAACATTTTAAGACTGCATTTCTAGTATGCTTGGTTCATATGAATTATTGGGGTTTAAGTGTTTTTAAGAATCTCCTAACAGAGACAAGAACTTTAATAATACCATTTGATGCTTTGGCATCTTGTTTTCTTTGCCTGTTTAAAAAAAACTAAACCCAAAACTGCGTTATCTTTTTCCATATCCAAAGTGGAATTGGAAACAGATTGAATTCTATGGAATCAATATTTTATCAAGCATAGAAATCTGAGTCTTTTGAGCCTCAAAAAATAGATAAGGACTGACTATAGGTAGTCAAGGCAGTGAATACATTGTCTCTTGGATTTCAGGTACAACCAAAGCAAGCTTGTTTGTTAATCTATTTGGAATTAAGCTTTCTGGTACTTCAAAGCTATTTCCTAGTGGATGATTTTCAAAACGTTTTTATCAGCTGGAGCTGACTGGTGTTAATTCAGACAGTTTCTTGGAGGGACACCATATATGTAGTTAAACAGAATTCAGTCCAGTCTCCTGTTGGGGTCTTAAATTTTGTGAATGCCTCCAATCTACCTAGTGTGGCAGAGACTGCTCAGGAAATGCTCTTCTCCCTTCATCTGTGTGCCAACAAATCCAGCGGTGTGACGGAGACGTTCCTGTCCCCATGAGGCGACTGGATGGTCTGGCAAAACAAGCAAGGCTGAAAACTCTGACTGCTGTGTGCAAGATTATCAATGTCAGGACTCTGGACCCTGTGGGATAGGTGGAGTGGAAGCCATGGCTGTGGAGTGGGACTGACATAAGGGTTTTCCCCTTCCTCCCAAAACCATTTTAAGGGACTGGTTGGAGGGCTGCCAAGGTGCAGGTGACAAGACGCTTCGGCTTTACAGTTTCAGCTCCAGGGAGAGGAAAGGGGGGATGTGATTGCGTGCACATCCAACTTGATTGGGAAACAGCAACACAAGCAAGGAAATCAGTCACGAACATCTTCACGTGGCACACAGCTTTGCATTCTTGCGTTTACCTTCATTGCTCCCATTAGTAATACCAAGGGTCACCGTTACACCCACTGCTTCCCAAGGACAATGTCACCACATCACCTTTGATTTTATTTCTTTTCTTCCCGTGCATTCATCCATAGGTGGAGAGGAAGGATGAAACCTGCTTTGCTTTAGCCAGTGTGGAGCTACGATTTCACTACGCTGGCATATTGACTTGCAGCCGTGTGTCACAGATCTTTCGCTTGTCACCTGCCATGTTCTTACTCTTGTCATCACTTTAAAATGAATTCATTGCTAATCACATACTCCACCCAGATGATACCCATATTCTTCTACTCAGAAGGCACCACCTGATGCTTCGTTTGGGGGAGAATGGAGAGAGGGAAAAACAAAATTCGATGACTGCGCTGTGAACCAGTATAATTAATGTATCCCATATGTGACATTTAGTTTAATCAGGATTAATATCGAAGGCAGCTCTTTGGTCAGAGCATTGCTTCTCCAGATATTGCAGTGTAATTTTGTTTAAACAAGGGAGCGGAAAGAGGGAAGGAGCCAGATCTTCCTTTCTGAGTTTGTACAGGATCTAGCACTCCCAGGTCTTGGTGGATGGCTGGGTTAATTTGGCATTAACACCGTGTGAGTTATTAAAGAGTAACCATCCTCTCTGTGCCATTGTCAAAGTCACTGGTGGTAGCTGTGGTCTGAGTCAGGCTGGAGTTTTCTTAATCACAGGACAGTTGATGTTGACAGTGACTTCGTCCAACCTGCTCCTCAAGCAGGGTCACCTAGAGCAGGTTGTCCAGGGCTGTGCCCAGCTGGCTTGGCAATATCTCCAAGCACGGAGTCTCCACAACCTCTCTGGGCAACCTGTGCCAATGTTTGAGCCCCCTCACAGTAAAAGCGTGTTTTTCTTGTGCAAAGATTGTGGCGGCATTGGGAAACAGGATGCCCGCATGGAGCAAGGCGGGGTGTTGCACGCGTCGGACGGATAAGATCAGGGTAGAACTCCCTTTTCAGTTGGCGCCAGTTGCTGGGCTCCGCTCCCTGCTTGCAGCATGTGTAGCGACGGGGAGACGCCTTATCTACCGGCCCTGAGCAAGGAAGCCTCAAACCACAGCTGGGAACATTTTGAAACGTATTTTTGTCACCCCAGAGGAAGCACCATAGGGGAATAACAGGCCCTTGTAGCTGTAAAGCAGCGATGACGAGATAAAGGCACCCAACTCGTCCTTTCTACGTATCTAGTAGAGTAACAGCAAATAATTTCAATCCCTTTATTTCAGGGATGTGCTAAAATGGTGACTATTAGTATGGAGTTTGAGGAAACACAGCCCTGAAAGCCAAAGGATTCCTACAGGGTTGTGTGAAGCATCTCAGGTACCACATGGCGCTGAAGGCTTTGCTGGACTTGTGTGACCTGTGACCTCAAGCCAAATGTACGGAATTAAATTTTGACCAAAGGCAGTCCCTTTCTCTGCTCAAAGGGTGCCTTACACTTGCAGAGGAGTTCTAGAAAATTGTGGACAGTGGAAAATGCCCAGAGAAGGCAAAGAAGTGTGGTTCAGGAAGGCTTCTTCAAAAGACAAGTTGGGTTGATCTGGTGATTGTCATCAGGTATTTGAGAGTTGCCACTGCTATCCTTGTTAAAAAATGGACTGAGTGTTAAATCTCTGTTGAGAAGTCAGGGACGGGAAGCCAAAAAATCACCTGGAGATGGAATGGGATCATAGAAAAAGCTGCAGTATTCCAAATCAAATTGATCCAGTTTATTTACTCCCAAACAAGCACCTGAGTCAGTATGAATTGACACTAATAGAATCAATAAATGTATCTTAATTTAGTCTGCTTTAAAATCTATTGCCAAAGAGATCCAAAGGTAGGCTGGCTCTCAGAAAGCATTTTAATACACCGATGCATGAAATACTGCTGTCAGGTAAATTGAGATTATCCCAGACAAGGGTATGATAACACACGAAACGAAAACAGGCAGCAGAGATAAAAAAGCAAAGAAAACTGTTAGTGCCCACTTCGTGGGAAATGTCAAAAAGGGTGATGTGATAAGTGGTGGTGTTTGAGTCCCAGCTCCGGCTAATATTTGTGTTGCTGCTGCCTGCCCTATGCTTCTGCAGCGGTAAGAGGGCGAGCTCAATCTCCAGCAATGCCAAATAATACTGTCTTATTTAAATTCTTAAATTTTACCAATAAATGAGGAGCATGTCTTGTTTTTCTTCAAAACGTAGTCATCTCTGACACACCTGGCACCACTTCTGTTTTGAAGAAGGTGGTATCGTTTCCCAAGTTGTAATGTCTCCTGAATTCTTCGAAACCTAATTGCG
The DNA here is from genome assembly GCA_027574665.1 of Rhynochetos jubatus. Lineage (NCBI taxonomy): Eukaryota > Metazoa > Chordata > Aves > Eurypygiformes > Rhynochetidae > Rhynochetos > Rhynochetos jubatus. The sequence continues at coordinate 5,025,213 of CM050654.1, read as the reverse complement.
GAGTGCATTAATCTGGGGTTTTTTTACAGTGTTTTCTGATGTGAATTGGTGTCAGTGCACGTTTCTGTCCGGTTTGCAATGTGTGCCACCCAAAAAAAGATGAAGTTAGCATGAAAGCCAACCAAAAGCTGGAATAATAAAAAGGTCAAAAATATTATTAAGCATTATAATTCTGAGAAGTCCCTGTTGTGCAGGAGATCGTAACACGAAGAGGAAACAGCGCAGCATGAACGATCTCTCCTGATAAAGATCTGGTGAGCAGAGAAGAGCGGAGGAAGTGGAACATGTGTGATGATTCCTGTTACAGGACGTGGCCTTCCTCCTCCTCCCCATCAGGTGTTCTGCTCAGGACTTTGCCTGAAATATGCTGGAATTTGGTTAAGATCAGAAGTAATTTTACCTTTTTGCTTCTTTCATCAAGCGAATGGGAACCTTTGTGTCTATAGTTACAGACAGGTGTCTGAGGCTGAAGGTGTCTGAGGCTGAAGGTGTCTGAGGCTGAAGGTGTCTGAGGCTGAAGGTGTCTGATCCTAATAAAGCCTCCTCTTCTCCTCCAGCTCCCAGTGCACCTCAGACCCGACCTGCAAGGAATGGGTGCCGCGTCTCTCCAGGATCACCGTCTCTGCAGCGTGCCTTGTGCGTGATTTGGACATGTGTTTTCTGAGACCTGGGGTGGGACCGCCAGCACTGTCCCGTTTTGGCACCAAACAAGTTGGTACCTGATTGGCAGGGCTGGTGACAAGCAGGGCTACAAACACAGACTCTGTTTAAGCTGCTCTTGTGAAAAACTTCAAAGGTTTTTAAGCCCCTGTTCTTACTGTAAGGCTCGAGCGGGTTAGGCACATCATCTAAGGGATGAGCAAAAGTTGACTAAATGACCCCAAATATAAAGAAATTAATAATCATTCCTGTCAGTACAATCTGCTGAGTACCTCCACTATGGAGGCTTGGGTTTTTTGTGTCAGTTAATGATTAACCTCTGCTTTTACCCGCAGACAACCCGATGAACAAGGCGAGGGTGATACAGGCCAACCTACGCCTGTAGCTGTAGTTCATCCAGTAACGTACAGACGCCGGGTCGCAGAGGATGGAGTGCGACAGCCTGACCTCGGAGGGTACCATGCTCCTCGGATCCCCTGCCTCAGACTGGACCTGGGCTCGGCTCTGCCGCTGAGTAGATAGCGTGGTTTCCTCTTCCGCTGGGGACACCGGCCAGGTTACAAGCAGGATGCTCTTCCCCATGTCAGAGGTCTTGGGTTGTTAGTGGGGTTTTGCAGCCCTGCTGAATTGCAAAGCAGCAGTGGGGACATTGGGGTTTCTTTTTTTTTTAGCCCTGACGTGGGCTCAAGAAAGCAAATTGAGGAGGAAAACAGTCACATTTCTCAGATCTTACCAAACAGCCATGGGTGGTTAACAGCTGAGAGTTGCTCAGGGCAGAGCGAGTGGGGTTTGCACATTCACCATTGCATGTAATTTCACTGGGGGGTGAGAAGAGACGACGGCGTGGCAATGCATCATGAAAGGCATTGCGGAAAGCATGGATTGAGGGGCAAAAACCTGCTCTGTGCCCAAAGAGGGTAGGAGTCACCTCATCTATTGCATGTGGAAAATGCTGCTATACGCATGGCAGGCACCAGCCAGGAACCTGCGTTGGTTTAGGGGAGTTTTTGACGTGAGTCAAAAGTCACGAGACGTGTGCGATCTGTCTGAGGGAAGAGGTGCTGTGCAGGGGGGATGGGACCCATCTTCACGCCGTACCTGCTCTGTCCGCCTTCGTGGGTGGAGACGGTAAATCCTGGCAGCGTGTGGTTGATCCACCTGGCGCCCTGAAGGGTGCTCGGGTCCCGTGGTTTGAGTTTCCGCATCGCACCCCAGCAAAGGTCGCTGCTGCAGGGTGAGAGGGGTGAAATCACCTGCCGGGCCCCTGGGGAGAGGTTTGCGTTAGAGCCAGGATGCGCGAGGGCTGGGGGAACAGAAACGGGTACTTTTGAGTGCTGCCCTGCTCATTATTCAGCGCTCATCAAAATAACTAGAAAAATAATTTTGCAGATCATATCAGAATAGTTTGCGGTTGGCTTGAGCTGGTGCTTTATTCCGCAGGGACTGAAACATGCAGTGTTTTTAAAGGCCTGGACTTTTTAAAAACGTTGACATAAGGGGCTTTTTTCTTTACTTTTTTCCCTTCCCATTCACCAGGGAAGGAAAAAAAAAAATCTGAACAAAAGCCTAATTGATGCCTGTTGTTTTGCTTCCTTCCATGCTTCTATTTCTCCTTGATGCTTGGTACCTAGTGTTTCCACTGCCTTTGGAGATGCTAGGGAAGAAGCGAAAGCGGAAATGAAACTCTGGCAATGCGGCGTTTTCCAGATACATCTACCTTTTGCTGTGTGGAGATGATAAGGAAAAACTCGGATCCAACCCTCAAGGTTTCACGTCTCCAAATAACACTCCAACCCGCTTGCAGGCACAGAAACTGTCTTGCTCTGTGTGTAGATAGCAAAGAAATGATCCTTCTCTGATCGTGCTATGGGAACCCCTTACTTTACGCTGTCCTACCTGTCGTGCAGCTGGTTTGAAGATCCATGTGATTTATGTTCTAAAAAAAAAAATCCCTTTCCAAAAACAAAGAGCTTCCTTTTACCTCCTTCAGACGCCTTTCTGGCAAGGGCTGGTTTTAGGTCAAGAACCTGCCTCTGGTTTCAGGTGGCAACTCGTCAGGCAGGATTTTATTTTAATTTTTTTTTTTCCCCTCATGGATGAATGATTGGCCTAATTCAGGAATTCTAAAATTATTATTATTCTCTCTGGGCATGAGAAACACACCTGTAATTTCTCACGGAATAGGCTTTGTGGCAGAAAATTCGCATTCCCTCCCGCGCCGATGTGTGAAATGTATCCTTGTGTAAAGAGCAGCTTAGCTCATCTGTTTATTGCTCCATCAGACTCGGGGCGGCCGCGTGTAAACGCTTGGCGTGTTTGTTTGTGTGCCGGTGGTTAATGCTCATTAAGCAGAGAGACTAATAGCACTGCCTGGAGCCAAGCAAAGTGGAAGGCTGTTGCCGTACGAATTTCCCCAGCTTGATTTGGCAAGCGCAGGCGACGCTTAACCTGCGGCACCCCTGCTGCTCCTCTTGCCAGCATCGGCTGCGCCAGCCTGTGCCAGAGCCCAGGATGACTTTACGAACGGCGTTTCCCTGCACAAAAGGTGCCGAGGACAGGGGCGGGCAGTGGTGGGCTGCCGCTGTAGGAGGGATAGTGATGGAGCTGTCACGGTGGTTGTGCTCTAGCTGGATTTCCTCTGTTTTTCCAAGCTGTGGTCCCTTCTGCTGTCTGCTGCTCCTCCCAGGCATCCTCCGCTCCCTTTTCTTCAGGCTTTGCTGGCTAATTTCTCCCCCACCTTCTTCTTTTGGACCCAGGGGATTATCTATGAGTGACAGCAGAGGGGAAACCGAGGCACCTGTCTGTGGAGTGCGTTGTGTGAGATATGTCAGCAGTGGTGTAGTGCTACACTATGAGAAAATCTCACCAGGCTGACAGGTCGGAGGAAGATCAAGATGCTGATAACTCTCTGCTCTCTCCAGGCAGGAGAGTCAGGCCAAGGCTGAAAACCTAGCACGGCACCAAGGGCAATGTGGGTTTCCCCAACCTGTTCGCATCCCATGCACTTAGAGAGAAAGGGTTCCATTAGGGAGAAAGATGAGAAGCACTTTGGTTTTGTTCGGAAGTTTGATTCTCAGGGATAAACAAGCCTTACGTATCCAGAACAGGTTTTTCCTCAAAAAAATTGTACCTGTGAAGTTGGTGTGTCCGCTGAGCTGTCAGTAAGCGTGAGAACGGCAGCAAGGAGAGGTGTCCACAGAGACGATACACCTTGTCGAAGGGATCGGATCCCGGCTCTGACAGCTGTGAAATCCCTTTGTCAGCTGCGCTGCGTGGATGAAACGCAGAACAGACCCGGCAAGGGAGCTCCTATGTTAGGTGGTTATCGAGGAGCTGGGCTCTGAATGGGGTCACTCGTTTCTAATGTTAGCATTTTGTTAGAGTTGGCTTGTTTGGATGTGGCAAGATCAGGAAGAAGTCTCATCTTGTGACAGGAGGGATCGCCAGTGTGGGCAGCAAAGGCTGGGGTCTGATTCAGGCAGGTGTTTGGAGGTAACAGGTAGCGTGATGCTTCCTGCCTTGGCTTCCCGAGGGATGCTGAGGGCTACGACAGCAGAAGAAAAGTTCTTCAGTCTTGGTGGGTGTGACTGGGGATTCTGCCATACGTGGCACATCCGGTTTTAAGTCTCTTGGGATAAAACCCATCGTACTTTTCTCTTGTAGAAAGATCTCACGTCCATTGAAAGAGACCTTGCTGGTCGGTCAAAGAATGCACAAACGGGGGCTGAAGGGGATTGTCCTCAATGCTTATGGTTAAGCAGGGGGTTCAAATGGCGAGTGTTAATGCCAGAAAAACTAGGCAGTGCCCACAGCATCCACAGGTTGTTTCTATTCTAAGCTGTGGCTGGGATGTACAAGGGTTTTGGGCACCAGTCTCACTCATTTTGCCTGAGAGCTTGGGGCTTCTCAGACTTTTGCAAACATTAACGTAACTTGTCTGGGTGATGAGTGCTTATGTGCAGGTTATTATCTTTGGATAACTTTGAGTCTTGCTGAGTGATGGTGGCTGCATGGTAAAAGTTACCTTTTCTCCTGGATGAGTTCATCATGAGAGACAATTTCGCCCTTTCAGCGTGCAGAAAAGATGCCTCTGATTTTCAGGCAGAGTGTGAAATTAGGTCTCATGTTTGGTGAAAATATTTTAACCATTGAGATATTGGATGAAAACTATTTTCTTTTTCTTTCAGAAAGACAATTATCCTGCTCAAATTCTTAATCTGAAGGATTGAAGTGTCACATTGAGGAGTAAATCTGAAGCATGACAAAACCCCAGGAGGGCAGAGTTATGGGGAGGTGAGCTGAAAGATACCTCCGTCCGCATCATTGCTCCACTGAAGGTTTCCTGGTCCTTTAGATGAGCTGGGGCAACTGCCCCTTGGTGCGATGCTTAAAAGGATCTTGCTTGAGACATGCGTCTCTTCCAACCCGTTCACTGCCCAGGGGGCATCTCCATCCAATCCAGGATCAGGTTTCTGCCGTGGGTACCGGCCTCTGGGGAGCTCTGGTAACACTCAAGGCTGCAGCCCTTCAGCCCCTTTCTCAAGAGCTTGACCCACTGAAGTCAATGGAAGTGTAACCATGGCCTCTGAGAGCCTAGGGCGTCACATCTATCTAGAAGTATATCCATAAGGGTTGATGTACTGAGTACAAAATAGAATAGTGCTCGTTCTGGAATAAGAGTTGATTTGTTTTAACTTGACTTTGTACATGTTCTTATTCTAGCTTAAGAGCATCCAGTAAAGCTCTTCTAGTCAATTTTCAAGTGTCAACAAGCTGTTTTTCTTGGTCTTACAAACTCATCTTTGAAATGGGAATAACTTAGTCTCCCATATGGTGTTGAAAGCTACTTCATAGTGGAAATCTCCTGTATATTCATACAAAATTTTAGAGGAGCAGGTGGAAATTATCTGGCAATTAACGTTATTGCTATGGAGCTAGGACTTGGAATGACATAGTCAATCCATTCAAAGTTCACATCTCCCACTGCCAGCATTTGGTTACGTGACTGTTCGTTGCGCTGCTCCTCAGAGGGGGGAAAAAAGCCCTTGAAGAGATGGCAAAAGATTTCAGCTGACTTCTGGTAACTGCATTTGAGCAGATGATTACATTTATCTGAGAGGAAATGGTTAAAAGCAGTTCTTTAGTAGTTCTGGCTCTGACGTTGTTCTGCAGACTTATTGGGGTATTAACGAAGAAAAATAGTTTTCTGTGAATGCAGGAAGTGGCCTCCAATAAAGTTTACAAAATTTCACAGAAAAACGGACATAAAAAGGTCAAGACTCTCCTCAGCCATTCATGTCTAATTTTATTTCAAGCAGCAGATTTCTCTACTCACTTAAAATACTCAGGTCTAAGCAATAAGGCAGGATTGTTGCCATCATCCTGGAGGGGAAGTGTTCATCATCCTCTTGCAGCAGCAGCTAAAGGTGTATCAGTCACCGTTTGCCAGAATTGCACGGTATTTTCGTGGCTATTTGTAGCTGATGTTAGATCACCCATGAAACATTTTTCTCTGTTGCAGAAATGGCAAACTTTGGGAATTGTGTTTGTTTGTTTGTTTCTCTGGCTTTTTTCAGTTTACACAGAACTAATTATTCTCCTAACTCCCTGAAAGGGTTTCCTCAAACTTTCCAAACTAACTTGACTGGAAGGCCTGATGAACTGTTTCAGAATGCACAATTTGTAGGAAGGAATAAGCCTGTATAAACAGCTGATTTGGCTGGAAATTGGTTTACAATATTGTTTCAAATATATCAAAAATTGAGCGCAACACTCCAGTGAGGCCCTGTCAATGGACAACAAGATTTGCTACCTGTGTCGTGTAGGCGCTGTTCCTGGTTAAATTTCTCTTGATGTTATGGTGAGGAGCATCGTGGCATTGCCATGAAAATATTGATGTGTCACGTGTGTTCCAGAGAGATTCCTTGCCAGTGTGGATGCACATCCACTCCTGACTCCAGGTTGGATGGGCCATGTGTGTCTCCCACTTTTCCCTCAGCAGCATCTCCTTTGCAACCGCCAAATGGGAGCAAAGCTGCATGGCTGGTGGGGATGGAGGAGGTCCCACAGGAGGGCAAACTGTACTGATGGAGAAAAGTGCTTTGAGGTCAGCCATGAGAGTTTTGAGAATCAGCTGGGGGGTGTTGTTCTGAATTCATAAACCTGCATATTCACTTCACCACGTGAGTAGTAAAAATGGATATGAGCAACCCAGGTGAGACCAGTTCCTCAGGGAGTAGATACTCAGAGCCTCAATAGCATCCTGGAGCTATTTGGGGCCTCAGGCTCAGGGAGCCAGGGGTGCTCTCCATCCCGCCAGGGCCAGAAGGTAGTCAGAGAACTCAGCGCTTGGCGTGAGCAGTCTTGGACAAAGTGAGAGTTTCAGCGCATTAAAATTAACTGGTGGAAATTAAAAGGGAGCACGATCGATCTCAACTGGAAGTCAGTCATTTTAAATATGGGATGGTTCTTTATTACAACCTGTGTAAGAGTTTGCTAATGCCTCTGATTTATTATGGAAGCTGAAAAAAACAGCTTTGCACAGCTATTTGACTTCCTTCCAGGTATGACAATAGCTAAGCGCCATCAAAACTAGGAAGAAAATAGCTGGCAACAGTCCTGTCTAACTCGGATGATCCTGATTTTCTGCTTGCTCTGTTAAACCCTGCTCCCTCGTTCCTTTCCGATGGAGCCGAGGACAGAATTTCCCTTTGAGAGCAGCTTTTGTTTCTGTCGGCATTAACTGTGTTTTCTCTGTAGGATATGAAGAGTGTTGGAAAGAAAACTGTCTCCTCTGCCTTCCTCTTCTTCACCGGCAAGAGCCATTGTGTACCGAGCACAGAGAACACACAGGATGGAAAGAGGTTTGACCTCTAAGGCTCAGAGTATGCCAGCAGACAACAGCAACACCTCTAAGACAATATTCACGGAGGCGTTTTTGAAGAAAAAAGATTTGCTGAAAGAATATTGATTACTGATTAATTAAGATTACTGAAAGAATATTGTCACCTGCCCTTGGCTGCAGCAACTGGAAATACCAGACCAACTCTTTTTCCCCCATCCTTCCTGAAAAGGACAGGTAAGCCTTCATCACCCCTTGGCAAGTAAACACCTGTGCTGGGGAAGTCGGTACGTGTGGGCTGGGTGGATGCTAGATGTGTACTATTAGCCTACGGGATTCTGGTCTGAAATAAACCCGAAGTCTGAGTTTCTGAGGTTTCCTGCCACTAAAAATAAATGGGTTTTTATAACTGTTTACAATGGGTATTATGTGTGCGCTGTGCAGTCCCTGTGTTTTGTTTTCCATGCTCATGTAGCACTGCAACTGGAGTTTAATGGTGTTTTTCTACTTGTTCTGGGAGGAACACCTTCCCAGGCAGGTGAAGGACACTAGGTATTTGGGTGATCACCTACATACAGTGATGTGTAAAACAAGAACGAGAAATATGACATTCTAACTAGAAATACATAAACTTCAGTCATTTGGGCACTTTTGTAATCCTTTAACATAACTTGGAAACAGATGGCTAAAAGTTGGCTAAGAATATTTACCCCTAGCCGCAGATTAAGCAAAATGTCTATTTTCCCTGTCAGGCTGTTTAAACGTGCTAAGAAATTAGTTGTGACTATGAGTTTTCATGCATAATGTGAGCTGTATACTTTCTCTTTTTGTGCTTCTAATGTGTAAAATAATTGGAGACTGAACAGTATTGTAGATTTGAAGCTAGTCTGACACGTAACTACTGGTTATGAAATACAGGGGGGGGTTCAGGTCATTCTTTGAGGATGAAGATGCGAAAGAAAGCCATGAATTGGAGCCCTTCAGTTCAAATGCTTTCTTGGCCGCAGATTTTGCTCTGTACTGTGGATTTCCATTCTTTGCCGGATATCGGGGATAAAGGCTGTCCTGAGGAAAAATAACTTTTAAAAATAATGCTGCCGTAAGAGGCTGGGGAGTGTGGCCTGTGTAAGCTGGACATTGGCTGTCTGGGAAGGCTTATATTGAAGCTGTGAACATGCAGCTCCTGGATTTGAAGGAGATGACGAGGGAGATGTTGCCTTGTTTGAGGCACTTGATCTTGAACTGAATAATACAGCCTTTAGAAGCCCGTAGTGGTGACGTCTGTCTCTCAGAAATCTATGCAGGTGTGTAACTTATTACTTTTACACCCCAAGGCATTTCTCCACGTGTTTCTTCATGGACTAAAGACTCCAAAATGCCACACTGAAGTGCAGTAACATCACTTAGGGAAACTAAAGATAGTCGTTCCTTGAAATCCTATCTCCTCAGTGCTAGATGCGTCTGAAGGTGCGTGTTATAACTGCCCTTATAGTCATAAGCTATATAATTATAAGCTATATATAGTTATAAGCTACTTGGCCACCCTAAAAACTGTGGAGGTGGAAAGGATGAAATATTTCAGGAGGGCTTGGGTGGAAATAAGAGCCCATGCTTAGGGACACCTCTCACCATTGCACGCACATGTGTAATGGGAAAAGTGAACTCGAAGAGAAGCTCCGATGGGTGAAAGGGAGGGACCCTCGGGATGCTCCTGCTCTGGCCCCAGCAGTAGTGCCCAGCTGTAGCTGTTGTCCACCTGTTTGCTGTTATTTGAAGGATTGGGTCTGCTTTAGAGTGAAGTTTTAGCATCGGTGCAGAGTGTAAATGCTGCTGGCTTGCAGTTGTAAGAAGAGCAATGTATTTGTTCATCAGCTGCTGTCACCGGGATCTCAGGGCAAAGAGGGATGAGGACAAGATGTGTAAATTTGGATATTGAACCCTTCTCAAGACTATTCTGCCTCAGCCAGCAGTTTCTGTAGCTTTACTTAGTGTGTGGATGGAGAGGATTTCTTCCCTTCTCAGAGAAGAAATCTGTCCTATCCACAGCAAAATCCATCAGTCCCAAGCTTCTTTCCCCTCCAAAAATCCATATGCTCCACTCACCTACCCCTCACAGCCAGGCACGCAGCTCCAGTAGTTCCCAGCCCATTGCACCTCCTTCCTCCACACCTTTCCAAGGTGTTTCAGATTTGGGATGCAGGTCTCTCTTCCCCTCCCTTCCTTGGATGGATTCATCCCAGTCCAAGTGCGGAGCCTGGGCTGGCAGTGAGGTTGTCAGAGGGAGGGTGAGCTCGTGTCCCCGTGGCAAGGCAGGCCCAGACGGCGTGGGTCAAATTCATATGTCTGGCAAATCTGAGGTCAGGCAGGCGGAGAGGAGGGAATGATGATAAATGAGTCACAAAAATGCTGTTCTCTGTGTGCAGTGAGTGCCACAGGGCTCTGGGGGAGATCTGAAGACTTAACTCCCCGGTACGTGCAAGCCGTCTCTCCCAAGGCTGGGAGGGGCTCCCTTGCTCTCTGACAGCCCAAAAGCAGCCAAGGAAGGTGGCGTAGTCCCAGTCACTTTTTATGATATGTCAGAAAAAGGCCTGTGGGAAGAGACACATGGACTTCCCAGTTTTCTGTTCCAGCTTTTTGCACATCTTTATCCTTAGAAACACAGTCCAGACAGGCGCAGCGTCCTCTTCTGAGCCCGCAGCAGCAGGTTTCACAAGCTCAGGTCCTTGTGGACCCTCGTAGGTGCTTGTCATTAGTCTTGAAGACAGAAATTGGTGGTAACTGAGAAGATTTTTGTTTTCCCTAAGGTTAAAAGCCACATTTTTTCAGTAGGGGCTTCAACTCTAAATTAAGACAAGTTTCGTCTGGGCGGTATCTGACACACAGTTTGCTCCTTGCCAAGTCTGAAATTAAGGTGCCACTTTGGATCAAAACAAAATCACTTGATATTAAGATATTACAGCTACGTTTTCTCCTGTAGGATACCGAAGCTGCTACTTAAAGGTGATTTGGTGGGAACTCTCCGCCGATGCTCATGGCAGCTCTCTATCTGCCTATGGGACTCAAGAGGTTCTTGTCTGGTTTCTAGACACTCTGTCCACACCCTAATCTTAAAGACTGAGTTTTTCTCAGGCAGTTTTAAGGTCTGTGACTCATGTTCATCAGGGATCATGGGGTAAATTCTATTTCTTTCTCAAGATCAGCACCAACAGGCCATATGATCTGGTTGTGCTCTGGCCTGAGTGGCCGCAACGTTTGTCCCTGAGTACCACTGTCTCATGGCAGAAATGAAATGAGCTCATTTGGGTTTTGTAGGTGACAGTCCATGTTGCCCCCAAACCACAGGGTATGTGCGGGAGTGTCTGTTTGATACAGATCTAATCATGCTTTTAAGGAGAATTCCCCTGAGGGTTGCAGTTCCCACTTGACTTTGCTTACAAATACTTATTTTCAAATGCAATAGGCCAACTCGAAGAGGAGACTCTTAATATGGAAAAAGTCAAATTCCAGTGAATGTGACACTGGATCTGACCCAGATTTCTGGCCAGAAACTCTGATCAATGTGAAGTAGCTACCCTGAAGTTCTTGCTCTCCAATTAGGGAGATGTCAACGAGCGCACGGCTAAGCAGCAGTCTGGTAAACTTAGCGATGTTTTTATTAAACAGCTTTGGGTTACAAAATTATTTATAGTGACCTTGTTTTCCAACTCTTCAGAGGCCCAAGGAGAAAGCTTGAGACTCTGTAAGAAGTAAGGCTCCTTCATTATACTGCTTCCCATCTGTCGGGTTAGTTTTTAGGATCTATACGTATTCATCTCTCGGGGAGTAATGGGGATTTCGCAGGCGAGAAAACACATGAATGAAGCTTTGTTTATCAACGGAGGGTCTAAGAGTGCTTTCCTGTGTCATATGGGCACAAACTTAGTGGCAGGTGAGTGGGGTGAGCAAGCTCGGGTCAGTTCCTTGCAGTGTGTAACCTGTGAGTGCTGTATCCAGAAGCACGGGTGGATGGGGGTTACGAAGTGGGACCTCAGGTTCACGTGCGAGGAAGTCAAAGCCTTTGAGTTGCAAGAGGGAAGAGAGAAGGTGAGGTAACCTCTCCCCTCAGTGTCTGCAATGATAATGTCCTAAAGACATCATATAAGGTTGCAATTTTCTTGAACAGCTGAGGGGATGATGGGCAGTAAGGACTCTGATAGTATAATCAGCCTAAGCCTGGGTAAAGGGTATGATTTTCCCAGGCACTTAAGAGACTCATCCTTTCCTCTTCAAGTCCCACGTTAACTCAAGGGATTGTGTTTCCCTTTTTCATTTTTGGCATCTGGTGAAATATTCAGTGGGTTAAAGGAGGAGCAGCCACATCTGAAACGCAGAGTGTCGCCCACACGGAGCCACTGCAAAGACGAGAGGCAGGCCCCGATGAGCATCGGCGGGGCAGGAGGCAGTGGTACCCGGTGACGTGACTCCAGGCTTGATGAGCTCGCAGTTTGTGTTGGCTTTAGTGGAACTATTTATTGCCTTTTGGAAAATGTAATTAAAGGTGAAATCACCCATTTGACATATGGTTTATTGGCCCCAGCTAATTAAAGTCTGCCTGGGAGAGAATTCTGCAGAAAGCGCAGGTGGGATTCCAATGAAATCCTATGCCTGAAATGCCTTCCCAGGGCATGTGCAGACCAGGAGGAAGAAATCTGGAATAAAAATAAATAATGCTGGTGGCAGGAAAAAGGAAAATGCTTTCCTATTACACCTAGCATGCCTCTCATTGCTGTCCCCAGTGAAGAGAGGCAGGAGAGGGGCAATGCTGCACATGCGAGAGGTAGTCCCCACGCTGTATTCAGAGCTGGAATACTCGGAAGGAGATTTTACCGTCTTTCAGCACCGCAGGGGCCCCGCGTAGCTCTTTGCCTCTTGCCCTGCCATTGATAGTCTTTCAGATAGATTGTTGCGCTTGCAGAAAGCTCCATCAGTCCTTTGTAAAAATTGGAGGTGATCTCTCCGGCACTTTTGCTCGGTGTTGGTGTTCAGCAGGTTAAAACATGCCCAGAATTCAGGTGTGTTGATGCTGATTTTTTCTCCATGCAGGGACGGAGAGGCACATTCCCCTGTGCATCGCTGGAGCATGCATGGGGATTGCATAACCAGGTACCTTCTTAGGAGGGGATGAAGCTCTGGCAGAGGTTTAGGACCAGCTCTAATCCTCACAGCAGTTACGGTGTGTTACAGGAGTCAGGTCACCTGGAGCATATGAACAGCTCTGTCTTTGCAACCTGGGTAAGCTGGCAGGCACTGACTGGCGCCTGGTCCTGTCCACTGGAAATCTGGAGGCTGTGCTGCCATCACTGCCTCTGTTAGCTGGCTTGGAGTAAGGTAGCCTGTCTGCTCAAGATGCAAGGACCTCTGTGCTGCAATATTCAGGTTCTTGACCTCTTTCATTGACTGACCTTGAAATGGAGGTAACTCCTGAATCCTTTAGAAATAGACCCATGTAAGTTAGGAAGTGGCATCTTAAAAATAAATAAATTATCAGTATGCCTCCCATTCTGTAGCTTTTCCTGCCCAACCTGGAACACATTATATGAGTTTAAATGAGCATTGAAGCACGTGGTGTGAGAGCCACACTCCAGGACACGGAGCCCATCTCCATCAGCCTTTTGCTCAACACACTGTACCTATGTGGGCCCAAATGCTTTGCTGTTGTTCTGGCAATAGAGGAGCTGGTTGTAACATGCATCACCAGAACAAACTAATTTTTATTTCAGTACTGCCCTCATGGGTTTTTTTACTGCTCTGTCAGTGCTTGGTGTTTCCCCTAGCACATCTTCAGATAACTGATGGAGCGTGGAGGACTTCAGCTCCTGTAAGAAAGCATGGGCCTTGCTCAGGTGGCTGCAGCTCCTAGCCCAATGCTCTGCATTGCCCCTGGCTCTGCTCCTCCCCAGCCCCTCACCCAGGCCTTCCCAACACCTCCTGAGGTGCACCTGGATCTCTTCTGGGTACCTAATCAGGGCCATGTCCCTAAATCACTGTGCATGAGTGAAAAACCTTGAGAAAGCAGGAGGCAAGTGACCCTTCTTCCCTGGTTCATGAGTTTCGAGGCAGCGTTGAGAATCGCTACGGAGCAAGCGGTTTGTCAGCTCTTCACAGTTAAGGGCGTTACTCCACTTGGCGCAATGATGGTGGTAAGTACCCACCTTCTCAGAGGAAAAGCAGTTCTGGCATCTCATCCTCCAGTACCAAGCCGCGTTCAGCCTTTCCCACAGCTTCTTCCCATTCTCCACGGCCAGGAGTAGAGCAAACCTGGGAAGGAGGTGCCTTCCCTGAGCCGGCTAACGAGGGAGAGCTCGGCAAAGCTGCCGTGCGCGAAGGGAGAGTTTTCCTTCTGCTTGCTGCACCCTGCGTTTATTAACCCTTGCTCTCACACCTGTTCTCGCTCTCGCACCTCCGGAGCTCCGGAGCCACTTCTTGCACCTCCCACAAGTGCACATGCTTTTGCTCCAAGAGCCTCCCTGGATTTCGGACCTGTGTGTGATCAGAATGAATTAGACTTGGCTGAGGCATGGGATTATTGCAGACCTGTCACTTCACAGCATGTTCCTGTTACAGCCCACACTCGTGTCTGCTAGTATTTTAAAGTAAACTTTAATTAGCATCTTCCAAAGAGTGTGATTAAATTGTTTTGTTGTTGTTTTAGGCTTGGTTTTGTTTTAAGGAAAAGAGTGTTTACTCACCAAGGACATGTTTTCAAACTCTTCATCCACTCTAGTCCTGGTTTTCTGGTACCTCACTGTGTGTATTACTGTGGAACTCTGCGTGGTACTGTTGGCGTGAGCAAGGTCGCTCAGCCGTGGGGTAGGACGTGCCATGGAGGCACGTGCTGGAGTGGTCTGGGGCCATGTTGGAGCAATGCTGTCAGGCTCCTGATGGCCAGGTGTCACCCACTTACTATCAAACTATCCCAGGAGAGTCACTCCAGGTTAAGTAGATCTGTGTCTGCCTCCGTTCCACGTAGCAGCCCCTTTACCTGTACTCAGACGTACTCAGGCTCAACGCCCTCAAAGGTCTTAAATAGCTTAGGAACCTCTGTCTAACAGTGCTGCAATCCAGCAACACTGGAGAAATCTCCCCCTTACTGTAAATAACATGTCTGAGATGCTCTTTGCTAGGGGCGTTGAACATGTTTTCCAGCCTTCACCCTGGAAAAGGTGAATCAGGTACCTGTCGTCCTGAGGTCTGCTCGTAAGACTGCAAAGGGACGCAAAGGAGGTTTTGTACATGGCTGAATTCCTGCAGAATTACTTTGCTGCTGAAATTAAGTGTATTAATACTCCGTAAAGGTTTCTACACACCCAAGCCATTTACCAGATTGAATTTGTGAAAGTGGTGGAATAATGGATTGGAAGGGGATGAGCTACAGACCTGTTTGCCCTCTTTATGGGGAGTGTGTTAAGAAATCAGGCTGTGGCTGGGGCGTTACCTGCTAGTGCTGGCACAGCGTAGCGATCCCCACCCCATACCATCTATTTTAAAAGGTGGTGGTGTGATATAAAGAAGGTAAGCCCACTGCCTGGAATACTGAAGGCAGGAAGAAGTATACTAGCAATGAGGGAAAAAAAAGGCTAAACTTAAAGGTCTGGGGCGTAAGCAGAATTTTTCAGAGGAAATAAGATGCTGACTTGGATGAGCTGCGAGGACTCTTGGCTTTTTCTTTGCAAGGAAATATCTTGGAGCAAATGTGCTGGTATGAAGTATTCAGGCACATACACTGACTCCTTTTAGTTTCACCCATGCATGGCTTCGGTTCCACCCATCTTGTTTAAACAAACAGTGGGGATAAGGCAAGGAAAATCCTGTTCTCTGCTTGTGTTTGTTCTTCCCTCTGCTCCTCCAGCAGGGACACTCGAAACACAGATGGAGCTCAAGGCGTTGGGTTTTAACAGATCCAAATCAATTTGATGTGCCCTTAAAAAATCCCACAGTCATTTCCAGCGGCATCCGCAGAGCTGCTAACAGCCGTGCCAGTCACTAGCTGCTGCATGTATTGGTTTTCTCACACTGAAAACCATTCTTTTCCTGTCACTTGGAGGCTTCAAGTGTAGCTTTTTGGTGGTGTCAGCACAAGGGCATCTTTAGAAGTTACAGACTGGTTTTCTCTGGAGTACCAACATGGGAGCAGCAGTGCAGTGGAGACCAGCTTGTCATCTTGTGCTTCTAAACCAGTTGTTCCCAGTTTCCTGCTGAGACCTCTGTCAGTAGGTGCCATGTGAGAAGGCTTCCTGTAGGTGGTCAAGAAAGGATAACGTGTGGACACCAGAACACCCAGTTCTCTGTCTCATCCATAGTGAGAATGGGTTACCTCAGTCCCTTCCAGAAGTTTCCCAGAAGACACAACCCACTGCTCGAAGGAGGACCCTCTGCCTACTGGGAAGGACTGGAGAAGAGTTGGCCCCCATTTCTTCCTAAAATGTGATGGGGGGGATGCAAGATTACTGGCAGCCCATGCTGTGCTTACCTGCTGGTGTATGGCATTGTCCTCATTTGTGTGAAAAGATATTTAATGACAAAATATAACAAGAGGCTTCATAATAGGAAGGTTTATTCTATTTATGCCACTTCTGCTTTATTCCTTCCCCCAAGGTCTCATCGAAGTGATGGTGGGAATGGACCTCAGGAGGTCTGTAATCCAACCTCCTGCCTGGAGCAGGACTATCTGCCAACACCAGATCAGGTCAGCTATGGCTTTGACTATCCAAAGCCTGATCACTGCTGTGGAAGAACTGCATCAGATCCAAGCCCTACAGGAAGGTTGGGAAAGTCCAACCCATCCAAGTCCATAGGACAAACTGGTTTTTTGAAGAAGAGTTCACTTTCTTTCTTCCATGTGATTTCAGTGGAATAAGCCAGAGAGTGTGAGCATTCAGTCACTGTTAATATCAATTATCAATATAAAGGTTTATAAGGGACTGAGCTCTGATAAGCTCTGATGCAAGTTCCAAGTCTTCCCTGTTATTTTCCCCTTCTTCTGACTCACCTGGTCTGGTTGCTGCGTGTTGCTCCATCCTGGGGGAAGCAGAGCACTCGACACATTGCTCACCTCTCCCGTGACCTCTCCGGTGCCGCACCTCTGTTGGATGACAGCAACGAAAACAGCACAGAGAATTCCCAAAAGGGTGAGGACTCCTTAATCCCTTCAGAACACCAACCCGATACTTCGTGGGTGGGTCCCTGCTAGTCTCAGAGTAAATTAACATCTCCTTCCTTATCCACAGCTCTCTGCCTTTCTGATCACCCTCAACACAAGTGCCGATCCCATGTGCTTCTGGCCAATCTGCCTCCCTGTTTGCAAAGGCGGCACCTCACGGGGACAAGGCCCTTACCATCTCAAAATCCCAGCACTTTTTCCTTTTCCTTGTTCCCCGCCTGGCTGTCTAATCATGGGTCAAGCTGTCTGCCTAGCAGCCAGAGAGATGGTCCCCTCATCATCACTGGCTTAGATCCATTGACAGTTTTTCTGCTTCTTCAGTGACCTCTCTCAGTGTTTTCCGTAACTGTGCTTCTCTTTGGACTGAATCCTTTGTCTGCTTATTTAGCATCTGTCTTCTGTATTTTTCACAGTCACATCACCACGGTATCGAGACTCCCTGTGGTCAGTATTAGAAGTTTACCATTGAAATGTTGGAGATTTTGCCTCCATTTTCAGAGAAAAGGGCTAAAAGAAGCCGACTGCCCAGGTTATGTGATAGATGACAGGTGAGACTGGACTCATGGACCCCATTCCTGTCTAATCAGGCCATCCTTTCCATCTGGTGCTCCAAGAAAGACATGGTCCCTAGGGCAGACTCCAGCTCACCATGTTAAGAAATCTTGACAGCTCCCTGCCTTTCCTTGGATTTGTAAGGGTGTGATTTATCAAGCAAGAACATGGCAAACCGCCATCATCTTCTAGAACTTCACCGCAGGGATGATTCAGATGGACTGCTGGTGGCATCTGGCGCTGGGTATTGGCCGCTCTTGTGGAAATAGTGAGCTCTTTGTGGATACCTGGTCATTAGATGATGAATTTTTGTTTGCTCTCACCTGAACTTGATTCAGACTCAGGTGCTACAACATCTCCATTAATCCTCTTAGCCATCATTTGGTTGCACCCTCTTACCTGAAAGAAAGGAATTTGATAATGCACCGATGAAATGAGCTGCAGCGACCTGACATTCAAACCCAGACAAACAAAACTCTCTCGACTCGCTTGGAGAAAAACCACATCAATTACACTGTCAGTTGTATTTACCTTGCACAGTCCTGAACCATCCCAAGGCTGAAACATGTGCCGTCAACGTCTGGGGCAATGCCTCTGTGGTTAAGGATGTGCCCCGGTTGCTGGGATGGACTGGGGGCACAGCATGCAGAGGTTCATCGAGGGTTGAACGAGGCTGCAGGAGTGGCGAGGAGTTCAGTCTCCAACACACAGATGCCACACGGAGTTCAGTAAAGCGCATATGTTTAAGCTTGGGCTTGTTTAAAAGAAAAGAAAAGGAAAAATTGAAAGAACCTGCTGAAATGAGGGGGTTTCCCGAGTTCCTGTGACATTAGGCACTGCCAGCATTCCTGTGCCATGAGGACAGTGTACTCCAGAAATGCTCACTTGGTTTGGTTTTCCCCCAGCCTTTACTTCTTCCGTACGTCCTGCATTTTGCCCTGGATGGCAATGCTCTCCTTGCCAGTTCCTGGGGTTAGAATGGAAACTTCGCTCCCTACGGTGAGCTGGGAGTAGCTGGCTCTGTGCCCGTGCAGGGGAGCAGAGGGCAAGTGCCCTGCTCAAGCCTGCTCAAGCGAGCAATGGGCTTGCAACACCCATCGCTCTCGTCTCTTTGCCCAGCACTGCTCGTGCATCACTTCCCTGAGCTCGGAGAGACCTGCCGTCGCAGCTCCGGAGAGCGGCTCTCCTCCTGAGGCCGACGAGCAGCGAATAAGGAGGGTATTGTTTTGCTGTCGTCTACCTCTGCACGTTCGATGGGGAAAATTAAAACAGACACATGAGCGGATTAGGTGTCAGAAAACGTCTAATTATGGCTTATAAAATTACTGGCTCAGTGGCTTATGAATGGAAATGTGCAGGGGAACCCTGTATCAGTGTAGTCTTCAGCTTATCCCTGAAAGCCTCATCTCTAGAGAATAGGGGAAGGAGTAAACCTGCCAGAGCCATCTTCTGTGGCCAAGCAAGATGCAGACAGTCCAGATCCTATTGTCTTTGGTTCCTTGGGAGCAGTGTGTGCCCAGTATTTCAAAACAGCCTGTATCCTGGAGGAGAGCAAAAGATACACTGCTATTCATTACATAGATCCTCTCTGCCCACTCCTGGCTCCTTGGAGCGCTAACGTGGATTCTGTCATGTCTTTTGCTGAACGGCAGGGATCGATGCTGTTCTTCGCACCACGGCGGTGCCTACATGTGCAATGCTTCAAGAAATTCAGATGGAGGTCTTGCAAATTTATGATTTGATGGCTCAATGGTTATGGTTTGGTTATGGTTTAATGATACATGTGCTCCTCAATTTTAATAATATCCCATGAAGTGCAGGGATGACAGCAAACACAGTCTGCTCTCAGGTTTGAGCGTAGCGTGTTCTACAGTATAACATCTGCACGTTTGTAGCCTGTATGACAAAGACTGTCCCCAGAGCTGTCTGCCGAGGCATGGCAAGGCAGAGGTAGGACTCCCCTGTAGGTAATTACTTGCTTATCTAAAGTTATTGGGAGTTTTTGACAGGCTTTGTGTGCAGGCAAAATACATAGGCACTAACAGAAATTCACAAAGGTGTTTTGCAGCTTTCCCCTTAAGCCTTTCAGAGTAAGTGTTTCGGTGAAACTTTAGTGCAACAACAGGAAAATTCTGACAACAATTTTTTAAAATTTTTCTGCAAGGTAGCCAATAATCTGTCCTTTTGTAACATACCAGCTGCATCCTTAACTGTTGGAGAACCTGTATCCCTCCCTCTCGGTAACCAATATCCTATCCATCTTCCTGACTGCTCAGAAGCCAAGTGCTGCTGCCAAGTGCGAGGGCCAAATCTTGGATTAGCTCAGTTCAGTACCATATAGGCCATACATGCAATGGCTTTTCCTCCTGGTGACTCATGAAAATAGGTGTGCCCTCAACTTCTTTTGGAGCATTTAAGTGGAATAATTCAAATGGAAAGGGAACGCCTTGTGTGCTTGTACGGATCTTGTCACAACACTGGTGAAGACCCAGGGTTTTAGTCCTGCCTTAGAGAGATCCTGAGCACAAGGTTGCATGGGGAGTTGTTCAAACTGGCTTATGTTTTACAGGAAATAGTGTTTGGTCATTTTGTGTTTTAAAGTGGATTGCAAGGGATGTGTATCCCTCAGCTTCAAATCTCTATCCTTTGAATATTTACCTGTGCAAACCTGATGAGTGTTTTACTCAGCTTTTGTAAGCAATTTCCTATAATGTCTAAATTTTGTAACCAAGACTAAGTTCTCCTTCAGAAAATCCCTGAGCTATTACAATAGGTACACAACCCACACTGCTACCAACCTTGGCAGTAACATTTGCTGCCAGGGGTCAGAAAATCATAGTAACTTCAAGAACAAAGCTTTGTAGGAGTGGATGAATAAGGATCCAAGGCCCTCCAACAGGGCCAGTTGCCCTCAACAGGTCACTATGATACCTGAGATGGCTGGGGATGCACGTACACAAAAAAGTCACAGGCTTGGACTAGTCTGTCTTCTAGTTTGTCTCTGTATTCATACGAATTTGTAGGTTTTCAGAAAGTTAACACGAGAACTTTAACTGAATCTGCTGGAATCAAGGTATTTCCCTCAAGGAAACGAAAGGTGCTTCTCCAAGGTGGGTGGGAAGGTATGATATGCCAGCAAAGCAAAAGGCTATAGCACACTTTGCATGGGCTTTTGCAGGTGAACTGCACTGACCTGGCCATCCAGCCTTCCAGCTGACAGCCTCAGAGCAAGTTTGAACCTGAGAGTTGGGCTCGCATTGGCAGCTGATGCTCTCGGCACTGCTCAGCCTATTTGCTCAAGCACAGCATCTTCAGGTTGCACGTGGCCTGCTTAGGCACAAGCCTGCAAAAGGCTGCAGTTAACGCACCTGAAGGTAGAAATGTGGTCTGAATGGTGGGGGCCAGTTTGGGGCCGTTTGGGATGGTTTTTGAACCAGTGACCTTAGCCTGGGCAAATGTGCTGGTCCTCGTTGTAGCTGTAGTCATGAGATGGTTTTGATGGGCTCTTGCTCTACGTGCAAAGCGTGACCTGGAGAGCCGGTTTGTGCATGTGAAGGTCAGTGCCACTTTCAGTCAGCACGGGGCAGTGTTTAACATCATAAAGGAGGAGTTCTGACCCCAACGTGGTGAATTGCAAAGTTCCCATGGGGCTGAGATTTCATGGGACTCTCCCAGAAATACAACTGGTCACATTTATGGTGCAGCTTCCTCTTTTTCTTCTGGTGCAAGTTGGGGTTTTTTGACTAAATATTACTTTTTTCATGTGCACATCTGCTTTCCCCCCCAAATCTTGGTACTTATATATCACACTACTGACAACCAAGATGTTCTGGCTGACAAAACAGTATTTTTGTGCAAAATGGCATTAGCATGTCTCATGGGAATCGTGGTTTTCAGTACCTTCTTCCATTCTCCTTTCCAGGTCAAGTTTTGTTGCAACCTGCAGCTCCCAGGATGTGTGTGGACAGAGAGCGTGTGTGTGCTAAGATGGAAAAGTCTTTTGCTTTCAAGGTCTTATGAATTTTGGAGAAAAAACTTTCTAGAGGAGAATGCTTTTTCCTCCAAATTTCAGTATAGTCTGCTCCTATAAGAAGAAAAAAGTTTTGACTGCAGTTGGCTTACGTGGGATTTGAACAGCCCAACTGAATGCATCAAAAGCCTTCAAGATATCTCATAGAAAATATGCTCTTGAATTTCATGATGTTCGTCCCGCACCCTGAAATTCGGGAAAGTATTTTGATACCTGAAAAGTTTATTTGCAGAATTACTGAGTCAGATCTGTAGCTGGCTGAAATCAATCTAACTCCATTGACTTTAGTGCTCCAGTGATTTGCAGCGCTGGAGAGTGTTGCTCGGTGATTTGGGCTTGCGGTTTGCTGCGTGTTGCAGCCATCAAAATCTGGGGTGCTCTGTGCGCCCGGCTTGTGCTGCGTTCAGTTATCGATAGGGGGAAAGTGGTATAATGTGGGCGCAACTCTTCACGTAAATGTGCTTGTTTCCATGAAGGAATGGGGGGTTTTAGGGTTTTTTTGTGGTTTGCTTTGTTTTTAATTTAACTATGTCCATGTTATTGGTTTGCTGGTGTTAACTGTGTTTTGTAAATTATAGCACCTCTGCTGAGATACTGGGAATGGGGTGTACGCTAGTCCCATCTGAGAAAAAAAGAGCTTTCTTCTGTTAAAACTTTCCTCTTGGAGTCAGAAAACAATGCGTTCAGCCCTACCAACCCATGGAAATCACTGGTTATGTTTATACAGCAATTAAAGGGGGATTACAGCCGCTGCAGAGCTCAGCACCCCAGTCCCATCCCCTCCCCTGCACGCACCGGGAGCCTCAAAGCCACATTGTTCCCCGTCGCCATCAATGCCAGCCCCGGGACAAGGCGGGTCGTGAAAACGGGAGAGGGAAGTTTCTGCCCAGGGAGTGAGGTTTTTTAAAAAATAACAAAAACAAAGAAAAAAGGGTGGGAAAAGGAATGATAGTTATGTTTTCTTCTTCCAAAGGTGTTTTCCGTGGCCATCCTTGGTGCAGGGCAGCAGGGAAGGGAAACACCTTTTCCAAGTTCAGCCTGGAAATCATCCTTCGGGGAATGTGTTGTGCAAGGTGCTGTAGGAGCACGTGGGCAGAGGTTGTCCTTGCCCTGAAAGCGCTGGATTAGCGCGAAGGACTCTGCTTTGGAGGTGGCATCCTGAGGGCCTGTGCTCCTGGTCTTGCCCAACCCTCAGGCTGGGGATGGGGTGAATCAGGGAGGCGAACATGTCTCTCCGTTTCGGCAGGATCTCTCGGCTCAGTGCAGCGGGACAGCCACCAGCAGAGCCAGATTCCTGCTCCCCATGGAAACAACCTCCCGTAGCACCCGTCCCTGCCCAGACAGCCCTAATCCTCCCTCTGCGGTCACCCTGAAGAGCCTCCCGGCTCTCTTATCGGCGAGGATCTCCCTTCGGCAAATATTTTGAGAGGCTGCTTTGCAGGGGGGTGGTGAGCCAAAGCAGGTG
Organism: Rhynochetos jubatus; assembly: GCA_027574665.1. Taxonomy (NCBI): domain Eukaryota; kingdom Metazoa; phylum Chordata; class Aves; order Eurypygiformes; family Rhynochetidae; genus Rhynochetos; species Rhynochetos jubatus. The sequence goes on along the minus strand of CM050654.1, from coordinate 5,002,466 downwards.
AGGGGGGCCCATGCTGTGGAGGAGATGCTGATGGGGACAGAACGGGAGAAGTGGCATGACCGCGGGGTCCCTGCGGCGTGTGGGGCCACCACATATCCCCGTCACCTTCCTGTGCTGGGGGGACCTGGCCTTACTCGTGTACGTTGCAGCACCCCAACCACTGCTGCCAGTGGGAAACCTTTAAAACAAGTGTCAAGGGGACTCTCCCAGGAGGAGGTGATCCCCCAGGGAGAGGGAGTGTGGTTGGAGGTGGGGAGATGTGGGTTTTGCTCAGAAAAGGGCAAACAGCTTTTCTTGTGGAGAGGGGAGGTTTAGGGGGGCACGAGGAACCCTGCTCCATGCTTGGTGCAAGTGCTGAGGAGCCCCAGGCTATTGATAACAGCTTTGTAGTTAAGTGGTCAGATAGCTCTGTTCTCAGCTCTCAGATATTTATTTTTTACAAGACCCACCAGAAAATAAAATCCAGCATTTATCCTGCCTCACAAACAATGGATACAGGGTTGTCCAGAAACCGTATCCTGTGGACCCAGCCAGCAGCAGAAGAGATGTCGTTCCCTCCCCAGTGCAGGCTATGAATTCATGCCTGTGCATGGGTTACCCTGATGCTCACACAGGCATTTATTTCTACAAGTAAATGTGTTTTTACTTGGTGGTGGGGCAGGAGGAGCTGTTTTGGCGATGCTGCTGTGGAGGTTGCGAGCTGAAGCCCCATGAGCAGACCCAGCAGGCGGGCTGGGCGAGCAGTGCTTGGTGGGGTTGTACAGCCCTGCTGGGAAAAGGACTCAGCTTGGTACAAGAGAGGGGAAGGGAGGGCTGGGCACTAGGGACAAGGAGACATGGTGTTACCAAGTTTTGACATAGCGACTCGAAGCATAGAACTGTGAGAAAAGCTCAAGCGACTGATGAGAGATGATCCCAGCAGCGGTGTCGTGGACAGATGGGCGAGAGTCAAAATGAGTCATGAGGCACTTCCTGCCCAGCCTCCTCGTCCGTGGGAGGTGCATGTTGGTACAGGTCCAACCCCCACATCTCCGTTTCTCTGAGCACTCAGAATGACGTAGCCAGGTTTGGAGCTGAAATTCATAGCGAAACCGGCTCTCGCCCCACCCATGGGGGCACACGAGGCTTGGGTAATCTCTGCAAAGTACGTGGAGGTCGTCAAAGGAATTGAAAAAGAAAACACCACCATGAAAAGAAACCCAAACCCAACATCCGAAAACAGGCTTTGGGAAAGTAACAGGTCCTGTCCCAACTTTTGGTCTGACATTGGTCATGGTACTTAGCACCACTGATCCACCAAATCTGAGTGCCTCACTCCTAGAAACAACAGCACCTTGGTCCATAAATACCTGTGCATGCACGTGTAAGCTCACTTTTTATTTTCCCTTTGCAGCATGCAGTCAATCGTGCCTTACGAAGGAAAGGTGAAGCTGAAAGCTGGAGGGGCTTTGTTACCCTGCTAATGGTATGTATAATAAATGGGGACCTGGGAAACATTGAGCTGAAAGCACTCCTCAGCCTGTATGGTAACATCCTTCTCCCTGGACAGGCGGCATCAAGAGCATCTGTGGAAATGAGTTGTCACTACACAGTGCAGCACAGTAAGTGAATGATATCTGGAGGCTTTTGCAGCACTTGTTGGCTTTTTACATCTCCCCGTATTGCTCTTCTGCACCGTACAAACTGCCTGGTGGACAAGGAGACGTGCAACAGCCACTGGGGTTTTGGGTTGGGTCTGAAGCCCCTTAGCACACACATCCCACGTGGCTTGTTACAACAGGGCGATGCTGGGTAGAGGTGTGATGCGCTCTGACAAAAACTCTAGCAAAGAAAAAAACTCGACACATCATCTACTGGGGCTGAGCCTCAGCTTTGTCTCTTCTGCCTGTGAAGCCCAGGCGGTGCCCAGCAGACTGCGTGGCTTGCAGGGGCATCTAGTGGCTGAGTGCCGCAGAGGTGATCGGGTACGACTCGTACCCTCCTCCAGTCAGCCCGCTCGTCTTGAACAGGCCCATCAACACAAATACCATCAGCACCTGGAGGTCAGAAACGTTGCCGTTGCCAGTAATCTGATTCAAAAGATAATCCCTCTCACCGTTCCTCTCACCTCCTTCCCAAAATACCTGTTTCGGGTAACAAGCAAAACTTTGCATGTGGCTTCAATCCTCCTTCCGTTGAAGGTGTGAAAATAACGCTTGGTGGCAGTGGCATCGCTGTGGCTTCCCAAGCACACAGAGGAGCTGCTACAAGGAAGCCTGGATGCAAACATCCATTTGAAAGATGCCTGCTACTACTCCCAAACTTTTGGTTGCACGATTTATTTAGCTCGGACATGTCTCAGCTTAAAAAGACCAAAGAAATCGCAGAATTGGGTAAGAGAAAGAAAAAGCATCATGTGCTGTTTTACAAAGCCAGAATTTCTTGGCATGCTAAAGGTGTTCAGGAGCAAATCTGCTGCTGCTGGCAGCGAGATGACCAGGGAGAGCAGGGCACAGTAGTGCTTGCGACCTTCCCTGGTGATGGGAAGGGAATGAGGAGGAGCTGGGAACACTGCAGTGCTGTGTTTGCTTTCTTTAAATCTTCAGAGGACAATACCTGTTGCAAACACTCCCTGAAAGTAAAAGTGCAATATACTGGATGTCAGGCTGATAAACAAGACTCTTTTGTAAGGACCAGTGACTCATGTCTCCTGGATTTTATAAGAAAAGGCACATAAAAGCAATTACTGGGGTGTGAATTATTTCATTTCTTAATGGCATGACAGTTTTGACAGCTCCTAGCTTGTCATCTATCACAAACACTCTTGATCTCCCAACTTTAACATGACTTTTAATTATACTTTCATATGAGTAAAAGGACAGGCAATCTATGGTCTGGTTTCCATCCAGTCTAGCATATTTAAACAACAAGGGAAACCTTTCCTCCTAGCAGGGTGAGAAGGGTGATTTGGTTGTCTAATGTGGTAGACAGATTTAAAACCAAAATTACAGATGGTTCAGAGCTTGTTATTTGTATGAATTGAGGATGGATCCGTGCTTTGCTCCCCTCCCCTTTGGAGCTGCAGGGAAAGCCTTCTCCTCCCAGCCCTGAACCTGCCCATCTTTGCTATCCTGTGTTTGGAATGCAGCTGCGGTGTTATTCCCAGGCAGTGTCCAGTCAGGGAGGGGACTCCTGGGAAGGAGATGAGAACACAGGGAGGTCCCTGAGGGGCTCAGCTCCACCCTGGGCACAGCAGAGGTAGGGGGTAGTTCCCATCTTCCCGGGGCTTTAGGGAGGCTTCAGAGCTCTCTCTGGAGACTCCCGTTTAGGGTAAATTTATTTTTATGGTGGGAGGAAAATGTCTTTTGGTGAACCTGGTAAAGCTTTTGATTTCTCACCTAATCCCAAACAGGTGTAAGGTTCCTCAGTGTAACAGCAGTTGCTTCCCAGGATTATGGCAAATCTAGCTAATTGCTCTCCATAGCTGAAAAAGAAAAAATCTTTTAATTCAGAATTTAAAAAATAAGAAATCATTTGATCACCACATACCTGAGTTATCAATGCCTGTGCAACGTTCCTTGCTGTGAGGGCAGTCAGCAGTAAGCTTCTAGGTGGGGTAGCTCACCTAGAAGACCCTTTTCCTTTCCAAAAACACAAGCTTCCCTTCCATATCCTGCTGATGCTCGACAACATTGTGCCTCTTGGTCCCTGTGGCCCGTGCTCCTTCTGCTCAGCCCCAGGTCCAAGAGCAATACCGTTACAGGCCAGGACTAAATGGCTAGATATATTAAGGCTTACAAAGAATTTGGAAGCTGTAGTGGTGGACATCACATACGCTAAAAGAGGTAAGGTGTGAGTTGAAAATAAAGTGTAAATCTAAATTAGGATGCTTACAGTAAAATTACAGTAAAAGCCACGATGAAGTTTACTCTGTTTTTCCAGGTCACTCATTTAAAAGTTAGGAAGGTTTAGGAATGCTTGTACAACATGTTTTTTTCCTCCCTGTGTGTGTGAAGTAAAACACATTCTTTAATGCCATCTTCACATATTAATTTTTCCATATGACCTGTTATGAGCATCCCTTATAATATTGGAAAAGAGCAGCATATATGGCCAAAAGGCCTCTGGAGTTGCAGAGATATTAAATAGATCCCATACATCAGTTGTTTGTTGGTCTGTCTAGTGACAGGCCGCTGTTTATCTTATGACAAAACAGCATGTTAGGGAAATGCCTCTCTCAACCGCATTACTATAGAAAATGTTTTTGTAGAGAGAAAATATAAGGAAAGGTAAGATAAGTAAAAAAAAAAAAAAAAAAAAGTAACTTGAGAAATTCAGGGGCAATAAATCCCCGCACCAGATGGTATTCATCTGTGAATGCTGTGCAGAGCTATCAATTTAAAAAATTGCACAGGAGTGTGCCGTTACAATGCAGGCGTAGTATCTGCCCATTTTCACTGCCCATCTTCGCGGTGCCTGGGCAGGCAAGAGGTGACTTGGTTCCGCCTGCCAACGTCTTTAGATGCCTTCAGAGCCCACGCGGTGTCCCCACCGCAGCCTTTGAAATTTTAATTCGGAGGATTATGTTTCTATTTACTTACTACTTTGCTTAATTATAGTGAGGAAGGACAAGTAAATAGGTGTATTCTGAATATTGTTTTAAAAATCCATGAGATATTGATTTACAATGATCTTTCTGCCAATTTACACTGTCTCACAGAAAAATGCTTTATGTCAAGCTCACATACCTTTTGTCCCGGGTTTTAGAGGGATTTCAGATGTGTTGACCCTCTCTATGGATGAAGACACAGCCTGCAATACACCTCTATGTGCTCCTGAAGACTAGGAATTAAGTAAGTCTTGCGTTGCCATCAACGTGTAAGCCAGTGGAGGCTGCTCCTGCTGTCAAGACCATTCACAGACTCATCCTGGTCACCCTGAGTGGGGCTTTTCAGGTAATTCCCATGGTTGGGGTACAATGGATGGGGAAAAAATATGTCTTAGTCGAGTCCTATAAAGCATCATCAATGAGAACGCATTCCCAGCTGCCGGTGGGAGCTGCCTACCCTCCCAGTGAACAATGTTACGTAGGGACCAAGCTATAAAATACGGGGAGGGTGCAATCACTGTGTCAGCTACAAGGAAAAAATCCCAGCTTTATCAAATTTGGGATTTTTAGCAATTCTTTGAAAGTGTCAGCAAAATAATGGATGTAAGGGAATCCAGGAAAAGATGCAGAAGAAGGTAGAGCACAGACTGCGAAGCTCACACTGAGGGCTTGGGAAACCACAGTCTGCACCAGCTGGGGCTTCAATGATGTTGAATAAGCCCCTTCATCTCTTGAATCCTGTTTTCCCTGCCTCGTGGTTTGTAGTGTGGGGGTAAATTCAGTAAAAGACTGAAGATAGGGCAGGTACACAGTTGCATAAAGTGTCTCTGCACTCAGCAACCTGCGACGCGCTTCTGCTGCCGTTTAAGACTCGGTGAAGAAAGGGAGGATAAAGGCTGGTGCAGAAGCTGTGGTCGCGGCGGCGCGCTAACATTTTGGCTCGTTGCAATCAGCTCCCTGCCGTGCCGGCGACATGGCTTAACAAGCGGACCGAGAAACAGGGCCTTGGGGGTCAGCTTTCGGCTGGCAGGGAGGAAAGACGGAGCGGTGTGCGCACGTGGGGGTGCAAGCGGGATTGGGTAAACTCTCCGTATTGGCTTGTGATTGGGAAAATATTTCCCCTGGTTTAGATTAAAGTGGGAGATGCTGGCTTCATGCCCTGTGAGTCCTGTTTAGAATATATGCAGAGTACGGGTACTTTTTTTATACTTAATAAAGAAAAAAAGTGTTGTTTCATTTGCCTGTCCAAAAATGATGATTTCTAAAGAAAGGAAAATTGATTTCAAGGCCACAGGAACAAATTGAGGGGTCAATTTTGACTTTAATATCAACAATTAATTAAGAAACTCTTCTAGAGAGGTTTGTAAAATGAATATTGATCTCAGATCTCGGGCAGTCTGCAGTCATGTCTCCGTCCTGGTTTATATCCTCCCGTTTTGATTTATGGATTAGGTTTAGCAATAGTGGAGCTGCATGACAGGGCTGCTCAGCAGCGCTGTACGAGCACCCATCCTGAGAGCACAAAGCTCATTGCACTCATCCGTATAGCAGAGCCGGAATATTTTAACGGCGTGAGTGATGGATGTGTCATGTTCAGTGTGTGCTTTGATGACCAGGAATCATCTACTGCTGTCCCGCCCCAGCTCACCCTCCTGCCTTCCAGTAAATGTTGATCAAAGCAATATTTTCGTCCGTACAGCAGCATAAAATGAACAAAATTCTGCATTGTTGGGAGGGCAAAAATGCCTTTGATACTGGAAGAAGCAGAAATAGTTAATAGCCTTTATTGTAAAGGAAACTTGTCTGTAGAAGGGCTGCCAGGGTCATGTTAGGGTTTTTGAGCTGTTTTGGTCAGTTGGGTTAGGATTTCTTCACAGCAGGGCTGTGGATTGTTGCTGCCTGGTGTCTCTGCTGAAGAAAGGATGCTCGGGAGAGGTGTGGGCATGGGCAGGCAGAAAATCTCTCCCTGGTACCTGCTGCACATGGATTTGCTCTGTTGGGATGCCCTGCTCTATAGCAAGGGCACTGCAAGGCTGGCAGAAGTAGAGCATTCACTCCCTGAGGAGTATTCCTTTTCCCTTCCTGCCAATCACTCATCCCATCCTGTGGGAAAGAAAAATCCTGAAATATTTACAGGGAAAAAGTAATTAAAACTATCTCATAGGTGTCATTATTTCTTTTTGTACCTTTTCTTTATTCTCTCTCTTCTTCCTACTCCCTGCGAACACTTCTTTCAAGCCAGCAGATTTCAGAGGCACGGATTTGAGATGAAGGACATAACCATTTTCTGTCAACCTCTGAGCTGTGTCACAAGCAGGGAATTTTAGAAAGGGTTAATCTGAACAGCTGCCCTTAGCACTTTACTAGGTTCCCTTCTCCTTGCAGATGCACTTCCTACTGACTACAAAGCTCAGCTTTCTCCAGCTGGGTGAGATGAGTTTGCCAGGAACATCGCCTCTGCCCGGGAAAGGTTCAGTGACATGAAAACTGTCCCAGCATTTGCAGTCATGCAGTAAGTGACAACTTCAATCGAATTTCTAGTGTCACCTGGACCTAAACCAAGCAGCATCAGCTTTAACACTACTGATGCATGTAGAAGCCTGGGAAACAGATTTCCAGCTTCCGAAAACGTTCCTACGTGCTCATTGTAAATCACGTCCACTCTTTGTTGGAGGATAATCAGATGAAACAGGTGAGAGATAGTTAGCATAACTCACAAAGATTAGGTGTGAATTCTAGTCACGGTGTAGTGTAAAAAATAAAAACCAAGTTTTTTAACATTGGGAATTGCTGCACAGCTGAGAAAGTACCCCTGACTATGAAATACAGCTGATATTTAGAGTCTTATTGTTTTATTTACTACTGCATTTATGGCACGCCCAGCTAGTTAGCCAACTACTTATAAAACATATTTAATGTTTGGAGATACTCAGTAGGGCTATAAAATCATTTTTAAGGGCATGCAAACATAGTGTGTTAACAGCATTACACACACTCGAGTTCCCCCTGGAAAAAAAAACAACAAACCAACCCCCATTTACCAAGTAGACTCAATCGTCTCATCCTGAGTTTCGTAGATGGGCTACACAGCTCAAACTGGTTGACTTCCCGGCACTTGTTGGGAGCCACTTAAAAGGATCAACTTGAAGAGATCAATACCCCTTACATACTAGAAGTGATGTAGCACCGAGCACTCCGGGGCTGTTAAAAATTCTGCGATAAAGGACTGCTCAGAAATTAAACAAGGGGGTAAAAATCCCCCACACAGTGGTTGTAGGGACTTAGTCCCACTTCATTGCACCGGGGATTTATCTGCAGAGCTGGGGGCTGATGATAATCTTTCAGACAGGTTTTCCTTTGGTTTTATTCCTAATTTATACCAGTAGCAACAAAAATAATATGGGATGGAAAGTCTGTGAGCAGGCAGAGATGAGAAGAGGCGCTGGAGAGAGAGGCACCCGCTTGTGTGTTTATCCATTTATGAAAATGGGGAATCCAGAGGCAAACATGCTCAGCAGTCCCTGGGTGCAGATAATTGAAAGTGAGAGCTGAAAGCATGCGCTCCTGTTTCATGCTCCAAGGGTTAATAGTCTTCTGGGGCACTTAAGACAAAGCTCCGTTGAGAGTCCACATGATGCCTCCTGCCTATCCCTCAACCATTACTTTCTTTCTCCTTTCAGTAAATTCTTATTATTTAGGACAGAGTGGTGTTTTTTTCCTTGGCAAAACTCAGCGCTGGCTCACCCTTTGCATATTGTATTCATCAAGAGGCGCTACAGCTTTCCCTAAGGATCTTTGCTACTATTTTTCCTGGTAGCTTGGGGAGGGACTGGGAGTCCTGGGAGAACCATTAGCTCCTTTTGAAAGGATTGATGCGGATTTGGCCTTCTTACAGTCCCCTCACTGTAGAAATTGTAATTTATCATTAAAAAGCTTGCATTATTTCTGTTAGCAGTTCAGCTACTTCATTCTTGGTGCCTTCAACTTTTCTGGATTGGTGCCGCGGAAACCCAAATGGTTTATTGTAATTTAGTGGTTGGGACTGAACGGGCACCTCTGTATCGCTATGTGTATCGCAGAGCAACCCAGCCCAGACACCCGGCGCAGGAGGGATGGTAGGGTCCGGCAAGGAGGTGGAAAGCATTTTCAGCAGTGGCTGCTGAAGTCGCTCTGCCATGGCAATGGCAGCAAGCTGAGATTGAACTGGAGGCAGAAACCAGCTTCTTGTTTGCTTCCTGCCTTCCTTAAGTGCCTTAGATTTCTGAACTGGAAGAAGTAAAGGCCAGAGGTGCCTCTTCTTTTGTGTGCTGCAATATGTTCTTAGATTTGGGCACACATCAGGGCTGCTGAAAAATGTTACTCCACTTCAGTCATTTTGCTGTCACACCGAGGTGCATGCCGTGTCCCACGTCTAGCTAGCTCACAGCCTTTCCTGTAAAGCTGATGTGCACGACCATGTCTTAAATTTGTTTCCTGTTATCTAAACAACGCTTGGCTTTTCTTGTTTTGGGGCATTACTTGCTGTCCTATTGGCATGGGAATAGAAATGAGAACAGGGAGACTGAAGTCTGCCTCTCCTCCGTCAATCCTGCTTCTTCCCTGATGTTCACAGACTTTTTTCCAGTTGGCCCAGACATTTTCCTCAACTCAGTAGAAGAATCTCAGCAGAAATTTTGCAATAAAAGAAGTAATGACTCTGTGCTGCCCTATTGCATGTAGGAATGCTACACTAACAAATTTATAAGGCAGAGTAACGCAACAAGCCTGCTGCTACCTCACATCTGCATGCACCTACGGACAGGTAATATATCGCACACATAATGCTGCCTTACGTTAACAGCAGGATGGCCAAATAACACAGGACAGCAAACTGTCTCTCCTGAGATTATGTTGCTGGTGCAGACACCAAGACTGAGACATTTAAACGAGAAGATGCAGATCCCTGAGGCTGAACATAAAATATTTATATGAAGAGACCGTGGACCAATAAATTTCAGTTATAAATGTTTACAGCTGAAGGTAGTAATAAATAACCTTCCAAAAGCAATATTTCAATTTGCACTTATTGTACTTGTACTACACGTTATATTTTCAGGAAACAATAATAATTATAGCAGGACATGGAATTAGCTCATGTTTAATGAATGATTACCCAGTTTAGTTGTGATCGTTATAACATCGGGACACAATTAAAACTGTGAAATGTTGTTTATTCTGGAGAGAGATGGGACTGTTTCTCCATGACTACCATTTATATGTCCAACCAATGCATAATCTGTTCATTAAATTGTGACAGAGGTGGGTAGGCTTTAATAAATTTGTCGGATGACTCCTAGTCCTTGAATTTCCAGACATCTAACTTCAGCTCTGCGGGCTTCACATGGTCTTTGGCAACAGACAGGAGAAAATTTACTCTTCGGTGAGCTTAATGGCCATCTCCTACTGACCTACAAGAACCCAGGTTCAGATCATCACAGGTCATTCTCCCCCTTCCCATTCACTGTACCCAGCATGGCTGCTTTCTCCTCATTACTCAGGGAGACACTGTCATTGTCTTCTTTAACCTGTGTGACTCTTGTAGGGTAATGCATAGCTTTGTCTCAAGTTGTCATCTCACAGTTAAATGCTCAGGATGGGTTTTGAAGAGAAATACCCTATCTGATGACACAGATGTAAATGCTGTGTCAACATCTATGTCTGGTTGATCCAGCCCTGCGTGGTGCAAGTGGAGTGGTTTATGCTACATAAAAACGAGTCACTTTTGGTGCAAGGCAAGCACCTGCTAATAAATTTGGTTGTCTATCTCACCTTCTGGTGACTGTAGCTGTCCTGTGGCAGGGACCAGTAAGCTATTTCCAGAAGGGCATAGAGCACTTGTGTTGTCCATCTGGCACATCGACCTCGGATAGGAATGGAGATAGTAGAGTTACAAATAACTGTATATTGACATTGCATGCAAGTTGGAGAACTCCTGTCTAACCTGAACCTGTAACAGATGGGCTTCACCAAGTGTTAAACACAGTCCTTAAGCCCCTGTGGACAATGCAGAGAGAGGGAGAGTCATCTCCTAAGGATGATTTACCCACCCTTGTCATAGGATGTCTGGTCTTCTCCTAGGGAGGCTTATTCCTTCTTATTGACTGTAGACAGCACTCTACAACTGATCAGCTTTCACTGGACAGGCAGCTCTTGGCTGGCCAAATATGATGAGATGATGTCTGTCCTCTCTTATGTTTTTGATATCCTCTGAGTGAGTGTCTCCTGCCTAGTTGCACACTGTGATAATTTTTCCCTTCTGTTTTTTTCTGCCTTTGTCTTTCCCCAGTGCTCTGTGTCTGGCTGCCTTTATCTAGCCCACATGTCTCCATGGAGAACAGACTGACTTTGACAGGAAATGTGTTCTTAGCCTTTCTGGGAGAGGACATGACTTACAAGGATAGTTGGGAGATTTAGACAGGCTGAACCAGGCAAGGTGCCTCCAAATCCCTCTAGAGATAGATCTCAGAAGTGTCTTGGACAATGTGGTATTCAGGATACCCCTGGGCACATGAAGATGCCTGAGGGGTGATGCTTTAGAAGTGAGGCACGTCTATAACTTCAAGGCATGAGGCTTCATGATAGTGCTGTTACCGTGTTGGTTTAAAGGCACGGGTAAAACAAGGTTTGCAAGGACTGAGTAGTGTATTGAACAAACTACCACAGCTAGCAGGAGAAAACAAAGAAGCCTCAGGTCATGCAGGCATAGAGTAGAAACAGCTTGTTAATATACACAGCAAATTTCAATGCTGAATGCAAGCTGAGCACGTTCCTCCATGTCTAGTTAGATCAGCTGTGAGAAAACGTGATGGGCACAAGTAGAGGAGGAGGTGTATTGGTAATAGGGGAAAGGTGATTAGATGGCTGTCTCCTCAGTGAAAGGTACCAGCAATTTATAATCCCGACAATTTTTCCACTGGTTTTGCAGTTAATAAATGCTACGAGTATTTCCCAGGCAATGTCTAGATCTGCATGGTGGGTGTTGGGCTGCTATGCTTGCTTCTTATGAAGTCTGGCATTGATGGGAAAGCTGTTTGGAGGCTGGGAAGGGCCAGCGCTGGAGAAGAGGTGAGACAGAGTTTACTTTTCTTACATTCTCCTTGCTCTAATGCTCTTGGTGAGCTTCCGTCCCTCTTTCCTTTTCTGTGAGAAAGCTGCCAAATTTCCCCCTCGTAGTCCACATCTCCACTAATAACCATCAGAGATAACTTTAGTTGGGAAACCAACCCCGTTGGGTTGCCTTTTGGGGAAAAGCAAGCAATTTGCAGGCTTTGATCTTTTTACAATGTTCGAAATGCTCAAGGAGACAGAAAAATAGGAAACAGGCAAATATTTGAATGCAGCCCTCCGTGGCAGCTCCCCTTAGCAAGCACTCCTCCCAAGAGCCCCTCAGAGACCTTTCGGCTGCGTCATTTCAGGAGTGGCCCTTAAATGGGCAGATGAAGACAGCAGAGGCAAGACTAAATGTTAAGACGTCTGCTAAGGATACACTACATTTCACACTCTCCTCCACACTTCTGATCAAACTCTTGTACAAGCTTGTGACCCTTGTACCCAGACAGAGTATTACAGGCAAATTTTTCCCAGTAACAAAAGCAGGGAAAGTATTTCCGAAAGCACAGAGGTAGCTCTGCTGCCATCAGTGACCCACTCTTGCTCTTAAAGCCAAGAGTGCAGTTGGACGCTTCGCTGTGTTGGGAACCTGGAGTAGATACGAGATCACGTGCTCTGCACCTGCCCTCACAAAAGGCATCACTTCGGCTCTCGTTCAGCTGCCTTACGGTAGCTTTGTGCAGAACAGCTAGACAGATGGAAGAATGAGCAAACTTAGACAAAACGATGAAAATATTAATACATATTAAGATTCCCATTAATAATTGAATCACTAATTCAATTATTGAAGAATAATTATTAATATTTATAGCATCCAGATTGGTGATGATAGATTAACTGCGATGGCATAATTTAACAAATATTTTTAAATAAAACATTTAACAAATAACATTTCCAACATTTTTCCATCTTAAAAAAAGAAGTGTGAAGGGTTCATGAATATATGCAACTTTTACTGATTTTAGAACATGATTTAGTGTAGATTTTATCCTCAGGTTGTTTCCCAACAAACTACTACTACATTCTCTAAGACAGAAAGAAACCTATGGCAAAATAAGCTTATAGTAACAGCAGTGTAAATCCCTGGTGTAAGTGTAGTAGTAAGTGCATAATACAGCTCCATTTCTTTCTACTGATTTCTCTTTCTGAAGTGTCTATAAAACAGTGATTGATGTATATGAAAACCACTTAGCACATATTAAACTGGGGAGTCAAAATATTATTTTGAAGTTCTCCAAGATACATTGATCCAAAATTATGTCAGAATCTCCTGAAAGGTTACGTTGGCCCGAGTTTTGCAATATTCATTTTTCATTGCAAAAGTTCCTGCGTGACGTCCTCCACGACAGTGGTACTGCGGTAAAATCTAACATATGGATGCATACCAAAATGCAAAATTCCACAAAGCAAATTTCTGAAACAAAACAACAAGTTAAATTTACAGTTTCTGCAAAATGTCAGATTTGTAAAGGCTTGTTTGGGCTTCTTTGTCAAAAATGATTTGCTGATATTTTTACTCCCAAAAGTTTATTCTATTGGAAAAAAAAAGGGTTTGGGGGAGATCACTCCACCTGATCTTACAATAAGCCTAAGACTGCCAAATTTTTAAGGCTTGTCTGTAGGAACTCTTTCAGCAGATGTTTTCTGTGTGTGATATTATAATGTTTTCTCTAAAGTATTTAACTGCGTTTCATAGGGAAAAATGATTCTTTGACTTCCTTCACAATAACATCATGTCAAAAATAGACTTGAGATCTTGTTATTTATATTACTGAAGTACTGAATGGCCTTGCCTGAGAACAGACTGTTCTAGCATCAGAGTACCAAATTACGGTGGGAGATGGTCTTTGCTCTGAAGAACTAACACTCGAGGTAAACAAGACAGACAAGGAGAAGACAACAAATGGAGCATCCTAAAACCGCCGCATAGAAGTGGTGGAATACAAGTGGCAAACTTAAGCCATTTTCCAAAGCTTCCCACCATTTTCTGTTTATTCACCTCTCCTCACCATCTTTCTTCTCTGGCAGCTGGGATGGGCCTGGGATGTGCTCCTGGTGACAAAAGGTAGAAAATTCCTACTTTGCTTCAGTGTTTATACTGACAAATGAGCTTATTAACGAAGCAGATCTAGAAATGCCCCAGGTTGTACCTTGTAACTCAGCTGAAGATGAGCCGATAGGGAATGAGGATGACTAAATTTATTCATTCAGTGGGTGGACATTCCTGTCTTGTAAACCACGATGACTGATCCATCAGAAGAAGTTGGGCTATTAAATTGCTAATTAGCAAATACAACCTGAAACACCTCCTGTACATCTGAAAAGATGCATCTTTGCAAGGTGTGGGGGTCAAGCTGGCCCACCTCCCGGTGCAATTGCTTTAGTTACCTCTTCATAGGCATGCCTAGTGAGGCTGGTCCTTTAGGAGGTCATCTACCCTGAAGCTCAGAAAGGAAGCTGGCTTACAGGTTCATTTTACTTAAATGTGTCTATTATAATTTACTGGCGGGGGAGGAATTAACGGAAAATATACAGTTTTTCCAAAGCATTGGAGTAAGTCTCTAATATCTTGGTTAGTGCCCTTTTCAGGATGCATGTACCACTCTGTGTGAGTGCTCTGAACCTCAGTTTCTTCTGCCCTGGGTGATATCGCAGCTGTAATCTCTCTGTCATGAATTTACTGCACAATATGTAGAGTTTGCAAATAATATTTCCTTTCCTGAAAGGCAAGGTGATGCTTCTTCAGCAGCTGCTGTTCTTTGAACTTATCCAAGGGCTTTGTCGGCAAGCGAGCTCTCTTCAGCATTCTGCTTCCTCCGACATTGGAGGCTATTTCTTGGCATGAAGTAATTAAAGGCAAGGCAGTTTTACAGCGGAAGGCATGGGGATGCTTGCTAATCACGGCCTTCTCCCTGCTCAATTGCTGTGTTTGCTGACAAAGCCCTCCTTGCTGGAGGCAATTGTGTTTTCTGGGGCAAATCAGGTCACCGAGATCTGCACGCTTCCTTGCAGCTAATGCAATAAGCTGGAGCTACAGGAGCCATCTCTTCAGGACAGCACTTGCTATGGGTGAATGTGGGCACCCTAGGAGGTGGAGGTAGTCATTAACTGCCCACTTGGCAGAGTTTGGGGGTGGGAGCTGGTCTGGCAGGGTGTTCATTTGCAAATAGGTGCTTGTGCTCATCCGAGCACAAAGAGAGAAAGGGCAATATCTTCTTCAGGAGGCAGAGTTTGTGTTCCAGTTGAAGGGAGTTGATCGTTCACAGCATCCCAAGCACCCCCAAAGGGAAAGCAGAACTGTGCGAGGCTGTTGCATGTCGTACGGACGACAGCAATGGTCTTCAAACTACTGATCATCTTAGAAATGCCTCTAAATGAGCAAGATGGTGGCCTCCAGTCTTTTTACCGATGATTGCAAATGTAAATGGAGAGTTTCATTGTATGGGATATAAGGGAAGTCCAGATGTGATGCAGTAAGTGTTTGAAAAACCTGACCTGTTTAGCCTCCTCCATAATTCATGATGATCTTCCAAAACGGAAGCTCTCCTCCCTTCGGCATTTTGAGTTTGAAACTGCTGCTTGCCTACCGCCACAGGACCAGAAGGGGTCTGTGCTGTGCAAAGAGCTTGTTTTCTGTTAAGTCTTTGTGTAGGGAGATTCAGTTTCTCCAAAGAGACAGCAGTTCTTTTCCTCACCTTTGTGACCACACCTGGAAGACAAAATGGATTATTTCATTTTTTTCAAGTATTAGGTTCCTGCCAAGGAGATTCAAGTGCAGCTTCGCTTGGTGGGACTCCTCCACATGGCCTCATTTCAGGTTTTTCATGGAGAAGCTGCTGGTTTTATCCTGCTTCCCTGCTCACACAAAGGTCATCAATTCAGCACTGGGGCATGGCAGATTGATGGAGCTGTCTTTCAAGATGCACAGCTCCTCTAGAGCTGGTGCTCAAGAGCAGATGCGTGGCAAAGCTGCAGTTGTCTTTGCCAGGAGGTATGGGGACAGAGGAAGATGGTGGCAGTGAGATAGCACTCAATCTTATTCTCTAAATTAAAATCTAGCATCTTCACAGGAGGAGCAGTGCAGCATGGGAGTGATGCCTTATCCTTTACTGGTGAAGTCACACCTGGTGAGGAGAGGAACCAGAGAGAAAATGGTTTTTCTGGAGCAAAAAATGTCTTTCCAGCAGATGGCTCGTCCAGCCAGCGAGGATTACAAACCTCTTTGGGAATCCTTTCTTTATGGCTAGTGAGAAGGTGATATTGCTAGTGACAGCACAGAAAGATTGGCTGAAATAAAATAAAGAGGTTTCCATGGTGATCCCTTCATATTGCAGTAAATTTCATCTTGCAGTCAGCTGGGTTGTGTTTCTTCCCCCGGAGGAAGAGTCCTCGGCTACCCCTGCATTATTAGTTACTACTGGTGCTAACGAAATGCTGGCAGACCCCAAGCAAACCCGGTGACATGGATGTCTCTGCGATGGCCTCGTTAATTATCCCAAAGAGGCCGGACTGCCCAGGCAGCCTGCAGGTGCTATAGAAATGATCCTGCTTTCTGTTTTAAACTCTAAATAGGTAAAGAATAGATCTAAAGATACAGCTGTGGCTAAGGATAAGAGAGGAAAGAAGTAGGTTTCTTCTCATTTTACAGCTGGGGAAAGAACCATAGTCAAACCGTGTAACTGTCCCAAAACCGGAGCGCAGCTGCTGTTAGAGGAGGGAATGGAATGTGCATCCAAACTCCAGCACAGAAGATGCCTTTTCTCCTGAGGTTAATGCCGGGGAAGGCACTAGCCTGCAGGGAAGGGAAGCACTTGCCACTGGGGTGACGGATGCAATATCACCTACAGGAGCATAGCAAAGGGAAGAGGTGAGGAGTCCTCTCAGGTTTGTGCTAACAGGGGTGAAAACTGTCCCATGAAAGAGTGATCTTTCATTTGGGGAGACGAGGAAACCCCTCCAGCTGTCGAAGCCGATTACTCACAGGTTTCACATAAGCGCCATCTCTCCTACGGAGCTGAAGAAATGAGCAGCCGCAAGACATGTCTTGCTGTGGGTAGGCTCAGCGAGGAGCTTCCCAGCTCGTTCCTGGGATGTCGGCATCTTTCCATCTGCATCTGAATTCGAGAGTCACGATTGCAGTGCTAGTCAAGCTTTGCCACCCAAAGCGTGCTGAATAAGAAAAGCATTTCCCTAAGAAGGTGTGTCATTGAATGCAAATGAACGCTGCCTTAGAATCATGTTAATTTATGCTACAGAGCAAATCTCTCTGCTTAATGCACTACACGACCAAAAAAACATTGACCTACCGGTGGCCACTCTCAAACCTGTGTCTTTGGGACCATTTATTTTATATTATATACAATTCAAATAATATGCTGGAGACTTGAGGAGCAGAGAGGGATATGCAGGAGGGATACCCTGATGACTGCGAGCTGTAGCGGCTCAGATTGTGCGGGGACTCTTGGGATAGCAGGAAGAAGGTGCATGGGGATGAACTGCTCCTAAACATCAAAATTGCTGGGGTCAGCTGCCAGCTCCAACTGGAAACTCATCATGGAGATGGATAAAATGAAGACTCTGAAGGGTTTTTTTTCTTTTACTTTCTTCCCCCGAGATTAATCTTTATTCCAGAGCTTGGGAAAGTTGAGATTTGTTTTTCTTGAAACCATCATGCTTGGCTTCAGCAAAATGCTGGATCCCATCTTTTACTTTCCCGCTTGTAAATCTGCTACTACCACGCTGTCAGGAAGCTGGTTGCTGTGGTTGCAGCCTGGGGCTTGTAAAGCATCAGACCCACCAGCCTAGCAAACAGGTCACTCCTCATGCTGTCTGCTACCCAGGCTCTGCACAGCAGCCATGGTAGCCAAGGGTGTGATGGTGAGGGTCCACTAGCCACCAAACCAGCTGGTTGGACAGGCTGATGCACCCGGAGGTAATTGCACAGTCTGTGCTGGGACATGTTCTATCCAGAGCCTTGTGATTAATGTGCTCAGTTTTGTTTAGCCCCAGCCGCTTTTCAAGATAACCTTTCATCAGGTGGGGCACGTTTCAAGACAACCTTTCATCAGATGGAGCTGGGGGAGGGGACTGCTTGAATAACGGGACCTTTTTGTTGATATTTTTTTTTCTTATTTTGCAGTATTTTAAGAAAACAGTTGCATCCACCTGCTGGAAGACTGGATTGGAGCTCCACAAGGATGTCTTTTGGGCAGACCCAGGACAAAAGGAAGCTTTGGTAGAGAAAGGAACTGGCATGAAGTTGCCGCTGAGCAAAAAAGTCATCCCAAGTGCTACTTTTCTGCTGTTGTCAGTGTGAATTGGGGCTCAACCCTCTAGTTCGCAGTAGGGCAGCTACAAAAACACTAGTTTGGCAGCCAACTTTTAATGTGCAACCAGTGACAGTTGTATTATGATGTTTAGGGAAAGCTGTGATTCTTTCTGCAAAGAAAAGGGCTATTTAAAAAAAAAAAAACAACCACCACCCCAGAAAACAATGAGAGATCAAGACCCGTGCTGATCTGCTGCTCGCAGACCTAGAGTCTTATGAGGCAAAATAAAAAGATACAGGCTGTGATTGTTATCCCAGTGCTGTTGAGCTGCAGTGCCTCGGCGTCAGCCAGGCAATCTGCTCGGGGTGACTGCTTGCATCTCCCTCACTTTTCCCCCGGAGCGGCGTGTGTATTACCGGAGTAAATTTGCTGTGCGAATCTGTCTTTATGTCTTCAGATTAGCTTTATTTGCTCAAGGATTTTGGAATATTCATGCTTCTATTAGTTAAAATTTCTGTTTCTTGTTAACGTCGTACCAGCGTGTCATTCAAGGCAAGCCCAGAGAATAGCTATTTTGGGGATTAGAGACACATCTTTTTTTCTTTGCTCTTACATAGTTTCTCTTGAAGTTACTGACTCTGTTGTGGGTCTGCTGTGCTCACTGCTCTGAGTACAGCTTAGGTTGACCATTAGCTCCTCTTTTGTGAGCTGAAAAACTGCTGAATCTGGTACATACAGTAAAGCCACCTAAGGACACTTGTAAACATTAACTCTCAGCACCACCTCTGTAGGTGTGTTTTTGCTGTCCAGTGCTCTCTGCTCTGCCTGCACTACTGAGAGCGCACTCTTCATCTTCCTGCAGCCACCTCGCAGAAATGCATCCTTCTGCTCAGAACCTGGCAGCAGATTAGGAGTACAGTTTTGGCTGTGAAGGCTAAACACTCATGGTTTGCTTTTCTGAGTAACACAGCATTAATTTGGGGGATGGTGTGAGAAACAGAACCTGATCAGCTGTGCTCTCAAAGCTGGAGAGGGGGAAGCAAAAGGTCCAAGGTCATGTTATTTAGTCATCTGCCTGTGCCAGCTGAGCCTTGTGATGCTCTCCCACTGGCCAGTTTTATTCCCAGCAGTACGGTTTGTCGTAGGCTTCTTTATTTAAGGCGGAGAAAAACTCCTCTCCTCAGACCAACCCTGCCCCACAAGGTTGGGAAATGAGATGCGTATCCAGATGACCTACGGCAGCCTAATGACCTCAGCATGTTGTGCCTTGTAAACAGGTGAGTTTTAGTCAAAGACCATCGGTAGATGCAGAGAAGAGTCAAAGGGTTTCTTCAAAGCGTAGGAAGAGGAGGGGACAACCGTTATGTGTTTTTATAGGAGAGTAAAATACATTGAAATTGCACAAAACTATGGGTTCTGATCTCAAAACTATCTTTGGCTACTGGCAAAAAAGGTTCCGTTTTTTCACCAGCAACACTTCCTGGAGATAGGCTAGAGATGGTAGAGAAGACAAACGGGAGATGAAAAGGAGCTATTGCTGTAGAGGCAACACTGGACACCACACAAATCTTCTTGGTACAGGTACGTGAGGCCAAGAGGGTGTCTCGTTGCCCATCCTCAAGCTGCAAAGAATCAGAGGTTCTGCTTGGCTTAACAACCAGCCTGGCTGCCCAGGATCCGGTGGACTTGGTGGCAGGGAAGTAGGGGAGCTGCAAGAGAAGAGCATTAGCCAAAATGTGCTGCCTGGGCAGCCCAGACTTCAGGGATTCCCCAGAGTTTGGGAGCAATGGGGAACTAAACAAGGTAAGAAAAGTAGCTTTGCCTTGAACCTCTGCTTAGCTTCAAAGAAGCCCAGAAGTGTTTTCTGAGGTGTCAGTCTTCATCCCTACAGGTTCTGAAACAGGAGACGGGCTGTATTACTTGCTCTGCTGCAGGACTCTGCAGGACACAGACCCATGGCTGCACGCAATCGGTGCAGGTATCCATCCATCAGAAAACCTTAGCAGCACGCTCAGAAATTGCATTGAGGCAGCCACCAACTCCAACAACGTGGCCTCTGCAGGAATTTGTTACTCTATCTAAAAAAACAGTGAATTTTTTTTACAATTCCCATTTGTTAAAATTGTGCAAGCACCTCATTAACTCTGATGGTACGATATTTTTGGCTAGCCGCATTGCTAAGCATGTGTTAAACTCTGATGAAGTGCAAGAAATTACCTTTGTAACAGCAGTGGTGTCTTCTGAATGCCGTTAGCGCCTCCCCAGTGCTGATAAGGTGCGAAAAATGATCTTCCCATCTACAGTTGTGTCAACTGAATGCAATTAGCACCTCTACATGTGTTTAAAATCATGACCGCAGGTTATATGTTTCATCAGCCTGCAATACATTATCACTTAATCCCATCTTTGTGAATCGAGGGGGGGAGGGGGGGGAAATCACTGCAAAACCAGTGCAATGAATACAATTAAGTGCCATTAACATTCCATTAACCATTTTTAATGAAGTAAATCCAATCCCAGATTGGTGAACAATGGATTAGGGACAGGAATAGCTCAGGAACAGTAGTTGCCTGCTGTATAGACCTGTGTCAAGGGAAGAACTCTACTCTAGACCTTGTTTAAACAGCTCTGTCAAGCTGGGGTGGCAAAGCCAGGCTTTTCGCTTTGTTCTTAGGGCACAAGTATCCTGGAATGCTGCAGAAAGCACAGGATGCTCCTCCTAAAAACGCTGCCTTCTCTGAAGGGAAAAAAAAGAGACAGAAAGAGGGAGAAAAAAACAGGAGGGATTTTTTTCCCTTTGGTGCAAGTAGCCAAGTTGCAGTGTATTGATCATTTATTATATCTCTCTTGGGCTATTAATCTCTTCTCTAACTGCACTAAAAGAGATCCTGTCTGTGTCTCTGTGGAAGTTTCTCCATGTCCAAAAAATTATTGCCAACAGTCTCCAAAAGCCTCCTTTGCCTGTTGTTTTCCTTCCAGGTTTGACTAAAACTTACTAAACAGAGGATTAGCGTGACTTACACCAGAGCTTCAGTAATTTTTTTTCAGGCAAACATGGTGTGCATATAGAATGGTCATCTTCAGGCCTCAATTACTTACACTTTTCTTATGAATATTTGAAAGCTGTAAATAAGAAAATAATGGAGACACAAACCTCAGTGGGATTGAATAACACTTCAGTCACAAACACACCTTTACACTACATGTTGAAGGATTGACGAGTCCAAGCCATTTTCTGTGCTGCGACTCTTTGCACAAAGCCATGCTTGTCAAGAAATCTTGCTGAAATCACCTGCAGCACCCCACAAGAGCGAGCATCCCCACACTGGGGCTCGGGATGGCAGCTGGACACGACAGCAGCAGCTTCTGTATCTCACCTCTATTCACTTTTTACAAGCCAGCTATTGATTTCTCACTTTCAAGAGGGATCTGAAACAGCTGTGGCTTTTTCTTATTTTATTTTTGTTTTCATTCTTTACACTAAATTTGTAATTGAAAGGGACAGGTCTCCATCTGTGACACTTGACAGCAGATGTACAGGGATTCTCCTGCTGCTGGAAGCAGGCCCAGCCAGGACAAGGCTATACGAGGGCAGAAGGAAATACCATGCCCAACTCATTTCACTCCCTACATAGCACAGGACATAAAGTTTACTCAGTGATGCCTGCACAGAGCCAAATAACTTGTGGCTGAACTAGGGCATATCTTTGAGAAAGACACACTCAATCTCGCTGTAATTTATTCTTGACCATCCTTTATTTTCTCTGTAATTCCACAATGCATGGCACTCTGCACAGGAGTAACTGCTCTGAGGCAGATTAACATCTGCAGAGAAGCTCTGTGAGAGGGATATCGTCCTGGTTCTGAACCTAAATCCAAACTCTATCCCCGTTAATAGAAATGTCTACTGTGAATTTAGATGTTCACGTTTTTTTCTTCCCAATGATGCAAAGTTTGCTGCTGCAAGTCAGGGTGGGGGGCTTCTTGCTTTCCCCTCTCTCCTCTGACCATATGAGATGCAGTTATACAAGATGAATGCCGATCGAAAAAGTCCTCCTCACCCCTGAGAAGCCTCCAAGGCAGCTGGGATGCAAATGCCTGATGGTAAGTGCCTGGGAAGCTGCTGTTGCCCAGCAGTACAAGGTCACCTCCTCCCCTGTGTTCTTCTGAAAACTGCCACCCAGAATTCCTTGTGCCAGCTGTAAACATTGCAATTTCATGAAGAGGTGGGCATGCACGTTCTCTGTATTGCTGCAAACACGACCTGTGTTCCTCGACAGAGTCAGGGCTGAACTTTGCCTACCACAATCCACTGACTTTCTGGTGCCCTTGGGGAAGGGTCACCATCTTTTTCAAGGTTCAATATACCGAGATATTGTGATGTTCAAGGCTTGAAGTGATCCTTTTTGTAGTATGGGGGAAAAAACCCACCCAGCTTTAAAGGTTACCTTTCTACACCCATATCTTAAAGCACCATGAGAGCTTGGGTGTCTAAGTCAGTCTTCTGGCTTAACAGCATTAATGGAAAGGGTCCTGATCTGAATCCTGCTGAAGGCAGTGTTGGAGGGGTGGTTAGGTCTGGCTGAGGTTGGCTTTGCTGACTATTTCTTTGACTTTGTACTGGGGTTTATATGGGCTGTACAGGTCCCTGCATGGAAATCAGGCACTGAGGAATCGCTCCGGTACTTTTATTAAATCACATCCTTTAGCAGTTCTCGCGCTGCGTTGGGATAAATGCCTCTCTGCTACCTATATCCACGTGTAGTGATTCTCCACCCTGTCTCAACCATACTTTTCACTGACCTGATGTTGCTGAGAGCTGGAACATCAATCTGACCATGCCCCTTTTCTCGGGGCAATTCCTGCTGGCTCTGGGCTCTAGGAGTCGTGCCGACTGCTGCAGCGAGAGCTGTTGAGGGGAAAGAGCATCCAAGCAAGGTGAGCTTGCACCTCCTAGGCAACATGGTTACTGCTGTTTGAGGACGAATTTGAGGGGCAAAGTGGCTGGGCTGAATTGTTACCTCCTCGCCCCTCTGACAAGCGGTGTGATATTGCAGTCAACAAAGCAGGTCAAGAAGAAATTAATCCATTTAAAGGGAAAGTCCTAAAGCTGGAGGTGAGAAGAGACAATTCAGCATCATTAAGTGTAAGTGGATTTGGGGCTGCGTCCTGGCTGGGGCTAGCTGGCTCTGCGGCAGCCTCTTGCCTGGACCCGGAGCGTTCTGCAGTCCTACACGGACGCAGATGGGAGGATGCGGCGCTGACAGCCATCCATTCTGTAAATTAAATTTCACTCCCCTCCGTTGTCCTCAGCTCACGGCCCCGCTCACTTGCCGAAGGATTGCTGATCACGCAGATTATTGTGGGCTGAGTCCAAAACCTCTGAGATCAGCGAGAAAGGCTTCGGCAGCCCAGGGAGATGTGAGCTAGGTGCTCCAGGAGTGGGTTTCAGCTCACGCACTGCCTCCAGCCATGGGTGTGAGAGGTGGGGTGGGACTGGGGAACCTCCTTTTCTGCTGGTCAGCACATAAAACGTTTGCTGTTGTGGGATGCAGGAGCTGAGCGTGGCTGTCCCACTGCTGTGAGTGGGATGGGACAGGTGATATTCTCCCGGATCCTGCCTGGTTTCCCTTTTTCTCCATCCTGGTCTGAAACCTCTCAACAAGGACTGGACTAATGCACCGAAGAGCCCAAACTGTCTTGTTCATAGCAGTGAGAGACAACTGCAGTCAGGCTCAAGCTTGAGCGTTTTTCCTTGAACTAGGGTACAAATCCAAATCCCTGTTACAATATCCTACGTTTGTGGGCTGAAGTCCCTGCATCTGGGAAGGGGAGAGGAAAATGTGAGCAGTTAACTGGTGCTGGGAGAGTACTGCAGTGCAGGCAGGGTCTGAGGGGACCTTCTGGCCACAAAAGAAGAAAAATAATTAAAAAAAAAAAAAATCATGTTCCTTGCTTGTGATTCCTGCTGGGTTTTCCAGTGATACGCTGGGGAGAACCAGTCTGTTTAGCACAATGCAGGTATTTATAAAATTGTGTCTATTTTAACAGAGGAATTTGCTTTTTCTTGATGAGGTCCCTCTGAAAAAACAGCAGTATGATGCTTGACCCAGGCCTTTAACTGGAACTGGCTTGGCAATTTAATGAAATTAAATGGCTGGACTAGGGGGAGTTCATTAGTAAGTAATCCAAAGGCTAAAGCTCTCTGAGCTAGTTCAGCTCTCAAATGCTTATTTGTGTTTGCCAGATTCAGTAAAGCAAAACCCCTTAATAGGAGCTGGCAGTATTTATAACATGCTCTCCTCTGATCTGGAGATGGTAACACATGTACTGGGGTGACTTAATATTTCTGTATAAGATTTATTTTTAAAAAAAAGGGGCACCTCCAGGATGACCACAGGGTCCCCTGCATTTCCCTGGGCAGGCTCAGGTGGATTTGCAGAGGCGCTTTTGCCACTCCAAGTCTCAAACTTCTTGCTTCTGGCAAAGCAAGTGAGGGAATCTCATTTCTTTCCAAAAAAGCTTTTGGAGACGGCTGCTGCTGCCAGCAGTGACATGCTGAACCTGTGAGGGACTCTGGCTTTCTTGTCATGCTGGGCCACGGAGAGGATTATGAGGTGTTTTATTTCATGCCATTTGCCCAAAGGTGGACCAAGGATGTAAAGGATTTTGGCGGGTTGTAAAAAAGGATGCTGAATTGCTGCTTGTTTCCTTTGAGTGGGGATTCAGAGGAGTGAGAGGGGTAAGGAGCTTTCTCCTGCTGCGTAAAGGGAACTGGAAACCCAGAAACCAAGCCAACGTGCTTAAGTTTCACACTCTTTCATTCACCAGGTATAAATTAGATTTACAAATAAGTGAGCTGCGGCACCAGGAAAGGTTTGGCAGAGAGTTCACTGAAGGATGCTTGAGATAGTCAAAGGAATATCCTGGCTCCAA
Source organism: Rhynochetos jubatus (assembly GCA_027574665.1). Classification (NCBI taxonomy): domain Eukaryota; kingdom Metazoa; phylum Chordata; class Aves; order Eurypygiformes; family Rhynochetidae; genus Rhynochetos; species Rhynochetos jubatus. Next base: position 4,977,524 of record CM050654.1, on the reverse strand, counting down.
TATAAGTAAACTTATTTTTTAATGTAGCATGTAAAGACCAACCAAACCCTGTGCTGGTCCTTAGGGGTGAAAGCCCCCAGGGAAGGGTCTGTCTGCCACATCCTAGAAGTCTCATTTAGTTTTTTAAAAACTGATTAAAACCCCTTGAAGTGAATTTGGTAGAATTCCAACACAATCATGTGGTCAGCCCTTGGGGCGAAGTTGTAGGGCTGTGGATTAGATCCGCGCAGGAAAACTTCCTTGACCTGAGTTAAAGGTGGTGACACCCTAGGAGGAAACAGGGGTTTCCGTAATTGAAACCTATTTTGTGGAAAAATTATTGCCGGGCTTTAGTGTAACTGCTGCACAAGTTCTTCTAGAAGTAAATAATACCATCTGCCAGGTGCTTCTTGGAAAGAAATTCTGGTGTGAATATTACAGAGGGAAAAACATCAAAATGAGTAATAAATAACTCAAAACTTGTCAGATCTGCAGTGGTTTCAGTAGCACAGTTTTTGTTCCAGAGTGTGCAAAATGCCCCAAGGATCCAGTGGATTTTGAAAGGACGGTCACAGCCAAACAAGCAGGGAACCTGCATTTTTACTGGGAGGGACAGAACCTGTCTCGATTTACACCAGGTCACTGCATCCCCAAAAGAGCTTGCACTAAACTGGGCATTGTGAAACACTACTTCCATGCCTTAAATTTACAATGTGGAAAAAGACCAGAGATTTTATCCAGAGGTAGGATGTGAAGGACAGGTCTCATGGCAGTTACAGCAGATTTTAAGTTCTGCTGAAGCCCATGTAGCAATCCCACCTTCTCTCCTCCAAGATCAGGCCAGCTGCAAACTTTTGCAGACACCGCTTCTTCTCCGTCCAGGCTTTTGCTCCAGGCTCAGTGAAGTCCAGAGGCCGATGAAGAGCCAGAATTACCCACAGCTCTAAAAAAATCTCCATTCCCAGTGTGGTGTTGGGAAAAGCAGTCATGTGCCCCTCTCCACGGATGCTGTGGAAGCCTGGGCTGCCACGATACAGCAATGAGGAAGGTGGTTTTATTCTTAAACCTTTCTTTCCATATAAGACAGAATCCCAGGAGTCCCAGAAATCCCATCCGAGCAGTCTTTCTGCCTACCCCAGGCAGTCCTGCGCTTGAGGTCCAGGCAGGACAAAGCCCACGCATGACCCAGCACGTGTCTCAGTGCTGCTGCTACAGGTCCTGCACATCCACACTGTGGCCGTGGCATGGGAGGAGACCTACAGATGCTTGGGATGGGCAGCTAGAGCATGACCTCGGTACCTCTCTCCAAGGCTGGTATTTTGGAGAGACACAGGTCAGCTCTGTAGCTTCGGCAAAGCCGAGCGCGTTGTTTCGCTGAGCACTGCGGGAAGCCTGTCCATAAATGCCCCTATTTTGGGACATTTTGGGTGCTGGTGACCTGGAACCGTGCGAGTCTGGGGGTTGGATGGGAAAGGTTTCCCTGCGAGGGGAAGGGCAGGAGGGACAAAAGCAGCACAGCAACGACATCTTGTGCTGCACAGCGACGGCTGCATGTGTTCACTGGGAGAGCTGAGCGCTGCGCGCTGGAGAGGCCCTTGTTTCAGAAACAGCAGAGTGGGGGTGGGAGGGCAAAGGCTACAAAGGAAGGGAAGTCCTGCTTATTGCAGCCTCTTTTTTTCTTTTTTTTTTTCTTTTTTCTTTTTTTCTTTTAGTACGTCATTGCTGCAAAGCACTGAAATCTCTCTCAAGGGCTCCGTGGAAACGTGCGCTCCAGCCGTTTGTAGATATCTGCTGAAATAGGTACATAAATAACATTTCATTTTCTTTTTTGCAAGGAATATCCAAGTGCAAATGTTATGTCTTATACCTGAGGATGGTGGTGGCTGAAGACCCACATCTCAAGATGCAGATTGTTGTTGCATCCCAAACAAGGGCAGCAGTATCCACCCCTTCACGCTTTGATTGCACCCAAGAGGAGCAGTGGCAGAAGTTACTCCAGACTCGCACCCTGAGACTCAAAATTCAAGGTTTCTAGTGGAAAGACAGCAGCAAAGGCTGAGGGCAGGGGTTGAACCAAGGTGGAGCCCAACTCAGTGAAAACAGCCTCTTTCAAGTGCCAGCCCAACCCAGCAAGTGGACAATTCTTCTCAAGGCCCTATAGCTGTAACCTGGGTTGATTTAGCATCACTTTTATACTGAACTCATGCAAAATCAGTAAGTTTTGGAACCATGGTGGCTGAGTTTCTTTTTGAGACTTTTTCTTTGTTCACACCAGTGCTTTGATGCAGAGCTTTTGCACGGAAAGCCTTTGCATGAAGCCCTGCAACATCAAACTGCTGTGCTTAAATTAATCATGAGCCAAAACCAGAAGGCTGAGCTGGGCGCTCCTGTCCAACCTGTGTGGCTTTACGTCTCTGGGTAGGATTTTCGGAGACACCTAAGGCACATAGCAGCAGAAGTACTACTGAAAGTCAATGAGACTTTGTTCAGAACAGCCTCAGGTGCTCTTGAAAGACTTGTCCTCTTGTGTGTTGCTTTAAAGACTTGTAAATTATAGTTAATTCCTAGGATTAGGTGTATTAGTGATAGAGCCCAGGATTACATTCCTGTCCTCCTTAGGATCCCACTGCTGGGGCCTCCTCCTAGGCAGCCTGGATTGAAAGGTTGGCAGGGCTCAGGAGTAGCAACTCCTGCCTTCAGCTGTGTGAGAGAGCAATGAGTATGGCTCGTGTGCAGTGTCCTGTGCCCCAGCCTGAAGGGACAGGTCTGCGTTCCACAGCTGGGACAGTGTTCTTCCACCACAAGAGCTCAGGCTCATTCAATGCAAGCTGCTGGGGAGCAAATAAATCAGGTTGATATGTGGTCATCCTCCAGGTCACCTGCTGCTGAAAAACCATGCTACTTGCAGGGCACCTCCGCACAGAAAATGAGAGCAGCTGCAGTTTTGCATGGTTTGTGATGCTGACTTCTCTCTTTCATGTGGAAACAGAGGTCCCTGTTACACTCAGACTGAAATTACTGCCAGCAAAGGTTGTAACTAGGCCACCTGTGTACAAATGCATTGTGCATTACATGCCTGTGAAGACCTTCTCGTTGACTTTGGTTTGGGGTTTTTTAAGCAATTTCAGTCCTTCTCATATTCTTCACAGGTAATCAGGAAGAAGTACTTGCATAAATGAGATAAAAACCTAACAAGTTCCTACCTGACTCGTTAGTCACTTTGGAGAAACTTCTGAAATTGGCTGCAAGTTGTCAACCAGCTGCAAGGTTTGGTCTGCTTCATCACTGGGCTTTCCAGCCTATTCTGATCCGAAAGTTTGTTGCCTCCAGTGAGCCTGGCTGAGGCAGGCAGATTAAACCATCTTGTCCTACAGATCAGACATGGTCTGCAGGTAAATGTAGAGGACTGAGGGTAGAAGGTGGGGGATGATAACAGTCTTCTGCAGAAAAGTCACTGTTTTTGTCAGAAATCAGCGTCAGAGCTCAAGACATCGTAGACATGGGTTGTTGTTTTCCTCTGGATGCTTGTGCAGCACCTGGCCTGTGGGACCACCAGACTCCTCAGTTTTCATTTTGGGGTTGGGCTTTGGTGATGGACTGCAACAGAAAGGAGGCATAGCTATGCCTGTCCTTTGGGTCTGGTGGGAGAGTTCAGCTCTCAAAGGCAATTTGCAGTGTTATGACAGCATCTCTCAATTCTGCCTGAAATTTCACAGGAAAACCTCAGAAAGACCATAGCTGCCTAGCTAGTTCCACAGGTCGGCTCAAAATGAAGACCAAGGTTGTCCTCTCCTTGTGTACTACAGTAAAATATGAATTCCAAAATATATCTAGTTGGTTTGCTGCTCTAAGTCTACCTCTGCTGGACAGGAAAAGGTCCATAGAATTTAATTTACAGTATCCTGGGAAGTCAGAGTGCATGGAACTGAGCAGAAGACAAGGCCATGGCTGCAGAAATGGGCTCCTGACTGTGCCTCAGATTGTAGATCAGCGCTTTGCAATGACTGTCTGGTTTTGTGGGACTTTCCCAGCGTGGTTGTCACAGTCCTGAAGGTGACATTGTGTAACAGAGCTGTAAGTTGTCACTGGCATCAGACTCTGGTTTGGAAACGTTTTTGGATGGTGCCTGACCCACTGCCTCAGCCAAAGCAGAGGGAGAGCAATGGCCATGGCTGCTTCCTCCTGTTGTGGGTTTTGAAGAGGATGCTGACCTCAGCTGGGCTGGGTAAAATCATATCAGGGACACAGTAAATCAAAGGTTATCCATGTCACCTTCTTTTTCTTCATCCCTGCAGACAGAAAGCCCAGCTACCGATGAATCAGGAAACAGTGATTCATAGTGGAAATGACTGTTGCACTGAGAAGCAGCCTGGTGCCCGTGTCTTCGTGTTACCCACACCAGAGACTAAAACCTTTTCACTGAATTTGGAAAGGACAGTTGGATTATTCTTAGTCATATCCAGTGCCTGTGGATGAGGGTGGAGGTGGGTGGCGGGCGCGATTATTTTTTCACGTTATTTTTCTTTTTCCCTTGCGCCTACAGATCAAAGCGTCTGCGGTGTCGCTGCTCAAGAGCCACCAGCTCCTCTGAGCGACGCTGAGTTTGGGAGGTTCGCGAGTGCTCAGGCTTGCTCTCGGGACTATGGGGGCAGCCGAAATAAATGAATGAAGACAGGAGAGCAACAAGTAAAGCTGTGAGTCAGCCTCGGTGCTCAGGGTGTTGGGGAACGAGATCGGGCTTGGCTGGCCCTGGCACGCTTGTCGAGGAGATCCCTATCTGGGTGCAGTGGAAAAAACCTGTGGAGTGAAGTGCTCGAGAACTATTTTAAGGTTGCAGCATTGTTCGTCTTACAAAGATAACTTAAGTGTGAACCCCCTGGGTGCCTTGTGGATTTTTAATCTCTTAAAATAAATTTTCAGGTTTTCTGCTCATCGATGCACAAAATGGGGGTGTATTATCATACGCAATGTCAGCTAATACAAAAGATAGATTGTCCATGAAGCTGCAGTGTTTGTGCAATATCTGGTGCTATGATTTTTGTAAATAAAGAGAAGCCTTGTGTCCTTATGAAACTGCTCAGTTATTCCCTGGGAAGACTTGAACTTGTTGGCTGATTTCTTTCACAGGTCATGTTACTCCAGGCCTTATGATTAGAGGTTGGGTGAAGCAGTGCCCCCCACAGAGGGTTCCCAGGGAGAGACAGGCTCCCTGCACAGGCTCACTTTTTATTAATTTCCAACAAATTCAGCAGCACACAAAACCAGAGGAGACTTCAGTCATTTTTTTTGCTCGTGGAACTGACTCCTCATCTTGACTAGCAAACCATTTGTATAACTGTAGGGGAGGAAGAACCTGCTCAAAACCTCTCTGTGTTGATTGCCATCTATAAAAAGATCTTGACAACCTCTCCTGGGAAAAGCTCTCACACCTCCACTCTGCAGCGCACCTTTGATGCTTTAGCAAGTGGGTAGTCCTCAGGCTACTGAAGTGCCTTTCCTTTGTCTTCCATGCTGCTCAGCTCCCGCTGGCTTGCCAGCAGTTGGAGGTGGACCCCCTAGCTAAGTCAGAAGCCCTCACTTTTGGGGGTGCAGGAGTGAGGAGGTGCTTGGGGTGGCCCTTCTTTGGCTGCAGTGACCATATAACCTGTAGATCACCAGATTTCTCAGGGAGGGAAGAAAATATTTAGCACTGAAAGTAAGCTTGAGTCAGATTCTTCATCCTTCTCCAGGCAGAGGTTCAAGAGCAATCACTTCTCTGCTCCTCAGCTTCTATTCTGTGTGGATGGACAGCTTTCCTGAGACCAGCAGGAATATTCCCTGTCTGGGATCTGCCAGCAGCAGAGCTGCATAAATGAAGGACAAGTGATGTCATCTACCTGGACTCATGCAACGCGTTTGACACTGTCCCACGTGACATCCCTGTCTCTAAATTGGAGAGGCATGGATTTGACAGATGGACAGCTCAGTGGATAAGAACTGGCTTGATGGTCATACACTCAGAGAGTTGTGCTCAACGGCTCAATGTCTGATTGGAGACCAGTGACAAGCAGTGTTCCTCAGGGGTCAGTATTGGGACCAGCGCTGTTTAACATCTTTGTCAGTGACATGGATGGTGGGATCGAGTGGACCCTCAGCAGGTTTGACGGCAACATCAAGCTGTGTGGTGCAGTCAACACGCTGGAGGGAAGGGATGGCATCCAGCGGGACCTGGACAGGCTGGAGAGGTGGGCCACTGCCAACCTTCTGGAGTTCAACAAGGCCAAGTGCAAGGTCCTGCATCTGGGTCGGGGCAATCCCAGCACAAGGCCAGGCTGGGCAAAGAATGGATCGAGAGCAGCCCTGAGGACAAGGACTTGGGGTACTGGGGGATGAAAAGCTGGACATGAGCTGGCCGTGTGCACTGGCAGCCCAGAAAACCAACCGGATCCTGGACTGTATCTAGAGCAGAGTGGCCAGCAGGTCAAGGGAGGGGATTTTTCCCCTCTGCTCTCATGACACCCCAGTTCTGCGTCCAGGTCTGGGGCCCCCAACATCGGGTGTTCAGCCTGGAGAAGAGAAGGCTCCGGGGAGACCTTATAACACCTTCCAGTACCTGAAGGGGGCTGACAAGGAAGCTGGAGGGAGACTTTTTACAAGGGCCTCTACTGACAGGACAAGGGATTAAATTGAAAGTGGGTAGATTTAGATTGGATATCAGGAAGAAATTCTTCCCGGAGAGGGTGGGGAGGCACTGGGACAGGTTGCCCAGGGAAGCTGTGGGTGCCCCATCCCTGGCAGTGTCCAAGGCCAGGCTGGATGAGGCTTGGAGCAACCTGGTCTAGTGGAGGGTGTCCCTGCCCATGGCAGGGGGGTTGGAACTGGATGGTCTTTGAGGTCCCTTCCAATCCAAACCATTCTATGATTCATTCTATTTCATATTTGACTAATACAAAGGAATAAACATCCATTGGTGTAATAGGATCACAGAAAAACAATGAGGCATGAAATTATTTTTCCACTTTTCCAGATAAATCCTTTCTTGTAAATTAATTCGTTTACCCATTTAACTACAGGTGAATCACCGATGCCTGCATAAGTCTACTGTTAATAAGAAGAGAGATTATCCCGGACAAACTTTCAGACCACAGAGACTTTCAGTCTGTCTTGCTAAGGATGAAGTATGTAATGTTCTTCAGAAATTATGTTATCTCCAAGGTAATGGGGCTGCTGAGGAAGGAGCACAGCATCAGCTGCTCTCTGTGTGCAGGATCTGGATGGATCCTGGAGGTTAGGGCAGTGTCTTCACCTTTGAAGTATTATCCAGTTCTCCATGCATAAAAAGAAGTTTCCATTGAAAGGAAACTCAGAATTAGCATTGGATCAAGTTGTCCATACAGGCAAACTTTGCAGCAGGTAGATGGACAGCTTTCCCAAGGCTGGCAGGAGTATCCTGTGGCTAGGCTCTGCCAGCAGCAGAGCTGGAGCCCAGGGCACAGTGTCCTTTGATGGGCTGTGCTAAGTGACTGACCCTCCAAGGTGAGCTTTGCATTCATTTACCTGCCCGGTAAAATCTGAAACTACAGGCACACCATAGCAAATGCAATCAAGTATAACTAAGCTAACAGAAAGACAGGCCTCATCCTATTTTTCACTGAATTGTCTTTCAAAATGAGTTGGAAATGCTGTTGTTTTACATGGTGGGTATCAGTTCTTTTTCAAAGGGCTTGAAGTGTAGTGGAAGTTTCATCCCCATGGTTTGAGGATCAAGCCCTGAGAAGGCTTGATTGTGTGACAGGAAGAGTTAGTGATGGGAAACACTGCTGGGGTTGGTGCTTCCCACCACGATAAACAGGGCTTTACCATATAGAAAGTAGATTTAGAGGTGATGTTATATATTCTTTCAAAGCCACATGATTTGGAGGCCTCATTCTGGTATTTAAAGGTATTATAAGTCATTGAGGCACAAGTGCATATGGACTTCACAGTGTCATCATCCAATGCCAGAAACTCTGTCTTCCTCAGCACAGAATCAGGATCTGTTGTTAGGAATGGCAAAGAAACCTTTCCAACACAACACCTATGTGTACACAGAGCTGGGGAAAGCCATTTCTCCATGCCTACATAACGTACCAGCTCAGGGCTCCCATGCCCTGGTGGGAATCCTGTGGTTGAGTGGGTTCCCACAAAGAGCGAAAAAAGCCTAAATTCAGTATTTCCATGGGTTATGTCTGCTTCTGGCAAACCCACATTTCTCGGTGGAGAAGAGGTTGCCTGACACCTGCCAAGTGTCCCAAATCGCTGCAGCCTAGGACTTCTCGCAGCTCATAGGAACTGGTTTTGGGGAGCGGTTTCCCTCCCCTTCCTCATCCTTGTGCTGTCTGTAGCATCACTAGTCTTAAAGCAGAGCCCACAGCCGCCAGTGAGCTTGGACCTCTAATCTCAGCAGCGTTGCTTCTTGTCAGCATTTCATTTGCATTAAGATTGTCATGGTGCAGGTGCTTGGGGAGTTTTCATCAAAATTGTCATTTTAATTTAGATTTAGCTTATAAACTGCTTGTCTCCTGGTTTGGCTGGATTGTAAAGGTGTCTCCTGGAAGATACTTGGACTAAAATGTTTCCAGAATCTGTTTAGTGGCTCTTAGGTTGTTTAGACTACAAACCCTAAACGTGAGGTTAGTTTTCCCATGCCTTTCTGTTACCTTTCCTATTTGGAAGCAATAATTTAGGACTTATATTCTAGTTTAGAAGAATAAACCAAACCTTTTCCAGAGCTAGAGTTTCATGCTGAGATTAACATTTCTTCCCTTTGGTGTTATGGATGCTGTTGTAACAGCCTCATCCGCAGCTGAAATGCCCTCCAAGAGTCTCATGCTCACAAGAAATAGGAGGCTGAAATTACAGCCTTCTCAAGGGTCACCCACCCACTCTCTGCTAAGGCAAAATCAGTCAAACATCTACCAGAAATGGATCCAGTGAAGGCTCCTCACTAGCCCCAGCCACCCAGTGCTTTTCCTTTCTCGTCATTAGAAACCAGCTTCCTAACGTGAACTTAAACCTCTTGATACTTCCACCATTCACAATCATATTGAAGAAATATTTTCTTTCCTGTCAAGAGCAGTCAGAGAAGGAATTTTATATTGTCTCCTCTTCTTCAAACTTATCTTCCGCCCTTTTCTCTTGGATCATGTCTTCAGGATGTCTGCTCCTGCCTGCGCTCTTCTGCAGTCCATGTGTTTGCCTTAAAGACAGTGCAGCGCTTATCCGAGGACGGCTTTGTTTCTTACTGATGATGTTTAAGCTGCAATAATCCTGCAAGGGCTTTTTCTACCTGATATCAAAGGCAATTTTTTCCATTTTTGATCCCATTGTGAGGACCCACCTACCTCTTTTACAAAAGCTAGAGTCAGCAGGAGAGATTTAAGTTAAGCAGCATTTTTCCTGATGTCTAAGACATTTGTGTTTTGGATTGAGAGTAGAATTAGTTCCACAGTTATCACTAAAATAATGTCATGTTTCTGCCTAAGTTAGCAAAAAATGCCTGATTAGTCCCCTAAAAACTCCCAAATGCCTGTAACTCGTGGTCATTGCTCACAGAGGATTCGTATCCAAGTCCACAACAAACTGTGGTGGAAATCCTGCCCGACTGCCTCTGACTGCTTTCAGATCATTCCCTGCATCTCCGATTTAATTTAATCTAACTATAGCTCGCTGGCAAATGACAATTCATCGTTAGGCGATTGTCAGAGTCTAATTGCCCCAGAGTTTTCTCAGTACTTCAGAATTTCTTAGTTGTATTAGCCAAGGTGAGGATAATTGCTGCTTTCATATCCTTGAAACTTCTCATACAAAAGAGGCTTATGCAAGAATCTGCTCATTCTCTCCAATAAATGATCTCTCTGTTATTAAGGAGTGTGCATTGGGGGACTGCTGGGAAGCATTCCACTGCACCATTATGTACTTGAACAAAACCTGAAACTTGCAGATACAAGACTAAATTATAGTCTGGGGCAATCACCAGAACTTTTTTTTTTTTTTTTTCCTGGAGGTTGCTCTTTCAGAAGAAGAATAAACCCTAAATCTACAAATAACCTGGTATTTTGCATTTTGGACATCTTCTGGGTGGGGGAAATATCCCATTTATAGGTCACTGGGGCTCTGACATTGCTCTTGGTCACGAATACCAAAGTTGTCCTGCTTAAAACTACCAGTCTGTGCCAGTCAGTGGCCCTCCTTTTTGCTTTGTTCGTGAAATCCTCGAGCAGGGACCACTTCTTCCCCTGGTTTGCATAGCTCCAGGATCCTGAGCAATAGGCAGGACTTCTGGACCTCTGGGTATCGTAGCTGTGTGCTTGTGCATGTAGTGCAATAAAGTCACTCCAGCAGAGAATTAGACATAATTTTCTTCCTTAGGCTCCAGAAATTAAACGTAAACATATGCACGCACAATAAAATGCCACGTATCACTTCTGAGACTACAACTACCATTTAAGAAAAGAAAATAGAGGATGAACCATGTATTTTCTAACATGCCAATTCGATAGACTGGATGTGGGAAGGAGGCATTCAGTGAGTCAAACACTTAATCCAAGAAGCAAGTTCTACACACATTGCTGATAAGGTAGTCAAATTTCACAGTCCGTTCTGGGGAAAATATTAAATTTCATGGTGCTTTACAGATGATGAGAAATCCTACTAAAATACTGGAAAAAAAATGTATACAAGTTAATGTGGCTATTTAAAATGATCTCTGTTTTCGGATGCAGGATAAGAAGTAAAATGAACATCTCTTAGGGATAATAGCAAGTGTCACAGAGGTTTCAGACAGGGTCCTTGGTAAGAAGTAATCTTATATTACAGGACCAATTTCTCTTGTACCACATGAACTAACACTCAGAAATAGTTTAAATATTTCTTTCCATTCCTAGACAAACTCAGAGGATAAATAAGAGGGAGACTCTAATGGTGAGTATTTGAAGGACTGCAAGAGTATCAGACCTTTCAGGTAAGCTGTGTCCTCATCCCAGAGCTTTAAATCAAGGTGGGCTATGCCGTTATTTTGAGACAACTGGGCTATAATTTAGGAGATTTTTCCAGTTACCGTGACTGGCTGAAGTGCAGTGGTATGAGCTTTGCAGAGATTTAAATGATTGCTTTTAAAAATAGGATGCCGGTGCTCTGACTGCGGAGCTACGTGGATGCAGCAGAGCATGCTACCTGCTGTATTCCCCATCCTTCAGGGCATGAAGTGGACCCACACCCATTGGTCCCCACCTTGGCAGCCATACCTTTTGTGTCACACAGTTTTGTTACACATACTTTTGAATCCTCCACCTGCATTCAGCCTCTCCAGGACTAGATAGAGTCTCCAAGTAGCTCTGAAACTTTTGGTAGCCACATAAAATGTTTCCAGATCCAAAGCTGGCTCGCACAGTGTGGGGACACCTTCACCTCTGGTGGCCAGATGCTTTACCAACATTGTGGTCCACGGGCGTTTTGCACTTTACTTCTCATACATTAACCTAATTGGAAATCTCCTGACCTCGTGGAGTACTGAATTTCCCCTGAGAGGAGCTTCTCAGGGTCAACACAAGGCTTAGAATTTGGAGAAACACTAACTCTCCTGGGAGTTACTGCCATGTAATAACCTAACAGTGAAACTCTGCTCTTTGGGGATAGTTTGGAGAGGCCACAACAAACATTTTCACTAACCTTCCTAGTGATTTGTGATGACCAAGTGACGTCAAGTGGGAAACTCTGCTCTAAGAGTGTGGCACGCTTTGGATGAGGGGATAAACATGGACCCAACCAAGCCACGCCACATTTCTTTGCTATAAATCAGGAACTGCTGAATTCCTGCATTAGTTTTCATTAGCTGCAGTACTTACAGGAAATGTTTTGAGGCATAAATCCCAGCAGTGTGACAAAGACCTTAGTACGTGAACTAGATGGCTCTATCTGCCACGGATCCAGGATAGTCTGGTTTCCCAAAGGCTCATCATGCACCTTGGCACCTCAGCATGCTCTAAAGTCCCACCAGGAGCTGTTGCTTTCCTGTGACCCAATATATAAACCCAATAAGCTGGAATAATTGGTCTTGGAAACTTACTGCCAACTTATCTGCTGAACTTCAGTAAGAACCATCACTTCTTCATGACAGTTAAGTACTGGGAGGTGCTAGTATGGTCATAAGTGACCTTCTTTAGTGAAGGATGACAAATGATTAGCTTGTGGGGGCTGTGTCAGTTATCAAACACCCAGAAATATTCCAGGGGAAAAATTGCCTGCAAACACAGATTAGTTTACTAAAAATAGCACCAGGAATGACTCTTATGTCAGACAGTGTGAAATGATCTAAAAAACAAAGCCTTTTTGAGAGCCTCTATTACAAGGGATGTATGGGATGCTGCTATAATAGTCATTTATATGGTTGCCTGCCAACAGGTCCATATATTTGTTACCGGCAATGAATGTCCACGCTCTTGGAGGGAAAAATGTTTGTCCTCAGACTGACAAGATAGGTTATCCAGTTTGGATGGAGGCAGTGGCTCTCAAAGGAGAGTTATATTCCCCGTTGTGCTCTCTGCCTCTGGAAGCTCTTCCCAGAGCATTTCACAGCTGTGCTACAAGCCATCTCAGCTCTTCAAGGTTTCAAAGGGGCACATCAACTTTGGGAGTGGGAAGAGGACGTGAGGTTTGCAGTTGGACTGTCAGGGTTGGGATGTGAAATTCTGGTTCAACACAGAGAGATGAAGCAGGCAAGCTTACACACGTATCTTCTTGGAGGAAGGGAAATACAACCTGGAAGGACAAAGAAAATCTTCCTAACAAGAAGAACTAGAGCTGCCTGGGTGTGGTGGTGGGGTGTGGAAGGAAGATGAAGGTGGGTCATCCCTGACGTGTTGCAGTACTGGAGAAGCAGGAGAAGGGGGAGGAGATACAACAGGGTGCAGTGCCCAGGACAGCGAAGTGTCAGTGCTGCTTTGCTGATCTGCCGGCATGGTGGCTCATCTGACCCATCTATCACCACAGCAACATTTTTTCGTCAAAAAGATTTTAGGAAGGGACATCTTCATAGTTTTCATTTTATAATCCCAAAGAACTAGAAAATCACCTTTGAAAATGAAAAAGGGACTTGAAACAACTTTCAGGCATGAAACTATTTGCTATTCAGATGTGAAACTATACGACTACAGCGAGGAAGCGTTTTTTGATTAATATTTTCAACTCAGAACTAGCTCAGTGACAAAAGACTGGACAAAACACCATGATGAGGTTCCTGAGTCTGTAAATATGCACTTAATATCATGCTCATCTACACGAGGCAAAAAAATAAGAAGGTAGATGGTGTTGTGAAGCAGCAAAAAACTGGCACATGCCCTTTGGTATGGGAGCTGTTGCCATCATTATTTAATAAGAAACCTTAGGAACTGGGTTTGCTCTCAGGACATGTGCTGGGCTTTCTTATAAACATGCTCAGAAACACGTTTTAAGCTGTTTGTACAAAGTGAAAGGGGCAACTGCAGGAAAACCTCTAAACCTCATTTTAGAAATCTTACTCCCATTTTTCCCAGGGAGCTGAGCACAAAGCGGGACCAGACAAGAGTTGTGGCTGAGTTTGGGTCCCTACGTGTGCTCAGGAGCAAAGGCTGGTAATATTTGCTGACATCAGCTGACTCAGTAGCAATGCACAAGATTTATGGGAAATCCCTTTGATTTATGGGAAACCCCCTTCACTGTGCGTGGTTCTGGCGAACAAAATAGATGGGTTCATTTTCCTGGGACTAAGACCTAAATTTTCTGTGACACTTCCCTACGAGTCTTCAGAAGTTTCTCAGGTGCATTTACCTGCCAGGGAGGCACTCCTGGCTCCCTGCCAAGGATGCTGAGAGCTGCTTATGTGGTTTAAATAGGTTGCAGCTGCCTTCCCTTTCAGGCATTCAGAAAACCTCATGCTCTCTTGCTAAGAGTGCTCCTGAACCCCTTGCAGAACTGCTGGAGAGTTTCTTGAAGCTCAAGGCAGAGTTGATGGCCATCCCACTGAAGCTTTTTATCCTGAAGAAGCTGGGTTTGCAGCTAATAAACTCTGCTGTTTCAGGGAATTATGTTCTCAAGGGTTTCTTCTTTTTGCCTTCTCTTTTGGACAGCATTTTTCTTGCTTTCCCAGAGGTACATTCTCTGCCCCATTACACTTCCTGGATGCCATTCTCCCCAGGGTGAGGCAAGGAGACCAAGAAAGCCCTGGTGGTATGTGTCTCTGGCTGCAGGAGACTTCACATGGGCCTTACTGCACTGCCCTGCAACAAGAGGTGTAGGTGTGGTGCTCAGGGACATGGTTTAGTGGTGGACTTGGCAGTGCTGGGTTAACAGGTGGCCTTGATGATCTCAAGGGTCTTTTCCCACCTAAATGATTCTGTGATTCTAAGATGATGGGAGACTTACTCTGGTAGGAGAAGGGGAGGAAAGGCAAGGATACCTGACTGGGAGCTGGTTACAGGTGAATGCAATTTGGAAATTACCTAATGGGAAAGGTCATGTGTGGATAAAAGGAGAAGGTGGGGTTGTTCATTTGTTTTTTGTTGTCTGTGTGAGTTTTAGGTTGGGGTACCTGGCTGTGTACCTTTTCCTGGCTGTGCTCTAAGGCTTTCTATCTCTTCGTATGTGATCGTCAAAGCTAAGAAGGAGGTACCATCTGAAAAAATGGGTCCTTTGTCTCTTAAAACATTTCTGCCCTCCCAGCAGAGGATGAGCTGATATGGACCTAGCTTTTCCCGACAGCCTTCTCGGAAGGGGCAGCTATGGAAGAAGAAACATCTCTTTACCTTGTACAAGGTCTTTTTTATGCTCTGGGGGTATAGGTTCCTCTTCTATTTCTCGTTAGCCTTAAAGGCTGATAGAAATATCATATTCTGGCTTGATGCTGTTGGGGAAAGCAAGCCCTTATCGGACCTTGTAGAGATAACCTGATGGGACTTCCACCAGAGCTGGGAGCTTGTGGATAAGAGCATCTTGAGTGCTTGTTCATAATGTTGCGATTTGCGGTGTGATGCTTTCTGGAAGTGTTTAGATAACTTAATGGGCCCCTGATGACATCTAAGGAGACAAGATTTGACATTCCTTAGTCAGCGCTTTGATGAGGAGAGCATTAGTATTTAATTAATACTGCTCTACAGTAATGGGTATGAGGCTGTGGAAAGCTGAGTGAGGATGAGAACGACATCCCCAAGTCCAGCAATGCAGAAAGAAATTATTAGTTTAACGGGGCATGAAATTATCCATTCTGTTTTCTCCAAAGTTAATTGTAGTTCAAAATATAGTCTGCCATGGCTGAAGAAACCCTGTCAGGGTTGCCCATGCAAGAAACGCCAAGACATTTGCCTTCAGCGCAGAACTCTGATGTGTAGCTGTGTTATCTGTCCCTGGACACCAAAAGGAATCAAAGACTTCCTTGGAAAAGCCCACCTGCTTATTCTTTTATAACTGCTTTCTCCTGTTTATCAACCTCTGTGGCAGGGTGTTTGGAGGACTACCAAGTGTAAAGCATTTTTTATCAAATCCATTAGTTTTCTGCGCGGGACAATGGCCACAAGGTGGATTTTCTCTGTGTGCTTTGCGGTGATTGTGTGACAAGTGAGAGAAAATTCTCTCTGTTTAGCCCAGGATTTACAGCTCCAGATGGAGAATCCAGAATATGCTGAATTCGGTCCCTGAAATCGCTAATGCCAGGAGACATGGGGAATGAGAAACTTCACGGCTTGCTTAGAGTTGATGGATGATAGTTGGTAGTAAATTAATGGGTGACAATATGATGCTGTAAGGAGGTGGGTTTAAATCTTCCCACAGTGGAAACTGTGTGGCTGGGTTCCTGGGCTGCTTTAGGCATAGAGATGTGGGAATGGGACAATGATGATTCTCCAAATACTGAGCAGACTTTTGCTTTCCTGTTTTGTCCCATTCAAATAGCTGAGAACTCGTCGAAACCGAGAACTGCTTCAGAATAAAATTGCTTATGCCCAAGAAGTCTTAAAATGTAGCTGATTATAAGAATAGTTGACGGTCCAATAGTGGATGAGTGATAAGAGTGAACAGAAATTCCCCCAGTTCACCCAATACAACCAGTAGCACAATCTCCAACACTTGCCATTGATTTATGACTATTATGAAGTCCAAACAACTTTCCAAATGCTGTTTTTTAGCTTAGCCTGGAAAGCTATCCCACTCCCACCCCCTTTTAAGCCCACACAGGCCATTCCTGACTCAACATCATTTACTTCTGTGGTCTGGTCTGTAGTGTTGGTGGGGGGTTCTTCAGCAGAAATGTGTGATGACACCAGAATTTGTTTCTCTTGCTACTGTGCAACTGGAAAATTGGCTGCTCATCCAGTGTTAATTAGATGTGGCTATGTGGCACGTGGCCCTTTTCTGATGTACTGCCATAAAAAGAGATGCTGTTGAATGTGATAGAAAGGGAAGAACTTTAAAAGTTAAAATATAAACATAAAACACTTGCAAATATGTAGCAGTTGGCTGAAATTGCAGCTGTTAATGGCCTTATATGAAATGATTGAGAACCGATTGCTTAACCAACCCATCAAGTCTCGCAGTAATTGGTCTGGCATTGAAATCAATGACAAAACTGTCACTGATTTCCTGGGGACCAGGCAAGAACACAAATACTTTCTACTTGCCAGTGACTTTAACTGAATCATGAGGGATACTTTAAAAAGAAGGAATAAAAACTTGAAGGTAGTCTGCATATATTTTTACACAGGCGTAACTTGAGTTGTACAGAGCCATCCTGATTTCTACCTGCCTCTGACGTGGATGATTTACCAGCTTATATTTCATCTATGCTTTAGTGGCCTCCAAACTAGGAGACCTTTTTGCGAACAATGTCTTTAGACAGTAGTGGGATTGTTGAGGGCTCTTGATCCATTTCATCCTGTCCAAACTAGCCTGACTATAAGGAAAAGCTTATGACAAGTGAGTAGGCAGCAGTACGTGGATTAGTTTTGCCTTGCTTAGTAGCAGTGGCTGCAAAACCAAAGGTGCATGGCTAATGGTTTATTTGCAAGACATCAGAGGTTTGGGTGCTTTGCTTTAAAAAGTGAAAGGCTGACACAGTCACAGTTTTTCTTCAGCAGCACTTTGTTCTGATCATGCAATTGCTAACGTCAGTGGGAGTTGTGGCCGTAGCGAAGCACACACTAGGTGCTGACAAGTGGTTCCTCACATGGTTTAAAAATAAGCTGGTTGTGAATTGTTAAATTGCAGTATCTGCTGGCTCTCTTTTCTCTTCCAGTAAGCTGACTTGACATTTCAATGGAGACAGGATTTCACCAGAACAAATTGGTATTTTGTTCTATGATATAAAGTTGTTTTATGGTTGATTGTTTGGTTTATTGCTTCCAGCCAATACAACAGTTGAAATGTCAATTTATATTGTCTTCCATTCCAACCTGTATTAATAGGGACCCTCTGAGCCATTGTTACAGCAGCAGAACAAAAGGTGGCTGGGAGGGATCTCTGGTCACCTGCTGTGGGGACATCAGACTCCGAAAGCCACGATACAGCATGCTTCCCAGGGTGTTCATCTATTTCTTTGGAGAAACCGCCTCATTGTGACAGAAGCTTTTGAAATCCCATGTTAAGGGAAATGATTACTGTTTCCTTGCTTATGGCCGGTCCTGCTGGTCCTGGGTCTGCCTGGCATATGCTTTCCTCCTTGGAAGAAGCTCCCTGCTAAGTGTGAGCAACAGATGCCAATCTTCCTCAGCATGTCTCGGGATATATCGTAGCCCAGAGCGATCAGATTTGCTTTGACCTGTTCATACTGCACTGATTCAAGGCCCGGATTCATCAGGCTGGAGGAACACTAATGACCTTTCAATATGTGAGATGGGATGGATCATTAGATAGTCACTGATATTTTTGCTTTTTGTTTTTAGTTTCTTATTTTTTCAGGAAGTAGACCAGAAAATTGGATTTTTTTTTTTCTTTGGCCAGGCTTTGTGTAAAAATAAGCCATAAAGTAGCATTGTATTTGGCTGTATCATTACCAGTTACCTCTGAAGTGCAAAGGCCCTGGATATATTCTTCCAGAGGGCAGCTTAGCCTTAGATTTATTTTCCAGTATGAGTGTTCCCCTGTCCTTTCAGTTAAGTTTTACAATTTTCTGTAGTTGCTTGGAATCTGTATGACCTTTGCAACACTTTGTTTATGAGTAGTGACATAAGATTAACACTGATCTTTCTGCAGCAAAGGTGCTCCCCTACCTTTCCCCCGAGGCCCGTATGCTGTCGTTGAGTGCAACTAGCACCACATACTTGAAATTCCATATTGAGCTTAATACATAAGTGGCCTGGGAAAAAAAAAAAAGAGGGGGGGGGATTTACTTATTTTGTTATATTTAATTGCTCAATGAACACATGCAAAGTGAGGTATAGCATAAATATACTGATGGACAAAAGATAATACAAAAACTACCTTTAAAATTTGCAGATGATGTTCATCTTTCAGTATTTTTTTGTTTGCTAGTCATTATAGCTCCTTCATTTTTTCTAACATGTGAGTATTCTGAATGGCAAATGATAATCTGTGGTGGTTGTCCAGAACGGAGCACCTTTGGCAGTCAAAGGAGGTGTCGAGAGGTTGCTTTCCTTCAGCCCCGTGCTGAGGGAAGAATGGGAACAAAGAGGATTTGGGGTGAGGAGTAGGAATGTGGTACATTAGAGATAGCAGACCTTCTTGCCTTCCAGGTGGTCCTAATTCCTGCAGTTATTAGTATCTCAGGAGGTTGAATGGGTTAATTTGAACTGTATTTGTGCTGAAGTCCAGCTCCAGAGAAGCCAATAGTCTGCATGGCAGTTTGTTACATCCTTTGTTTCAGAAATGCTCCTCTTCAGGGAGCGAAAGGCTTTATTTCAGGAGGATGTAAATGTTAATGGGTGTAAGGCAACCGTGCATGGGATGATCGGCAAGGAAACAATAATTAAGTAGTAATCTCACAGTGAGCGTGCGTCAGTAGCCAACAGCTTCATTCTAGAAAGATTTTTCAACTTTGGACTTAAAAAACATAATCCAAGTATATGTGGCCATCCTGCTTTTGGGATGCCGGGTACCATCTCTGATGCTGGCTCACAGCAACGCTCAGCAGAAAATACACAGCCATGAAAGTCCCCGTGGGGCCCTTGCTTGATGGGAAAAGGTCCCTTCCCAGCTCCCCGTGGCTGACGGTTGTGCAGACTACTGCTTTAACTGTTAGCAGAAGCTCACTTTAGCTTCAAAATCCTACCTAAGCTTCCAGAAAACTAGAGAAGACCTTTCCTCTCACCAGATTTGTGTGCAGGCTGAGGCCGTAGCTCTAGGCAGGAAGGCAGCAGGGTTAATGCAGTCTCTCTCCTCTCGGTCACGGCTATAAATCTTAGCCAACACCTTAGCGAGTGAAGGTGGGAAGTGCTACCAAGTACGTGAGAGGCAGAGATGCTGAGGTATTAATTTCAAAACTATGAGGAGTCATTAGTGTTTGAGTTAACAGTGCAAGTCTGGTAATGCTGGAGTATTTTCCTTTGTGTTGGGACGGAAGCAAAAGGCTTATTTAGGAGCTATTTTCCTTCTCTCCCCTACTTTCTCCCGAACTTTTAAAATCCAAGTTAATTTCAAAGTGCATTGCACTAACAGACCGTGTATACACAAGGAGAAGGGATGGGACTGTATTTTAGACCATGTAACATATTGCTAATCTGATATTGAGATGACGATGGGATGCAATACATTTGGGTAAAATTTCTCTTAATTGCTTGATTTGAGACATTTTTTTATTTTCTAATTTAAATCGAAATGAAAGGTGGCTGCCCTAGTTGCATGAAGCAAACATTGAAGACACCATCTTCAGTTAATATTGTCAATGTGTTTGCACCCATTTTCTTATCTGAACTTAAAAACTGTTGGAAGCTTAAACAGCTTCCAACAAAATTACCTAGCTTTTTCATATAGCTAAAAACCAATCAGATTTCTTTTTCCAGGTCAAAGCTTCGAGTGTTGTACAGCATAGAAAAAAAGTTGCAAAGAAATGGGTAAGTTTCCTTCCTTATATTAAAAATTTTTGGCTGGGTCTGTTAAACAGCTCTTGGCAAACGCAGGCGTGTGTTTTTTACACTAGATAACTTTGGCAGGCCCTCTCTGAAGTGGAATTAAGACACTTTTACTGACATGTATCCGTTTGACTCAGCTCCTCCACTTCAAACTATTATTTCCATGCAAAAATAAACTGGGGAAGGGGCAAAGTATGATTTTTATTTGTAAACCTTTTGACCACCTGAGAGAAAGAGTGTTTGCTGCTGTTTCAGTGGGGCCTCCGAACTGAAGGTGCTTCGTGCTTTTATTTACTTATTTATTGGTGGCTGGAAATGTCTGTAAGTGTAGGTAAAATACTGACATCTAGTGCCTAACATAATATTCAAACATGCACCCAGACTCGTTTTGGGCCTCCTGGGCTGGATGTTGACTGTCCAATAATCCATAATATACTCCAGTCCATAGTATATTATATTAATATTATGGTTTGGCTCTGGATCAGTGAAAGGAAGCTATTCATTTTATGCACTTGATATCGCACTATGCAGCTGGAAGGTGGCTGGTGAGATGGGGTGAGAGATGAAGATGTCTGTCAGTGGGAGCTGGTTGTACTGGGATGCTGGAGTGGGGGCAGTTAAACAGCTGGAAAAAAACCCCTACATGCTATTTCTCACTGTTTTGAAGAGATATACTTCTGAATTCCTTATGTTAAAATATACTAATATAGGACATTTAAATACAGGAATATAAATGGAATTATTTTTAGACAAGTCTGCTGTTCTTACTGATCCAAATGGAAGGGAGTTGCAGGGATCAGGTTGCTCATCAAATCTGTTGAGACAAAACTATTAACCAAAAAATGGCTGTAGTCAGAAAATTACCATTGAGGGCCAGGTCTGAGAGCTGGAAAACTCTCCCCTTGCTCCGGGACTGACACTGAGAGGTCAGCAATACCCTTCAACCAAGACCTTGGACAAGCCGTTACCATTATCAACCTGGTGTCTGTTATTGCCCATTGTGATGGTAAGCAAAATAGTGGGAAAAGTTGAATTTTTTTGAGTAACAGCAACTGGTAATGTTCCACTTCTCACTCATTTCAATTTTTCTCTGTTTGGTTGGGGGTTTTTTTAAGCCACTCACATATCTCAGTTTGGTTTCAGCCCAGTGTTTGCTGACCCCTATGAGAGGATGCCTCATTGGTGGTTTGGGTGCTGGTGGCCCTATGTATCAACAGCTTTTTCTGAAAGACCACAAAATTCAAAGTAAAATCCAAATAAAATCCAAATCAAAGTAAAATTCAAAGTAAAATCGTGGAGGTCAGCCCACGGGAGGGATGTGAACCTGAAGTGCAGCATCATAAGGCATCATGTCTGTAAGGACACACAGTCTCAGGCCTCGATAAATAAATCTGGGTTGATGCATCGTGTCAGCTCAAAAACTGGAGCTGGTTGGAGTCAGCTCTGACTGGAAATAGCTGAAGTCCAACAGAAAGACAAACTTTCTCTAGTTTTGGAGTCTTGTTCCTATACGTCAGTCATTCAACATAAGACTTAAAGCTGCGCTGGTCTCACCAGCCAGCTCTCCTGGCCGTCTCACCCCTGGGCTGAATGCTCCAGCCAATAGGAAAATGCTCTTTTCCTGTGTGAAAAAGAACCCCACCCAAACCCCCTTGTTTGTGCCTCTGGTATATTACTAACTAGGCTCAAGCAGCTAGGAAAATAAGGATCCCTTTGGAAACCAAAAGTACAACAGGGCTAACAGGTCCCCCTCCCACAAGAGCACCTAAAGTGTCTTGGACACACGGTCCAGAGCAACCATTTCTACATTACTCTCACACCAGCTGAAGGAGTGTCGCGATGCTGGTCCCAGTTTGCCAGTGGTCAGTTCTCAGGAAGATGGCAATATAACAGCATCGGTGTTTGGAGATGCAAATAAGCAGGGCCTGATCCTGGAGCAGTTTGCTGTAGATATTGTTCCCCTGGAGTGGTTAGTGCGTGGGAGCATGTGGAAAAAGTCTTGGATGGTTTGTAAAATCTGGTAATAACTTGAGTGGGTCTCATATCTGAGTGGCAGATGAAGATGTGCAGAACCCGGCCACAGAACACTTTACCCTTATCTTAAATCTGAAGTATGTTAATTGATGTCTATTATTCCCAGGTGTGAAGATTAGCAAATCCTTAGGTGTGTTGCTAGAGTCAGAATAAGCAAAGACATGTGCCATTGACCAGTCTGGGAGGACACGACTACTCCTCTGGGCTGAGGACTTTGTAGTCAGTCTCCATCAAGTAACTCCTTGCCTAGCTCTGTCAAGCCCCATGTAAGAAGTGGCTGTCTCTTCTGGCCTGTATTATTCTTCTTACAGGGCTGTTCCACAGATGATAGATGTTTCTAATGGTTCATTAATCTGTTTCTAAGTTCAAATCCAACATATCTGTGGCCATCTAGACTGACTTGCTCTTGTGACACTGCTAGTCTTCCTTTTCTACAAGAGACAGAAGGAGAAGCTGAGCTAAATGCTAGCTCACAGAAGCAACTTCGTAAAGTGATCTGTCTCATCATGGGTTTTAGTACCTTCCCATCTCCTCTGGAAAAGAGTCTCCTGATCCATTTTGGAGTTGTTCTTGCCTTTTCCATAGAATTCTCAGTCTCATGCTGGTGGTGCAGAGGCAGCCTACAGAACTCTGATGAGCCATCAGAGGTTTCCCTTCCACATTTATTGCCAGCTGATGGACTCCTGCTAGTAGCAGAGCTGCAAAATGTATTATTTAACATGTTATACGTTTATTATTATACAGGTCCTTAGAATTATTTATTTCCTTCCGTTAATGATGATCTGTATTAGTGATGACTTCCAGCAAAATCTTCCAAAGAATCTCAAAGTCCTATAGTGTCAGGGTCCAAAACTTTCAGGAATTAACAATCCTGGCAGCAGGGCTCCCCTCCCCACCTTCACTCCCTAAGCTGCCCTTCAAAAAATTAAAAAAAAAAAACCAAAAACCACCGAAAAACCTTAAACTACTGTTATGCCCCTCGATTTGGTTCTTCCTCCACCCTTTTCCCTGCAGTAAACAGCTGTGCCTTCAACTCCTCCACGGAGCAGACACCACAAGCTCGTCTTGATTTCATTTGAGGTGATGGAATTGCTTGGAGTCCGTGCACAGCCACCTTCCTAGACCAGGGCTGCCTGCTGAGTTTTAAGTGACATTTTAAAATGAACTTTTTTTGTATAACATTTTCAAGGCCATCATGAAAATGGCAGAAGAAAGGTCTAGTTTGCTTTGGTACCGCTGGCCCCTCGTGCCCTTACCTTCTTCCGCCTTTTTTATGCTTAATGAGGTTTATTTTAGCCATTCTGGAAGATGAGCAGTGCAGACATGCACAGAAGTCCACTGAGGGAGAGCAAACAGGCAGTGTGCTTTGCAATGCTATTTTTCATTGTAGGTCAGGTTTTTTTGTGGCTGGACTGCATAAAAACACAACTTCTGTCCCTGCAAGACCCCAGATCATAAAAGAGCATTTGAAATTCACATTCAGGCTGATAATGTACCAATTTAAATGTCTTTAAAAACAAACGGAACCACCCAAATGAAGAAAAAGTATTTTCCAAGTGTTTCCATGTGCAGAAGCCAGCAAGGCAAATATTAACTCATTCAGTATTTCTACAGGCAACTCTGGTGCTTCCAAGAACAACAAAGAATGAAGCCAAATTGCTTTTTTTGTAGATGTTTTCCTAAAAATGGTTTATCTAACCTCCCAGAAGCAGTGTTTCTCTGTATTCCCTGATGATGACCTGACAGAAGCAGAGAGGCTAGCTGATAGCATGGCCGGGAGCCACACTGAGTGGGCTCTTAAAAAAAATTATATATACCCATGCTTGGCTATACTTACTTCTCCAGAGGAGGAAGCTTAGTCTTTAAAATCAGCTAAGAAACCAGCTCAACAGCCTGGAATAATTATAGGGCATTTCTCACTCATTTTTATATAATCCATTAAGTATATCCTAGGTTTATCTTCCTATTTCTACCATTATATGTAATTTGCAGTTTCTAGCCTAAATAACTATATTTATGGGATTAGCCAGCAAACAGGCTGCTCCTCAGATGGGATTTGGTATCTGGGATCTAAGCTCCGGATCAAGGATTTCTTTGTCTGCCGTGAACAACCCATTTTGTATTTATTTTGCATCTCTTATTGTCTAAATGAAATAGTGAATATGTTCTAGATACCTTTCTGGCCACTAAAATAGAGGAATTACAGAAACTTTCTATGCCAGCCTGTCTTTTAGGAAAAGTGAAATCATATCTGAGTTATTAAAGTTTAATAGCTGGGGGGGAGGGTGTGTGGAAGGGAGTAATTACTTTTCATAACATCTTTCTCTATCAAGAATTTTGTTGTAACCCTTGATGCAAAATTATTCCACTGGCATTATAAACTGCGGTGGAATGTCACCCTTACTACCATGAAGAAACCTTTATGTTACGACTTAGATTATACATTCATAACCTACACCAAAAATTAAGATGAATATAATGAAAGTAGATAGCTAATATGTCAAGGTAACATTTGAGCTGAGAAAATTATTTTAATATATATGGGAGAACGTGAAATAAATTAGCCAGATTTTTATCTTGCCAAAAAAGGGGCCAAACTTAATTGTCCTCAACGGTGTTTTACCCATTTTCCACCAATAGAAAGAGTGTCAGTGAATCTCAGATTTTCTTTCACTTCACTGATGGTTCTTTAGTGGTTTTTTTGGCATGATTGCTGTTGATTTTCCTTATGCAATGCCTTTAGGCAGGAGATGAAAAGCCTGAAGTTGGGTTTGTCCTTCAGACTGCTGGTCCCTACTTTAAAGTCTCCCTTCGCATGTGGGGATTTTTTTCCCCACCCTTCCTCATCTTACTCCCCACCAAAAAGCCCACAAAGACTGGAGAGGATACGGAGAAGAGCACCATGTGCTACAACCTCCCCTGTCCAGGGACTCCTCAGCATCGGACGTGTCTTGGATCTATCTATCTCCAATACTGGCTGTTGCCCCACTGTAGTTATATTTTCTAGTAGCTAGAACACTGACCTGTGTGAATATCACCTTTACCCGCCCACACACACACGTGCAGAAAGCCAACACTTCCCCGTTTCAGCCTGATCCTGGCAGGATGGGTTGACAGCGTGCTACGTTTTTCTTACTAGGCATGGTGGGACTTTCTAGAAGGTGTATCAAACCTCCAGAAGGCTCCATCTCCTAAATTTAAGAGTTCTAGCACTCTCTTGCACGAGGTTGTGGAGGTTTCTGAGTGTCATGGGGCCATAAGCAGATGTCTGAGCTTCTCCAAATAGGAGTTTTGTTAGAAACTGTTGGGAAGTCCTTCCAGATCTCTTTCCCATGAGATCATACCCCATGGGAAATCATACTATTGGAAACAATGTTGGGAGTGAGTAGTGCCTATGGGCGTCTCTCTCAGGGTTATCCCCCTCCAAAAACAGAGCTAGCGACTCCTGTTGCGTGAAGATGGGGGTATAGCAATAGAAAACTAGTAGGCAGCTGTGAACGGCAGTAGACTAGTCTCCTGGCACATTTTCAGCGAGCTGCAAATGATCCTGCTCTCCAGCTGACCTTCAGCTGGCCAGAACCAGGCCAATAATTAATTTATTTTGGATGCATGAGAAGTGCATCTCCTTATTTGACTTCCTCAGCTTCAGTGACATGGGGAAAAGGGAGCTAAAGTTGTAGCCAACCTGGGTGTCTTGTTTAATCCTGAAATATCTTCCTTGACTGATACCAGCAAAGGCTTATCCTGGCAAATCCTTGGGGTTTTTTAAATGGAAAACAGTCCTTGCTGTGGTAAATTAGTAGGAAAGGTAGTGGAGATATTAGATCCATGTCTTTTCCCTTTTTTTGCTGGTAATAGCTTCACTGGTATGAAATTTGTATCAGCACCACAGTATTTCAGTGTCCTTCCTCTGAAATAGAGTCTAGCCAGTCATGGGTAGGGTGGCAGTGAAGGGAGTTTCCCATGAAACGTTTTGCTGTTGGAAAAGAACAGGTTTGTTCAAATAAAACAGAGTGCAGGAATGTGTCAGATGTAATCAGTGGTCAAGAGAAGAATGTCTAACATGAAATCTTTATCTGTTACCTGTTCATTTTGATGTTGAAATGCCTTGCTTGAACTGTCTTTAGTTTAGTTTTGACTTTGTGCTTCTTTTTGTTTTAACCTTAAGTATAAACTGTTGCACTGAAGAATTCATAGGGTAGGGAAATAGGGTTATCTGTGTAAAACTCCAGCTTTATTAAAAAGAAAGTATTTGGTATTTTTGAATTAGACTATTTTGTCAACTCTCTTTCACTTATTCTTAAATGCTATATTCCTGGGAAGACTTAATTTCTGATTTCTTCTGGACAACCACACCCATGTGGGATGTGATTTGTTTTAAGGGCACCAAAACAGATCAAATTCCTCAACCTCAAAGCAGCTTCCAGCTCTGTCAGCTACATCCTGAATAGCTTTTTCTTTTTTTAATAGCAGCTTTCATATTATTATAGCAAGGTTGTTTGCCTCGCCAAAGCATTTCCTACTGCCCATCAGCTGAGACAGGTTTCTGACACATGCAGTGGTTCTGCTGATCGTATTTCAAGTGACCCTTGTAATTGGTGAGCATCAACTGGCAGTGAAGTTTCAGCATTAAACTTTAACTTCTCTCATTTGGGGTCTTAATTGTGCTTTGAAATATTTGATGGCTTGGCTGACCTTTTTCTGGGTTAGCTGAAGACTGAGATTTGTCTGCCAGGAGAGAAGCTGCGGAGGAAACCTTGGAGCACAGCATTTTATTGGTTTCAATTAGGCAGTGTGGTCTGGTATCTCTTGGTTTAGAAATGTCTCTGAGCTCTTTATGGGTTTTGAATGGAGCTATAGGAAAAAGAAGACACTGGGAATGCCAAGAATTTTACAAAGAGTAGGCAATGAATGCAAATTGATGAGCTACTTACATTAAATGCAGGGATTGGATGCTGTAATCCCTCTTTGTACTTCTAAAGCATTTCTAAACCTTCCTTTCCCCACAGGATATCTCCCAGGGGTGTGGTGGATGTCCCTGCTACTGGGACAGTTCCCCACTGCCATCTACCCCAGCTGGCTTCCCAACTGCCATGGGGATGGGTGCCCTGGCTCCCAGCACCAACCAAGGGCAACCCAACGGGGCTGGGTTTGCCAAAAAGCCTTACAGTTTGCAAAAACCTCCTGGTGTAACCTGAAGCTGTTTCGGAAACCTGCAGTTTTCTCCAAAACTAGCAAAAATGGGGAGTTTTTTTGGGTCTGATTCAACATTATGTACATATTCAACATATGATGCATACAACGAATGTAGTTATTGCACATGTAGACTTTCCCAACCCTAAAAATGCTCGATTTCCACGCTGGCTTGATGGCTCCATGCTGACATTTGTTCTTCTGGTCCCTGTGGAGCTCAGCGCCGGTGCCATGTCCCAAACCACCCAGAGGGCATGCAGTCACTGTGTAATTAGTCTGAGAGCCGTGAGATGTTGGAAGCCTCACCTGGCCCTGTTTGTACAGGAGGCGAAGTGCGATATCAAACACAGAAGGTAAGCAGTGGGGCAGGCAGCTAAATTCAGCCTGAGAGAGATGATTTGGGGTAGCATGACTAACAAGGGGCCTCATTTCAGGGGACTGCAGTGCCTGCATGTCACTTGGGGCCGGGAGACAAAACATCCTTTGGGATGCTGCTCTTCAAACCTTCATTCTTGGCGGCAAAAGGGAATTTGATAGAGAGAATAGGAAAAGGCGTGTTTTCTTTCCAGCCCCTCAGGAGAAGGGAAAACCCTGCGGTTCTGGGAATGACATTGACAGCCAGGGATATGGCACATTTTGGTAGATGATGAAATCGCCTATTGTCAACTATGATGTGCCTGATGGTGGCATCTTACCTGTGGCCTCCCAACAGTCCTCTTCAAAATGCATGGGGATGCTACACCAAATAGTCCTCTCCCTTTGGCTAATATCTTGTTAAATATTGGCATCCTGTGATAAAAGTCTATCTTGTATTTAGAATCCCAGAGCACTGCAAAAAAAAGTACCAAGATGAATACAGTCGACTACCGTACCTTCATCCTTCAGAGCATTGGGTTAACCCCAGCCACTGAGTAACTGTGCCTGCAAACTAGGTTTTATTGCAAGAAGCAAGAGTGGGAGGACTCTGCGGCTGGCAGAGACCAAGATCAGCTGCCTCTGTAAAACAGTGTCAAGCCTCTTGGCTTGAGGCTGTCATCAGCTTGTCAGTGATGGAGTGTCAACTATGCATTGTACCTACACAGTTTATTCCATAGTCTATTTTCTTTCCATTTCCAGAACATCACACCGTAGTGCAACACAGCTAATACCGAACAAAACTCCAACCTGTGCAGAAACACCTTTCAACTTCTTTGCTTCCCATTTATTTTCTTATTGGGAATAAGTCTGCAGGAGCTCAGTTTCTCAGCAAAACCCTGCCAGTTATTTTTTCCTGCTATGGCAGGCCTTGGTCCTCAGCTCACTAGTGATGCTTCATTGGGATCGTGGTTTGAGCACCACCCAGTCAGAGCCGCTGTGGAGAAGGGCAGCGACGGCGGTTGATGAGCAGAGGAGTCGGGAGCTGAGGCCAGAAGCCTTCAACTAGGAGGTAGAAGTTGAGGCTTGAAGATTTTCGGTGAGTCTTGTAGATCAGGACAAAATTGGAGAGACTGAAATATTACTGTGGATGGCTTACTGTTTGACTGGCAGCATCCAAGTGCAGCTCGCATCTACACCTGCCTGTTTTATTTCCAGCTTAGGAGTCTGGGCTGTGCAACAGATGGCTGTATGGTCAATTTTAATAGCATCTTGTATCTTTTTTTTTTTTTTTTTGGCTAAAAGTGCCTGAGGTGCCCAGAGGGTTATTGGCTTGACAAGAGAATCCAGGAATTGCTTATAGAGAGAGGAACTGCAGGTCTGGAGCTCAGTGGTACAGCTACCTGCTGGGGAGACAAGCATTTGATTTCCAGCACATGTAAACTGAAAGCCCACCCTTTGGTATGGGCATGACTGATATGCTTGGGCCAAAGTAATGTGTATGAGCTGGCAGGCATGAGACTGAGCAGAAGAGACAGGGTAAAGGGGCAGGGAAACCACGCTGCATTTTTTTTTCTCCCCTCCATCCCTGTCGTGTCGGCTGCCCACACCCTGAGCTCTCATCATTTGGGGACCTGGGGCAGCACCCAGTTCAGCTTCCCCAGGAATCCACAGATCCTGCTGTCTTGTTGCCCATCAAGGACACCTGCTCTGGGCAAATGTCTCCTATACCTGGACTCAGTGCTGGCTTGATGTTACCAAGGGAAGTTTTTCCCTGTTCAGGACAACTGTTTCAGTTTGCATGGCACAGCCAAAGCCAGGAGAGTGTGTGTCGGCAGCCGTCGATGCGAGGATATGTTCTTCTGTGGTTTTGGCTTTTGGCGTGGGTGTAAACCTGGGGAGAAGGCAGCATTGCTCAGCTCAAGGGTGTTGCACCAGGCCAGGCGATGGTGGCTCTCCTCTCCCTTTGGTTTTATTCGCCCCACCGTACCGGTGATGAGCAGCACCGTCAGAGCCGCCCATCCCACTCTCAGCGGATGAGGGATGCGGGTGACCCTGCGGCCCTCATCCCCCGGGTACCGCGGGGTGCACCCCCAAGCGATGCTAGAGCTGGGGCGGGGTACAACCCGGGTTTTCGGCCCCGCAGCCGCGGGGTGGCGGAGGAGCCGTGAGAGGGCAGTGTTGGATTGCGGGAGGCGGCGGCGGGTGCGCGGCGGGGATGGGGGGGCGAAGCCCTTGCGGCTTCCCGACCGGCTCCAGGAGATTTTTCACTGGGTTTGTGCCGCCTCAAGCCGTGGGACTTTGCAACGGGGCTAGTTGCCACATATTCCCTGTTGCAAAATTAAATTTTACATTTAAAGGAATTTAAATATGTGATTTTTTTGGTTTTGGTTTTTTTTTTTCCCTCTTGAGCAGCACAAAGCTGCCCGTTTCCCTACACTTCTTTGTTTTATTTAGTTCTTTGGATGCTGAGTGATTACAAATGATCTTCTCTTATTTGCTTTCCTTTCTTTTCCTGGAACTAAAAACTTTCGGTAGGTGCCAACCATCGCACCTGAGCGTGTGTTTTTGTGAGCTGCCTTCCCCCATGCCTGATGCTGTAGGACAGATGAAGCCACGCTACAGCAGCACACAGGTAATTCCCTTGCTTTCGTCAAAGTTTTCTTATCAGTGTAAACGGCATCTTAAGATGGGAAAACAGGAGCTCAGGTACTTCGCCTTTCTTCCCGGTGGTCAAACAATGAGGAGATGGTGATTTTTCTTCTGCTACGGTAGCAAAAGCACCAGCTCATTTTGCAATTCCTACTCTGTACAAGAATATGAAGAATAGGAGGGAAAGACAAAGTTTTGAGGGACCAGCTCTGCACCTTGCAGCTGATGCAGGGATGCCTACCAAGTGAAGTCAAAGGACAGGTCTTACCAAGGCAGACAGTATGAACATCCTCCTGTGCTCATGTAGACTAAGTGGGTCCGTAACACTCAAGCCAACCTCTTATTTCACTGCAGTTGTCTTCATTGTGGAACCTTTCCTTAGCATGCCAGAAACCTGAACAACCAAACTCCCATTTCAGTCATTGCTAGGGATGTTATTCCTTATCCGAAGCATAACCTGCTGTAGGCCGCCCTTTCTGCAATGCTTGTCAGGCTAAGCAAAGCAAACGACCAACAAGATGACATTTGTTATGGGTTGGTGGGTTTTTTTCCTTGGGCTCCCTTAAGTGAAAGTTTTGAGAAGATAAGGGTTATCTCTGGCACTGAATCTTGCTTTTGAGTTGACTGATGCACTGCAGGCTCTGCTTCCTTCACACCCGGGCAGCAGGAAATGTGTACAAACCAGAAAACCAACCAGCGGCAGCCCGCAGTTGTTTAAGGTAATTCACCTACAAAGGCAGTGATGTTTGCAACATCACCTTTCAGCGAGGTGGCTCTCGGGCTTTGGGAAGCTGAAGGCATGTCCAGCCCCTGATGCTTCCCCAAGCCTTGCTCCTGCAAGGGAGCTCAGCGCTGAGAGGTCATCGGGAAAACCAACATGAAGGTGGGGAAGCTGCCTGGAAAGAAGCCCCTTCCAGCACTGAGTTTTACAGCGGTCTGACTGGCTGGAAGGTGCGGTTTGTTTTACCTGCTTTCTGATGCAGAGAGGGAAGGGACGCTTGGTCACTTTGATCTTTAATAAGTCTAGTAAATATTTAAGAAGAAAGTGGTCTACCTGTTCTGCATAGTCCAAAAAAATCCACCCCAAAACACAGTGCAGGGAATATCTGTCTGTCTGTATCAGTGATGCTAAACTGGCATTTCAGTGGGAGAGGGGCTTGACCCTGGGCAGGTTTTCCAAAAAGAAACAGTGGCATCAGAAATGCTACTCGCTCCATGTGCAGGTGGCTTTGTTAAGCATGGAGAATAACAGAAGTGAATATCTAACATTCATCTTTACACCTGGACCTGGGAAGGGAGGATGGCTCACTTTAATGACTCTCTCTTTTATTGAAATCCATCCTTGTTATCTTGGGGTTCACAGTGACTAACACCTTTCCATAGTGCACCTCTATCAACAGAGACAACTCTGTTTAGAGAGCAACGTTTTTCAGCTGCATGTCAGTATGTCAAGCACCAACACAACACACAATCTCCTTCTAAATCCCACAACTAATCACTCATTCACTTACACACCGTGTGGTGCCAGTAATGGTATCGGAGCTGGGTTGACAGAGCCACGCTCCTGCAGACCTATGGAGATGTTCAGAGCATCTACCAGAGAGGGACCAACAGTTAAGAGGGAAACCCTTCTTGGCATTGTGGTTTTGGGTTTTTTTTAACTTGCAGTTAACTATAAATACCCTTAAAAAATGAAAAAGCTGGCTGGCTATTAACAAGTTGGCATAATGCTGACAGCAGCACTTTTCGGCATAGGGGAAGGCGTGATCTACACAGCAGAATGGCCTTTCCATTCGCATCTCTTCGATACACACTGGCGGCAAAGATTCCCTCAGATACTGGAAGCCTCATGTTTCATTTCTGAGGTCGGTTCCCTCATAAAGAAGGAGGAAAAATTGATCAGCCAATCCACAGAAGGGAATAGTCATGATAATTAACATGGGCAGACAGCGTTCTACAACTCGTATATGTACAAATCCGTGCCGGGTAGACTTTAGCTGTGCTAAAGATCTCATCGTTTTAGCTGTATTTCTCCAACCCACATAAATATTTCTGTCTGCTGGAAAAGAATAAAATTTCATTTTTCATAACAGTTCTACAGTGATCCCATTATTAAAAACAGAGAGGAAAGATATATCGGCAAGTCAAAGCAGTTGCAGCCGTATAGTTGTTTTCAATAATCCAGTGAGTCACTACATCCGAACAGCCTTTCATTTCTCCCTGTGGTTCAGACTAAATTGTTTATTAGAATTTTTGTGCATTATTTAAAATATATTAAAAAAAAAAAAAGGAAATTGTAGCTCTTTAAAATAAAGACTGCTGCCATAAAAATTCAGATTATTCAAATTTATCAAGTGCATTGTATAAGACAGTAACCACAGCTATTTTTTCATAATACTGCAAAATATTCACTGTCTTTTCCATCTCGTTCATAGTCATAAATAAGCAGGCTGTTTACAAGACATTGCTACAGGGAGGAAAAGTATTACAAAAATAAAGACTTGATCCAGCCGATAGCTGGAATGGTAATGAAAGACCTAAGCGGAAGGTAAACACCAGCTTAAGGTAATTCTTTAAACATAATTCTTGAAAAATGGTGCATAATAGCTGCAGAGGGGATCTGCACTTCAGATCTTCACGCGAGTAGGGGTGTGAATAGCAACATAGCTATATGTGTAGATAGCTGTACGCATAGCTAGAATACACACGAGAGCTGCCAGCACAGGCAACCACAAATATTTCAGACTTTTCATTATTTCCTTTCATTATAGGGTAAAAGATTCATGTTGGGACCAAGAACCCAGGTGGCTTTTGGGACCCTGGAGCAGCCCCATTACCCTGCTCCTTGTCTGTGGCTTTTCCCCTGCCATCTGAGGGGTCTTTTTCCCATTTACATGCTGACTCAACTCAATATTTGGATCAGCAAAGCATCCCAGTCGTGCAGAGCAAGGAAGGAAAATGAAAACAAATGGCTCTTTAAATCACAAAGATAGTGAACTTTTGTGGGTTTGTTTTTTTTTTTTCCCAGGAAATCGAACAATTTTAAAATAAAAGGAGGCTAGCTGAAAGCATCCCAGAGCTCTACAGGGATTTCTCAAGCCATGTCAAGGGAAGATTTCCTGTGTTCTCAAATGTGCAAATATTGTTTGGGGTTTGTTTTGATTTTGTTTTTTGCTTGCCAAGCAAATTGAACCTTACAAACATAATTAGCCAAGGGCTGAACATTTAATCTTAAATTCATAGGCTTCATTAAGTCTTAATTTAAACCTTAAGAGGGAAGTGTGCGACAATTCCCCACTTGCAGAAATGGATGTGTTTTGTGGCGGGATTTTTATGGCAGAAGAGGGAGACCACTAATGAGGAAAGCTCAGAAAAACTGCGCTGAAGCCAGTAAGCAGTCAAGAAACCACTTGACCATGGATCATAGCTATGGATATATCCTGGATGGTGGGACAAACTCCGGCCTTGAGTCACCTCTTGCGTGATGAAAGCAGATTGGTGAGGAAATTAAGAGGCTGGTATGGAGGTCTGGGTGGGTTGAAAGGCAAGGGGTTTCCCTTCCTGTGAAAGTGACTTCCTATGAGGGTTACTCCAAACCAGGATGAGGTGTTTTGGGCTTGGTTGTTTATTTCCTTGGGTGATCTTCCAACAATGGCATAGTTAGTTTTACTTAAAAAAGGAAAAAAGGGTAAATTTCTGAATTTTGATCATTTTTAGACTATCTGTTGAGATAAATTAAACTGCTATTACAGAACTTGAGATCAATTTCTAACTTAGAGTAGGGGAAGGGAACTGGATGGAGAAAAAAAATTAAAACAGGACCTTATATTTCTTATATTTCCTTCTGCAAGTGCTTCAACAATCTGCGAATTCATGGAGAAATGTGAAGGGGCTGTGATTTTTTTCCTACAACTCCCTTTCAGCTTTTTCTGTGATAACAGGAATGGACCAGACCCTGAGACACCCAACTTGTCTGAGGAAAGCACCAGACCCTCTGCACACAGAATAAGGCCCAAAAAGCAGCTGAATTAGTTCCTGTGACTGTTTAGGCCTAATCTGTTCTCCTGTTGGGTGTTGTCAGGGTGGTGGGACCTTTGTCATAACTTAAAGTAGGATTCCTTTTTTTTTCATCCTGACTGCCAGAGAATCAGTAACAGAGGTTAAAAGTAAACTAAAAAATTAAATCAAAAGATTCATATAATAGCTAGTACTTGCTGAAAGTTTATTTTTCTAGTGCACAGTCTTACAAAAAAAAAAGAAAGAAAAAGCGTGCAAGAAGAGAGCATTCACCTCGTAAATGGCTGGATTCCAGGAAAAAAGAAAAAAAAAAAAAAAGGAAAAAAAAGGAAAACTCGGGCGGAGATTTGCACGGCTGCCTGCAGACAAGGCGACCCACTGGCCTGCTGCCTGTTCCTGGCCTGCCAGCGGAAGTTTTGCCCTTGCCTTGGCAGCAGCGCCCTGAAATCCTGCTCGGCTTTGTGCCGCGGTTCCCGGTGGGCTCCGGCCCGGGGGTGGCCGGCCTGTGGAAGCACCCGCACGTGAGCCGCCTGCCAAGCAGCACCCAGCATCCCAGGTACCACCTCGGCATCCCTCGGCGCAGCCCCATCGCCTCCGCTTTGATGGGGACAGGAGATTTCCATCGCCAAGTTTATAACAAGCCAGGTTTTAAATCCTCTTTGGTGCGGTCTGCGAAGTTATTGAGTGCTTCCACTCACAGCGGCAGCTTCGTGACTCCTACAACTATACGGAAAATTAAGAATTAATAGAACTATTTAACACAGGAACAAGAACCTGAAAAGATCTGACTGGTGCCGTCATTCCTACAAATAAACTCGGTATGAGCCTGCGCTCAGCCGCTTGCTTATAAGGCTGGTCCCCTGGAAGCGACCGAACATCTCGTCCTGGGCACATTAACGACCAAGCTCTATTTGTAACGTATTTGGAGCTAATAAAGCTGTTGTGGTCCTGGGAGTGCCCTTCTCCTCGAGCACAATGGGAAACTCTTCTCGGCGGGATTGCTATAGAAACAATGAATTATCAGGCAAACGGGAGCATCCGGCAAATTGTGCCAGACCAGGGGATGTGTGCTGATAACACGGCGGCGTTAATTTTCTCTGTTTTGCTATAAGTAGAGCTTGCACTGCCTATAGAAATGTAAAGAGGCAGGTGAGATGCAGCGTCTATTATTTATAGGCACGTTCTGTGCTGTATGAATGAATTTTTCATAGGAAAACTTTGTACAAAAAAAAGGTGTCAGAAACTGCTTCATAAATATTTGTGACTGGGAACTTCAAACATGCTTTGAGGAACAGATGGACATCCTTTAGTCCCCCTTGAAATTTTCCAAATGCAACCCTGAACGTGTTCAAAAGAGTGGGGTCCTTTGACCCTGGAGGTGAAATCCCAGCCCTGATACCATCAGTCGATAGCACCAGGCTTGCGAAATGCTGAACGGCACCTTGTATCACCTTCAGTCATCTTGCAAAATTGAGTCCCCCATGAGCAAACACAAATGTTGTTATTATGTTGATTTGTTTGTGTTGTATGGCTTGAGAAGTAATGTCTAATGACTGAAGTATGAGCCACCAACTAGGAAAGGAAGAAGAAACTCTTCTGGTATCAAGCAGGTGACCTCTGCGTCGTCTTTACTGCACTCCGCTCAACGCCAGTTGGGAAGAAGCTCCTTTATTATTAAAAAGAGGGAAGATATGAAATATGGCAGGAAATCATCGAGCTGCGAGGAGTCAACTGCAGATGTGAGACCCAGCACCAGGATCATGAAGAAGGAAGGGAAGAGGTGTGAAAGGAAGAAGAGTGAGAGAGGTCTAGTCAAAAGAATGCTGGATTTGGATGTCATACTTGACTCTGGTAGGAGGAAAACGTGTGCACCCACCTTTTCGCATGTAGGTGAGGGGTAAAAAGGCTGCATCTTCTACTAGGGTGAGAAGCAGAGCACTTTAAGAGAAGGAGCTGTGAAATATAAGTGAGGGCTATGGAAAGTCAGGTAATGAAGGACCACAGAAAAATTAAAAAGAAACAATATGATGCCCTAATTCAGAGAGGACTTTGTAGATTTGTTTAGGTCTTCTTAAACTGAGAGTGTACTTCAATTCTTTTTCTATAAATGAGACATACAGGCCACTGAAAACCATGCATGGTCCAAAACGCTTTCTTGAGGTCAGTCCTTAGTTCCAAAAAGTAGAGTTGCAAAGCCTGTATTGTATTGGTTACCTATTACTTCTGAAATGTCATGTTTATAACCTAGTTTTTCTATGGTCTAATTGGCTGGCCTCCTTCAGGTTCCCAGAATACACTTCATTGTGCTCCAGGGGAATTTTTATTCCTCCCCAAACAATAATTCTGCAAAATAAATTAGACAAACTAGTGCATTGCACCATCCTACAATGGACCCACTGTTGATGCCAGATGAACTGACCTTGGTGAATAGCTGAGCTCCCATCTCACAGACTGCTTGGAGCTCTGCTCTGCCTCTGGGGTTATGATATCATCTCTGAAGTCCTGCAAACACAGCTGAGCTCCACACTGCTCCCATTGTAGGTCCCACTTCTCTAAACGTGGGGCTGGGGATCTTAGCCAAGCAGCAGAGCATCTTCTTGGCAGGAGGCAGAGGAGGTGGGGATGCCTCTGTACCACTCTCTCCCTCTCCACGGATGTTCACCGCTGTTTTCCACATAGGCAATGAACTTTCAAGTGCTGCTCATGAGGGCGTGTGCATATAGATCCTGTGTTTATTGTCCTGCTTGTCCACACATGAAACGAAAAGCCTGCACCTATTAAAAAAAAAAAAACCTTCCATAACTAACTGTCTCAGCATCTGTTTGAGGTGGGCTAGTTGGCATTTCCAAGGGTCCCAGCTGTCCGGCGGTACGAAGCCATCATCCTCTTGCACTAACTTTCTGCTTGCATGAGGTTTTTGCTGCCCACCACACCTAAGTGAGGCTGTGCTAATAGACAAGGGGGTACTTGGGTGAATATTTCTCCCATGCAAAGTGTTTGTATTTGCTTCAGGGCTGCTTGCAGCTCTGTGCTGAGCCGCTCTGCACAGGGTTACTTCCAGCTTCATGCTCTCCGGCACGTGTTGCTTTTTGCTCGGCGCGGCTGACGCGCAGCGTCTCTGTCACCGCGGCTGACACATGCTTGTTTTGTTAAATGACATAGGATGCTGCTGTGCAAGGCACAAGTTCTCCCATGCTTTCAGCTAAACAATTTACTACTGTGACGTACACATCCTTCTCCAGCCCGGCGAGCAAGAGGAACCCGGAGTTTGTTCTACATGTGCCAGCTGGGCCAGCTCCGTCCCACTTGACATTGCAAGGAGTGGTGAAAATAAAGCAATGCATTGACCTAATGGCTTATATGTGTGGTTCAAACCTACCCTGTGTGATACCCCGGGAGGTGCTTTGCATGCTCAAACCACCTGCTGAGCTTTAGCCCAGTGCGGCATCATTTGCCCTGCTACATTGCTGCTTCTGCAACCCTCCTGCCCCTGCTTCATCCTGGGCGCAAGCAAACCAAGGGGTTTGGAAAGCACATTTGTGGCCACAAAATGCAGCATTTTCTGCAAATCAGCGACTGGGAATGTAACCAGAGTTGGGGGAGGAGAGGAGGAAACCATGCTTGATCCCACGGAAACCACAAACCCGATTTCACGCGGAAGGCAATTAGCCAGGCACTTATTTGGTTAGGGTGGCTGCGCTACTTTGTGAAACATGACCTTTTAATGAGCTTGGGTTTAGATCTGGGGGTTGGATCTGAGTTTCTTCTAGTTTGCACTGGCAACGGGACAGCACCGTCTATAAATTATCATCAGGAGAGGGGAGCAGAGCTGAAGCAGCCATCGAAACCAGCTCTGTGCACACTCAAGTCCTGCTCCACGCAATGGAACCATACGCTCGACTCCACGCCATCATGCTCAGCCTGCCTTCCAAAGCCACCGGGATGCTCTGGCATCCTTGGATTGGCAGTGCTGATTCAGGCAAACAGTCCCGTGCCCGCTCCTTGGCGCGGCTCTCGACCAGATATTTCACAACTAGGTATAAAAATCCCTGAGTTAGACGTTTGCGGCTGCACTCCCTGCAAGGGGAAGCAGTAAAAGGCTGATATATGCTCTGAACCACAAAAAGAATTTTATTGCTTCTATTATTTTTTTTTAATGTAACTGTCTTGCCCTTAAGTGTCTAATCCCTTTCTAACAGTCCCGTGGAAGATGCAGGGCATTCGATGGATTAAACGTGCTGCTTTCCAAGAGGACCAAGATGTTCACCAGCTCCCCAGATCCCCACTTGCCCTGCCACGGGTGATGCTCCTCCTCTCGGAGAGGCCAGGAGAGCAGCAGCAAGCTGTCTGCTGTTGGCATTGTCCAGCATGCACTCCCATCCCTCAGCTTTCTGGGCTTTTCGGAGGGGTTATTCCATCAATTGGAGTATTCCCTGTCCTTCTGTCTCTGTCTTATCCTGCTGAGACAGTCATGGGAACTGCTGCTCCTTCGGGGGAGGAAAAAAACCCAGGCTGCTCTAACTGAAATAGGGATTTAGGAGTTTGACTCCAGGCATATACATTTAAAGATATTGCCCAATTATTTCTTCATTTTTATTAATTACCATTAGTCATTTATGGCCCCTTTTTAATTCAACCTCCCAAGAAAAATATTACTTTAGAAAAAAAAAAAAAAAGAAGTCATTTCAGGAACAATTAGCAAAAGCTACAGCTGTGCCATAAAAGAGAAATACTTGGGGGAAAGGAATGTTTCAAATCGACAGGGGCAGGCAAGGTGTCGGATGGATGGCAAGCAGGGCGAGATCTTAACGAAAGGGTGATGCTGGAGAGGGGTGGTTTGGGCAGGGGAAAGTACGCAGCATGGCATCGCTGGGTTCATCATCAGGCCTGCTGTTCATTACTGATTTTATTAATTATTTGGAAGCAATGGGAAATGTTGTGTTAATTAACATCGGAACTCGACACGGCATTGGGAAGAGCTGAAGGCAGCAGTGAGAGCAGAGGAAAGAGTGGTGAGAGGCTGCGGATGGGAGCAGAGGGCGGGGGGATACTCCATTTTATTTGAGCTCTGGGGGCTTTTCTATATTTTTCCCTCTATAAAGGATCAACGATAGCTTTGTGGATGTGGAGGGGGCCCACGAGAGGTCAGACAGGAGTGGCTGGTTTGAGGCAGGCACACATGGGAAGCCTTCCTGCTGCCCATGAGGAGGGATGGATCCCTGCCTGCAGTATGGGACGGGCAGGGACCTGGCAGAACAAAATCGATCGGCTCAGGAGGACGGCTGATTTAAGAAGTCCTGCCTGCCCCTAGATTATATAGCAGAGTGTAATCTAGCACGTTAAAAAGAAAACTGTAGCACTGCAAAAGTTAATGGTGGCTCTGCCTGCTGTGCAGTGAAACTGAAGAAAGGGAGGGGAGAAAGAGCCTAAATCCAGATAAATTTAGAAACCATGTTTAGTGATAATCTAGAGAAACCCTACAGCAAAACCGAGGGAGCGAGCTGCCGCGAGCTGTCAGGGAGGAAACCCTCTGCCCACCGGATGCCACTGTTGCTCAACATTAAATCACACAGAGAAAACTCCTGTGGCAAGAGAATATTTGATGCTTAAAGACACCCAGCGCACCTGCCTCCCCAACACCTCCCCTTTCAGCAACACACTCCCAACTTATTTAGTCACAGAGTTAAATCTTTTTGCAACTCATCATCCCAGAGGTAGGCAAAGGTGGCAAAGCCAAGGACGAAGGACTGCATAAAATTTTACTTTTACTAAGCGGGCCCTAAAAAGCCCAACCAGAGTTTTATTGCGCGGCTCCTCCGGCTGACAGTCTCCATTAACCATCGGCTAATACTGCAGAGTCAGAGCAAACCCTGTGTCGTGGCCCTGCGCTATTAGGAAGCGTCCTTCGTCCCAGCAAAGGACCTCGGGGTGAGAATATTTTGCATGAAGAGCCACCAGCACAAGAGCCAAGCCGCTCGTCTCTGCATTGCAGTCGGCGTGGAGCATGCCATCCCTCCACGCTGCAAATAAATCTACAATTTCTCAGCTGGGTGCCTTTGGAAGCCACATGCTAATACGCTTATACAGGAAGAGAGACCAGACAAGGTTCAAATAAAGAGCTCATGTAATAAATAAACATGAGGTCAGTATGGGAACAGCAATAATTGCTTTGTATGACAAGATTTGCATAGCAAACATTTGTGATTAATGTACAGCCAACGTTAGGTAAGGAGCCTTCACTATCGTTGCTCCATCTGCACCCTCCAATCTTGAAGGTACGGCAGCTCCAGCCAGAGCAATTAGTCACTGTTTACTGAAAGGCAGATAGAGCAAAATTTTTCTAGTTCAATATTTGAGCGAGTTTCGTCCCACAGCCTCCCGTTGGATCCATTTCTGTGACAGGAAGGAATTACGCTTTGTTTTCTTGGGGCTGGACGATTAACATTGCTGCTAATCCTGTCGGGCACGGGTGGACTCCCGGCCTCTCCTGGCTGGGCTCACCCAAGCGACGTCCTCCTGGAAAACCCTAAGCAAGACGTTGAAGACCATGCTCTGCTTCCTCCCGGCCTTTCCCTTCTCCCACCTCCATGCTGGCTGGCAGCACTGCCCCTTTGCCACAACCAATGTACGCCGGGCGGTGAGATGCAGTGCTGAGGGCAACAAAACCTCCTTCTTTACAGCCTCTCTTCTGCAGAGCTCAGCTAATTATTTTCAGCTAAAACTTTTGACTCTTTGGAGAAAGAACTGTCATCCAACTTGAAATACCACCTTGATTTGGAGATTATGTTTTTTGAAGATGAGCGAGACTCCAGTTTCACTGGAAAAGAGGCAGTTTGTTTGGATGGGCTGGGGTTGATCCACTGAGATTGAGTGAATTCCGATGAGGAAACTCTTCCCTTGGAGCTGGCTGGAGGGAAGATGCTCACTGCAGCGCTTTTCCACTAAATATGCTCGCAGGTGCTGGGGAAAGCTGCTGGGGCGCGGAGTGCTCCAAGCAGCATTGTGTACACCAGCTAGAAAGGGGCGAGGAGAGCTCCTTCATGTTGAGGAGCTCCACGAGAACTGGAGTGGGGTGAGGAGGAGGCAGCAAAAACTTACCTCAGAGCACACATTTCAGGGAAATAAAATGAAACCCCAAAGACGTTTCTACGTTCTTGTGCACTTGCATAGTTAAGTTGTGACTGAGGCTCTGAGGATGCCCATCAACTCGTCAAGAGTGATAAATGGCAGCCGCAAAACCTGTGATGAGACATTGAGATTTGTGAGTGTTGTCTTGCCGAGTCAAGCCTTGCCAAGATGCCTGTCCCCTGGCCCTGTGTGGGCATTTCACCCCTGTGCTGGGGTGGGTGATGGCAAGGGGGACGCCGTGGCAGCTTGGCTGGTGCTTGCAGCACCCCTGCACTGCTGCTCTCCCCATCTGGGTGCATCCAGGGAGTGCCACCAGGCTGGCAGGGCCATGGCGATGGCGGACACCGAGCACCAACTGGTGGGAGATGCCACCGCACCGCTGTGCCCTCCTGTGCCTTGGCAATCATGCCAGAAAACACAGCTGCTCTTCACCGGCTTTGGCACAAAGGCC
The DNA here is from genome assembly GCA_027574665.1 of Rhynochetos jubatus. Lineage (NCBI taxonomy): Eukaryota > Metazoa > Chordata > Aves > Eurypygiformes > Rhynochetidae > Rhynochetos > Rhynochetos jubatus. The sequence continues at coordinate 4,935,647 of CM050654.1, read as the reverse complement.
ATGTTGGAGAGAGAGCTCCAAGGTGCCTCCACACCCTGCCCCATCACCCTTAAAAACTCGCCCTCCTTTCCACCTCTTTCGCCCCAAAGCTTTCCAGTCACCCTCCCCAAGCCCAAATTTTCCGTGGGCTGGCTGTCCCTCACGGCACCCTGGTTTTGAGAGCGCGGCACTGGGCGCTTTGCGCTTTGCCTGTGACCCCTGGGGCTGGCAGCACCCAGCGGGGAGGTGGGTGGGGGGCAAGGGGGGAGGGTGTGTGTGCAGGAGCAGCACCCAGGGAGCAGGATGACGTGCCAGGTCTCCTTGGTCAGGATCCCAAAGCGGAGTGAGTGTGCTTCGTGCCTTCCACCCTACGGTGGGTACCACGGTGGGACGACTCCTCATCCCTAAATTAAGCTTCTGCCTCCGCCGTTTGCTGCCCGCACCGGTGTCTCCCCTTGGCTATTTGGCGAGGTGTCCCTGTCCCCATCCTGGCCGTGTGCTACCACGGGAGAAGGGAAAACTTCCTCCCGCCGCCCCCAGGGCCCCGCGCACCCGCAGGCGCGCACCTCGCCGGGATACGCTCGTTTGCGGCGGGCAAAGTGAAAGCGCGCGCCAGCACGCTCGCGGGGACGCGCACCTGCCTCTCAGTTTTGCAAAAGAGGGAGGGAGACGGGGGTGGGGGAGCGCACACACCCGCCTGCGCAGCCCCCACCGCTCCGCGCGGCTCCGCAGGTGCGGAGGGGGTGGGTGGCGGCACGGGGCGGTCCCGCGCGGCGCCGGCCCCTCGCCCGCCGCCCGCCCCTTCGCTCCGTCCCGCCGCTCCTCCCTCCCTCTCCTCCTCCTCCCGCTCCCTCCGCGCCGCTCCGCGCCGCTCCGCGTGTGCTGGCGGCGCAGCGCCCCGCGGCCGGTAGCGGCGGCCGCCCCGTCGGCGCCGCGGCGCGCCCGCGGAGGGGCGGCGCTGGGGGCGGCGGCTCGGCGGCGGCAACTTTTGGGAGCCGGCGGCGGCGGCGGCAGCGCGGAGGCTGCGCGGGGGATGGCGGCGGCGGTGGCGGTGGAGGCGACGAGGCGGCGGCGCTGAGGCAGCGGCGCGATGCCGGCGGCGGCCGGGGGGCTGCTGTGGTGGAGCTGCTGCGTGCTGGCGGCGGCGGCCGGGGCCCCGCGGGCCGCCGCGGCGGCGCAGGCAGGTGGGTGAGCGGCCCGGTCCGCGGTGAGGGGAGGAGGGAGGTGGCGGGGCCGGCGCCTTCCCGGTAACTTCTCCGTAAGCCCGGCGGGGCCGCGGGCTGAGGGTGCTCGTCCCCTACGCGGGGTGCGGGAGTTTGTCCGGGTCCCGCGGAGAGGCGGCGGCCAGAGGGCGACAAGCTCCTGAGGGAGCCGCGGCGGAGCGGAGCCGGTGGCCGCGGATTTTGCGCGCAGGCGGCGGCGTGGCAACACCCCTTCACTTTTATTACTTCTACAAATGATCGCCGGGCTGCGGGCAGGGGGGTTGGCCCTTTCCCGGCGGCAGCTCCCGGGTGTCCTCTCTCAGGGGGGGGCGGCTGAGGGGGCCGCCAGCCCGAGCCCCGCCGCGCGCGCCGTGAGGCCGCCGTGCAGGTGCCGCTGCCGCCCCGACGGGGCTGGGCGCTCCCAAACTTCGCGCCGGGCCGGTGGTGGTGGTGGGGGAAGCTTTTCCCCTTACACCTTGTGTCTGTAAAGGTGTGTCCGAACGCTGCGACATAAACACGGCTCCGAGCGTATTTGCGCACGGGGGAAGGCGAGCGGGCGGCTTGGAAGTTAACCCCAGAGGAGGAGCGTTTTCCTCCGGCACGGGCTGCTCCGATTTTTTAACTTTCTGGAGGGGAAACCTGCGGCGAAGGGTTGATTTTTATCTATTTTTTTTTTTGCCTTTCCTTTGGCATCGGAACCGCGCTCTCCGCCGCCGTAGTAGGGGCTGTGCCGGTGTAGTCGCTCGGGGAGGTCAGCGGGACCGCCTCCCGCTGCATCCCGCTTCTCGGGAGCCTTTGTTGTGAATAAAACATTAAAGGGAAATCTCTTCAAGCTTTATAACTTCCCCCCCCACCCCCCTCCACTCCCTGGTGATGCAAAATTTATGATGTTTGGGCGGTATTGGTGCAACAGCTTCTCATTCTCGCAATTCGGTTTATATTTTGGGGCTTTATGTAACACAGATGATGAGAACGTTTGATGAGAAGTGAAAGAAGCGTGTCCCGGCTTCGCTTGCTTGGTTGGGCTTCACAGGCGGGTTTGATCTTGATGCACAGTTTACTTTTTTCTGCGTGTGATTGTTTCCGAATCCCTGAAATCAGGAGGGGTGAAATGCTGGTGCTTTCTCTTCGCATTTTCTTTTCCTGCGGTTTGAGTCAGTAAATCCCGACATTGCGCTCCTTGTTTCGTAGGCTCCGGTTTGCTGTACCTTTTTGCCTTCCTCCCTGTTTACACGCAGCCTGTCTCTTCCCCTGACTTGGTAGACTTTTCCCCGTAGCCTGCCCTGGTTTGGGGCAGCAGCCGTCCCCACGGGGCTGCTCCCACGCTCACCTTCCCCACCTCTTGAATGTGGCTGTTGGAGTGGGCGATCACAAAGATGCTCCCTTGCTGGACTTATACCCCAGTGAAAATAAAAGGCATCGGTCCAGGGATGCTTGCCTGCTGCCTCCAGGGAAGTCTCCTGGGTCTGTGCTGCAGAAAACCCTCCCTGCCCCGTGCTGTGCAAAAAAAGAACATCTGTTTATTAAAATAACGGGGTTGGAATGATATTTTTTACTTGGGGGGATTTGGGTGCTGCTGTGGGCAGTAGCAGCTGTTAATGATTGATGCTTGCTGAAACAGCCAGGCAAGGCTGGACAGGTGAGCCTTGATCTGCAGGTATTTAGGACCCTCTGGAATTTGGGCTCCCGTGGCTGTTGGGGGCATTAGGATTGGGCTCTGGCTGCCCACCTTCATTCTCAGCGCATGAAGGGAGATGACAGTGCTGTTGCTCATGCAGGCGAGGTGTTGACCAAACTTTTGATTTCATTATCCCCCTGTCTGTTGGTTAAGATACAAATACCTGAATACATTGGGGTGTTTTGATTTCTGTAGCTCCATGCTCGGGCATCTAATGTTTGCAGTGCACAGCACAGCCAGGGTCACGTGAGCCAAACAGCTTGGGCTGTTACCTGGAAGCTGGCGAGTCTTTGTTCTGCTTGGAAATAGCTGATAAATTAACTCCTTTTTTTCTGATATATGGGGCTGTTGAGTTGTTAAATAATTACGGCCAAATTAACTTAGTGCTGTTTGAAGTATTCAACTGCTCTGAGAAATTAATTGTACTTCAAATATTTTTTCAGCTTTTTTTTTTTTTTTTTCCAGTGAGGAGCACGTTCAGGCTGATGTATGTGCAAGGCTTTAATTTCATGCCGTTGCTCCTCTCCAGGCCACGTCGGATGGGACATGCCAGGTGCCTTCGGAGAGATGCAGCTCCTCTCCTTTGCAGCAGCCCTCCTTGGCACCTCTCCCGTCTATTCCGCCACGGTGTCTATTTGATGGTTAAAATTAGGCTGAGCCCCGACTGCCTTTGCAAAGGCACGATAAATATTGACTGGGAGTTTCAGCCTGTAGCTGCCATGGGATGACTCAGTCCCTGCAAAAGGGACATCCCGTCTCAGCCCCTTTTACCGAAGGGGAGCGGGTGCTGTTACGGACCCTGCGTCCCTCCTAGGCGTCCGGCTCTTCCCCCTATGCATGTCTGGCTTCAGGGCTGTGGTATGGGGGTCTCTGCAGGGTGGCCAGAGCAGGCTGCCACTGTCCCTGCGTGTCCACTGAGGGCATGGCGAGCCAGGGCAGAGGAGGCTGGATCTGGTCCTGCCATTCAGGGCATCCCCAGGGAGATGGGGCAGCTTTGGCACTGGGTTGCACCATGCAGCCTGCATCTGTGCACCTGCCCTGGCTGTATCATCACTGCAAAGTGCCCTGGTGACTTAGTTGTGCCTTTTTTCTTTTCTTTTAGAGAGATGGTAATTGATGTATATGTGTATGGATTCTGGCACTAAGAGCTGCGCTTGTAATTAACATGAAAACACTAATAATAAGGACCTGAAATACATGCCTATGAGTAAACCAAATGAGACTTGGCATTAGCAGCTCGTGAAGGGAGAAGCTCTTCTCCTGAACCCGCATGGCAGTGAAGCGGGATGGGCAGCGGGGAAAGCACTGTTGGTTGGTTCCCCTGTGAGCTGGGCAAGGGAGGCCTCAGCACCCTCCTGACTTTAATTTGTCTAACTAAATGTCTTCTTCTAGTTTTAAGGGGATGTTAGAGTGTGGTTTTGTTAATTTTTTAAATTAAGTAAATTTAAACAAACCACAGGCAGTTAGCTTGTGCTGTATGTGCAAGCGCAGCCTGTCATCAAGAGCGTGCACATGTTCCAAGGCGTTACGGAAAAACAGCTCTATGCACGTTGCTGCCAGAGGCGGTGGGCAGTTCGGGTGGGTTGGAGAGCCTCCGCTGCGGGGTGCGATGGGGTGTGTGGGGCGCAGGGCAGCGTGCCCGCAGCCTTGCTGTGTGAGCATCTCTAGGTGGCAGCAGCCCCCAGGAGCTCCCAGGCAGCAGGACACACAGCCCAGAGTTGGGAGATGTGATTTCCCAGGCTCTGGTCCTGCTGCTCAGCACCCATCTGCACCCTTCTGCCAGGCTGGGGAGCAATTTTTGGGTGCCTACAGAGGAAGAGGGGTGCAGGGAATTGGCTGTCCCTGGAGTCCTGTCCCCCTCCTCTCATGCAGGATAGAGGAGGTGTAATAATGCGCTGGGAGAGTAACTCAAACACGATGAAGCGTTTCAAATGAGCAAGCAAAGGAGCTCAGGTGACTTGAAGAAGGAGTAAGGATGATTTTATCATACTCAGTTGCTGAAAACTGGGAGCAAATTTCTAGGTTTATATTCTAGAGGACTCATTACGCTAACCAGTAAGTCAGCACCAGACTGATGACTGGGTACTGAAGGTGACCGAGTTCAAACTACAGATTAAGTGCATGCTCTTAATAGTGTAGTAACTGTTGTGGGAAGTTAAGAAAGGAAGAATCACTCAGCATCGTCAGCTTGGATCAGATGGTCCTTGTAAACACGTGTTTGCTCAGAAGGAAGGGGTAGTGCATAGGTTCTTTTCTTTAAATACTCATTCTGGTGCTTTTCCCAAAATGCAGGTGCTTTGGCGTCACAATGAACCCTCTCCTGACTTCTTTAGGGCAGTTCAAGTGAGCTGGTGTGTGGTGGTCGGTATGGGGAGATGTGATGGTTCCCTGGAAGCTTCTGAACTGGCTTTGTGTCATGTTTAACGCTGTACAGCCAGACGTTTATGCTCCTAAGGCTGCCGGTCAGCAGCGGCAGCTCTGTAGGAACAGCTAAGCCAGGTCTGCCCCCACGGACTCTGCTGCTCTCAGCACACTGGGGCAGTTTTGGTGGGAAAGGAGTGGGGGCTTGTTCCTGGGGTTCCCTTTTTGCTGTGGTGTGAGTGGAGGCAGGAGGAGGTGACCTCGGCTGGGCTGTTTCCCTCACATCACGCTTGTGCTGACAAGTCCTCGGGGTGTGCGACGGGCTCTTGTTTTCACTGCCTTAAAGGTTTTCCTTTAGCAAACAAATGCAGGCTGCTGGTGGATTTTATGTGTGCCCACGTAGCCGAAGCTGAATTATCCCACGGGAGCGCTGGAGTCTGCCAGAAAAGATTCATCATTTCAGCAACTTTAACGTTTGTTTAGCAACTTCTTGCTTTGGACGGGCAGTTGAAGCCGTACTTTGTGGCAGCTTTCCTGTGATGAGCTGTGCGTCCACGTGATAAATGGACAGTCTCATTGGTGCACTGTCCACTGCCTCTGGGCATACGGGCACATGCCAAACCTCCTGAAGTCTTTGAACAGCTGCTGCTATATATAACTCCTTATTTACTATTCTTTTTCTCAGCCTGCCAGGGAAACTTGTCCTTCGTCCCGCTTTGAATAAACGGGATGCAAAGTCCAGGACAGGTGAATATTTGCTTATGCATCAGTGATACCTGAGGGTCTGTCACTGGCAGGCATTTAGGCAGCAGAGCCTGTAATTCAAAATACATGAGCATATACTGGTCACACTGTAAGCTTGTACTGTGAGAATACCAAGAATATAAATACGTACAAGGAATAGAAATTCATACTGTAAGAGCATTGAAGTATTTCTTCTTTCCAGTGGTAACTGCTTTTTGTTTCCATGCCTGGAACTCCTGACAAAGGAGGAGATAGGAGAATAAAGTACATAAATGGGAAAGTAAGCCCCAAACTTGTAGTGGATGCTCTTTTCAGAGCTGTAAAAAATGCTCAATCATCGTATACAGCTTCTTTAAGGTCCTTTTTAGATACTTCTAACACAAAGATTAAAACAAAACAAACCTGTGTTTAGTTCTTCTTTCTCCTGATGCCTGTGCAGCTGGTGCAGAGTAACTGAACGGGCATTTTATAACCTGATCTTTCTTTATCTTTTCCTAAAAAATTAGCATTGCAACATGGGCTCTTGTCACACGGTGACCTGAGTCCTGCATCTGATCACTGGCTGGTGTTGAGCTTACAGAAATGTGGAGTTTAGGGAACTCTTCAAAAAGCCTGCCTGGCTGGGCATCAGTCCTGGGGACCAGCCCGTAGATGATGCCGGGGAGAGATGAACGTGTTGTCCTCAGCAGTCATGGCTAGTTTCCATCCACTCTAGGCTGATGCAACCTCACCTCCGGCAGCATTCACCCACTTCACCAGAAGCAGGGAGCCTGTTGTCACCCTGGCATTACCTGGGGTGGCACCTACCCACCATAAACCTCAGTGACTCCTTTTTTTTTTTTTTTTTTGGAGCATGCATCAAACAATCAGTGCAACCGGGAGAGTAAAAGTCAGGGAAATAGGGCCTGGCAGGACTTGGGGAGGGGACGGTCCCTGAGGCAGAGCTCAGCCCTGTGCTGGCTGTGGGTCCAGGGGCTGAGCTGCCCCATGGCAGGCATGTCTCCATCCCAGACTGTGCCCACAGTGTGGGTTGGGAGGATGCTGAGCTGTGGGATGTGCTGCTGACAGGTTTTAAATGCGCAGGGGGAGGCTGCTGTGGCACTGCAGGACGTTATCTGACCCTTTGCCCGGAGCTGCAGGGATAAACTGCCTAAGGAATGTCTGTTAAGATCTGTGATACCTCACCTCTCTCTTTTTCACCCCTTCCCTGAGTTTTGTAGCGTTCACGAAGGAAACAGGTCTAATCAGAGGGAAGTTGCAGAAAAAAAGCTTGCATGCTGCATAAAAAAAATAAACCATTTCTGAACAAAGTTGTGTTATGAATAAGCTGGAAAAGCCCAAAGCTCTGTGGAATGGTGATGCAGCTTTGGCTGTAGCATTGCTGCAAGAGAGCACACTGCTCTTGTGTCTGGGATCGGCGATGGTACACTGGGCCAAGCTCTGAAACATGCCCCTGCCCTACTGATTTTTGGTATGGCTTGGCTTCCACTGCTTATCCAGGCCTTTCCAAATGCTGCTTCCACGCCTTCCTCTCCTGTTACCCCAAGAAAGCATTTCCTCAAGGGCTGGCATCCTTTGCTCGTGCTTGCAGCTCGGTGAGGTGCCGGAGCAGATATTGCAGATCCGCTTGCATGCTTTACATAAAAGCACGCACTTCAAATACCTCTGTGTGCAGGGCTGAACGTGCCGGGAGGAGATTTGCAGCAGCGTTTTGCTTGCTTGAACCCCATCATGCTGCTAAGGACTTTCTCCTGTGGACGTAGCTCCTGCAGCAGGAGCCGGCACCATCAGGATGGAACCGTTTGGGTGCATGGACAGGAAGAAATATCATCACACTTAACTTGATACACATCCTAATGTTCAATTTCCATTAATTGAAATCAAGTTGAAATATTGAACTTTTAAAGCATAAAAGTTTATGTCCCATGGTTAGTATGCTAATGGATATTTTAGTAATCTTTTAAGGTTAGTGTTGCAGCCAGATGCAATGATAAGCATTTATTTGTAAGAATTATTTTGCTTTAACCCCTTTTCCTAGAGCATCCATATAGTGGCGACTGTTCGTGGCTGCGCTGTGGCTGCCGTCCAGCTATAATTTTAAGGGGTTTTTTTTTGATCAGATCCACTTTGCGAACTTGAATTGTGGATATTTTTGCTCATTATCTTTGGCAGTAAAAATGCATATATCTAAATTTAAATGGCTGTTTGCTGAGGATATGTGACAGTATTTAGAATTCAGTATTATTTTATTATCTCTTTGAAAGGATTTAAAAAAGGCTCATTTATTTCAAGAGATATTTCTGCAGCACGTAAAAATACCAGTGAAGTAGCTAACATTTTCCAGTTGCTGTTGACTTCAAATTTAGCAACCATTGTCCCTGTTGATATATTTGATGCTCTAAAAATGTACTTGCCATTAAGTAGGAAGCTGAAGTGATTGGTAGGCAGATAATATTCTTTAGTAGCTATTAATAATGCTCAGAGGACGTACGCATTGGAGTGTATGCAAAAAGCCATGGAATCATGTAGAAAGGAGGCAAAAATAACGTATATGGCTGCTTTATTTGAAAGCTGCTTTTATTACTCGATCTGTATGGACCGCAGCGATCGCTGCCCGAATTAGCAGATCGCGAGCGGGAGAAACTGATGCACAAACAGAATGGTGCGCAGCTAATTTTGTTTGGCAAACTGAGATCTGATCCCTGCTATTTCACGCCCTCCGTGAGCTGACTCAGTTGCTCCTCGCAGTGTCCCGGCGAGATGCCTGGGGACCCCATTCTGCCGGGGGGGGGGGGGGGGGGGGCTTCAGCAGTGTAGAACTGTCCCTGGAGCTCACAGGAGTGAGGGAATTAATATCCCGTTAAGAGAAAATGGAAATTTTCAAAAGAAGTGTAAAGGCATCACGGCTGTTCTCTCCTTTTGTCTGTTCCTTAAGCCAGGGGAGGGCTTTTGTCTCTGTCGCTGCGAGTTTCTCCGTGCCGAGGAAGGATTTCTCTTTGTCTCCCAGAGTTTTGATCCGCTTTTAAAATCACTTACGTTTGGGTCCTCCGGTGCGACACGTTTAAAACTGCTGCCAGCTTGCGCAGCCCAGCGGTCACCCAGGGGCTGTGCCTCGTGTTGGGAAGATAAACGTAAAATTATTAAAGTCTATAAATAGTGGCAATAACTTTTACGGCATTTACATCGCCCCGGTGCTGCATAACACGCTGAAGTCACGGGTTAGGTTTGCTTTTTAGTGCTGTGGTCACGTGTCGCTGTGAAATCTCGTTATATCACGATACAACATGCAGCTGTTGTGTTGATAACGTGGTGCCTGCAGCACAGGTGGGGGAATTCTTTCTGGAGTTGCTAACAACTGTAGGGATGCTTTGCATGTTCTGTGGTTTGTTCCAGTTTCTCTGAAAGGAAACAAATTCAGGTCCGTGCTGAATGTTTCTGGCTGCCCAAGGGTTTTGATGTGAAGCTCAAACTTAATAAAATAGCTTTTTAAAGAGCCTTTTACTGGCATTTACAGGAGAAAGCACTTTTTTTTCCTTCTGTTTTTGGAAGATGTACAAATAGATCCACACAGTGTTACTGGCCTCAAATTTCTTTGTGTTAATTTTATCCAAAGATCTCGATCTTTGCATGAAGAAGGAAAAGCATTTTTGCTGCTCTGTATGCAGAGAAAAGTTAAAATTCCTGTAGCTTAAGAAACAGAGGAGAAAGTCCAAGAACAGTTTTTTATAAGCCACGGTTTAGCTCATTTGTAAGATTTTATGCTGGAGCTGGATGATTTACTGTTTTTCGGTGTCTGGGAAATACTGCTGTTGACTTTGGAAATGGAAACATGGGTTTATTAAGACTGATAGCTTTAGTCTGATTGTTGCCATGACATGTGGTTAAGGCATTAAAATATATGGGTTATGCCTCATGCTATGGTAGAGCAATTACTGGGTAAGTGTCCTTTGATACTGGAAAATGATCTTGCCAAACTTCTGCTGTCAAGTTGAATAGTCTCAGTCTTGCCGAAGGCCCATAGAAATGAGGAAAAAGTGTTGTGAATAGTAACTTTCTCCAAGTGAAGGCCATACGAGGGGGTGTGATTTCTGTAGGTCCTGTCTGTCCCAGATGGATCCTATCCGTTGGGGCAGAAAGCTTCTGCTCCAAACAGTATCTATCCTGGGTTAAATTGTCCTAGGTTACACAAGAATTGCTGTGATACATGTATCCATTTGGGTTTTTGGTCCTGTCTGTCCCAGATGGATCCTATCCTTGGGGCAGAAAGCTTCTGCTCCAAACAGTATCTATCCTGGGTTAAATTGTCCTAGGTTACACAAGAATTGCTGTGATACATGTATCCATTTGGGTTTTTGGTCCTGTCTGTCCCAGATGGATCCTATCGTTGGGGCAGAAAGCTTCTGCTCCAAACAGTATCTATCCTGGGTTAAATTGTCCTAGGTTAGGCAAGAATTGCTGTGATACATGTATCCATTTGGGTTTTTGAGTTTAGCCTGACTGTTTTTTTAGTACTGGTGTGATGTAATGACATCAGCTTCTGGTATGTTCATGATATCAGTGTTTGTAAGAGCATCCTTTTTGGCTCACTAATGTCCTTCCTCCAATGGGGAAGCTTTGGCATTGGGTGGCCCCTGTCAGGTTTAAATTTGGTTGTGTTGCCTTCTGGGGCCAATCTAAGGTTTTTATTGTTTCTTCTGAGTCTTAATGATGCTAACATCTCCCTGGGGCACGGATGGTATTTAAGCATTTCACTGCGGGCTCTCGGAGGATGAGTGCTGGAGCAATGCCAGGTGAGGAGGAGGGATGCAGTCTACCTGGCTCGTTGGTCTTTGGTTTGGATAGTGCTGGTTGTGAGCCAAAGTGCTAGGGTCCTTCGGCGAACCCAGCTGACTCTTGCAGAACATGCGTAAGCTCATCTTACGTGTGTTTCTTAAACCAGTCATCTATTAAGTTCTCTGGGAACTGATATGGACTGGAACGTGCCAGTGTTTCTAGAGATGTCTGGAATAATCCCCCTGTTTATTTGGTGGTGCTGGCTCAGAGACTTATTTTGCTGAGTAAAATAAGGCTTTCCTTGGGAGTGAACAGCTTGAGGTGCTGGAACAGCATTGCTTCTCAGATCACACAAGCCTGTCTTAGCCATACTGAGAAGGGTGTATCTGGGTGCCAAGGAATATGGGGCCTAACTAGCATGTGGACATGTGACAGGGATACACGTAAGCAGCAGGTACCAAAGTGCCAGGGAAGGGCAGAGAGGGGAGCAACTGCTGCCTCAAATCTTCCCTGTGGCCCACGTGTAGGTGTGATGGATGAAATACAGCTTGAGGGCATTGAAGTTGCTTTTTCCTGGGCCTCTGCAAATGTACGTGTGGCTCAAGGGCTGTGATATCGTGTCTTTACTCTGACATGCATCCCGAGGGACCTGGCAGTAACTAATTCTGCTACAGTCTTTGTTTTTAACACTCTGCTTCATTTCTTTCCCACCAAGTTTGGGTTTCCAACAATACAATTACTTATGGATTTGTAAGTCAGAAATAGCTTGGTAATTGCTATGTTGCTTTGCCTGCAGTAGCAACGAGCGTCTTGAATTTAATGCATCATCCACACAGAAAATTGATGTTTGGCCAAAGCTCGAGGCCTCTGACAGCTAATCTTAAAGAGCTTTTGGTTGACATGTAAAATAGAGACTTGTGGATGACGTTCGCAGGAAAATTGACAGTCTTTTATTCCATAAAAGAAAGATATTTCTTACAGTTGGCTGAAAATACTTGAGGATGACTAAGTTTACATGGAAACCTCTCCTTAGAGGTCAGCTATGTGAAGGCTTGAGACATTAACCGCTTGGGTCACATGCAAAAAACCTGTACCACCTCATCGTTCGAAGCCTGAATTTTGCCTGATCTTTGGGGTTTGTCTGATGAAACCACACTCATGAGCTGCAGACTGGCTGGCTAATAGTAGATTTCTTTTAATGTGCTTTTGCTTTGATTTTCCTCCCTAGAATACAACCTAAGCAGCATGACTGCCCCAGAGTAAGTCTTCCTCTGAAAAAATTACAGTGAGGAACGTGCCAGTGTTTCTAATGAAGATACCTGGAATATTTGTGTGGATACACGTGCCTACTTTGATTATGTATTTTGCTGGCAATCACAGTTTAAAGGTCTAGAAGTTCCAGCAGAGAAACCCATGGCTCAGTTGGGTGAGCACGTGCTGCTTTTCACCAGGGTTACACGATGCTCTTTCTTGGGTAAACACAGGTTTGGACATGTTCTGTCAATATTTGGGTTTGAGTCAGTAGGTCTGAATGACTGTTTCAAAACTAAATATCTATTTATTAAATACAGTGCTTGTCTTCAACAGAAAATGTAAGACCCAATTTCAAAATTAGGCCCACACAATTATGCAATCAGGTAATTGCGCGTGTAATTGCTTGCACAAATGGTCAGTTAGATGTGTAACTGTCCATTTGCATGCAAAATTAACCAATTTTTGCAAATTGGGCTTTGAATATTCATGGTAGAAAACACAGCTTTCTAGAGATGGCTGCGATGTGTCGCACCTTCCCCTTCCGTTGGTGCCCTTCCTTTACAAGTTCTATGTGTTTTGTCTTCACGTTTGTAAGAAGCTGCTGGAAGTGAAGGAAAAGTATTTTCCTTCTGAAATTTGATACGTATCAGTGCACTTTAAATGGGTACAACACTGAGTGTCTGATGAGAAATGCTCCCAAAATACAGGTTGTGGCACAGTAGTTCATTACTGTGCCTGGTTGGTATGGGTAAACCTTGGATAAAGGAAATACAGAAAACCAAAAGCCACTCGTGGCTACGTGGAGGTGTTTAGAGAACGTGGTAGGTTGAGCAGTGAAGCTGTGGATGCAAGTGCAGGTGAGCCAGTACCAAAGGTGCTTCTCTGTGTTCAGCCGTCAGCTGAACACATGCATTGCAGCCAAGGTGGGTAATGTGTGCAAGCAAAGCAGCAGGGAGAAGTACTGTGGGTGGTCCACATACTAATTGAAAGCCAGAGATGGAAAGAAAAGGGTGCAACACAGTTGTACATGTAAGGGGCAAAGCCAAAAGCAACGCTGGGCTCTCCCAACTGAAGACTAGTGCGTTTGATTTTTTTGCTCTCGCTGTGGCATTGTGCTCTGGATCTGAGATGGTTGTTAAAGGGCCATGAAGGAGGGATTTTGTGTTATGCCTGTGTATTGCATTTAAGACCTGCTAACATACATGACTGCTTCATGGCTCTAGGATTTACTGTTTTGAAAACACGTAATATGATGCTTGTAAAAGCAATTGTTTGATTTATGTGTACATACACACATACATATGTATACACACACACTCCAGAATTACATTTTTAGTTTGTTTAGTCTGATGTGCTGCCAAAAATACGTCTTCTCTGAAAGAATTCAGCAAAATTCCATGGCTGAAGGATCTGTAGAAATACTCGCAACCACCACTTCGCAGTTAGCACAAGCTCTCGTTTGCCTGGCACAGTCCTTGGGTGATGGGGTGAGACGAGTGTTTGGTTGCTGTGGCTGCTCCATGTTTCAGGGGAGGGAGAATTAACATAATCTCCAAGAAAAACAGAAGGATTGTGTGACTGGCTCATGTGCGTAGGCTGTAATGCCCAGAGATACGCGGTGATGATTTGCTATCAAAATTTGGTGCTGCTCCCAAGGAGGGAGTACTTGTTCATGCCTTTAGAGAAAGGCATGCGCTTATCCTTCTGCAGATTGGGATGAAGGAAATACTGCTCTCCAAATTGTTCCCACAAAACGGGGAGCCACGTTGCCATCCAAGGCATCACCCGACTGCACCGTGCTTCCCCGTACGAATTTCTAGTGCACTTCCCAACTTTAGAGCCCAGTGTGACAGTTTATCGTACGGGAGAAGGTGGATTTGGCTGAAAGCCTTTAGGATTTGTTGTCTGGGACCCCAGAGTCTTGAAATTCTGAATGGGAGATGCCAGAGGTTAGCAAAGCCTTCGGGCCTGACCTGGGTTAGCGGGGTGAGTGCAGGTGGGCATTATAAATTAAATATACTATTTTATTTAAAGTACTTTGGATGGAGTTTTCCCGTGCTGCTTCAGCAGCAGCTGTGTCCCCATGCTCGCCTGTGGCAGGATGGGTGCTCCTAAAGTGGCCATCGTTTCTGTGTAGGCAGGTTGGAAGCAAAAGCAGTTTCTCATGTGAACATCCTTGTTAAAATCTGGCCTTTTGAGGCCAAACCCTCTGACTTTTGGTGAGAACCAGCAGTCTTGAGTGGTTATCCACAAATAAGATTTGCGCTTTGTGCTTCCCAGCGTCGCGTGGTCTGAGTACGGATGCAGCCGCCCTATTCTTGACATGCATCTGCCACTGTGCGGGAGAGGGGTGATTTGGCAGCCCTGTGTGCTACCTCTGCTCCTGCCGCTGTGGTTTTCCCTCCCAACAAGGGCTTTTTCACAAGGAGACATTGTCTACCCTACGTGCACGTGGGGTGGATGCTTTCACCGGAGGGCGAAGCGGCACCTTGTTTTCCCTAAGCGATGGTACGCTGAGCCTGGGAAGGATTAAGCAGGAGCATATTAAGGTCACTTTTTATTCCTGAGCAAGAGGTTTATGTCCTCTATGCATATTAATTTCACAGCTTGGGACACAGTAGAAAGGAGAGCACATAAGAGTGCAAGCGTGTTGAGCTGGAAGAGAGAGCTCAGGCTACCAAACCGTCTTTTCCCTCCCACGCTACATTAGCACGGCTGCTGTAAAAATAGTGGAAAGATCCAAGCCCAAAACTCCAAAATGACCAATGTTGTATTTTCGTTTTGTTTGTCTGTGTGGCATTTAATTTTGTCTGGCGTTTGTGGGAGGTTACGGGGAGAAAGAACACGGAGCCGCAGGTTGCTGTGCACAAAATTTGCGTAATTCACGTCTTATATGCATGTAAACCAGAGCTTGCAAAACTTGTCCTCACACCTTCCCAGTAGCTTTGGTGAGGACTGTGCATCCGTGGAGGGTGAAGGAGGCGGCATAAGAAAAGCACAGTCTGTAGGTGAGCTGCAGAGGTGGAGGTTGCCTTTGAAATGATGTTTGAATGGGGCAGCCGGGAGCAGTGTCCGAGCACGTGAAGCTGGTGGAGCTCTGTCTTGGCACACTGATGAATGCTCGTCATCCAGTCTGGCAAAGCACGTACGGGTTGTACCTGCAAAGGAGTTGCTGCGGTGGGGTAAACGTAGCTACATGCTGTGCATCAGCTGCTGTACAGGAACTGCTGAGATGTGTAAATGTGTGTGTGTATATATATATATGCTTTTTACTTCATTTGTAAGGGTAAAATAACCTACCCTACTTATTTAGGCTCCAGCTACACCACGTATGTGTCTCAAACCTCTAAAACTCTTCTGATAAACTAAAAATCCTATAGCTTTTTTCAGGATGTTCAGGCAGTACTTCCAAATTCCAGTGTGGATGATTATTGCATTTTCTTTATTCCTCTGTGTAGAGACCCATCAGCCTCCTGCCTTTGGAGAGGATGTGACCTTGGTAGGGAATTTGTGGGCAGGAGCTGGTGGCTCCTGGATGGCACTTGTGGGTTGGTGTTGCAGGACTTCTCAGGGCATTTACATGTTGCTGGGAAGGCTTTGGTGGCTGTTGGAGACCACCAACTTGCTTTTCTGCTATTGGCACCCTGAGGATTGGGAATCGCAGTCTTGAAGACTTCAAAGCTCTTCCAAAGGCATGAATTTCTGGTTCATGGTCTCGGTTTGTGCTGATGTGATGGACAGCCTTTTGAGTGAATGTACAAATCCCATGAAGCATTTTGGGATGGGAGAGGCTAAAAAACGGGCTGTGTAAATTATAATACTAATTATATTATCAGCAGAAGAGCTAATGGGTATCCTTGCTCCATAGCAACTGCCGTGCTCTGTTAAAGATAGTGCTGTGAGAAAATGCAGGTGAAAGGGTTAAAGTGTGTTGCCTGGTGATAACTGATGTACAGGAGGATGCAGAACCCTGCCCCTGTGTCATGCATTGGTCCTGTGGGTGGGAATTGGGTCCGTGGGCTGTCAGGTTTGACCCCACAGGGGGTGAAAGTCAGCCCCACGGCAAAAAGCCGTTTTGAATTCATGTTTGGGTCACTGCCTCCTCCTGAATCACTGCTTGCAACTCCCACAGCCTTGGGTACAGGCTTGCTTATCTTTTAACCTGGCCATGATAGGAAATATCAGATGTGAATTAAAAGATCTGTTTATTAAGGCAGTTCTGATTTACAGTTAGTGACCTAAAAATAGACTGAATATTCTTGATTTTTAGAGGCATTAGCCTACCTTTAAAAACAAGTAGGGAATGTGGTATTTTATACACAGCTCTCAGCGCTGTACATGGGGAAAAAAAGCAGACTACAAAGCACCGCACAGGAAAATTGATTTATCATCAATTTATTGCTTGGAGCTCTAGGCAAACTCATCTCAAGACAGAACAGAGATCTATAAAATCTTTTCATCTGAAACCATGAATTAAATTGGGAGGAACTGCTGATGAGAGACCAGAACCAACCCTTAAACCAGACAGGCTTTTGGGAGCGGGTCTCCTGCTGCAGCACGCGGGGTTGGAGGGACGATGCTGATTTACACCAGCCAGGCATGTGGAGCTTAATTTCTTTCCTTACTGTGAATCCAGCTTACTCAGGAGCAAACCTACTATAGCTCCCCCCGTTTCCCCCTTGATTTCAATATAGATTTTCCTTTCTTCGTTGGCACGTCTTGTTAATCTTGCAGTTTCTTTTCCTGACGTGTACTCTTTTCTTCTGTTGTGTTTGTGGTTTCTTAAACCTCCTAATAACAGGGTAACTTGCCTTTTTCAGCAGGAAGCCTCTGAAAACAAGCTGATGCATCTCTGTTGTCAGATCACTGTATAAATAAATAAAATATCTTCCTATATTCCCTTCAGAGAAATGAGTGAGGCAATGCTAAAGAACTCTCCCTGGCTGCTTTTTTTTGCATTGAGGGGGGCTGGGGGGGGGGGGGGAAAGCAAGCTGTATTATGTCAGCGACCTGTAATAAATAGCACTGCAATGAGAAGCAACAGCCTCATTCACCTTGCATCCATGCAGAAATAACTAAGCTCTCTTCCCATGCCTTGGGGGGGAAAAAAAAAAAGGAGAAAGAAGGGAATTAAAGAAAAGAATTGACCTTGGCTTGCAGTTGCTCCCGTGCTACCAGGGAACAGGCTACCAGCAAGAGACTGAAGTTTTTTGCTGGCTATTCTTGCAGGCAGCGTATTGCCTGCGTTACCACGAGCTATTCAGCCTGGAGTGCTTGAAGTACGGTCCGTGTCTTTCTCTTGCTGCCTCAAAATGTAGCTAGCTGAAGTCTTAATTAGCAAAAGACAAAGGCTTGGAAGATTTAAATGTTTTAATGGGGGGGACCCCCCCCAATGTAAGTTTTATACAGTAACGAGGCGCAGTGTAGTCAGAGCGTTTCTCTGCAATCTGTTAATTTTTACTGATTAGTCACAGTTTATTATGAAGTTAAAGTAATTTGGAAGCTTGCTTGCAAGTTAAAGAAAATACCGAATTAAAGAGGAAAAAATGTAAAAGGCCTTTAAGAGAGCAGGTAGAAGCCAGACTGATGAAAATGTACTTTTGTATATCTGTCTGAAAAACCTCCAGGTAAATCTGTGGATGGGTTTCTTACTTTCTCATTGGGATATTTGATTTTTCAAGTTTGCAAGAGGTATTGGGGACAAAACCTATGTTTATTTGTTAGGGTTATTATACGTTGGTTTTGTATCAGCAGGTGCCTTCCCTTTCCCTGTCCGGCCTCTCTGGCTCTTCTCTCTGCTGGGATAACAAGAAAGTTGGGAGTTGGGAATGAGGAGACAGAAGGAGAAGCAGCACTGGCACCATTGCTTTCAGGTTTTCCTTTGCCCCCTGTGACAAGACCCTGGGGCTGCAGAAGCACTGCTGGCTTTGGGAGCCTGTGACCCCCATGCTGCGGGTCCATCACCCCCCAGCCCTGCAGGGGGTATCACAGGCACCCCATGTCCCCCCTTTTGTTAACCGTTAGTGGGAGCTGCTAATCCGCCAGTAACAGCCCAGCACTTGCTGTGGTATCCAGCAGGTTGGGATGACTAAACTCCTCTGTTGGTTCGCCTGGGAAAGGCGAATGGCAGCTGTCATATTGTTTTAGCATCAGGTTACTTCTGAGCGCCGTGCTGGTGTTATTTTTAGTGTGTGTGTGTGTGTCCGCTTGTCTGTCGTCTATGTACGACTGCACGGGCGTGGGCTGGCGACAAGAGACTAGCTCTTGCCTGCAAAACTCTGGTTTCCCCTGGCAAGGTGAGGAAGGTGGAAGGGTGCAGTGGGAAGAGAGCAGCAGGGGAGAGAAAACGCACACACTTTTGTTTTATTTTTATTTTCTTTTTTTTATGAGCCCTTTGAGGCAAGCTTTGCTTGCTGAACATCATCATGGGTTTGGGTCATGACCTGAAGTAAATACAGTTATCGGCCCTGCCCCTTGCAGGGTGGAGGCGGTGCGCCCGCCTGGTGTGGGTGAAATTGCACCCGGTTATCTCCCTGAGCAGCGCGCCTGGTCAAGGCTCCTCCTGGTAACAAAATGCAGGTTTTGCAGTGGGAAAGCCTTGCTTCTCGCTGCTGGGAAGGGCTCTGCTTCCTGTCAGCTTGTTAGAAGAAATAGGTACATGCATCCCGTCAGCGGCCGCATCCCCCTGTGAAGCGCATCCTTTTCATGTAGCAGTGCCACCTCCCCAAAATCCACATACACTCCTCTGTCAGGGTTTTGTGTGCTACCCAGGCTTGTCCTTTCCCACCGGTGGGGAGCAGAGATGCTCTGCAGGGGTGCATTGGGACCTTTCTGAACTTCAGCGGGGGTGGGCAGGCAAAAAGGGGAGCGGGATGCGAGGCATGCTGGTGGCATGGCTCAAGGGAGGCTTCAGGAAAGAAATGCAGGGAGGAAAAGAGCAGGTTGTCTAAGTCTCAAGTAGGACGCTTAACCCCTTCTTTCTTGCGCTTTCGCAGATCCAGGAGATGGGAAGATGTGCAGTAAAAGCAGTTCACGCCCTGCTTCTGTTTCTTGGTGGGGTGGAATTTTCTTGCAGCAGTTTATAATAAATTTGTTTGATATTCAGTCTATAAGCAGTAAAAATAATGAAGCCATTTAGTATTCCTGGGGATGCCACACGTACTTCGGCAAGTATTTTATTACTGTTCAACATTAGTTAATGGACGCTTGCAATAAGCTGTTATCACTCGGGTTGCTTCTCATTTCTTTCTACAGAGTATTTTTCTTCATCACGGAGTACCATGCTGTTTTAGTTCATATGGTGCTTAAAATGTCACGTGGTGGTAATTTACAGAGCAAGAAGGATAAGCACACGTAGGTATTACTGGCGTGATAGCTGGTAGCTGTCTTGTCTCTGACCAGGTTTGGGTTGGGGCTGAACTCACCTGGTTTGGTGTTGTGCTGAACTCACCTGGACGTGAAGACGGGTGTTCCTCTGCCCTTGGCTTCGTAAACAGGGTCTGGGGGCAGCCTGTCTGGGCAGTGGGCTCTTCTCTTCTGCCTCCTTAGACCTACAGGAATGTCAGCATCCCTGTAATCAGAGCAGGCTGCTCCAGTTGAACCTGGCCACAAAATGCCAAGATTTGGAGCACCTGAACTGATGCAGTGTGCTCTGCCACTACTAGAACTTCCTTTGTAAAGGAACCTGGCTAAAAATAAGCAAAGAGGTTCTTTATTTGCCTGTTTTTTTTTTTTTTTTTCTTCTATACAGTGTTTTTGGCAGGTCAAAGCACTTTTGTTATCTAACTACTCCTTCCAGCGTTTCATTGTTAAGTGTTTGTTAATTAACACTTAACGACTGGGTTATGATGGAACTGCGGGAGTCTTATCTGAAGGCAAAGCAATTGGCAAACGGAGTCATTATGATCAGAGCAACTCTAATGAATGTTAAATTAATTCATAATAATGTGACACCTAAAATCAAATGTTAAACATATTGTTAATAATTACAGATGCACTTTTACCTCATCCTCTTTTAATATTATTGCTTTTCAGCGTGTATAGAAGAGGGCCAGTTTTCCAGTACCTATCTTTTTACACTGATAATTCCAGACTTCTATAGCTGCAAATAGTTTAATTACCTATTTGTCTCTTTCACAGTAATTAGATACATGAGGGTGAAAGCTAGGAAGTTGATGTAAATATATATAACTTATTATGGAGATTCTGTAACTGCGGGTTGTTACATAAAAGTGACTGTAATTAATGAGGATGGTCTGTTGCATGCCATCTTTCATGGGAGAAAGGGGAGGGGAAAAATGACAAACATTCCCACGCTTATGATTAATACAATATCTATGGTTAGTTATTACAGCTATTGGGGAACACAAAGTAATTTATTTTAAATAAATTATATATTTGATACTGGGATTTAATAAAAAAATGCCTAAAATCAGTTTTATGTGCTAAACCCAGCTCTGAGTTGTCTTGCCTGTATTTGTGGCTTTGAAACCATCTTTATTTTATTGAGTTAGTTTTCTTGCTTATTTGGCACTTTAAAAATGGGAACTCCTTTAAAAAAAAGTTAAAAATAAAAAAATCATTGTCCTCGTGTCTGTGAGATGCATTAGTGGCAGGTGGGAGGGTAGCAGGCACATCCCCGTAAGGTGAGACAGGACAGCATCCCATCAAATGCCTTCACTCTTGAAAAACACCCGTTGCCCCATGCTTCGCTGTTCAGAGGTGTTTATTAATGTTTGCTCTCCTATCCAGAGCATGTCAGTATTCTCCTTTCCTGGTTCCAAAGTACTCATAATGAGGCTATTTCCCACTTAAAAGTTTGATGGAGATGTCTGTTGCCCAGCATTGCTGCTCTGGGCTGCCTGGGACAGGGAGCCTGAAGGATGTTCCTGGAAACATCTAGAAAAATATTCAAAATTCAAAACTAAGTGGAATTTCAAGAAATCTGGAACGAGCAGAAGGTCACCAAGAGCCTCAATGGGTGTTTGGTGCTGCGTTTAGGTTTCAGTGCATCATCGTGGGTCTCATGCTTTGCTTTACTCACAAGTCTACATGGATGGGCGTGTTACGATGGAATCTGCCGTGGGGTTGGGGCATGTCATGGAGCCTGTGGAAGGGGAGGTGTGCCAGCATGACTGTCTGGCCTGGTAAGGTGACTTGGGCGCAGAAGGCATCGCCCTTGGGTTGTGCCGCTGTGCCACAGCGGTGCTGTGCTGAGAGCAGCTGGGCTGGTGTCCGGTCAGCCCAGCCCGTGCTGGTACATCCCACCCAGAGCACAAGGGTCAGGGATTTGAAAAAGAAACAAAACAAAAAAGGTGACGCTCATTCTGTGGATGGAAAATGGTGATCGACGGTAATTAACTTGCACCATCTTATTTCTTTCCCCCTTCGCAAGGAGAGCTTTACTCTTTCAGCAGAGCCACGGGAGGTGCAGTGGTGATGCCTCCTGCTCCGATGGCTCTTCCCTTCCCAGGCTTCAGCAGCAAAAACTCCGCCGGGAAGGTGGCGGTGAAATCCCATGTGTTACAGCTGCTGCGAGGCAGCGCCTGCGAGGACTGTTTCTATTTTATCTCCTTTTTCTCCCCCTCCCGCAAACAGCGGCGTGGCAGCGAGAAGGAAGGCTTCCGTGGGCTGCGCCTCCAAAGGTCATACAACGCTTTATGTTTTCCCCGACATGACACAGCGTGACAGAACAAAGTATTTATCTTGTGTACTTGTCAGCTTCGTTCTGCCGGCTCCGGAATGATGAAATACTGCCGAATATACTGCTGCTTGTTTCCTTTAGGGACTTGCGCTGATTTGTTTAAAGTGTCGTCTGCACCCAGCAAATGCTTCATTTATTACAGCTGACACCTGAAAATGTCCGAGGGAGATGTATCAAGGCGTCACACAAATATTATTTTCTTTATTTGCTGTTGTTTACTGATGTGCTAATATAAATGCAGTCTAATGATAAATTGTGTTTCTTGAGGGTGCCACCTGTGCGCGTGTTGAACCGCCACGGTGAGGTTTCTGGAGACGTGTTCCATTTCCATCAGAAAAATGCATTTTGACTCCTGATGGGGTCAGCTTAACTGTTAATTATCGCGGTGAGTCACTAATGAGCTCTTGCCTCAGGAACTTTGTACGGCCTCTCCTCAAACTTTTCCCCATTACTTGTTCTGATGCTTAAGCGAAAATAAAAATAGATCCCTTCCAAGAGGGGTGCGGGGAGAAGTGAATGTTTGAGATGGTGATGTGACCCTGCTAATTATAGTATTTGATGTGAAGGCTTTCAGATTTAACTGAGTCTCACGTTAGGCTTTTTGGGTGATTTTTTTTTTCTACAATTTTTTTATTTATTTTTACAGTAAGAACTCCCCTGTTGTCCCCGGAGGATAACGGAGAATCCAAGTTCCTCTCTCAGCAAAACAATCAGTGCAAAAATAACGAACATCAAAGAGATGGAGGGAAGCAGTGTGCCCACAGAACTAATTGCCAACATTACTGTGTGTTGAAGTAAAGAATTAAAATGTGACTCTAAGTTCCTAAAAATGTACTTGCTGGGAGTTTGTCAGCAGTGTGTGGGTCAGGGAAGCGGCTTTGGTGCCTACGATCCTCTGTCACCGTTTGCGTGGGCTAGCGGAGGTACGGGCAGTATCGGAACCTCCTGCGACTCACTGCTAAGGGGCCCTTTAGGCGCATCGAGGAGCCCCTCTGACTGCTGTTCCAGCGGCACAGCTTTACTTGGGCTAAGGCAATATGTAACACGATGTCTCTGCGTTTTCCTGTGTCCTGCTGTGTATGCGCCTGTAGAGCATACAATGCATGCATCCGTCTGTACAGCATACTGATGCTGTCTAACCGTATGGCAAGTGATGGATGCCTTATGGTATTGAGATCGCCCTGGCTCTTCAGCCGTAGGCATAGGTTGTGCATTCCCTGGAATAATACAAATCTAGGAGAAAAATAAGCATATTTGTAGGTTTTACTTCCCCTAGGTAAATAAGCAGTGCTGGGGAAACAAGACCATCTCTGTATGATGGGAACTTCTGAATGGTAAATATATTGTGTGCTTTAATGTTGCTTTCTTTTACAGCTGTTGTTACAGTTTTAATTAGCAAAATTAGATTCCTTGCTTGAATAGTATCTTTGGCTTAATTTACTGTGGTGTGCCTTCCAGTGGGTATGAGGAGGTTGGAACGGAAGAAGGGCCACACTTCTTGGATGCAGTTTCTTGCAGTGGCTGGACAGGGGTTTGCAGCGATGCTTGGGAGCTGGTCTTGGGGTGTAGGGTCCCAGGGCCCTAGGTTTCCTGGCATCCCTGTGTCAGCCACTTCTCTGCCACCTTGGTTCCTGCTCCTTTCTAATTTTGGGAAGGTTTTTGGATGAAGGGACAATTTTCTCCCATGTGGGTGTGCACAGTGGCACCTGGGTTTTGGATTGTGGTGGGAGCAGTAGGGAGACAGTTGCCACAATGGTCCTGTAAGGATAAATCTCATGAAAATGGAATTCAGAAGCTCAACGACTGTCATCCAGGTGGTGTGGTGAGCAGTTTTTGCTGCTGTTTTCTGTTGGGCAGTGCTGTGTGAGTACTCAAGGTGGTCCTAGCTTCAGGTGTTCCTTGTCTGCATTTGTTGCCAGAGGCAGGGTGTGAAAATGTGGGGGTTGATTGCTGAAGTGGCCAAGTTTCTACCCCAGATGTGGAGGATTTGGCTTGAATGGGAATTGTAAAGAGAAGCAGGTGATCACCCCTGGTCCAGCCTTTTATCTGAGGTAAAACAGGGGTGGTATTTGTCCCCTGTTTTACATGATCCAGCCAGAGCTCCTTAATCCATGTGATTAACCAAACTTTGGGAGATTAAGAAGTGACCCAACGTGTCAAACTGTCCTTGTTGTGTATGGGGCTGTACCTAATCTCCCTGGAGAGGAGGATGTGTGTGTCCCTATGGGAGAAGTGACTGCTTTCTTGAGGCAGTGGGAGCTGAGGATGCTGATCCTGTTAAATTGCTGATACTGGGAAGGTCCATCAGTGGTAAACTACTGCCTATATGCTCAGGAAAGTTTGGCTACATGTGTATCTTCATCCCCTGGGAGAGAAATGGCCTCCTGTCATGAAGAGAGCTTCAGTGAGGTGGTGAAATGTCCCTCTGTGTTAAGGCAGGATCCTTAAATATAATTGATGTCAGTCATTTCTGTGTTAATATTTCACCGCGGCTGATTAGGCAGACAGATGGTGGTCCATATTATGGTGTACAAGTGGGGTTTTCCCTTGGCCAAATGATTACCTCCCCAGTTTTCAATTAACAAAGTTTGCCAATTACTGTTAGTGGTTTTTCTTCTAATTATGCAGCTCTTTGGCCAGGTAAGTGGCCAGCCTGGGGAGAGGGGGAGAGAGCTCTGTGGCATGGGCAGATCCTTAGTAGGAAAGCCCATATAAACAAAGCAAGAAGGAAGAGACCTGTGATGGGAAGAGAAGGAGATGCACAACAGGGCAGCATGATGCACGAGCCCTCTTTCTGCTGATAAACAGCTTTAAAATGCCCGGCTGGCAGGTTGTGGCACTAGGAAAGGTGAGGTCTTGGAGATGCTCTGCTTTGGCAGTCTCCTGGCTGTGTGCTTATTTTTAGCTCGGCGGGGTTCACTATTTGAACAAGACGTGCCAAGAAGGAAAGCCAGCCCCCGAGCAAACAGCAGGATCCTGCTGACTCCCCATGCAGGTGTGAGCAGATGTTTGCTTAATGCCAAGGAGTGGCAGCAAGTGGAGTTGGCTGATTTATGAAATCTATGTCACCTAGTTTCCTGTCCTAGCTAGTAACAGCCCAGGCAATGAAAGGATACTTCTTCAATAATTATAGACATCTCGTTTTCCCTTTGAGTCCCACGTTTAAATCATCAGGTGTCCTCTTCTTCTGAATTTTTTCCTTGAGCTTATCTTCTCTGCGGATCAGTCTGTCATCGTATTTTATTTTGATGAGACCGTTCATCTTCCCTTGACTCTGCTGCTTCCAAAACCTGTCCCAGCATTGTCCTCGAGGAGCGGGGAAGGAGATGGAAGAGGCTTTGGGCTTGAATTAGCTGGTGATGAGGTTGGGTCTCCTTTGGGATGGAGATATTAATGCAGCATCATGAAAGATGAGGTCTGTCTTCACTTTGGGTGACTCTGATAATGAAAGAACGTAATTAATCATATTTGGCTCTGCAGAGGATATGTAATCTGGGAAAAACACCTGCTCTAAAGGTGGTGGGAGTACGTGAGAGGAGCAGTGAAACAGAAAGAGGAGCTGCAGCAGCCGAGGCTACTTCTGTAGGAGGAGTTCTCAGCAGTACTTGGGGAAGCCTGTATGGCATGATTTTATTATGTGTGTGTCCCAAATGCTGTGTTTGTTTTTGTGTGCAGCCCTTCTGTGAGCATCCTCCTCAAATTCTCCCCCAGTGCAGCAAAACCCTATTGCTGGGTGCAGTTCACAGCATATTAAAAACAGCACTTTGTTGCCAAAGTGCAAGCTTGGGTTATGCACCCTAACGCTGCAAAACAAAGGAGCCCCCTTAACTCTCCACTGAATCAAAAGCAGTTGCTTTGCTTAAGTAGCTGATTCAAGCCCAAAATAATTATCCTTTATTTATTAACATGTTAAAATGCCTTTTATTAGGTTTTGGTGCGGTATCTTCAATCTTTCGACTTGAAAGTTTTCTCGCTCATAATTTACAAGTCCACCCTTTGGTGTGGTGTTCCAGCTCCACAGATTATGTGCGGAGCTAATTAAGTAATAATGATTGAGGTGCAGGGTATTTCCTTGGGATTAATGACTGTCTGGGAGGAGTTGATGGCCCAAGGTGTAGCCAAGGGCCATTAACACCAGCCAACTATTAATTCTAAGAAAATGCCGTGCGCCAAGGTCATTGCTGCTATTAGAAGTTGAGGGCAATGAGGAGGCAGATGTGGGGGGAGATGAAGTAACATGGAAGGTATATGGATTTTGAGAAAATGTAATATGGTTTTAATAGGTATCTGCATGATGTACCTGTTGATTAGCCAGTCTGCTTCTTCCCTCCATTCCTCACTGTTCTGTCCAAAGCTTAATGGTGAGCATCACAGTGAGCAGGGATGATGCTTTTCTTGTCTGGTGCCCTTTTTCTTAACGGCACCTCATATTTTGCCCACCTTAGAGGACACTTTATACATATTACTAATGCTTTTTTTTTTTTTTTCAGGGGAAGTCTTTAAAAACCCCATTTAGAAGCAGCCAAAACCATTCAGAATATCGTGGCACGGTGGGATGAGATGCTAAATTGTCTGTATGAATAGGAAGGAGAAGAGTGCTGCTGTTGAAAAACCTATAGACTAGTAAGTGCTGATTCAGGCTTAACCACAAATAGTGTGTCAGAGCACCTGTTTCTGTGGCAAAAAGACCGTATTTCAAAGCTGAACTGTAGTTACAATGTGGTGTTGTGCATTTTGGGATTTTGGTGGAAGGCTAAGCCTAAGGGCACCCCAAAGGCTGTAGGATGAAGGCAAGTTTTTAACTTAATACATACACAGCAATTATGTGAAAACTGAAGAGACTTGGGTTTGTACACCTTGAACTATCGCAGTTGTTGCTAGGCTTCAGTTACGACCTTAGGTTTGCTGACAGAGACACACCTATATTGCACAGGTTTTTTCTTTTAACATCGAAGAAGTAGGGCTTGTGGCTTTGTGAGGCTGTTGTCCACTGGTGAGTTTTCCCTGTGCTTTTCTCTTCCAGGGAAGGCTCTGATATGAGTACTTGCCTTTTTCTCTCAGCCCCAATGTATCACTCATCTGCAGCTGCTGATACCTGGATTTATACTTTTGAGGGTTCAGAGTTTATAGGACCCATATTACCAAAACTGGTGATACTGGAGGCATTTTGGAACCTTTTCCTGAGTGGTGGATATCTTGTGAGTGAAAGCATTTGACTGCTTTTATCTCAACACGATGGTTTGTATGAGTGAGTGACTTAAAAAAAAAAAAAAAAAAAAAAGAGGGCTGTAGGAAAACCCATCAGACAGTCAGCTGCTGAAGGAGGGAGACAGATATGTTGGTATCCATGGTGTAAACACCTGATTACTCCCTTGGGCAAGCCCTGGCCTTTGCTGGAGCAATGTAGTTGCCACTGCTTTAAAATAAGGTTCAGGGTGGCTCCCCGAGTTGATTTTTCTGTCCCTATGAAACCTGCCTTTCTTGTGTCTTAGCATTTGGCTGGAGCTGAGGAGGAACAAGTCTTTTAGAGTCAGGACTTCTAAGATGTCGTTTTCAGAGAAGGCTTGGTGGAGTTTATCTTGGAAGAGCTGCAGGCATTGAGCATCCTCCTGCCCCTGCAAGAGACCCTCAGCAGCTCTGGTACTGCAAAAGCTGCCTTGGGAAACTCTCCATTAGTGACATTCTTCTGCAGTCTCTGGTCATGTCCTAAAATCAGTGTGTTTGGCTGGTGAAAGGTTGTTTTTTTTTTTTTTTTAATTCCTTAGTTCAGGCATTTAAGGAGAGTTTTTTTGAGTGGAGTGGGATCAGATGCAACTGAAAAATCATTTTTTTCATAACTTTGTGTGCTGGGTTCACTTTGTAATTTTCTTGCACATCATTGTAATCTTAATAATGATAAATAATCTGTTAAAAGCAATTATGGCCAGAATAATAATCCTAGCTAATAAACAGAATGTACTGTGTAATTCTGGTCGTTTTCAGCCATCTGGCTCCGGTCTCCCTAATTGACTTAAAGCATAGTGACAAAGTCAGCAACACAGAGTGTTCAGCTCAGCTGAAATTCCTGAGCAGGCATTCCTTGGACAAATTGAGATTGTGTTTTTTTTTTTTTTAAAGGAAAAATAAATCAATACATCCAAATTATTACTATCTCTATTACAACAACACAGATCACGAATCCATCAGCGTTGTCTTCCACTGAGCTCAAAAATCTTTATAATGATCTGATTGTGTACGGTTTCATTATTTTCTAATGAAACTGCAACTGGAAGACTTTGAATGTATCCAAGTATCTAAATTCATGCTGGCACTTACTTCTGAAGCTGCCAGAATTTAAATGTTTTCAGTGTTGGCTGGACTTAAGGCATCTTTTAGAACTCCCTTTGGTTGGTTTCTATTTATGTTGTTGGTTTTTTTTTTTAATTAATGCACATCATTGCTAATATTTCCGAGGTTTGTGCTTAGTCTGTCAGACCCTGTGGTTTCATTTGCCAAAATGAAGTGGCGTGTCCATCTCTCTTTTTTCAGAAGCTGGCTTGGAGCTGGGTATTTCTTTATATAATTAGTGCAAAGCCGGCTTTCTTTCTAATTTTCTAGCCAAAAACTTAGCCTGGCGACTTTGTGGCAAGCTCCACTCAGTCTAGGTGCTCATAGTCTTGTTTTAATTACCGTGATGAAGCTGAAGTGCCAGCCCCAGTTTAACCTCCATTCAGCACTGGTGTCTGCTCCTTTGCAGTGGGTGGGCTTTGTTTGGACTTAATGAGGAAGGGTTGAATGATGGGGTGGGGTCAGCCTGTGGGGATGCAGAGCACAAAGCAAGGTGTAACGGTCCATATGAGAACGTACAACTTGGCTGGGTCAAACCACGGTCCTCCTCATCCTGTTAACCTAGCTCTGAGCGTGGACACCGTGGGTACTGTGGGAGGATGTAAGAGCAAGACCCACATATAAAATTCTCCCTAGAAGACTTTACTGGGCTTTCACTAATTTCTGGCTCAGACCCCTGAGCAGGAGCTGGAGACCTGCATTGAACTGGACTCTATGGAGGTTTTTCAGCTGAGAATTTGCCTGGGTTTTTTTTTTTTGAACCCATGCAAACTTTGGCATCCACAGCATCCTGCAAGACGATGTTTTTCGTGTGTTGCACTTCATGTGCCATTTCCCTGTAGTCCCTCTTGCTCTGATATTTTAAGGCGGTTTTGGGTGGGTTTTGCAGAGCTGTCTGAGACCTGTTGCAGCTTAGCCTGTTGCTGTTAAAGCTTCGGTGTTTACAGTGGCCATAAACCTGCCTACAGACAGCAGTCAGTATAGCTTCCATGATACACAAAACATAGATTTTCTGCACCTTGTGCTGTATTTTTTTGCAGAGCGATGGAGGCAAAGCTTTGGTGGGGCTCTAGAGTAGAGCACAGGCCCCTGTTGCTCACAAAGCCAGACCTTTGCATCGCTCCGTGCTCCCCTTCGTCTGACTCACGGCTGCTCCATCAACTGTTTGTTCTTGGGGAAGACACGGTTTGTTGCCTGGATTTGCTTAATGAAGCAAATAGCCTGGTTTGCCGTGCTAGCCGCTGACGTTTTCTGCACGGTTTGCTAAATTTGATTATACCATTTGGACAAGTTTTAATATTTACACACTGTTAGAAGGAACAATTTGTATGGCTTTAAGAAGCAGATATGAATTGTAGCTTCTGCCCCTAATTCTGTGGGATACTGGTGCAGTAAAGCTGTGGTTAAAGCAGTTTGGGTACTCCTGCTGAATACGTGGCATGCTGACTTAATACTGCATTATTTTCACCTACGCCACTGTGTATAATAGCTGCTCTGAGATACTGGCCGCTGTCCCTTCATGTGTATCGTCAGATAACATTGACCTGTTTGAGAGGCTGAGTGTGGTGTAGGTTTTCGGTAGATAATCATGTGAAGAGTTGGCAAGGAGGAAACATGATTTCTGTGAGATCTGTTGAGGGCACAAGGGTAAAGACTTGAACTTCAGAGGGAGCTCTGCACTCTGATCCTTGTTTCTGGATGTATGTTTTTTTGTTTGTTTGTTTCTGGATGTATGTTTTTTGTGTTTGTTTCTGGATGTTTGTTTGTTTGCTTCTGGATCTAGCTTAATCGGGGACTCATCCCAAACTTTGCAGCCTTCAGAATGGGAGCAAAGAGCTGCTTCAGTTTAAGCAGAGCTGTTGGGTCAAGGCCAGCGTGGGATGTGTGCCAAAACCTGGGATGAAAATTATCTCATTTTGGGCTGGGTCATTAAGGTACTTTGTGGAGGATTTTAAAATGGCTTGTGAGTGAACCAGTCTTCCTCAGTGGGCTCCATTAAAAGTGTGTTCTCAATTGTCATTTTTTGGTGTGTAGGTTGTTGGATTTTTTTTTTTTTTTCTTAGCTAAGAGAGCAGGGCTTGAGGACCAGAATTTATTGGTATGTTTCTGATCAATGTAAAGCCGGAGATCTGCTGGGAATACTCTATTAAAATAAATAAATGTAGTAATAATTAAAAAAGAAAAAAAGCTGTATTTGCAGTATCGGGCACTCAGTCTGTGTCTTGTGGCTGACGGGGAGATGTGAAAGCCCTTGGTTAGGCTGATTGCCTTCATGACACGCTCAATATGAGTTAACTTGTTTTCTGTACCTTATACCATTTCATTTTGTAGTAGCAAATAAACCTTAGATGTAGTAAATGTAAAACCTTCTGCTGCTTGATTTTACAGGCCAGCGAATAGATGAACTTCCTCTGATATTCCATATCTTCTCCTAATAAACAGAAATGCCGCAGTGGGATTGCGTGCGAGTGACTGGGAATTACTTATCTCTAGCTTGTCTCCTTAAAGTTGTTTTTCTCATGCAGTTGCATGTTTGCAGTTTACCAAGAAAATAATTTTTTGACATCAGATTTAAGATTGGTGAGTTAAAACTGAATCAGGGCACTCGCCCACAACTGTTGACTTGGGGTCTGTGATTCTGCTTTGCTGAAGAGTCAGAGGCATTTGAGAATGTCAGCATATGCCTAATTGAATCTATTGACACTCAAAATGATGAAAAATAATTAGGAATTTACAGTGTCAGATCGTGAAGGGAGTAGCAACGGCAGCTTTTTAGATGGGTCTTGATCATGCGCTGCTTCTTCCAAGTTTCAGTTGTTTTCAAAACATGTATTTAAAAAAAAAAAATCTTGGGCGTGGGACGCATTAGGGAGGCAGAGATTGTGAAGATTTTGGTACATTACAAAACCAGACGTCCTCCAGATGGGTGCCTTCCCGCTTGCTGTGTGGGGAGGTCTGGGAGCGGGGAGAGCCCCGCGTTCCCTTGCACCGAGTCCGTTGTGAAGCGGAGCCATTCTTAGATTAAAGTCAGTGAAAGAGGGAATAGGAATGACTTTGTGCATTTAATGGGTGACAAATTGCACGTGCCAGTGCTGCAGCTTGCCCGTGGTGTGAGCAGGCTCGCCCCTTGCCCTCCTGGGTGAGCAAGCACTGCCGCGTGCCCAGAGAGATGCTCTGAGAGAAACCTGGGCACGTGCCGCCTCCGTTCCTCACCGGGGCGAAGAGCAGCAGCGTTCATCCGCGATGACAGGGCTCAGGGAGGAACCTTTTGGAATTAATGCTAAAAATATTCAGGTAACCATCTGAGTGCTTGAAGTCCTTTTTTTTTTTTTTTTTTTTTCCAAGCCATGGCAAGGAAGGAGAGGAAGACTCCTCATCTGTTCGCTGTCCTCATACCACAACCTGCCCGCTGAATAGCTGAGTGACAGGCAATCTGGCCTATCCATATGACCATATTGTTTTCCTCCCCTAATTAGCCTGGTCCTTACTGTGCTGATGAGGAAACAGATGCACTGAGCAGCAAATTACCTTCATCTCGCCTCCGAACAAAAAAGACACAGCACTTAATTGACTCATTTGATCTCCGGCAATTCAAAGCAAGTAAAGTGGAAATATTTAAAAGTGGCACTTCATTTCTGAAAAGGGGGAAGGTATGTTGGGAGTGTATATACATGCATTTGTGTATGCTTACAGATTTAAGGTGTCAAACATCAGGGTGATGGCGAGGCTTGTGGTGTTGCTGTTCGGTGCCTCTACAGAGCTGCTTCTTCCCACAAGGAAAAATGATTAAAAATACTCCATTACTTCCTTTGTCAACACCAAAGTATTTGCATGCTTAACCGCACCAACATTTCTTTACAGTTCCTTGGTAGTAAATGTCCCTTTTGTGCGCAGTATGGCGTGCTGCACATACTGGCAGCTGAAACGGCTCGCTCCCGCGTCCCCGAGCTCCTGTCTCTGCTCCTGCCTGGGCACTGGCCGTGCCGCAGGGCTCCTCTGCTGTCCCTGTCTTTTCTAGTTATTTTTTCCTACATTTACATAAATATATTTTTTTTCTCCTGTTAGGTTGTTTTTGTTTGTTTTTCTTTTGTTTCTAATATAAATAAAACATAAATACATATGGGTACGTGTTGGAAGATTCTGATCGGTTTGAGGAGAAGTGTTAATAGCTGTGCATGGCCAGTGCCTGATGTGCCCCCCAGCATTGGCATGGGGGCGGTGTCCTGCCACCTCCTTGCAGCTCTTGGGGTCGCTGGGAAGCTCTCAGCAAAGATGCACATTGCACCTTCCTAAAATTCAGATCTGGGCAGGGAAGATGCGTCTAGCACAAGGCAGTCTAGCCGTAAAGGCTGAGGATAGCTGTCTTTTATTTTATAGCCTCTGTGTGTTTATGCCTGCAGATGCTTCTCGAGTCCCCAGGGTGAAAGTTGTCTGGTCGAGGTGAATGATCACTCCTTGAATTTACTGGCTCGTTGTGGCCAGACTCCTTTCATGGTGCCTTCATCATCCTTCGCGAGGTGGTTTCTCCTGCACCTCTCTGCCGTGAAATCTCTGCAACAGCAAAACTGTTTCCATGCAGTCATGGTGGTGACCATCCCCTTTGCTGAGACTTGGCAGGTCCAAAGAGACGTTGCATGTGCAGATGTTTCTCCTCCTCTTCCTCTGACCTGATGTGGTCTTCCCCATGTACGATGTACGTCCCATCGATCAGTCCCTCTGCCTTGCTTCAGTAAAAGCTGTCACCCAGCCTGCTTCAGTTTCCATTTAACTGCTTCGGGGTGTTTTAAGGTTAGTGTAAGTGCACGGGGGCTGCTCGGGGCTTTCCATAGTAACAGTACCCTGTTGCATACTGTCAGGACATCAGTGAGTATTATTCATGCCAGCTTCCATTTGTCAGAGGAGGGATTTCTTTGGTTTTGACACCTGGCAATTTAGAAATATTAAGCTTTAAATGACTAAAATTGCATATTTATTCCTTGCAGATGATCAGTGGGACATATTTGTGCTGTATCAACTTCGCTCAGTGGACTTTGCCCTATCCTGTCTCTCTTCTGTTCTTCCTCTTTTCCTAAGCTTTCCACCTTCAATGTTTGCTACAAATAACTATTCAATAGATTGTTGTCAGTGCTGGTTTTCTTTGTTTTAAACCTTTGCCGCCCCCCTCCGCTGCTTCCCAGTTTAATTTTATTATTTTCCTCTGGTGTATGAAGTGCAAGCATGGAAGAAAGCTTTTGGACTGAAGTGGGCCAGTTCAATCAGAAAAGCTCTCGAGCACGCACCAGCTGAAATGTGCTGTGCTAATTCACTAATCAAAGTAAACCGTGCTGTAAAGAAAGATGAGGGTTGACATAATTAGAAGGACTATTTTGGATGCAATGTGAATTACACTTGCTAGATTTGCCATGATAAGAATCCTAACATGTCTGTTATCTTGGTGATTTTTTTTTTAATTGTGAGGTAATTAATATTTTTATTAGAAAAAGTTAGGTATCCGTTTTATTTGAGGGTAAACCTTCCAGAGGGTGAAGAAGTGGTCTTAGGTAATAGAGTCAGATTGTAGGTAAGCATCGTTCTTGCAAGTATATTTTCCAGGCTTTTTTTTCTCTGTGATTATATGATGCTGGATTTCTTGTGCCCAAACAGCACATAATTGTCTAAATCAGGCCCAGATATGCCACTGGGTATTAAGCAAAGAAAGTAAAAACAAACAGTTATTAAGCTACAGAAGTAGAAACTACTTATTTTACTAGGGCAAAGACAACAATACCTGTAAAACAAGAATAATGGAAAGATCACTTTAATTACAGATACTGTAAGTGGCACCTTTTTATCTAGCATCAAATTACTCATCTTTTTTAATTGTCTGTTGTTTTTAGCATTGCATGTGCTTTAACCAAAACTAATAAATACAAAATTCATCTGTCTATCAGGCTGTTATGTTTGTTAAGAGCTGTTGTTGGGACTTTAAATAATTTGTTAGAGCAGTACTCCCGCAGTTTATAGCAGCAGTTACACTCTAACACACGTCTTCTAAAGGGGACGGGCTGGATTGTTTAGGTTTTCAGTGGATGGTTTGGGCCGTTGGTCTCCAGGTGTGATCGCAATGCCGACCTGAAAACCATGAGTACTGCGTGGTCTGTGGGGCATGGGCAGGTCAGCGATACGCAAAAGTCACTGCCAGTTAAAAGGAGTTTCCTAGCTAATTTTGCATCAAGAAACACATACAGCTCCTCCAGGATTTCTCCAGCTGCCTCGGTGAACCAGAGCAGGGCTTTCGGTATTACTCCGGGAGACCCAGGGGTGATGCAGGAAGCAGGTGCTGGTGCACGTTGTCCAGCTGGGTCTGGAGCTGTGCGGGCAGGCAGAGTAAACCTCCTGCAAGGGGTCAGCGAAAAGATCAGGATCATCATTCCTTAATTTTGTTTTGCATTTCTCTTTATTGTCCTCCTGCTCCTTATCCCTGGATGGAGTGCCCTGAGCATCCTAAGCGACTTATTTGTTGAAAAGCACCCAGTTGTGTGTGGTGGTGTGTCCCCCCATATCAGGATGGATAAACAAAGGCGGAAGATTGAGAAGTTGCTTAATAACATTACAAAATACTGAGAAAAAGCCCTTAGCTTGAAAAAATAATAGTAATTTTAGAACATGGTTAAAAGGGTCAGCTTTTGGATGCAGTGGTGACCACCTCAGGAATTCCAGATCTTACTGGGAGTATGTCTTCAAGGAGCTTTTCTGGTGCTCTCCTCTTAGGTTTTGGGTGTTGATAGACGAGTATTTATGTGTGCACGACACCACTAGGTTGGTCATCTCATTGCAGAGTGGGAAATTAATTGTTCCATGGTGGACCAGATCTGAATGCTGAATGCCTTCTGTCTTTTTTTTTTTTTTTTTTTTTAATATTTAGCTACTAAGGTAGCTGAGCTTAAATCTAAGATTTCCACATGTCTCTGCGTATATCATTGAGGGACTGTAATTCCATAAACCAGAACAGGCCTCGATTAATCACGGTTTGAACTCAGCGGTGCAGCTAATTGAATGAAACTTGCTGGGAAAGACACAAAATAATTAGCTTGTGTCTGTTAATTGTCAGTGTGTGGCTATTGTAACAGGCTGCTCTGTGTCCCCTCCCCTTTTTTTCCTCCCATGACTACAGTTGATGTATTTTTAAAGTATAATTAACATGGAAAGCCAGACAGTATGTTTTCTTTCTCAGTGCTGAAAGTGGCTAGTTGTCACGTGTCAAGATACCAAGATTTCCAGAATGGAGAGATAAATACTGCGTGTTTCGTAGAGGACTTCCCAAACACATTTCCAAAGTGATCTGAAAGCGTGTGGTTTCTCAAGGGCTTAGGGAGGTGTCGAGGCTCAGGGGAGAGTGTGGCAAAGTGGGGGGGGACCCGTGTTACACTTTTGTCCCATTTCTTGGCCCTTAGCAAGGTGCTTCCCTTACTGCACCTCCTGTTTTCTGCCAAATGAGGAAAGTGATAAAAATGAGGTTTCCTTGTGCTTGCAATGTGTTTTGAGATTTGTGGGTGAAAATTAGCCTAAACAGAGTAGTATTCATTATGAAATGTGGTCTGAGGTGTAAGTCTTGTGGTCCTTAATCGAGTAAAATGCCCTTCATTTGCTGGGAGCTGGACCCAATGCTTTTTGTGGCTTGTGTTTTCTCAGTGTTTTATCCAATAGAAGAATGTTGGAAACCTCTGAAATGGCATTTTTTTTCTAAACTGGGTGAGAGCACCTGGTACATACAGATTGTGTCCGGGTGCTCGCTGCTGCAGGGGAAGATTTTGGTGAGCAAAGCACCCCAGCACGCGCTAGCTTCGGCTCATGAAACGTTTTCATCGATATTGGTGGGGCTGCAAACGCAAGTTCAGAAGACTTTTTTGTGGAAGAGAAGACTCAGAGATGGAGATATTAATGTACTGCTTACTTATTCCATGCAAGCGAGAGACCCTGTGGCTGTTATCAATGCCTGTTGAAAACTGAGGTGTTTGGAGTTTGCAGTTTCGCAGGGCTGTGGCAAGAGACAGGTTTCTGCCTGTGAGGAGGTAAATCCCTGTGTGGCACTTAGCTGGGGCTGGCTGCAGCCGGGACTGCCCAGAGGACTTGGGGCTCTCTTGGCATTTCTGCCCATCGTAATTCAATTTCTCTCCTGGTTTTATGGACCAGTAGACCTAATTTAGGTGACTATCTGTAACGTTGCCTGTGACACACGGTAAAGGTGAATACACGATCCATCTTGTGGTGGCTTGTGATAGGTGTCCGCGCTGTTCAAGATGCAGGTGGGTGGTGTGCACCTGCAGCTTGGCAGCAGCGTAACAGGGCAGATCTGTCAAGAAAGTAGTCATTTCGTTCAGTTGAAAATAGCTGCCTGTCGTCTCATCTGGCTTCCTAAATGATTTCTGTGTTTGCCGGCGAAGCCGGTGCTGCTGAAGGGTCCCGGGCCCCTCGCAGCAGGCGCTTCAGCGTGCTTGCTTGTTTGCCTCCCAGGGTTTCAGTCCTCTCCACCTTCTCTCAATAGCTCTTTTTCTTCGCAGCGTGAAAGCTTTGCATAGTAAGGACCTCACAACACAAGAATGAGTGTTACTTCCTTTTCTTTCTTTCTTTTTTTTTTCCTCTCCTCTCCCCATTCTGCTCTCTGCATCCACAGTTTTTGCTCTCCGCTGCCAGGCCAGAAGCTCCTTTGTTCTCTCGATAGGGCTGGCCAAGCTGGGGGGCTGTGGCACTCTTTTACCCGTGACAGCTCACTGGGTATATGTGTGTGTTTGTGTGTATCTCTTTTTTCCTCCCATTAGCCTTCTAGAGTAATTAGCGTGGCTTTATGGGTGAAGTCAGTGAAGAGTGTAGCAGTGAAATCTGTTGGCACTGAAGTGCAGCGGGGGCTTTTATTAACCTTATAATCCAGGGGAAAAAAACAAAACGAGGAGAGTCATGAATTGCAGGCAGCATCACTACTTGCTGCCGGCTGCAGAGGGTTTGAATCCTGTCTCTTGTTCACGCATCTCTAATCCTCAGCAATTTGGGGCTGTGAGGGTGGGGGCTGCAGCTTGTGCTCCCTTCTGACCCGGCCACCACAAACCTCTGTCCTCTCCCAAACGTTGTTTGGAAAAGTTTTGGTTCAAAATGTTGCACTGAGAACTGTTTTCAAATACTGTATGGAAAGCCCTGTGCTGTATTAAAATATATGCTTAGGGGGGAAAAAACCCATAGAGGTACCGTGGTGAGACTGGACTTAAGGTAGATTTTGGCTCACCTGATTTCCTCCACGTCTGAGAACTCATTCCTGTGTAAATGCCAGCTTTTCCCATGGTGGTACCCGTGGATTTGAAAACCAGTGTGATATCTAGTTGACTTTATGCTTAGGTAACTTTCTTGTACAATACTTAATTTTCATTAGCTTTCTTATTAGACTCCTTTTTTCCATGTAGAGTTTCATGTAATAGTAATTGGACATCGGTTGAACAAATGTAAGTCAGCAGTTTTCAGCCTATAAAGCACTTTTTTTTTTTTTTTGACAGATGAGATGCTTTTTGGTAGAGGGACTTAGGTAATCTCTTCTGATCTGCTTTCTGTTGTCATACTGCGAAGGAAGGGCTTGCAGGTACCCGCTGTTCCCGAGAAAAGCCCAAATCGCATTGGAGCGAGTCTCCACGCTATGGGGCTAAGCCTTGTGTGGTGGGATGGGCAAACTGATGCTGTAGGTGAAGAGCAGTGAGGCTCAGGGTTCTCTGGCCTACCCAAGAAGAACCGATGGCTATCAGGTGGAAGTGGGAACTGGGGTGGGAGGTGATGGGTTGGATGTTAAAAGTGATGAGCTTTCAACTCGTGTATTTTCATGGCCTTGAATACATTAATGGCCACAAATCTGAATTTTAAGAACACTGGTTGCCTTGTTCATTTGCTTTAGTGACCTGTTATGATATCTCAGTTATTTCTGGAGCTGGTAAAACTTTTTCACATGAGTAACTTCTCACTAAGAATACCTTGCTTGGTTTAAGTCAAAGTTTTCTAGAAGAACACTACTCTTGCTGAGTTTATTTTTTTTTTTTTCCTCCTAACAGTTGAATTTTCAGAAAGTCCTACCTTAATATCTGGAAGGAAACTGTTAATTTCCCCCCTTCTCAGTCAACTTCTTTGTATCTTTCTTGTTAAAGGAAACTGAAATAAAACAGCTTGACATCCTGAAATGGATATCCAAATATTTTTCAGAATTGGAAAGCCAGTGATGTTGGTAAGGTGAAACTGGGAAGGCACCTTTTCAACAGGGAAGGGGGGAGAAATTAATCTGTGCTTCTTAAGGGAAATTCCTTGTGGAAGATCAAACTCTTGAAAAGGGTCCTTTCTTTGTTCTCTGCTTTTCATGTATGGTAATATTCTCCAAAAAATCCCAAATGCCTCTGGCTGGTTTGTGTTTGGCAGTAAGGAAATTAATGAGCAGGATTGCATCCATGGCACCGCTGAAGGGTGCAGAGGAGACTATTCTGCTGTGCCCCTTATGCATCCCCAGGCAGAAAAGGTGAGGTGGTGACAGTGCTTCCTCCTTCCAGGCAAATCAAAGTGATTTCATTCTGGGGAGAAAAGTCTTCTTTTAATAAGCGTCACTCCAGCAAACACTGCTATGGGGATGCTGCTGGTGGTTCTCCTGGCCACATGCTATCTGTGGTCTGCTGGGACCTGGTGCTGGTCCCACGAAATCTGGGGTAGAAGGGTGAATACAGCTGTACCAGCACCCACAATGAGTGAGGATAGCCAGTGTAGGTTATGGTCCAGACTATAGGTCTCATATGTTCTTTGGAGCTTAAATGCAATCGCCTCGTAAGTTTGAGCAAACAAACACAATTCTAACCCAGAATGACTTGTTTTGAGGTGTATATTAAATAAGATTATTGAAATGCCACGAGAGTAAAATCCAGATTTTGTCAACAGTGTGGACTTGTGGTATTTGGCTGCTTACCTTTTGCTTTAGAATCTCCTTGTTTGTTCATTATTCAGGGGCACGTCTCCGTACAGACTGCGTTGGGTTGTACATGATTTTCAGCGCTCTCGTTTTAAATGAGAACTTTTATGAAAGGACAAAAGTTATTACAGCACTAACTCCACGTTTAGTTAGAAAAGAAGTAAATAAAAAAAAAAAGCCTAACAACCCTCATCAGTCTGTAGGAGTTGGGATGAAAAGCGCTAACGATCGCTATCTAAGTGATAAATGGGTGAGCGTCTGAAAGGGCTTTGGCAACAAGAGAAGACGGATGAAGGCAAAATGGCTGCTGTCTGCCTGCCTTTCCTTCTTTGAAGAATATTATGATTAAACCATATTTAGCAATCTAGCTCCTAACTTGGGTCTAAATGATGTTTTGAATGGGACAGCGCAACAGTAATAAATTAGTGCAATTAGTGGGCGCGTATTGCTATTTCATATAGAAGCAGTGCGCTGCAACCAACAGGGAGAGGGAGGACCTGATTTCGGCGTGGGAGATGAGCACATACCTGTGGGAAACCTGTGTTGGGATGTCTTCACTTGATTTCTCTGTGGTCTTTCCCTCTCCAGTGGACAGGCCTTATGTCTTTGTCCATGGGATTGGGATCCAAGAGGTTAGGAGTAGCCTGTGTGGAGTGCTCCATTATGGTCATGGTAGAAGGTGGCCAAAATAATTGGGATGGGACTTAGGGAGTTGATTTTGGGAAAAAATTTTATTAGATCTGACTGTGTGCATTGGGTTTGCTGTGTTCAGGCTGGTTTTGATGGTAACGGTGTCCTTCAGTGCGTGGACCAGCGTGGGCGTGAATGTCGTCCTCTTCAGTGCCAAACCAGCCCAGTTTGGCAGGCAGTCAAGGACCAGGTTCTCCAGAGGCACCTTGTGAAGCTTCCATGTTACGTAAGATGGTGCTTAAAGTTTTTCATAAGTGCTTTAATGTGGAGGATAAGCTTAAGTGTGTGTAGAAGCTTTATAGGATTGGGCAGCAAGCAGGAGAGGGATGTGCTTTCTTCCTCCATGGAAAGGTCACTGACTTGGTGGGATCCTGCCTTTGCAGGAACTACAGCTCTTTCCCTTTTCAAATGTACCTGGAGCAATGTTTGTGGAACAAGAAGGTCAGGTAAGACGCCTTGGCGGAGTGTGGCATTTGGGTTGCACGCTGCCTGGTCCTATCAGTACTAACAAGCGATGTGGGGCTGCGGTTGTCCTGGGGGACAGTTGGACGCTGTCTCACCCGCTTTGTCACCCGTTTGGAAATTGCCTCTTAGGGGCATGTTGCTGTTGCCTCTAGTTTGAGGCCATGAGCTAATGATGCCTGTACGGTGCTTGTTTCCTAGCCTCTCCACAGTAGAGGACGTAAAGCCGAGCTCATGCAAGTCTCCTCATCATCCTTCGGCTCATAAACTGTGCCTGCGCTTTTCCCTTGCTCCCAGAGCCTGTATAACTTTGCTCCTGGTAAAGAGGCACAGGTGTGAAGTTTTTAAGCTGGTGAGAGCAAAACTCATTCCCTGAAATATTTGCAGAAGGGTATGCAGAGGAGACCCATGTGAATCTGTGCATCTGTGGAAGCGAGGACTCGGAGCAGATTTTGTCTGGCTGTTTTTACCCAGACGTTGCAGTTTTGAACGTACTACTTCTAAGCTTATTTACTGTGCTGAGCCATGAGACTTGGAGCTGTAGAGAACAAACTGCTGCGCTCCTCTCCTTGGAACTATGGGGTTGAAAAGAGCAAAGCGAATTTGTAATGTGGGAGCAGCCAGGTCTGCTTTCCACTTCTTAATGTACAAGGAGAGAATATACTAAACAGTTACACGCATGGTTTTTTTTAAGCTACTGCTCAGCCGCTGCAGCAGGGAGAGAGGTTTGGATCGCACTGGTGTCCGAAAGAAGGATGCAAAGAAAATGTTAAGGGTGATGTCATTCTAACAGTAAATCTGCCTGAAGGGGTACATCCTGCTTTTCAAGAACATACAAGGCTTATATATATAAGGTAGCCAATAAATTTTAACTAAGGGATTGAATAATAAATTGAAAATGCAAGTTCCAAACTTATTAGATGCAGTGGCAGCCTTCTTATAATATGCAGATCCTTTGAGCTTTTAATTGATTAATCAGTCCACTATTCTTAAGCAGTTCTATATGGGACAAAGGAAGCATACTGGGGTTGTATTCTGTACATCAGTTACTCAACTTTATGTTTATGTAGTGGTGTCTAGGTTACAATTCTGTAAACCCTCTGATAATAGCAATCATAAACATTAATTGGTTGATACCAATTTCTTCTATTAAATTCTATGGCTTCTTCTCAATTCAAGTGACTCACTTCTTTAGATAAGCTTTAATGCTGTGCTACTCTCCTGTCACAGTTCCCAATTCAGAAGTAGCTCACTGTCACCAGATTGGCAATGGTCTGCCATCATGCTCCAAGCAGATATTTTGATGACTTCCAGTGAAAACAAAATAGCACAGACTTTTATTTTTTTCTGTTTTGTAGGGGGAATTTCTAGTGTTCTTCGTTTCTACTGTATAATTTGGTCTGCAGTGCAGTTCTCAAAAGTGCTCAAGCTGCCCTGGGGGAAAGTTTTGGATACCCACCATAACCTTGGATCATCCCTCTCTTGTTTCCTTAAATTTTGTATTTTACGTGCAGCAAACTTCTCCCAAAGCTGTTCATCAGCTTCTTGCCGCTTGTGTGACCTGAGAGTGGAAGGGGTGTACCATCTCCCTGCTGAGGTTTGGATCCTCTGTGTTTACAGAGATTCAGAGAATGATGTTTGTTGTGTTGCTGGGCATGGTAAATCAGGAGCAAAAGGGCTTGTTTATACCTGTGGAATCTGTAAGGAGGTACTTGGGGTTTTATCCAGGACCCTGCTTCAGCCTTGTGCTAGTCTTGGTGCCCCTCAGGTCTAGTTCTGAAGAAATAGAAGAAGCAGCGAGTCTCTCTGCTCTTCACTAAGTTGAGTGATAAAAGTGGCTGGTGGATGGGATCTCTGAACTGCTCACAAATTCCTGTCGTGTCCTGCGGACTCAGCCTGCTCTGTCTGGTGTCACATCCCTGACTTAGCACGTGGCATGCACTGTCCCATTGCAGTGATTTTGTGGGGTTCATTCTTAAAAAAAATACATCAAGGTGAACTCATGCAAACATGAAATTGATTATCACATCAGCTGAGATGGTGCATTTACTAGCCATTTGTTGTACAGTTGGGCAGTAAATTCCCTTTCTCCCCAGCTTTCTTTGGGAAAAGCCCCAAGTCTATCAGGACCTACATCTTTTGCATTAATATTCTGTAACAAGTTGGCTCAGAATTGTTCAAAATATACTCAAAACGTATTGTTCAAATTTGTTAGGTCAAAATTGTTAA
Source organism: Rhynochetos jubatus (assembly GCA_027574665.1). Taxonomy (NCBI): domain Eukaryota; kingdom Metazoa; phylum Chordata; class Aves; order Eurypygiformes; family Rhynochetidae; genus Rhynochetos; species Rhynochetos jubatus. Next base: position 4,893,285 of record CM050654.1, on the reverse strand, counting down.
AAAATCTTGAATAATCAGGTGTGTATTTGTGTCAGAACTTACAGAACCTTTCTGGTCCAGAAGGTCATATATATTGATGAGTTGCAATCCCATACTGTTTTTTTCCATAGCCTGTGATGTCCTTCTCCACGCTCCAGCCGGAGGTGGCCTGCTCTGACCTCGCCTCCAGTGGTAGGGAGCTGTTGGGGAGTGGTGGGAAGCATTGTTCTCTGCAGCTTTTTTGGGATCGAAGCCTTCCATGTGAGCAATTATCTCCTTAAGGGGGATGTTGTGAGACTTTTAAATTAGAGGCATCTTATTAGCCACACTTCACATGCCAAGTGTTAGTTATAAAAAGATGCACCTTGCTGCTAAGACTGAGTGATTAATTTGCAAGCCAGCGAGTTGTTAGATTGTGCTAACAATTACCATATTTGATAGATTAAAGCCCACGCTAGGATATCTGTTGCCTTGGGAGTTTATTTACAGTTCCTGATCTGTGGCAGGCAAAGAATTCGTGGTGTGACAATTACTATATAATGTCTTGATGATCCCGCCACGTGTAAAAATAACCTCCAACCAAAAAATTTTGCCCATCTGTTTGTTACCCAGGGACCCAGCCCCGCCAACCCTTCCTGTTGAGAAGCTTAGCTTCTTCCTACAAGAATTCATCAGCCAGATGTAAGTCTCTGTGGAAAACTTCACTTCTGTGAAAATAAAATTAAGAAACCGGGAAACTTGTGGTTTGCCCTGAAATGAAAATATGAGCTTTTGAATTATAACTATATATACATACTGTGCCTACATTTGCATATGTGTAGTAACTATATATAACTCAGAGTATGCATAAGAAACTTAAGTTTCTTTTGTTGGAGTTACTCCAGTGTGGTACCAGCTTGTTTGACTTTATGGTCCAGTGGTCTGAGAGGTTTATATTCTTCCAAACAGAGAGAGTGAGATGCTCGGGGGTGATGGTAGCAAAAGATGAGGAGAAGGAAGTCACTGCCTGGAGACTCTGGTCAGAAATGCTGTCCTGTAATGTGACAATAAAATTGCTATTGCTGCTCTCCTTTTTCTTTTTTTTTTTTCTTTGGCAAACTGATACCCAGTCAGCCAGGAACTGTTGCCTTCTCCAGGTCCTGGCATGAGCATCGTACCTGGTGTTAACAGTCCTCCATTGCAGCAGCGTCGGCCACGAAGACAAAAATAGACGTGCCCCAAAAACTCCCATCCCTTCAGGAGCTTTTTGACCTGCATCCTTGCTTACGTAAAGTTTTCAGACCTTTTATCTCTTTCTTTTCCGAACAGCTTTATTCTTTCTGACTCGTGATCAGGCCTCGTTTTAATACCTTGTGAGCCTCTGCTGTCCCCGCAAAGCCGGGGGGAGGCCTTTGCGTGTCAAAAACCTTTAGCAGTGGGCAGCACACGAAAGGTCATTGTCCAGCCGGCATGATTTATGGGCCCTGGGTGGCTGGGGCACTTCCCTCCTCCTCCTCATTCCCTGCATACCTTTGTGCCCATGTCATTGTTGGGCACTCTCCCTCCCTCGCTTCCTCCGTGGTATTATTGCTTTTTTTTTTTAATGTCAAAATGAGTGATGGTAACTGCCTCCTATAAACAAGTTTTTGTGGATAAAAAGCGATGTGAACTCCAGCAACCCGGGCAGCGCATGGGGAACAATGTCACCCTTGTCCAGCTCTCCTTCTTGGGCATCCGCAGCTCGCCCAGCCCCGGAAACCCGGCTCGGTCCTGGAGACATGGGGCAGCCGTGAGGGCATGGCATGCTTTGCTGGCTGGGGACTGGCAAAAGCTGGTGCATCCCTCAGCATCCTGGGGGTGTGGCACTATCGTCCACACCGCATCCTTCTCACAGGTTTGGTAGCCACAAGGCTTGGAGGACTTACTTTGGTGGTTGTTGTTGTTGTTTGCTGTTTTGGGGCAGTCCTGCAGACCAGCTAGACTTAACAAGCTGATTCATAGCCATTTAGTCTCCGATGTCATCGTATCGATTCTGCAATCATCACTAAAAGATCTCTATTACTATCTTTCTTCCTTTGGCTTTCAGTAAATTTTCTGCCTTCTGCCCCTCGTAAAGCCAGTAGCAGATGACAAGGATGCTTTGAAATTGCATTACAAGGACCGCAGATGGTAGACATAGATTTTACTTTGATGGAGCTGCTCTGATTTACATTACCTGAAGATCAAGCCTTAACTGTTTGTTTAACTCTGGTACTTCTGTTAAAAAATAGCACTTGGTGATAAATTCCCATTCATTATAAGAGAGAAGAAAGGAAACGAAAAGGACAGCATCTTTCCACCTTTGACATTTTGTAGTCAGAAGGATGGTGGGTGATTTTCCCTGGTTTGAAGCTGCATCACTCCTCACTTCTTTTATAGGGGTTAAAACTTTTATCTTCAATTTTCCCTCTTATGTGGGAAAGGAAACAGGAAGGGAGCTATTCTTCACTCTGGTACCTGTGCTCATCCTTGCAGGTAATGCCCTGAGAAAGCTTTTTGTCTCTTCATCACCTGTAAGGTCTGTGTTTTGGTATTTATGTTCAATATGTGCCTTACGGAGGGTTGGCAGACCCATTAAGATGAGTGAGACTTTGTATGAACCAGCTTCTCAGCAGGCATTTCAAAATCACCTCCTTAGTTTATAGTGGGTAAGATGATAAATAGGGTGGTTTTTCAGTAAGCTAATTGTAATTGAACAAGAAATGTGTTTTATGAAATGCAAATGATGGAAGAGAAAGGAATTAATGCATGAGCACAGGTGGAAAGTGTTGAGTTGTTATTGCAGAAATTGAAATAAATGTGGTGTTTCCTGTTGTGTGATGAGCCGCACAAACAAAACAGTCTCCAGAGAGTATCCCTTCCTCTGGCTTTAGCGTTAAACGCATCACCCAGCCATCGCTATCTCGAGGTTTGGGGTAGGTCGCAGATGCTATGCTGCTCCGACCACGGTGGTTTGAGGCTGACCATGGAAATGGTAGGAACATGTTTGCAAAAATAGCAGAGCACTTGGTAACATCTAAAGCAAAACTAAATGAGTTCGTGATGAAACTCAGCATTTCAGTTTGAAAGATTGATTTGCTAGGAGACGTTCCTAGTCAAAATGTTTCGGACAGAATGACCTGTGGTCTTTCTCATGTCCATGAAGATGTTGGTTTTGTCCAAGGAGCACTGTCTGGTCTGTGAAAAAATCAGGTGCCTGACACACCAGTAAGGACTGTCATGAATGGTCTGTGGAGAAAACATGAGGGAAAACTGTCTGGAACAGGAAAGGAAAATGGAAAATTTGGTGGGAATTTTCTTACGGATTGGAGGTAAAAGATGACTGCTGTTATTACTTCAGTTTAGCAATCACTAATTAGTAGCAGTTAACAAATTAGGCTAATGTTATTGCTAATAAGTTGCCATTAAATAAGTTGCTATTAAACAACAAAAATCAGAGCAGGAGCACTGATTTCTGCTCCCGGCATCTGCAGCCTCTGGTGGTGTTGCAGACTTTGCACTGGTATGTCGTGGACATCCAGAGTAGTTAAGGGAAACAAGGTGGAGATAAAATTGGAATTTGGACAGAAGAGATGCCTGCAGAGAGAAGTGTCATATAGATTTTGGTATTAAAAAAAATTTAAGGTAATAAAGCTAGACACAGAAGTGAAAGAGAGGCTATAACCTCAATGGCCATATGCTACTAAAAAACAAGCAGGAGGAGGATCAGTGTAGCACTATATAAACTGCAAACCCTCTCCACTGGGCTTAGCACGACTTAAAATAGATGGGAAGATAATAAACAGTGCAGCAGATACAACAGAAAAATACTCGAGTGCTGCTGAAGAGGTCAGGCAGCGCCTGCTTTAAAAGCTGTGACAAACAATCCCTTGTTTTTGGAAACTGTGATTTGGGGTCCTTGGTTTGTCCCAGGACGCAGTGTATATGAACTGCAGAACTGAGAAGCAGGCTTGAAATCTGAGGTTTTGCTCTTGCAAAGCAGGAATGCCTCAGTTTCCCCATCTGTAACACTACACAGGCTTCTTCATGAAATGTGCTTTGAGATCCTTTTTGTAAAAACAAAAACAAAACAACAACAACAAAAAACAAACAAAAAAACCCCAACAAAAACCTGCTCTGAGGACTGAGGAGACACCTGACTGCACTCAGGAAACATTGGGGAGTTCAGCTAATGCCCTCTTGAAAGTGCAACCCAAGTTTCTGTACTGCTGATGTGCCTACAGAAGGGAGATTGTGCCTTTCCTGAGAAAGATGATATTTCTTTTCATTCTCTGCAAGGGACATGACAAAGTTTGCAGCATTAATGGGATTGTCTATCTGAGTAGGAAATGTAGGACTCTTAGTCACGCGCTCTTTTTCCTCCTGCTTTTGCTTCGTTCCTGGATTGCTACATTGATATTTAACATTTGTCATAAGTTCATTTTAGCTCTGTCTCATTTCATGTTCTTGTTACTTGCTCTGTCGCTGACTTGAAAAGCACTCCCAAAATCAGGCGGGCTTTTCTGGCTTCGTACCGTTCTCTGAATTATGTGTTCTAGGAGATTTTCATGCATCACAGACTATATTTTTTGTCCCTAAGTCAGACAAATGCTCCTGGGGATGATGAGAGTTTGCTTGTCTCCCAAGTGCAGCAGGGAAGCATTTTTGTTGAGTAGTTGATTCTATCCTCCCACTCTCTTCTGGCTTAAAAATGGCAATTACCCAAACCTCACGCTTACCTTGTCACATCTCCAGTGCCTGGTGCGAGCTGCTCACGGGTTGTGTGACAGGCTGGTTTATACCAAAGCTGGGCTGGGGAATTGCCTGGGCTGGGAAGGACCCCATGGATGGACCGAGCTCCAACATACCAAAACCATCCCACGCTTGCATGTGTATGTAAGCAGTGGTTGTGTATGTGAGTGTACGTACAAACTAGGCGGCTGCATGCACGTGCAAGTTTGTGGAATCCTGGGCAAAAGCCTGTCTAGAAACCTGCTGTGATACCTCCTAGGCTTTCTAGCAGTGAAGCTTCTGACCATCCCCCACCCTGAGGGCCACGGTGCCCATCTGGGGTTAGGGAAATGTAGTATGTTAAACAACAAATGATAGATAAGGAGTTTTTACGTGTGCCCAGCTAGCTCAGAATTGTGGTTTGTGGTCCAGACCAAGGGGCAGTGCTGGCTGAAGTCCTGAAGGCACTTTTGAGTCCACTTGCTGCAGTTTTGGTTCAACCCTTCCCTGCTGCTCTTAACTAGAAGTCAGTGCACGCCCTGAAGCATGAGAGTTTGTATTTCTTCCAAAGCTTTTAATCATCGTGGTGGTGACCCTAGTTGGTGGTCTCTTCATTTTTGGATTATTCACATGTAGTAGAAAAGGCAAAAATGTGTTGAATAAATTTTTCATGATTAATGGTTTTGTCCAGGGTTATTGCTGGTGAAGGTGTGGGCATATGGCAGTATTTTAATTTTTGGCTGACACACAAAAGCAAGGGAAAGCCAAAACTTTTTTTCTTAATTTAATGGAGAGTTCAGAATGTCTGCCTCTTTATTGGTGTTATTTTTCAGTTATAGAGGGAGAAGGTTGTAAATTTTGAGCAATTTAATTTTAATTAGTTCTACTTAAAGCTTTATTACTCTTTCCTATTCTCTTTCCATGAAAGTGATAGCAAGGCAAATGTTTGTGATCCTGAGTGCTATAAGAAGGAGCTGTTTCTCAGAGGCCCTGGCACAGTGCGTCAGCATCCCTGAAATTCTTTGTGATCCCAAAGCCTGCAATTCTGAAGTTCTCAGCTCTGCCCAGAAAAGCCGTGGCAAATGGTAGCCCTGCCAGGCAGTGGAGAGGGTGGGTTGAGGCTGTTAAAGAATTTGTTGTTAGGGTTATTTTATTGGGTGGGGTTATTTTTCTTGGTTTTTTTCCCCTCAAGAAAAGTAGGGTACAAATTCAGAAATTTTAAGTTGCAGGGCACGTCATTCCAGTGGGCTGGCTCTGGAGAGCTCAGCCAGGCTGAACTGGCCTTTAGAAACCCCCTCAAGTAAGGTCCTTCCCAGTGCTTGCACCTTTTCCTGGAGCTTTCTGACACTTGCTCCTCCTGCCACCGCTGCTGAACTGCAGGACAGGGACCACAACCCTGCCCGGGAGCTGGAGGGGTTTTTTTTCCCCCAGAGGGTAGGGGCAAACTCACAGTTTTCAGTGAGTCTTCTGAGCCTGCTGTGGCCCTCAGCTCTCCCAGTATGCTAGCTGTGTTTTCCAGCTTGCCTCGAGGCTGTGCACTATTTTTGGGTTAGCCATTGGCAGCTGGCTGATGTCCTCGTGTAGCCACTGGCAAGCTGCCGGGCGAGCTGCTGCAAGGTCGGGGTTTACCTCACTTTTTATTCCCTCCTCCACGGGGATGAGTTGCGCTCATCGAGCGGCTCCGCTCAGTCCGATTGCACAGCTCCGGTGATGGGATGGAGTCTCCCAGGGCCCTGAGATGCTGTCCTGGTGGGCTGTGGGTGACTGTTGGGCAGGTAGCGTTGGAAGGTCATCCCCAGATGGACTGGGGTGTGTGTCCTTGCTCGTGTTAATGATGTATGCTGGCCCTCCGACACTCATCTTGTCTTGGTCTGACTCTGTCTGTGTCTTTCCGGCTGAGGAGTTCGGTCAGGGCATGTTTTGGTATGGAAATGTGTTCATCCCATTATGTGGATCCCTGCAATTGCTGGGGGGCTGGTGTTGGAAGGGTGGATGCTTTGCTCTTCTGCTGCTGCTCTTACTTCCTTGTTTGTAGTGGTGACACAGCGGATCTCCCTCTCTCTCTTGTTGTTTGTCCCAGAAAGTCATTTTTCCTATGGTTCATCTGGGTGAAAACCTTGGAGGCCGTCTTGTCCGGCATGATCTACAGTGCTGCTGCCACCAGCTCCCCAGGGTTCAGCCTTCAAAATGACCACAAAACCCACCCCCAGCCCACCACTTTTGTTTAATGCATTCGGTTGCACAGCATGAAAATGCAGCTCAGCCCAGTGCAGTGATGACTTTAAAAAAACAACAGGAGGGGGGAAAAAAAATCCCTAATTGGACTCTATCAGGTAATCTCTCAGTGAAGCAACACGGGTGCTAATTACTGCTATTGGTGACAAGTAGAATTATCGAAGCATAATGCTGCTTTCAGGTTCAGAAAAAAAAAAAGGACTATATTTACAAAAAATAAGTTATTTAACACTCAACAGGGTGCATCTCAGATAGCGTTGCAATACACCTATTAAATTTTTAGTGCCAGATTATGATTCACAGCCAGGGTACAGAAGTTGCCGAGCAGCATAACCCAAGCAACAATAATTAATTAATCAGGTGCTACAAGTGCCTAAAGAAAGAGCAGCAGGCAAATAAGAACCTCCCTGAGATAAAATACACCTTTTTTTTTTTTAAGATTGAAAATTAGTTAAAGTGTGTATCATAATGTGATGTCCCCTTAGCACTACTGCATGCATTATTCTTTCTACCCATATTAATAAACCCATTGATGAATACCCTCATTCTTTAGACTGTTCCCAAAAATGATTTGCAATTGTAAAACCATTTAACTTGGCAACTGTACGAACTGAAAGGAGACTTTGGGACATACTGTAAATTATTTTGACAGATTTGAAAATGCTCTTTATATCCATTAGTTGCTACAAATGCTAGGATGTTGTGATATGATTGCCTCATTCTTCCTTACTGAAATGCATGTCTTAGATAATTTTTGAAGTCAGTAAAGAATGAGGAAAAACTTCTTGTAGGAAAACAATATCGTTGAGTATGTAGGTAGTTTTAGTTTTCTCCCACAGTCATCAATTAAGTTTCCCTCTGGGGAGGGACTGGTAGGTCTCTGGAGCATCCCCCTGAGCATGGTGCTGTGCGTGCATCCTCTGGGAGGGGAGAGATGCCATTTCCCATAGGGGTGATGGAGCCAAGCCGGGGCTGCCAGAGCTTCACATATACATTGCATTCTAAGTGTCGTTACTGAAAGGATTATTTTCACAGAAAGGAATCCGGGGGTTTGTAAAGCTTCCCAGTCTTACTTTGAGTGAGAAATAATGCATGTATTGGAGCTTATTAGCACATCTTAAATGGTCATTTTTGGTGTCACACTGGTTCTGTTTAGCTCATCATTTTCAGAGAAATCAGTTTGCTTTCTGGGAGCTCTTGTGCATATGCATTTAAGAGTGGCTTGACCTCCTCTCAACTTAGGTTTGGTTTTGGTTTGTTTCTTTGTTTTTTAAGCACTGAGTCAGGAATATATGGAGGAGGATGGGGGAAAGCCAGGACGCTGAGGGAGAAAGTCCTGTTCCTAAAGAACAAAGCAGCATCTTCGCAAGGCTATATTAAAACACTGCTAATAGCAGGAGCGTTACTGAGGCGGAACACAGTGCTATTACCACTCTCGCTGAACGTCAGTCAGGGGGTTTGTGACTGTCCTGTCAGCCTCGTTGCATGCACTGCCATTTCTCCTTGCCGGAGGGAACGTGCCTCAAGCAAGCAGCCCTGCCGCTCCGCTAGCTGCTGCAGCTGCGTCGGAGCTGGGGACTGGCCTCCTGGTCCTACTGTGTCAGTTTTGCAGCAATACAGGAAAAAAACCCTGAAATCTCACTCAATGCTGTTGCAAGCTGTTTGCCAGAAGATATGTTGGTTTAGGGTTGGTGTTTTGGTGTGGTGGAATTTGGTCTTCAATTATTGCTTGCATGTCCTTGTGTCCCTGCAGCTCCTAATGGAACTTTGTGGGAGAATGAATCAGGCTTCAAAATAATCCTTTTCTTCCTTCTTTTTTTTTGGCCACAGTTGTTGTGAGCAAGCAGCTCAGGGCATGGAGGGATAACTCCTTACTTCAGCTTTGACATCAAATGCCTACCATCACGGACCTGGAAACTTTTCCGCCCACCTTACCTGTTACAGCTGAGCTTGGTGTTCCATTCCTGCCTAAACAAGGGCTCCAGGGTGTTTTTCATCAGTACGAAGCTGCTGTCCCCAGTGCTGCTTTCAGCCCATCAGCTGTGCCCAACTGGTCTTCTGAAGGCATCCTGTAGCTTATGGGTAGGGATGGGGACTGAGAACTGGAGATGGGGCAGTGTTGGGATATCTGTGGTGTAACTCATGGCTTGTACGAGCTCCAGCTGATGCACAGCGTTTGCTTTGCTGCTTCTCCACAGCTTTGTTGGGAAACTTCTGTCCGTTGGGATATATCACAACTTGGGAAGGCAAACATGTAGCTGTTGTAGTGTAGTTTATCAAATAGTTCTTTGTGATACATGGAACTCAATTTGGGAAATCTGTGTAGAGCTGGAGACGGGCTGGGTGACATGTTCAGTGTATGAATGGTAATTTTTGGAGCCGTATCATGAAGTGGATGGTGTTAAGGGCTGAGAAACATTTTGTGGTTGTTTGATACCTGGGTTTTCTTCGTGGGGGTTCTGGGAATGGCAATATGATCAACGGTAGTATCTGTACTATCCAGCTGTTATTCTTGTTTTTTATTTGCAAATGAAGATGCAAGTAACCCGCTTTTTAACATCTGGCCCGTTAGCTACCTCCTCCTATTCAGATGGTAATGTAGTGGACCAGTGTGATTTAGGGCTCTGACTTGTAGGGAAAATAACAGATTGTTTACGCTGGTAATTACGCTCATTTCCATATCAATTGGTCCAGCTAGACCAATGCCTTAAAATAAAAAACTTATGTCAGGACAGTACTTACCCAAAGCTGTTAATGCAAAAGCATTGTGTTTATCTTGGGGACTGTGAATTGTTGGGGAGCCAGACAAAGGCAGTTCCGGATGAATCATGTATATAAGGAGTGAAGACTTAGGGTGAGTTACGGAGTCCCAGCAGGCACAATGAATGTGAGGAATTTGATGAGGCTGAATAAAAGAATGACTTTGAAGGATTAGTCAGAAAATAACTGTTCTAGATGACTAGCAAATAAAAGTCAGCAGGGGACTCTGGGGATCTATATATTTTTAATATGAACAGGGGTTCTGTCCTCTTGACTTCCCTGGAGTGGCAGTGATTCATACCAGTTGAGTGTATGAACAACTTCCATGAATTATTTGTATTTTAGCCAGTAGCAGGAGCAGCTGAGATCCCCCTGCTGTGCTTGGTAGTCAACAAGAGTTTGTCATCAAACAGAAGTATCTTTTGTTTGTTTTTTGAAAGGGTTGAATGATAGATGGCTGATGCCCATTGCAGGGGGTCTGAACCTGAACTTGGCAGTGATTAGGTGGCTTTTGAAGATCCCACTTGATGCTGCTATATGAACTGAAGTTGTCAGAGTAGTGGCTTCAGAGAGGTCAGCATCAGCTGTCTGTTCACACTAGTCCATCCAACCCTTTCCCTGCTTGAAGGCCTCGCTATATGGAGCTAGTGAAGGTGTTGAGCTCATGAATTAGTCAGACGTGTATCAGAATAGCAGTGATACACGGGATCGCAGGGTGTAGTCTGCCCAGAAGGGTGCACCTAGTCTGCCCAGAAGGGTGCACCAAGTCTGCCATTGGGTGTAAAGAGTTGGACTGCACATTGTCACCTCATGTACTGTTTGTGAGATTGGGGTGTTTTGTTTGTTGGTTTTGTGTGTGTGTGGTTTTTTTCTACTAACCTGGTCAACATGTGGCATGTCTCAGCCCAAGCACTACCCTCAGATGGCTGTTGCATGTCCCCATGGGAAAGAGCAACTGGGAAGAGCGTTGAATGGGAGCAGCGGGAATGATCAGGGATTTGCTAGATGAGATATTTGGTGAAGGCTCATTGTGTAGCATACAGAGAAGATAGACCTGGTGACAGCTTTGAGGTTGCTGGAGAGAGGAGAAGATATCCACATGCTGAGTAGGCAGGATAAGGGGAGACAGCCTGAGGCAGTAGCAAGGGACCATTAAGTTGGATATTAGGAAATATGTTCCATCAGAAGGAGTAGTGACACATGGAGGACTCTCACCTAGGTCCTTCAGATATTTTACATGTGCTTGTTGAATGTTTTTTTTAGGCACTGCTGGTCCTCCTTTGTAGCGTGGGGTGGTTGAAGTAGACATTGTCTTGGTGTGCCTTCCAGGTCTATCTTAAATTAATCTGCGTGTCATTATTTTGGCTTTAGAAAGGAGTAACACAAGGAAATGTGAAGATTTATCTTTAGGGAGTTAGTGGCATGGGAACAGAGAGATTTCCGGGATTTTGGTATTACAATTGCACTCTATGCAGAGAACCAAATGCCTCTAACAGATGAGGTGAGACAGGAGACTGTAACCGTCCAAGAAGGGATCCCAATGTTAGCCATAAGGAAAAGAGGAACGGAGCAATGTGTCCTGGGCTTTCTCCTGAGCAAACAGCCACATGGAGCTGTGTAGCACTTCGCGCACAGGACACCACGTGCTTGTTTGTGCGAGAGCTACTGGGCAGGAAACCACCCGTGTCCTCCGTCAGTGAAAGCTGGTAATGGCGCAGGGGAACTCACAATTATTTAATAGCAATCAGTTCCAAATGAAATAAAGAAGCAAGCAGTGACAAAATGGGTCCCCTGAATCACAAACTGACCGTGCAACTCAAATTGTTCAACCAGAGGCAATGGGCAGACTTAGCTCTTGGCAGAAGAAGGAAATTGGAAAGGTAAAAAAGAGACAGGTTTTTGCTGTGACTTTCTAGTGCATTTAGTTTCCCGAAGATTTTACTACTGGTTAATGTTTGTCGCATACTTTTAATGCAAAACATAGAAATTACATAAGTATATTCTAAATGTGATGGGCGCATTGTATTTTGAAATGAAAATGATCTAGAAGAGAAATAATACAGAACAAATAGGTATTACAGGACAACTATTACAATTACTGTAACACGCTGTGCGGAGCTGTTTCCTTTTCTTCCCCATTTGGCTTCACAGCCATTTTTGGGAACGGAAGACAGTGACTCAGACTGAATATTACTGTGAATGGAGTAAAGACACTTCATTATTAAAAAACCCAATAGAGTACAGTTGAAATATCAATAAACTTTTGTCCTGTGGGGTGATGACACGGGGGTACTTTGGAAGATGTGCAGAAATGCTGTTCAGCATTGCAAATGCCGGAGCAGGTTTTATTTTGTTAAGCACTCAAAGATGTGCAGCCAGTTTTCTCATAGTAGGATATCTGGCTGTTTGTGGAGCTCGTAGAAGACCTAACTCGTGGCACAGAAGTGCGTAACACAAGTTTTTGGATGATACCTGTTGAGGAGCGGTCATCTCTGATCTGAATGGTGTCAGACTGAACGAGGTTGGGTAAAACTGATCTGTGTGGCGTACTTTGTGGTGAAGGTTGAGGTTTGGTGGTTAGGGCACAGGGGTTGCTCTAGCAGGGTGATGTGATGCTGCGTGAAGCATTGTAGCTTCTCTGTATCCTGTTTTACCACCTCTTAAACAGGTGTATTTGAAGGACGATCTTGGGGAAGCACCAGAACTGGGAAAGGGCTTTTATATAAAAGGTTCCATTAACTACAGCTAATTAGGTAAACATCCAACCTGCAAGGACGGCTGCTGCTGCTGCCTTGCACCATAAATTTGAGGTCTAAAACAGAGAGGGGAGAAGTAAATGGATTCCTTAAGCTGAGCTGTTAAATAAATACAGGACTTACTAGTCAGGTGGAGCTGGGATGGTTGATTAATTTTTCTAAGAAATAATTTTTCGACCCTTTAGTATGCTGCTTTTAGTAGAAGAAAGACAGACAGATGAAAATTTGGTTCTAGGAACAATTGGACAGCACTCTCTGTGGTAGGTGGTATGGTGGAGAGAGGTAAATTGACTGTTGTGCCAAAGAACAAAAAGCAAATTCCACTATTTAATAAAAATGAAGACAAGTGATGAAAAAGGACCAAAATGAAAGCGTGAATAGCTACAGACTGCCACACAGAGCCGGTGCTCACTTGAAAGCATGAAGATGCTCCCAGGTGTCTCACCTAGGATTTACTCTGACAGTTTTCACTTTACCTTCATCCCTGCCTCAGCTCTGCTACTAAAAGCCTTCCTGTCGTTACCGCTACACTTACCTCACCTTTCTAGGAAAAAAGCCTGAGCTGCGGCTCCTTGTAAAAAGTGGCTGATTGTAAATAATTTAAAGATACAAAGTTTTAAACAACTTGTTATCCTGAATGTCCCCGCTCTTGAGACTGGCAGGTTATATGGTAGAAAATGTGCAATAAGAGAAAGGAAGAGATCTGCATCTCAAAGGGAAAACAAAGTCCATATATAAATATATACATACATATATTTATATATACATAAATATATACATACATATATTTATATATATAAAACCTAATTATTCCTTGATCTTCTCTTGGCTCTCTCCTCAGGAGCGGACTGGCACTAAGGACTCACCCTTTTCATGTTCATTTTTCCCATTATTTTTGTATCCCTTTGGGAATAAGGATATGGTGCGTTCAGTCCTGTCACGTATTCAAAGAGAGATTAAATCGGGTTTGTTAACCTTTAAATTGTCATTGCGGCGGGCATTCCTTTGCCTTGCTTGCTGTGATGCTGGCAGGGGTTAGCCCCACGGGAGGGGAACCGTGGGGCGGCTGGGCGCTGTGCCATGGGGCAGGTTTGTGGGTGCAGAGGCGTGCCAGCGAGCAGGGCTATTTACAACTCGTGCATCTGCCTTTTCAGAGCTGTAAAGGAAAAAAAACTGGACAAGGAGGTGCACTTGGGAGTTCCTTTGGGTCTAGATAACCTTTAAGCCGCAAATGCAGAGCTCCCAGTGCGATCAGCAGCTCTTTGTGTCTCCAGGTATGTCCCCTCAACATCATCTTGTGAGAATTACAAGGGTTTTTAATTTTCCTGTTAGCACAAACAATGCTATATATATATATATAATTTTTTTCCTCCTGCAACCTTTCTTTCCCCGCAGGAAAAATAATCTGCGATAAAATCTTATCGTGACTATTCCAAGCACTGTGTGGACCAAAGGAAACCTGAAACAAATCCAGCTTATCATTTCTGGTTCGGAGTCAGCGGAGCGCAGAATGCCAATATGCCGATTTTTATCTCATGTGTTAAAGGAACTGGGAAATGCTGCTGGAAAGCGGTTTTCTCCAGCCAGCATTTAGGGAGCTGCGTTTATCCAAACTCTGCAGTTTCAGTTCAGGGGCTAATACAAGGGTGGCTCGTTGGGCCCTTTGCCTTTGGGCACAGGTCTGTGCTTGCCCAGTGCTGGAAAACAGCGCGGTAATGGGTTTAGCGGGATATTTTTAAGCCCGTTGTGTTCCGCAGGTGTTTTCCTAGCGTTACATGGGGTTGTATTTGTCGGTGTACCAGCTAATACTGAGACTGCTGACCACATCTGAGAGGCAGTAAATCGGGAAAACAAACATCCAACAGCAAGTATTCCCTTAAAAGGATTAAAAATCTCTTGAAACAACCCCCTACCCCCAATGTTTTCCTTTTTCTGTCAGACCTTTCAGTGCCTTTTTTTAGGGCTCGTTGTGCTCCCTTTCTAGGAACTCAGCATTTTCACCAAAAACAGAACAATTTTTTCCCCTTTATTTTGATAAGAGAACTCTTTTCCAGGATGAAAGGCTTAATAGAAATTTTCTTTTCAATCGAGTACCTATATTTTATGGTAAATTAATACCTGCTGTATGTTCCTTGTAGGTATTTGTCAGCAAAGTATTTGGGCTGTTTTTTGTGCTTTGAGCTTTGTGCATGTAGGTATTTCTGCTTGGGGATTATAATAGATACGTGAAGCTTGCTGCGAGGTCGAGGCTGCAGAGGAGTGTTACCTTGGCAGAGGGTCCATCAGGAACCTGACCTCAGTACGTGGTTTTGCTCGGGAAGGTCGACTGTGGTCAGGCAGAGCCAGAGGTCACATCCAGCTTGTGGAGCCTTCTTCATGCCATTGCTTCTTGCCTTTTCTTTTTGTGACCCGTTTTTCTAAAATGGAACAAAAAGGCATGTTGCAGAATTGGCTGAGCATCGGGAAGGTGGACAGCCACGCAGACATAACCTGCTTTGTGGCCGTTCGTTGTGGCATCGCAGCATTCCCGGTCGTCGGCGTAAATCTGTTTAGTATGCTTCTCGCTTCCCAGCCATATAAAGTCGTTGGAAAATGAAGTGAAAAATGCTGCCCTGATTTCTAGTAACTTTACTCTGCGGGAACCAATTTGGAAGCGTTTGAGTGCAGATTTGCAGGAGGATCTGAGCGTGAGCGCTGCAAGGTCTCCAGCAGTACGTTTCCTTTTAAATACTGTAATTGGAGCCCTGAAATTTCTTTAAGCACTTTATTTTAGAAATAGCTGAGGTTTTGGAGCGAAGTCGTATAAAGTTATGGCGGCACTTCACAATTTTAGGAGACTTTTAGCCTGCCAAATTGGAGGCATGATATCGGTATGCACGAAGCCTCTTCCTCGGTGCGGCAGCAATCATGCCGCCAAACTGCGGGCTCTAAATCACAGCTATGGGCTAGAGCAGCGGAAAATGAGAACGCAGGTTTTCATGACCTTTCGCGAACAGGACTACGAACCTGTCACTTGTGAAGTTTTACAAAACATCCCCTTAAGAAAGGGAGTCGCGTTGGTGACATTTTATGTGAGCAGGTATCATTAGTGAACTCGGCTGCTGGTGGCTCGGGGAAAACTGTCACCATGTTCTATGTAGAACTGAATTTCACAGATAGTGTTGGCAATTTCCCCCCTACATCTTCATCTGTTACTACTTAGGTATGAGTGTAGGAAAGTGGGCCATGAGGAACTGGATGTTCATTCTTCTCCTTACCTCACCCTGGAAGTTACCACTTTGGGTTTTTTTTGTTTTTTTTTTTTTTTCAAATATTGCGTTTAACCGCTTTTATAAATAGAATTATTTTTTCTTTTTATTTTTTCCTGATGGAAAGCTATTACTTGCTAATAATTTCTTCTGACTTGAGCACCCCACCCAGTGCTGCAGGCTGAAACTCGTGCTCAGGACTAGAATTGACATCAACTCCCTGGGGAGTACCAGGGCAGATCTCAGCACCGAGGAATGTCTTCATGTCTTTGGGTAAATACAAAGCAAAACCTTCGTATTCAGCTCTCATTTGTATTTCTTGCAGTAACTTAAGGTCTTCATAAATGGACATACCCCCGTGAAACCAAGGCTCTGTTGACAGAAAACAAATTAATCAAACGCAACAGTCGCATCCTTTGGTTGGGCTTCGTGGGGAGCAGAACCGCTAGTAAATGCGATGAAGACTCAGGCTCACTTGTGAGCTCCCACCTGCGGCTGTATTTGTACCCAGTGGTAATCTTTTTCTTTCTAGGATGGGAGAGCCAAAAATCAAATCTGAGAGAAAGAATCAGCAGCTGAAATATGTTTTTAATAAAGCAAAAAAGCCAAGATACCCTCTCAACCAAAAGGATCTTTTTGACTTCACGTTTGTTTTGTAAATGCATTTAGGTCTGTGATGACTTTGGAGCCTATATGCAGCTGTAAATCTGTCTCCTCGATGTACTCCATTAGCAGGCAGGGTTTTCCTGTCATGCTGTAACTTTTGGCAAACTTTACGCTGTTTTGCCTTCCCCATAGTCCATATACCAGTAGCGCACAGGGAAGCATTTTGGTTCAGGCAGTAGCAATGTTTTAGGACAGATCATTCCAGCACCCTGCCTGACTGACATGCCGGCTTGGGTCACAGCATGTCCTTGGAGCAGGGATCCTGAATTTCCTTTGCAGGAAAGAGGCTGGTGCTCCATTTCAGGTGTGCACCAAATGCACCCCTTGAGAGACTAAAGAGTCTGAACCCATCCTGCGGGCACCTGCAGTCCACACGGAGTCAGGCTCGTGGACCACCCTGAAGTTTTACACAGTTGGGGTGTTCGATGGTTTTGACCTGCTGCTCCGTTCTTCCTGTTGCACAAAATTACTCGCCCATTTGTGTCTAATCTGTATTGTTCAGGTTGGTTTTCCTAATTTCTGGTTCATGTGCTTCCCTGCCACGCTGTGTGTATAGCACAGTAAAAAAGGAGGGGAGAAAAAAAAAGTGACCAGTATGTGTCATGCCTCATCTGTTTTACAAGAAAATAGTGTCTCCCTGTATGTGCTGTTCAAATTTTTGGGTGTTATTGTGAAGATAAATATGGCAAAGCATTTAGAACCGGGCAGGGATTTATCAGGAAGAGCCTTCCCTGTCTCCCACGTGGCATTGGGCCGATGAGCTGTTGAAGGGAAACGAAACGTATCGACATCTCATAACCAAAACTCTTCAGAACTTTTGTTCCAAGAAAATAATTAGGGTAATTTGACATTGCTGTCTTGATCCAGGATACACAGCCTGTGTCTGGCTGGCTGCAGCACTGGAATTCGAGAGCACTAGATTTATGATCCAGTTTACACATCCTCTTAGTGTTTATGTATGGTGAGTTTTAAGCCACATGGTTTAAAAATTTTTTTTATTGATGGAAATTTCTGGTGGCTGTTTTACCCATGGTAGAGGAAGTTGAGTCTGAATTACACCTGACATCTTTAAGAGGAGCCAGGAATATGACCACAGCGTAATATTTCTCAAATACTTTACTTCATGTCAGCACTGTGGTTGGTATTTTGTGCATCTCTTTTTCCTTTGTATGCAGCATTCGCTTTGGTGGTCAAAGAAAAATGATAGGAATATATTTCTGTAGTACAAATGACTTCAGGAACTTGTAAAGCCTTTGTTTTTCTTCTTTTAAAATAAGAAAAAAATACTTGACACTTATGCTCCCTCTCTTCAAGAAAAATAGCAAGCCCTTTTTAGTATGTGCCAGGTTTTGAATGCTAAAATATCTGTCCTTGGAGGGTCAGAGCTCTGTGTGTCCTTGTAATCAGAATGATGGGGTTTTTGGCTTTGTAGATGTTAATGTCTCCCTTTCTAGGTTTTGGTGGGTTCCAGCACGCATCTGTTGTGTTTTCCAAACTGAGGGCAGATTCCCTGGAAAAACATGGTTTAAAATGTAGAAACCAGCTGGTGAAGCTGCCCGGTGTGAAGGGTCCTGAAAAGGTGTCGGTGGGAACAGCAGAAATACAGTCTGTGTTTGTCAGTTGTGTGATATAACCGTGAGCTGCTGTGGTTTGGTCTGGTCGCATTAGCTCAGATCGCTTGTCTCAAATGAGATTTATCTTATTTCATAGTCTCAAACTCTGTCTCTGATCTTAAACCCATCAGGAAGGTCCCACCTGTGGGCAACTACTCTCTCCTGAGACCCAGCCGTCCTATGTGCTTTAGGATATCTATGTTGGCATGGGATCAGGCACCGATATAAAGTGCTGACTATAGAAGAACTCCCCGACCTGTTTATAGTAGAGACACAAATTTTTGATGATGAGTAGGTATTGGGTGAGGAAAGTTCCTCCTTCTCCCACCCGGCGGCATTTGGAAGTGACCCACTCAAGGCCTTGCAGTTTTCACAGACTCCCTTGATTTATGTGTTGTTTTTGTCCAGGAGGTCCAGGTATTGGCCCAAACCCCTTCCTACACCTCTGTTTATTTCGGCAGAATTTATCCTGCGTCAAGTTCAATCTCTAACGACCTTGCTAAGTTGTTCATGCATTAACTTGGCTCCTCCTTCAACATAAATCTCAGTCCAGCTTTTGGGGTAGGGAGAGGAAGGAGCGCGGTGTGCTCATTGAAAATGAGTAAATGCCCTTGGACTGGGGCTCCTGATCCTGGCTGGTGCTGGGAAGCACTACAGGAATAAACGTAGTTCTTTCATGTGAGGCTGCAGTTGCGCTGCTGGTATGGGGAACCTGTTGGGATGTGCCTTTGGGTACGGAGTCTGGCTGCCCATCGGCCAGAGTATGCCTGATGTAGGGCACTACCTGGAGAGCATTGCATCGTTTCACACTGTTGAGGCCCTTAAAAGGTCTTTAGATCCTTTGTTGTTCTTTTTCCTTACTTATTTCTTCCTTCTAGTGGCCTGTATCTTCAGTGCTTGTCAGATACAGAACAGGGCTAGTTTTTCCTGACTCAAATCCCCAGTCGGTTATGTTAATTCCAAAACCCGTAGCGTATAAAGCATAGGAGCTAGGCCTGGCAGAGGGATGTTGTTTCTACTCTGTGAGATGTCTTTAGACATTAAACAAGGCCTCAACCTTGGAAAGGAAATGCAGTATTTTAAAATGTACAGGATAGCTGGGATTGGAAAAATAATTTGGACATAATCATCGGATATGATTAACAAAATAGTATGGAATAAAATAAATAGAAATATAATTCAGTTAATACACACATCTAAATAAAATGACAAAGTTGACGCAAAGCTACTCTGTTCTTACTGAACAGACATGTTTTGACACTATTGAAATGAAAAAGCAGAAACAATTGTTTTGGAATTTCACCCATTATGTTTTTTTGCTGAAAATGACATATTCCATTGACATTCTCTTTTGGTGAAGGTGGATTTTGCAGTGGATATAATACTTGTTGGAAAAAAGACTTCCAAAACGCTAGTGGGATTTGAAGCATTTTTTGGCAAGTTAAGGTTCTGCCCCAGCTAGAATAAGCCTCTGCAGGATGATCAGTGAGTCTCTGCTGTTGCAAAACATGAAATACAATTACCATTAGTATCCTCTCAGCCAGCAACAAATGTTGGACCTAAACTGAGACCTGGCCAAATAGTTGTGTTTTGGAGACATCTGGATAAGCATCAGGCTTCTCACCTGTCTCTTTAGTGATGCCCTTAATTGCAGAAGTTAAGCATGTTGTGAAGTCCAACCCTTTCTCAATAAGGAATGTAATGAGACATTTAAAGTCTGCTTTAGGATGCTAGGGATGTGATTAGGTACTTAGTGGGGTTTTCAGAAGCATAGTGCTGTTCTTGCTGTAGGTATATCTACACCCTTGGGTATCTAAGTGTTTTTCAAATCTGGTCCTTGTAAACGTATGATTCTTAAAACATGAACTGAGTAAAGCACTGCACATTTAAAATTTCCCAGTTCACCCCATGCTGGTGTGTCCTCACCTGGGAGAGCTGGTGCTGGGTGAGCTCTGGGAATGGACAGCAGGTAGCAACACATCTCAGCTCACATTCCCCATCAGTTTTGGGCACAAAAGGATTTCTGAGCTCCAGGGGTTAAGCCTGGATATAATCTGACTGACAGTCCCTTAGTGAGCTGCTGGTGGGAAACCTTGCTAAGCTAATATGATGGGTCTTTCTTTTAATCTTGACTTTCATGGGATCAATTAATGATAGTGAGTTTGAAAACTGGCTCTTTTACAAAGTCAATAAATGGTGCCACTGTTGAATGATTTTGTTACAAACCTGTCATTACTGGGCTGAGCAAGCAATGCAATTTCCATTCCTGACACTTACTGGCAGCCGGGACCCATGGATAACCCAGTATTGTTTCCTCCCAACATGAAAGAGGTATAAATGAAACATTGGGAACATACAAACCGATGCAGGCAGAGTGAGTTTGATTACCCCAACTTGAGGCAGCTTTTGAACGGAATATAATACATTAAAGCTCTGACTGCAGTCAGTGCTATTTGCCTTTCACAGCCAGTCGTTTCTGGCTGGAACACTTGGAGGACTCTGACACACGAAGGCGTTTGCATGCGTGCACCTTTCATGCTGCTGATTTCCATGGGATTGCCAACTACACAAGTTAAATGTGTATGCCAATTTGTACAGGTTCTGTTTTACTCACTAGAAACAAGTGTTAGTAGTAAGTACATGCTGGTGGTGATGTCCAGACGATGACAAGTCTTGCAAGGTATGGTGCTGGTATGACATCGGGTGAATCTGTCCAGGAAAAGGTGTGACCCGCCAGGGAGACAAGCTCTTTATCATCTCAGAAATCTGTTGCCTGGGAGTGCTTCCCCTGCTGAGGGAGCACTGGTCGGAGGGAGAGCGGTCTGGTGGGCTTGGTCAAGGCACCGCACTGATGTTGCAGGACTTTCGTCCTGTAAAACCTGCCAGGCCATGGTAAGTAGGAGACTGATAACCTTTCTCTGAGAGAGGAAGGGTCTGCTCTGGGGTAAAGTGTCCTTAAGGGTATCTCCTACCTGTGTATTTTCACACTGCAGCCTTTAAATTTTGGTCTTACAATTGCCATGAATATACCCATCTCTAAAGCCCTTTATTAGCTGTACTTGAGCTCACTGCTGTGAAGGCTGTGATAGAGACCTGCTTTCTGCCAGCAGAGAGGCACCTGTAACTGCAAGGTGAGTGTGCCCTGAATACCTGCAGTGCATCTCCACAGCAGTGCTTTCTTCCCTAGTTCAGGGGATCTGGTGATGTTGGAGTTCAGATTTATCCTGGTCAGTACCAGAAAACATCCTGTTGGCCATATTATGTGAAGAGCAATATTTCAAGGCCAAGACTACTTTCTAATCTTTAAGGTCTCAATGCTCTTAGTCCTTCCTAAATAGTACTGATAGTGCTACATATTTGAAACCATAGCATAAAAAACTACAGCTGTAATATCAGCTTGGTCAGTAGAAAAAATCCAGCATGCATGCGGTCAGGGAACTGACGACTTTTTGCAATCCCAATCATTATGCCTTCCTCTTGTCATCCCTTCACAGCCCTCTGGGGGTTGAATTCCTGTTTTGTTCAGTTTAATGGGTATAGATATATAATGCCGTGCACCTTGTCACTCACTCTTTGCATGTCGGATCACGATGCGCTTTGTATTTAAGCATTTTCATACATATCACAAAGAAAAAAGTTCCTGTACGTAGGTGTTAATTGCTGGTGGATCCTGGTAGTTCGAACCAAGTTATTCCTGAACAGGCACGCATTTGTTTACTCTGTTTAGGCACTGGCGAGATGCTTTAGTATCTGTCATTAATAGCAAAGGAAAATACTTGGTTTAACTGTTTGGGGAAAAAGGCACAGTGGAGGATGAAGGTCCAAGAGCTGTTGCCAGTTTTCTTTCAACCAAATTGTCTGCCAGTGTGTAGTGTGAATGAAGAAAATTGAGAACGGCAGCTAAGACTTAACTAATGCAATCCTGTTTGGGGCTGCAAACAAAGCCTTTGGCCTCTGTTCACCGTGTCCGACCTTCCCGTTGCGGATTGAAAGCTAAAATGATTGTGAGATTCAGTTGGACCAAGAAATTACCCAGGAGAGTGAGACAGAGGCAGAAATCCTGGCCAGGTGTTGCTGAAAGGGCGTTTTGTTTGACAGTGGAAGAAACAAAAAGCTCTGTCTTCATCCGCAAGTGTAATTTATAAGCAGACTGAACAAAATGCATCAGGATTTCAGTGGGTGATGGTGTCCATCCAATGCCACGGGCATGCTGGGCTGCTAAATAATCCTTAGCCCTGATGGCCTCAGGAGTTATTAGCCATTGTCACAACTTGCCTCCAATTCAGTCTCTCAGGGGCATCTTTTTCCCATTAGCATTTATTCATATGAGGGGCTCTTGGGTCTCGTCCAGTATGAGCTCTTCATTTTCTCTTTTGTTGGATGCCCAAGGAAAGGCTCTCCAAGAGGGGTCTTTCTTTGCTGTATTCACAGGCCACTCTTGGCTGATTTGCTTGGAAATACGCACACAAAATAAACAAGCCCATCTGTTCCCTTAAAGCAAGCGATAGTAAAATCAGCCGCCGCAGCAAAGATAAAATAAAACTAACTGGCGGTCTGCAGCACGCAGGTATGAGCACGCACCTGCAAACGCGCCTGTGCATCCTCCTGGTGAGGGTCAGACCGTCCCAAAATCTGCTGAGACCATAGGGCAGGCTTTAGCCCCTCAGGCAAAGAAGTAGAAACACTTTTCTGGGCATGCCCTGACGCCAGACGGGCTGTGCTGTGTGTGTCCAAGCAGGGGCACTCACGTGTTCATCGACGTTAGGGGTGCTTTGGCAACGGGGCTGGACTTGGTTCTGCTCTTGGGTCTGAAATGGCAGCGTAGCGTAGCTGACCTGAAATGATGTAGGAGTTGGTTTTAGCAAAACAAGTATGGTTTTTGAGTGCTTTCTTACCCTGGTGGTTTTTTTTTTTTTTTTTTTTAAAACAAGGCTAAGGGAGTCGTTAAATCTGGAAGTGTTTTAGAGTATTGCTCATAAAAATTGTTTTAAGAGGCTTATGACTGTAAATGCAAAAGCCATTAGTAGCAGGAATGTGTGCTGCATCCTCTTTCTAGCCAAAACCTCAAATTGTCAAATGTGGTGGCACTTAAAATGTACAAAAGCCAGCTTCTTTTCTTACTTTACCCTTTCAGCAAGCTCGTATGTAGTCCACCGCTGTCGTAATTCCTGGATGTCTTTTAATGCTGCGCATGTGGGGTATTGGGGAGGTACAGGCAGTCTGTGCTTTGCTGTTCCATTGATGGTGTTAAGTGGTTTGCTTATCTAATGACAGCAAACTGCTGCTTTAGAAGTGTTTAAGTGACAGGGTCATCCCCGCTTGGTTAGGGAGTGAGCAGTCAGCCCATCGGTGGTTGTGTCCTTACTTGAGGACATCCTTCCATGCATCTACTTGCGTTGGGGTTGACGTTCCTGGGCTGTGCAGTGAGCTCCGTGGCATTGCTAGGGATTAGTTGGGCTGGTGTCTCCTTCAACAGAAGGAATTAGGAAAATTCCCCCTACACGGTGAGGGAGTAACTACTAGTAAGCAAAAGTTATAAATAGAAGACATCCTGGCTGCAAGCGAGTAGTAAAAACCCATCTGCATATTTAGCGATGCAGCATTATGTTCAGAAAAGATGAAACACTTTCTCTTTCTGGCTTTTTGCCCTAAACCACACCGTTTACATGGGCTTTCCTCCGTCCTGTGCTCCAGCTTCACAACCGTTTCAGGTGCCTTCAGCAGCTATGAGAGCTCCCATTGCATTCCTGCAAAAACATCAAGGAAAACAGTTTCAGTTTTGCTGGAGAAGTGACCAGCAGCTCCAGTGGTCAGACAATAGACCGAACACTTTGGAGTCCAAAAGTGTCAGTGGGGGTGTCCTTGGCTCACCCAGGCCGTTCCTCCCTGGCGCACACCTTGGGGGACTCTTCTCTACAAGAAAGCGATGAGGCATTGTGGCCCTGTGCCAAGATCTCAACAGTTGAGTTTTTGGGTGTTTTCATTCTCTTTTTTTCAAAGAAAACTGACATTTTTCAGTTGAAAACATACTTTTTTTTTTTTTTTTTATCCCTCCAGAATGTTTTCTTTTCAAAAATCAAAACAGAAGCAAAATGAAATCTGTTTTGATGGCAAGGGGGGAGGTATTGGCTGACTGCATGCATGCTATTTTTAGTTTGACTCGTGGAAAATGAGTTTCTGGGAGTCTCCTAAGAAGCCTTGTGCATCATAGGAGGCTCCCTGGTAGGACAGAAAATGGATGGCAGACACTTAGCACCCCTTTCAGGGTGGTGGCAAGGGATAGAGAGATGAAACTGAGAGGGAATGCTCTCAGGTCCTTGCTCAAGGAGGAGGGAAGAGCAATGGAGAAGGCTTCTTCAAGACATACCCAAACTCTGAGTAAAAGGGGCAAGGCTTTACTTCGAATTGAGTAGTTAGGGATTGGGGATTTTTTGACAATTGCTGTTTGTTTTGAAATTTGTTGGAATTTTTAAGAAGAAAAATGTAAAATCATAAAAAGCTTTAAATTTACTTTTTTTCTGTTCTTTTTCTTAACCGTTCCCATTCCTCTTTTTTCCCTGAGACAGTTAAGAAAGAAATGGTAAGAGTGAGAAGCATTAGAAAAAAAAAAAAAAATCAGTATTTGATTTTCCATGCAGAAAACCACAGAAAATTCTCTTTAACACCCCTTTACTTTTCAGGATACAATTGCAAAAAGCTTCTCAATTTCTCAGCCCCTCCCTTCCCCCTCAATAACATCGTATTTTCCACAATATCATTATTTAGGAATAGCATAGGATCTTCTCATTACGTTAAATGTTTCCTGATGGGTCTTGGAAATGAGATGTTTAACTATACCACACTTGCTTCATTTGCTAATTGCTTGGGTTTTTTTTCCCCCTGTATGACTGAAGATCTAGGTTTTAAATAATTGGTAAATACACGCAGGCACGTGCACGCACACACAGTCACTAACACGCCAATCTGCTTCCTACACGCTTGCCTTTTTAATGCTTTTTTTGTTGTTGTCGTTGTTTGAAAAATCATGTAAGCATAATAGGGATAATTAGCTTTGACTATGAGCAAATCTGGCAATAAAACACATTAGCTACAGCTTTAAATCAACATCTCAGTCTGCAGCCTTGACTTAACTCATGGTCCTGGTAAAATCTAATTAAAACTGAAATGATCATCTAGGCATTTGATTTTAATTGCTTTGGGGGGTGTGTGTGTATGTTGGGCTATTTGGCCTGTACAGCTGATTTTCTTGAAGTTGCTGAATTTGCTGAGAGCTGCTTTGAACCTTATGCTGTAATCACAGGGAAAAGACACAAAAACTTAACAGAGACATGGCTGTTAAGTTCAAAGCCTGCTAATGGTGTTTTGAAAACTACTCCTATAGGTAGCATGTCTGAGTTGCATTGTTGGATGCCTAAGAATATTAGTTATGCATTGGCTTACACTTGCAGAAGTCGGGAGTGTATTTCTGAGTCCACATTCCTAGAGCAAGAAAAATATGCCAGAAACTGGAGCTGAAATGTATAATAACAGAGCCTCCGCATTCCCCTACCCTTGAAAGAAGAGCTCTGGGTTGACTTCAGCCATGAAAAGACATTTGTAATGCAGATTAAATCTGTTCTCGTGGGGAATTCGCAGGGAATCACGAATGCATGTAAATTCACGCTCTGACTTACTCGGCACTAATTTCACCTTGTAGACCAGCCCTCCATCTCCGTCAAAGCCGATGGGGGTCAGGGACCAGACCCGCTCATGCCATTTAGAAAACCTTGCTGGGCATCTGCCTTTGGGAACACGACCTTACGTGCTCCCCCCCCCCGTAAACGCGCGTGCTGCTGCTGATTTATCCTGACTGAGAATGTGACCTCAGGTCTCTAATAATAAACACCGAGAGAACAAATAAAAACAATGCGAGATGTCTCGTGTACATTCAGAAGAACCAAGTCTTAATGCTTCTCTTGCAAGCCCTTTGTGATCAGGGGACATCTTTGGCAGTTTAATGCATCCTTGGGAACCTTGGAAATCCCTTGGCGTGTTCCTGGACACCCTGAAAACAGTGTAGGCTTACACAGCCTCCCGTGGTTGGGATTTGTGCACAATGCAGCTTAAAACTGAAAGCAAGGACATAGCTACTTTGGGGGGGACCTCACTGGATTTAAGTGAGGCTAATGCTGAAGTGCCTTATCCCCATTTCATTTCCCGGTGCCACCCAAAATAAGCAGAAGGAGGTAGGAAATTTTCATGTGCTTGGAAAAACCCACAATGTGGTATTTCAATAGGAGATATCTACGTTTTGCATTCAGAGCTGCTGCGCCGTCTGTCTCGTGCTCGTTTGGCGATGCCCATCCCTCTCGCCTTGCTGCCAGGTTGGGTGGCCTTGTTGAGCTTGTAACATCGTTTTACACATCTCTCAGACATTGGTAGCATGTTGCCTCTCCTAGCCAAGGGTGTCTGGGCTTTCACGTCTCGCTGACTTCAGGGCGGCCTCCAACCAAGGCGATCCAGCTTTCGGTGTGCTGGTGGCTGCGAGGCCACGCCACTGACCAGTTTGGCCAAGCTCATTGAGTTTGGCCAGTTGCTCCAAGATGGAGTGTTGATCTTGGACCGTAAGCCTCCCTTTCGTTGACTAAAGGTAGGTAGGGAAGTTCAGCCTAAATTAAGGAATGAGATACGGATATTCCAGTCACAGCCTTGGACTTGGCCTGCTCTGCTGCAGAACAGCCATTTAAAGAAGGGGGGTGTTGATGGGCATGGGGAGAGAGTTCGCTTTTAGAGTTAATTTACCAGAGCAAACTGTTCAGCTGATGGTGCACGGCGTTCCCCGAAGAAACGGTAACTCGGTGCCTAAAGCCAGCTTCAGCACGAATGCTGCTGATTAATGCCTGGAGATCCCAGTGGTCTTGGAAGCAATATAGTTAAGTAAAAGGCAATGGGTTGGATAAAAGGTCTTAAATCAGACTAATGTTAGCAAATGTCACTTGAAAGAGTGGGATTTTGGAAGGAAAAAAAAGAAAAAAGGGAGAGTAATTTAAGAATAAATTCAAAGGAGGGAAAGCAGACATTCCCACAAACTAATAAAACCTCTGCAAATGAGAAAATGAGCCTGCTCAGATTGAAATTTAATCACAGGAAGGATTTTATTGTAACAAGGAGAATTATAATTACCACTCGAAAAAGGAGAGGCTTTTCTGCCTCTCAGCTGGCACGTGGTTGCCAGAGCCCACTGCTGAACAGGAGGGAAGGCGTTGGGGAGGGAAGGAAGGGCCACAGCAGATCTCCTACCAGTAATTCCTATAGTTTCTGCCAAAAACTGAACCAGATTCATTTTAGAGAGGCAGTTGTGAACGTTTCATGTGCAAGTACCACGAAAGCATTGCTCTAGCAGCGAGGATCTGTCTTCCCCTGTGGTGCGGTGCTGCATGGGGATGGTCCCTGTGGGGTCTTCATGGTGTTCCTCTACCTGAGCTCATAGCGCGGCAGGGCTTGGGGGGGACCTGAGGCTTTGGAAACCCTTGTGGGGTGGTGCCACAACTGTAGTTCCACTCCAGGCTCATTTTAGGCCACCCAGGTCAATAAAAGGAGGAACAAAGTGCAGTATAAATACAGAAGTATTTCAGTGGCCAATAAATGAGTACCACGCGCACACTCCTTGTCTTTCCTTTTGGAAATTAACGGGTATCAGTATTTTTGTTCCAAGAAAAATTCAGAGAAAGGATGATAAAAATCCCACCTGTTGCTTGTAGTTGAGCAGTACAGACCCTTTCAAGAGCGGCTGACCATACAGTTGGACTGTTGAGTTCTGAGGCGGCTGTAATTGTTTCTAAATAAAGCTAAAATAAGTCCATAGCTTCTTCTTAACAAGTCAATATTTTCCCTGTATTCCCCTGCTGAATGGGTTATTGTTTCCTTCTTCATTTTTGTTGTAGATGCGATTCAAGCTGGGTTGGTTTGATTGATGTGTTCTGTTTCTTTTGTCTATTTACGGTATCGAGCTCCTGGTGTCTCCACTGACTTCATTAGAGTATTTTGGAAAATGAGTATCCTCAGCATTATTTTCTTTCCTTGTCCTAGTGGAAAAAAAACCCTCCAAGAAGTACAATAGAAAAGCACATTGAAGCATGCTTTAAAAGAAGAAAACCAAACCCAACAGGTAGTTTGTGCATGCAGTGGAGCGGGGAATGATACCGACAACATTTAACAGGTTCCCTTTTTAGTATTCTATCAACTGGAAGTTTTTTAAAAGGAATTAAGATTAACATAATATTTGACAGCTTTTACCGCATGTAAAATTGCTGCTGAAGTGCTCGGTGAGCAAAACTCTAATTCTGCTTTCTTAATTTGGATTCTTAATAATTATTTTACATCCACTTCTCTCCTGCTGAATTACAGAAATGTTGTTCTCTTCATCTCGAATGCTCCCGTGGCTGATCACGTCAGGAGGTGGGGATGCATTTCGAATGGCGGGGAGCGAGCATTAGCATGCGGCCGCGCCAGCCATCTGACACGGTGCGAGATAGGAAATGAATTACCATCCTCGCTGTCAGAATAGTCATGGTCCACATCGATGGGCGCGCTGAGTCCTTCCTTGAACGCGGGTCACCGGCGGGTTGTTTGAAGAAGGTCCCATCAGCCTTTAAAAAAAAAAAAAAGTTTAATGGGAATATATGTCTTTGCATCAGCACTGCAAGAGTTAATAATATTAGGCCTAAAAAACCGATTAAAACTCTTTATTTGGCCAGAATACACAGTGTAGTCACAGTTTGTGCTATGTCTCCGGCTTGCCGTGCCAGCAGAGGCGTTTGGCTAGTGGGAATTAAGCAAAGAATTGTGCAAACATTGAGGAGCGTCACTGAAATTATTCAGCAGTTCTTTTTTTGCTACTTTAGGATTAATTTGTAAATTTGCTCTTGACAATCATTTGTAAAATAACCATAACCCTGAAATGTTTCAGGTCGTGCAAAGATAGTGGTTTAAACACGTTGAGCCTGGTAAAATGAAAAGCCGATCGGAATAGAAATATGACTTGTGCAGTATTTGATATTGTTTTGAAAAGGGTGGTTTCAGAGAATTTAAACAGAGAAGTGAGTCCCTGGCCTTTCACTCTTGTGTCTAGTGCTGTTGCCGTCAGTGAGCTGTACTTCTAGGAACTCCTGGAGAACATGAATACTTGATTTTTTTTTTTTCATTTACTATTTGGAAATACTGCCTTTAAAAAAAAAAAAAATCTCAACTATTAAACAAAGAGCAGTAAAACATGCTTTGATACTGTATATTTTTACAGCAAAGCATTTAAACCGGCCCGTTGAATAATTTCATGCTGCATTAAGTTCAGTGAGATCTTTTCATATGCATCATTTTTAGTGCTTCCTATATCTTTGGCCATAAGCTTTTTAATTACCAGCTGAAGAAATGTGAAATGAAATTTAATAAGAAATAATTTTTTGGTCATTTGGCTTCATCTGATGCAGTATTTTTCAGATGATGGAGTCAACGTTTGTTGCGTGTTTTGTTTGGAAATCTGTGGATCACCTTTAGTGTAACATTGAGAGTCCCATCGTTCACCAAAGGCTTCAAAAGCAGCTGCTGCATGAAGAGGAGAGGTTTTATTAGGGCACAAAACTCAACCTCTGGAACCAGGAGAGTGCTTGTCGTTCCAGCACTCATAGCAAGTTGTTAAATCTCTAGGATTTGGGAATGAGCACCCCAGTGGCACGGGGAGCAGGTGCATTTGGGGTCGTCTCGCCTGCTCCATCCTCAGCCTGGGGCTCGCACCCATAGCCCGACCTGGGTTTCCTCTGCAGCAGGTCACGCTTTCCTTTTCCCACGATGATTTTTGGCTTTTAAAAGCCTTTTTGTTTTTGCTCTGGTGTTGACCAGGTGTTGTGGTATCTAAATGACGGGCTTTCTCTAACAGAGTTGTCCTCAAAACCAGTGTGGTTGGGCTTTGGGGCGTCAGCATTTTCAGCAAAGGGAAAAGAAAATGTTTTGGCAAAAAAGATTCTTGGCTTGGTCTGATTTAGAGCTATAGGCTTAAGCTGGGCAGTCCTGGGACGCTTTCCTTGGAGATGTTTTTTTAGAGTAGACCTTTCCATAAATACCTAGAGTTACATTTCTAATGCCGACATTCCTGCAGCCTTTATGAATGCCGATAACGTGCTCATAAGTTCAACAAAAGGGTAACAAAAACATGGAAGCTGATGAGCCTGCCATGTATCTTAGAGAGAAAAAGGGAAATAAAAGGTGAACTGAAAACCTGGTTTTCCTCCAGCTCTGGGCTGCACGCCTCCTTCTGCCCATTTCCAGTGCCAGTGCCCACGGGTGAAAGCCCCTTCCCTGTGAGCTGCTGCCTAACGGGCATAGGAGAGGTGCCCTGAGGTTCACCCACGTGTTTTAAGGTAGGATTAGGGCACTGGCTTGGTTTTTTGCCATCAAATAGCTTCCACCCTGTTTTAAAGACTTCTAACTTGATACTGATCCACTTTTATTTTTTTAATGTATACATTTTAATTAGAAATAATTGGAATGATTACCTGTTTTTCTCAGTTTATCCAATGTTTTAAATGACTCCAGCAATACTGAGGTTTATCATGTGTATCACTGACAAACGTTACCTGTATCTTACCACAAGCTGGTGCTGTATCTGGAAAACCTTTTGTGAATTTTGGTGTTGCAGATCAAATGTAGTTTTGAGATCCAAATTTGAATTTGCAAAGCCTTGTTATGGTCCTTAATCCTGCAAATGGTCTATAATGTCCTGGGAATTCCCATGTGAGGACGGGTCCTTTTCAGAGTCAAAGGTACCGTGTAGGTGAGCAAGCCTCGCCAGGTCTATCAGCGTTCCTGGGGAACGGACCTAAGGTTTTGCAGGTTGTCACAGTTGACGATGCACGTAGATGGCTCCTCTGTTGCCTAATTGTATTTTTAATTGGGTAATTGGAAAGGGCTCTCCTTTTAGCAACGCATTTGCTAACTGCTGAGCATGGTGGCTGAGCTGATGAAGAAACCAAATCTGAAAAAAACGGATCCTCCCCAGGCTGAAACTGATGCTGGTTCGGTGTTAAATTAGGATGTGAGTTGCTGAGCCTAGAAAAATGAAATGAAAACTCGGATCTTCTCATTGCTTTACATTTTCTTTGGGATCTGTGAAAGCATCTGGGGGGTATACGCATTTGTTTTAGCCCTCTCTGTGCTCTGGGACTTAACCCAGTCCTGGAGGTCTACGGGTGCTGCTCTGATACCATTCCCTTCTTATCCTCAAATTCACAGTAGAGAGGAACTGGTGGCACCAGTCATGGCTTGTCTTCTGTGCAGAACATTAAAAACGCGGTGGCAAAATGCCCAGCTGGGTAAAACTTGGAGACTCAGAGGCTGGAAAGGAAAACAGAACTGTGGCAGTGAGACTGGAGGCAGGTTATCAGGTTTTGGAGTTTCCCTTTCACACGGCTCAAAGGTCCACGGACTCTATATGTGCCCCAGGAATGTACATCTCTGCCGATGGCTTTGTCTCTAGATAATTAATGCAGTAGGTGGTTATAGACTTGTTAGGGATGGACACACGTTGGTTTATTCCCTTTTACTGTGGTTTTTTGGTGGTTGTTTCTTGGGGCTTTTGTTTATTTGTTTTCTTTAATTCCAGTTCAAGTAGGTGGAATATTCCTCATTTTCTTTTATTATAAGGTAAACACAATTACCATGATATATCTTCTCCAATTTCTGTTAGGACTGCACTTTAAAACTATAACCTATTTTTAGCTGAAAATCCTTAGAGAAAGTCTAAGAAGCCAGAAAACGCTTTAGTGGGAAAGTGATATGTTCAAATAAACCTTTACAGAGATAGTGCTCACCCAGCAGATGAAAATATTAAGTCTGGGCATTGTTAGGCAGAAGAGTATCTCCGAAGCTCTCTTTTCTTTCTATCTAAGGTAACCTGATTATCACTGTAATCTCTTTTGCTCTGTCAGTTTGAAAAGACGGTATCATCTGTCATTCTGTAGGAAAAAACAAAACCCCTTAAATAATCCTAGGCAAAAGTAAGTATTCCTTATTTGAGCCTTAGTTTAAAAATGGGGGTAATATTTGTACAGCCAGAAGTGTATTTTTTATATATATCTATAAAAAGAAGGCCCTGATTTTATATATTTATATGAAAAATAAGGAAGGCCCTGCTTTTTTTTTTTTTTTTTTGAGCAAATACATGGTACAAGGTTTCTGCCCTGTTCCTGCAGGAGGTATCTGGGCTGTTGGGCCGTTACCTACTAAGTGCTTCATCTTCTTAGCAGAGATCTTCTGCAAAGGTGCCCTGGCACCGCCTGAGCGTGTCTAACCATGTGTGTGGCAGCACATACATTTATCTTCCAGAAGTGGACTTTGACCATGCGTAGGACTAAACTGTTGAAGAGCGCTCGGGAAGTATGAAATACTTTTGCTCCACCAGCTAAGATGCTTATAAAAATAACATTTAGTTCGGATAGATAATAAATGGGACGAATCGAGTTCTTCTTGGTTTTTCAGTCTACCCGGGGAGAACTACTACTAAGCCTATATGACGTGGTAACTTATTTAGCAGAGAACCCATTGAGCAGGTTGGCTTAACTAAGTATGTCTATCCTCAGGGCGACCATCTTGAGCACCCAGTGCCTCTCCCATAACCAAAGGGTGCCTTAGCTGGACGGCAGGCGCACCCACATACCCACATTGTTGTCCTCCGGGGGCATCCAGCCAGTGCTGGGTCTCTCCTGATCCTCCTGTCCTCAGCATCCCTGAGTGTCGGATGCAGTTTTGGGGTTCTGGCTGGGCTGAGCAGCCCCCGCGGGGATGAGGATGCCCGATTCGGGACAGCGGGTTTTTGGCTGGTGTCGGCACAGCTGCCACCCTTGCCGGCAGGGAGGGTGGACACCTGCGTGCCCCTCTGAATGAAGGCAGCCTTCACTCGGGGCGAGATGCCGCCGGGGTTACCACCACAACAGCATTGCCCCGCGCGGAAGCACGAAGAAAAGGGCGATGCTTTCTGCCACGCACGCTTGGTCGCATACTAAGGAAGTGGTGGGGGTGGGAATAATAAAAGGTACTGGCTCGTCGGCCGGCTTCGCTGTTATTCAGAGCTTGCCCGAATTAGCAAGGCTGGTGTAATCCATTCTGCACATCACAGTAATACGGGAATGTTTCAGTTGCAGGGAGGGAAATCCTGGCTCTGCTACATTTGTGGGAGCTTTTGCCAGTGAGATCAGCGGACTTTTCATCTCTTATGTTTAGTGTTTGGTGGAAGAGTATTTCCTCAGCATCTGAAACCGGTTGTGCTGAAGCAAGAGAATAGGGTTTTGTTTGTTTGTTTTAAGATAAATTGTGATTTCACAGTCAGAAGCAAAATTGGGACAGCTGCTTTTTGGTCTTTCACAGTGGTTACAGCTGGTGTAAACTCCTCCGGGTGATGCCTGTCATCACCTGGAAAAGGCTTTGAAAATCAGTGAGGGCTCCCCGTGGCTCCTGCCGCTGTTTCCCGCCGGCTGGAGGAGCCTCCTCCTGTTGGCAGAGTTGCAGTGGCAAAACCCCACTGATGTCCCCAACGGCAACTCCCATGGCTTTGTTCAGCTCAGATGGGTTTGTCCCTCTGCTCTTCTGCCTTGGCCATGAACTCCCCCTTGCAGTCTCAGGGCACGCAGGGAAAACCACCCAGCTGTGCCCATCGCTCGCTAACGCTGCCTGAATCTGCTTCATCCTATCGATGGAAAGTTCCTGTTAAGCGTTTATAAATAAGAATTTAGCACGAGTGAGTGATGTCTAGTAATTTCCTAGCAATTTCCTCAAATGCTTAATAATAGATGTGTCCTTAAATATCGTCTCTGTCTCAGTCTTAAGACTTTTGAGCTGTTACAACTGCTTCAGCGTAAGACTGGTGTGTTTTAAAAGGTTTTTTCTTTTTACAAGAAAAAAATTACGTATGTTTGCCTTGGGCTTTGTTCCATGCTTTTCCCACCCAGTATGCTTGGACATGCAAGGAAACTACTAGACCTCTAAGGTCATTTTAGGTGTTACCTGTTTTTCAAGTCATGCCTCTTCCTTCTTTACATCACCTCAACAAGAGCCGAAGCATACGGAGAGCGATAGTAATCATAATTAAACAGAATTACAGGAGCTTAAAAACCAAAGGATACCCTTCCCCAGGGGACAAGGGATTATAACTAGTTTTGTTTCGGCTTGGTAGTTGGTGTTGCTGGAGGTCTCTGTAGGCAGCAGATAATAATGTCACAAATTTTGCTGGCAGGTGTTGGTTGATCTCTCAAGACAGAAAGCAAGCTCTCCCAGCCCACCCGTGAGCCTCTGTAGTGTGGAAAACGGCTTTCAGCAACACTCTGGACAAGCTTGCCCTCTTCATTCAAGCCTGAGCCTCCCAGTAAACCACCTGCCCAAATGTCTGGATGACTTGAGGGAGTTAAATAGTGGTGAAAAAAAAAAAAAAACCCTCCAAAATACCCCCTATTTGTTTGACCTGACTGTGTTTTTTCTACCTTGCTTAGCCATATGGCAATTTCATAGGATGTTCCAATAAATGAATTCCACTGTTCTAATGGCATGCATGAACGTGTGAAAGTGTTCGGCAATTTGTAATGACATGCACCAATTAAATGTGTTTTTCTGAAGGAATCCTCCCTATTTGGGAGAGTTTCTTGCCCTCTCGTTCTTCCCCCAGGTCCACAGGATTTGGGAGTTGGCTGTCCTTTGTGTCTGCTCCGAGGAGGGCTCATTCCTGGACTGTGTGTGATATGTTATTTCTGGTCTCAGTTTCTTTAAAGAAACACAACAAAAAAGTTGTCTTCCCCAGCATCATGGCACTCTATCCAAATATTTGCAATGTGATTTGTAATGAATTATAAATGAATCAACAGTCTGGCATAAATTTAATATTCAGAAATATCCTATCATGTCACACTAGCTTCATTTTCTCCTTTATTTCCAGGACTTAGGCAGACTGTAAGATTGGCAGATGCAAAGCGTGAACAAGGTAGTTTTCGATTCAATGGGTACAGCTTGAATTCCTTCATGAAGAACGATCTCTCTCATTTTAAGCTGTCAAAACTCCACTTGATTGAGGCTGCAGTTAGCACAGGCGCCGTGTGATGCAGAGAGTAGCCCGAGTATTCAAGTCACAGCCATTTGGGCTGTGTCTTCTCCCCGGACTGTGTGTGGGTCTTCAACCAGGGGTCATCTCCAGCCTTCCTCCCCACTAGTCTTGTACTAAGAAGTTGACCAGCTTAGGTTGGATGGGACTGTGGGAGGTCCATCCAAAGCGGAGCCAACATGGACATCACATCAGGTGGCTCAGGGTCTCGCTGATCACTGGGTAACTGTGAGGAAGGCAGACCTGGGGTTTGTCCAGGTCAAAATGACTCCTCAGAAACCATAACGTGAACGTTCTCATTATGTTGTGTTGGGCAGTTTCCTGATAAAAATTAGCTGTGTTTTTATGCCCTGTCATAACCAATTGATGGCTTTAGGGTTGTTGGCCAAGCCGTGCAGTGGGGGCTGTTGAGTCCGTCCCAGACTACGTGTTGGTGGTGGTAATAAGTAAAGGCACATCACCAGCTCCAGTGTAGCTCACCAAGGTAGTGGAACGTTTACAGTGTCTGTTTGTGCAGTTGAAAACTGGCTGAAGACAGAAATCCTGTAATGTCCTGGTGATCAGTATCGGGCTTTCCGAACAGCCTGCGATGATAAGTGCTGATCGTGCCCTTTCTAAACTCTCTATAGTTAGGTCTTGTGTTTACCTAAACAATTCAGCTTCTTTTTAGCGTGTTGTAAGCACAATCATTAGCCCCTGTGCTTTGCTAAGGAAAACACAGCAAAGCAGTGTGTTTTCTTCTCTGATTTGCTTTCTTAATACAATTAAGTCCAGATTGGGTGAAA
Organism: Rhynochetos jubatus; assembly: GCA_027574665.1. Classification (NCBI taxonomy): domain Eukaryota; kingdom Metazoa; phylum Chordata; class Aves; order Eurypygiformes; family Rhynochetidae; genus Rhynochetos; species Rhynochetos jubatus. Next base: position 4,857,402 of record CM050654.1, on the reverse strand, counting down.
GGCTGAGTCTGAGGTTCCAACTTTTCCCAATGAAACAGGAAGGTCAGACACTCTGAACACTGATACCTTTTTTTGTGATGGAAGATCTAGCTGTCACGATTTTTGAGATGCAGAAGTTGTCGGGAGCTTTGCCGTGTACTTCAAGGCAGGAAAACGAAGCTGCTCTTAGGGGATGCTGGGCTAACATTGATTTTGCCTCCAAGACTGCGTTGTAATGAGCCTGCTGTGGAGTGGAGCCGTCCTGGTAATGCTTCAATCGGACTATACCTCAGTGTTTCCATGTCCATTTTCTCCCCATGAACAACACCAGATTGATTAACTCATTCCTGTAATTAATTGAAACCAAGTTTTGCTGGTGTAGTTGCTGAGGTGAATTCCAGTGTGACATTTACACAGACTTAGGTTATCTTGGAAGGATAGAGCTCATTTAATTGCCAATTTTGTTACCACTGCAAGTGTCTTAATCATACCATCTTGTGTCATCCACAGGATGTGCTGTCTGCTCTCAGAGAGCAGGGATCCCGCATGTTCATTTTTTTAACGTTTGTCTTAGGTGCAGTCATTCTTGACCTTGAATTTCCATGCCTGTACGGCCTCGGTGCCACGATAGCTTTTTAACCTGATAACTTGGAACAAGCCTACTGTGCGAGGGCCTTGAGGTGATGCTCCTCAAAAAAGATCAAGCCACAGGTAGGCTTAATAGATATTCCTCATTCAAAGGAATCTGCCAACAACGACCTTGATGCTACTGGTTGTGCCAGAGGAGTTCGGTGTAGGACTTTGCCAGACTCGTGGTAACTTTCAGACGTTTTCTGTTAGAGTAAATAGATTTTGCTGCCTGAAAGGAGTGAGTAATGCTCAGTATGCTGTTTTAGAAGGAAGCAAACAGTTAGGTACATGGAAGCTATTAGATACATGGAGAGAGCACTGAAGAGATGTTCAGGACGGTGACTAAAATGGAGAAATGAGGGTGAAGGAAGGAAAGACAAACTGATGCAGACTTAAAGCTTTTCGTATTATTTTCTCCATACAGTTTTTAGGGTTCTTGACAGACGTGTGTTTGGCCATGACATCAGCAGACAGGCAGCTTTGAACTGCGCAGTGGACGCACAAAGATATTGATTCATCCAAGCTTTCACGAACCTCGGTAATAATATACCTCAGAGTCCAGAATTTCAAATGGACAAAGCGTGCTTCCACCTTTTCTGCCATGTGCTAATCACAGGCTGGCTTTTCTTCAACAAAAGCCATCAGGACTTCCCTTCCCAGCAACTTCCTTTTTTATTAAAGAGATGAGAATGCAGTAGAAATCTTCCTTCATTGTGGCTGGGCGTGAGGTCCTTTCTGTGCCTCTGTCTGGTGCTGTTTGTTTGGTTATCTGGGGTCCTTGGAGGGTCATTCTTAGGAGGAAAAAAAAACCCCACGGGAAAAAAATCTGGAACACTAATGTAACTTCTTGCTATCTGTCTTCTCCACAATAGCAGCTGTTATGTGACTTTGCAATCATTTAGATTAAATTTTTTTATATATATATAGAAGAGAGAGTTGTGTTCATTAATTTCCCCCAAGAAGAGATGAGCATCAACACAGGACGTTTTTGTGAGGTTTATTTATGCTCGGACACAGCATCTCACAGATGCAGTGATACAGTCAGAAAGCAGTTTTTTCATGAAGCACGGCGTAGGAATTCGCCTCTTCCAGTTTTTAGGCTGATACCCCATGCTTTCTCATGCAAGGTGTGCTCTCAACTGGAGGTCCAGCGGTGCAAAATGAGGTGAATAGACTTGTTTAGGTCAAAAATGTTCTACGGTTCCTCATGTCTTTTCATTATTGATTGAAGGAGTTGTGTTTTTTAAAGCAGAAACACATATAAACTGTGGCTTTTTCTGTTTCTCTGCTTCAGATGAGTGATTTGTAAGTGCTTTGAGTAAGCATTTAGTTGGTTGCCAGCTCCATGGTAGAGGGTTCTGTCCAGGGCATCAGGATATGTTTCAGTGTCAGAAAGGGATTGGGAGAAGGGAGTGAATGCAATGGTGGTTAACGTCATACGTCGCAAAATGTCTTGCAGGAGGGTTGTTTCTCCTGCCACTGCCGCCAGTGCTACTTACCAAATCATGCGCCTATCCCGGGCTGAGTTTCTCTCCTCCCTGAGTTGAATTTGGGGAGGAAAGGTAGGGAGAGCAAGCCCTGTTTGCTGGACAGCCTATGAGCAGGAGTGTGGCTGGCTGGTGATGGCATGTGCCTGTGCCTCCGCAGCAGAACTGGCCAAGCCTCTTGGCAGTCATTGCATTTTCTTAGCGCTGAGCATCTCTCCTTGGATTTGCGTGCCAGATGCTTCCCGTTCAAGCCATATTGGTTTCCATTCCCACCTTGAAAATTGACTTGAGGTGGAAATGAATATTGCAATTATATCACTTACTTTTGCATACATTAGTGTCTTTTTCTCTTAAATACCCTGTCATTTTGGACACGTGTAGTGTATTAGAAAACAACAGTAGCGCTTTGAAAGCATTGTTTCTGTGTTCGGGAAGGGGCTTTTTTCATGGATTTTACATGTGTGGTTCCCAAAGCGACGTGCTGCCATCGAGGCAGAAATCTGAATGTCCTTGGAGAGTCAGGCAGCGCCTGGCAGGAGCGAGCAGGGCGAGCCCCCCAACCCTCTGCTTTTCTGCTGTGGGCATCCCGAGAGACCCTCGGTCTCCGTGCTCCCTTGGCTGCTCTGCGCAGGGCAGGGGTAGTGGAGGTTGAGTGGAGGGTGCAGAAAGCAAGCAGGGGGCACAGCTTTGCCAGTTGTCATCGTTCATGGGAGCATAATGCAAGTACAGAAGAGTTAAATCGAACTATGTAAAATCCTTAATACAGTACTAGATGTTTTCTTTAGGAATCATGAAGCATGTAACGTCCTTATGTTCTCCAAAGGGTTTATTTGGCAGCCTATTAGCATCTCACTGTGACATGACTGAAGGGGGAATAACCAAAATAACAAGGAGGAGGAAAGGAGGCAGCAGTCACCAAATTGGAATAACAATTATGTAGCAGAGTACCTTTGAACCTGTGCCTCTTTTTTTTTTGTTTCCCTGGATGGGTAGCAGAGCTTAATGCCCTTGAACACAAGGGTTATGCTGGTCAAATTGTGACTGGGACTCAAGTAATTTTGCCTAAGGCTCCCAGTCGCTGCTGGATTTCGGTGTGTCTGAGGATGAGCCAGTCCATGTAATCCAGGGCAGTGTTTGCTCATTCGCTTTGGTCTTCTGCAATTATCCAGATTTTAGGTCGAGAAGCATTTTTGCACCTAACTAGGAGCAGCGTGAAGTTGCAAGGTAAATATTTCTGACAGTGGCAGAGGAGATCTGTGCTATTGGTAAAGATCGCTGCTTACAAATAGACAGTGAGTAGTCAGGGTAAGAAAATAAAAGAAAGGGGGTGAACAAAGTAAAGGATTAGGGTATTCAAATAGCTAGTGGATTACAGGGCACAGTGCATACCTTTGGGTCTTCAGTCTCTTGATTTAAAAAACAAAACAGCTTCCAGCTCATCTGTGATATTAGTTTTTATACAGATACCTTTAATCCTGTAGTTTCCATTTTCAGAGCAAACAAAGATGTGTTTATTTTTCTTATAAGCCCTTTTCCTATCCTCCATGCACTGTTTTTGAAGCTAATGACCTAGATAGACAGAAACAAGAGGAAAGCAGGAGTAGGGTGCTAATGACAGCTTGGCTCTGGGCCATGGGCTGGGTACCCTCCCAACACGGGAGCATCCCTGCCCAGCCCCTGCGGAGGGGCGCCAAGGGCTGGCGTGGTCCCTGCACCCCTTTTTGGGGAGTCACTGGCACATGGGCTACCCCAGACTGCGGGTACTTCTGTACATATAAATATATATTAATAATCTACTCAAGAAGTACCATTTTGCTATCACTGTTGCAGTTTTCCATGTGTTTAATGGAAATGGCATAGCCATCCCTAGCAGGTGAGCATCTTACTGCTTCGGCGTAGTCCCTCACAGCTTTAGCTTCTAGATTGTGAATGCCCTGGAGTGCCTTTGGGATCCCCTCTGTCTGGGAAAGGTGTTGGGTTACAGGTAACCAAGTAGGATGTACCGTGAAAGCGATGCTGGTATTGTGAAAAGATGGTATGTGTTTTATAGAGGAGTTCCACAAAGGAGAGCAGCTGTGTGAAGTCGTGGGAACCATGGGAAACCTTTCAGTGCTTCCCCAGTCCTGCTATTCTCTTTCATATTAAATGTTTTTCCTTGCTCTGTTTGCTGTGTTTTGTATGGGAACAGCTTTCTCCTCCTCCCCACTTCCTAGCTTTCCCTCTCCCCTTGCCGAAAGCAGCAGCATTAGATAAGGGATTGCAGAACTGGCAGTTCTGTGCAAAATATGGGCAAGGATGCCACTCCTCTCTCGTAAGCCTTTTCTGTCATCTATGATTTTCAAAGTCTGTGTCGTGGTTTTCCTGCCTGAACCCAGCACATTCTGCATCCTTTTTCTTTTCTTTTTTTTTTTTCTTTTTTTAAACATCCTTAAAATTATGCAAAGATTCAGTGCTTGTGTGCCTATATATACACGTGTGTGTGTATGCATTTATGGATGTATAAATACAAGCACACCTATAATCAGCCCAGTCAAAATAGTTTCCCAACACATCTGTTGCTGAACAGATGCTCTCTGTGTTGGTTGGTTTGGCTGTTGCTGGCTTTCTGTGGTTGATTTTAATGTGAATATGTGAAGAGCAACGCAGATCTGATTGCTCTGGTACAACCTGATGTAACGCAGGAGAATCCCACAGCTTTGACTTGCCAGGGGAATGCCACCCACCCCTAAAACCGCGTGCAGTTGAGTTCACTCCTTTCGGCGAAGGAATCGGCTATGTGACTTTGGTTGCTGGCACGTGACAGCAGATCTTGGGCTGTTTCAAGAGGGATGTGTACGCAGATTAACCTTCGTCATGTGAAATGCTGCCTAGCAATGGCGTGTAGGCAGTATTTGTAATGAAAAGTTAAAACAGCACGGTGAAATATTCAAAGCAGTGGAAGATAATAGAAAAGATGGGTTGTAAATGTCCGACTTTTGCAGTATTTAAGATCTCTACGCATATTAAGCATTTACTTGCCTAGCTCCGGGATGTCTACTTTTAAAACCTTTAGAAAGTAATATTTTTATACAAATAATGCAATTATCCCTTGCACTCACACTTATAATGTAGAGATACTTCAGCTGTAATTAAAAATGATTATGTGGGTGGAGGAAAGAGTATCAGTAATTGTGCAGGTGCTGGTGGCTCAGGTGTGGTTCCTTATTCATGGATCTCCAGGAGCTTCACCAGGAAGAGGAGATAGCCGTGCCCTCAACCCATGGCTCCTTTTTGCAGGGGTAAACTGTCAGGGAAGGGAAGCTGCTCCACCCCGCTCCCCAGCGTGGACCGTGCGCTGTGTTCAGGGACGTGGTGTGCACGCAGCATGGGTTTGTTTTCTGTAAGCGTTGCATCTGTCTTCATGGCAGTAACTGCTGGGAGGCGTTAGCCTTGGACTTGGGGTTTGCCTCTTTAAAATCGCTGTACGTTATATACAGCGTGTGTGTGCGTATTGAGGGCAGGAAGGCTCTGCAGAGGGATCTGGACAGGCTGGATCCGTGGCCTGGGGCCACTGTATGAGGTTCAACAAGTGCCGGGTCCTGCACTTGGGCCACAACAACCCCCTGTAACGCTGAGGGGCTGGAAGGCTGCCCAGCGGGAAAGGACCTGGGGGTGTTGGTCAACAGCGGTGTAATGTGAGCCAGCGGTGTGCCCAGGTGGCCAAGAGGCCAACAGCATCCTGACCTGCATCAGGGACAGTGTGGCCAGCAGGGCCAGGGCAGGGATTGTCCTCTGTACTGGGCACTGGTGAGGCCGCACCTCGAACCCTGGGGTCAGTTTTGGGCCCCTCACTGCAAGAAAGACACTGAGGGGCTGGAGCGTGTCCGGAGAAGGGAACGGAGCTGGGGAAGGGTCTGGAGCACAGGTCCTGTGAGGAGCGGCTGAGGGAGCTGGGGGTGTTCAGCCTGGAGAAGAGGAGGCTCAGGGGAGACCTTATCGCTCTGTACAGCTCCCTGAAAGGAGGGTGCAGAGAGGGGGGACGTTGGACTCTTTTCCCAAACAACAGGACAAGAGGAAACAGCCTCAAGTTGTGCCAGGAGAGGTTTAGATTGGATATTTAAGACGTGCGGATGTGATGCTCAGGGACATGGTTTAGTGGTGGACTGGGCAGTGTTAGGTTAATGGTTGGACTTGGTGATCTCAAAAGGTCTTTTCCAACCTAAATGCTTCTATTCTACATATATATTATGTACAGCTGTTGTTCCAGACAGAAATCTCACAGATCCATCACTGGAAAAAACACACACCCAGCTGTAATCTCTGCAAATACTTAGGTTTGGAATAATCATGTTTGTAGAATAATAATTAACCAGCCCTTTCCCCCCACCCCAATTATTTTATACAGTGCCTCAGCTGATTTAATCAGTGCCCTTTCTAGCAAGTCTGTCCTTTTAAAAACGAACGGATTTCCAGCAGGATCAGATTTTCTTTCCGACTCTTTTATTGCTGGTTTCTTTAGAGATGATTTAATCGCTGAAAAACTGGTCTCAGTACTTGCCATTCTTGATTATATTGCTACTTAACAAGCTGTATTAAATGCGTGAAAAAATCAAATCAGAAAATTGAGCACTAGACAGTAACAAGGAAAACCTTTTATTTTTTTAATTCAGTACTGTTGCCACTGATGGGAAGTGTGTGCATTCAAGTTATTTTTGAATTATCTTCAAGCTGGGAGAAAAAGAAAACTTAGGATAATGGATAATTTGAAAGTAACTACACAAAAATGCCACTAAAAACGATGGCCCATAACTTTATCTTGTATAGCTCAGTCCCTGCTTTCTCAGCTGAGCTGCTTGTTTTACGGGTGCGTGCAGTGGGACCTTATTTGGCTGGAACCTGTCACAACGTGGAAGTTTAAAGGTTTCTGGAATTAAGTTAGCGCTGTGGAAGGGGAGTCTCCTGCTTGCTCTGATCTCAGCAAATCTTCCCCAGAAACAGCAGTTGTAGGATCTCTGAAGCAGATCCAACCTGCAGTGGGCACATGGGCTGATGAGCAGCTGCTGGTCCACGTTTTGGGTGGTTTCATGGTTCTAAAAAGTGGCTAAAGCAAAGACGGGCTGTGGCACGTAGCTACAGTAGTGTTCTCCAGGGAGAAGAGCCCTCCCAAATCACAGCACATCCCTGAGGATGGAAATCAGGTACCTCTTAAGGGCCAGAAACCAACGTGGAGCTTCATCCCAATATGGCTGAAGGCAATGGTGAAGCTCTTGAGGCTTCCTTGGTCCATGGTCAGGGCTGGAGAACCACAGCCTCTTTGGGCAGCAGGGTCTGAGCTGCTAAATAGAAATACTCGTGGCCTCTGGTATGGGGCCTGCTGTGACCTCCACTTGATTTTCTGCAGGGAGACGGGTGTTGTTACAGGTGCTTGCGGCTTGCAGGTGCATCCCGTGTGGGAAGGGAGGATGTGGAATGACCAAGTCCCCTGGGCCAGGTGGGATGCAGGTGCGTGGGAGAAGACGGACAGTGGTGTGCAAAGGTGTCGCCCTCCGAGCAGAAACGCAAGCGGCACCGTCAGGACGTAATAACTTGCTCACAAGGAAAGTTTCTTTCTAATGTCCGTCATTTAATGGTTGGCTTATGCCCTTGAAGCAAGATGTCTTATATCCGTAATACAGCCACGGTAATTTCGTTCCAAAAGTACCCTATTTGATTAAGAACCAGCCATGAAGGCAAATATCAAATCTCCAGGTGAAAACTTGGCCTGGCAGGAGAGGATGAGAAGTTGCCATTAAGCGAGGCCGGGCTGGGGCGTCCCCTCCGACCAGGGCTGCAGCGCGGCACGGCTCATTTGTCACAGCAGGAATAGAAATTTGTTTTCTATTACTGACATGTATTTGTCCTTTCCTTTATTGCAGCAATAATTTCTTTAAAATACCTTTAAAAAAAAAAAAAAGAAAGTATCAAGTACATTAAAATTTAATCTTAATTTTGTCCTAACCTTTACAAAAGGGATTAAATTGCTCCTGCAAGTAACGCCAGCAGCCTTGCTCACCTGGAAAGGCCGTGCCCGTGTGCAAGGGGTGAGCCCTCTACCTTGTGATGGTCCTCAGGGCACCAAGTGTCAGGAGCGTTTAAACAACAGAAAAAAGGGTGATGTAGTATCGTAGATAAGCACAGAAACGTTAAACCTGCCTTATTCAACTGGAGGTCTCTCTCTGCCACCAAGGTGGGGGATTTTCCGCTCGTAAATTTTGACGCTGCTCTATAAAATACCGAGATGCTTCTGTGTGCTGGTACGGTATCAAATTATCAGAGAAAGAGGAGGAAGGAAGGTGTTTTACATCAGCGAGAAAGAATTGCTTTTCTGGAAGGTTTATGGCAGTGTGCCGGCGCCCGGGACGGAGCTGTGGGCAGGAGCCGCAGATTTAGCTCTCGTGATGGTGGTTTTATGGAGCAACCTGCGCCCGGGAAACTGTCCCCCCCGGAGCGGTTGGGCACGTTTTAAGCAAAGGAGAACAACTACAGAAAGTATGGAAATCGCCCAGCTGCTCACAGGGTCTTGGACTGAAGGAGGGAGGAAAACGTCTTTTTTGGTTCTGATCCCTTTTGCAGGACTTAGAAGCATTTTTCATGGGCCAGGTCACCACTAAGGTGATTTTTTTCCAGTATTTATCCCTTCACCTGGAGGATATTTTTGCTTTTGCTGCCTAATAATCAGAGATTATTAATTTGGGGGGGTGGGGTGTTGAAGGGGCTAAGAATAAGGCTGCTGTTTTTTGGAGTCAACTCCCTTAAGTAAACCTGTGCCTTTTAAAATAAGATAAAACATTTACCTCCTCTGTTGCATCCGGTTGGAACTTGTACGCATCTGCCAGGGCGACTTACGGGTTCTGAGGAGCTGGTTGCAGCGTGTCTGTTTGGTGTCACATCTCACGTGGTGGGGACAGTAAGGGGGAAGTGGGGTGCTGCGTTGGGAAGTCTTGTCATATTCATGTTTTCTGAAGCTATATAGGCGTGAAACCTGGGAGTGGTCCTCTTCAGCATCCCTGTCAGCGGCATGGACGGTGGGGTGGAGTGCCCCCTCAGCAAGATTGCTGATGACACCGAGCTGTGTGGTGCAGTGACATGCTGGAGGGAAGGGATGGCATCCAGAGGGACCTGGACAGGCTGGAGAGGTGGGCATGTGCCAACCTCATGGAGTTCAACAAGGCCAAGGGCAAGGTCCTGCACCTGGGTTGGGGCAATCCCAGCACAAGGCCAGGCTGGGTGGAGAATGGATTGAGAGCAGCCCTGAGGGGAAGGACTTGGGGTACTGGGGGATGAAAAGCTGGACATGAGCCGGCCGTGTGCATTGGCAGCCCAGAAAGCCAACCGGATCCTGGGCTGTATCCAGAGCAGCATGGCCAGCAAGTTGAGGGAGGGGATTCTCCCGCTCTGCTCTTGTGAGACCCCCCTGGAGTTCTGCATCCAGCTCTGGGGCCCCCAACATAAGAGGGATTTAGACTGGTTGGAATGAGTCCAGAGGAGGCCACGGAGATGCTCCAAGGGCAGGAGCCCCTCTGCTATGGGGACAGGCTGAGAGAGTTGGGGGTGTTCAGCCTGGAGAAGGGAAGGCTCTGGGGAGACCTTATTGCAGCCTTCCAGTACCTGAAGGGGCTATAAGAAAGCTGGGGGGGACTTTTTACAAGGGCCAGTAGTGACAGGACAAGGGGTAACGGGTTTAAACTGAAAGCGGGGAGATTTAGATTGGACATCAGGAAGAAATTCTTCCCGGAGAGGGTGGGGAGGCACTGGGACAGGTTGCCCAGAGAAGCTGTGGGTGCCCCATCCCTGGCAGTGTCCAAGGCCAGGCTGGATGAGGCTTGGAGCAACCTGGTCTAGTGGAGGGTGTCCCTGTCCATGGCAGGGGGGTTGGAACTAGATGGTCTTTAAGGTCCCTTCCAACCCAAACCAGTCCGTGATTCCGTTGCTGAAATGCCCTAGGAGGACTGGCCTCTCCCTGCCTTCCTGGGTTGGTGTGTCCTGGTTGGGTGATCTGCTGCCAGCCTTGCATTTGTGGTCTTGGCCTTGTTTCCACCCTGGAAGAAGCCACACAGTGCTTCTGGCCCCCTGTTAAACTGCTACAGCGTACTTGCTGTAATAAGTTGGGGTGGTGCACTACTGCTGGAGGAGCTGATTCAGCCTGCTTTGCAGAAAATAAAGTAATTGGTTTTGTTGTGGAAACTGGCAGGCTGTGGTCTGTGGTTAAACACCCCTATCTGTGTAAAATGTCCCTGGTGTGGGTGCTTGACTATTTATTGTTCTTCATGTTATAAGCCGGGAAGTTAATAAATAAATTATTCAAAGGTGCAAAGTGAGGGGAGCGGGCGGAGAAGCAGAGATTTGGAGTTGGGATTCCTCAGCCTGTTGACTTGCTCATGAGTTTTGTGCTGTGGTCCTTGTGCTGTTCCCAAACTGATAAAGGTGGGACTCAGTGCTGCGTACCAAATGCTGTTTAAACATTTTTTTTCCCCATTTCATAATCGAATGTTTGTTTGCATCAGCCACGTATAGGGGTGCATGGGTGTACCCATCTGGGACTCTGCAAGGAAATGGCTTTTCAGTGGGGCACCTGCAGCAGGCGCAGGGGACAGGGCTTCTTCCCCATCTCACCTTGGGAAAGGCATCTCCCTGTGGCTTTCCTGGGGTGAAGAGCTGCAAGAGGGGAGCAGGAGGAGGTTGGGCTCTACTGTGGTGCTTTTGCTGAAAGCAGGAATTGGCTCCAAATGCGGGAAGACACAAAGCGCAGCCACCTTTTTCAGGAAAGTCCACAGTGAATGGTGGGGGCCAAATTAATCTCTATCAGGAGTAGGCAGCAACTCGCCACTGGTATCAATCACTTATTTGTGGCGGTGACAGGTTTAACTCTGAGTTCCTGAGTTCATTTAAACACCACTCAAATCGATGACATGTTTTGAAATACAATGATGAACACATTCATAGAAAAAATGATCCGTAGACAAGAGTAGAAGAACAACTTGTGGCTGGGGAGGTCCCTCGCCACGTGATCCTGGGGACGGAATCTGAGTAGTACGGGAGATGAGTGATGGTACCTGCTCCAAACACATCCCTGATGGACCTCCATGGACTTCAGAGTCATCACAACAGTGTGACGCCAGCTGATGTTTTTCGCATGCCCCCTCCCGCCTTTTGTGCTGGTTTTGGAGCTACGTGATCCCCACATTCACCCCGACACCCCTGAGGTTTCCCCACACAAACCCCTCTTTCAGCAGATTCCTTATCTGCTATCAAGGGAGTGTTTACAGCAGCTAAAGCACTTAAGTGCCTTGTCTCCGAGACTGATGGCAATAATTAAAGTGATGCTTTCCAGCCCTCTGCTCTTCCCTGAATTGCTGGGAAGTGGCAAACGGGGTTGTGCCAGCCAACAGGAACCCTGGAAATCCACGTTCAGCAATTTGGTGTGCATTCATTCTTTACCTTGTTAGTGCACCCTCGCTGCGGGATGCAGGTACCTAACTTGTGAAAACCTCCAGGTGGGAGGGGAAATTGCCCGACAATTTTAGATCATAGATTTTTTTTCTTTTTTTCCCTTCAGTGCAGAACCAAAAGTTCATCATTATGTGATGTAGTTTAATCACCATAAACCCCCTGTGTGTTGATTTAGGAAATGCTGGGGAATGGTAGTGGGATGTTATCTTTTGGGATAAAAAATAATTAACCAACTGATTTCACTTGCAATTATGGCTGGAATAGCACAAACCAGCATCCCGCTAAAGAGACAGACGCAGAGATCGTGGCTGGTAATCACAGGGACACCAGGATGAGTTTTTCTAGAAGTGCTGTGAAATTGTGCAGTAAATTATGTTACACCAAGTGTATTATTCCCAGGTTTAGTAAATATTCTTCCTGACCGAAGGCCCCGGCGAAGCAGTTCACTGCTGCGCTGGTACCGGGGCACTGCGGTGTGGCTCCGGCAGTTTGGGAGTGATGTGCTCTGGGAGACAGCTGAAGTGTTTGGTGTGGGCACGTGCTTTTGCCCCGGCTGTTCCTGGGCGGGAGACCACAACTGCTGCTCCTGGCTGTGTCTGAGGCGGGATCCTGGGACCTTGCTTCATTTTTTAACCTGGGAAGCATGGATTAACTATTAAAGACACTGAACTAAGGCCATCAGGGTCTGACCTCTGGATTAAAATAAGACAATTTGTTCTGAATGCAGTGATGCAATGAGAGCATCCAAAAAGTCAGCTCATGTGTGAAGCCCCAGAGTGCATAAGGTGGAAGCTGCTTCCTTAGCCTCCAGTGCCTGTATCCATTACCCAAATTACCACTCGGCAGAAGAGAGGCTCTTCCCCCTGCTGTGCTCAGCAACTCCTTGCTCCTATTGGGATGGGATGAGCGAGCAATCATCTGTCTGAACCCGTTATGTGCTGTCCTGGGGGTAATCACTGCTGCCCACCGCCTCTCTGATGGTAGGTGCTCTCCAGGAGCTGAGGGATGGTATTACAGTATCTTCAAGTGGTTTAATGATAGCGTGAAAAATGTGATCAATGTTCAGTTAAGTTAAAATTTCAGTGCTCCGTTGTAGTGTTTGATCACATGCAGCAGTGCTCTTCCCTGCAGTAGCTGTTAGCATCATTGGCCATGGTATCCCTCTTGGTACAGCACTGAAATCTTAGGCTGCAGTTTGCTGTCCAAAACCCGTTTTTGCTGAGATGCCTGGTAGTGGTTTGGGCCCAGCTGGCAACTAAGCATGCTCGCTTACTCCTCTGGTGGGATGTGGAGGAGAAAATACAAGGAAAGGCTGGTGGGGCGAGACAAGGACGGGGAGGGATCACTGACCAGTTATGATCGTGGGCAAAACAGACTTGACTTGGGGAAGAAAAATCAATTTAGTTACTAATCCAATCAGAGTAGGACAATGAGAGACAAAACCAGATCTTAAAACCCCTTCCCCCACGCCTCCCTTCTTCCTGGGCTCAGCTTTGCTCCCTATTTCTCTCCCTCCTCTGTGCCAGCAGCTTAGAGGGACAGGGAATGGGGGCTGTGGTCAGTCCATCACACGTCTCTGCCACTTCATCCTCAGAGGAAGATCCTCACGCTCTGCCCCTGCTGCAGCATGGGGTCACTCCCACGGGAGATGGTCCTCCACCAACTTCTCTGAAATTAGATCCTCATGGACTGTTCCAGCGTGCGTCCCTTCCCACAGGGTACCGTCCTTCAGGAGCAACCTGCTCCATCACTGGCTTCCCATGGAGTCATGGGCTCTTCAGGTGCATCCCCCTGCTCTGGCGTGGGGCCCTCCCCGGGCTGCAGGGGGGTTTCTGCTCCCCCATGACCCTCCGTGGCTGCAGGGCACAGCCTGCCCTCTTGCTCTGGGCACCTCCTCCTGTCCTCTCTGCACTAACCTGGGGGTTTGCCCTGTTGTCTCTCTCCCATCCCATCCTCTGTCTACTGCAAGTTCCCCAGCAGTTTTTCCCCCCTCTTAAATGTGCTGTCACAGAGGTGCTGCCACCCTCATCCCTGGGCTTGGCTGTGGCCAGAGGTGGGTCTGGCTTGGACCAGCAGCTTCTCACAGGAGCCACCCCTGTAACCCCTCCCCTGCTATCAGAACCCCAACACACCCTCATAAGCAATGAAAAGTACTGATATGTTTATTTGGAAGTTTCTTCAGTTAGGAGGTGTTTAATAAGCACCTACCAATGTGAACAGATTGAGTTCCTCCAGTCACAGCTGGAGTTGCAACTTTTTCTCATTTGATTATCATGGAATATATTCTGCATGGAAGAATTCACAACTTACAGAGAAATCTGAGTGCTAAATTATATCAGTAAATACATCATAGTAGGGACCTAACGCTCCTGTGTTCCTAATGAGCAGAAAGTAGGTTTTGGTGAGGGAAACGCATTGGCTGGCGGTGAGAAGAAGGAAAGAGCAAAGAGAAGTTATGGAGGGAAACCAGAGAGAAGGGGAAGAATGAAGAGAGGAGATGAGAGGTGCCTGTGCAACCAGACCCTGGAGCGACACGATGCCCAGAGGCTGCTGCTGGAGGCAGTGGTGATGGTGGAGGGAGCTGGTGGTGGGGCTGTGACAGTAGCAGTAGACCCAGGCAGTCCCTTAAAACTGGTAGGGTACCGACTTGTGCGGCATCTAGTTGTGTTGCTCAGAGCTTAGAGCCTCTTTGTCTCCCTCAGTGATTGTATAAAGGGCACTGGCTTTTCCCTTTTATTGTTTTAATAATTTTGCAGAGCAGAAAGCCAAGTGTTGACAATATTATTTAGTTGTTGAAGACAAACTGCTCACAGGAGCAGCCAGGTGGAAACCGGGTAGCTGGGCTCGGCTGACCTGCTTTTTACAAGCCACAGTGTTGTACTAGTCCTCTGGGGCAGCTCCAGAAGGGCTTTTCCAGTCCTTCCAGCAAAAGACCAGGGTGAAGGTAGGAGTAACCTTGAGCTATTGTCTTCCAAAAGTGCTTTTTCCCATGGGCAAAGCCCAGGCACTGCCATTGTGTAATGCTGGGGTAAGAAGGTGCCTTCCCCCCATGTCTCCATGCCCTTTTGTTCCATAAGGAAGCCAGCGTGGCCTTTGGAAAGGTGTTTCTGTAGGATCTCATCTCCAGGGCTTGGCTGTACCACGGGTGTGCGAATATCCCAGCCCTGCTGCGTGACGGGTGTTGTTTCACTGAGCGTTGCTTTCTCTTGCTCGGCAGCTGCAGTGGTTACTGTGGGGGCCTTTTCCTTCTGTAACTCATCCCACCTGAGCGGTCATTTCGGTGGTTACTCTTTGGTGTTCCTAAAGATGCTGTTCAGACATCAGGGTAAATGAAAGCTGTGGGACTTGTCAGGCGAAGGATATTCTTCCCGCTCCATTGTAGATCTGGGTTATTTTGGCAGAAAAACACGTTTGGGAGTTCCTGGCAGGGCAGACTATCCTGAGGATAATTCTTCAGGTTTGGAGGATCTCTGTTGAGGTAATAAATCCCACGTCTGTTTGCTTGCGATCTCTGCGCTGCTTGTTCGATCCTCGTTGTCTCTAATATTGTACCCAGTAGGATTTAAAGACAGTGGTAACTTACCTTGCTCTGGCATCAGCACGTCTCTCATGTTCCCAGACAGACAGCGCTTGCTGTTCGTGCAAGCTGGCTGCCGAAGGACGAAGCATCACGGCGGTTTGGAGAGGCGAAGCACGGAGAGGCTGTCAGTCAGGGCTGCTGGGAGAGGCACAGCACGGGGGGGGGGGACTCATTCATCCATTTTCGTTACCCACCACAAACATATTACAATATAGAAAAGTGTGAATGCGGGTTGGTACTATTCCCTGGGTGCATCTCCCGCAGCGTTCTGCAGCTACGTTATTCCAGACCTCCTTGTGAGTAACCGTCATGGGGTTAGGCGATCTACCAGCTGGGAGGAAGAGTTGGGTGAGATGAGTCCCAGAACAAGGACTGTTTTTATGGAAACCAGGCAAATAGCTATCCTCACCTGGTACACGTTACCACAGGAACCTGTCGTCTACTCTGCTTTAAGGTAGATTTTCCCATCTAATGCCCTGCTACCAAATACATTTTAAGTGCAACCTAAGATAATGTATTTCTTTACTTGCTATATTTTATGTTATTGTCATTTTTATGTGTCTGGTTGCATACAGTGATCTGCCAGTGCACGGACATTGCACGTACACATGGGTTTCCCCCCACGGCGGTGTGTGGGAGTGCAGTATCGCGTATGGAAATCGTTCTAGAGAAACTCTCCCATGAACTAGTGTGAAAGACAAAATGACCCAAACTAAAACACCCAATCGTCCAACTGTGAGTCTAAATATTTCACAGAGGATGTTTTGGGTTTTGCCTGCTGTTCTTGAGCTGGTATGACATGGAAAAATTCGTAAGGTGGCTCATTTTCCTCCAATACCTATGTGATTTTGTCCTTGAGAGTGCGCTGCTGGGGCCAGTGCAGGAGCTTCCGGCGGAGCAGGGCAGGAGCAAGCAGAGGTACCAGTGTTTACCTTGCTAACGCAGTAACCACGCTGCCGAATATCGTCCTTGTGTTCCCGGGCGCCACATGCCTCGCTGCTGCGTAGCGCTGGTTCCCCAGAGGAGGAAACCTGAGGAATGGAAGCTTTTCTTACACATCTTTGTCTGCACAGACCACATACCGAGCAAATTCTCTATTAGTGTCTTTCTGCATTGAAACCTTTGTGTGAGGAACGGATTTATTTTCTGCTTAAACATGCAGAGGAGTAGCATATGCGAAAACACATGCAAGAACTGTAAGGTGTGTTGTTGTGGGCTTTTTCTAATGGGATTGATTGTCACGGAGGGTATTTGTTTATGTGCTGTTCTGATAGCTCTGTGAGCTGCACCCCGCAAACCGGTGCCTTTGGGGACAAATGTCTAAAGATACGTTAATTTGTTGTGGTGTTCGTACCTGAGTCACAGCGGGGTGGAAATTCAGTACATTGCCCCCCAACCTGCCCCTGTGAAATCAGCTATCTGCTGCAGAGGAGGATTCGGACGGTGCCTCCCTGCTCCCCACGCCTTTTGAACAGGTACAGGGCAATCCAACAGAGAAGAAATTCCAAGTGCTGGTGCATTTTGAGCTTTCGGACAGTGTGTGTGCGGAATTCCCAGTCCTAGTGGTGCTGGGAGGGGGGGATGTGGCACTTTGCAAATGCCCAAGCGAGCTCTCTGAGCCCCTGGCGCTACACAAGCCCAGCTTTATTAAGTGAGCAGCCTTGCAAGCCATCTAGACTTACTGGAAGTATTGGCTTTGTAGCATTAGATGGCCTTTTGTTGGCTTACTTACCTTTTCTTTGTGTGTGTTTTAGCGAAATGGTAGAGAGGGTTCAGTGTGATGCAGGCAAGTTGGGTACCTGACAGCGAGAGACGCCAGCAGCGACCTCTGTGCGTGTCCAGACAGTGTTAGTAACACTTCCTTGCATTTCTGCAAGATTTTCCAGTGCTCTTCAAAAGGCTAAATTTGGGAAAAAGTGACACAGCAGCAATTTAAGGACTGCCGGAGGTTTTCAGTGGCGTAGAGCTTTGTTGTAGAGTGAGGTAGAGAGACAAACACTGGTCCTGGAGCCAGTCTAAATTTATCACCGTGTCACAATAGATAGTTAAATTTAAATGTGTGTCCAGTACTTGCCATTTCAGTAGGTTGCAATCAGCTTGAATGGATATTACCTGAATAAATCAAAGAGCTGAATAGCACATCCATTTCTTACACAACACAGCAGCGCACGTTATCCGAGGGTGAGGGGAGTTGGTGCAGAGCCTCTGGCTAGTGGTATTGTAACCACAGCTCGATGCTGCAGTGTAAAAGAACAGATTTTGGTATATTGTGGACTCCCACAAAATGGAAAAGGCTTGCCACCGCAGTGTCCAAGTGGGCAAATTACTGTGATTGCTTGTACAGAGATCGCCTAATCCATTGAGTGGCTGCTGAGCAGCCGTACGTACCATCACCTGCCCAGGCTGGCCCTGCTGAAGTGACAGTGGAAGGGGCATTATTCACAGTAATTAAAAATGTCAGCCAATTTGGTGCGACTATGTTCACTCCTGGGACACGTCAGCCTTGGGCAACACCCAGCAGTTATGCCTCCCTGTGATATATCTGTGTTTTTTTTTCCTAGGGAGAGGTTTTTTCTTGTTGCTATTCCAGGTCACGTCTGGAGCGTGTTTTTGCAGTGGATTTCCCGACAGCCCTCTCTTACTGTGCTTGGGTTCATGCTCTGGAGCCACTTCAGGGTGCCTGCACTGAATTTCTTTGGGCTGAAACTCCACTGGATGATGTGCTCCAGCCTGCTGTCAAACAGTTACTCCACAGGATGGGGTGGGACCTAGTCTGTATTAAAATTCCCCGGATGCACGTGCTGTGGGCGTCATGTCCTGGGTGCTGCTTGGCTCCGTGGCATTGCTGAGCTTCGTTAGGCAGCGTTAGGCGCAGGGGAAGGTGCATGGAGCTGGGTAGTGTATGTGCACCCCAGGACATGTATGTTCGGCGGGGGGAAAGGAGTGACTTTGGTTGTCTCTGGTTTTCCTGCACCAGGACATTTCCATCCAACATGGTGTAAGAGTGTCAGATGGGGGAGGAGGTCTCCTTGCATCCTGTCTGTTCGCCCTGGACAGCCTTTCACTGCTTCCTGTCCTCTCTGCTCCTGGTGACTTTTCCTACAAGATACTGAGGAAACCTCTGTACTACATCTACCTGGTTGGATTTTGTTTGGGGAAGACCAAACTGTTTCCCATCTTCCAGCTCCATCAGCTTCACAAGGTCTTCCTTTTTGCTCAAGTTTGCGGTACTTCTTACAGATGTGTAGGGAGATAATCACATCTCTGTTTTCCTCTTCTCTTTTCAACCCACCATGAATCTTCTGCTGCTGTCCTGCCTCATTTGTTTCTTCCTCTGATTCTCCTCATTAAATAAATTGCAGCCAGAATGTCCTGTCAGATGAACAGTAAATTAATATATTGCAGCCCAAACTTCATAAAGGGAAAAAAGAATTTAATTACAATGACCCATGTCCTCATCCCACCACGGTCAGTGATAAAACAGATATTGACTTAATTGGGAACAAGGCTCTGCTCCCCTGAATTTCGTGTTACTTCTTTATCATCATTAGTAACTTGGGTTTCCCAATTTGTATGGCGGGCAGTCACACTGGTTGTCCAAAATCTTCCCTCTTTGTTGTTGTAATGGTTAGGGAGGCTTTGTGGCGATAGGCCAGCAACCTCCTTGATTGAGCTGGCACAGGGAAGTACCACCTTCATCGAGGGAAATCAAAAGAAACTCTGCAGTATGAGATAGGAAATAACATACCAAGTGGGTATAAAATGCATTCATTTAGCTCTGACATTTTTTTGTTTAAGTTCTGAAGAGAAAGCCATATGGAGATTATCTTTCTGTTTTATATATTGAAATACAGGAGCTTGGGGGCAGAATTGTAAATGATGCGGTTATGAGTTTACTCTGCACTCATAGGCATGTTCCCTTATCTTGTTATATGGCTGCTCCTGGGAATCGAATATTTAAGTTTACATTGCAGTACTTTTGACGGCTGGAAGCCTTCGTTTGTTTAGATGATGCTATACATCAGGTTTACAGTTCTTCTGGTAGTTTAACGGAAAGGGAGAACACGCTCTCATGACTCTCAACAAGACCTTAAAACTCTGGCACGGTCTTTTCCTGGAGGACAAGATATATTCTGGTTCTCTACAAGCGGACGTTTTTCAGTGACTGCAATTTTTGGTGCTGTCTGGAAAGCAAGGCTACTTATTTTGATCGAGAGAGGGTTTCCGTCCTTCTTGACTTTAGGAGGAAAAAAAAGAAAAGAGCGTTTCAGTTCTGTTCTCTTCAGCATAACCACAGTGTCGTTATACAGTGCATTTATTACTCACCTTTGCTCCTGAAACACCTTCTGCTTTCAGTCGCTCGCTGTCGTGGAAGCGTTTCTGGTACTACACGCTGCAGCATCTTTGTTCTGCAAACAGCAGTGAACTAGAGGCAACACTGGAGCCGGATTTCAAACCCTTCACTGAAAAAAGGAAAGGGCAAACTTCACACCTGTATGTTAGCGCATGAGTCATGATGTAAAGCACATCACAGACTGGATTGTTTGGTTTTCCATTGTGAATTCCGACTTTGTCTTGTTCCCGTGCTCTGATGGAGTAGAAATGAACAATAAGTTGTGTAGTCAGAGGGCTTTTGCTACAGCACCTCGTCACCTACCAGGAACGTCCCAGCATCTCTTTTTGTGCCACTTCCAAGAGTATTCCAAGAGTGTTGACCAGGTTTGTGGCCTTCAGGGCATCACGTATGAGTCTGGGCTTTCCTTTGGTGCCATAGGGAGTTAAAATGAGCTGTTCAGGGTGGTACTTTGCGGCAGGGCAGGCAGCACGCCAGAGCTTGGGAGTGCCTCATTACCCCTCTGTGTGCTGTGGGTTCAGACTGCGCTACGGAGAAGTCGTTTTGTCTGTTTGAAGGTATTGCTCTTGTTGCCAAAATACATGAATTTTTGTCTGTGCTTTGGTTTTGCTTGGGTTTAGGTAAAAGAAATGGTGTGTGCAACTGTGGCACAGGTTGGATTTCTTGGCCGGGGCAGTGCTGCGTCCCCACCAAACCCGATGCTGCAGAAGGGGTTTATTTTGTGGAATAAGAGCAGTGAGCTGCAGCTGTGGGTATGTGCATTTCCCCACTGCTGCGGGTGGTCAAGCAGCCATGCCTGAGTTTGGTCCCGGCCCCACCGTTTACTGCAGCTCCCGAGGCTTGCAAAAATCGGTTCTAAAACCAGAGGAAATTGCTAACCTGAACCTACCATGGTTTCCCCAGAGCTTTGTCCTACCCTGAGCAAAGCCGTATGGCATCCTGCTGTCAGGGGACATGGAAAGTCACCTCCGGCCCGGCTGAACTTTCCTGCAAAACGTGCATCGGTGCTGCCCGCAGAAGATGGGTGCTCGCGTGCACCTCCTGGGCTTCCTCTGCGGCGTCAGGAGCTGGCTGATGTCTTCGTGGCCTATTTGTCACTGTGAGACTAAACCAAATGAGCGAGAGGAAATTAATAAATGTTAATGTATGCTGCTTTAATTGAGAAGCGCTGTTTTCATCAACGGCTGTTTGAAGAACAGCCTTAACTATGTTTGTAAGCTCAAACAAATGTTGGCTTTTTAAAGCTGTTGCACAAATACAAAGATCTTGCTGCCTTTAAAGAGGTTTAGAGCTGTGAACTGTTCAGAACCCAAAATCTATCTGTGAATAATATGGCCGGGATTCAATAAAGCCTATTAAAGATAATATTTGCTACTCGATAGCTTAAGCCAAGCTTAAGCTAAGTCAGTCTTCAAATCCAGACCCATGCTTCTTATTTTGTGGGTATTTTCAGCACCACAGCACCCAGCCTTCTACTGTATTTGGAACAAGCAGAAGTGATTTCCATCTTATTCCTGTTTTCCTCCAGACCTTGCAAAGGCTTCACCTCTGCTTTGAGGAGCAGGAAAAGCTAGACTTGTTCTGCATGCCGCTGAGAGAGCCTGGCCATTCCTGCCGCTCTGCTCACCACCTCCAACACAGGAGTGTTGGGGCAATAATTATCACATGGGGAGTGGGATCTCAGAAAGCCAAACTCAGTTAAGTTTAAAAATATTTAAAATAGGTCCTCTTGCTTTCCAAGGGGAAACCAGCTGACATGTCCTGGCATCCTGAAGCTCAACCGACATCTACCTTAGAAACATTTCAAAAATTACTTTTAGGTGAAATCAAGGTCGTTTCAGTAAATTAATTACACTTGAGAGGTAAACTGCAATGCAATTAAAAAGTTATAAACCAGAGCAGCTTTTCAAGATTGGTGGAAAAGTCTGAAGGCTGCGGACCTGTTTTTAAACGTAGCCATGGTTACTCGGATTCTGTCTTACAGAAAAGTTTGTGCCTAATCCACCAGGCAGGTAGGAAAGATAAGACCTATTAACTACAGTGGGTAGCTGGGAAACCTTGAACAAGCGTGCTTCGGGAAGGGATGCTTATTAATGAATAAACATGACTTCAGTAGGTGAGTTCACGCGCAGCAATATGCATGCCGAGCATCACTGCCTCTTGCTCCGCATGCAGACCCGAAAGAGGGTTGTTTCTTCAGAGGCACGGTGCTCAAGGTATGGGAATTAGGACGTCCTTGAGTTCAAAGTGAAATCCCCGCTTGAAAGCGGGATATGAGGGTCCTTGTGTTCTGGTTAATTAATTCTTGTGATTTCCTATGGAAACGGCCCTTTCATTTTTTCATCGGTAGCAAAATTAAAACGTGGCCCCTACTCAACAGCCAGAACAATAAGCTCATTGTGATATGCCATATAGCACTAACCTTTCTTAAATATAACCGGAGATTCAGAGCTGTAACATGAGGCATAGCATGCTGATTATGCTGTCCGAGACCTTTGCAGGCCAGTTTTCTCTAATTGTGATAAAACCTGGAAAAATAGACCGTCCTGTAGCTCAGATCTCGCAGGGAGAGGAGACAAGCAACCCTTGTCACAGCCTAAGAATACCCGGGGCAATGCATATATTCGTGTAGCACCTTCCACCCTTCTCCCCACCTTAACCAGGGTTTGTTTTAACCCACTGGGAGCTCAGTATGGAGCAAAACCCTTTTAGGATTGAAGCGTAGCATTGAGCCACGGCGGCTGGCTCTGTGTTTGGACTGACACGGGCTCTGTGTGCGCACAGACCGCTATTGATTGGGCCGGCACAGACACCGATTCACTGGGAAGGGGCTGGGTAACAGCACCCGTGGCTGTGGATTGTGCGGGAGCGCTCGGAGTTGCTGTCCTTCCCCTTGGAAAAAACGAGCCACGTCAAAGACGTTTGTGTATCAAACCCCAGCTGAGGGGCAGGGAAACAGAAACTTGAGTATGGGGACTTTTTTTGTTTTGGAAGTGGGCAAGAAGGGGCGTTTTGTGACTCTGGGCAGATTAATTTCACTTTCTGGATTTTTTTCCCCTATCCCCCCTTACTGGTGCGTTTAGCAAAGTCAGATAAAAATGCTGGAAGCTGTTGGATGGGATCACGCTGTGTCAGATATTTCAGGCAGCACCAGTTGTGACCAAGAGTAGCTGCAAAAATCTAAACTGGGCAAAGCACCCTCTGTGTGCAGAGACCAAGGGTCCCATTTCACTGCCTGAGAGGGATGAGGAATGGGAATGAGCTGCCATCTTAGGAAGGTTTTGACCATGCTTCTGCCCATAGAAAAGATGGACAGGACCAGCTCTGGAAGGCGGGATTTATGTTGGATGCTGCACACAGCATTCAAGGCCAGAGGATGAGAGAGTCAAGCACTGGTGCAAGTTAAGCAAACAGGGTGGTGTGGACCCTTGAACAAAGCAACTGTTAAAATCTGGAGGCTGGGAAAGGTCGTTTCAGGCAGCCTGGAGAGCTTGCGTGGTCTCCTTGGCAGGGGTGGTGATTAAAGGGGACATTTGGGAGGAAGAGTGAGGAGGAAGGCAGGCAGCACTCAGAAAGGCTTTAAGGAAGGCAGAGCAATGCGCAGTATTTTCGGGGGGTTGGTAAAAAGAGAAGTGAGCGTTAGGACTATAAAGCTTGATGACTCCTAACAGCCGCCTGCTCTGCAGAGAGCCACGATGGTTATTTTCCCATTCTGATTTTTATTTGTTGTTCCAGAAGCAGGAAGGCAATGCCCAAAGTCTAACACAAAATAGAGCAGGTTTTGATTGCGCCGCACAGTCAAGTGGAAAAATGCGCTAACTGGGACTCCGGTTTAAGGCACGTCTGAGCTAAACTGAAGAGGAGCCTGGCTCCAGGTCGGGTGGCGGAGCTGCTGGGGCTGCCTTCGGGAGGGGAGCTGAGGGAGGTCTGCTCAGCAGCCTCCAGCAAGGAAAGCTGATCAGAAAAAGGGAATGTTTTGTAGACTTCGGAGTGGTTGTGCTGTTTTGAATGGGCCTTACGTATCCAAAGTTCAGCTGCTGGTTAGAGTGATGGGCAGAGTCCTATTTCCTTTCCTTAAGCGAATTGCTGGGGCTCATATAAGATTAATTGTGCTGGTGTAAGAGTTATTACCTATGTGAAATAAAATTGGCAGATTAAATACTAGATTCTTTTAGGAATGTTGGTAGGAAAAACTTCCTGTATTTGTTTTCCTTCCTCCAGCACCAAATTAGTCAGGATGCCCGTGAAGTAAAACTGAGTCACAGTGTTTACTCCCTGTGAAAAGTAATGCTCTTTTTTTTCCCCCTCCCTGAGGTTATGTTTTTGCAAAGGCCAATGCATGAGCATTACTCGTTCCTTCAGCAGCTCATGGCCCTGAGCGTGGGAATGTGCCAGTAGAAATGGCTGGGGGAGATGGGGGATGCTCTTCCCTCCAACGGCTGCCCATCGTCCCGCTGGTGTGTCTGTCAACAGTGCAGTGAGGAAATAACGATGGAAAGGGAAACAGCAGGCCACGAAGGCTCTTGTTAGACTTTGAGATGCTTTGTTTACCAGCCTTAGTATAGAAATAGGCAGAGCAGGAGAAGCAACACTGTCTTCCAGAAAGACAGAGATGCCTGTACCTGGGGCTGGGAAACCTGCTGTGCTCTCAGAGAGGCTTCCCAGCAGGCAGGCCCAGCCTGGCGCAGCACAGCCGCCTGCTCCCTGCTCTGCCCCGGCTTCTCTGAAGAAGAGCAACACAGCCCCATTCGCAATGCAGTATTGCTTTGAAGTCTAAAACGCTGTTCAGACACGGAAAATACTTTGTAAGTCGATAGGCTGCAGCAGCATCTGGCGAGTTGTGCAAAACTGATGCTCAAAATGAGGGGCGGCATCAGAACTGGGCCAAAAATAGGGATTTTTTTTGCGGGGCTTCTTTGGAAGAGAAGTGATGCAATTACAAATCAAGTCAGGACAAGGGTGCGGTGCTCTGGCAAGGGCCAGGGGGCTCGCGAGGTGTGCTGTCCCAAACACTATGCCTTCTTTTGGCAAGCTACCTTGCAGGGATGTCGAATCCTAAGCAGTGATGGTGGGTGAGGCCAGGTATTCCCCAGGGGTTGATGTTTTTAGTATTGCTCCTAAACACCCGAACGCTCGGGAAACCAACAAAGCCCAAACACATTATGCAACTGCTGACCTTCATCAGGTTCAAAATTATCTTAAACGTTAAACAGTAGCAAGCGTGACTTTTATTGTGGGAAGTATTTTACGCTGCATTCAAGCATGGTTGCTGCAGTCTGGGGTCCGGGTTGGACTTTATTATGCTCCAAGTCTTTCAAGTTAATTTATCAAAATGACATACAGCTCTGGGGGCAGCTCCGTGGTATATGATTGACTAAATAATACTCTGAATTTCTGAAAGGCTTTTAAAGTTCACTGCTTTCACACCAGGTGTATTTGTTGTTCTAATGCAGGTCACTTCCTCTCGTAGTCGCGCCATCCTCCAAGCAGAGCCTAGTACAAACAGTCTCTAATGACATAAATTGGATTGCAGGGTTGAACAGCCATGTCTGAAAGGGGGGTTTTTTCTTATCCAAATGCTTTCGAGCTGGTTGTTTCCTTTCCTTTTGACACACATCCATTTTCAGATGTGATTAACAGATTAAATGGTGAATTTGGTAAGGGGTTTGGAGGCAGCCGTCGTTTTGCGCGGTGGCTACAGGCATCGTAACATCCTTCTCGCTTGATTTGAAATTCATCCGTTGCTTTCACTGGAAAATGAAATCACTTTTTAGACCTTTTAAGTATTACTCATGGCACGGTAATTTTAATTGTTTTCAATGCCTGGCTACTAATGAAGGAGCATGAAATTTGAGTGTCGCATTATAAACGTATTTGTATTTCAGAAAAATGCCGAAGACGAAAGGTTGACAAGGAGATGTAGCCTGGGCAGCGCTGATTAGGGCAGCAAAGTGAGGAAGCCCACTTCTATTATTCAGGCACCCTATGCTCTGCGTTATGAGAGCTTCTGTTGATCAAACCCTGTTGGACTTTTGGGGTTGTTTTTTTTGTTTAGAGAAACACCTATTTTTTTTGAAGCCAGATGTTTTGTGGCACTGTATTGGCTCTGATGGATTTCCAGTGGAAGAGAGGTCCCTCCCCAAGGCAGCCGCGTGGGATGGCTGTCGCGGGGCCAAACCTCATGCTAGCCCAGCGGGCAAGGGGCACCCAGCATCTGTCGCATCCGGAGCCGGAGCCTGAGCAAATGCTTGGGTTATCAGGACTTAGCTTTGGGTTTAACACGTAACACTGACATTGTTTCATGGTGGGGATCATTTCCGTTCATTAAATTCCAAAATAGTACTTTAGGCAGAAATTCCAGGTTTTGACAAGCTATTTGTCTTGACGCCTAAGAAAAGACAAGTTTCCTGTTGTATTAGGGCATCTGGCAGGATTTTCTTCTTCTCTCCCAGTGGTCTGTGGTTGTAGCTGTACTTTGCTAAGCAATGATGTAGTCGTATGCAGGGATTTCTTCCTTCCAAAATGTGTTTTCTAATCTTAGTTTAGCAGCCTGCTTCAAAAAAAGAATAGTTATCTCACGAATGTGCCAAGGGCTAGGTGAGGGCTGAAGGGAGCAGAAAGTCAGAGAAGAGGCGTCTCAGGAACAATTTGGGGGAGGAAGTGGAGAACAGGCTCAAAGGTGTGAAGGAGGAGTGGAGTTGCCTGAGCCACAATTTCCCTTTTGCTCTAAAGTAAAATTCACAGCCTGGCGAGGACCACGCTGCATGTTATGTGCTCTGTTAGCAGACAACGTGCTGCAAACCTTGGCTGCGTACCATCGAAGGTCGACACAGCTTGATGACTGGGTGAACAGCTGTATTGCTGTAGCAATTTCTATTTCAGAAAAGATAATGAAGTGTTTGTGAAGGCTTGAGAACAAGGTTGAGAGGAGAAGTTGTTCACGCCAGGTGATACGCTGAGCAATAAAGGAGCTTGGGGTACCGTGATACTCTGCTTTCAAACCTACCCAGAGCCAAAATGAGGTGCTGAGAGTGCTTGGCACTGGGACACGATCGCCTCAGTTTGGAGGTCTGCGATCATATGCAAGGTGACTTGGAAGTGAGACAAGGTGATGCGGTATCATCCCTGCCTGAGTGAATACGTCCCATGTTTTGAAACCTCGGCATGCATACAAAGCCAGAACTGCTGTCGCTTGCAAACAAATAGGCGTGCTATAAGCACAGAAAAATACAAGCTCAGTAGGAACTGCAGGAGTAGCTCTTGAAGACCGTGCATGGAGATTAAGCTGGCTCCAGCTGACATTAATAGGAGGGGCGTAATAATTCTTTTCATCCCTTCTCCTAATTGCAGATGCCTTTTGAGATATCTTGATGAAGAATTTTGCTAACCTCCCCGAGGGTGACATCTGCTCCTGGTAGGAGGCTCCAAAATTGTAGGTTTCCTTTCCTGCAACTGTGCGCTCTGGAGAATCTGCTAAATCCTGCTCGCTTAGTTGAAAATGGGAAGTTTGAGTTCCGCGACTACAGAGGGCGTGGGATCGGTGGTCAAAGGAGCCACGCATGGTGTCAATCACGCAATTCTCCCTGACCACTTTTCAAGCAGATTTTTCACTGTCTGTGCCTGCCATAAGTTTAGAAGTCAGTGCCCCGTGACATCCTCTGCTCAGGCTCCTTTGGCATTTGCACTGTCTGCAACTGCTGCAGTGGATTAGAACGTATGCTGCTCAACCGGGCAGCGGGGCTAATCTGACAATAAATGTGTATTTTAAGTGTAGCTGTTGCATTGCATTAATGTTGTTTATCTTGCGATGGTGGCCCCGCACTGGCACATGACATGAGCGGTATTAATGATGTGTGAAAGGCAAGGCTTTTCAAGGGGCCATGCTGGTGCAAAGCCGAGTGTGGTATAATTAGAGCAGTAGCTGGTCTGCTGATAAAATAAAGGCAGCTAATTGCCAGCGTTTTAATTTTCTTAGTCTCTCTTACTCATCAAAGGCTTCGCTCAGCTTGGTGAAAGTATCCCTTTCAGGATAAGGTAATGTGTGTGAAAGCATTCGCAAGATCCATTTCCACTTACTGTCAGGAGAATTGGGGAACGTAAGCCAACATTCCCATTATTTTTTTGGGCATGTTTGCCCACTGGGGGTGTTTCTACGATGCAGAAGCAGTAGGTAACATAATTGTATAAATAGAAAAATCTTCAAACTGTCAAAATACAGATGCAGGAGTTGCATCACTGAGAGAAGAGGGTGACCCGAGCCATGGCTGTGGGGACTCCAGGGGATCGGTGTTGTGCATTACTCCCACCCAGACGAGCCCATGGGTGATTTGGCATTGCAGGACGCCGAAGCCCAGCAATGAGAGGGGCAGGCATGTGGAGCGGGACAGGCGGTTGCTCATGCTCACGGAGGGGCCGGGAGATGCAGTTCCAGAGCAGGGGAGTGATGCTGAGATGCAGCGACGGCCACCTCCCGCTGACACCCTATAGGCAGGCTTGACCTCTGGTTTTCAAGAGAAAATAACGTACGGCGCACCACTGTGGAAAAGCTGCCAAGCTGCAGCGATGACAGGTGCAGATAAGGAGGCTGAGTGAATGAAGCCTCTGTTTTTTATGAAAAAACCATGCAGCGTGCTGAACAAAGCCAGCCTCTTCCCACGTACAAGGCCCATTAGGAACTTTTCAGCTGTCATTTATTTAGACAGGAAGTATATTCTCCTTTTACAGTAATTTATTGGCCGATTTATAAAGGTTGCTAGTTAAATTTGTTGGAGTGGGAGGACTGAAAAATGGAGACGAACAAGCAGCTAACTGAAAAGCCAGCCCTTCTTGCATGAGCCATGGTCTGTACTGTTTTCCAAACAGGAACGTTAATAACAGAGTCAGTTATTTCGGGCTGTTATTCTTTTAGCTTCTTGGAAGGCGTGTGATTCCTGTGCCACCCTGCATGCTCTTATGAGAATCCTGAATCCTCTGCTAGTTAGTCAAAATTTTGAAGTCAGTGAATGTTGAAACTGGGAGGATTCATAACCTTGGGTTTGAAATCTCTTTAGAGGCATAAATTTAGCAAGTTAAAGAAATAAAGATTATATATAGAAGAGTACAGCTATGTGGATCTCCATGCGTTTGTAAAGTCAGTCCATTCCAATGGAAATAACCTGGCATTGTTAGCATCTTCCTCAAAGATTGTTGTCAAGGATCTGGTTTTTATTAGATATTTTTCTCTTATTTCAGAAAAAATCAGAATATAGGATTTTTGCCAGCCTGTATCAATTAAGTCTGTTAAATCCCTTGTGTGCTCTGTATCTCTCTGAGGCAGAATACCAGAGGCTTGGAGGAAAAGTGTTAAACCCGTGAAGCTGACGTATAAGATAATACGGCCATAGGCTTCACCCTGATCTTTAATAGCGAGAGACTGCCTTTGCCACCAAGGTTTACAGTTTAATATCGCTTCTGAGATGTGCTGTCATTAACCATGACTTTGGAACTAAATCCTGTGTCTTGTTTTATCTTCGGGACACTTTGAGGGCTTACAGTGTTTATAGGCTGGAAACCAGAAGTTCCATGGTATCACAGAGATTGCAGTTACTTTAGTGCATTAATTGTCATGCTCTGTCAGCTGTAGTGAGACAAGGCAGACGCCCTTCATTTCTACTGCTCTGCTACCGCATGAAACACCAGAAAAATTGAATAGAGCCTACTCAGGATTAGTAAACTTGGGGAAAACGATACTACTTTGAGTAGATGCTAATTAATTACTTTCTGGGGGATGCAGAGTTTCTGTCAGCTCTCCATACTATGTAACGGTGCCACGAACGTTGATGTTGTTGACTCTCTGGGTTGTCCTTCAGACCTTGTTCTGTGATCTCTGCGGACAATTTCCTTCACAAGGGCCTGTGTACATTTTACTCATTGCAGGCTCTGCTGACCCACTGCATATGTCAAAGAAAATAACGTGTCATGTGGTATTACAGAGTGATATTTTCTGTCTCTGTGGAACCCACATTGCAAATCTCCCATCCCTGTTCAACCTCTTTGATTGTGAGAAGAATGAGAACAAGGATCAGGTCACTTAGGAGGGAGGAGCTGCCTCGTGAAGGCAGCTTGCTAGGAGGCAAAAGGGGGGCAAAAGTTTAAGCAGTTTTAAAGTGGAACTTAACTTTCAGCCTCCTATGAATGGAGGACTTTCCTCATGGGGAGCAGCAGTCACAGCTGATGACACCCCTCACTCTTCCTCTCCCACGGAGAAGCGCATGCATGTCTGTACTTCTGTGTCTAAGTGAAAAATAAGAGTTCAGTCTGCCCTTACAGTCCCAACATAACCAAATACGAGGGGCTGAAAAACAAACGCTGGGTAGAGCTGAATGAAAATTTTGCACGTGGGATGTGGAGTTGTGCAGTGTTTAGTAACAATAACAGACTGGAAAATAAAAATAACCAACTTGTGCAAGCTAGCACCTGTGACAACTATAATTTTGGCCTGGGCATGAGATGATCACCATGTAACAGGCCTTACCTCCTGTTTCTAATTTTGTAATTCCTAAGCAATTGTAACTGTCAAGTGAGTTCGGCGTGAGCTATTGTATAAACCCTCGCAACATGACTGGCAAAGATGGCTTGACAGTGCCAATGGATGCTGGAAGAGTAAAGGGTGTTTCACTGTCGCATCTCTCATTGATACCTGCCTCAAACCTCTTATTAACCTTCCTGTGACGGATCATCAACTGTTGTTACTCAGGAATGCACTTGGGCTTGTGCTTAGCTTTGAACGCATTTGCAAAGCTGACTGAGCTCTGTGGGAATAAAGCATTGCTTAACTGCCATGCTCAGCTGAGACCTCGGTTCAAGGGCCACCCTTTTCTACCCACAGGTTTTTCTACTATGGTCAGCTGTGGTGATGCTATGTCTTTCATTCTCACCCTCCAGAAATGCCCTGTAACCCAATACAGGTCTACCAGACTTCTTGTTCCAGGTGGACCTCATTCCTTCTCGGCTCATATAGGCTATGGTCTTTCAAGAGAAGGCAGGTTATCCTCAAAGTTGGGTATTACTGGTGCCAGTGAGGAGCACTCGCCGGTTTATGTGCAAGGCTTTTGCCCGCAAACTTTTGCTTTTGGCTAGCATCTGTGAATACTTATATTTATCTAAGATACAGTATGCATGTATTAATTTACACATACTCCTCTGTAAACTACATCAACATACATATGTATATATACATTCTTACGTGTGTATTGTTTGGTGAACAGCATTTTTGGATAGTTTCTGAGCACAAGGGCTAGAAACTTCCACTCCAGTGACATGGACAGACTTCATATACAGAGGCTATAAATTACATAAAAGTGTTTGTTGTTAAACTGTGATAAACTTAGCTACAGGGAAACAGCTGGTGCTTTATTGCCTGTGCGTTCCTTTGTGTTTCCCTAAAGCTCTAGCCAGACAACAGCACATTTGTAATTTTTAAAAATTAAATGCAGAGTAGAAAAAGCCATGTTGGATTTGAGATGTGAGGTGCTCCAGCGGAATTGCTTCTAGGTCATACAGCTGGTTATCCATCCACTGAAAGCCTTTCTCCCTCTTTTTATTTCTGTTTGGATATCTCTCTTTCTCTGGAGGAGCACAGTGTAAATGAGTGACCCTAGCAGAACAGCTCAGCACCTTCAAGAAAAATGGGTAAGCCTGGAAGTGGAAATGGCCATTAAAAAACCATTGCTGATTCCCTTTCATGGCCGAAGCGGTGGCCATGGCCACTGGCACTCAGTAGTTGCAACCCTTAACCATTGCTGCAAGGCTTCTGCAGTCTCCCATCGGAGTTTGGGACTGCTCGTAGAAATATGCAGAAACACCCTTCAGCGCTGAAACAGACATTTGGGTTCAGCTGAACAATCTGCATAGTTACCTAATTCCATCCAGTTGGATACTGAGCTCGTTATGTTTTATTCGAATTCATATATTTAAAGTCAGCGTATTTTCTGTTTGCATTGTCAGTAAGCCACAGATTTCTGCAGTATCTACATTTGACAACCTGGTAGAGATCCGTGGTTGTGGCTGTCAAACAGAAAGAAGACATATTTTCAGAGGCACCTAGATAGCTCACATTTTAATTGTTGGGAGATAACAAGTCTAATGTTGTTACAGGCACAGGAGTGAGGGGCAAGCCAAGTGCTTGCCCAGACTGTGAAGGGAGCTGGGAACTGGTCCTGTGCCCCTTGAGACAGGAGCTGATGCCACAACCATGCTTACATTTCGCCTTCCCTCACAACTGTAGGATGAGCTGGGTGTTTTCAACTAAAATAATCAGAAGTCGAATGGGTTATAATAGTATCCTTTAAAATACCATCTCTAGTTTGGAGTTGATGTGCCTGTGTTAGCACTGCGTCTTAAGCTGCCTGTAGATGTGAGAAAGATGCCATACTCCTATCCATGTGATAGCTGTCTCATCTCTCTCCTTTGATCCTTCTTGTATTCCTGCTATAATAATGATAGCACAGTACAGGCAGTCAGTCTCCACTTTGTTACTACAGTTTTGGCCTTTATTGCTAGGTGGAGAGCTGACTAGCACATTCATATTTGATGCAAACCTCCTGGAGTTGGACTGAGGAAGCTGCAGCGTCTTCATGAAGAGAAGGCTAATTGAGGAAAAGGCAGCATGTTGGTTATGGGGGTAATATGTTTCTGAAACCCACTCCCAATTGAATATTTTGTGGTACATCTTCAGTATGCTGCTAGCAAGACCTAGAAAATGCTGTTTATTTCAAATTCAAGATCTGTGCGGACATGTCCTATGGGTCTGTTAATGCCTCTCTGAAGACAAATAAGAGGCCAGCATTGGTGTCCATAAAGTGCTATGCGTGGATGGGGTTTGCCTGGTATTTTTGCAGTGCGTGGCTGTTGGGGGGCTAGAAATTCAAGTGAGAGCAGGGCTGAGCAGACAGACTGTTCAGGCTTATCCTGAGTAATTGACGGGATGCAGTCTCCAAGCCAAGCTACCTTTTGCAGCCAGTTCAGCTTCCTTGTGTAAGGGAAAAAGCTGGAGAAGTTTTTGTCAGAGGGGTGATGTGCCCTTTAGGAGGACTGGAACTCAAATACACCTGGAGTAGGGCAAAGCCCTGGGCTCACCAGGGGACAGTTCTTTAATAGCTGGTGGGGCTGGAAAGCACTAATTCAGGTGTACCAGGAGGTCTTACTTATTAGGTTGGGAGCAGGCCAGGAAATGTTCCCCGAAAGCATGGGAAGACTTAACTAACTTGCTCTGTGCTTTGAAGTAAAGTGTCCTGGAAAGCAGTGAGGGGTGAAAATGGGAAGCAGACTTGCCTGGATTGGAGATAAGTCCCAGCAGCTATAGAGCAAAGAGATCTATGGACAAGTGGGGGATAGTTGCAAGCCTGAGGAAGTTAAAAAAGAAACTTGTGTGGTAATGGACCATTTGTATTTCATGGTATGGACAGAGAAAACTTACCTCTGCTCTGTGGTGTAACTCATGGGTGATGAAATGGGGAGCAGTGGTTAAGGAATCTTAAGGAACTTAAGGAATCCTGCTTCTGCTGTCTGGTTTCGGTATCTCTCAGCAATTAACCAGAAAACAAAACCCAGCAAATCAAAACAACCTGCCTCAAAGTAGGTGTTTGCTGTCAAGTAGCTTCCTGAGCAGGTTTTTCTCTCCTTTGGAACTGCATTAAACTTCCCTGAGATCCCTCATTGGCACTCGGTTTGAAGTCTCAAGGCTCAAGTCATTTTTTTCTGCAGTAGGAAATGGCAGGCAATGCAGTAACCTTCAAAACATATGAGTAACGCCACTTCTCTGTCAGGAAGCCGTATAGCTGAAACGGCTTGGCCAAACTGCCCGAAGTCAGAGTGCGGCCAAAATGCGGTTGGTCACAACTCAAGTTTTATAGGCGTGTAAAAAGAATGGAGCTCTCTCTGATGGGTTTTAAAGGCTGGTGGAGTGAGTTACTGACAAGTTGTCTTATACTACAAAGCCAAGCCTGGAAAGTATCTCTGGAAGGGGTGAGTCTGTATTGAAATGCATTTGTTTTGACCAGCCGTGAATGAACATGTGCTCAGCTGTATATGGGGAGGTGTGATACAGAAAAGGTCCTCATGAAGGCATTTTTGAGGAGAAGGAGCTAGGTTCAGACTAGTAAAGCGAAGGTTCCCGTATTTTGAGGCAGTGGTCAAAATGATGAGGCAGTGTTTGCTTTTTTTCTTTGAATAAAACTGGGGCTGTGGTGGTAAAAGTGCTTTTATATCTGGGAAGTCACCTGAGATGGAGCAGCTTTAGCGAACAGTTGTATCAATGTAGTCCCATCTGAAAAATCGCTTGTGCCCTGCCTTAGAGGGCTAGGTTGACATTTTTTGCTTTTGTTCTTGCTCTGTGAGGACAGTTCTGGGATTCCTGGGATGTTAAGGAACCCTTATTTCCAATCTGAGTCTGCTCTGCCTATGTTACTCTTGTTTGTTCTTGTGCCAGCACTGTATTAACAAGTTTGATTTGGTTGAGGATTTTTTTTTTCTCTTTGTGAAAATATATCTATCTCCTTGGTAACGTATGTGTAGTAAACAACTAAATGCCCTCCTAACCTTTATTCTCTAAGGCTAAATAAGCTCAGTTTCTGAGTCTCCCCTTGGAAAGTGGGCTCCCTGGTTACTCTGCATGCCTCTCTCAGCCTCTTTCCATTTGATATCATCTCTGCGGAGGAAATTCCCATGGCTTTCTCACCAGGCAGTAACACAGATCTTTCTCCACCTCTGGAGAGACCCTGCTTGCAATACCACCTGGCTGCCTCTTAGGATTTTCATAAAAAACTCATCCTCTTCACTTCCTTGTGATTTTGTCTTTGGTTTCTCAGTGTGCTCTCCTGTGCAGCAAATTTACCTCTCCATTCATTTTCTCATTTTCTGGGTAGCATTTTTAGTTCTTTTTGGAGCCACAGATACATTTTTCATGGCTAAAATCTGCACGTAAGTACCTGCAGGTCTCGAATTGTCCATGTCACCTTTCTGCGATGGTAGCCCTGTTCTTGCTGGCTGAGCTTCAGCGTCATTCCCAGCTCCTTCTCAGTCTTCTCACCATTTTGATACTAATCTGCAGTGTATACTTTGTGTGTGATTTCTTCTAGATACTTACTCAGTGTGCATCCTATACGTTGTGTATCCTTTCATCTGTTGTAATTCTCAAATGTTTTCTCCATACTATAATCTTCTTTTCCCCTGTAGTATGCTCACAGACAAATTGAACAAAATCCTCGAACCTCTTTCCCCTACAACTGTCCTGGTTTTCTCTCTGGAAAATCCCAAACTACTTGGGTTTAAACCCTTTTCTTCTTGCCTTCCTTGTTACGCCACTGAAGCTCATCTCTGTGCTAGAGCAGAGCTCAAAGGCAGGAGGGTACTTTTATTTATTACAGCTGTGCCACTCTTGGTGTATGGCCACCACCTTGAATACACCAGCAATCTGCAACCGGTCAGCACAGTCTTCAAGCAGCAAAAAAGCCAAACATACAGCAACATGGTAGTGTTCGTCCACACCAAAGGAATACGGAACGGGAAAAGAACGAGTCCTGAGCAAATAGTCTTGGTGATTTTGTTGTTGTTTTCTGCTTTTTAACTTCCCAGCAGGGATATTGGCTTGTTGCATTCCTGCCTGAAAGCCAACAAATCCACACTGGTAGTTTTGGTTTTCTGTTTGAGAGCGAGCCCCTCCGTGCCTGAGAGAAGGCCTAGAAATCTTAGCAGGTACCATCCTCAGGACATACGTAGCTATATGTCTGAGTTCCTTTCAAAGTGTCTTCCATAATCCAGACAATAATCTACTATTCACCATTAGATGTAGTTCCTGCTTCTTGAATGTTCAAGCAATCATTTTCTTTGGTAATCGAGTTCCCCATAGAATTCCACTATGCTGAGCTCCTGCTCAGAAAACTAAGCATATTAATTTGAAAAGCTGCATGAATGCCTGGCCAGGATAATGCCAGCAGAATAATTGCAAGGAAATCTCTTACAACAGGCTTATTTTCATCTAATAAAGCTTTCCCTGATGCTTACGCTGCATGCCATGAATATGATACAAGCTCTAAACTGTGCATGTGTGTGTTTGCATGTGCAACCCCTTTGCATTTTAGCATTCCAAGATCTCTTCTTTATTTTTTTTTTTTGGAAGTGTTTAAAGTATTATTTTTTAAAACATTTACCATTCTATCTTTCTTTTCTTGATGAATTTTGGGTGAGAAAGGGACGGGGGCAGAGAGGGAAAATGACACCTCCTGCCCGCAGTATTTATGTGTATAGAGTATGCATTTACACGCATTGGAATGAAAGTTGCATTCCTGTCTCCAGATGAAGTTGAGGTTGTCTTCTGCTAGGTGTAGGGCACTTAGTAAGGGATCATAAGCCTTTACAAAGTGCTTACAGCTTAACAAAGCACCAAAGGAGGGGAGGAAACAGAGGTGCAGAGGGGTGAAGCTACCCCCAGTGTCACACTGCGGGCTGGTGGCAGAGCCTCAGCTGTCAGGGTCAGTGTTACTGGTGTTTGGTAACAGTGAGTGTAACCCCCGATCCATCATGCCAGCAATAATACTCTCTGCTTTACAGGCAGAGTCTGGTTTGACTAGGTAATTTAGTTGTAGTTCAGCAGTTTAGGATGATATCAAATACCCTTTTTTTTTTTCCAAGGGGGCTTGCCTGTGAGGAATATCTGTGTATGTTCGGACCAAGTAGCAGATGCCATTATCATGTGACATATGTCTAGAGAATGATCTTCGAACCTTGAGCGCTACCTTATTAATTAGTGCTGTTGAGCTCTGGGCCTGCAGTTGGTGAACAATGGGCCTGCTGCGTTTCACACTGATGGAACGACTCTCCCTATTTTTATTTTTCTTTGGGGAGGGTTATTGTTCCTCTGTTGTTTCACCTGCTGGAGTCTTAAATAACATAAGATGTGAAGTGAGGCAATTAGCAGGGCTTCCCGATAGGGAATTGGAGTTGGTGCTTGGTTTATGTTTCTGGATAGGATGTTTTTTTCTCTCATAATAAGGTCAAGTGGCATAGTCTTGCATTTTCAGAAAAACTGGGTGGTCAACTCCCATTGAAATTGTCTGGATTACATGAAAGTATCTCTCTTGAGATCCCAAATGCATTTGGGGCCCATTTTCCTTTCATGTGTGTTTTTTAGTTTGATGGACTTAATGAGACCCAAGGATGCAATAGAAGTCAAATGACTTGAATCAACATAAGAGAAAAGACATCAGAAATATGGCCTACATTGGAGCTGCAGTACTCTAGGGACACAGAGCTAGTTATGAATGAAAGATCATTCCTTTTCAGACTTGCTGCAGCCCCCACTTTCCATAAAAGATAGCACAATCTATAGATGAATGCCTTCATAAATACTCGGTGTATGTCAACAGTTATGTGGCACTGTGGTGTGAGCTTTTTGTTATTTACAATACCTGCTGTAGAGGTTTTGCACAGTAACTGGAGTATTTGATAGGGAACTTTTACTCCCTGGCAGTCTGATAGGTCGTGTTTCAGATGTCAGATTTTCAAAGGAAAACTGAACACGCAAAACCATGTTCAAGACCTCTCCTTTCCTCTGCCACTAATATTGATCAGCTGAAACTATTTCAGAAAAGGATCCTATTTTCATAGTAAGAAATTTTTAGCAGCACCAGAGAAAGATCTTCCTTAACACTCTCCCTGGCATGGGCAAGCAGATCCCTGGACTGACCAGAGGTCTATAGAATAGAATATTTCTGTTGGGAGGCACCTACAATGACCATCCAGTCCAACTGCCTGACCACTTCAGGGCTGACCAGAAGTTAAAGCATGTTGTTAAGGGCATTGCCATTTCTCTACGGAAAATGCTGTCTGTAATTCCTAGGATGGAGGAGGTAGGATTTGGGTCCCCACTTCTGGAGTGTGTCCATGAGGAATAACAGCGCTTTGCCCTGTACCACAAACCCGCTTCGTTCAAATGTCTCGATGTTTGCCTTTGTTCTGCCGTGGTACTTGTGGTGCACGTTCCTCTCGAGCTATGTTTGCAGTGGCAGAGAGACTGGTTGTGTGTCTTTGCTTGTGATGTGGGATTTTGCACGGCAATACAGCCCGACATCCCCATTTGCTTTGTAGCTGAAATTTCAATTCCCTCCCCTCAGGAAATGCTGGTACAGGAGGAGATCTCTCTGTTACTGACTCACGTACAAATTCAACAGTATGCAAGGGCAAATGGCTTTATACCTAATGCTGTTGCCTGACACTCCCATCTAGGTACCATGGTGCACTGAGGTGCAGCAAGACCAGAAGTTGAAAGCGAAGGACAAATAATCTTTGTCAGATAAGAATAAGTAAAATCAAGGAAAATACAGTGTGCGTACCTAGCCACAAACTTGCTGTGTTGGCTTAATGTGATGTAATGGTGAGAGGCGGAATATTGAGGCACTTTTCTTCAGCTTCTGTCGGTGGAGTCACTTTCACTTTCTGCATTACCTCCTTTCCGCCAGTCATAAATGTCCTTGGCAAAATCACATTTATTATATATACAAAACCAACCCATCCCTGGCATATTTATTTTCTGTTTCCTGCCTCGCTTTGTTGGATGGTAGAACAAGCTCCCTGTGTCTGCGTAGGTATGTGTATAGATGTGGAATCATAAATATTTAACTAATATCGAAGCTAACGTTTTATGTAAAGCAGAAGGTAAGCTGCAGAAGCCAAGCTGCTGTTTCTGCCAGTGGGTTTTCCCTAGTTCTCTCTGTTGGCAATGCTGGTGTATTTCTTGGTACGTTCCACATCACCTCCCTGTTGGTATACATGATCCATTGCTGTCAATCTTTACAATCTTTACATGGTTTTGAGGGAGGATTGATTTTTTTTTTAGTGGAATCCCTGTTTCGTTGGACAGTAGCATCGCTTGTCTTGCAGAAGGCTTTGAAGGTGACGGTGATCTTGAGGTCTCTCCTGTTTTCCTTGTGCTCTCTCCCCGTTGCCAGCCCAGCCTGGGGAGGGAGCAGCATGCTGAAACACCCAGGCACCTTCCCTTCTGACAGTGCAAGACATCTGCGGCAGCTGGCTCTGCTCCTTCCCCGCAGTTGCCTTCCTCCTTCAGCAGGAGACATCTGGGCTGCTTGGCTGCTCTCGTCCGCACCAGCTGCTGACCTGACCCTGCACCGTCAACACCTTGCCCTTGGCAGCACCCTGCAGCCACCCTCCCCTTGCCCACTCCTTTGTCACTGCTTTTATGAGACATAACCTTTTGAACGGTTTAATTGTGGGTTGGCGTGGATTGCAATATTGCACATGTCTGTGCAACATGTGTCTACTTGTACATGTGCTTTTTGACTTAGGCTGGTAGATAAACATTTTAAGAGTAGTAGTATCAAAATCCACATGCCGAACAGTTCTGTGGGTGTAACCCTCGTGTTGAAATGGGAATTGGCATCCTATTTGGAGAAACTGGCTTTGTTTTTATGTGATGGGCTCCTGTGACTCTCTCCCCAAACTAATGGAGGGATGAAAGGTTTGTACATTCTGGCTTTGTAGACTCAGAGGTCATCATAGGTTAAGACAACTGACATTCTTTCCATCCCATCTCTAATGTTTTGACCCCCAGAGAGTAGTTGAACTGTGTCCTTAGGGCGGCCAGCAGCATTCTTTAAAAGAAAAAACCCTTTCCCTTGTTCTTCGAGCTAGACAGAGTATGTCATGTAGGAAGGGGCATGACTGGGGCGGAAGGCAAAAAAAGGAACAGAACAAATTACGTGAGCTGAAATAAAGGGACTACAAGATTAATCCAGCCAGCCAAGAATTCCTTGATGTTGTCCAGAATTGTGTCAGACCTCTGCATAAAGCTTGGTGATGGACTGTGGAGTTGGGTTAGATGTTTGGTTTGTGGTTCGTTGTTTTGGTTTTTGTTTTCTTTTCAACACATTGGTGTGTTTTTTATAGCAAACACCAGAAACCAAGTATGTACCCTACAACAACAGAATATATTCGTTAATATGTTCTGACATTCAGAAGTAATTTGTGTCAAGTATTGAATATCTGCTTTCCACTCCACTGGCAAGTCCGAGGAAATGGCAGGACATTGGAGGAGCATTGATTTCTAGCCTGTGTCATTACAAGTGCATTATGGAGCTTGGCACAAGGTTTGTCTTAATCCATCCTTTCATATTCTTTAGAGAAGAGAAAGATGAGCATTGTCAAATCACCAAGAGTCTCTTGTGTTGGAAGCTCCTGCATGTGAATGCAGGAATACCCGGTCCCAACTCGGATCGGTGATCAAAAATGAATTGAACCACTGTCCTTCAGCCATCTGCCACCATTGGCATCTGCTGGGGTGAAGGATGGCCATCGAGACATATCGTCCCTTGCTTCATGTATGAGGGGGAATGTCATCTAGCTCCCTAATGACAGGCAGGCGTTGATTTAGCTGACTGTTCGCTTTCTGTGTTCTAACAGTAAGCACTCTAAGCATGATGGAAAGAAATACAGCAGTAAAACTGAAGGACAAGTGGGATGGCGGTTGGAAAGAGGTGTTCATTACTCTTAAAAATTCACTCGTTTTGCTTT
This sequence comes from Rhynochetos jubatus, assembly GCA_027574665.1. Classification (NCBI taxonomy): domain Eukaryota; kingdom Metazoa; phylum Chordata; class Aves; order Eurypygiformes; family Rhynochetidae; genus Rhynochetos; species Rhynochetos jubatus. The sequence continues at coordinate 4,817,342 of CM050654.1, read as the reverse complement.
GGCAAAGTGGGGCTTAGAGGGATAAATCTTACAGGATTTAAGGAGATAAATCCTGGGAGCTGCACTCTTCCTCATGGTGCTGCCTAGAATGAAGTGCACAAACTTAACCGTCCTCAGTTATCGAGGCAACTCAGGTGGCTTTTAAATCAGGTTCATTTCAGATTTGTTGGTTTTGTTTGTATTAGAAGCTTCTTCTACCTCCTGCCTTGTGTTTTACAAGCTGTTCCTTAGAGGCTTGGTACTTTCAGGCATGTCTTGCTTGATATACAGTTGTGTATTCATTATTTTTGCAATTTGAAAAGGTGTAATATGTCATTTCTGCCAGCATTTGTCTGCCTCACCTGAGACAACCAGTGTTCATATCAGAGTCGCCTTCCCTAAGATCAGTGAGATCCTGTGTAGGCAAGACTCTTAGCTGTGATGTAGCAATGCAGACAATAAAAAGATCACCTTTGCATACAAGTGTGTGCATAAACATACATTTAATGTGTATATATCTACATGTAGGATGAACAAAATGATGATTTAAAAAGACCCCAAAACCCCCAGACAGACATCCAACACGAAGTTGTAAGCTAAGATCTTTTGTCTCAGTATGTAAGGATGGAGCTAGGAATTTCTGGAATGTCACAGTTAAAAGAAAGGCATATTCAAGCTGTTAGTAGCTTGAAAAATAATAATGCCTGCAGCAATATAACCTGTTATACGCCAACATTTGCTTTCAAACCAAAAAGAAAAATATTCTGCTCTTCTTTAGGGAGAGGCCAAGCTGGAATGCTGAATGAAAAATGATTTTTTTTTGGATATTTAAAAAAATAAACCAACTGGGCCCTGCATTCTTTTCCTGACACTTAAAAATTATCCTGTTTTTGTAAGGATAAGCTAGTTGCTCAGTTCCTGTCCATCAGCTGACACTACACACTCCAAGCAAGCAATTTCTTTCAGCACTTTATTGACAAACCACTTTTACCCAAATGCCAGGGGCAGTGTGGGTGCAATTCTGAGAGAGAGTGATGGGGAACTTGCACACAGTCACAGGGGGACTTCAAGGTAAATTCGCCTGGAAGCTTATTTCAGTGCGAGTGAGAGTTGCCATGCAGCTTGTGTACACCGAGTGGGAGAAAACTAATGATAAAAGAAGGAGCGTGAAGTGGGAATTGGAGTAAGTATTTGCTTGCTGCAACTATGCAATCATTGAATCTGGTGAAAGGGCAACTTCGGGGAGCCTGGATGTTTGTCATAGCAAAAGGCCAGCCAGCTAATTTCCAGCGAGAGAGGTGGTGTTGGTGTCTGAGTCAGGTTTTCCTCAAAAGTTGAGCTGCGGTGAAAGTTGTTTAGGTGCGTTAGTTTGCTGAGCAAGGCTGTGAGCGCAGCGTTTGTTAACAGCTTTGGCTTATTTAAAAAATTGTCATGACAGTAAAAATAGCAATTTGAGACCCGAACTAGAGAAGTTGGATTATAAAATACACAGAGAACTCGGGGGACCTTGCAACTGTCATAGAAGGTGAATCCTGCCGGTTTGTGCGTGTTCAGAGTTGATTCAGTTTGTTGCTAACTAGCGTAGATGACTTGGTGTAGATGTTATTTCCCAGTGCTGGGGCTAAATACAGACCTGCGCTCAATTTGGCCTCAGGACGTGGAGCTGAGGTGGGCTTAGCCAGAGGTTCCCTGCTCTTGTGCTGGCTGCAGGTTGGAAAAGCCTTGGGGTTGGTCTCTCTTACTTGTGTGAAGGTTGTACTTTGCAAGTGTGGACTCTATGAGAGCTGGATACTATGGACAGGACTTTCTTGTGCTGGTTGTGTGGGGGAGTGGCGTTGAGTTGGTCTTATGCTGACCCAGTATCTGTTTAAATGCTCTTGACTGATGAGTAACCAGAGCTCCAGTGGTGACAATGGATCAGACAGTCTCCTCTTGTTATACCAGATGAGCTTTACAATGGATGTAGAGTCATGTGTATACACTGCAGTATTTTATGTATGTGTGTCTTTCTCTTCTGGAAGGCTGGGTAACTGATTTTGCAAACACATGCAAAAATACAGCAGAAGGGATTTAAAACAAAACAAAAAAATGAAAAAATTAGTAGTGATTTCAGACACTAGGAAGAAACTGGGAATTCAGAGATGGGACACAGCTTTTTTCTGAAAAGTGTGTGTGTGTCTCAGGTAAATTTCATACCTGGAACTGAAGCCACCCAAAATAACTACACACTGAAAATGTAAACCTTGTTATTAATCTCATGAGGTGTGAGAATTATTCCCTCTTAATGACTCCATCTAAGACTATTATTAGCTGAACAGTCTCATATTTTGCTAGACATTTAACCTTATATACACTTATAATTTATGGTGGATTAATTTAACAAACTTGCGGAGTTGAACCGCAATTATGAACAAGCGTTAACTTGTATTTGCTCTGCTCCTTCCCTTTCCTCTGTGTCACGATGTTGTGCTGCAGTTTACAACAGCTCCAGCGAGTGGCCACCTCTAAAAGCCTGCAGCGTGCTTGTATAGATTAGCTAGGTGTTGTGTGACTGTCTCCCCACCAGACAAGCATAGGATTGGTGCTGTATGCTCATCCTGCACAGGTCCAGGGCATCTGATCCACATCAGATCCGGAGCTCATCCCTCCCGGTTAGCAGTTCACTCATACAGTTGCCTGAAGACTGGGGTGGCCTTGATGGTTGTCATTGTCCTTGAAATATTCTGTGGTTTTGTGCATGGTTGTTCTCCTTGGTGGAAAGCAGCTGTCTTTTGATAGGCAAGAAGCCATCAAATAGGTGAACAGACAAGGAAAAACAAGGTCTGCGTGTGAGGGAGATGAAGAAACACTCAAATGGAATCACTCTACCGTGCTCCCAGCAGGGAAATTTAATTTCTGGCTGTACTGCTCTGCATTGATTCCAGCTACTATCTGCGGCCTGTTGCCACTAAGAAAGTAGTTTTTGTGGCAGTGGGTCCTTCAATATCCGGCCTATTCTCTTTCCAAAATGCCCGTTTTCTCATTGGCATGCATGGCTGGGTCCTGTGACAGAGCTGGAAGTCTGCAAGAACACCTCCAGTCATAAGTAACCCCTCAAAAACCTGTAAGAAATTAACTCAGATTTTCTAACTTGGATCATTAATTAATTCTATCTCTGCCCCCATTACACGATTAGAAATATTGCCAGTGTCCAAACGTGTGATTACTACATCTGTTAGGAAAGGGAAGAAACAAAAGAATTAATGTTGATGATAATTTATACTGACACACCAAGGATGGGGAAGGCACTCAGGGCACTGAAGACCTGGCCAGAGATTTCAGCTGAACATTTGGAACAATGTTATGATCTGGACAGATTTGGACATTGCTCTTCCTTATTCTCTTTTTCTGTTTCCTTTACCCACTGCCACGCAGTGACCTAGAAGACTTAAGCGTACTGTTTGCACATCAACATTGGAAAATATTCCAGGGATTTGCAAATTACATTTTTTTTTAGCGTTTTGAAAGACATCACAAGGTCCTTCTGTATAACACTATGTTTCTGTCACTGTACACATTGGGCCAGATCCCTCCGTGGTCCAGCCAGACCAGTCTTCTGCCTCTCTGCATGGCAAAAAGGGCTAGTGTTTAGGGAGAGGAGGTAGCCTGGCCTCTCCCATAATACCCACCGCCACCACCTGCAGTAGTTTTGGGCATATGAGGTCCCTGCCTGCCATCCCAGTATCTGTTTGTGGACCTGTTGTCCATGAGTTTGTCCAACCCCTCTTGAGTCCCCTGGAACTGCTTGTCTCCCAGCCTTGTGTGGCAGCAAGTCCCACGTATTCACCACCTCCTGTGCAAACAAATTCTTTCTCTCTTCCAGATTGGTCTCCTGCTAAGTTTACCAATTCCCCCTACTTCTCGTTCTGCAGCACTTGGCAAACTGCAGTTCCTTAAGCTTATCCACTACATCCGTTTTTTTGTAAATTTTAGAACAGCAATCCCTCTTCAGCTTTCTCCTCCCCAAGCTGGGTAGTGTGAATCCTTGTACTCTTTCCTTGGGCAAGGGGGGACCTCCATCTCCTTTATTGTATCAGTTGCCCTGGCCTAAGTGCTGCAACCTTCCTGAGACCAGGACTGTGTACAGGATGGGGACGTGCCAAGGGCTTGTGAAGTGGCGGAACAACACCTGTCCCTTTCACAGCGTTCTGTTGAATGTTGTATTTTTCTTTTTTGGAGGCCACTGCACAATGAGCTGATGATTTCAGATAACTGTCAGTGACGACTCCAAGACCTGCACTTGTGACTCCCGTGAGTTCAGTATCATGTCAGCATGGTTTAGGATATTATCCCTACATGTATTACCTTAAAGTTTATCCAGTGAGGCTTAGCAGCCTTCTCCTTGCTCACTCTGTAGGCTGGGAAATGTCACTGTTTCCCCTTTCTCCAGGTCTGTGATGAAGGTATTGAATGAAATCCTTACCAGCATGTCTCCCTGGGGGACCCCGGTGCTAGCTTTTCTTCATCCCCAAACCTTTTGCTTTCTAACCAGCTTTTGGTCCATAAAAGAGAATTTCCTTCAAGCCCATGACAGCTTAGTTTCTTTAATAATCTTCAGCGTGGGACTTTGTCAAAAGCTTTTTGAAAATCCAATTATTTTGAAAATCCCTTTCAGTCACACGCCAGCTGACCACCTTATACCACTCCAGGTTATGGAGGCAGGATTTCCCTTTATAGAAGACATGCCAGTTCTTTCCCAGCAAGATCTTGCTTATCTGTGTGACCAGGGGTCTTATTTTTCATCCTAAATTCTATCATCTCAGGGACTCCGTGGTCTCCAGCTCCCAGGACCCCTCTTGGGCCATTCTGGGGCTGGGACTCGCTCTGGCCCGATGCCATTGCCTGGCACAGGGGCAGCTGGTGCCGAGGTCGCATGCCTTGGCCTGCTTGTCTGCATTTTCCCCACCGAAGGTCCTTCGCCGCTCTCTGGTCTCATGCTGCCTGCAAACGTGTTTTGGCCAGGCTTCTCGGATATTCCTGCTGCAGTGTGCCCCTGGCCCCGCTGGGGGTGGGACCCGGCCGCCCTGAGGGAGGATGCCCTGAGGCTGGATGCCATGAGGCACGCCCCTCACCGAGGAGCTGGCAGGGAGGAGGCACCTTGCCTCAGGGACAGCACCCAGTTCTCCTCAGGAAGCATTTTTGGCTCAAAATAGCGAGAAAGAGGGTTGAATCCAGCAACAGTGCCTGGCTCGCCGGTGACATCTGTTTTCCAGCGGTACCTGGAGCAGTCTCCATGGGTGGCAAAATATCAGGGCAGGCCAGGGCCCTCCACGGGCTTTGGGAGTGTTTGTGAAAGCTTCCGTACCTCCTTCAGGTATGTCCCCTGGTCCTTTTTCTTCGTTTTTTTTTCCTGTGAAAGGGCAGCTCAGGAAAGCAGCGTCCCGGGGAGGAAATGGCCGCCACGCCCCGGCCGGTTCCCCTCAGCCTCGGGACGGGCTGCTCTGAGGGGTTCGGGAGGGCTATGGGCTGCACAGAGGGTCACCCTGCAGCCCCTTCCTCCTGAGGGAACGACACTGTGTCTGGGTGTCGGTGTTCCCCAAAGCCCCCTGGGCGTTTTGAGGCCTTTTTGAGGCATGTCTGTCCTGAGGAGACACTGAGGAGAACAGGGCAGCCCTTGGGCTGGCGCCGTTCAGGAGAAGGGGATTTACAACGGGCAGAGCCGCAGCCCGGTAGAAAAACTATCTGTGTTTATCCACTGAGGAAAGAAACTTTTATAATCCATCTCACGGAGCATATATAGAGCAAATTTAAAAAAACTAGAAATTGAGATTTGGAGAAAAGCGATTGTTTCCATATAGCTCTTCCTGTGTCTCCAGGAAACATGGGGGCATGAAGAGCAGAGACCACCGCGTCTCTGAAACTTGGGGAGAGCTCTAATGGAGCATCACCAGCTCTTTAGTGTGATGGTTGTCAGGAAAAATTCAAATGTGGCAATATAATGTCTCGCATGTCAGCAGCTCAACAGATGCTGCTGTAAACGTGATGTCCCAGACAAACCCGTGTAATTAACGCTGCTTAACGCGATGGCATTTGGACAAATGCAAATTGAGAAACCAGTGAAATAATGTCGTTATTAATGTGTTCTGTTAATAGTGTGTGGGGGGTGGTGACCCCTGAGGTTTCTGATGAGTTTTGCTCATATGCAGTTGATGCAAAAAGGGCTGGCGTGGGTAGTTTTGCTGTGCTGCTCAGTCTTTTAAAACATTTGGTAAGCAGAGGAAGGATTTGCTTAGATCACAGAGAGCAGGTGCCTGTTGTTTTACTGCAGGCAGAGCTTTTTGTTATTCTCTCACTGGATGTGAGAGAAGTGGCTCGTGGTGTTGTGCTGGTTGTCCATAATGCCACCGCACCTGTGGAGTTTGCTGGGCGCTGGCGAGGGAACCCGCCTGCAGCGGTACCTGGGCCCTGTTGCCTTCGTCTTAATGAGGTGCTCTCTGTTTTCAACCTGGGAGGGGGGGGGAAATCTTGATGATTAAAGATGCTGTGCTTTCTTTTTGATTTCTCATTTCTCCTTATCAATAACTCTCACAATGCTGAGGCGATACGTACTCCCTATGAAAAATTAATAGCTACAGGCTCCTTCTTACTGAGGCAGCCTTATGATGCCCTGACAAGGGAACAACATACCAGCTAGCAGGCAGCGGAGCTGCAAGTCGGGATCAAGGTATTCCTCTTGATATGGAAGACATCTGGCCGTCTTGCTCTCCTTTTACTTGAATTAGCACATCAGTGCAACACATGCTTTTAAAACTAGAATGCAACTTTCCATCTAGTAAGTGTCATGGATCCTTCATGAGTTGGTTTGTACATCAATCCCTTCCTTGCTCCTTTAGTGGGTTTAATGAAAGTGGACCCTGTCTAATTTCAGGAGATGATGGAGGTGTTTTGCACCATGCTGGCCTTTGCAGAGCGTGCCAGGCTATAATTCCGGCCAGCTGAAGACTGTCACAAGCTTTCCATTGATTTCAATAGGGACATGATGTTATCTAACCTGATAGTACAAACTAGCATGCTAGCTCATCCCTGTACGCCTGCTTTTTGATCATGTGCATGTTTTTGTCACTGTATACAATTATTAAGACGACCATGTCATGTCCTGTAAATGAATGATACAGCACTGTCTGCTCCAGCGATGAACTGATGCTGCGTTGACGTGGCTGTAGTATTTGCTGTATAGATGAACTTGCTACCTGCATAGCTGAAATTAAGCTCACTAGAGTAGATTCAGTTTGGGTAGCTTCCTTGTTCCCTTTTCTTGGTTTCTTTCCTGAAAACCTGTAGTCATATTGTGAAATAAATGGGAATATTGACACTAGGGAATACTTGTTTTCTCAGGGTCTACCAGATCAAAGCTTTCAGGGTCCCCTTTTTTTCCTTTTGAAACTGAGTTTGAGATTGATCTATAAGGCATGTTTCCTATCATTGGAACAAAGATTGGTATCTTTGTTCAAACTGAAAGTCTCATCCATAAAAACGTCCTTAATTTTAGATGGAATACTGTTGATTTTGGTGTTGTAAAGTCCCAGTTGCTTCAGCAGTGAGTTGGTGGCTGAAATGCAACTGAGGAAAGGTAGGCACATCTCTGTATGTGCTCAAGGATTATTAAGAAAATATTTTCTCTTTCACTGGTGCTTGTTTCCTTGTTCCCATGGTGATGGCTATTAGATGATGGACCCGCTCTGAAGTTGTAAGTAGCAACGGTCGAGTTGTATGTTATACGTTGCAAGACAGAGCAGTTTAGTAATAGATTTTCAAACGTAGCTGCAGTTTTTGGGTGAGCAGCTGGAGCCCCTGTAAAGAGATTTTATTTGCAGGGTCCTAGACACTGAGCAGACTTCCTGAAAGGAAATTCCATTAAAGCTTCTTAAAAATCAGACCTTTCAAACTTGCCTACTTTAGTTTTTATACATGATGTAAGCTTGCAAGCAGACACAGTTGAAGGTTTTTTTTAGATCCTTTTGCAAAAAGGCAGTGTTCGGGGTAAGTTAGTCAAAAGGAGACATTATTTAGAGCAAGTGTTTTGCACATCTATCACTGTGTGCTGTCAGACAAAGCAGCTATTTGAGAAAGGGAGCATTTGATGAACCTCAAACAGATCTACAATCTGTCAGACACCACTGGCTTAACTCTGCTGCTGGAGAGAGACTGTCAGGAACAGCAACTCAGTGACTGAGACCAACTTACTAGATCTGCTCAGAGCAGTACCTGCAGTTGAAAGGGCAAGGGAATATTTAGGCATTGGCTAACACTCGTAAATGGGGAAAAGTATCTTGAACTACTGGAGTACATACGCTCGAATTTAGAATGCAGCCATGTTCCCGTTCTGGTGTATCTGCACCCCTCCTGCTCTAAACCTCCTGGAAGGCAGAAGAGCCCCATGTGGTGTATTAAGCACAGACTATTTTTTTTTTTTTTTCTACGGGGTCTGATATAAGAGTCCTGGTTTCCTAAGGAGTGTCTGTGGGGGGGAAAGGAATGGCACGGCTTTTTAGCTTCAGTCTGGAATCGGGTAGAGTGTTGACTTGTTTAACGTCTAATTAATTTTGTTTCTTGGATAAAGAAAGCAAGCAGCAACCTAAACCCGGTACCCCATAACCGCAGCTGGCATTTTCAGTGCGGCAGAAGCAGGGATAAGCTAGCCGTGTGGGAAATGCACTTTGCAGAGTGGAAAGAAATCCCCCCTGAGGTGTTACACGCAGGCAGGCGCACGCACATCCCCACAAGCACTGTCTCAGCGCTGCGCTGGCGGGAGGCAGGGCTGTGATGGATGGTTGCCTTGCTAGAGAAGTCAGTTGTGGATGCCCCTCACCCGTTTCATTATTTAATTACACAGTGGTCTGGATGCCGGGCAGTAAAACTGCATTTTCACTCGTAGCTGATTTGCATTTAGTCTGTCATGTTAATAGTGAAATAAATTGCTCTAATTGCCTGCAAACTTGATCAAATTCATATTTCTTCCCTTTTTTATTGAATATTTATTAAACTTCATGTCATGTCTTGCTTGGTTGGTAAAAGTGGTCCAGTGTCTGCATAACGTTATGCTTTAAAATACAGAGTGTCACATTTTCCCTTTTCCTCTTGAATTTTAATTTAGATTGTAAAGTTTTGCGTTTGTGTTCATATTAATCATGGCATTTGAAGAAAGAAGAACAAGTTTGCAGAGCATCCTTGTCTCTACATAGATTACAGTTCTGATTGAGCCTCTTGTTTAAAGGAAGGAAGCCCCATCGAGGCCAAGTCTGAGGCTGGAGAGAGTTTTCCTGACAGAGGGCTCTGCTGTTGGTGCGCGTGGCCTGGGAGGGAGAGGCCGTTTTCAGAAGAGCAGGGTTTGTGTACATTTGTGAAATGCTTATCCCTTTTGAGCTAAATGCGTTCGTGCACTTTTCGAATGCAGGCACGTGCGTGAACAGGTCGAGTGAAATATGTGGGAAACAAGTAGCAGTGGAATTTTGTGTTGTCCAGGAACTTTAAAGAGAACTTGATTCTGGATTTACTGTTGGATTAATACTTGGGGCTGGGGATAGAGGATATTCCCATTTAAATATCCTCAAGAAAATCAGTGTCATGCTAGCATTGCTACAACTAAATATTAGCCATATGTATTGCTGTTACTAATTTCCATTCTGTTTTTCATACATCTCGTGATATTTAGTTTTCTGTAAGAATCTTTGCTCTTGGGTTTGTTTATCTACGTGGCAATCTCCACTGCCACTTTTTTTATTTCATTAAAGTAATTTCTGGACTTCATGTTCACAGGGAAGACATAATGGAAGTGAAAATGAAAGGCACTAAAACCATGTGGCAGAGAAAAAAAATTATGAAAGGACTAAACCATTATCTTTGGCAATTTTTCTAATCTCATTCTTAGGATGAATTTCATGGGTTGGTTTATTTTTGAATGGCTTGACTTCTGGTTTGCATATTGTGTGTGTTTGTAAGACTGTGGCTTTAGAAACCTCTGAATAGTACCATAGTTATAGCATAATACCCAGCAATGTCCATACTTCTTCCAAACAGTTGGGAAGTCAGACAGGGTCAGATATTGAGTACCATAATTCCAATTAATTACTACCTGAGGGGGAGGGTAAAGCAACCTAAGCTGTCATGAGAGTGCAGAGGAGAATGTTGCAGTGGTTAGAGCATCATCTGGCTGCTTTGCAAACTACCTTTGGTTTTTGCCTTCCCTAGAATATTTCCTTTGTCTGTTAGGGTAAGGTGCCACTCTTTTGACTCTTGAGGATGATAGCACTTCTCTGCCTCTTAGGTCTTTGAGCATAAGTACTCACCACTCTTCTTTCATGCACTGATCATCTGATCCTGGGGGCAGGGGCCCAGCGCCTCGGGTGGCACCCATCAGCTTTGTTAGTGCTGCTGGGCAGGTGGGTGTCCAACTGGGGAGATCTTGCTTTCCCTGCTTATCGTGTTGGATATCTTGGAGCAGTTGTATTTTTACGCTTTATTCCTTAGATAAATTATTGTGTCCAAATATGTATTTGGATTGCTTTATTTTGCCTCCCGTGTCAGCTCTGTCGCTTCCAAAACTCACAGGTGGTAAAATTCAGCCTGCTCAGACTCAGAGGAAGGCAGACTCATGCCAAATGATTATTCTTCCAACTGCTTCTAGGTTTAAGGTGCTGCATGCCCTCTTTCTTTTTCCTGCTCTGCCATTTAACCATTGCAAATATGTCCTTAAAAAATAGAACTACCTACCTATTTCTTTGATTTTTCTGTTTCTTGGTTGGGTTTTTCTTTCCCCCTCCCCTTCCCAAGCTGCTAACCTCACCAACTGGCATTGTTCTTTGTGGATACAATCAAAATATGATATTTGTACATAAACGAGGCTGAATTGAGAATGCATCTGCATTTAAAACAATAAAATGTAAAGGAGTTAACCAGAGTATTGATCAACCCAGGCAGCAAATGCACTGAAGATGGTTTATCTCTGTGTGAAAGGCTTTTGTTAGCACATCAGTGGGATTGTATGTAATGTTTCTTGCACCATGCAGTCAGTGTTGGTGTTACACTGACACTGACTTGCTGAAAGTCCTAGCCCATTTAATTAAAAAAAAAAAAAAAGGGGGTAAAAAGTATGATTTGTATTCCAACTAAAGAAATGAATGTGTAAGTACTTATCAACAGGCACAGCTTTCATGTTTATTCATCCAAGGACTAGAAGCACATATTTTAGCATCTGAATGATTATAAATATGTTTACTAGCTATCAAAATCAGAGCTATTTAATTTGAGAATACCAATTCATATTCAGATGTGCTTTGCTTTTCACTGCTAGTGTTAGTTATCCTGTTCAGCATTCATAGTTCTGGCATTCATCATTTTCAGCTCACAACATACTGAGATGTAACTGAGGACCGGTGTCAGAGAGGTTAAGGGACATGGTTGTATGTTTTGATTACTCTTACGTCAGTGCATCTTGTCTGAAAAATTGGATGGCTACAATTATGAATTATGAATATGTGCAGTATTATCCACCATATCAGAAAGGCAGCATTTTTCAATTTTTCTTGTTTCAAGTGATGTACCTGTCCAAAGAAAATACCAAGTACAAAGTCAGTAAATAAGCTTGACTCAATTTAAAATGATCAACGCCTGCCTGGAAATAGCCATCTCCAAAACACACCTTTTGTAACTGGAACAAATGTGATGATGATTGAACCCACCGGGGCTCACTTGCATGATGCTGCATTCATTTCTTTTGTTGTCTTGCCCAACGCTGCGAAGTGTTCATTTACTGCATTTCCCTGGTTTTGTTCTTTTTTAATGCCTGGTAAGATGTCTTTCCCAAAGTTCATCCAACTGGAGCTTACATCGATAAAATCAGCAGTCCACCAAAGTTTGCTGGCACTAAAAAACACGTGTGTTTTGCTGTAAGACTTGTTACTTACCTAAACTATCCTTTTTGAAAGTATAGCCAAAACACTGTCTGTGAAGGGGTCTGTTTGGGGTACAATTCCACCCTTCTTTCCTGTCTCAGTCCTATCTGATTTCTTTCCTAAGCCCTGTAAGAAATGATAATAAAATATACATGGGTGTAATAATCACTAACAAAGCTCACTTTCTCCTAAGCCTCAGGCTTGCCTCACAGACCAAAGCACAAATCGTGCTCAGATAATAATCTGTGAATTTTGTGAACACGTGTGATATGTGAACATCACTTTTCGTATCGGCAGCTCTGTGCCAGCCTTTGGGCCGGAGGGTCTGGGTAGTTCCTGTCACCCTGGTGCTGATTTTTCCAGCTTTTTGGGCCTGGTGAAGTTGTAAGGATTCGTGAAGAAGTCTACCGTGGGCTACCCTTTGTGTATTGAGGGATAGCTGGAAAACAAGTTCTCCCTGAGATTTCATCGGACTGAAAGGTCACTAAAAATGCTTTGCTAGCTGGCAGCTTCAGCTTAGGAAGAAAACTAACCAACCGACTATGAAGACCTGCTGATGTTTTACTGACATCCTAGGTAAAGTACAATAATATATGGGCTAAATGCAGCTCTTTTTGATCAGGTTCTTCTGCCTGGGCTGAAGTTTTATTTTGTCCTTCTTGTTTTTTTATGTAGGAGCATTTTGATGCCAAGTGGTGTGTTCATAGCTCTCTGGATGCTTCCTCTAGTAGAATCTTCCTTGCTAAGTACAGCAAAGCAGTGTTTCTGTGTCACAGTCAGACCTTTGCTGTTCTTCCCTTCCCTTTCTTTCCAAATCTTTGACTTTTTTTCCCTGATGACTGATTTTCATCTTGAAACCTTCCTTTGCCGCTAGCAGACAGCTAACTGCTGAAGTCTGTAGATGTGGGCAGTTCTCCTCCATGCATTAGACCAGGTGTTGGGTCTCACTTGAACCCTGATGGTATTGATGTTTTGGCCAGAATTCTTATAATGTTTCCAAACTCCTTCCTGTTTCTTGCAGGTCTTAGATATTTCTCTAGTGCCACATGATACGTCCACTCAAAATTAAAGGACAAGTGGGGGAAGCAAAATAATGGGAGTATTTTTCTGTTATATAGTGAAAATTCTGTGGTTCAATAATTTTTCTTCCTCATAAGTTTGTTCTTTCTTCCCAGCTCCTGCATTAATCATTGTGTTTTCCAGTGTGTAATATCCTTCCTCATGAGATTTCTCCCTTCCCCCCCTCCCTGGCTTGCATACACTCTGTTTTTGTGTTTCATGTGGTGCCAGCAGTGGCTGCAGGCAAATACTGTTAATGTGAAATCAGGGCGCACTGTGCAAAGGCAATGGGAGGGGAGCTTTCCAATATATTTGTTTTGGAAAAGATACGGTTGTCTTGGGAAGTGTTATTATCATGCATTTGTTTTATAGACTCTTTGGGGTTCACATTTTAAAGTGACTTGCGGTTAACAGGTGGTTGTTTGGGCCGAATGTCCAAAAGCTCCTGTTAGGAACAACTGTGGTCACTGGGGGTGACTCCTGCTGTGCTAGGCAGGAGGATCACCAGGGCTTTCAGTTGTTACCTTGGGTATGGGGTGTGTAAACCTCTCGGTATAACATCTGTCTAGTGACGTTTGGGGAGATGGTTGATTAGACTTAAAACTCCACGTGGGATAATCCTTTTAAATAGCCATAACTGCAGTGATGCTAGAAGTCCACTGGAGTCGAGAGAAATTAAATATTTTCATTATAATTCTCACTAACAGCTATAATTTTGATACATCAAAAAGTATGCAAATTCAGGAATTGTTGGAGAAGACTCCAGGTGAGAGGAGGGCTTACTGGGAGGAGGAAAGCCTTCAGCTTGGTGATGAATTTAATTCACAAGAATTGTAGTTTTGCCAACAAAGCTTTCAGTATGTTTTGCAAGTTCCATCTGTCCTTTAAAATCATCATCAAACTCTAATAGTATAGTGTTGCAGCAGCGATTTCCCAGAAAGATACCTATTTCTGTGGCTGTCAGTTAACAGGAAAATTGCCCGTAATGTTGGGGTTTAGCTTCCTCCTCAGGTGAACCTGGTGGTTTGGTCTAGTTAGTGGTTCGGAAATGTGCAAATGCTCCCAAATATGGAAACACCCAAACGTGGAGACGTCTACAGAGTCTCTGCTTTATTTGGTTTTTAGGCAGAGGATCCTCAGCCCTCTTTGAAGATTGGTCCCTTTTCTCTATGTGGGTTAAACACCGAAAGTGGCTGCTACTGTAGGAAAAATATTTGTCTTTTATATTGCTGCTTGAAAGTTTCAGTATTGAACTTCAGTTATTCCCTACTTTATTGCCTTTTTTTGATGGAAATTATAGGAGGAAAGTATCCAACATTTGTAGAGAGATACTTTGTGTTCTTTTGCCAGATACAGAGGCGTGAAAGAAAGCATTACACATAAGAGATTCTCAAGAGATTTGTTTAGCGGAAGGGCACAGTGTTAGATGTAATTTGTTTACGGACAGAGTTTCCAACAATGGTGCAATGGACCAGGAAACATCGCTGAAGTAATGAGTCCGTTCCTTTTTTTAAAAGTGATTATGTTTGAACAGTGCAAATTAACCTGCTTTTTGAGGCTGCTGCTTAGGTGAAACAACTTGCTGGTGTACAGACGTCCCCCAGCTTGCTCCAGCAGCTGAGGTAGAAGAAGCAGAGTCCGTGTGCGCATGAGAGAAAAGCTGCTATCCGTAAATCAAATAGGAGTAGCAACCAGGCTGATCTAATCTAGGACCTACTGTGGTTAAATTGTGAGGCTAAAAACAAGCACGTTATACCACGTATAAAGAAACTGCTGTAAATAAAGTTAGCTCAACTGGAAGAGCAGCGTACTTCCTGGGGGAAGATAAAGAATTACTGCAAATACTGCGTGATCTTTTCACACAACAGAAATGTCTGTCAGCTATCTCTGCTCGTCTGTGCCTGGAGTCCGGGATTTCTGCAGCCCACTGTTCAGCCTCCTGGCTTACTAGGGTGATTGGGCACAAATATTATTGGGGATGTTGTCTCTGAATAATGCAGTGTCATTACTGCTCTGTCTCAAACACCGTTTCGTGTAGTTGGCAATAACGAGCTGTGATTTGAGCTCTCCAGAGAAATCACTCTATCTTGCAAAGGGCATACAATTAATAAGTGAACATATAGTATGTTTGAGGCAGATGCTATTGGTTATTTATGCTGGACAAAAGCAGAGGTGCACATTACGGCATTTCTAGGCAACTCTAAATGTGAAATGTCTGTAAATGACCTCTTTACATTGTGAGGGTTTTGTTAGTAACGAATGCAAGAACCATGTGCTCATCTGAAAATTAACTCTAAAGGGGCATTTGGCAGTCCAGTGAAAAAGTCATATGGGAGATTTCCGCATGCCCTGTTGAGAATTAGGCTTGAGTATCAGAGGGAACTCGGTGCCCAGCTGCCTTTTGTCTCTTCTTTTGAAAGGAGTCTTTCCATAGAAACAGTGCTTAATAGTAAATGAATCAAACTTTTTCTTTCATGTGGTCAACTGATGGTTCCTCTGAAGGAACTGTCTGGTTTGTCCTCTGAACAAAAATGATTTGGGCATATAGTTTTGATTTCCTTAAATACTGGAGTTGGGCTTCAGTGACTAAAACCAGTGTATAGCGTTACCTGATGCACTAAAGTCTCCTGATCATAGAATGGGTTGGAAGGGACCTTAAAGATCATCTAGTTCCAACCCCCTGCCATGGGCAGGGACACCCTCCACTAGGCCCGGTTGCTCCAAGCCTCATCCAGCCTTGACTTGAAGACAGCCAGGGATGGGGCTTCTCTGGGCAGCCTGTCCCAGTGCCTCCTCACCCTTTCTGTGAAGAATTTCTTCCTGATATCCAATCTAAATCTCCCCGCTTTCAATTTAAACCCGTTACCCCTTGTTCTGCCACTACTGGCCCTTGTAAAAAGCCCCTCAGCCCTTCCCCACCCCCCCCACCCCCACCCCCCCCTGCTTTCTTATAGCCCCTGCAGGTACTAGAAGGCTGCCATAATGTCTCCCCGGAGCCTTCTCTTCTCTAGCCTGAACCTGATGGAGACGTGTAACTCAGCCCTTGAACGCAATGTTTTGTTAGAAACGACTGTGCCTACTGGTTGTAAAGCCAGGAGGTACCATTCATAGTAATGCAAACACCTCCCTGGGATTATCGACTGTCCTCCAGTGAGACCTGCTAAATTGAAATGATCACCTGTTCCAGAAAAACACATCTGCTTTAATGACTTTCGGTATCTCTTGGTTAGCTCGTTCGGTTAATAGCTGTAATCGGAATTCTTTGTAATGCCGTCCTGTGGAATAGCTAGTAACACTAGTATTTGTGGTTTCCATCGTTGAATGTATTTTCTATATAAAAATTACATGTGTGTATATTCATTTCCAAAGCAGAACAGAGCTATCCAGGATTAACAACTACAGCTTCTGCTTCAGTGTCAGAAAAGCCAAATTTGAACACACCCCTTTTTCTCCTCTTAGCTGAGTTACACAGGAACAATCAGAAAGCACGCGTTAACTCTGTGCGAGTGAGCCTTTGAAAAATTTTCTGCTTCAGGCTGAACACGGTTTCTTCCACCTCCTGGCACATGGAAGATGGTGATGACCTCTCAGCAACCTTTGGAGCATTCAATGACATTTAATTCTCAATTAAAAACTTTGTGGTTTTTCTGTTTGCCAGCAGATGACGTTACCACAGATTTCCCTGTACTTAGCCTAAGGGCTAGCTAGGGAATACCAGGCAGCATTGCAATGTTAGCTCTCTGGAGTGATTTTTGGCAGCAGGTATGTAAGCCCATACTGCTATTTTGCTTTGTAAACTCATCCCTAATCCTGTTCTGATTTTCTTCATTTTTACAACTTTAATATTAGCTGGAAGAGAACTAGTAATTAAATTTCTGAGGAAAACCAGGAAGCTGGCAGAATAAGCACAGAGGAAAATAAAAAAATGGATTGAAAGTGCATGTTCAGTACTTTGGTACCAAGTCCAACAGCCTGTTGTGATTCTGATGTGAATAGATCAAGTAGAGGCATAGAGAATCAAATTAAAGAAAAATGCTGTGACATTTCCATCAATAGTTAATAGATCTTTATTTTGCCCTAGTCATGTCTCTTACTGTGATTTTCCCTTGGTCTTGCCTTTTGATAAGAATTCTTCCGAAGGCTAGGTGTTTGCTGAATTCCCTTACTCAAATCTGTGACATCCAGCTTTCCCCACACCCCACCCCCTGGATTTTTCATGGCAATTTTTCACTGCAATTTAGAAATGACTATTAAAAAATCATCAGGAAAAGCTAGCTCACTTAGAAATAACTTATTTTGGGGAAGAGTGTTTCACATAGGCTTTAAAGTGATGTTTTTTTCACAGATAGACAGTGGGTGTCAACAGTGAAGTGCAAATGAGGTGGGCATCTGGAAAACTACCCTTGCTTCTTTTCCTAGTGGTGATGATGTAGGCCAGACTTTTGAAAAACGCCATTTGAGTGTAATGATGATTTTGTCTTCATGTCTTGTGATACAGGTACTCCAAAATGTTCACTGCTACTGGAATAATAATTCCCAGGGAAAAATGTCTTTTCAGGCTTGTTGTGCATTTCATAACAGGTGAGTTCAGATGCAGTTGAGCTGGAAAGGGGCTTTGAAGGAATCTTCCTTTAATTTTTTTTTCTTCTCACCAAAATGATAAAAATTAGATTTATGAATTTGTGGTAAAATGCTGAGATTTTACTGTGAAAGTTGTCTCTCCAGAGTTCTTCCCCCAACTCTTTGCCCTCTCTTGCCCCGTGAAACCCCAGCACCCTGCAGCTGCGCATGTGAATGGCAGAGCACCTGCCTGATGGTTACAAAAGTGTAACTGAGGACTTTTCCCTGTACGCAGGCAACAGGGGCTGTGGTCTGTGGTGATTTAGTTCCCAGGAACAAGATTGGAATAATCAGGTTTACACTGTACCCGAAGGTTTGATTTTTTTAAAATATGTTTTTTTAAAGGCACTCGAATGTTATATTTATTTTGATGTATGCTAAATTGCTTCTCTCCAGAGATACCAAACCTTCTTCCAATTACTGATGCCAGTTCTCTTTAGCAGTTGCTTATGGCATAGCAGCATGAAAGTAGTATCTTATATTAATCTGCAGTACAGCTGTTTAGTTTCCAAAGGTCTAAAGAAAATGTGTTTCTTTGAGTTTGATCCTTCTCATGCTGTGTGCAGAAAGACAAGGAGGATTGGGGAACCAATTCCAAAATGCATCAAACTATTTCTTGCTATTAAAAGCAGAACTTAAGTAATACTGCAAACTTACTTTTGAGCTACTTTGTGTTGCTTCTTTATTTAAAAAGGGGAAAAGATATGACACTGTAGTGTCTATCAACAATAAAAAAAAAAAATAGGCCAACCAGTTGAATACTCAGTATGTCCAAGTCAAGGATCAGTGATTCTGGTCCTATATTTTACGGCATTGTCAATTGCAAGGACAATGCCATAAAATGTGGTTCATTCTGGACATAAATGTTACTTGGTTAGCTATCTAAGGTACTGTGTTTGGCAACTAAAATGTAGCAGTCTCTTGTTTCCTTCCCCAAGTCAGTAGCTGTTCATTAGGAGGCTGTCTCATAGAAACTGATTTCAGTTTTTGGTCTTCCCTCCTTTTTGTTTGCACTGGCAGGTGAATCCATCAGTACAGCATTTCTCTGTTCCAAAAGATCCATGCAGCGTATTACAGATTATGCCAATTACGTGTTAAGAGTGGGGTGGAAGGTGACAACGATTGCATCCCATAACATGGCAGTGAAACATGGGTGCATACCCACATCTGACCCCAGAGGCTGGAATTTGTTGGGAAGCTGCTGTGGAGGGAGAGCTGTTTCTGCTTGCCATGCTCTTCATCCTCTGTAGGCATCTGCTTCAGGTGTGGTTGGAGTCCAGGCAAAGGCTAGCAAGCCCTTTCCGCTGACCCAGTGCAGCGGCTGCTGTGCAGTGCTGATTTCGGTAGGTGGTAGTGGTGCTTGATCCCTGCTGTCACGGTTTTCTCAGCTCTACGGCGGGGTTTTCTGATATGCATGTTGACCTGCAAGGACTAAGGGCTGGCAAGGCTTTGGTAGAAGAGTATAAATGGGGTATGTGAAACTCTGCTTCCCCCAGTTTTACAGCTGTCCAGGAGCTGAGTCTGGCCAACCCAACTCAAGGCCCTCATTGCAGGACTGACAGCAGTTTCACCAAAACACCACTTGTGAAACGACGCAATGCGTGTCTTTTGCCTATGAGTGTAACTAGAAAGATGGAAAAATTCTCAACCCGCTCTCCCAGGAGTAAGGAAAATATAATAAAAAAATCTGTAATCTTTTGTTCTGCCATGGATGCTTCTTTTTTCCTTTGTCCCAGGTAGTTAAACCCGTTGCCAAATGAGACTGTTGAATGCTTTCCTGGATGGCAGTACACCACAGACCTGTCACTGGGGAAGTTGTTCAGGCTGCTTTGGTGCTTTAAGTTTGTAGCTAATGACCTCCACAGTGGTCCTGCCACCGAATGTCCCACTCAAAAGACTGGAAGTCAGTGAAGCATCCGGGCCACTCCATATATCAGCGTTTAAGTGACAGCGTGCAAGACCTGCTTGTGATTTATAGCCCGATAAAGGGACACACTTTTTATGTTCTGCCAACACAATTGGCAGAATATTTTAGGCACAGATGGCACATTAGCCTTGGACAGCTGGTTCCCTCTCTGCTGTCACATCCTAGGACCATCTAACTAATACTGTCACACACGACCCAGTTCACTGAGTAACTGAGAGGGGTTCTCACACGTGGCTTTTGTGTCAGCCTGAAGGCACATGAAAATCAATCTGCTAAAAGACTGCCTCTAAGAGGTTTCCAAGACTTAGCACCCTACTATGCCCTTCTGGCTGTTCACTCGCTGACCTCTCTTTTAGCTGTGTGAGTGTAACCAAAGAGTTTCTTCCTAGTTGTGCGGTGTGCACATGTGCAGCCTGCAGAGTGTGGTTCTCTCCTTGTAGTGTCCTCCACTTTGCATCTGTACAAATGTGTATTTAAAAAAGAAAGGCAATAGGCAAAACAAACCTACGTGTCATGCATTTCTTTAAAGCTAGGGAATGAGTAGGCATCACGGAAAGGTGTCTGTTTTGAAAGGTTTATCTTTAATACTTGGCAGAAAAAAACTCAGGAATACATGGTAGAGAGACGATACATAGTGACAGTGTAAATTACGTGTAGATGATAGCAAGGATAAAAGAACAGAGGATGAAGTAGAACTTCAAATGCTTTCTGAAAGGAAAAAAGAAAACCCAAACCCCAAACGTTTTCTGGAACGCTGTCAGGCAGGAAAGGTCTGAGGTGGAAAGCTAAAAGCTATGTTTGTTGGTAGATGAAACACATTTTTCACATCAGAAACTTAGTATTTCAAGGTATGATCCCAATAAAAGTACAACAGTTTTATTTTTTCCCAAGCATAGGAAATATGAGGTCCATAATTTCGTACTGTTCTATCAGCTTCACTGACTTTGCTGCAAACAAACTGCTGTGCAGAATGCCTTTAAAATGTATTTTGGTTTATGACATCAGATACGAAGCCTAAGAAGTGGTGGTGGTATTAGGACTAGCTTTTATTGATGCCAAGGAACTAGACCAGTAAAACTGGAGTTTTGTGTTTAAAGCCATAATTTAAATAAGGTGGAATACAGTTTGTCGTAGAATTGCGGAGAGGTAACCAGCTGGGGGGATGTGTGCACACCGGGAGGGAGGAGATCTTACTCTACCCGGGGAGCGCTGGGAAAACAGCCGCTTGCCTTACCCCTCATCTCTTCTGCCAGTAAGGCTTTAATGTGCCTGGAGAGCAGCTTGCTTTGTCTTGGAGCAGGGAACGCGTGGATGTCTGTGTGCAACATGGTGTTCATGGTATTCAAAGGATGACAGAGGAGGGTGTCGAGCTCCAGAGTATTTAGATGGTACTTCTTAAATTTGGTGTTATTTTTGAGTTTAACAGTAACAAAAGGTATACTGAAGAGCCATTCAAGCTCAGTTATATTCCAAATTTGGACTGTAAAGGCTTTGATTTGGATGTTTCCTACAGCATTTGCTGTTTTCATGAGGGTTTATCCCCTGAGGTGAGAATCACGTTGGGCTGGATAAGTGTTTAGTGGAGAAAACCCCTGCCTGAATATGAAGTTCTTCATTTAACGTGGCATGGAAGCAGACAGCGGTAGTTCAACTCCATTTTCAGTGAAATCAGCATTAAAGTTCCCATCTGTGGTGGGGGGAGCAGATTTCGAACATCTCTCTGAGCTGTATTGCGTGTCACGTGCCTCTGTGGAACTGCTATAGGAGTTGCAGGCTTTAATTTTTATAGTTTCTGGAATATTTCAATGTGGGATGTGTAGGGATGGGTTTGACCATGGTGTCAAATTTCATTTGTCTTTGAGTCACTTGCAGGGACCTGCAGATAGGATGTAAAGCCAGCTTTTAAATCTGCCTTTAGAGGCACTGAAATATGTCTCTGTAAGATTTCTAGTGTACATCTCTTGTGTGTATTACTTGACTGTCTCTTAAAAATAACATTTTTGAAGGCTGTGTCAGGATTAGCTAACCTTTTAAAGACTTTGTGCTGCTATAGCACAGTAAATTACATCACACTGATTTAGTATCCCAAAGGATTTGGTAATCTATAGCTAACAAATTAGTGCCAATCAACAGCCTGTTTGGACATTAACGATCAATTAGCATTGGGATTGATGTTGATGTGAATCTGAGTCCTGGTATTTCATTTACCAGCTGAGGACCTTTGTGCAGGAGAGTGTGAGGATCTGCTGTTCATCTGGGTAAAGTGGGGAGAGTTGTCAGCTACAGGTGGGAGTAGATAAATACTCTGTTGTTCCCAGGCTGAGCAGGTGGGTTTGGGGGAACCCGCCGAGAGGATGTGTGTGAGTTTGAGTCACCTGGGAATCCTGTAAGTGAAATGACTTCTCTCCCATTTGGTTTTTCTCTTTCACCCCTGCCTGCTTCCCACAGTATAAACAGTGGGGAAATGCCGATCAGCTAGGTCCATCAAATGTGAGCTGTAATTTCAAGTCAGGCCATTATCCAAAATTAAAGCATATGTGGCAAAGAAATTAGCAGTCTGCCATGGAAATGTGAGTTTGTACCGTACACCTGGATGTATTATCTGCCTTTTGTGTTCTCTGCTTCAAAATTAGGCAGTGAGTAGTCTGAAATAAGTGTGGACATGGATGCAAAACATCGTCTTTACTTATTTTTAACCCTGAAACACAATGTTTTATCTATGCTGAAAACTGTATGTTCCGTTTGGTTTAATTGCGTAATGGTACTTCTGCTTGCATGTGAACCACAGACAAAATCATTATGGGTACACGTCTCCTGTATATTCACTGGCATGGTAGTTATTGTTTCAGCTCATAGCGTCATCCTTTCAGATCGCTGAAGTGATGTTAGAGATCATGACAGCACCTGTGTTAAGCTCCAGTTCAGGAAAGGAGTTGTGGTTCTTACCCTTAACGAAGGTTGATAGGAACCGTGCATCTCAGTGACATACTCGAAAATACCAATGTCTTAAATGCTCGCCGTTCTGGCTTTTTGAGCACAATTGGATGAGGAATAGAAATTCCATTCAGTGTCCAAGGAAAAGTTGACTTCATTTTAAGAGTGGTTTGTTTTCCAATGCCATTTGGTTCTCAAGTTATTTAATCATTTTATCTTTTCATTAAATGTGGCAGTTTCTAAATGAAAAACAAACAAAACCACAAAAACCTCCCAACAATTTGTTAAAAAAATAGAAAAGCTTGAGTATTTAGAAAATTAAAAATCATTTACGTGAAACATTTTACGGTTCCTTATTTTTTCCCCAGAAAAACCATTGAATTAATTCAACCTGAAATTGTGCTTTTCAGCTAAGTTTTGGTGCAGCTAATTGGAACTTTTTTGTCTATTTCAATGGCCATGGTAAAACTTGTTTTATTAGACTTTGCAGTTGTAACTGATTAGCAATGGACAGGTGGTGGTGTTGCTTTGGTTTTGTTTTTATTTTCTTAAATGGGACAGAATTGTGAAAGAAAAATCCTTCTGCTGTCTTCAGGGCTGAACTGAATTTCTTGTGACCTGGAACTTGTTAATTATTCAAGTATTTTTATCCGTAGCTTCTTCTGGGTTTTGATTTGGAGGTTTTGCTGCTGTGTGAGAAGAGTGTCGATTGATGAAACCAGTTTTCCCAGGTTACACTGGCAGTAATATTATTGCTGTTTGGGTTTTGCACTTGCTGAGCAAGACTTGTGTATAAATTGGTGTAATTCCATTAAATTACACTGACCTGTCCATTCAGAGGACTTCATTTTTGTATAGTATTAGATTTAATAATTTTCTGTGCTTTTCGCTCTCTCCAAGTGCGGAACGGCAGCATCGTAGCACGTGCTGCTCACCTCAGCCAAGGTTTTGCTTTATTCTAGGTGTGCTATGCAGTATGCAGTGCCTTACTGTTGATTGAAGAGTGCTCGAGACTCCGGGTTGCTGCAGCCAGCATCCAGCACCGAGCATCCATATGACACCAAAAAGCAGCACTCATTCACTCAGTGCAGTTTTAGGCTGCCGACACCACATGCCTGCTGGTGCAGCAGCCAAGCTCAGGGTTTGGTTGGGAAGGACCTTGCACCCTCCGCAGAGAGACTGTCACCTTTCTGCCCTAGACTATCAGGGTGAGGACTGACAGGGCAGCTGGAGGTTGTACAGATGGCGGGCTCTGGCATGTTGCAAAATATTGCTGCTGTTGTGGCCTCTGACAAAGGAAATGTTCCTAACTGGCTTGGGTTTGGCACTTTGGGAATATCCTGGATTGCCCTGTGTTAATAGAGTGGAGAACATTTCCCTTCCTGAGGAAAAGCTCAGACAAGAGTTGACTCCAGCAGAGCTGTTAAGTTTTTTAGCAAAAGGAATATTGTTTTTTGAAATAAAAGTTCACTCCAGGTGAAACTTCAAAACCGTATTGATCACTTCCATGAGTTTCAAACAGACTTTTCTTTCTGCATGCTACGGTAGTTAGTTTAGGAAAAAGAGTGATGTGTCAGGGTTTGTTTTGTTACAGTTGGACAGCCTACCCAAGTATTCTTCTCGAACAAAAAATGAAGTAAAATCCGGAGTAGATGTAGAGCAACTCGTAATGACAACTTTAAATCACTGCTCTAATTAGTGAGCACTCCCTGGGGCCTCATTAGAATTATAAAAGCATTATTGTCTGTTATGCAGTGGTTGGAACATGTCGAGTTTTGGGCAGTTCAACAATAGTACCTTGAAGAAAAGAGTTTTGCAGCTTTTAAGATTATTCTGTAGTTTGGAAGAAAGCACAAATTGCAGTGTCCTGGAAATCCTTTATGAATTGGGCCTTATGTTCGCTCTTGTAAATAAGGAGGGTTTTGAGTTTATATGCCACAGTCTAATAGGTACATAGTGACTGCTTAATGGGATTTACATCCACTCAAACAAAATTAGGTTGGTAAAAGACAATGCAACATGCTGTAATGTAAATGGGACTGACGGCAGATTTAAATGTTTGTGGAAACAGGGCAGCAGATCTATCAAGAGCTAATTAGACAGAGAGTTCAGAGACAGACTTGGGAGTAAAAGGCACCAACAAAGAGAGAAGGAGAGCAAGAGAGAGAGAAAATTGAGTCTTTGTGCAGCGATGAAAAGGAGTTATAAACAAGGTTATTTAAATTGGAAGGTCTGATGGAGCCTATCCCGTGAGAAGGACTTAGTTGTATCCCAACCTGTTGATTAACATAAGTTGAATGGCAACTTTGATAACCCCTTTTATGTGTAAATAGTTCCTCTTTGTTGCTGTTTGCTATTCACGGTATCTTCCTCTGATACACTTTTTCAAAACAGTATAATGTTTCCATTTGCTGTTCAGCCTTTCTCTCAGACACCAGTTTAAAAACAGATTTGGTCAAAATATTTCCAGCAGCGGGAGGAAGTCTAGAGCGCAGCACCGGAGAAGACGAGACGGTTGAGGTTTTTCCTGTTCCCTGCAGGCCTGTTTGCGTGTGCCTGGGAGGAAGGCACCCCCGCAGGGAGCGATCAGGTGAAAATTATGCATCGGCACAAGGGCAGACCGTATAAATTTGGCACGGCAAGGATCCTGTTTGCAGTTGGCTATGGTATCTTTGCCATTATTGCTGCGTTTGGCACAGCTACTGCCTTCTGTAGGCTCCTATTGTCAGATGAAGGGACCAGTCTCTGTTTAAATAAAAGCACCTGTATATTTAGGTAATGAAGACTGGTACCTAAATTCAGTGTCAGCCTGAAGGCACATTTATTGTAAGAAAATGTGCAAAATGAAATACCTCAGCAATTGATTTGTTAGTCAATAATTTCTGTTTAATCTTCATAACCTCTTCTTTTCAAACCTAGCTTAAGAAATTCTTCCTCTGGGTAAGAAATAATGTGGTAACTTTGTTGTGGTTTTACATTTATAGGATAGTTCAGGACAGGCCACGGCATTTCAGTTACCATCTGTGGCAAAAACCAACTTGGGTTTATTTTTGTTGGTTTTATTGCTGTGCAGTGGAAATAAATGGGCCTTGCTGAATTTTGCTGGTGGGTGTTGGACAATATTTATACTTAGAGGGGAACGGAAAAACCCTTGTGCATTTTGGGTTTTGTTTAAAATGGGAGAATCATCCTCTCTCTTTTGACAGCAGAACCTGGGACATGGAAGAGTTGGGACCAGAAGCTGTGCTGGCTTATCTCACAGAAAGTGTCATTTTTCAGAGGGAGCCGTAAAGCCTTGTTATGAGGGGCTGGTGAAGCAGGAAGAAGGGATTGCCATGTCTCAGAGCTTTTCTCTGAAATCTGAGCACAAATTTCTGTCTGAAACCAAATCCACAGACTCTGAAAGCCAGATCAGAGAGGAGCAGGGTTCTTGTGAGTATGTGAAGTGTCTGACAACGTTAACTCTAGTTTCAACAGAAAAATGCCGTAGAGTCTTACCTTGTTCTCTGAGTCTGGTAGGCAGTAGTATTTTGTCTCCCAGGGAGTGTTCCCTGATGAAAGATGTCTGGGTTTGTGCCAGGAGGATGGAGCCTGTGCTGGGTCCCGGAGCTGTGGAATAGGGAAGATGGCTCTCCAGCTGCAGACCTGGCTCAGGCTGGGTCTCCCTTCTGCTGCCCATGGAGAGCTTGGTGCAGATTATCTCTACAGGGCTACTCAAGCACATCCTCCTGCATTTTCTCCTTTTACCCTTAGGCAGGAAAAAAGAGAGGATAACATGCTTAAGACCCAGAAGAGCCAGACTCTTGCCCAGCTACCAATCTACTGATTCGAAGTAGATGCTACAGTGTCTTCTAGATATTTCTAGAACGACAGGTTCCCCGAGAAGATGATCTAAAGCAGAACTCTAGCTTTGTAGAGTCTAGGTAGTTGATTTACCTTCTCCCCCCTGCTCCCCACGTCTCAATACCACCGTTGCAGTGGTAAGAATACAGACTGGGACATGAAATGTTCCCCATAGTGAACTGCTCTGTAGGAGGTGGTTCTGTTGTTTGTTTACGTAACTTGGTGGTTTTGTTTGATGAAAATCCATGCTGCTTAGAGGTTCAAGTTACACAAAATGTTGCAACTTTCTCCTTTCCCTGGAGTAATACTGCTGCAAGGCTCAACATTATGGTTTTGTTTGGTGTTGTGGGTTTGTTTTTTTTTTTTTTTTTTAATTTATGTCATCTGTGCAAAAGGCATCCCCCAGGGAAAGTAACCTGGCCTGGGTGTGGTAGTTACCCATCAGAAATGGATTATATTCTTCTCTTTTCCAGCTTAGTGTTCTGACAAGTACAGGTCACAAGTGGTCTCTTTGCCTTTCCTGCATCAGATCAGCATCCTTGTGTTTGGAAGGGTCTGTGGGACACTATTGACTTCCACATGTGTTTGACTACGGTTTAAAAATGAATCGCCTGCATTTTGGCACTGACAAGAAAAGCACAGGGATGTTTCTGACCTCCTCTCTTTGGTCTCTGATGGAAAGAACAAGGCAAGCTTGTGTGTTTCAGAGAGGCTCCAGTGAGCCCAGGTTGTCATTAGGGAGCACTGGGGTGCGAGTCTAGAGACCAGGGAGAACATACTGGTGCAGAGAGGAGGTTTCTGAGGTATGGTGGTCGTGCCCCAAGTCCTTGGGCAATACCCTCTGAAGAAACTACTTGGGCAAGGGTGCCCATGCTCAAACGGCAGGGAAGAAAGGGTCCGCGTGTGAGAAGCCGAAACTTGTTATGTGGTGAATCTGACCCGTCTCTTGCTGCAATAATAATAGATTAGAAAAGTGGATAGCACTAGTCGTGCAGTGGAAATACGGCAGAAGCGCTAGCATATGTTATTCCTTTGCTGGTAACCGTCACCAAGCCTGGGATTGACTGTAGAAGGATAAAAATCATGCACCCTTTTGCTGTTTTTCAGTTCTAGTAGAGCCTTTGACACATTATTTGTGTGGTTTTGGGTTTCAGATGAAGAATGCAAATCAGCAACTCAAAACATCTGAAAGTATTTCACTACCACTACATTTTTCACAACAACAAATAGATTTGCTGTTGTTTGCTGGGCAAACGGATACAAATATTAGTGCTTAAGAAATACAGTTTGGTGGTTTTCATTTCTGTTCATTAGGTAAAGCTAGAGTTGTCCGATGACAGCTTCTTAGAAGAATTGACCTTGAGGTGCAATGAATAGTTTGCCTTTTGCTAGCCTTGCTGTCTTGACGGAGGATCGGTTGCTCCATGCTGTGACCATACGAGAGTATACGTGTGGCAGATCTCACAAATACGTCAGATCGGACATAAAGAGCAACTCCTGCTCTTTGCACTTAAGCTTCTTGACATGTGCTGTTAGTTATGAACACCTTGTCTGAAAAGCGTTACTTAAACAGCCCTCTCTGAAATCTGAAAACGCACTGCCCAAAATAAAGAAGGATGTTTTTTACACACTTTTGGCTTTCAGAACCCAACTTTAGAAGTTCTGTTTTACTGGATAGGAAAAGGTTTGGCTTATGTCCCTTTGCTCGTTTCACAGATTGTTTTCTCTAAAAACATAACTTCTAATCTTTGTCCTGTACTGGGTGGACACCCTTCAGGGCTAAAGTAACCTCTGGTTCATTCTGGGAAATGGCAAGACAGGTATTGTTTTGGCAGGGAGGTGCTTTGGAGGTCCTGGGCCCAGCGTTGCGTACTGTCGATGTCTGCAGCCACAGGCACTGGCTGTAGCAGGCTCCTGGGGACTCTCAGTTGTTTTATTACAATGCTTTGAGGTTTTATATGGATTATTTCTGTGGGAAGTAAATATTTGTCCTAAAGTTTCATCCTCCTCAGTGTTGTTTTTTTTTAATGTTGAGAACACCATAAAATGCATCAAGAAATCATATTTTTTAATTAATGTTGTGCTGTTACAGATGCTATACAATTTTAGTGCGGAGTTTTTCCAACTTAAGATCTTATGTACAAGTTTCATTTCATTTCATGACAGGAGAATTTTGAAAAGAGTAAATTCGTGGAGTTAAAAATCTGCCACTTTGAAAAATCTGCCCGCTTTGAGTTTCGCCTTCACAAGCCTGCTCTGTGCCGCATGCCTGGGTTGCTCCACTGTTACCTTCCGTGGTGTTCTAGTAATACAAAATGGTATTGATTGATTATAGTTGCCAGATGCGACTACTGTACAGGCGTACTCTTGTTGAAAATTTCAAGTGTAAGCAGATTTTTAGTCCGTGGCTTCTCATCTCCCTCCTAGCTCGTTTCTTGTCCACCCCCTCCCACCTAGCATCCTTGCCTGCTCCCTCACGTGATAAATAACACTGTCTTATCAAGGTCAGCCAGAAAGGGCCTTTTTACATATCTCATAAATTTTAGCCAGGTGCCACCGATGTGAGATTAATGTAATGGCACTACAGCAAGCACTCAGGCTTGTCTTAATTATGCTAAGGTTGCCGGTTCACCGTTTCTCTTCATCTGTCTCCCGCTTTAGGGAACACTAAACACTATGTCATTAGATTGTCTGTTCCACAACATTGGCCCTTTGCATTTACAAAGTCATCAGATGGCTTATGACCTAGCTTTTCTAAGAAATTAAATTAAATAAATAGTGAAAACAAAAAATTAAGCAGAAAAGGAGCCTGCCCGGGTGCGAGGGCAGAAGGGGAGAATTAAGAGGGCTGTGGAAAGGGTTGGGGTTGCTCTTGAGCTCTGTAGGCTTTGAGGGAGCAGTGCTTTCTGGGAAGACCATCATTTTTGGGATGCTCTGCAGGGCACGGCTGTCAGGTGCTTCCTTTTAACGGCATAAATGCCTTCGTACATGTCACGCGGTCTGCAGTGGCAAGGGCTGCAGACTCGGGTTTTTTCCTGGTTTATTTTATTTTCCTTTGGAAGTTAAAAATCTTGTACTGCAGAGTCGGTGTTTGCAAAATCTGTTGACAAGGGGCTCCTGTGAGTTCCCCAAGGCTCAAACCAACCTTGGATGTTCCTTCCCTCAGCTGTGGGAAGGGCAGAGAAGATAGCAGGGTCCCGCAGCAGTGTGCCAGTGATAGCTTCAGATCCTGCCAAGGTAAAGCTCCTGATGGGACAGGGAACTGTTCCCTCCTACTTTTAGGAGATTATGAGAAATACATGTTGCACATTTGTTTCTTTGCATCTGCCTGCTCAGTTTAGCAGCCTGGACAGGGCTGACCTTGATTTGTGTTTTATTTACTTTGCACTTTATGGTCACATCGCAAGAGACTTTCATTTCTTGTCTGAGTATTCTCTGCTGGCTTTCCAGGGAGGAGAATTTCAAGATAATCAGGCAGGACTAATTGATGCACCAATTTAAATTTCTGTCTACTGATTAAAAAAACCGTGCCTCTGAAGGAACTGAAGAATGCTTGTGTCAGAGCAGTTAGGCTGGTTGGCTGTACTGCGTGTCAGGGAGTCTCAAAGTTTGCCATGAGAAAAGCAAAATTAGGTATCTGGTCTAGTTCTGTAGCAGCTACCTGAAACGTGCTACGATGGCTCACTCTTACTTTCTCCAGCATTATGTGAAAATTAACGTGGGTATTGCAGATGAGACAAGTTTGTCTGTTGGTTGCACGCTCTGAGTACCAGTCAGGTCCTAACAATTTCTGCAACCAGGGCTAAATTAGAGGACTGTGCTCCCTCTACTTCTTAGTACTTGTAGGAATGTTTGAAAAACAAGGGAAAAAGTATTCTTCATAAAGAAGGGCATTATGTGAGACACAGAAAGCCAGCCAGAGCAAAGCAGTCATGCTCTGAATAACAGACAGGGCCCACTATCTTCCAAGCCCACTGAGCTAAGACAAAGGACCTGATGAAGAGGTAATGAGAATAATTGAATTTTTTCCAGTGTCGTACACGTGGCTGCTGACTTATGGCACCCATGTGCTTGTGGTGCCAGCCAAAATACGTCATGACGAAGAGTGTCTGTGGCTGAAGTTCACATGGGAGAGAGCACGTAAGCGTGGTGTGCTAATGGGGGCTTCTCCCCTGTCGATGCTACTGCCGTGAGGAGGTGGCCCTGTCTCCTCTAGCTGGGTTTCCTCAGCTACTGCTGCAGTTGGACCTTCAGGCACCACAGGGCTGTCCAGGATCTGGGGATCCCTGCCTCCATTTCCCTCCATTGGTAATTAACGCAACTGCTGCATGTAACACGGGGTGTTTTCCTACTAGGAGGGAAAGCACAGGCCAGGCGTATCCGACCTATTAAAAATCAAGTTCAAAACTTTGGCTTTTCAAAATATACAAAGCTATCTGTTCAGTCTGAAACTAAAATTGCTAAAAACTGTGAATGACTTACCAGCTATGCCATCAACTGTTGGCGGCTCCAGTGCACAGATCGGGTAGCTGTCACTGGTATCTACATGTCAGGTCAGTAAGGTAGGTGTGGGCAGCTGGTGATTACCAGTAACATGGGAATTACTGCTGTCACTTTATTAACATAACATGAATATACATTTAAGTTTTGTTAAGCCAACAGGCTTCCTATAGTTGACTGTCCGAACACTTTTTTAAGCCTTAAATATTGTTTTAAATTCAACTGCAATGTGTGCATCAGCAGCTTAATTGAAAGTGTTTTGAAAATAATATCACCTTTGTCCAGGCCCAGTCTCCTGCCAGCAGAATTCCAGTGGAAGCTCCTGTCTGCGGCAGAGCTGACTAGTTGCCCCCAGACATGATAACTGAAATGTGGTATCTGGTAATGATCTGTGCTGTTGCATTATCGTGGCATTGTAGTGAAAATAGCTCCTGTCACCACAGGAGGATTCACATCTTTGACTTCCTTTAAAATGTCTGTGAGATAAACATATCTATGACAAATCCAGCCCTAATGGCACGTTTGCAGAACATGGAAGGTCTTGTGGTATCAGCTTGTCTTAGTGGGAAGAGATTTATTTTATAAAGTGATTTGTTAAGGTTCTACACGGCTTGAATTTCAGCTTTGTTTTGTTTGCCTTCTAGAGGAGGAGAAATGCCACTTTCTTTTTTCTAGGAGTAACATTATCACAAAGACATTTAGGGAGAGGTTTGGATGACCATGTTCTGGCAAGCGTTCTTGCAGAATCCAGGCCGCTGTGCCAGACTACCAGAAATCTGGACTGGGTAATCGTTTTCCTTGTAACTCGTGACTTTACTGCAAGGACTGTTGCTAAGCATGCGAGCATCCATCCTGGTGGTTCTTAGGGGAAGACTGAAGCAAAAACATTGGCTTCGTTGCCTGACATACCTGCAGTTCTCAGAGGTGAAGGGGTGGGGGGAGGAAAAAAAATAGGAAAAATAGTTGTAAAATGAAAGGGAAATAGTGCAGTGCTTTGTTTTGGTAGAAGCTGAACTGTTTAATTATCAAGTGCAAATGCAATGTGGACAGATGTGCTTTAAAACATTATTTTTCACTGAAAATTTTCGGTCTTGTGGGGGTTCTGTGTTTACCCAACTAATTCACTGCTTTGATTTAGGGCAGTAATTGCATGTTTAAAAGAAGAAAATTACTTCATTTAAACTAAAATTTTATCTCTCTGTCAAAAAGCTTGTGAGCAAACTGGGTGGGTCTGTCTCTTTTTCTTTGCCCACCGCCACGTTTCTGTCCTGACCGTGTCTTTCAGAGCTCCTCGCCCTTACAAATGGGAACTTCTCTCCCTGCTACCCACACCCCAGGGTGACAGTCAACCTCTTTCCTGGTGCCACGTCTTTAATTCAGAAGGGAGACTGGGAGAAGTGGAGAAGCCGCTGAAATACTTGCTGCAGCCCATGGTGTCTTTGGCTCTTGGAGTGAAAGACATGCCAAACTTAAACGTTTTGAGCAAAAAGGGGGCAGGAGGGAAGGAAGAGGAAAGGCCAGCCGCTCCGAGTCTCTCGAGCCACGAGATGGTTTTGAAAACGCTTTGCTCACTTAGAGGGTGTTGGAGTTAAAAAATGAAAATTGCTTTTGCGGCAAAGTGCACCATAAGGTCTGCAGGGACCGATTAGCACGATGGCTCTGTGTGTCCTGTGTAGTAAATGCTGCTTCAGTGGTTACTGTAAGATAGCATATGAAGGTGAGAGGAGTGAAGAGTTGCTCGAGCCCCTGTGGTTCACAGTTATCATTATATTAAAAGATAGAGGAGCTCTGGTTTTACTTAATTGGCAAAGACAGCAATTGATCAATTGGACAGTTTAATGCAGAGGTTTTTTGTTGAGCGGCTCGTAACTTCATGAGGCAATTTTTTGTAGCTGTGACACAGGAAGCTTTATTTTCCCTTGATAAGATGTATTTAGTCAGAACTGTCTGGATGATGGCCTGCTTGGATCCTTGCCGTACATGGGTGGGAGGGAGGGAAGGGGGGGTAATTCTGAAGAGGCTGGAGAGGAGCAGAGGCAGCAGAGGGTTCTAGATGTGGATGCAAGATGCTGCATCCGTTATGGGTAGGGATAGCACCGTTTAGTCTTCCGAGGCTGGTTTAATTCACTCTGGCACTCAGAGCGAGTGCTCAGCCCATGAACAACTTGATGATCCCAAACTGGGGCCAGAGTATCTCTGCTAACTTCATTGAGGAGATCAGAATTGCCATTCTGATATCTGAGATTTTTGATTTTAGAGCTGCCTCAAGCATACCTTTGACTGGGATGAGAATTTTGCACTCAAATAGAAGCTTCATTTATGTATTTCCTGTGTACAGTTTGTCATCTTTGGTAACACAAATCTGATGTCACTTGTGATCGTCAAGCAAGAGCTATATAAGAAATACCCGTGAGAAGAAAAATTCATTTTAAAGTACTCATGATTCAGTTTAGGTTGGGAAATAGAGGAGGGCTTTTAACTTGCTAGAGAGTCAAGTGCTGGAACAGTTTCCCATTAGGAATGCTAGGAAGAGGAGTCCTGTCAGGTTTCTGTGTGAGCTAGGAAAACGTGAGGCAGATTGTGTAGTCTGATTATCTGTCCTACTGGGGACCTGCCCAGAGGACTCGAGGGCCATCAGTCCTATTAGAATAGACTATTCCGAGCTGCGAAGGTCGCTTTTGATTTTCTGTGAGTTATTCCTGCAAACGCAAGTTATTTTTGGTGCATGTGACCCAAAGTCCAGATGTTTCAGATGGCCTAACAAGCCTCTTCCTCTTCTCCTCCATTGTCTTCTTGCATCCCTGAGCCGAGGTGCAAGCACAGAAGGCCTGAGCAGGCACGGCAAGGAACAGGAGCCAAGTGTCGGACGTGACGTGCAGTCGATGGCCCGCAGAGCCTCCGAGAGATGTCACTTCAGGAGAAGTGCTTGGTTAGGCACTCAGTATGCCAGAGAGATTTGTGTCCACCCGCTTTTGTCTGCAGGCTGGCAGATGAAAAGGGGACTTCTGCACGTGCAGCGAGGTCATGTACATCTGAGAAAACTGAGCAGCGGTGGATCGCTTCCCTCACTGGCCCTGGGTTAGAGCAAGGCCTGCTTGCAGAAGAAGAAAATGAATCCTATAAATGGGTTTGATACTATTAGCAGAGAGGGCTTCAGAAACGTGTATGCAGAGACGAGGAGATCATGGCTGGGTGTGCTATCTTAATTGTAGCGCTTCCTGGCTTGGCCTTAGTAAAATGCCCTTTTCGGTGGGGCATACCTATTATCACATGCATAGTAAGGGACGTGAATAATAAAGTACAAAGCAAATATATATGTTTATGTCTGAAAAAATGCTTCTACTGCTTATTTACACTCTATGTGGTGGGCAGTGTTTATGGGCTGGCTTTTGCAGATTTTGCTGGCATAGAGGCAGGCAGTCTCTGCTCAGGAGTAGATTTTCCTGCATTTTCCAGTCACAAAGAGAGTGACCCAATATATGTTAAAAATAACAAAAACCTGTACGGGGTAAAATGATTGTCTAGGTAAAATGATGCCTGAAATGTGCTGAAATCTGTAAATTGCTAGCAAGAGCGACTCATCCCCTTTCAATTTCCTTCCTCTTGTTTTAGAGGGCTACATGGTGGGTGCCTATTCCACCAAGCTCGTGAGTCCAGTGCTGCCTGTTTGGGAAAGCCCCTGTCTCGTGCTTGGTTGGCCTTTTGTGCACCAGAAGTGAAGCTCGTCATTAAGGTTTTGCTGTGGTGGGCTTGGGGTGTGGAGGGTATGTCAGGTGAGTATCTCCTTGGGAATATGGAGGTTTGTTTCCTTTTGATTTTTAGTAAGACTGAATCGAACACCACAGAGAAGTTCTCGTCTGGGACTGGAGTTACCGAAAGCAGCTGATTGTGGTACTGAGCTCTTGCTCATTTTTCCAGGCTAATTAATTGCTTCTTGTTTTCAAGAGTTTGTATTTGCCTGCGGATGCAGAAAAGGGAGTGAGTTACTTCATTGAAACAGACCTTTTGTTTTCAACTATAAGTAGAGAGCCTTCCTTGTTGCTTACCCCTTTAATCAGGCAACTTTTTTAATCTTATTTTGACATTTGTGCTGGAATTAACGTGATTGGCAGCAGAATCCAATAAATGAGAATTTCAGAGGTGTTTCTGTGCCGCTAAATGAACCTTTGCCTGCAGTTTAACTTGGCAGCACTTGTAGAGTTCTGCATCAGCTGGATTTTATTGTGTGGGGAGATGGATAATCAAAAAGGGAATCGCACGTGCCTGCAAATTAAACATTTTGTTGAGAGTGCTCGTTTGCTGTTGAACAGCAGCGTAATGTCAGGGAGAGAAGGCGGGGGTGCCCGAGCCCAGCGCGCCCAGTGCTAAATGGCTCGTCATACACGAGCACGATGGACGAATGTTCAACAATGCAGTCGTGTCCAAACAAATCAGATCACGAGCAGCACCGGCTTGCTTCGCTTTATCTGCAGGGACGTTTGTCATCCCTGCCTCATGATTAATGCCGCTGATAAGCGCAGGGGGAGTTACTGTATACAGCTAATGTGTGTTTTAAAGCCTTTTTGAATATTAATTTCCTAGCAGAGATGTTTTTGACATTTAGCCCTTTGCAAGCCTTCCAGAATAAGTCATGATACTGCTGCACAAATGCTGTAATTGATTTAATTGTGCCAGTATATGGGTTTTTTTGCCTGTTGCATTTAGAAGGCATTGCACTGCGTAGAGGTGTATCCAGAAAGGGACATGACCTCTCTTGTGCCAGGCCAGGAGCTTCAAAATCGATGGGTCATGCTCTGCTTCTTGAATATAGAGCCAGTCCTACTGAAGCACGCAATGCTAATTTGTCTGAATATTGATATTATGTTGGGAGAAGTCCTCCTCCTTCTCCCACGCCCCTACCTCGATGGACCTATTGATCTTTTTGTTGTGATTCTGTAATTTATAGACCTCAGTGTGGTCGTTAAAGAAAATTATCTACTGAGTAAGCTGATTTTCAGTGTATTTTCATACTGTGAGGGAGTGGAAGCAACATAAAGCTACAGCATTTCTGAATTGTGCGTGATGGGACATGGCATGAGCCCATAGCTACCAAGTTGGTTTTGATGTGTGGAAAATTTTGAGGTCTTAATGGGGTTGAGGGTAGTCAGGCTGTGCACGTTGGGGAGTGTGTGTGTCAGGTACTGAAGTCTTTAAAAAAAAAAAGTAGTATTGATATAGCAATGTAACAAGCAATATAATTCAGGTTTGCTGTTCACATAGAACAAGAGGAAACAGCCTCAAGGTTTAACTCAGGTTTGCTTTTCATAGACAGGACAAGAGGAAATGGCCTCACGTTGCACCAGACGAGGTTTAGATTGGATATTAAGGAAAATTTCTTGTCTGAAAGGGCTGTGAGGCATTGGAAGGGGCTGCCCAGGGAGGTGGTGTTGTCACCATCCCTGAAGGTTATTTGTGACGTGTGGACGTGGTGCTCAGGGACATGGTTTAGTGGTGGACTTGGCAGTGTTAGGTTAGCGGTTGGACTTGGTGATCTTAAAGGTCTTTCACAACCTAGAGATTCTATGATTCTGTACTTGGTGCATGGGCAATCTTTGCCTTTTCTGTTTGTGTGTGTGTGTGATGTTCCCTAGATACATGTTCACCCGAGAGTGCTGAGCCAGCCTTCTCCTGGAGATGAAAGCGGGGTCCAGCAGCAACTTTCCTCCACAGAGGGAATGGCACTCACCCTGCCCTGGCTCTGCACACACTCTGCCTACTTGCTGTGTGCTCCAGTTAACCGCAGAAAAGCCGATGCATTTAAAACATGGGATCTGTCAGGCGGCTGGCGTTAGCAAATATTGCAGGAGCGTTGTCAGAAGCGCCGACGTGTTATCATAGAATCACAGATGGGGGAAGTTTTGTGGCTGTTTCTGAAGGGCGCATCAGGATACTCTGTAGTTCAGCTTTGTTCATGCTCCTCGCCACAGCTACTCTTGTAGGAAGAATGACACCTTTTAAGATAGATTTGAGTTTCTGGACATTGTTTTCTGTCACTTCTGCTTCTTAGAAAAATATGTAATTATTAATAAAATTAATTAAATAATGATTGCGATACCATGGCTCCATAAAAAGCTCCAGGGCTTAAGAAATTTTAATAACTTAGGAGTCTGAGTCACAATTCCTGAAAACAAACGATATTTAAATTTTAGTAAAGCACTGCAGTCCTCCTTGTTGCTGGCACATTTAGAACCTTGTGTTGCAGTAAAATGCCGATAGTTGTTGTTGCAGTCACCATCTCCCTCCGGATGGGACCAGAATGGGTAACTCCCTGGTTTACATCAGAAAGGGTCAGTCTGTAACCAGATTTTTTTGCTTTATTTCTGGAAGGCAGTACTACTTTCCTAAAGATATGTTTGCAATTAACTTTCAGAATAACTCAGTGTTTTTCTCTGTGACAGTTAGGTCTGGAGATGGTAGTGTATTCTCCTGCAAACTTCTGGTCTAGGAGATTGAGGGAGAGACCTTTGTGTGCTGAAAACCGATACCACCACTCTTGCCTTGGGAACGAGTGAGGAGCTTTGTGCTGTTGAAGGAAAACAGGGTTCGGATGGCAATTTGAGGCAGTTGCCGGTTGAGACCTGTACGTGGGCTCACCTCCTGGTAAATATAAGATAGCTCTGCATCTGCTCTGCCTTGGAGCCGTTGGGTGCTCCAAGAGGTGCTGCAGGGATAAAAGCGCTTGGCTGCAGGGTGCTGTCCTGGCCCCCTTGCTCTTCACGTGGATATATGGCCTTCCTGGGGGAGTCCCTGCTAGGAGGAAAGAAATGTGTGAGAGAGAAATCTGGTTGGTCCTGTTGCATTCACTGAGCAGTTTGAAGCTGGGATGATGAATCAATAAATCACGCCAGGACAGTTTTGTTGCATTATTCCATTTGTTTGAGCGCGTGGAGGGTATGTAATAGGACAAATACACTCCACAAATCTTTTTTAAAGAGCATTAGTGTTGCA
Organism: Rhynochetos jubatus; assembly: GCA_027574665.1. NCBI lineage: Eukaryota > Metazoa > Chordata > Aves > Eurypygiformes > Rhynochetidae > Rhynochetos > Rhynochetos jubatus. Next base: position 4,779,563 of record CM050654.1, on the reverse strand, counting down.
GTGGTGAGCATTTGGAAAATATTTGGGGAACTGCATTGACCAATTTTGCCTTTTTTCAAATGCAATGTGAGGTGGTCTTCAACTGCATGATTCTTTTCTCCTGAAAAACTCTGGGCTGAAAAGCCTGTGGGCAGGCTCTGATTCAGCAAGACATTTAAAGTAATCGGCAAACCCATGGACTAGACATCGGTGTAAGCATGCGTCTGCTTAAACAGGTACAGGAACATCCTGGTGATGCACAGCCCACTTACACAGGATCTGTGATGGAGAACACTGTTACAAGGGTCGTGGTTCCTCATGGTTTACACAAGCTGTTTACACACACGCTTACTCGCACACCCACTCTTCCATTCTTGCATCAAATACTATGAAATAATCATCCTTCATCCTTCACTGAGCCCAGACTGGAGGCATCTCCTGAATGTTAGCAGGAAGGCTTGATCAGGTTACTTGGGAGCTGGTTTTCATGGTGGTTTTGCTCATCACTTTTCCATGATGAGCACTCCTCACACTGGGTAAAGCAAAATAAAATAACAAAACACATGCCATGGATTACCTTCCATAGTAGTGTTTCACAGGAAAAAAAAAAAAATCACATCCCAGCACTATTCTAGCCAGTATTTTAATCACATATGAGGCAAGAGGACTGAACATCATTTTTCTTACTGCCTGTATTTCTTTAAACCTGCAACAAAAACTTTAATGGCAAGCAGACAAATATAGACCGAAGCTGTGTGTCTTATTGTGTATCCAAACACACAAGAAAAACAGTCTCAAGGAAAGCCATAAGTTTGAAATCTGAGTTTTCCAAATAATAAATAATATATTTAGTCTGGCTATTCCAACCTGGAGTTTCAGCTATAACGGGCATGCTGGGCAGAGCTGAACAGATTAGACATGTAAATGACGTGAGCTGCAAAGAGGATTTCATCTTTTCGGGGTGTGTGTGTGTGTGTAAATCCTTCATCAAATGTGTAAAATTTCTTTAATAACTAGACCTGGCAGGGAAGCGCATGGAGTTCCAGCAGTGATAATCGGTGCTTCAACTCACTAGAACAACCAGTGAACCAAAAGATTTGCATTTACCTAATTCCTTCAGGATGCAAACAAGTGAATGTCATTGCCCTCATGCCGAATAAGGGCACATACAGAGAAAAAACAAAAGGAGGAGCTGGGTTCTAATTATTTTTTACATGATTTAGGGACTGCCTTTTACAGATCGTTTTCAGGGCTGAGCCCATACAGCCCAGTGTCCCATTGCAGGCAGGGATCAGCCCTGGATCCTCTGGATACTCGCCAGAAGCCAGTGTTTAGCCCAAATCCCCCTTCTCCCACTCTATTAGCCCAAAATGCATATAAACACATAGTCACCTCTTGCATCCACCACACCCTGTGGCATCCAGTTGAACTGGTTTTTGTAGATCAGGGCTTTGAATTGCTCACTCTGAGCTTGTTCTCTTTTTAATACGCAGACATTTGCAGAGATGCGCAGACCTGTCCCCTGAGGTTCCTCTCTCTGGACGCTGCAGTTTAACAGCAGTCCCCCACCTTCCCTGGGTGGGCCACTGGCCCTACTCCTGGAAGTAAAGCCCGTGCATCAGTTGTGTCCTGTTTTGTGTTTTGGATTTAGGAGGTGATGTGTCACTGGTCACAAATAACTGTCACCTGAACGTGTGCTTTGCTGGAACGTGCAAATCCCAAATCCATGCAGGTCGTACTTTTGTATTCCTATGTGTCTTTGGCTGTGGTTGCTGGTTTTATTGATCTCCCTTTGGATGAAAGCTGTCTAAAAGCCTCTTGCATCCCTAGCCCTGTCACTGGGAGGAGGCTGCTGGAAGAAACAAGGTCAAGTGTGCCTGATTTTCAAGGCTGCCCTGGTGCAAGGCACAACCAACCTTCCTCTCCCTCAAAACACACTTTGGGAGACCTCAGAACAAAGGTTTCTACTTCAGCAATAAAATACTGTTGCAGAAGGAATTACTCGCGCTCTCTGCTGATGATGGGCTTGGGGGCTCTCGAGGAGAGTGATCAGTGAGGAAGTTTCTGAGCTCCTGTATGAGGAGTAGGAGATAAGAGGGACTCAAAGCGGGGGCCAAGCTGAGCTGTCGTTGAGATACTATACTGGTAGCCTGACCAAGGAGACAAGCAGGAGTGCAGTTTCTCTCCAGCCCAGGCTGATGCTGTGAGAAGGCTGTTTGCTGTGCGGAGGGTAGACTAGACCTCAGATTTAAAGGCAATTTAGAGCTCCATTGACTTGTAAGATAAAAAGGTGATTTGAGTTTATTTCATTCCTCCCATGACTAAGGGACAGTGAGCCAGTGCAAGGGAAATGTGAACTACCTTAACCCAAACTCAGTCTTTACCCAAAGCTTGAACAAGCCAGGCCTTTGCTGTGTCTAAGGAAAACAGCCTTCTTCAAATGCAGCAGGGGGGAAAGCCTGTTGGAAGGGAGGTTTTAACCTTCCCCCCCACTTCAGGGGGGAAGTGGAAGTTTGCTGGAGAGCTTTTGCTCCGGACTTGAAAATTGCAGATACTTTGAAAAAGCTTCATGTTGTACCTACTTGATGTTTCCCTCGCTATGCGTTGGGAGAACTTGGTTTCTTTCCTTCTGGTGGTGTCCCTGTATTTATCTGTTTTTCTTTCTTGGGGCAAATAGAAGTAAAATTGAGCAGTGACTTCAAAAATCCTGGGTTGCTGAATCAATAGCATCTCTGTTCTCCTAAAACCATAAACAGCTTGATTTTTAAAAAGTGAGGTGTTCAAAAGCTGGGCAGTCCTGCATTTCTTGGAGCTGCACAACAGGGCGTCGGAGCACCACGCGGTCACACTTAATTAGGCAGCCTGGGGCTGGGATGGCTAATGCCACCGCTGCGGCACCTGGGCATGGTGGATATGAACCCCAGCAGAAGTCTCGTCTGCTTTTCTCCCCCTGTTATGGTACAGAAGGGGTTTTTTGTAAATGTAGCAGGGCTGCTTTTTGTGAGCTGGCTTGCGAGATCCCATGTCAACTTCTGTTCTGCACCAGAGATGTAACGACTTGGCACTTCGCCACCAAGTTATCTTACGTGGTGGATTAACGTGGGTTCGTGCGCTGGAGTCTCGGGATCCATAGAGCGCTGTGTAACCTTTGCTTTTGTCACTTGCGGAGGCTTGTGTTTTAGGTCATTTATCTTGATAATGAGTTCTGTTTCACACCTCTTCAGACAAGCACAAATGTGGAAACAAATACCATTAGGGAAGGAGGAGGGTCTGGAGGCTGAAGTCTCCAACAGATAAATAGCGGTTTTACCTCTGGCAGTACGTGGAGGTCTTTCATTTTCATACCTAGCCAGCAGCTGATGTCCTTGATATCAAGGAGGAGATGCATCTTGTCCTCCTTCTCTTTCAGACAATACCAGATGTCCATTGGTAGCCTGAAGGCTGTGAAACATGTGGGAAGGGTAGATCTGTTCTTCGCAAAAGCTCATCTGTTGTGTGAGTGGTGCCTGAGATGGGGACTCAAGAGAGGTGGAGTCCTCTCCTTCCAGTTGCAGCCTCAGTTGTGTTGTTTAAAGCAACGTGGGCGTTGTCTTTTGAGGTTTTTTTAATGCTTAGAGAATTTTAGAAACCCAGTTCTGAAAAAGGTAGGCTGTTCTGTGTGAAATATTTTAGCCTATACCCAGACAGTGCTGCAAATCAAAAGGCTCGAGCTTTTTTGGTGAAACGAGACAGATTGCTGCTGAGCATCTCCAGAGGACAGCTGCTGTTCCTGGTTTTCAGACAAATTTTGCTGGGGGGAGTGAGTGGCAAGAAGGGCTGGAAGAAAGCCCTTGTTTACTCATGGCACGTGCTCTTTTTTTCAAAAGCGGCACCAGAAGCTTATGGGGGGACGGGAGCTGCTAGGATGAGGCTTTGCAGAGAGCTGGTCACGGCTGCCAGCCCCTCTCCCAGGAGAGGCGGGAGGGATTCTGCCCCTCAAAGGTACCTCCCCGGCAAGGGCGCTTAGATCCAGGCTCCCATGCGGCTGTGTGAAACGCTTCTGCCAGGGCCGGGTTCCGACATGGGTTTCTAGGAAACCTGGATTATCATTCTGCTTTTATTGCGCTCTTTGAAGCGTTCATTGATCTATTTATTTTTATGGCAGGAGACTTCTGTTGCATTGTCTCTGGGCTGTATTGCAGGTTTCAGTGCTAATGCCTGACACGGCAGATTTTTGTTCAAGGGACTAACCCCTTCATACCAAGGTCTTTCTTACACCCGTTAGTCCCATACTTAGACTTAAAGCTCTTTAAGGAAGGACTTTATCTGTGTGTGTGTTTGAATGGGATGTACCTGGCACAAAAGAGTCATGATCTGGCATCGACTGTGTAGCTATTACTGCAGTGGAAATAATGGCTCCCTTTCTCCACTGGCACGCTCAGAGACATGCAGGACTAGGACGTTATGCAAGGAGGGCCTGATCCTGCATCTTGGGCACCAAGTGCCCTGTCCTCGGCATGTTTAATGCTCCAGTTTACAGTGGATCGCGAGCGTGACGCTGGTTGTGAGTAGCTGAGTTTTTGCCCTGGCACTTTCTTACAGCATTCAGCTGGTTGCAACTTGCAAGCTGGAGGGACAGATCTAGTATTCTGGGAAAGCTGCAGAGCCTTTCTGGGCTTTTCTTACCCAAAGGAGAAGCAGCGCCCCAGTGCTGTGCTGGAGGAGATGGTACACCAGTGCTTTAAGGACTGAGCTGTTGAGCTGCTGTGGGAATGGAGGTTTAGGAGCGTTGCGAAGGTGGGGGGATCCTGCACTAAAGTTTCTCTGTGTTGCAGCTGCTGGGAATACTAGAGATGTGAGCAGTTCAGATATCCATTTGTTGTGGATGTTCCACCACCCTGAACACACTAGGTTACCAAACTAAACTGAGCCTTTTTATGAAAAAATATGCTCTTGAGACATCATTTTATTTTATTGGCCCTTCTCAGTTCTTAGCACTTTGTCTCTCTTTCTACCATTGTACTGGTTGTGGTTTGCAGAGTCTCCTCTTTGGGAGAAATAGGGTCCTGGAGATCCTTGGGTGTCGGAAGCTTTGCTTTTCTCTGTGTAAGCAATTTGGCCAAGCTAGATTTCCTTATGTGTATGTGGCCTTCCAGGCAGTAACATGGAGGAGGGAAAAAAATAATTACACTTTAAAAGCACAGAACCATGAACATGAAAGTCAAAGCACTGACGCCCTTCGTACCTCAAACTGAGTAGCTTCCAGCTGAGGCCGTTTTTTCTTTTTATTTTATAAGCCAAAACAGCACACTGTCAGTGTAGATATACTATGTATTCTGAAAGAATTTCCAGGGTTTAAGCGTAGCTAAAGCTGCCTCCTTTTAAATGAACCATTTCAGAGTGATACTCTCTCCCTGTCAGATCATGATTTTGAGCAATTGGTATCTCTGATATTAGCTTTAACCTTTCCTTGGGTAAGACCATTACGATGGAGAAAACATACGCTGGGGTAACCACTCAATCCTCTTTCAGTGAGGAGTCTTGAGCAAGAGAAACAGCTTAAACAACTTCACAGTCAGTATGTTGTGGTTTCTCCGGTGAGAGCACCACAGAGTAAATGAGATTGTGGGTTCATGGAAAAAGTCAGTGCCATGTGCCACACAGCGTTGTCCTTGGCTGGCTCCGGTAGCGTCACCTGCAGGCTTTGGTTTGGGCTGTTGATCCTTCAGCAGAGGGGACAGAGCCAGCAAAACCTGGCAGAGCAGAGTAGGTGAGGGAGAGCACAGCACGGAGGAGCAAGCTGCTTATTGGTACTGCTGAAAGGGTGATTTTTAAGAAAAAACACCTAGGGCTTTTTCTTCTTTTCCCCTTTGTGCTGTGATCTCTGCAAGCAGATCCAGTGTTGCTGTTTGCATTCCACCCTAACCTATACAGTGTTGATCTAGATGTTTAATGAGTGGATCGGTGTGAAATCAGGCTTCAGGCTCCCAGACAGTGGCTTCAGTAAATACAATAAGCAGCTGCTCTTCTAGCCTGGAGGGGTTGTTATGAATTTTTTATCACTGGTTTATATGACGTGCCATTCTGACAGTGCTTGGATTTGTAGAATGAAAAAAAATCGCCCAACACACCACCCTCAGTTTCCCAAGAAATCTCCATTTCAAACGTTTACACGCTGCCAGAACTACTACCTAATTGTTGGTGGGTAAGCCCCTGCGTGACTATGCAAGCCCGGGAGACAGACACTTGAAAAAATCATCCTGATACTTACTCTGACAGGCAGATAGAGAGGTTCCATGAGGCCGGTCAGAGGGCGTCAGGCACACTCTGATGAGCTGCCTGGGCACCCAGGGACAGGCGTAACCGCTGAACCCCACATCAGTCTTAACTCTCTCATTCAGCTGATGCTTGGACTTTCAGCGGTGGTGCTTTTGCCACCCCTGTTATTTAATGATGCTCACAGTGCCTCCCGGAATAGCAGGTGGACCGACTGTGTACAACTGCCCCATTAATAAGGTTTCAAAACTATTGTCTTGCTCTTAATCTCTGGTAAAGACTAAAAACCCACCAGAAGATCCTAAAATTAAAAGCAGCCCCTTAAAGTTAGCTGTTCTAAATAGGGGTGGGGGTAGAGCCTTTATAGTAGGAGAGCTGAAGGGGCTAGAGGCAGCCCTGTTCTCCAGCTTTTATGATGAGATTACTCACACTACAGGGACACATAGTGCTGAGGGCTGTGCAAATACAGCCTTGGAGCACTGGAAGGCTCGGTACACGGAAAGGGAAAGGCAGAGAAAGGAGAGGGGGAAGGCAGTGCCCTTGCTCCCCAGAGCAGCGCAGTGGGGGATGACAAGACCTTGGAAGGGGCAGAGGGGGCTGCCCCACTAGTGGCTTTGAGGTTGCAAGCTCCCTGCTTGCACCCTGCTCCAGGGTCCTGCCCCATCCCACGGGATGTTGGAGAGATTTAGCAGGCTCCAAATGTATTCAGATACGTTCCAGGCTGCTGTGGTCTTGATGACTCCTCAGCCTTTGTCACAAGTGGATGTAAAATGCTGAAAAGTCTTATTGCACGGATATAAACAGCTGCCCAAAGGAACAAAGCAATGGGGAGGCAGGTATGTAGCTCAAAACCATCTGTACCCAGCTGTAAAAGCAACAGCTCCTTCTCTGCTGCTCAGAGCTGCCGAGCAGGGGCTGTGGGACAGCTCTGGGGCCAGTTGCAGGAGAGCAGTGCTGCAGCACACACAAACTGGAGAGAGGTTGGCCTGCTATTAAAAATAGGTAATGGGCCGTGACGTCCACCAAATGAGGTCTTGTGATAGTCACAACAAATGCGGTATTTCAGGCAGATGAACATAATTCTGTCAGTGGGATTAGAAGGAAATGCTGCAAAATTACACAGATGGTTTTCAAGAAGTCGTAAAAAATTAATTGAAATGGGTTTTTTATTAGTTGTGTGCTGTGTGGCAACACAGCACTGGGCATGTGGATTGAAAGGCTGTCTGGATTTTTAGGGGGGGACAAGGTGAAGTGGCAAGGACTCTACGGGACCTGCTATAAAGAGCTCAGGGGAGGTTTTTTCCTGCCCTGTCCTGTAGCTTTGCATCTGCCCAAAAGGAGCATGCTCCTGGTTATACCTTTTGGTAAGGCCAGCTGAGAGGGACAGGCATGAGCTTACCATGCTGCTCAATGTGAGATGTGGGGACGGGGCAGGCGCTGCTGCTGTGGCAGTCAGGGCAGCGAAGGAAAGAAATCCATTTAAAATCGTGTTTCTTTGATTCTCTCTTGGCCAGTGCCATTGTGCTTGTGCCGAGGAGCTGGCCAAATACACAGCCTCCACTGGCAGCTTGCGCAAAAGGCAGCGGTGTCCAGTTTGCCCAGCGGTCAATGAAAAAGTAGAGTAGTCCGAGGAAACCTCAGATGCATATGGGATTCCTCATCCGAGGGCTCCAGCTCCAGCCCTTCCAGCTGAGCTCCAGGCCCTGGCTTTCAGCCCTCACAGCCAGTTTGGTTCCTCAGAGATTGAGTGTGTGTCACATTCACAGCACAGACTTTGAGGAAGTGTGCAACTTCCATTGCAAGGGTTTCTTTCTGATGAGGTGTGCTTGCTGCAGCGTTCTGTGCTAGAAATTAAATGCTTGCTGCTTCTTGCAGAGGACGAGTCGCGAAAGCTCGTGGCTGGGTTTCTTCTTCATTGCAGACCCAAGCCCTGCAAATGGCTAGTGATGGCCGAGAGCGACTGCGCTGCCTGTGTGTAGCGTTCACATAGCTGCCAGCTTAGCAAGTCAAGGGCCTGGGGAGTCTGGTGAGATAAATGCCCGGAATGTGAAATATGATTTATTACCTGTTTAAAAATAACACACAAGTGCCCTAACAGAGATGTGAGCTCCTTGTGTGGGTCTCCATCCCAAATGCATTGCATACTGGTCAGAAGGCGAAACAAAAGCCAGAGTCACGGAGTCCAGGCAATTCGCCTTACATCGCAGGTGGAATTTGCCCTCACTATTAGGATGTCAGATGCATGGATGCAGTTTTTGGATTCTGGACATCCTGCAAATGCTCCCAGGGTGGTTGGTGCTGTCCCTTCATAGCTGTGCTGAGGGGACAGGGCTATTTGTGCAGAGGTTGCCAGCATCCCGTGAACTGCCCTGCCCTGGCCACCCCACATGCATGGCTCCAGGGGTTCAGTGTCCCTGAGACCTATGCCAGACTTGTGTTCCCTCCCTCGCTGTGCTCAGCAGAGGCCCAAAATGGGAAGATCTCATCGCTCCCCAGTCTTGCAGAAGGAGCATGGAGCAAGCTTTTTCTACTGAATATCCAGTGAAATCTGTGAAATTCTGCTACTGATTTTATGAAAACAGTTAATGAGTTGACTATAAAGTAAAAAAGTTGGGAGCACAGAAACAAGCTGTGTAGGCTGAGGTTTAGATGAAGGGGGATGCCAAAAGTTATCACCTACGCTTGCTGAGCGGGAAAACCAAGCTATGGAATGTGCCATCTCTGTTGGCACCTCCTGGGTGGGTGAGGAGGCAGTGATGTCCTCTCTTGGTGCAAGCGAGGCAGGCTGCTACTGCAAGTTTCAGCACAGTCGCCTTCACCCCGGGCATCAATCCCCGGGCTGAGGTGGTTCAGACCTGCAGTACGGTCTGCATGGGGCCCGTGGAGCAGCAGGCAGCGGCGCCTGTGTCTCAGCCAGTGGTCAGGGTGAAAATAGAGACCCACCCAAGTGCCTTAACGGGGCAAAGAAGTACTGAGTGGGTTGGTGGAGGTGGGCAACCTCCCTCTGAGCCGCTCTGTGAACGTCAACATCTGAACGAGGGCAGAAGTATTGTTTCTGTAGGGCAGCAGTTACTGAGGAGGATGGGCTCCGTCTCCGTTCAGGCGGGCTGTAAAGACCTCTGCTCACGTGCTCCCATGTTCAGTGCCACGAAGGCGGTGCTGTAGGAAAGCCCACTCCGGCCAAGGAAACATCTCCCTCTGCAGAGCAGCATCTCTATTTAATGTTTTATGGTGACCTCCTCCTGCGCGGTGATTCTCCCCAGTCTGTGAATTCTTGTGTGGTGTTTTAGAGCTTACTTCTTGGGGAGGAATTTTTTTGGCTTTAAACACCTGGGTGGGGAAATACATTTGAAAGACTTTGGAAATGTTACAGCGTTCAACCCCTACTGTGTCGGAAAGTTAATTTCTTCATTTAATCCTTACCTGACGTTGCTTTGCCTCTTGTACAGCTGTGGGAAATGCTGAAGAGATTTGCATCGGATTTGTTTGGCCCTGCCATGTGGCTAGTAGGATCAGATTTTAGCGGTTTTATCAGCCTGTCAGCGTGCATCATCTTCTCTCGGGGGAAATAAGTGATCCGCTCGCCTTCCCTGCTTATTTCACATTTGGCTTGATGCTCCCACTGTGGCGAAGATACCCTGAACTCTTTCAATTGTGCTTCTTTAGAGATGGCGATAAAAAAGTGTTACCTGAAGACATTTTCTCAGTCTGCGGGCTAATTGGGGCCACTGGTGATTTGAAGTAAGCATCCTTGTAAATGAGCCCCTGACCAGGTTTGGCGTTTCTGTCTCACTAGTCTGTCCTTACGTTTTAGGGATTTAGATTATCGAGACCAAGTCTGAGGTACCAAATCTCAGTCATAGCTGTGCTGAAAGCAACTCTTTTATCTCTCTAAAGCAAACTCTCCAATTGTAAGCAGGTAAGGAGGATTAACGCTAGTCAGTTATTTGTCTCTTGCTCTTTATACGCCTGTAGCCCCACAGGGACACACGCTGACTCCAGTGCCTCCTCTGTGGCACATAGGTGGACAAACAAGGCAGGTAGCTTTGAAATCTCTGGCTCCAGCAGCCCTACAGTGGTTCTGCTGGAAACTATTGAAGTCGGCAACCAAACACTGAGCAGAACTGCACTGTTGGTTTTTTTTGGAAATTCATCCTTGAATGTTCCTTACACCTGTGATGTACCTGGGGGACGAGTTGCAGATTTCCTATTGGAATTTTGTCGAATTTGTTTTATAAGAACTCCTTTAAGATGGAAATGGAAGACGTGACCTTGTCAAACAACTTACTTTGTGATTTGAGCTTGTTCCACCCTCATTTGGTAAGGGAAAACATAGCATGAAAACACCGTGCTTGAGTTAAGCACACGAAGACGTGGGATCGAAGCGTCCCCATTATGAAGTGGCATCACATCACATGCTGTGGCTCCCAGGGCCACTGGGAGATTTCTCAGATGGGTGTCTGTGTTGTGCGACCCTTCGAAAGCAGAACACAAGGCAGGAGAAGTGTTCTCACCAAAAATCTCAGGAACTCACTGAATAAATGTCATAATGAAGACTGAAGAGGACTTCAGTGCTCTGAAACACTTTTGAAGTGCTTAGTTGAGTAGGAATAGACTGAAAGCAAGAAAACCTAAGGGTTTTTCCTTTCTCTCGCATGCAGCCACTGGCAAAATCAACGGTTTCGTCTTTGTAGACATTTAGGTGTCCGTGCACATAGTCGCAATCAAAACACTCCAAATGAAAAATTGCCACATTTAATAGGGGCTTTTTAAACAGAGCACTTGGTGGCTACCTGCTTAGTTTGAATGATTTTATTAGTATAAATTAGCCATTTTTCTTTCAGTTTCTTTCACTGTTGTGATTTGAGTTTACACACAGCCTCCTATACATTTTTGTGTATGTAAGATATTTAAAGTAGATATATAGAATCTGTCTCTGTTGCTGACAGCTTGAGCAGTTAGTTGTAATTTGACAAAGAGAAGGCAGCTTTCCTGTTTTCCTAGCGAGAACTGAGCTTACTGATTTCTGTAATGGGCCGTAGAAGCTGCACCCCTCAGATGTAATGACTGTCTGGAGAGTCCTCGTCACTTGGATGTCTGATTGGTGGTGCCAATTTGCTGTACTTCAGTTGTGTACTGAGTCAAACCTAAGGATCCATCTAACCTTTCTGCCCATCTCCAGAATGCATGGAAGTGTGTACAAACACCCCATGTCCTGGAGGACAGAAAGGATTGGGTTACCCAAAACGGTGCTATTTCCCTGAAAGGCAGATACCGTGCTGGCAGTGTCGTGCTGTCATTACTGGGAACGGACACGAACCGAGGGGGTCTTTGCAGTCAACTCTACGAGGTGCAAGAAGCACACATTTACAAGATGACCCTGTTTCTGTTAGAGCTTTCCTTCATGTTTCCAAATCATGTTGGTATTGTGTGTGGGGTTTTTGTTTTTGTTTTGGGTTTTTTTTTAATTTATTGATGCTTAAAGCACTTAAGTGAAACTTTACAATCCCCTTTTCCAATGACTGTAATCTTTTCTCCTTTCCACCATAGAGCCTCAGCCTCTTGCACAGCAATAGCTGAGCTGTGAGAATGCTTTAACAGTTGCCAGGCAAGTGGAGTGTTGGTCAAAAGCTGCATAGAAGAAATTATTACGGATGCTGGGTATTTCATTCCACTGTTTTCAGCACTGGCCGATCCTGTTGTTTTGCCATGCTTTCGGACATGACCCTGTTCTAGCTAAGCTGGAACGGGGCAATGGTAGAGAGCTGGGGAGACTGCAAACAGGAGCTTGAACAGCTCAGGTGGGCTGATGTTTATTGAAGGAAGAACAGCCCAACCCATAGTAATTATCTTGAAACAGCAAGTAAGTTGTCTTAATTCACTGTTGTGGGCTGATGTTTTTCAGGTGTCAGAACATGAGCTCAGCAGCCACAACCTCAGGTTGTGTCACTGTGATCATTTTTCCTCCCTTTGTGCTGTCAACTTCCATTTTGGGCTGTGTCGTGTTCAGGCAGGCAGGATGTCTCGTGAAAGTCCTTGCCCACGTGCCCGTTAGCCTCCTTCACAGGTTGTGATTTTTTTGATTGCATTCCCTTAATACATCCTGTAGCACAAGACATCGTCTGGTCCTTGTCCATCTTTCTCCAGTGCTTTCTAATCACTGCCTTCTGGTGCTCTGAAGTTGATAGTTTTAGGAGATACCATTTTTTGCTTGATCGTCTGCTGTGGGTGATGAAACCTTCCCCAGGGTGAACGGAGGAGGAAGCGTGGTTGGCACTGATGTAGCGTCCTTGGGGATGCTGCTCTTGCCCTGACTAGTGTTAATATAGGGAATGTGCTTGTGGCTGCTTCACCCCTTGTAGCTGTGGTTGCTTCTCCTTTTAAAACAAACACAGGCTTTGCCTGCATTGGAGAATTTGCACCAATTACAGCTAATGGTGGGCAATTAGTTTGAATCCAGCAGAATCTCTGCTGCCACAAATTGCAGCTTAACTTTTCTTCCCTTGTTATGCTGTCGGCAGCTGTAATTGGGTCAGATGCTGCAGCGGATGGGACCACCACTCTGCCATCCCTCTCAGCAAAGCCCCGGTGCCACCATCCGGCACGCTGCTGGCTGCTGAGCCCGGACGGGGCTGGGCGGCTGCATGTTGCACTGACCAGACATACCCAGTGTGAATTGGTTTTATGACAACCCAAGAAGCAGGAGGGAGAGGATGGAGCCACCCGGTCCAGAATTTTGTATTTGCTCTTTCTATTGGGTGAGGTGAATAGAGAGGAGGGGGCACCTGCGCCCTTTGCTGCTGTGCTTCTGGGTAATTAGAGTCCGTCCCTGTTCTGAGAACTGTATGGTTTTATATAGGTTAAGTGGGAGAGAAGTACAGATTGTTTCCATTTTTCCTGATGGGGGAACTGCAAGACAGAGCAGTGTTTGACCTGCCCACATCACATTGCTGACATTTGGCACAGCTGAGTGTTTTGAGCGCAGATTTCTTGAATGTCAGGCCAGTGCCCTATAAACACAGGTTGCCTTTTGTTGTTTGCTGGGCACAACTGCACGGGAGAAGCAATAAAGGGGCTCTGTAGGCAGGGCACTGAGGAATGCTTGCTCCATTTACATATGAAAACATTTATCCTAATACTCAGAGCTTACATAGCTACCAGTGAGGGGTTTCCATGGGCCTCAAGTCTGGCAGAAAGAGGGTCACGCTGCCCTCTTCAAATGAAATGCTTTAATTTTAATTAAGTCCACTACCTCCTGGGAAGTTGCAAGCTCCCAAATTTCTTAATTACCTACTGTGCAGCTGAAGCTCAATTGTAATTTAGGACTTGGAGATTTCTTTTTCTTTCCTTTGTAATTGTAAACAGCAGCAGAGAAGGAGCGTGTATTGCAGTAGATGCACTGGCAGTGATAGATGAGCCAGTGCAGGGAGACAGAAATAACATGGCAGATTGGCTGTGGTTTTTAGCTGTCTAGGAACGAAGCCGAAGAGCGCTGCCCGCACACCATCTGGATGAGACAGCGAGAGGTGGCGAGCCTCACGTGAGCGCCGAAAGAGGAGGGTGCTTTTCACTTGTCGGAGATCAGAACTGACACTTGGATGTGTTCAGGGTGCCATCTACCCTGTCTAAATATTTATTTCTTGTGCTGTGCTCAGTCTAATGCAATCAGACTACAGTGTGGAGGGCTGCCATATCCTTTTAGCTCTGAATTTGTCTTGCAGTAACAGGCTCTACTGCCCCCAAACTACGCACGCATATTGCAAGCGAGGAGGAAAGTTGGAGCACCAGCTCTCGTTACAGCACCTCGCGTTACAGCACCTCGCGCTCTGCCTTCTTATTGCTGTCAGTTAGATCTGACTGAGCTTGTTGCACGGACTACCTTAGGGTTTGTCGTGCAGAGCTAGAGACGCGCTAACCAAGTTATGTGCAAGCTTGATTCCTTTTGTATTAGTAGGAAGACAAATTAGCTAGTAATTTCTTTTGAAATATAAAAGTGTAAATTGACTTCTACTGATATGAATTTGTGTTAATATTTCCACTGAAAATTGAACGATAATGCACTCTGCATGTCTTCCATATATTCCCACTAGTTGAAGAACAGTGTGCTGTGACAAAACCAGTCTGAGCAATCTCTGCTGAGCAGAGACACGCTCAGTTTGTGCGTGCTAACCCTCAGTTAAATTATCTGTTGCGCATGCGCTCTTCTACTCGCGCGCAGGCTGTCCTGTGAGGGTAGGCTGGCTTAGGAGAATTGTGGGTTTCTTTGAAAAATCGCTTGGATCCTTTGGACCTGGGTGAGGTACGGAGTTGGGATTGAGCTTAGCGCACCCACTGGTGCCTGTTGTCATCAGTCCAGTGGTACCTGTCGTCTTGGCCTGTGAAGCCCTCTGTAATGGACTTGTACAGAATTGGTTGCATGAACACACATTGAATAAGGAGGGTAAACGTTGTTTTACTTGGAAGAAGAGTGCTTATTGTGCTCATGATTGTAGTAGTTAGGTTTGGTCCTTTGTTATTCCAGAGTTTGTTAAAAATAGGAGGGTTAACTTGAACCCACCACCCTGTTATATCTTTAGTCCAGACTAAAACTATTTCATTTGAATACCATGGAGAACAGTTTTTCAAGCCTCAGTGTGGAAGAGCTATACTATTGAGGAATGTTCTTGTCGTGCTCTGTCGGTACGTGGAGGGGAGAAGAAGTTGGAACACAAAAGTAGGCGCTTTCCCTGCTCCCCACAGCTGATCTAGGTTGGTGCAGAGATTTGGATCATCCCTGGGATAATCTTATTTTTGGGTGTGGAGAGAAATCCCAAAAGGCTATAACAAGCTTCTGCTGCCTACCAGATCCTTTAGGGTGGCTCAGACACTTCTAAGGGGTAGTGAATGTGGCATTGGACAGATAGGAGACCTTCAGTGACAGGGGGACGACCAGGCAAGGTGTTTGAGAGTATCTAAAAAGTCCTCACATGCTGGTGTCTGTGCACCTGGATGTCACCAGAACTTTCCAACCCACGTTGTTGCTGTGTCCTCACAGAGCTGCCAGGCTGCATCCAGATGCCCTGGGCAGGTGGACCGAGCCCCCAGGGGCTCCCTGCCCAAGGTCTCTGTGGTTGTACAGGTTGTACAGGGCTTTCCCTGTGGCTTTGTTTTCCTGTATGTCAGCTGTAAATGTCATGGGACAGAGGGATCTTTCTGCATGCAGGCGTGTGCCTACCAAACTGCCTGCTGCTGCTGCTGACACCCCACGACTGGGATCCAGCCCTGCTCTGCTGTCTTGAGCACTGCTGTGCGGCAAGACTCCTGTGTCTCCCCCTCTCTCCCTGCAGCAGGACTGAGCTGTGTTGTGAAAGCTCAAATTACACTGAAACTGGGAAAGTATTCTGTTTGTTTGGTGTTTTGTTTTTTTTTTTAAGTAAAATTTAGCTCTGTTTGGTTTTATAACCCATCCTTATGATCTGTTGCAGGCATTTGATTTAATAAGTTTAAAGAAACAATGATGGAGAAGAGATACTCTCCAGTTTTATAAGGAAAATGCAAGAGTAATCCGTGAAAAAAATTGTTTGCATATGTGCATGTATAAATTTTCATGATCTTATATAATATATATATGACTATATACATTCACTGTGGGATTTGTAGTATTCAGTTAACTGTGGTGAACATCCTTGAAGTTGTGCTTACAACTTAATGCCAGACAAGTAAATAAGCTTATGATTTAAAGGCACCATCAGCTGAATGAGAACTGGTGAGCTTGGCAGAGAGGAGAGAGGATGTCAGCTGTGAACTTGGTGTGCCTTTTGTTAAGGTGGGTGCGTCCGTAAGCATTGATAGATGAGGGGCACTGGGTACCAGGCTGTCCTTCTTCAGCATTGTGGTCTTAAAAGGAAACTTTTAAGATGTTATGGGTTTTTTTGTTTTTAGTATTGGAGAATAACCTCTTTAAAATAGCAGTGTAGAGGTTGGTGCCCACCGTCAGGTAGGGGGAGATTTCTGGGAGGGCTCAGACCCAGAGGCTCATCTGCTGCAGAAGAGCGGGGGGGCAGGCTTGGCAAGCTGGAGGATACTTTGCTTCCTCGTCCCCTGATGAGAATGAGTGTAAAAGTCAGTGGAAGCAATAGTAACACTTAATTAAAAGATATACTGTTGTCCCCTGTGTATATTTTGCCACTGTGTATAATGCAATTAGCATTACTTTAAAGATGCGTGGAAAAATACCTGCTCCTTTGGGGACTTGGTAAGCAGCTAAAGGACTTTGTGTGCAATACTACCTCCTTTATTTTTATGAAGTAGCTAAGTGGAAAATAAGTGTTCAAGCAGACCAAGAAAGCACGTTAGGCTGTATAGCACTGGCCCATACAAAGTGCATTGTATTTGCCTGGTGGGGAGATAACAGTGTGTATTCTTCTCCCCACAGCAGCTGTCTTGGATGGTCTTTTGGTCCTGCCAGGTCGCATGACCATGGTGGCAAGGCAGATCCTAGAGTCCCCTGGGTGCTAGCCCTGTTCCCAGGGTGCTGCATCCTGTCTTCCCAATGGCTCTAGGACCACAGGGCGAGAAGCCCCAGCTTTTCCAGTCGTCAGGAGGTGGCATAGGAAACTTGCTGGACGCGCTCCCTTGTCTTTAGTAGATAAGCTAAACCCCAGGATTAAAGAAAGGGAAAAGGGCTGTGTGAGAAGCAAGGGAAACTTGCATGCAGCTGTTGTATGGTCCTTAGGCTCGCTCTGTGGTTTCAACCTTCAGATGTATGGGCAGATCAGGTATACCGCTGATAGATGAGGCCTGCCGTGTAGTCTTCATGGCTGCAAATTTCTTTATGTGTTTTTGAGAAGTTTATGGAGTTCTGCCATTGCTTACGTCTTCCAGAAGCCCTGGTGCCCCAGCAAACAAAACTCTCATGCACTTAGGGTTTGTTACTAGAGCCTTTTGTGTAGCTCCCAAAAAAAGGTATGTTCAGTTTAATTGCAGATATGTTACCATTCCAACATCTTTGTATTTGTCTTTGCTTAGTTTAGCCCTCGGAGGTTGTTTGTCTCTGTTTGCATGAGGGGTATTAAAAAAATAAGTGTTATTTCCTAGCTCTGCATGAGATCTCCTTGTTCGTGAAATTGTACCAGCTTGAGACACAATTACCACGAGTAATTGGCAAGAACACTTGCTCTAAACTCTAAACTTCACTTTCTGGTTATTGTTGGCAATGCTTTTCACAAACAGAGATTGGCTATTTAAGGTTGAGTGTTATGTTCTTATACTTGGTAATCAGGCACTGAGACTGTGTGCTACAGTAAGATTTTTATTACCCTTAAGTGGCAATTTATTTAATCAAAGGAATGAGAGGAGCGAGGTTCTGGTCCTTCAGGTGATGGGGACAAAGGGTCTGGGAGTCGCTTCATCCTTACCAGCCTGCCAGGGGGGTGCTGCGGTGGACAAAAATACACAGCTAAAAACCCCTGTCCTTTCTGACAAAAGAAACTTAAGAAGATGCTGTCCTGTAGTATGAAACGTTCTTTATTTCTCAGCTGCCCCTGGTGCTGCTGTGTAGCCCCACTAGTGCTACAGATGCCTCCTCCGTTCGCTGTGTGGTGGGCGAGAAGTGCGCAGGGTTTGTGCTGGGCTGCAGGAGTGCTGGTGTGTTGGCGTGAAGGATTGGCGCTGCTTATCGCGTGCCACATGGCAAAGTTGTTTTTGTGTCTTTTAGTTCACTTTTTTCCAGAAACTTAATTTCATGTACAAATAAGATATTTTTTCAGATTTGTATCAAAATAAAAAGCAGATTAGTAAAAGCAAGCAGATATTTTGGAGGGTTGTTTCGGAAGAAAGTTGCTTTGTTGAAAAACATTTATATACATTTTGATGAAAGAAGTATCTCAGGGCTGCAGGGATGGGCTGAGGGGTAAGAAATGGAAGATATTAGAAGAGCTTTCCATTAAACCCACTACCTTGAGAAAGAGAGGACGTCACAGAACGATGCTGCTAATAAACGGTGTGAGGTGTCACCTATTAAACCCATATAGTCAGATGAGAAAGTAGCATTAGCTGACAGTTTGGGGGGTGAGTCCCTGCTCTTTGCAGAGGTTGGACATGAAGGGCTGTTTCCTCTGATACGGTAAATATTGGAAAGTAAGTGGGCTCTGCCACATGGGCCGGGTGCTCGGGTGCTGCCCTGTGTGCTCGGAGGATCAGCTGATGGCTGAATAATGCCGCACTGTGCTCTTTCACGGGTTTCTGGCAGGAAATCAGCGTCTCCGAGAGTTCATGGTTTTAATCTCAATAGCATTTTGTTATCGTTTCCCCCAATGGCTGGTGTATGCTTTTATTTTTAGATAATGGGTGCTGGTGGGACCGTTTTTCCCACCACACCCTTCCCTCAGGAAAACCTTTCAGCTTGTCAAAGCTGCCATTAAAACCAGGGTTGATTATTTCCCATGAAAGGGAATTTTCCCTGAACTATTATTGATGAGTGAAGCCATCATGGGAAATGTAGGATCTTAGGAAGGATGGTGATGAAAGTCAAAGAGATCAGGAGAAATATTGACTGCCAGAGACGATTGGGCTGCTTTGCTGCGTGCCAGGGGATCTGGCTCCTATGAAAGGTGGTGTATGCAGGTCCTGCCATCGCAGGAGCAGAGCTGACATTGTCATTGCATGGTCACTGTTTAGGGAAGGGTTTGGATGCTGTGATGATAAAAGTTTCTGTAACCTTAAACAGCCATGAAGCAGAATGTCTGCTTTCTTATTTTAAATTTATTTCCAAGACGCCACATGTGGAGCTCTTTTTTTTAAACTGTGCAAAATTATTGTGTAGGCTGCTGCTTTGTCATCCCAAAGCGTCAGGTCTAATATTCAGATGCCGAGTATCTGCAGAATCCCCTAACTCCAGCTGGAGTTTTATTTCCTCTTAAAATCAATGTTGTGATGTTTTGCATTCCTAAAACCCAAACTGTGGGAACTGTGTGATTTACGAGAATTTCAGCTTTGATAAAAAGAGAATTGGAGAGAAACAGGAAAATGTCAACATTAAATGTATAAAACAAGCCAAGGAAAACTCCAGATTTTATTTCTTTAAATGTATGTGTCTGTGTGCATGTTAGTATAACACAAATGATTCTGAGGAAGTCCATTCCGTGATTTTTGGATGCTGATGTGGTCGAATCGAAAGCATAACAAAGTCACGTATAAAATGCAACACAAGTACTTACTGAAAAAGATCTTAACATTAGAAAATATATTCTCTTCTATGTCTGCACAAGTTTCACTGAGCGCAATTCCAGGACAGAAGTTCTTTTCTTCTCACAAATAAAACACGGAGCATGCAGCAGGATGTCCTTAAAAACAAGTCCTTTGTGAAGAGTAACTAACTGAATTTACTGCAGAAAAAGCATTACTCACTGTTGGAAATACGGCAGATTTCTCGATGCGTGCTTTTGGTTACTGGGGTAATTGAGAAAACTAAAGGGTGATCCTGTCTGGCTCGTGCATCGCGCTGAGTGCCTCGTGCAGCCTTCTTGGAAGCCACTGGGAAGGGAAGGTGCTGGGGGTCCCGCAGGGCTGGACTCTAAACCCGTGTTTTCTCCTGTGTTGTTTTCAGCGTTCAGTCCCCCGAGTTGTTCTGTTTGGAGCTGGAGGATCAGTTAAAGAGTAATTTATTAACAGATCAGTTTTATCCACTTTTAAAAGCTTGCTCTATGCCTGTGCACGTCTGGCTCCTGCCAGCTTCGAGGCATTTGTACATCTTTAAACATGTGAGTAGCTCCCAGAAATGAAGGGCACTGCTCACGTGCTTCGGGTGTTTACAGGACGGAGACCTTAAAGAAAACCTGGTCTAAATAAGAAGCTGCCACAGTTCTACTACATAGAGCAGGAGCTTTGTACAAACCCTATGGGAGGATGAGGCTCCAAAAAGAGGGAGGAAAAAGAATGGAGGTCAGACTGGTGTGCTCAAAAGTAGCATTTGATTTGGGGTGACTGCATCTGTGGGTCCCACCTTGGGGCTTCTCTGAGCGTACCATGCACTGAACATTTCTGCCTGTCTGATGTGTGTGATCTGAAGGACTGCAGGTCAGTAACTGCTTCTGGAAAAGGTGGCTAAAAGAAAATGGAGATGAGAAAGGAAAAAGAAAAATTCTAGGAAGGAGGAGAGCAAAGGCTGGAAGGAGTAAATAGTTTTAGACAGAGATTGAAGTAAGTGATGGACAGTTTTCCCTGTTTTTATACGAGCTCTTCATCAGTATAATAACGTGACTGGTGTGGCATGGCCTTTAGCTGGAGCGGGCTGGCAGGGAGTCACTGAATCTCACTTGTTTTTGCTTTGACAGTGCAATGTCAAAGGACATGGTGGCTCATCGCTGTAAATCTCACTGCTATTTATCCTGCACCACCGTGCGTGGGTCTCCAGCAAAAGTCATCTTTCATAAGGAGTTTTTTATATACTGACCAATAATCCATAGGGTCTGAGCACGCTCTCTTACATGTCTAGGCAACATCAAAAGAAGGTCCCAGTGTGATGAATAGGGATTTTTCCTTCTGCTGCTGCAGTTAGGGGCGTAGCGATGGGAAGGCAGAGCACAGTTCAAAGATCTGCGTTACTGAAATTGCCTTGTAATGCTTTATTCATATCTTCGATACTGCCTGACAGAAGGCAAATTTATTCGTTCTGTTGCCTGGCTGTGATAGAGAGTGTAAGTCCTAGAGTAACTAAGAGAGGTCGTTTGCAGAGATGCTGTTAAAGCCTTTACCTTGAGGTTTGGGGCTGCAGAGTGACAGAAAAGCTACCAGAGAGGCCCTTTGGAGGTCACTCTGCTCAAGCTCTGGTTCCAGGGAAGCCCTGTGCACCGGAGCAGGTTACCTGCACAGGTCTGAGGAGCATCGCTGCATCCACGATGGGCAGGGTGTCCTCTGGGCAGCCTGGTCCAGCATCCTGTTGGGAAAATAGATGTGGGCAGCTGGTGGCTTCCTCCGCCCTGGCATTGGGAGCCCCATAGACAGCTCAGTGACCCTAGTAGCCCTCTGGCCGTTCTCTGTGAAGCTGCTGGTTGCTGCATGGGGTTAATCAGGACCCTCAGGCAGCAATTGGCCCTTTTCCTTATCAGACCCCACGAGGTTCTGGTGGGCCTCATCCTCAATTTACCAGGGTCCCTGTAGTGCTGGCCTCTAGGTGTTTCTCAGGTTGTCACCTCCTGTGATGTAATGTCACCTGCAGATTTGCAGAGGATGTGGTCAGTACTGGCAAACGTGTCACGATGGCCCCGATGTTGGCCCAATTTCCTCATCCTTCACTGCTTGGATACAGATGCCAGGAGGACAGGCTCCTGGGGCGCTCACCCAGTGCTCCCCACGCCCTCCCTTCCCAAGGAGTCGGTGGGCAACATAACCCCTTTCCTGTATCACCAGTTTTTCTCAGATGATTTTCCAATTTTCAGTTTTACAGCTTTGGGTTTCGTTGGTTTTTTTGTTGGGTAAGTGATGTGACGCATGCACAGAGGCTGTATTACAAGCTGTAAGGTTTTACGGTATATCAGGAATGGAAGAGAGCAGATCTAGCTGTTGGCAGCAAGTATTAAAAATGAAGCAGGTTTAGAGAGGATTATTTCTGCCTTTTCATTTGGAGAAATAATCTCCATTTAAAAGTTAGTTACTAATATGCCCCATGACTATACATTCATCTTTACCCCAAATAATGAATTTTATCATTAATACGCATGAATTTTCACTTATGTTATAATCCAATCAGGAGCAAATCTCCCTCTTTAAATGCAAGATATTCAGCAGAACACTGGTATTCGGCTGAAACTTTGCTGTTGAGTAAGATGGCTCGAACATAGTGGAGCAGATTTAATTTTTGTCATACTGTCTGATCCAGGAGAAATCACCTTTCTCGGTATAATTTGTGTTTTACCATCTACAGTGTGGAACAAAGTATTTTAATGCGCTGTGCAAACTTGGAGGTCAGTGTGGGGAACCTCCGAGGTCGGGGATTTGTTGGGTGTGGGGAAGGTACTGATAGAGGGGCAGTGGGTAACGGGACTTCCTGGGGAGACAAAGCAGATCACAGTGGAGCCAGAGGCTTTTGGAAAGGAGAGTGCTCTCTTGCCCTTCGTTTGGCTTATCTTGTGATTGCAAATGTGTCCTCGGATTATCTGCGTACTCACCATGAGCTGCTCTTGAACCTCAGGGTCTTTTACAAGCACTAGTGGAAAATTGAGTCCTTGCTTGGGTGGCACAGAGTGGTGATGGAAGCGGCATTCCTTCTGGAGCGGGGCAGCCAGCACTGCCAGCGCAGGGCCAGCCGAGCTGCTGACCTTTCCAGCTGGCACGGGTTGGCTTGAGAGAGGTGGTGGTTTGTAAAGCTGTAGGTGGGTCCTTATTTTCACTTGTGCTCAACTGAGATATTTTAATAAACAGAAAATGATACTAAAGCTCACTTCTGCAATTTTGGGGTAGTAGTGTTTTCCTTGATGTGGCTCTTTCTACCCAATGTTAGAGTTTTCAGCAAGTAATTAAAAAAATCAGGATTCACCTACTGACAAAACAGACTAAACCTGCTTTCCTTTTTCCTCTGTCATCTGCCATTCTGGCATTTCTGATGCTTGAATCTTGAAGTACAGGTGGCAAAATGGACAAAGCTCACATGCCCACGCCATTGGGAAGCTGAGGAAAGCCCTGGAAGCGAAGCCCATCCCAAGGGATGAAGTGATATTGCTGTTCCTTATGGTTTCCAGCAGTTCAGACGTAGCGTGCAGTCAGAACCCATGTAATGCTTCACAGTCTCAATTGTGGTTCATTAAGTGGCGATTGAGGAGAGGAGTAAGTGCCATTCAGAGAAATAACTCCTTTTATTAGGGCTTGACCTTTCCGACCTGGAATTAAGCCAGAGGGGACCCATGCAGAGCCAGGTACAAAGCTTATTCCCATCCTCCTTTGCCCACTTGACGCAGAAACATTCCCAGCACGGGACAGGAGTGTTAGCAAACCCACTAGCCTGCAGTAAAAGTGCAGGAGTCCCAAAGTATGGCGCTTTGGTGTACCCTAAAACTCTGGGTGCAAGCGGAAGGGAAGAGCGCGGTGCTTTGCTTTCGATCCATCTCATGTGCGTGGCACACGGGGAACACCCCCCCCCCCCCCCCCCGCCGCTTTGTTAATGGATTTGCATCTTATTCCGAGGCATGCGCGGGTGGGCTATCCATCACTGCCACCTTTCATTACACCTCTCTGGCCGGCGGCGTGCTTGCCACGGTCGCTGCCTCTCCCACCACCCACCGCCGTGGCTTAATTGGCCCCTCAGAGCTACTTGCCGGGCCCTGCAAGATTTGAGTGCTGATTTTGCCTTTTCTCTTTCTTATTATTCCTTGGGCAGAGGCTAACGCTTGGGTCTCTCTTCTCCCCAGTTTTTATGCCCTCTTGTGCTGAGCTAGTAATTTAAGTTCATTTTATGTTTATTTATACCTACAGCATTGGCCTTATCAAGCTGCTGTCCGTTGTCACCAACTAACAGCGTGGGTAGAAGTGTTGTTGCTCAGGTCTTACAGGAGCCTGTCGCAGTATTAGCTGCACAGGATGAGTAACTGGATGTATTTTACTATTTGCTTACAGGTTCTGCTTTAAGGGTGCCTGTGCCTAAACTGTGCAACCAGGTGCACAGCCGGTACCCGACCTTGCTCGTAGGTAGGCATCTGTTTCACAGGCTCTGTGGCTCAGGCAGCGTACGTATGCTAGGACAGAAATGAGGAAACATCAGGAGCCCAAATTGAGAATCGCTGAGGTATCCAGCTGTACAGAAAGCTAATCGAAGAGGTGCGCTGGGGAGCTTGTCCTACCGAAAGCTCCTCTTGTAGCTCCCGTTGAGGGTCCTGTGCCTGGAGGTGCGTGCGAGGGTCTCCGTTCATCCAGAATAACCCAGAGTGTGTTAGGAACGACAAAGGAAACTGAATTCCTGCTAAATCATGAGAGCCTAAAGGCACGCGCGGAAATGTTCATAGTGCCACGGGAGCTCCGGGCAGAGATTAGAATTGGGGATTTACCAGGTCACGTAACACGATGCTCCTTTTAGATGGCTTGTGCCATGCCTGTTAGTTTGTAGCTTTCAAAGAAGTCCTCAGACATGCTTATGGTGAGGGACCCAGACTTCCAAAGAGGCGAGCTGTGCTGAGGTCAGATGGACTCGTGCCATTTTACACAATGGGGTCAAAATTGCGCACAGTGAGAGCGTTTAGAAGAAGGTAAAAATAAACCCGCTGAATATTTGGATAAACCTGTATGGGTTCAAAATGGTGATGGCTTGATTATTTGCCTTTGTCTAGTTAAATGCTGGGTGTTTTTTTTTTTAATCGTTTGCGTCCAAATGACTGAACTCCAAGAGGCTTACAGTAAAAAATACATATTTAATTTGGAAAAAGTCTTGCAGGGAGGAATGTATTTTTGCTAGTTTGCACAATAAAAGGGCAAACCACTTCTCATTGCTGCCTGATTTTTTTTTTTTTTTTTTTTTCCCACTGGAAAAGGCAGTTTTCAAAGACAGAAAATTGTCATTTTGCCATGAAAGGCTGTTTTTGCTGACACAATTGCTAGTTTAGCTCAGCTTTAATTTCCTATTCTAAATATGTTGTAAGATTATAGGGTACGTCCCGAGAAATATTCAGCGTTTTTTTTTTCCTTTTGAATTGCTTAAAAATTAAGAGAATGGTTATGAACATGTTATAAAGTCTATGCAAGATGTATTTTTTCCTCTCTCCTTGACATTCAGTATGTGCACTCTTGGGATGATATTTTACTACAGGACATTGATTCCAAGAAGATATTTTAAGTACATTAGGATCAAATTGAAAAATAAATGTGAGGCCAGAGTCTCAACTGGTGTAAATCAATGTCACTGTTGAAGTCAGTAAAGCCATGCCAGTTTATCCCAGCTGGAGGTGTGCCCTATGGTTATTTTTTCCATTTTTCTTTAGGGCAGAGCTGGTTTTGCCACTGTAGGTCAAATTTGTATGTATCTGAGGCAAAGAAGGGCTCAGTAATTTGGAATTTTAAGGGAACTCAGGAAGTGCTTCAATACTTGCATCTCCAACGTAAGGCAAAGATAAGGGCTACATTAAAGAACCGCTTTTTTTTTTTCCTTTCCCCCCACATGTCTCTGAACTGCTAATGATTGTAAGAAATCAAGATATCATCTAATGATTTGAACTACTGGGTATTTCCTCAGTGGTTTCCCAGCAATACAGAAATCTTACCCAGACAGGGAAGGAGCGATCCATTTCTAATTCAACTGGCCATCTGCTTGGGAAGAGGAGTTTGGGATTGTGCTGCTCCTGCTGCACCCTACGAACCCTGGCTTCCATGCGCAAAAAGGGGCCAAGTCAAACCTTGCTAAATGATTAAACTTCCCACCCATCTCCAGCAAAGAATGCGGCAAGTGTGACACAGACTGACCCTCTCCATAGTTTTTTTCAAATGGCTGTACATCTTTCCCCTGGGCATTGGTTGTGCTGTCAGCATGGCCAGAATTACTGGTTTTTTTAAACCCAAAAACGGGTTGCTGATGTGGTGGTGACCTCTCTGGTCTCCCTCTTCCCCAGGTTTAAGGATCTATGCAGGAAAATGGATGTGGTGCTTATTTATTTATATTTTTTCATTGTTTCAATGAGTCAGTCATAAGAATTATTTTTTCAGACGCAATATGTATTTTTGCTAAAGTCTCATTTGTGCAAATGCTGAATCTGTTTTGGTATTTCCACCATCACCTTTCCAAAGGAAGAAGAAAGAGGCACGCGTCCAGCAGCGGAGGTGGGATCCTGAGCGATGCTATTGGAGTCATTCTTATAATAGGAAACGTGGAGCAGTAGTAGAGTCAAGGTAGAGGTACTGCCCCATCCATAGTACCGCTCTCACTGTGGCATTAAATTAACCTTGAGGTTTGACAAGTTCATTACATGTAGCTGTTTACATCAGCTTTTTACAAGAGAATTTTTATTCAGGGAGAAATCCATAGTTGCACTATATTTTACAAGCAGGCAACCCCTCATGCTTAGGGTTGGGTTTCTTTTGCCGGCTTATTGATGGCAAATGCTTGCAAAATGTGATACAGATCGAAAAGTCCAAAAATACAGCTTTTGTGTGTTCGGAGTCACTATTGCAAATGTCATGTTTGCATATTTTGAAATTAAAAATCAATACACCATTACGTATCAAGAAAGAATATGTCACAGCATCTGTTGTAAAAAGGTTATGGATTTCCTCATTAGCAGCTTACTTGGGAGAGAGCTGAATGAGGAGTGGTGCCCGTCGCCAGGCAGACGGAGCGGCTCGGGGCTGTGCCGGCGCTTACGGTTCAGCGTGCTGCTGAGCCCGGCGTTTGGGAAATGCATCGCTCTGCCTTGGGGAAATGAGTCCCGCTCAGAGTTGGTGCCTTGTGTGCTTCTTTTGTAAGGCCAAATCTTGAACTGCTTATTCTTGTTGTACGGTACGTGTCTGGTAGGAGATTAATCTTTTTCTTCTAAGTAGCTATTGATGCAAATCTTCCAGGACAAAGCTAGAGAGGGATGAAACCTAAATCCATTAAAAAAAAAAAAAAAAAAAAAAGAAAGAAAAGAAAAGGAGCACAGGCTGGGAGTTATAATGATAAAACTTAAAACCTTTTCCTTTTTTCCTTGTCTTTGTTTAACCAGTCAAGACAACTTAGTCATAACAACCTATTTTGCTTTCACAGAGATTCCCTGTATGTCACTACACAGACATGGTACGCATCTGAATCCTACCTACAGCCGTTCACTGTGTATGGATGCACAGACGTGTTTGCATTATGTTTTCATTGAGACCATATACAAACAGCCCTTTCAGTGCAAGCCAGGAAGAAGTGCCTATTGGGGAATAAATTATTTTTCTCAAGTCAAAGCTAGTGATAATGTATTGAAGTAAGAATTTCCTTATTGTTACAAGAATAACTTGTTTCGGTGAGTAGCACATAAGATTTAGGATATGACTCACCTCTTCATGTCTTTGATTTTTAAGCACCCAAATTTTGTAAATGTTGTGCTGGTAAATAAAGAACTCACCAGCCCTAAGTCTCCTGTGAGATGTAGGTCTGTGTGACTAATTCACTGTCTGGGATACAAGCAAGCGGTTCTCTTCACTAGTCGTAAAGACTCCTTACAGGCCACTAGTTCCAAGTGATCTCATTGTTATTCACTTCTTTGAAGTTTCTGGAGTGAGCTGATAGGTAACGGTATCTGTAGTCTAAGTGTTGGACTAGGTAAACCGTTGGACGGATAAGTTTGTAGCACAGCATCTGTTTGAACGGATCTGGGGTCAGAGACTGTCAGACTGTCTTTCTTTCCAACCACTACATATCTTATCGGCCTTCACCAATTTCACGATCTTTTCCAGGACCAGTGGCCCTCTTTTTGTGTCTGTAGGAGAGACCATTCTGGAGACTCTATGTGACCTGCTAAATAAGAGAAAATGAAAAGCAATTAAATAAAATGTTTGATGGTATTTTATGCAACACTCCGTGCTCGCAAGCTGCATTTCCAGTGTTAGAGTAAGCTCTGGGAGGGCTCCAGGGCCTCCACATGAGAACTCAGAGCCGCTGATTGAATGGGGTAGGAGGAAGAGCTCAAAGAACCATGAGTTTTGCTCAGAGGTGCCATTGCCCAATTATTTTTATTATCACAGCAGTTTGTTAGGGATCCAGACTGCTGATGGGTGGGTCCTGCACAAATTCTGGATGAGAGCACAGTAACTTCGTAAAGATCTCAAGCCAGGCAGTTAACTCCCTGCTTTCCTAAGAAACAGTGGCCTAAAACGTAGGGTGAAGTGGATTCGGGTGGCTTATAAGCACTGTTGCACTGGTAGGTTTTTGTCTCTTCTATTTCTAAAATGGTTTGACAAGTCCTGTAAAAATGTAAGCGTTTAAGTAGTCCATGTTCTTCAGAGATGTGTCACCTCAGCCTGGGGTCACTTGGCCTGGTTTGCTAGGCTTGGCCACTCCTTTTTCTCCACAGTCTTCATGATATGGAGATATGCCAGTAGGCCAAAGGAGTGGGAGCATCGGCACTGTCCTTTGGAGACTGTGATGGCAGTGAAGCCACATCTTTAGTCTGCACCATAACGGTTATATCTTTGCAGGCAGGCAAGAAAAGTGGAGATGAGTGATTATATACCCCTCTAAATCATATGCTTCCTTATCAAGCAGTTTCAACCGATAAATCCCTCAGCTCAACTGTCATTGACTTTGTGTGTCTGTGCTTCTGGAAGCACATGGTTATTTTATATATATATTCTATTTTTTAGAATACCCATGGTTAACATGGGTATTCTAAAAAAACCCACAGAACAAAACAAAAAAAGCTGCAAAAGACAAGCATGTAAATATTCTACCAGTTTTTTAAATATGCATTATCAAAAAGCTACGTGGAAAAGGTGAACGTTGCTTTTCTGCTGGAAGAAAATAAAAGGCACAGTTGTGCGAATGGTTTTGTCAAGGCAGAACACTCCATAAAGTGAAAGAGTTTGGTAAAATGCAAATGACCATTATTCAAAACGCCACTGGAAAGATAAAATGACTGCGTGTGTTTAGACAGATGATCGCAGCACGGAGATCTATTGTGCGCTAAGTTGTGCGGCGATAAAGATAGGCAGATAAACGCGGGTCAGCAGAGAAGATAAGACAGGCTGTATAATGACGAGCCACCGTTTGAGGGAGTATTATAAATCCGTAAGAGCCTTTGCAGCCGATGACGTGAAAACTTACAGCACAAGTGTTTTACGCACAACACCAGAGCAAATCTTTTTTTTATTAACTGAGTTGAACTTTAAAATTATGTTATGACCAAAAGTCAATAAAGAGAAACTGATTTAAGTTCATCCAAGTGTGAAGGGGTTTATTACCAGTGCTACATCACTCTAATGATGTACTCTTAAAAATTTGTTTTTGTGATATATTACATCTATTATTGCTAAAAGGATAAAACTGCAAAGCAACAGTGGACATTAATAAATCAATTTAAAGAAAAATGGGCAGGTAGCCAGGGGAAAACGAAATCCAATTTGCAGTTTTTAAACGTTGTGCAATTGTAATATATGCAAATGGTACCCACAACAAGGCCGTGGGTTTTCATTCGCTAATGGGATTCTCTCCTGTTGCTTATTTTGTTTGTTTGGTGTAGGATAATCCTCCTCGGTAACTGCGCTGTGACAGTACACCGATAAGTAATATTTCTAAAGCTAATTTTCTCACTTAACCTTCTAGATAGATCCACACTATAAAAGCAGCCCATAGGGCTTTGTTGATCGGGTTGCATGAAGCATTTCTCGGAGTTGTTAAAATACAAAACATCTGTCTTCCTGTCTCTGTTACCATCTAAATTTATTTTGCTGGATGTTGAGCGTGTGCCATGCGGAGAGGCGCTGAATTGGTGCTGTCTTTGGGCTTGTTAATACAAGCGTTAAAATTACAACCTATGCTGCACTATATTCGGGGAAAAGTTTCCGAGAACACTCAAAAAAGCTTGTTCATTCTCTTCACCAGGCTGTAACCAAAATAAATGTGGCAGTGGAGTATATTCCTTGCAAAGCAAACTTTGAATTTCTGCTGGGAAGCATTCGTTGCTGCCTCTCCTAATGCTGTCTGCTTGCGGACTGTGTTCTTCAGAGAATTACACGAGATCCCTCTTCGCCTGTGACCTTTCTTACTCTAATGGCACCTGACAGTGAAAAATGCTAGGATTTTCAAAGGAGCCTGGGAATTTAATTGGACATCCACCTCTTTAAAGCTCTCTTAGCAAGCCAGGCTTATTTATTTTTATTAATATGCTCACAACTCGGGGACAGGGCGATACAGCTGAAACCAACCTGCATACGTAATTACAAAGAATTTGCAAAACGCAGAGATTAAAATAAGGCAGTGGTGAATAAATACGCTTTTGTCAGCCCTGCTCTAGAAACTCTTCAATCTACGTTAAGTCCAGGGGTTCTTTATTAGGTGCCGTCGTACATGGAAAGTGATGCTCTGACAGTGGCAGCGTCAAGCTCCGTGTTGATTATTTCCTAACGATTACCATACCTAATGTGCTGGGGTCTGGGAGGGGAGGAGGGAGTTTTGTACTTTGAAACGTCAGGGTTTAACCTCCAACTGCTCGGCGTCACCTTGAGAGGAGGAGATTCCTGCCGAGATGCACGGCTAGGTGCACCCTCGTGGGTGCGTCTGGCTTGTTCTCTCATGGGTCTGCTGACCTTGTAGAACAGGCAAGGACGCAAAGTTGTGGAAAGGTATTGGCCATTTTTTAGTGCACAGAATTAAGGCAGACTGCAGAGGTTTGGAGACATGTCTGTTGAGGGCAGGTATCTGTTATTTGCTGAGTGCTGGGCAGTGTTGTGAGAGGTCTCAGTAAAATTCAACTGTTAGGACAGGTGGTTTCTTTTTAAATCAGTGGATATAGTGCTCAAGCAATGTATATCCAAATTATTTTCTGTAGCATCCTCCACATGCTTCCTATAAGCTCAGGGAAAGCTGAGAAAAAGGTAGATGCTTTTGGAAGTTGTTTTAAGCAGCAAATAGGACTGGGATCTTTCCTTTCTCTTACATTGTTAGGCTGCTTTACGAGGGTGAACTAAGTAATCTCGAGCTTGTTAGCAGCCACTTTCGTTTCTTGAATTGGTTTTTAATTTTACATTACTAACGTAAGTACAGACTTAGGGAACAGGCAAGTTAAAATGCTTATGTACTCAGGAACTGGATAAAGTGATGATATTTTAGACAGCCAGTGGCTCAGACTCCAACTCCTGTAGATCACCTTCAGGAAGCTGTAAGGTAAGCGCAAGCCAGCAGTAAACAGAGATATCGCAAAGCTATTGCAGAAGGATCACTACAGTGATACTTGAGCACACATCATTATTAATATTGAAATGTCAATGGTATTTTTAGCCCAGCTTTTATTACTCCTTTGAGCAGGGTGCCTAAATGAATCCAAATGTCTTGATAGATGTCTTTCCTTGGTGCCTGCCACAGAATAGTTGAGAACCAAACAATAATTACAATCACTTCTATACAGGCAAGAGAATGATAATCTTGGATCTTGCAATTTTCTTCTGTCTTTAGCTATCATGCAAGTCTGTCATTCTTGCAAGTTTTAATTTCTGGCATCTGCTTGGCAGGGGTAAATTAGCTTAATTACTCTAAGATTTTTCAGAAAGTCTTCCAAGCGTTACTCCAGCAGAAAAATTGTGTTTGCCTCTCCACAAAGAGAAGCAGCGGTAGTACGTGTCCCAGAATGTATTACATCTGCTTACTAACAATTACACTGCTAACCTCACAGTCAGAGCGCCGGTGAAGCACGGTGCCGCAGAGTGGTGTCAAAGTTAGCAAGCAGGAAACTTCCCCATGAGTAGTGATCTCTGGTAGGAAATCACAGGACATGTTTCAGTGGATTAAAATGCGACGACACTATGGGTGATGTAAGTAGTAGGTCTCTAGCAGTGTTTGCTATCGAGAGATGTCCAGTGGAGCGTTGGATGGCTGCTTTCTGGCAGCGATGACTTGTGAAGGGCAAACGTGGATCCAGCCTTTCCCAGACCATTAGGGTGTTGAAGCCTCTCAGGGACCCACTAGTGAGTACGCAGCGAGGAGCATACTAAACGTGTCCCCATGGGTAGAGGCGCTCACGTATCTGCGGGAAGTTCCCAGGAAATTTAAAGCAAAATATTTAATAACTTTACACAGGCTTGGGCGAATCCTTTTTGCCATGTCAGTTCACATCACTAGCACAGATGGTGGCTTCAAAAAAAGGGTGCTGGGTCCCCAAATCTTTGGCATGATCTGAGGCATAGGGTAATTGAAGGAGTAGGACAAAGGAATGTCGCCACGTGTAAGGTGTTTGCTGTGCTGCCACCTCTACCTGATCTGGGAGGATTTAACAAGGCAAAGATGATAAGATCCAAGCCTAATCTAATTAATTTTTTGTTTGTTTGGAGTTTTTTTGTTACACGTTAAAGGAAAAATAGATCTAAAAGAGCAGGACAAAGTAATTTCATTTAATTTGCAGTTTCTGTTTACCTGATTTTGTGGCTGAATTGTTTATCCACAAGGGATTCATTTGTTACTTTTTTATAATGATGGAAACAACTTGATAGCGAGACTCTGTTTAACAAAGTATAATAGAAATAAACACCGTGTTATTCAATAGCATGGACAGGGCTTCAGTATTTTGTAATTTCTCAAAATCTAGAGATTCAGGCTCCAAAAAGCCCCGTTGAGCTGGGGAGAGGAATACTTCTGACATCTCGCCTAAAGCTTAGCCATCACACTTCACGTCATTCCCACACATCCACGGTTGCGTTTGGGTTTTGCGTGGCTTCTCAACTGATCGAAACGTTTTCTTTCATTCAGTCTTTTGTAATTGCTGAGATGCAATTTGAACCAACGTCCTGAAGATTTATTTCAGACGTTGGTTGAGCTTTTCCATTTTTGTGCACACTGGAATCATGTTTCTTTTGGCCATTACTTTTGAATACTCTGTCTAGCTGCGGTCACCACTGTAAGTCACCAGAGAGCAAAATACGCTCTCTTGATGCACAAGGTTTTCAGCTTCCAAGAGCTGTGCGTGAAACCTTCGTCTCAGTGAAAAAAAGGCGACAGTCCTGTTGTCTCGAATGAGTCCATATTTCATGCTGTCTTTCAGAGACCCAGCAAATGGCAAGTGATTTTGGCTATGCTATGCTTGAGAATCTGTTAGGTTACAGTTCTCATTTCATCAGCCCTTCCTGTATAAGCGGTGCCTCTAAAATTGACGATAAAAGGGGAATATCTAAAATGTTGAGATAATTACCTTGAAAAGCAGGAAGAGTTGCTCTGCATTATGCAGGACAGTTTCTTGATAAAGATTTCTCTTTTTGGTGTTTGTTTCTGCAAGGGCATATTGAGTGAGAATTAGATGGAGCCAGTTTGGCTGGATTTATATTGGCAGGAGATAAATACTGTAGATGAGAAACATGTTTCTCTGGGCCAGAAACCTGGTGTTGCAGAGAGCAGTCCAACAACATTCATTGATGTCCAGTTTTCTTGGCATAAATCGGTGCAGTTTCATCTTTCAAGGTACCTTCTACTTCCTGCGGTAATGTAGCATGTTTCCCTGATGATAGCCATTTATTGTTAACAGACCCTTAAGTTCAAAGTCATTAGCTTCAACAAACCCAAAACGGAGCCGAGATTTATTTAACCTGCGTTCTGCCAAAATTAAGTGGTTAAAGGTAACATCAGTCAAATAAAGCATTGCCACTTGTCAGATTAAAAACCTGGTGGGTTTTGGGTATTGGGTTAAACCAAGCTGCTGATTTGGTCATTTCTGAAAGGACATGCCTTGTGCTTGAGAGATCAGCAAAACTGTAGATGTCATCCCTCTGAGCCATAAAGCTTGCTTCTTTCTCACTGCTACCAACTCTTACGAGCCCTTCAAAAAGCCCTCACGCTTTCGTAGTCTCTTTATCTGTCATTTTGCTTAAATACTTTATGGAGGCAATGGGTTTTCCATAAAAATTTTTGGAAGTAAGTGTGCTTTCATAACCTGAGTAATGGTCTGGGCAAGAAGGGACCAGAGTTCCAGTTTCTGGCTTCTCCGATTTGGCAGCTTTTAATGGAGTTTTTCTTCCCTGGAATGACACAGCTTGCCATTTCTGTAAGAAATTCCCAGTAGTCCCACCTGTGATGTTTCAAATGAAATGTTTGGTCTTTTGGAGTGTAAAGGGCTTTGTTCAAGTAAATTTGATCAGCCTTAATCAAGTGTGTCTAGAAGTGGGTAGTTGTTTTCCCAGTGTTTTTGTGCAGCGGTTTGCTGATGGATATGGAGGAAAGGGATGGTGAGTGTACAGCCCTGTGAAGGAGACCAGGGTTGGAAGCAGTCAGCTCAGGACCTTTGCTGGAATCCCCTAGCACTTGGGCATCTCCTAAGCCCAGACCTCCAGACTGCCCAGTGCTTTCCAGAGTCCCACAGATGAAATCTGTCTGCTGTAGTTAGTGCAAGTGCACAAAAGGTCCGTCAGTGGAATGGTTGGAAGCAGACTTTTAAAATATCAAATAGCAGCACCTGCCATTGCTTATCTTGACCCCATCTCTCACCTTCTGCCCTGACCCCTCTCCAGTTTTATATCCCAATAAAGCAGCTGCGCATCTTACAGTTCCTGGCTGCTGCTGCTGCTTCAGGAGCTTTATTAAGGTCTTTTAAAGGATTTATAGTTACTACTTTAATGACCTTTCTCAGTTCATTGTTGATTAATTTCCAGGCTTGCAGACTGGGAGGACGAGCTGTGAGTGCGTCCTCTGCCTTTCTGACACACCAGGCCTGGCGTTCCAGGAATCATTTTGGTGTCTAGCACCCCATGGCTGTTACCATTTCCCATCTAATTTTTCTTCCCTCCGTATTGGGCAGATGATGTCAGCATGTAATCTGGCATTACTTATATCTTTTCATCTTCAAATTTTAACCCGTTAGAACATCCTTCATTGCAGGGATGTGGTGGAAGAGTGAGTTATCCTTGGGAAGAAGTGTACCTTCACATTTAACCGCTGGACCCTGAGTTCATTGTCTCCTTAACTGTACTAAGGCTGAACGTCACACTTCACAAGGTAACAGCTAAAGAACGTTGCTTAAAGATCTGGCAAGAATTTTGCGGTCAGTTGCTTTTGGCCGAAGTCTGTTGACCTAAGTGACGTTGTTTTCACAGAAAAGAAAGAGAAGTTTAAAAAAGCAAAACAACAGGCAAAGTCTTTAATAATCTGTGAAGTCTCATGTGGGATCTATGTGGGAGTTTTGCTTATTTTTGTGTGATTAGAAAAAGGTAGAAATTATGTCTGTGCTGTGGTGTGGGGATGTTTTTCTTTTTTTTTTTTTTTAAGCCAGTACTATATGGCAGTAAAACAAGTATCACTCTGCCTTGATCTCAAGGCTGAGTGATGCCTTGGCACTGAGCCAGCCCCAGTCCTGCCAAAATAACCTGGCTAGGACACCAAAGGCAAAGCCCGCAGCATATCTGAAAACAAGGACTAGCTCGGAGTGCGGATGATGAAATGATGAGGACCATGTGATTGCAGGCATCTTGGCTATGATTTATACTTCCAACATCATCTGCACTCTTATTTGTCTCTATCACTCTGGTTTTCTTCCGAATTTTTGGCTAAGTGGTTGTGGAGTCTGAGGTGGACTTGGCGAGGTGCACCGGGGAAGTTAATCTCTGACCAGACACTGAGCAGACAGATTTAGCATCCTGCAAGTCTGGGAGCAGGAGAGCTCCTAGGGAAAGTTCTGTCCAGCCTTTTAGACTGCTTCTGAAGATACAGTCGCAGAGAGGGTGGGGAGGCCCTGGGACAGGTTGCCCAGAGAAGCTGTGGGTGCCCCATCCCTGGCAGTGTCCAAGGCCAGGCTGGATGAGGCTTGGAGCAACCTGGTCTAGTGGAGGGTGTCCCTGCCCATGGCAGGGGAGTTGGAACTGGATGAGCTTTAAGGTCCCTTCCAACCCAGCCCATTCTGTGATTCTGTGATATATGTACTGTAACTCTACCCTGGCTCAGTTGCAAAACTGACCTGGGTTTAGTGATCCTCAACAAACCCTTCCACACTACCTAAGCTCTGGTTTGCAAAAGTAGCGTTGCAAGACAGGAACTGCATGCTGGAGGTTTGTGTGCCTTTTCTAATGAGGTCCATGGGTGACAGTCGATTAAGTCCACCAGCCTGGGGAAATAAAAATGTAATGGCTGCCTGCAAACAACATCTTAGGTTCATTTAAAATTTTCTCCAAAGATAATCAGTGTTTATTAAAAAAAGACATAGGTAGCTGGCCCCAAGACCTTAGGATTGTGTCAGTGCATGCTGTGCAACATCAACAACACTTCTGTGTGGCTTTGGTGGGGCAGTGGGATACAATATGTGCTGTTGAGGTACATTAAAGAATCTCCTTGGTTATATTCTTTTCATCAGGTGTGCTTGGAAATACGTAATATAGGGCAATAACTGTCCTGGTCCTGATTAGCTATCAGCAGTCTTGGAAAAGTGCTTGATCTGTGATGGTTTCTGCAGAACAGCCAGATTGATACTGAATTGCAAACTCTAAAGGAAAAGAGTGATCAAATGCTATGCCACGTGTTGATCTAGTACGTTCGCCAGTCCTGGAGTACAAAAGCAACGAAGGAACGAGGAAATTCTGGGGTTTATCTCGTAGGATGTGTTTGATGCCAGCCGTGTGCTTCCGTCATGCTGCGGTGAACACCAGGCAGAGCCAGTCGCATGCTGGCGGCATCTGACATAATGCTACTATTTCCCCATGAGAGAGTGAGAAAAGCTGTGGTATTTTAGGAAAAGTGCATGTTTACAGCTTAGTGCCTTCCATTTTTGCCATGAAGATCACTGGTAGAAGGTTTTTCTAGAGCTGCCCCTTCATCACATCAGAACCGTATCCACCGAGTGCACTGCATCGCTGAATCCCACAGTGGTCTAGAAGGAGTCTTGAGTATCACTTACTCTTTATTTTTTGTTGCTGTCATAACGTTAATATAATTTTAAGTGTGCCTCTGTTTTTGTCAGCGTGTAAGAATCTGTCATAAAATCACATTTATGTGAATATCACTTCTTTGCAGTTTGTTTTAATAGGAGGGAGTTTGTTGGCCGTACCAATTTAACTTGTGTTACTTTTCCATTCCAGTGACTTAGTTAAAATGGAAGAGTTAACATAATAACTGAATTAGTTATGGTCAATTTATCTGATACCGAAACGAGGTCTGCAGTGTTGCAGCTGCTTTGCAGCAAGAACACCAGGAAATTTTGTTGTTGTGTGTTTTGCATAGACTTTCCCAACGCCAGTGTATTTATTTCTCATTTTCTTTATAGAATTACTTAAATCCAAATGATATGTGTAATAACAGAGCCCGTCTTGCTTCAGAGCTTAGTAAAAAAGGGAAGAAATTCAGCCCGAAAAACTTGGTCTAAACTACTTTTTTGTACTTGAGAAGTTTGGTTGAAGGACTTTTGAAAACATGACCAGAATCCAGATGAGTAGTATCAACCTCTGCGCTAAGCGACTACCTCCAGTGTCTTCCAGTGTTAATCTGGTATCATTCTCAGGTCTGCTTTTGTGTACTGTAAAGGGGAAAACCAACACACTCCATTGATTTTCATCATTTTAAGGTAATTTGACATAGTAGGAGCTGCATGTTGAATAGCTGATGATATAGAGGGGAAATAATCAACAGACATTAGATACTTAAACATTATGACGAGTGAAGAGAGAACTTGTGGAGGAAAGTCAAGGGTCCTCTTTTCTGTCCTTTTGTTTTAATTCTGGCTTCCTGTAGTTGCTTATTTCAGGGTAAAGCAAACATTGTAAATGAAATTAGATTGGATTAAAAACATACAGCCATGAAAACTTATTTTGTGTGTATTGTAGAAAAATATTCCCCTTAACAGAGGCCTATACAGGTAATTAGTATTTACCAACATGGGGCTCTGAGTTTTCAGTTAATTTGATCCCAGAAGGCAGGTAGGTTGTGTCCATCTCTGTGTGTGTATTCACGGGGACAGCACTGAGCAACGCGGAAGGTACCATGTTGGGCAGTCACCCTCTTAAATGTGGAGCTGGTGACCTCTGCGGCCTTTTAGCCTTAGCTCCCAGGACTCGGAGAGGAAACATTCCTGGCAGAATATTGTGAATTAAAAGACACTGAAAAGAAATGCACCAGCTTAAAGTACGGGTGATGTATGAAGGCACTGACCTGAGCATCAGCCATGGTGATGTTGTGGAGAGCCAGGACCATTATGGTTTGGAGTTGGTGCTTGGGAGGAGGTGTGAGGCTGTACCTCAGTTCTGCAGTAGCCCCTAAGACCAGTTGATCCAGCTGCAGAGCCACGTGGTGTTTCACGCACAATGAACTTACATGCTTAATTCTGTAAAGTGTAACATCCAAACTCCTTATTTACTACAGATCTAGCAAGTTTATGTAACTCATGTTTTTGAGGCACTTTGAAATGGTAATCTACTGTTGCTGTGTGTATAATACATGTTTTTTTGAAGCACTGTTCAGTTTGCCATTTACTCACTCTCGAGGGGAAATAATGGTATTTTTAGATACTCAAACACTTTTGGGCTGGAGCCTCCTTTCTTCAAAGCCTGTTGAAGAAAAGAGCAAGATGGGGCAATCAGATAGCGGAGAGTAGGCAGAAAGAGAGAGGTAATTTTGGATTTTTTGTCTGTGGTTTGTCTTTTTGTTTGGTTTTTTTTTTTTTTAATAAGAAACTAGTGATTTAACATAACCTAGAATCACAGAACATAAGAGCAGATCAAGCAGTCTTTCACTGACTTAGTTATATGCCTTTTGTTGCGTTCTGTAGCTAAGCATTTATATGAAGATCTTGAATTGAGAAATTTGGTTTGACTGGCACTTTTCAGTGCTGTAACTCAAAAGGGAAGAAACCAGAAAGCTTGAAATGACTTAACGCGCAGCAGGTGTCGGTGTAGGAATTTGCACTGCTGGGAGGGTGGTGGCATGAGGCCCACTGAAGCTGCTGGGGAGAATCCCGTTGATTTCAGTGACTTCTTGAATTCTCATGTGATTTACGTATGGAAACTTAGTCTGGAGGCGCAGCAGGATGGGCAGGCAGCGTTTCATGGAGCCCTCATTGGTGCTGCATCCTCCTCCTTGAACTGACGTGTCTCAAAGCAAGTTTGGGGACATTGGGAAGAGCAACAGCTCTAGGAAGCCATTCTTGGCTGAATCACAACAGTCAGGCTGGATGTGGCTTTGAGCAACCTGGTCTAGCGGGGGATGTCTCTGCCCATGGCAGGGGGGTTGGGACTAGGTGATCTTTAAGGTCCCTTCCAACCCAAACCAGTCTGTGATTCTATGATTTTCCTCCTATTTCCAAAGTAGGGGAAGCATGAAGGAAGGACCAGTGGACAAGGGGAGTTTTAACCATGTGAGAATTTATTGCCTGTTCCGTGTTTCCGTGGCAACATATCCTGCGTGGCCCGAGATCTGCGGTGAAATGGTACCTGTTGTGTCTGTGAGGGGCTGGGCAAAAAATAGGTTTTGTGTCGGTAATGAAAAATAAGTTAGCTTCAGGCACAATTGTTTTTAAGCTAGATTTACGTGGTAGACATACGGGTTCTACAGACACTGGTACTCAGGAAGCAACTGAAGCATGCTATAGTTGGCTCTTAGTTCAAGTGACACCAGGAGGGGAAATGCAGAGTAAAATAATCTATTTAACTAATTTTCTGAATAAATTAATGGAAGAGCTATTTCTGATGCAGATTTTGAAGTGGATTACGATGGTTAAGGGCTATGAATGAGATGCTTCTTGTGGAAGGAGATAACATTTCAAGGGAGCCAGTAATGGACACAAATCCACATTGGAAGGAAAATCTTCCTTTTTCAATGGGTTGTCTACTTTATCCTGCTGTTATCAGTTGGCCCATTAAAAGTACTGCTGTTTTTACCAGTGGGCAGAAGCTGAAAACCTGAGGACACAGTACTGAGTTCAGACCAAACAGCTACTCAGCACCCATTAATTCACTTAAACAGGAGCTGAATGTTCAAAATTGCATGGCTCTCAATGCTTCCCAGATCTCAGATGGCTCTCTGCTCACAAGGATTTTTTTATCTCTTCTGGGGCCTAAATAGGCATTTATCTCACCTGAGAAAGTGTTCTGAAATGTTTTCTCCCAGCAGCATGGCATGGGAGAAAGGAAAAGCATATGCTTGCGATGGCTTGGAGCGGGATGAGTGGCTCTGCTGGTTGGCAAGAGGGGTCCGACTGGGAGCTGAGCTCCCCAGCCTCTGGGCTGTGAGGCTCTGCACAAGGTGCCCAGGAGCCATGGGCCCTGTACCACAGGCCAAGACATTAGCAAAGCTCTTTTTTTTTTTTGTTACAGAGAGAGGTTTTTAGGGTGGTTGAAACCACTGCTACCTCCTGCAGCAGAGAGGAGTCTGTTGTTGGATCTGTCTTTGTCTTGGGTTTTGTAATGTGCCTGTCTCTGTGCCACCTATACCACCAAATGACAGAGTGAGGTCTTTCAGTGCTGGAAAGAAGGTCGTACAGTCTCCCCCACCTCTTGTAATAACACGTTTTTGCAGTATTGGACAAGGCACCTTGAGACCTGCTTCTGTGTGGGGCTGGGACCTCCCTCTGATGTGTGTGGTGATTGATGTCAGCTCCCTGAAAGTGCCAGGAGGTCGTCTCCCCAGCGAGCTGTTCTGGTCCTGTCTCTGGACGATTTGCCTTGGTTTTCCATCCAGAAGGATTGCTGGTTTTGGGTGTAAGGTCCTTTGCCTGTCGTTATTCTGCATTCCCAAACACTGAGCTGGCAGACTGGCTGTTCCCCGAAATATTAATCCCTAAATCCCTCCTATATCACTAAGTCTGAAGCAATTACAAACTTTTCCCCTCCTCTGCTAATTAAATTCATTTGGAAGAAGACGTAGCAGTCTCAAAGGACCATCCTTTTAATTTCCCTTCCACGTGTAGCAATTAGCGGGGGGTTGTTTCTGGCTGAAACAATGAGCGCACTGAATAGGTTGGTGCGTTAAGTATGGCAAGGAAGTTGTAGGGCTCTAATGGGCGAACGGGGCGTGTTGTCAGCCAGGGCTTGACATTAATGGCTTATTGTCGAGTAAGCCATGCCTGGGGAAGCCCTACCCCTCGGGCACACGCTGGTGGGATCCTGCTTTAATCAGCTTTTAAAGCAAAAGTGAAATTCTTTTTTTCTCCTTGTCCTCACAGTGTAGCAGATAACAAACCTGACTTGCCCCAGGAACTGTGGGGGGTTTTAGGGCTGTATGAGGAATTCATACGGTGTAAATAATTTTTGCATTGCCCGGACTACTTGGGTTTTCATCTTAAAATGTACAACTATAGCCTTTTTAACGTTTCTTTTTCTTTCTTTTTTTTTTTTTTTAGCCTTTAT
The DNA here is from genome assembly GCA_027574665.1 of Rhynochetos jubatus. Taxonomy (NCBI): domain Eukaryota; kingdom Metazoa; phylum Chordata; class Aves; order Eurypygiformes; family Rhynochetidae; genus Rhynochetos; species Rhynochetos jubatus. The sequence goes on along the minus strand of CM050654.1, from coordinate 4,738,400 downwards.
CACTTGGCAGGGATATAAAAAGTTAATAACAGATTTATAATTTTATTAGCAGTTACGCTGCAAATGCAAGAGAGTTCCCTAACCCGAGTTTAATGCATCCTTAAAGTCCTTTTTATTAGCCTGTTAATTTTAAGCAGTACCATTTTATGGAAATGTGTATTACAATTTTTTTCTAAAGGAGAAACAGCAGTTCAGATTCAGATCATGAATATGTGGTTTTGTGTGTATTTTGTGGGGGCTTTTTTTTTTGTTTGTTTGTTTGTTTGCTTGGGTTTGCAGAGTTTTTTTGCTGTTTCAGTTTTGGTTGGGGAGTCTTTGTTTTCTTTTGTCTGGTTTTGTTTTGTTTGGTTATTTTTGGGTTTTTTACAGAGGGATGGGGGTATTTTTCCTGTTTACTTCTCCAGAAGTGACAGTTTTATCATAGTATCGCAAGTACTGTGGACAGATCGAGCTGAAAACACAAGGTGACAAGGAGCGGGCACCCAGGGTCATCCTTGTCAGCAGCAAACACAACTGAACACTGGGCTGGCAGGAACACCACGTGCACGGTGGGCATGGGTGACAACAAGCCTCTTGGTGGTCCAAACCTGTTCATTCTCTTCTGTTTTCATGGAGTCACAGACTGGTTTGGGTTGGAAGGGATCTTAAAGACCATCCAGTTCCAACCCCCTGCCATGGGCAGGGACACCCTCCACTAGACCAGGTTGCTCCAAGCCTCATCCAGCCTGGCCTTGAAGAGTTTTCCTTCAGACTTGCCCAGGTTCACACATGGATTGGGTGTTGTGGGGTTTTTTCATAGATCAGTGTGTCAGAGTTGGGGTCTCTTACTAATACGTTCTTTTGGACAAATGCCCTTGATGTTAACAAGATACTTGGACTGACCTTGACTTTTTCACGCCCAGAGGTTGAGGAGTTACTTTCAAAATAAATCTCATTTTCTCATTCCATTGGCAAACTGAAAATTAAATTGCTCTGGGGGGAGGAGCTCTGCATATATTTCAATATATTTGAACTGTAGGATTATGCCCATGTTAGGTTCATTGTTCATTCATATAACAGACAATATGGTGTAAGTTAAAGGTGTATGGTAGCTGTTGCACCCGTTATAAGCCCTCTCCATTGTTTACCCATCCATGCTTCCAGGTGGGAGTGACAGAATTTGCGGTGATTGTTCTGTTTTGCACATAGCAGGACCTGGCAGCGGACTCATGCAGTAAAATAGATTTCAAACATTTTCCATATCACTAATTGTAATTTCCAAGGCTTCCTCTGTGAAAGAGCGTACAAAAGGGAGCTTTAATAAAAGCTATCATTAGCCTCATGGATCAATATGATTTAGGAAATACAAAACAACTTCAGTTGTTTAAAAATAGGAAGTGCCAGAGGGGGTTCCCATCTCCCCGCTGAAAGCAAATCACAGGATTGATCTGTCTGCAGTGTAACTGCAAAATTTGCAGAAAACAGGGATGAAGTAGCTGGGAATATAAATAGAGCCGCTCTGCAAGCTGGTACCCACAGCGTTCTTAGCCCTCCTGGGCAACCCGTGACGGGTCCTCTGTAAATGAGACACTCACGTGCTTTTGGGGGGCGTAGGAAGGGAGTTAATGCCAGTCGGTGGATGCCTCTCCCAGTGTGGTGCTGTCGTATTTCTCTTTCTCTTAAGTTTTTCTTTTCATCTCTCTCCCACTCTTAGATCAGAACGCTTTCTCAGGTAAGTCACAAGCCAGTTTCAAGAAATCCACCCGTGAATGCAGCACAAGTCGTGAAAAGAGACAGACCCCCAGCTGAAATTCCGCTGGTAGCCTAGTCCTAGGCCAAGGGAAGTGCTGAGAAAAAGAGGACAGCTGACCTTCTGGATGTTTAAAGTACACGGAATAGTTATATGTGGCTCAGTAAAATGTTTCCCAGGTAATTTGCTTTGGGGTTTCCGAAATAAGCTCTGTGAGTTTCATCTCTATTTACTCTTCAAGGTTAGACTTCTACATCCTGCCATGAAACACATTCTCCTTGCAAACCTGCCTCCAAAATTACCGTGGGCTTCAGTGTGTCGGCCAGCGTATTCCCAGCGCTTTATTTTGATACGAGGAAGAGTTTAGAACTCTCTTGTTATTTTGAAGTGCGACTGTTTGTCTGTGGCAAAGCAGGAGAAGGACCACAGGAATTTGCCTGTGAACCTGACTGATACCCAGATCCACACTTCACTATTAACATTTGATGCACGCACTCTTTATGCGTGGCGTGGCAGGAGCCTCCCTAAGATCACAGCTGTGTCATTCGCCAGGCTTTTCAGGGATTAAGTTCTGCGGACTTTCTTTCTGGTATTTATTAACGAGCGATTTACGAAGGCATGTGCTTAGTCCTCCACCGTTAACTCCGTATCGTATTACATTCCTTCCCAGCCCACAGGGATAGTTTTCAGGAAAAATGCATTGGGGGTAGGACAGCAGCAGCCCTGGTTTTGCTGCATGAATTTCTCTTGTGAGAATGAATATGGGCAGCTGTAGGTGTCTCAAGAAACTTAAATCACCTGGGCAGCGCTGGGCTCCTGTATTTTCTTGACCATAACCCACCATAACCCAAGTTTCTCTCCTAAGTGTTATGTTACTTTGAAGCAAGGAGGACTTTTTGACTGTTTGACTTGTTCTATTTCTATCTCGGCGTGCAAGTACTGAATCCGTGACTTATTTTAACTGATATTTTAGCTTGCCAGTAGAATTCCAAATTAAAATATCAGGGTCATGAAAGCCATCTTTGTCTTGACTAGGAAAGAAACTGCTATGTCCCAGGACTATAAATGTAAATTTCTGTGGGCTGAGCACATGTCTGAGACAGTTTATTTACTGAAGCAGTGACCAGTCCTCCGAATGCAGGATTCCTCCCGGTCTGGTAATCAAAATCAAACCAGTGCATTATAACAGCTTTTGGGGAAGCTTTTCTTACTCAATTGCCAGTCCAACTTGGGAAGTTTTGTTTGAAAGATACTAATTAATGGTTTCCATTGAGTATGAAATAAATCACAAATTACTATAAAACCCTGTAAACTCATTAAAAGAACCTAACTTCCAGAGAAGCTGTGGGTGCCCCATCCCTGGCAGTGTCCAAGGCCAGGCTGGATGGGGCTTGGAGCAACCTGGTCTAGTGGAGGGTGTCCCTGCCTGTGGCAGGGGGGTTGGAACTGGATGGTCTGTAAGATCCCTTCCAACCCAAACCAGTCTGTGATTCTATGATCAGTTCAGGTACTCAGTAGCTCAGGATGCAGTGAAAGGCTGACCCATGGGCTCAGCTGGTGCTGCTCCAGGCTGGTGTGTTCCTGGCAGGATGACCTCCCTGCAGCTGAACCTGACTGCTCCCTACACACGAGTTTGTGAATTGATGAGGGAAATAAAATGGCCAAGATTGACGGTGATTCTGTGATATCACAGCCAGACTTCAAGGTTTGAATCTATCCCTTTCAAGGGTGAACTGGTATCTAAATAAATGCCTATTCAGAAAATAGGAGGGTTGAGTTCAATTAGTTTTAAAAGATGCTGAAATATAATTTTGCTTAAGTACTACGGTAGCGTGCCAGGCTCCCTCTCTTATCAGTGGATACCTCTAAGGGTGGTTTTATCCCAACCAAAACAATCATTTGAAGTTCAATTGCCCCCTGTCAGTATTATGCTGTCTTCCAGACTAGGCAGACCTTACTAGTGGTTCTGTATTGCACGTTTGGATGGCTAGAAATGCATAGGAGGAATCCCACTCTTCTAATTATTAAGATCTTTCTGATTGTATTACTGCATTTTAAGAATCACTAGCCTAAAGATACACAAGCAAGCATGACCGTTTAATCCATAATTAACCTCTTTACTGAAGGCTTTATATAGATTATAGTAATATATTACAGGCTTTCTGCGCTTTCTCAAGGCATGCTTAAATATCGTAAGCTGCCGTTACGTATTCAGTGAACTCACTGGCATTTGTGCAATAGGGAATAGCTGCGGGAAATGGTCCTATGTTGCAATTTAGCATCATTCACTGGAAGCTGCCAAGGTTTATGTCTGCAGATGATATCTCACACAACTGCTTCTTTAAACCTTTCGCCTTTTTTTTTTGTCATGTGTGTTCAGTCCATGCTGTCAGCACATTTCAAATACTACAGCTTGGTGTTTCAAGGCAAAAATGCAGACTTCTCCAGGTCTCTGAATGCTCTACAGATGTTTTACATGCTAGTAGGAAAGACACGGTAGATCAGATAGGACTTACATAAATACCAGTGGTGTCCCAAAGATTTGGACCTTTGAAGATGCGTGATGTAAGGACATCTCATCTTGAAGATCTAATTTTCATGGTATCAGTTTTTGTAGAGTTGTTTAAAAAATATTAAATGGTCACTTTTCCTCCTTCTAACTTTTCCTTTGTTAGTGAAGGGCAGTAGAATACATTAATTCTTAAAATTCTTTCCTTTTGTTGTTCTAAGACATTTCCCCTTCTCTCAGTTTGACTGGGGTTTTGCAGAAGAAACAAAAACGTAACAAGAACAGCCCTGTATTTTACACTTTTTTTTATGCCTTTGCAGTTATTGGCTAACGAAAAGAAAGGGAGGAGGCATTTGTCATACACCTTTACATGGAAGCTTTTAATTCCAGTTTAGTGGTTCCCTCCCCCTCAGTTTATTGTGGAATCTTATCAATGCTGATCAATATCTACAGGGTGGGTGTCAGGAGGATGGGGCCAGGCTCTGCTCAGGGGTGCCCAGTGACAGGACGAGGGGCAATGGCCATCAACTGGGAAACAGAAGGTTCAGCCTGAACATGAGGAACACCTTCTTCCCTGTGAGGGTGACAGAGCATGGGACAGGCTGCCCAGAGAGGGGGGAGTCTCCTTCTCTGGAGCCTTTCCAAAGCTGCCTGGGCTTGTTCCTGTGTGATCTGCTCTAGGGGATCCTGCTCTGGCAGGGGGGTTGGGCTAGATGATCTGTAGAGCTCCCTTCCAACCCCTAACACGCTGTGAATCTGTGAATTAAGGTAAAATTAATTTGATTAGAATAAAAACGCCTGCAGTTTAAAATAAAAAGGAAAGCTTGACTTTTTTAAATAATTACCAGTTTTAACAATAGTATCTGAACAGGAACGTGTGAACTGATACTTTCTGCATCCATCCTCTGATCCAACATGACATCTGAGACATGGAGCTGTTGTTCATGGGACATAATGCTAAGTGCATCTGGGGACCTGGGCTTCGGTGTGTGCCCAGTGTAAAGGACGTTGTATGTCCCTTTGAAGTTGGTGGAATTACTCACGTGCTTTAATAAAAGCACCTTGCTGTCTTGAGAGGTCAGTGAACTGAGTCCAAAAGTTGCCCTGCTTTATAGTTAGGTTGAGTTAGTGAAATTCTTCTGTTTCTAGTGCCTGGGATGCAAAAATACAATGTTGCAGGGAGACAATAATAGCCGAAATTAAATCTTTAGAAGCTTCTCCGCAGCTGTGAGGGTGGCAGATATTCCTATTGGCACGCTTATTATTGTAGCAGAGCACTGGAAGAGACAGGCGCTCCTAATATTATCAGTGATGGCAGGGCATTATCTGAAATATTCAAAGAACAGCTGTGGTGTTTTGGCTATTGCAATCTTGATTGTGTCAGCATAGATAGATTTCTTTCTGTGTTTCCTGGCGAATGTAACAGTCAAATGAAAGGTTGCTAAATGCAGCCTTGGGGCTGAGTCGGTGTTCTTTACCTGAGATGTGATTGCAATTTTTGACAGGAAGACTAATGTGTGTTTTATTGTTGTGTATTTAAATTTGATTTGGGGGTAGAGGGAGAGAACATTTTATTAAAAAGGGAAGGAGAATAACTTCTTAAAATATTTCCTGTTGTTCCTCAGGCAGGCTATGGAAGAGAAGACAGGGAGAATCTAGGCAGTGCTTTTCGTGTGAGGGGGTTTGTTTCCATGATAATTCCAGTCCAATATAGACCTTGATTAAGCAAAACCATTTAAGTAAGGGCTTAAATCCATCCTGGTTCAGCAATTCAGGGAAGCTGTTAAGCACTGGATAAATTACACCTATATTTTGCAGCAATGAAGTTTTAAAGTCATGATGTTCCCCTGTTCAAGCAGTTTGAAGCACGGTGGAGGGGATTTGCAATGCTAATCTCTCCAACAGGAGGTCTGTGGTACTGTCCTACTGTGTTCAGTGACAGCGTGGGAAAACCCCTTTGACCTCCCAGGCACTGAACAGTCCTGCCCTCCTTCACTGGCAAAGGCAGTGCAAGATGCTCCTGGTCGGGACAGGGTGCTGTGCCGCAGTTTCCTTCTGACTCCGCCTGACCTCTGTCAAAGTACAGTTTTGTGGCTGTTTTCTCCTACGTGTGGAGTGAGGAAGTGGTTTAGCCATGAAAAGTATTTTGAGTCTTATTTGTCATAGTCTGATCAGGGGGAGATTATTTCTCCCGTGGAACCCGAGAGGTCTAAGACATCTGATGTTGCCTCTAGCGTAGTACCTGGAGCTGAGCTTTGGAATCAGCCGAGAGAATTCATGGGGGTTTTGGGAAACAGATTTTGAATTTGCTTGTAGTTCTTTTCTTTTGGAGACCATCTGGCTTCAGAGAGAAAAATGGGGTTCAGGGCTTGATATTCTGAAATAAGCACTTTATATCAAGCTTACATATGTAAGGTACGCGGTGTGTAGGGACAGCGTCCCCATAAACAGCTCAGGATCCCTTTAGAACAGTTTTAAATTGTGATCTACCATCTTAGGGGCCTATGTGCTTTTCCTGAGGAGGTCCATAAAACATGAGTAAGAAAAGGGGCTTGCTGTAAACAGACATAAATTTTCTGTATGTGGTGCAAGCTTTCACTGAAATTTCAGGAGCCCACACACTGAAAAAGATTAAACCTGCTGTTTTATCATCTCTGTCTTTTATTGCAAACCTTTAAGAGAGTCCTGGTTGTGAAAATGACGATGATAATTACTATTATATGAGAGGAAAGAATGGGCAAAGTGATTCCAGCCTCACAGTTTGGTTCGTATTCGGCTGGGAGCAGGCTTTGACTTGAAGATACATACGTACAGGAGCTGAACATACATGGCACCACCCAAATTCATGGGAGCGTTTTTATTTTTAAGTATGTGAAACTTCTGCAGATCCACTAAAAACAAAATGCAAATCCTGCGTGGCTTGACAAGAGTGGAGGGGACGGGGAACACCTTGTACCGCATGGCCATTTCTGTTTCACTTTGCAGGATCTCCTTAGCCCTCAGGGCAGGGTGACCTTTAGCAGCCTCCAAATGAAGGACTGTCAAATGGTTTTTCATTTAGAGAGATATACAATACAGATGGATAATAAATACAGTACTCTGATGGGCAGGGCGTTCTCCTGGACATAAGGCAAGTGAAGAGCACGATCCCGGTTGAGCTGCCCTGTGGAGTGTTTGCCGTTGCTGTCAGCTGCTTGTCCGTGTCTGTTTGTCCCTGCAGTGAGGGGGGGGAGATAAATAGGGAATTACTGCTGAAAATCCTAAGGAGAGGAGGAGTGGGTGTTACCAACCCTGCAGGTTGATCCTGCCTGCACAGTGTGCTCTGTCCTAGCTGTCCCTGTCCCCTAAGTGAGCGGGTAGCTCCTGGTGGGGTCCAGGTCCTGCCTTTGGAGCAAGGGCGGGAACAGCCCTGAGAGTCACGGCTGACAGGAACGTCAGCCTGACAGAACGCTGCAAACAGAGACCTTTGTGAGCGTATTCAGAAAGGAATGTGAGATTTGGTCCAACTCTTTGCAAATTTGTGTGTGTTCGTTGTTTTACCCATTGTAAAATCCTGCAATTTGTCTCTAGATCCTCCTGGACTTAGATTTCTATTTCCTGGGTGTGAACGGTAGGATTTTTCACCTTAAAAACTACCAGCAGTTGAGAGTTTCATGGATAACTAGGAGGGATTCAGTTACTCAGCGGCTCTGAAATCACAGGGGAGTCCCATGGGTGTACAGCCTTCGGTTAGCTTTCTGGAGCCTGGCTGGAAACTGTCACTGTCACTAGAGCTGAAGACATCAAAGAGAGGTGCCACCTGACAGGTCTAGAAGTGAGATGCTAAAAACTAATTATTAGAACTATGTAGTCACCATATTTTAGGGGAAAATAAGTAGAAAAATACTAGCATTGGTACTGCAGATGGAAAAAGGGGTAACCGAGGTAGGTATAATGGATTGGGGAAAAAAAAAAAGCCTCTATTCTGCCTGAAAACTTGGTGCTGAGCGGGATCTGATCCACATCCATTGGCTTCAAACTCGCTGTCTCTCCTCCACTTCGATTCCTTCTGGCAGCTTCTGGCAAAGCCTACTGAAGTCACAGTTTTGGGGAACAAAAATCCCAGCAAACACCTCATAAACCAAACTGGGGTCTGATGTCATTTCTGTAAAATCTGGATGTTCTGATGATGGAGGAGTTGCTCTCCCTAACTATAATTTTTCTTGGCTGTTGTTTGAAAGCCTGCTGTTTGGTGTTTTCCCTCAGTCCTGCTTTTTCTTCAGAAATGATTATGGATTTTTTGGATGTTGTTGTGCTGCTAGGCGGTTGTGCTTGGGGTGCTGTGGCGTATTTCTTGGTAAAAGTCCTAACACTGTGAAAACTCCTCTGTAGGGTGCCCCCTGCATTCAGCCTTTCTCTTCCGTAATAGTGATTAATGAATAGCACAACATTAAATTAGTTTTAGGCTTATTAGCAGAGCTGGTCGAGTGCAGAAACATTTAAAGGTGTATCATCGTTCAAGAATCAAATTTACGATTGTAAATTGAACTTGCATTGTCTTTGGAGTTGTGTGTGATTTAGTAATTTGCTTCAACTCGCTAGCACAGCGTTTCCTGCTCCTGCAGAGTCGATACCTGCTCGTCGCAGCACGGGCTGTCGGGGTTAATAGCTGGTAGGATGCTATTTGGGCTTTTCCCCTTCCTTTCTTCCTCATCTCTTACCTTGGGAGCCTGCAGGCTCTTGAATGATTGTTGGATGTAATTGGAAGTTGAGTCCCTTGCTTTTAAAATCTTTTCATAGAAGTCTCTCCTACTTCATTAAATCATTAAACGAGTTTAGCAGGTATTAGTTTTGAGCTTTATTAATTGTGACTTGTTTTTCATTATGAGATAATTGTCAGTCACGAAACATAACTGCTGTAATGTATCTGAGCAGCCAAAAGTTTCCAGGAGGCAGGGAGAGAGGAAATACAGAAAGGTCGCTTGAATAAAAACTCCTTTAAATAAATTCTTCTTGGAGGTACTTAAGGATTCCTGGGAGGTGCCTCGGTTGGGATGTAAAACCAGTGGTTTAAGAGCTTCTCTAAAGCATCAGGACCTCTAGCAGGAATTTGGTGAAGAACATGATGTGTTTATTGACTGTGAATGTAACCAGTCCTGCTCTCCATGGGAAATATTTCCAATTTCCAAGCTTGCTTGGTCAGGGTGATTTACAAGCATGGCAGGGCTATACAGCTTATTGAAGGCTCGGTGTATACTGGGGGCTGCAGAGCGAGATACAGTTAACTTTGAGACCTGGAGCTGTTTACAGCCAAAATGCTCTTTATTTTCACAGGCTACACAAATTCTCTGGTTTCTGTGAGTCCCCCTAAGCTGCTCAAAATGCTCCCCCCCCTCCCCGTGTCGGGGATCGCAGCAAGGTGTATGAGCCTCATGTGCTGCGGGCGGCGATGGAAGCGAGGCGGGTACTGAAGAGTGCGGGCTTGCCTGGTCTGCCTTGACAAGAGCGGTGCAATTTATCATGAGCCGTTTTCCAGGGACTTCTGGGAAACAAACTATGCATCATTTTAAAGATGCTTCCATGAAACAATTAGGCTGCATTAAATTATTTCTACTTTAGTGTGAAGCGTTTCCTTGGCATAGATAGACCTTGATGTACAACTCCAGGGAATGGAGCACAAATCCAAGCTGTGAACCCAGTTTGGAACTAGCGCCTGGTAAATAGGTTTTAAAGTTTTTTGGAGTCTCAGTTATTAATCTAAATGTAATTCATCCTTCCGCTCAGAAGAAATTACAGTTGTAATGCCAACGTTTGCAAGCAGTAGTGAGTGATACTAGTAGCCTCTGAACACCCATTCTTTACTGAAAATAGATTTGCCATTGCCAAGCGATAAGATAAAATCTTTTCTGCAGATGATGGCTTTTGGAATATATAAAAAAATATAGTTTCTGAGAAACCTGAGAATAAAAGATATCTGGTCTTTTAAGGGCTGTGTTTTAGAAACCACACCACTGCTGTGATTTCAGTAGCCTGGTATTTCATGTGTTGTTTAATGGGCTAACAGAGTAAAATATCACCCTGTAATGATTCTTGAATGTGTGTGGGTTTCTTTATAGCCTTTCGTGGAGACACAGGCTTCAATTTTGTCCTGAAGAAGCTTCTAATATAAATGGGTAATAGATCAGTAAATCAGATAAGAGCTGCCAGCGCAGGGGGTAGAGGGATGGAGCTGGGGAGAGGAGGTCAGAAGCTGCGAGTGATGGCAGCCGTGTCTCGCCGAGCCCCCGCAGCCACACTGCTGCTCTCTGCTTTCTCTTCCCTCACCGGGAGCCTGTCAGACAGTAGGCATGGGGGAGCTTGTTGACTTCTAGGTGAGGCTGGAGGAAACAAATACATCATCTCTAAACTGGGTAGCTCAAACTCATTTTTTGAAGTACTCATAGGGGGATTCACCCGGTAAACTCTTTATCTTGTTTTCTTTCCTATATTAACAGAATCGGTTCATTCAGGGACTGCTGCTGCAAATGTTTTCAGATCTAAAAGCCATCATATAGAGCAAATTTCCAAACTGGAGCCTAATCCCGTGCCTGGCAGGACCTTGCTGTAAAACATCTAGCGCCCTGTGTTGGAATGGATGCGAAAAGGAAGGGTGTCCCTGTAATAGCCATGGTGAATGTGGATGTTCCTGGGGGTCATAAGCCGAAGGCGAGGTGTGATCTCCTGCGTAGAAAGCCAGCGTATTATTTGGTGTCAGAGAGAGTTTACCTCTCGAGGGGATGTGAAGTCAGCCGTTGGCTGTAGCATTGCACCCAGTTTTGGGCAGAGTGCAAAAGAGAGGGGAAGAAAGAGGGAATGTTTGGTGTAGAAGAGACCTGGGGCGGAAGGAGGTAACTGGTGGGTACGTATAAAAAGACGCAGTGAAGAAGGATATTGGGGATGGTCTTAAGTAGCAGCAGGAGGGACAGAAGTTAGGTGTTGAGGGGAATCTTTCTAATGCTGAGGATGGCAAAGCATTGCAGTTGATTAGATGGAGAGGTTTGGGATCTTCATCTCTGGAAGATGTCAGGAACAGAAATGGTTTAAACAGCGCTGTGTGTTTGTCTCCTGACCCTCCCTGAATCAGGATGGACTTCTCTCTTACTTGCTCAGAGATGCAGGATGTCTGCATCAGAAACCTGTAGGGGTAAAGGTCGGGCTATACATAGCCTGAGAAACGTGATAAATCTCAGGGAAAGACTGCATCTCGCTTGAGGCACAGTCCTTGGTAACCGTGTTCAAGTTTCTTAAGGGTCACCACAGGTTAATAAAATAATTTTGGGATTGTTCTAATGTAGCCGATGAGCATTTTTTGGAGATGTGATTTGCTTCTCATTCAGCTGGTTGGTGACAGAAGCTGAGTTACTAGGTTAGGTTTTTTAAAAGAACCTTGCTAGTATCTGTACTCATTCATAAGCAGATGCAGTTTCTTCTTCTTCAAGCTCATATATATCTCTTGCTTACAACCGCAGGAGGAGAAATGGGTATTCTCCTGTGTGTACTTGGAAAGCTTCTACCACAGATTTCGATTCACTGCACTCCGTGGAGTTCGAGATTGTGCAGAGCCAAACAGCTCTTTTATGGAGTAAATGGAAATGTTGTTTTAGGACTTCTTTTATCTAGCATCTTCCTAGGCAAAGTCGTCATTTCCCTCTCTGCTTACAAACTGCACCAGTAGCTCGTGCTGGAGTTAATCAAAAGGCTGGACCTGATGGAGTTCCTGTCATCATCTTCGGCTCTCCTTAAAGCACGGAGACGGCAGCATTTAACTTAGCAGAGGGGAGAGAAAGAGCAAGTCCTGCGTTAGGGTTATTGTCCGGAAGATCTGTGCACCTTGGCAGACTGATTTATTTATAATCACATGGCAAGAGAGCAAAGCGAGAGATGGCCTGCAACGCTAAAGCCCTTAGGAAGGGGGATTATTGTAACGAGGAGGGCTCTCCCTTCCAAGTCTCTCCGCGCCACAACTGTGAGGGATCCCTCCCAAATATGTCCACCTTGGCTGGCTGTCAAATGCAAAATGAAACACCTGTGTGCAAGATAGATCTGTGGGTATGAGTGCTAGTCCTCTGTGGTACCTACCACCTGCCAGGCTTTATGAACTGGCAGTTATTTGTGTGCGTGTGTATCTGTTTTAATACCTTTCTGTGGTTTTGGTTTTCTTTTTTTCAGAGTCATTCGTAGTAAGGGTCAGGCAGCGTATGAAGACGTTTGCGCACAAGACATTGTTGCAGGGAATGGGAGTTGTCTTCGCTCTTTGCTTATTTACCTTTGATCTAGACCCTTCTGCTGGCGTTTCAAGCCTACGGTAGTTTTGGACTTTGCAGCTTGATTTTTATTTCTGTGAGCTTGGGCTCCTAAGGAGTCTTAAAACCATTTCCTCTACAGGTACTTGGCTAACCTGGATGCCACTCCTCCACGCGGAGGGGAGGATTCAAGGTTAAACTTGATGGTACTACCTCATTTTCTGCTAGTTCCATTAGCATTCACAACTGAGACTATTGTGTTTCAGTACTTACCTCCCTGCAGAAATATATAGGCTCTCCATGAAGATAGGATTCCATATGTACCGCTTTCGGTGAAATCTGTTTATCTTCGCAGTTGGCCAAGAATAAATAAAACAGCCTTATGGTTCCCGTGAGTATACACTATATGCCTCAATTATTGGTGCATTATATTAGTAGCAGATGCTACATTCCCCCGTATCAGAGGGAAGAAGATTTCTGAACAGTAAAACCAAATTTTTTGCTTATACACCGTAATTATCACCATTCCTTCATTTCAGAGGCATCTGTCTGACGTACCCTAATTGTGATGTGTTGTATTACCATTTGCATTACATTTTGTTCCTGAAAATAACACTGACAGCGATGGTTAAAGTTGCAGGAAGGTTTCTGCTCAGTTCAGGTGCTTTGAACCTTGCCGTAGTATCTTCCTTTTAGCTTGAACCGTTGCAGGCGTTTCTCCTGGGCGAGTCAAACAGCCGATTTGCCCTCAGGAGAGCTGGTGTGGATGCAGACCTGCTGACTTAAGGCTGCGTGGTTTGTGCTGCTTGGGAGCTGCCCAGGGCAGGGGGCTGGACAGACGTACAGCTCCGGCATCTCCAGACATCATCCGATTTTGCTTGTACTTCCCTTAAATGTGTTACCACCATATGTTTTGTCTCTATAAAGAGCTTTGGTCAAGTGGGCCTATGGACTCACTTGTTCTCAAACTACTCAACAGAAAGATAACGGTACTCGGGGACCAAAACAAAAAAAAGAAAGATAGGAATGGCCGTTTTTGCTGAGACCAGATGCTTACTGTGGGCTATGGTATGAGGTTAAATAGTTTTCAGTGATCTCTCCAGGCTTCCTCCCCAAGGGATGTTAAACGCGTTATTTCACCTTAGTTGTGTTTGAGTTCACAGCTGTGGCACGCAGGAGTGTTACCCTTTGTCTCTTGCAAAGCCAAACGGAGAACTGCTCTGCAGCTTTGTCCCCTTCTGTTGCAGGCAGTACGGTGGTAACACCAAGGCAAGGTGTCTGAGCTGTCTCAGATTCTTGCACCCATAAAACCTTTTTTAACAGACTTCTGGCATCAGCATGCTTCTCCCTGACGTGTTCTGGCTCCAGGGAGATGAGCCCTTGGTAACGTTTCAGGGTTCACCTGCATCTTGTGTGAACTTGAATGAGGTCCTTTCCATTTGATTTCATCCACGTTGCCTTTTCCAGCTTGAACCTTACTGGAATCGGCTAGCATTTTGTCCCGTTTGATGCACAACTGCATCCTCTTCTGCGTCTCTCACTGCAGGAGTGCTGATGGGACAGAGGCAGCTTTGCAGGGGGACAGGCGGAGAATGGGGGCTTGAGCCTCTGAGTGGCCACAGCCCCTCTGAAAATAGCCACGTGAGTGTTGTTTCCCCAAAAAGCCGGTTGTGAGTCATCCTTAGAGATGTGTTTCATGCCGTGCCCTGCCTGCAGTGTTCAATCAGAGCGGCTGCAGCAGGAGGCTGTCTAATAGCAGACCCTTTCGGAGACAGGCGGTTCATGGCAACAGTAGCAGGCCCCGAGGTGTGTTTATACAGTCGGTCTGGCTTCCTCCGCTCCTGTGATACATTAACTACTTCCGAAGTTTCCCGGCTGGTTCAGGGGATAAATAATGGCAGTGGGAGCCCATATTTAACCTTCACCATTCAGGCTGCGTGCTTTGTAGTTGTCATCTTTTATCTCCCTGGCTATCTGGGAACGACTTCAGACACCTTGCTGCTCTCAGCTTCGCTGTTCCCCCTCTCCGCCTGCTGCCATGCACACGGGAAGGCATGGCCACTTGCTTCCGTGTCGGAGTGCAGCATTCATCCTCTGCGTTCCTGGATGAGCTGCAGGTGGGAGGCTGGCTCCCTCCAACAGCGGTCAGGCAGGTCCCGGAGGCTCTCCCTGCAGTGCCTTTGCATCCTTCATCTCCGCGTTATTTGCCTGGATGTAGCCTGTCATGCATTTTTGTCAGGTGTTTGTTTTTCCCTCTAGCTCGGTGACTACTATATAGAGGTGATTTGGGTTGTTTTTCTTCAATTCAGTGAACGATAAATAGAGTTGGTTAGGGTAAATACCAGCGAACATCAGTTGTGGGATTCCCCACACCTCTTCCTCCCCAAAAAGGCTTCAGTGTGGAAAAGTCGTGGCCTGGCATGAAAGAATTTAAGGTGTCAGCTGTGGCAGTGTTGAGACATTTCAGCCATCCCTACTTTTATCCAGGCATTACTTCTCTGGGATTAGATTTTCTGGTTTTAAATGTGTGGAAAAGAAACAATCAGGTGAGCTGTTGGGGAGGGTGAACTCCCCCTGGAAACCCACAGGTGAGCATGGATGGGGCTGTCACTGAATAGCAGGTAAGGATTTTATGTAGTGGAGGTCTGAAGCTATTAGCAAATTCTAAACTAATTTGTAAGAGGAAGGAAAAAAGGGGTTTGTTCTGCATTCTTTTGGACCACAAAACTGTCCTTGCCTCTCCTTGTGTACCCCAGAGTCATCAGAATAGAGGGCTGTGTTTGCCAGTGTAGGGCTGGGTGCAGAGGAGCTGCTGCTGTTACCCCCTCAGGTGAGGAGCTGGACTTCACCCTGTAGTAGAAATTGCTGTGCTGAGCGTTTGGCTGGGGCTGCTGCAGAGAGGTGAGGGGTGTTGACGTGTGCCATCAGTGCAAAGCGTGTGATGCCTTTTGTCCTCAGGTGCTGCGTATGATGCGCAGTAATGAGTCGCCTTTACAACATCCAGTGAACAGGGAAGCAGGAGAAGGTTCTTTCCCACAAGAATAAGCTGTGGAACAGCCGTGTAGGTGGGATGAGGAAGAACAAACAGCGTGGTGTCCTTGACGTTTACAGAAGGAAGGTCAGAGTTAGTTTGGTTACCATTGCACTTCTGCCATATACTATGGTATGTTAAAGAGCTGATTGAGGGAATAGGTGTTAGAGGTGCTAAATAATGTGATCATAGTCCAAGTCCTTGAGATCTTATAGCAATTAGAACAGCAACAATTAAATAGGGGCAGATGGGATGGAAACAGAAGGTGGCAGGATTGTAGCAGAGACACGTGGGCATGTATGTTCATTTTCATGGTGGGCTTGGTGGGGCCAGGGAGTTGTATGGCCCTGTAGTGAACTATATCCAACAGTCATCTTGTTCTTTATAAGCATGTGAGAATACACAGAGAATTTGAAATTATTTTGGGAGGATTATGTCGCTGGGCAGGTGGAAGGACTGACCTCCCAAGGCCCCTTCTAGGCCTGCTCTTCTGCTTCTGTGATGAAAAGTTCCCTGAGAGTTATTTTGCTGAAAAATTCCCTGGTTTTGCTTGCCGTGCTTCTTTCTGTGTCCACCCAAACAGACTCTTTAACCGAAGTGCTGAGTGCATCTGTCTCCCTCATTTTACCAAGGTACCAGCTTAAGGAGCCGCAGGCTGAAGCATTCATCCTCTTATAAAGTTGTGCTTGAACTTTAGGATCGTTCAGAAGACACAGCAATCTTGCACTTTAGTTTTTGGCTGAATCTAAATTTCAAAATGGAAAGGCTTTGCTCGCAGCGGTTCAAGGGTACTCACCTTTGTTACGTTCACAAAATGAAAATACATGCTGTTCCAGAACAAATTGACTTCTGTCCTTGATACCGAGATGAGCAAGATATTATTTCCTTGTGCCTCTTACTTGGAGGCTATAGAATTATTGTTGCTGACTGTAAACTATATCCTTGACTGTTAACAGCACCAGAGCAGTTTGTTTTTAAGTATCAGGTTTGGAAGATGTGCTGTTTATTCAAAACTAGTGTTGAAACCCTGATTCTGGCAGTTCGGTGTGGATGTCTTTCGGCTAGACACAGCCTCTCACTTTGAGAAGTTACGGTACGAGCAGTGGGATCAGTGATTTCCTAGGAAATAATCTGAAGCAAACTGACAGTAGAAAGTTTTTATGCACTTCACGTTTTTGCTCTCCGTCTGTCTCCCCTTAGATTCTCAACATATTGGGTAAGGGAAGCTCATCTCCGAGTGACTTGTGGTGAAAGGTATATGGCCGATTCAACAAAATACATCATTGACTTTAGGCATTGCTCCGTTCCTCATGACTTCAGTGATCTTGTGCAAGTGCTGAATGCAAAAGAGCTTTTACTTCTCGTTTGGAAACATAGCAAAAAAATACCAATTTTTAGTTTGTGAGCAAATCTTGAGAAACCTATTGCCTTATTTGAGCATATTTGGTGTCCAGTCTTCCTCTAAAGCCAAGAAACCCTACTAGCATTGTTACTGTCCCCAAATCATTGCAATGACCCTGGCTGAGGAATTAAGCAGTCAGTATTGGCTGTTCTTTACTTACCGCATCCCCCGCTAAACAGGTGAAAGTTGGCAGGGGCCGCTACATCTCTCTGTGAGGGGTTGGTTTCATTTGATTCCAGAGGGACTGCAGTGGCGGTTACCCGTTCTGCTAATGAGTAGCGCTCAGAAGCCATTTAAAACCCTTGGAAACTCGATAGCGGAACAGGTAGCCCTCACTGATGTCTGCGAAGCCACCGCCGCTGCATCTTTCCTGCTGTGCCTGGCGATAAGGCACAGCTTGAATCTTCAAATGCCACCGGGAGGATGATCAATCTCCATCCAGCCCTGTCCTTCTTCTCTCCCCCAGACAACTTCTGCCGAGGAAGAGAAGAAAACATAAAAGCAGCGGCTTTAAGGTGTGGGAATTTTGAAGGTGGTGGAGTTAAAAATCAATCATGACTAACAAAAAAGGGCTCACAGCTTAATCTCGGGGAACATTACTGCTGTGGGATCCCAGAAGCAAGTAAAAAACCACAAATGCAGACACAAGCAGAGATGGAAATTTTTGTATTCTTCTTATTAACCTCAGTGGAGGAAAAACTGCTTATTCTATCCACTCACCAGGCAAACTAAAGTTAAAGTAAGATAGAGGGGATCCTACTTATCTGATGGCTGTGACAGTGCTATGCATGTGATATACAGCAGAGAATTCGCATAACACAAAATAAAATCTAACATTAATCCCCAAGAAATGTCTGAGTCCTGAAGATGATACATATTTTAATCAGGAAGGGTATTTTGGAGTGATGTATTTTGGGTTTATTCTTTGTCTTTTCACTAGTTTCAGCAAATGGAACGTTTTCGGGAATTTACCTAATTCTGTATCCTCCATAAAATGGAGTAAGACTTAATGTTTTAAGTTTGGGGTTTGGTTTTTTTTTTTAATTTCAGGAAAGGGTTGACCCCTAAGTTCTCACAGAAGTCTCCTTCCTTTTGCTGAGATTTTCCATCACACTTGGAAAATACTTGTATCTCTCTCTCTTTAACATCTGACATCCTGAGACAGATATTTTTAATATAGGACCTAAAAATCCATATTTTGCCCTGCTTTCTGTCAAAATGTGTTTTCAGATAAACCGTGCTTCAATCTGTGGGACACAGCTCTTTGCAATACCTAAAATCTGGACAGTGATTAAATGCCTGACTGCTCCTTAAGTACCCAAAGAAAGGCTTGGATGTTTTAAAATCAGGTGTGAATTCTTACAGGGAGGTTAATTTAGTTGATGCTCTTTAAAATAAGACAAGAAACCCTGTTGCTTTTAATGATGGCCAGGCTACTGAATAAAGGGCTTCAAAAAAAGTAACCAAAATGCTTTTATTTTGGTCTTAGTGATGTCTTGCTCCTTCCTGACCTTAAAGCTAGGTTGCTGTCTTGCTTGTTCCACCGGCTTTTATTTCCCTCCTTGGTTTGGCAGATCGCTCACCTCTGATTATTTGATATTGAGAATTTCATATCTGCCACTCTGAACTCTTCCAGATAATGATTTTGGATCTGTGAGTCTCCCCTTTGCAGTAGCTTTCTCTTTCCTCTCGTTTTGAGACTTCTTGGATTCAGATCATCCAGAGGGACCTGGACAGGCTGGACAGGTGGGCCACTGCTGACCTCATGGAGTTCAACAAGGCCAAGGGCAAGGTCCTGCACCTGGGTCGGGGCAATCCCTGCACAAGGGCAGGCTGGGTGGAGAGTGGATTGAGAGCAGCCCTGAGGAGAAGGACTTGGGGTACTGGGGGATGAAAAGCTGGACATGAGCCAGTAGTGTGCACTGGCAGCCCAGAAAGCCAACTGTATCCTAGGCTGTATCCAGAGCAGTGTGGCCAGCAGGGCGAGGGAGGGGATTCCCCTATTCTAGTCTGCTCTTGTGAGATCCCCCTGGAGTTCTGCCCAGCTCTGGGGCCCTCAGCATCAGAAGGATATCAACCAGTTGGAGTGAGTCCAGAGGAGGCCACCAAGATGCTCCAAGGGCTGGAGCCCCTCTGCCCTGTGGACAGGCTGGGAGAGGTAGGGTTGTTCAGCCTGGAGAATGGAAAGCTCCGGGGAGACCTTATAGCACCTTGCAGTGCCTGAAGGGGCTACAAGGAAGCTGGGGGGGACTTTTTACAAGGGCCTGTAGTGACAGGACAAGGGGTAATGGGTTTAAATTGAAAGCGGGGAGATTTAGATTGGACATCAGGAAGAAATTCTTCCCGGAGAGGGTGGGGAGGCACTGGGACAGGTTGCCCAGAGAAGCTGTGGGTGCCCCATCCCTGGCAGTGTCCAAGGCCAGGCTGGATGAGGCTTGGAGCAACCTGGTCTAGTGGAGGGTGTCCCTGCCCATGGCAGGGGGGTTGGAACTGGATGGGCTTTAAGGTCCCTTCCAACCCAAACTGTTCTGTGGTTCAGGGCACTTGAAATCTCTGGGAGTGGAGATGGATTTGAGCAGTCAGGGGACAAGCGTGAGCCATCTGCGAAATCAACCCAGAATACACTGAAAATCAACACCAGTGTTCGCGGGTGATTTCCCCTAAGCTGTAGATTCTGTTAGAATCAAGTGATCTAGCAGTAACCGTGATCTCATGGGAAAATGTCTGAGTTTAATTGAAAACTTCTTTTTTATTAAATTCAATGGCCTGCAAAACATGGAAATCTGCTTCTACGGTGGAGCAAAGGCCTACTGTCTGCCTGTGCTCCAGGTCTGCTCTTCGCAAGGTGATTCATCTGTGTCGTTTGCTGCGCGTCTATAAAATCAGGAGCCTGGCTGAGTAAATTAGAACTGAATGAAAACTTTTTAGTCTGGGGACCAACAAGATAAATCTATCATACAAAATGAATCTGAATTTTTTGCCAGCTAGTGTTGCTCAATATTGTTTCACATTATTTCTTACAAGACTTTATAAGAATGGTAACAATTTCTCCCAGCTGGGAAAAAAGAGATTTTCTGAAGTTCATACATTCACTTTTTTTTCCAAGACCTACTGCATCTGTACGAATAGCGGTGTTACCTCCAGATGTAGAAATACGCTCTTTTCTGCTGTTCTGCAAGCTGTCACTTGTAGAGGTTTTGTTTCAGGATGATTAAAAAGTACACGTGCTTTCCCCCTGCGCACGTGCTTTACATCTGTGGTGTCAAATCTCAGATCAAACAGTGAAATGCATTTGGAGGATTTCACAGCAGAAATGCAAAATACAGCCTTTGTTGTCAGAATAATTCTGGGTTTAAAAAAAAAATGATTAATTTCTTTCCTGAAGTTGGGGTTTGAAATGGTGCTCATGATCAAATGATTCATTTGATCTTCTGTGATTTCTTCAGCAATGATGAAACGTGTTAGGAAACCCTCTGCTACTTTGCCTTTTTATAGTTGAGAATTTCATTGATTTGTGCAATTACGAGGTTGGAAAAATGTGACCAGTGTTTGCACACGCCGTAATAGCAGCCTGTAAGGGCGGGAGAGGGAGGGAGATGGTGGCGCACAAAATCAATCCTTTCAGTCACAGTTCACCCCTATTAACTGAGTCTTGAACACTTGCAATTGAATATGTGCTTTTGTAATTTGCTGAATTGGTGCCTTGGAGCTTGCTGCTTCCAGCAGTAAAATTAGCCCCAGCGCGGTGTTTGAATTCCCTTCCGAGGGAACGGGGCTGTTGGCAGAGGGCTGCCGCCCGACGGCGCTGTGTGGTTCGAGTGCACTAGGTCAGTTGCTGTTTAAACAGTTTCTCTTACCTCACTGGAGGGATTTGGCCCCACGTGAGAGGGGATGGGGGCCTTTAGGAGATGTACGAACAAACGGGGTGGGCTGACAGATGAGGGCTGTGCGGATGTGGATGCACCCAGCGCTGGGACATCACTGGGAGAGGATGGGCAGAAGGAAAAGCGATAAGGGAGAAAGCCAGATAAGGAAGGCGAAGCATTGCCGTGGGAAACGTTGAGTGCATGGACCAGGCAACTGCTCTGGTGAATAACCCTCTCCCTTGAGCACTGGGCTTAGTGTTACTGTGTAGCAACAGCATGAACCCTGGGCACCGTGTGAATATATAACCAGGCAATCCAGGCCCGTCAGTGGAAATTATCTGCTGAGCTGACAACAAAAAAAGCCTTGCAAGGTCTTCAGATCCTCTGTGAATAATTCCGCTTTACTTTTCCCATCACTTTCAGGGGTGTTCTCTGCAAGGCAGTACAGTTAGCGCAACAGGAGGGAAGGCAAAAAGACAGGGCAATCCTCATGGGTGTGTGTACAACCCCGACACTTTAACAAAGCAAAATTAATCTTTCTCTTAAAGGAAGATTTTATTTATTCAGTGATATTGGATTAGAATTTGTTGATACTCAATATCCCGCCTGCTGGGAATAGCTCATGAAGAAGTTGCAGCCCCAGCCTTTTTCCAAATACAATTTTGGGGATGGTTCTGGGCCTCAAGTATGTTTCCACAAGGAGAAATCAGTGAGATGAGAGAATTTGATAAGCGTTCTTCAAACCTGAGAGGCCTTTTTTTTTTTTTTGATCAAGCTTGTGCCTTACAGTAAATGGCAGAAGAAAATCACGGATATGATCTAAGTCATGAAGTAAGATCATTGCCTTGGAAAAGTCCACGTTCGTACTCAGGCGGGCTCGGTGGTGGCAGAGCGCTTTTTGTCGGAAGGAATTTTCATGGATAGGAGAGTAAGGATGGTCCAGTGGCCACAACGTAGGTGCAGGAGTCTGTCAACTCTGACTTTCAGTCTTTGATTATTCTGCTGCATATCCTGGTACGGTCAGGGTTGAGATGTGTAAGTGCTGTGGTAAGTCGGAGATGCAATTAGGAGCTTTACTGTTTTGATAACATAAGTGAGGTGCCAAAGGAAATGAGTTGCCAACTGTGCGGCCCTCCGTCGTCTTTTACAGCCACACTTCATGTTAGCTTTTCTGAAAGCGTTTCATGATTCTCCTAACTGGTAGCCCCGACAGTTTTGAATCCAGAGAAAAGATACGGGAGGAGCTGGGGATGTAATTGGAAGAAGACTGGGAAAGAGAGGGATTCCAGGTGGGATTCCAGACTCCAGTGTAAACTCTGTGGTACCGTGGTGCCTTCAGCTTTTGTTACGGGGCTGTGTGTGTGACTACAGCCTGTGAAAATCCATGTGCTGACAACACCACAGAAGGGGAAGAGGTTTGGAAGGATGCATCAATCTGACAGCAGGGGGGTATGCACTGACATCCTGGGTAGGCAGCACTGTTGGAAAACAGGATGCAGAGAAGCTAAAAAGCAAAAGTAATTTTGGCACCGTCACTTCCACTTCTCCCATTACAAAAAAATCATGAACAAAATCTGCTTTGAAATAAAAAGCAAGCAGCTGTATAATATTACTACAGAGTACCTGAATGACGGATCACGAGAGAATCAAACTGCCACAGAGAAAAGCAGTTATGGCTGTAGAAAAATAATCTTGGTGCTTTTCCTACTCAACTCCAGGTATGTGGAGGAACATCACAGCATGGCAATGAGGTGATACTTGTCATTTGCGTGACAGAGACAAATTAGAATCCAGCCATCTCAGGGTGGGAACGATTTTCGTGAAAATTAATGACTTGATTAGAAGGAGAAATGAAGCTTCTTCAAGGGGACATGCAAATAAAGGAGGAATCGCTAAAACTGTCACCTGATGTAAAGCGAACATTACACAAGGAAAGATCGGTGGGATATTGTACAAAGACAAATTTGATGTGATATTAATCATATCGCATCAGCATGAGCAAAAGGGAGAGGGAGAGGAAGGATTCAGGCAGTACGTGTCTGCCTTAGGAGGTGTTTTCTGCTGAAGCAGGGGATGAGTATCCTGTTCCTGGGTGAGCAGGGTGCATCCTCTGCACCCCCGGGCTGAGGTGCCACTCTCAGGTGGCTTTACCAGGCCCTATATTTTTCTGGGTGGTGCTTCCCACTATCTCCAAGCCCAGCAGAAGAGATCTGTCTCCTTTCATCTACAGGCAAGGGTAATAGAGAACCATTAATCTCAGCAAGTGCCTTTAGTCCCCTGATGGCAAATTTGCAGAGCATGGTGGTATCACCACCCCCAAACATATTCCCTCCTGGCCAGGCATTGCCACCTGGAATTCCCTCTGCCTGGAAGATGCCTACGGTATATTCTTTTTATCAAAAACTACATGTACTTTACTGGTCTGTACAGGACACTTATTTCATAGAATCACATAGACTGGTTGGGGCTGGAAGGGGCCTTGAAGCCCATCCAGTTCCAACCCCCTGCCATGGGCAGGGACACCCTCCACTAGACCAGGTTGCTCCCAGCCTCATCCAGCCTGGCCTTGGACACTGCCAGGGATGGGGCACCCATAGCTTCTTCGAGCAATTTCCCTGAGATCAGGGCGATGGCTCCCTTCAAAGCTATGAGAAGCCTTGTAATATCCAATCTAAGCATGTGTGTGCTCCCTAGCTTTTCTTGCACAAATGCCCTTTGTGCGCTCACGTTTAGTGTGCAAACGGAATCCATCCTTCTGTGCTTTTTCATGCCTTCGGAACTTCATCCTGTAGCATCACTTTATCCTTTTGTTTGTTTATTATTAATGGATGAAGCCAGCCATTGCTGTCCCTCCAGGAGCCAGGAAATACTCCTTGTTAATAGCAGCGTCCGCTCATTCTCCAGCTCAGAATTTCTCTTGCTCTCCACCAAAAAGCTTTGAAGCCTCCCCCGTTTTCCTCTTGTTTGAAAGTAGTCGCTGGGACTGTCTTCATATTCCCTGTGTATATTTAAACATAAATTGCATCTGACTGCGGTGACACTAATTAAGGCGGAGGCACTCAGATGCAGCCCCCCTTGCGGGGAGCGTGGCCAATAAACCCGCCGTGACTGGCAGGTGTTTCGACCGCTTTAGACAACCGCAATTTCATAAAGTGTCCTTCCCCTTCTCCTCGAAGAGGAGGGGAGTGCCAGGACCCCTCTGGAGCACCCGCTGCCAGGCAGGGACCGGGTGCCTTCGGGGAGCATGGGGCTGGCAACCCACACGCCTCCCAGCCTGCTGGCGTCTCGCCCCATTGGGGTCTTTTTCAAGGCTGTTGTCTCCCCTTTGCTGTAAATAGGGATTTTTACACACACACCCCCCCCCCCAATCCTAAAATATTAAAATATTTTATATTATCCCAATGATTTTATATTATCCCAGTGATGTGCTCCTGAGATGTTTGACCAAATATTATTAAAACCCTGCAAGGGCTGATAATCCTGGAAGTAGCGCGACGCCTTCCTGTGACATTGAAATCATTTAGTAATTTTACAGTACATTTGAATTTCGGCGTCACTCAGCCGCTCAGTTTCCATTAACTTTGCCTGGAATTTCTTATGTCCGTGCACACAAGCAAAAGTGTCAAGTTTCTCCTTCATGCTCCAAAACGCCACCTGAATCACAATTGTGCTGCGGCTAATTGTTATTAATTAAGCTATTCCTAGCAGTCCTAGCTGGGTTGCGCTTTTTTTTGTGTGTGGCTGTAATAAAAAGCGAATGCGTTTCGTAAGCACAGTATTAAGGGTGGAAAACAAGGGAGCCCCACTCCTGGGAACTACTCTGCACCCTGTGAGACGGTTTTGGGATGGGGGTGGGTTTTTTTAGGGATGGGGCCGCTCTGTGGGCAAGCGGTGCAGAGCTAGGCTCGTTACCATCGAATTAGCTCCACTGACCTTCGCTGCCATTTACCCGTCACAGACAGGCAGCTTCAAGGACATTTTGCACTGGGTAAATTTGCACTGAGCCGCTCTGCCCGCACGTGCTCCCGCATCACTTAAGCACGGAGCCACGGCCAAGGCCCCCGGCACAAGGTTTGGCCGGGATCACATGCCGGGCGCCCTGTGCCCCCCACCGAGGCCCTCCCCACCATTTCCCAGGTTCAACTGAACCGGATCATCGAGTGGAGCAAACAAAAGGAAGGTATTAATGAAATGGGGACCCCGGGAGCAGCCTCCTTGCAGAGGGCTTGCGTTGGGAAAATTGCTTCTTGGCCTTTTCTCCTTAATGAGGCTGCTAATAACGTGCGGGTTGCTTTCTACCCAGTGACGAGGAGCGAGGCGCCTGTCATTCATCCGCCTTTCTTGGTGTTTGTTTACGAAAATAAAATCAGGTGGGGAGGTCTTCGGGCAGAAACGCTGTCATCTTCTTGTGAGAGGCAGGAATAGGAAGCTGCTTTTGGTCTGTGGGAATAAGTGCTCCGCGTCTATGAAAAAAGCAACCAGCCATCTGCTGTGTCCTTTCCTTCTTCCCCTCCCTTGCCTTGGGTTAAGAACCAGAAAACAGCGTATTTTGGCGCATCACTGAGATGTTATTTTAACAGTGAGCTATTGGTTGCCGTTTGCAGGATAACTGTGTGCATAAATGTCCCCTTAAGAGGTCAGGAATAGTCTTGGGAATTTTCCATGTTGAAAAGGATCAGGGAGTGAATGCCTTGTGCACAGACATAAGAAATAAGCCCAAAGGCACAGGCTGGTGGCTGCTGTGGATTGCTCACGTGTAGCCTTGCTGGAGCAAGCAGTGTGGAAAGGGAATGCCTTGGGGAAGCATGGCAGGTGGTTGGGATGGGGGTCCTCTGCACCACACTCGGTCTTGGGGTGCTCTTCTCTTGCCATCCTCTCCATGTGCTCCTGGCTGAAGCTTTAATCTGTCCACGGATCCTCCCGGTGCTGCCACCGCTGTTCCTGGGGCAGCTCCTTTCCTCCATTCCAAGGCATTGCCTTTCCTCCATTCCAACTAATTCAGTGGCATTTTGCTGTTACGTGTCCATTCTTCTGCCGGTAGCGTTTGCAGAAAAATGACTAAGTATCAGCAGACAGCCTGAGCTGGGGCCTGGGAAGGCGGTGAAAGGCATTACGGCTATTTTCCATGCCAAACCCCTCACACTGCTCTTCCAGAGACCCTTATGGCTCCATCCTAGGACTGCCGTGTTGGCCATAGCCTCCTTGATCCTCAGGGGAGGTCTGGCCAGTGGATTTGGGCAGTTTGTTCCCCAGACAAGGTTTGTGCCCACCCTGTGCCTTGTCTTTTGGGTAAAGCAGCTTTCTTTGTAATGCCTGCAGAGGAGACCTGGCTGGCCACCGTGGGTGGGCATCTCTCTTCTTGCAGGTACAACAAGAACCAGCCCTGCATGGTTCTTTCAGTGAAAAAGGACCAAGAAAATAGCCACCCAGGCTCCAAAAAGACCAACCCTGGTTTATATATATATATATATGTGTGTATGTGAGAATGACAACACGTGATGTGCTCTGGTGTTCCACAGAGAGTCAGCAGCAGGGGAAAACCCGTGGGCTCTCGGTGTTACTTCTGGCTGTTCTGTGAGTTGGTGCGAGCGCAGCCATGCATTCGCTGTCTCTGCTTCCTTCTGCCTTCCCTGATTCCCCGCCAGAGGCTTGCTGTTTTCCCTGAATCCGCAGTTACTAAGGGAGGCAAGCTCCAGCACTGATTACTCCAGTGATAAACCAGTCCTGCTATTGCTGAGTGGAGGATTCCAAACTAATGGTGCTTCTGCTCCTGGGATTTGCCGTTTGGAAGATACTTTATTGGTATCTTGTGACATTTCTCTGCACTTTTATGCTCATTTATATAACTGTTTTGTTTGATTTATGGCAGGTTTTCTTCAAGTGTAACAGTGCCATAAATTGTGCAGCCCTACTTTCAGTGGTTATGAGTTTGAGATACTCAGTAAACTGTGGGATGGGGGGAAAGGGCGGAAGCCTTTTGAAGAGGCTTTTGATCACAACCCCAAGCAAAATAACCTGTTCTCTCAGTACAAGTCTGAAGCAAGCATCATAATAAGTTGGCATAGTCTGCTTCTTGACTAGCCAGCTGGTTGGGGGGGGTTAGTGTAAAATGTAAGTTATTCATGTATGATAAAGGATGCACGAGGCCAAACCCACACAGCCGTGCCATTTATTTGTGTGGCGATCCCTGGGAGCTCTCTTACTTGAGGTCTGCAGAGGTTTTCAGGGAAGCAGCTAATTAATGTTGTTCTTTTCATAAACCTTTCTTTCTCTTCCCTTTCTCTTCATAAACCTGCTTTTTCACATGGGGTTTTTTTTTAAGACCTTCAAACAAACTCAGTTTTCCAAGGAGTGTTCAGTGGCCATTGGAGATCCAAAGCCGTTCAAAGCCACTGGTCAGGCCAGTGAAATAAAGACCTTGGGTTTTGATTTTGTCGGCATCTTGTTTTGTAGAGGAAGAGAAACAGCTCATTTAAAAATTGCTTTCTGAGTTCAGCTGTCAGAGAAGCTTTCTGTTGACCTTTACAAATTGATACCGTCACAATCAATGGACAGAAGGTTAAGGGCAGTCTCTGGGGCTGGGGGGGGGGGGGGGGGGGGGGCAGGAATAAACCCAAACATTTATAAAATATATATGGAGTGCATTTTAAGAAGTTCAACAGAAACAACAGCCAATATTAACAGGGAGCATATTAGAGTGAACTGTTCTATAAAGAATTCATAATACACGCTTTTGGCAAGTACGGTCACTTAGAACTTAGCTTTTGGGATGATTGCTGAAAGTACATGAAACAAAACAAATAAACATGCCTTAGGTTAGTCCAATGCAACAATAGGTTGGGTGAGGGAAACAATTAGGGAGTTGGAAGTTGCTTTGCCAGGTTTGACTGCAGGGGAAGTGCATTTGAGGAGCAAATTACAGCCACTTTGACTCCCCTCTTCATGCCGTCCTGGAAAGTGAATCCCGTTACAAAGGCTCAGCAGGAATTGCGTGAAGAGGGACAAGTCAGTCTGTGATTTCAGCCACCGGCTTGCTCGTTTTTAAAGCGTCAGTGAGGCAAACCAAGAGGCTCATCAAACATGCAGTCCTCCCCTCCCAGGTAAAATAGATAGAAACTTCAGCACTGCAGGTGCTTGTCGTCAATATGCTGCTCATATGGAAGCAGGTTATCAGCTCAAATACAGGTCCTTTATCTGTCCCCTTAGTGCAGATTTAATGGCAACCTGTGCCAAGCTCAGTAAGGTTAAAAAGTAGTCCCTTTGCTTTCTTAACAAAGGGAAAAACATCTCAGTGGTAGGGATGTGGTGTTACACGGAAAAACTCAGCGTGACATGGAAGAATTTATTGGGTGCTTAGCATGTGTGAAGGATAAGGTGATTTTATTTCACTTTTTTAATGTTTCTTATGTTTAATTTAAGTTGTGCAATCCAGGACTTGGTTCAAAACATGCAGGTTTGCGAAGGTGGGAGTTTGGTGTTCGCATGCACCTCCGCTCCTGAGTGTGCCCGGCAGCAGTGCTCAACGTGCTCAGCAACCTCTGTGAAGCTGCTTGTGTGAAACGTGTGTGCGCTACAGCAGATGCGGGATTGTCTGTGGCAGGTGATACTAGTTTAAGATTAGGTTGTATGTTTTCTATACATAGCATATAGAAGGAAAAAGGTTCTTGTATAGATTTTAGTTATTGAATGTTCGTTTTTCCTGCCTACAAGCTGATATCTGAAAGCACTTGGTTTAATAACACTGGGGTTTTAGTGCTTAGTTTAGCCACAGGCAGTTAGGAAAACCCAGCCATCCTATGTAAGATAGCACTCTAGATTACTTGATGACCTTAATGTATATGACCACCACAGATCCCAGGACATGGTCCCTGTTCTCAGGTCCAGGTGTGTTCAGCATGTCCAGACAAAGTGCGGTGTCCACCCCATGGGTCCAGCCAGCCTTAGCGCCGTCCCTGCCTCTCCCTGTAACTGCAACGCCATTCCCCTCATCTGCAGTACTTCCAAGTTTAAGTAATTACCATTTCAGCTGTCTTACATGAGCTGAATTCCTCTGTCTGCCTGACAAGGTTATCGTGTTGCTTGAGAGCCTGTTATTTTCATCAATGAAAAATAAACCGCATGCAGATTCAACCTAATAGACCTACGCGTATTGGCTAAACCAGGGTAGTGTCTTGAATCCCGTTCGCCTGCCCTGCGGTCACCTTGAAGCAGTTGGGCAAAGCAGCTCTGAAATGTTGGGTTTGCGCTTGCCTGGTGGATGGGGACACCCAAGCCCGTGGCCATCTCGCGTGCTCCCCATGAGGTGTTGGTATTCCTTATTTCACAAATATTTTTTCCGGACACTTTTTGTTTAAACCCCTCTGCAGTGTTGTCTTGCAGGGGTACCGGAATCTGGGGAGGTTGTTCTCTCCGAAGCAGTCCATTTCTTTGTGTTTAAATTTCAGTGTTATTTTAATCATTTTATTAGGTGGTATTTGGCTTATGTGATGATTACTAATGTACTGTGAGAAAAATTTTTATGGAGATCTTGGGGAAATACCTTTTTTTGATGTCACGGTTGGCTTGTGCTTACCAGTAACAACACGGGGGTTGCTGTGTTGCTGTAGTGGTGATTGATTACTCATGGTTACAGTAGCAGATATAAAAGTACCTGTCCCACCTACCCTGCCTGAGCAGTACCTTTTACGTAAACAGTGCTTAAATAGGAGTAACTAGGATCCGAGGGCTTGTGTGCATTTTGCCAAGTGTATTTTAAATATTGGACAGGCGGCGAGGACTGCAATCCTGTTCCCATCGCAGAGGCTGCCAACGTTCCTGCTGGATTTCTCGGGCGGAGAATCGGGCAGAAGCTGAATGAATGCGCTCCCTTGTGCACGCACAAACTCGGTGTGTTTGTACAATGTTAATTAAAATGCATTTAAGTTGAGTGAATGCTTGCGGTATTCAGGGGCCCTCTGGGGAAGGGAATAAAAAGGAAGGCAGGCAGGCAGACAGGCAGAGGCCCCCGGCTGTATGGAGCCACGTGAGTCCCACTGGAGCATCAGGAGCTTGCTGGGGAAGGTGGTTGGTGCCGCAGCACCGTGGCAATGCTGTCTGCAAACTGAGCACCCCCAGGAGAGCACTGCATGGGGAAGGAGCCCTTTCTGTCCCCAGCAAAGCAGCCTGGAATCTGAGCTGGGAAGTGATTTTGGGCCAACCTCACAGCAGATGTTATTGGCATCCCTCGCTAAATTGATTTGTGTTGAAGGCACGTCTACACAACCCAGTCCAAGTGCCTGGCCCCCCTCTGCTCCCCCAGGTCCCACCTGTGCATGTGTTTGCCTGGTGCTTGTGCTTTGTGCTCCATCATCTTCTCCCCACTCCTTCCGCTGTCATGGAAAAAGCAACCCAAAACCTTCCCGCTGCTGAGACCTGTAGAGTTTTCCACCACTGTGCCCTGGTAGGGAGCCAGGATACACCATGATGCAGTGATGGAGGGAAGCAGGTTGGATGAACCATTACTGCTGTGTTTGAGTGGGACTTGGGAAGGGTGAGGCTTAGAAAGCCGGGATATTTGCAAACTCTTAGGCCTTCGGCTTGACACTTAGCTCTGTATTACTCATGATCATTTAACTGCACTTATTAATCTTCCGAGGCATTGGTGATGGTCTGTACTTTGGTAATGCGGGGCAGGATTTTGGTTCTGGGAGGAAGATTCACAAGCTTCATTTTGAGTACCGCACTCAAGTGGCTGAACTGGAGACTACTGCAAGAACGGGCGGTCCGTAACGGTCTTCAACAACAGGGAGAGCGATTCCTCCACAGGATAGTTCAAAGCAACAGCACCGTTTGTGCGGACTAACTTGCGCTCTGGGGTGGTATTTAATTTCCTTGAGGAGGAAACGTAGGTTGGTTGGAAAAGGGGTGCCGGGTGATATTCTTGGTCATGCAGGAAGAACCAGTAAGGAGCCCAAACTGGAAACCTGGGAGTAGAGAAAGGTCCTGCCAGTGCTCAGAAGCTGGAGGGCAGAGGAGGCTGGCACTGTATTTCAGAGCTATTTGATAAATCTTTGCATTGTCTGAAAATGAGTTGTTACCTGAACTAAACCAGGGGCTGGAAGCAGAGACTACTCAAACCTTTCTTAGGTAATGCTTATTAACTGCTTGTTTAGGTTAGGTACTTCATTGGGAACTAAATTGTAAATGCTGAAGACATTTCAGTAAAGGGAGGTATTTTTTGCATCCTGCATCCAGTGAGCAGATCCCACATTCCTTCTAAGGCACCATGCCATATAAGTGGCCTACAAGAAATCTTTTAATTTCAAATGCTTTTCTGTCACAACTTGCATGCTGGTAACTTGCCAGTTTGACCACTGGAGCCAGCGAGCGCCTCCTCAGAGCTGGCACGATGGGGGTGGCGATGAGCAGCGCGGGGTCACGTGTCACCCCCGTCCCTTGGTTTCCCCGCCAGCTTGGAGGCTTATCCGCTGCCTCCTTGTCAGAGCAAGCGCTTCCAGATTCACAGCAAGACCTCAAGGAGAGCCAGATGATAGAGCAGATGGCAGATGACTAATTTGGCAAAGTTAGATGAGTGGAAATTGTTTGCTTTAATTGCTTGTCAAGTCCGGTACCTACATTATAGTTAAGAGGCAACTATTTGCCCTCAAAATAGAACAAAATGAGGAAAGAAAATGTGTGTGTGTGTGTGTCTGTGAAGACTAAGGAGAAAAGGGAAGGAGCCGTATCCAGAGAAAGTAATTGGGTGCAAAGGCTTTGGTGGGGGAAGAACCATTGTCAAACCTCTTGTATTAGTTCCTGCATTTTTTGGTGGTAGCTGTGTGATACAGGTCCATTTTTCCCATTTTGTCCTTTCCAGTTGCTGTTTCCTCACGTATATATTATGATACTAAAAGAGAAACAGTGCAGGCAGTATTGGCATAACGCAAGCAGGGGACAAGGGCTTGACATGGTCGGCACAGGCAATTATCCTTGAAATGTCGCCGTATAAATCTAGTCAACGGTTGGATGCCGTTTTTCGGTCGGTACGAACAGGAGCGCTGCGTTGGTAAAATACGCTGCCTGGCATCCACCAAACAGATTTTTAGAGAGCTCAGTGCAAGGAGAGGGTGCCATCAGCTCAGGGGAGTGTTATCACACGTAACTAATCCTTCATGAAGTTACAATCGCTGTCATCTTCACTGTGCCTATTTGTGTTCCTGTTCATAAAATCGGCAAAGATCTTCCCCTTTGTAGGTGGCATCTGATGAGTCTCTACTGAAGGTGGGACCACCCTGATAACACACATTGCTGCAGCTTTTCTGGAAGTGCTGGGAAGCTTTTACAGTGGCATATGAAAGGATATTTGGGGGTTTAGCAAGCAAATGTCAGGGAATTAATGCCTTTGGTCCCTGCTTCTATCAACCCAGGGACTACTTCTGCATGCAAGGAGAAGAAAGGCTATGAAGTGTTTCCTTTTAGCATTGCAGATTAAAGTCTGGAGAGCTTAACTTGGAAATAAAAATAAACAGTAGCAGTCCCAGGCTTGTGTTTTGGGCTGTGTGCTGCAGGTAGAAGGGATTAAAGCCATGATGTTGTGGCTCACAGCTGCTGTGGGCCAGTCTGTACTGCTCATCCCGCTGACACCCGGACAGACTGAACGGCGGCTGGATGGCAGTGCTGAGCTGCTCTGCTGGCCACGGGGCTGTCCAGGGGTTCATGGCATCAGGTTGATTGCATGGAACTGGATTCAAATGGGATAGTAGTTTTCTAGCGTAGACCAGACCTCACGGAAGGAAAACAGCTGAGCTTTTAATTAGGAGTACAGAGAAAATTATGCTTTCCTTCATTACAATCTCCCACCTAGGGAAAGCAAGCATCTCATTTTAAGAGACTCTCCAAAACCACTGGGTTTACAGAAAAATGGCTGGTGACCTCAAGGAGTGTTTTCCCTTCTCCCAAGAGACATCTGCAAGACCGTAAATGCAGGCAGTTCCTCCTTTCATTAGGACATGCCTAATTGTGAGAAAATTCGAGGCTTTTGCAGCTTATTCAAGGAGAGCTGTAAAATAATAATGAAAGGATTAAAATTGTGTTTACCCCTTCTGTTTGTGTACATGACAGGGTGCCCGGGCTGGTGCTGAGAGCACGCAGCATAATAAAATGAATGGGGACTGCTGCGGCATTGCTGGTAATTAGTTGTTCCTTAAGGGACTCGAGTATTTCCCCCCATCTGGGGGCCTTAACAAATTGCCGTGAGTGTTTGCAATTATTAATAAACAGTTACGTTAGCTGCCTTTCAAGAAACCCTGATGATGGCATTGCCTGTAAAAACACGGCTAATGAAGTAAATAAGTGGGAGGTATGGAAAAAGAATGTGCTAGGAAAAGGCGCTGGCTGCTGTTGGGCGCATCCTCTCTGGGATGAAGGATCGTATGAAGGACTCCTTTCATAAAGATGCTCCTGAAACCAGTGAGTCCAGGAGTTTAAACCTTCTCTTTTTTGGCCTGCTTGACAAACCAATCACCAAAGGGAGGTTGGGCTGCATTCAGGTGGAGGCTGGTACATGGCAAACCTGCCGCTCTCCCAAGTCCTCGCCAAAAAAACACTAATAAGAGTTTTATCATTCAGAAGACAATATCCAGATGCTCGAGATAACTCCCTTGGAGCTGGCAACAAGGATGCCCTATCGCTGCTTGTCTGAATGTCTGAGACATCGGTATTTCATGCAGGGATGACCACGCTGGAGATGATGAGAATAGCTCCAAATGTCGACAGATCCAGAGAAGGGTTGAATAAGAAATGAAACAAGTTGACTACCTTCCAAAAGTTAATTCACCTGTTGGGTTGGGAGGATTATAAAATCCATTAGTATTACAAGAAACAGAACTAGATTGAGTCAAATATGATTTCTTAATTTAACATATAGATTTATCATCAACCGAGCAGAGCAAAATAATGGCCTAAAAAGCAGAAACTAAAGGACATTTTTAAATGCCTTCACTATTTGCTGCCTTTGGGTGAGCATTGGAGGGATTTAGCTTTGTTATGAAAAAAATGTCAATGGGAAATTAATTTCCAAGTCATGTGCATGGATATTGATGAAAAACATAAATTCAGTTCAATACAGACGATTATTACTGCTGTAATTGGGGCCATTAGGAGCTGAAGCTCTTCTCCATCACTTTAGGTAGCTGGTAGTACGTAAACAACTGACCATGAAGTGTGAATGTGTGAGTAATGCTTAAAATCCACTTTTGGGATGACCAAGCAGCTCTCTGTCCCGGTGCCAACCCACAATCACCCACGTTTGGGGTGTAGATGAGAAGCGGCCAGGGGCAGGCGGCCTGGCAGAGCACTGTCACTGCCGGTCTGCGGCTTCCCGGATGGGAAGGTGCCTGTCCTCCAGCTTTGGGATAACGCTAGCGAAGCGTGTCTCCGGGCACACGCACACTCCGCGAGGTTTGTTGGCAGAATATGGAAAGAGAGGGAATGGCCCCGTGCGTGTTGACGGAGAGCTGCACGGCATGCTGGTAACCTGGTTCAGGCCGTCAGTCAACAGCTCGCTGGCGTTTCCACTGGGGGAGACCTACGGGGACGTCAGATTTTCCTGGGTGTGCACTGAAACGGAGCTAGAGGTTTTCCCTCCTTGATATGTCCCTGTACGAGCTCCTGAGCGAGCCGGGAGTGTGCGTGCCCAGAGACGCTCAGCGGTGGGAGAAGCTGCAGGCAGGAGGCACACCTTAAGCTGGTACTTTCTTTTGACCTCTGTTAGAGGCAGGGGAATTAGTGGTTTTTTATTAACCTAGAGAGGTTTTGCTGCAGCAACTGCTTTTAACATGCAATCTGTATTTTCTCACTGCTCATCTGTTTCTGGGGCTATATAAAATAACACGTCTCGCAATATACCACCAAGTGCTTTGAAGAGACTTTGTGAAATACAGATTACGGTGGTTTTGCATGGCATGACAAGGAAATACATTTTATGCTCATGTTTATGCCCATATACTGCTGGAAAGTCCCTGAAAACACGTATTGTTTTACTACTTAATTTTAAAGAGCTGCTACAATACGTAGATGCCCGTTGCTGTTCCTATTGCAAGATGCGAGCAGGAGTGGGGGGGCGGGGCGTAGGTTCACACTCTGTGTCCATCCCGGGGCAGATGGACTTGGGGGTCCTATGTGACCCCTGCTCCGCTCCCACCTCACACGTGGCTACTTCGCTGCCACTTGACTATTTTGGCAAATCAGTGCCAAAAGGATTTTTGTTTTTTCCCACCCAGGAGCAGCTGGGAGTTGCGTTTCTCCCTCGTGGCAGGAAGGGCTTTTTACGCTGTTGTCTTTTGCCTAAAACCCCACGAGCATATTGAATCTCCGTGCTAAAGGACTCGGAGAAGGGTGGAGGTACTGTCCCTGCTCTGTCCTCCTGCAAGGGGTGATTGATCTCTGAATCAGCTTTTCTTAAACACTAGCATATATACCTGTTGTATGTTAAATCTGGCACAGTTCTTTGGTGCATCAGAAGTGTGTGTTCACAACCTGTGCTGTAACGATGAGGCACACAGATTAGTGGTTTATCATGATGGATGGTTAGTGATCCATGGTTATACCCACGTTCGCTTTGGGACTTCAGCTCATTCTGCAGGTCAGCGCTCTCTCCCACTCCCGTTTCTACATTGGCTGCGCTGCTGGTTGGGTATCAGTGGCAGAAACTTCACTGCTGCACCCCCTGGTTGATGCAGGATAATCTCACTTCCAGCATGACTTGATTTGAGGCAACCCATAACCAATTTCTTCTTTCTGTGAGGGTAGATGGTCTTGTCAGGACAGTACAGAGCTGCAAAAGCCGAGCCAGACCATGCAGTGGTTGGGACGGCTGATGCTGGACCGTGGCTTCCCCTCTTTTCCCAAATGTTGTGGTGGAGCGGGCTGAGAGGAGCTGGGCTGCACAGACCTTTTGCCATGGGTCAGGCAGGCAGCAGAGGCCAGGTGTGAGCTGGAGCAAGGAGATGGTTTGTGTAACAAAGGACCAGAGGGGATTCCTTTCTTTAAGACACAAATTAAATGCTTGGACTTACTATGAGATAAATTCAAAGGATCAACATGATTTCTTCTGAATTTGCTTTTAAGATTTAATTCAGCTGAAAGAATGGATTTCCATAACAATGTTGAAAGCTGAGAGTAGCTACTTCAATGGTTTGCTTGTACAAAATCACTCTTACTGGAATAAAACCAGCAGCTCCCATCTGGCTGGCTTCACCCCTGTTGAATCCTCTTGCAGGAGCAGGCTCCAGGTGTTCTGCCTCCTTACAGCAACAAATAGCTAAATTAACTTTGGTGAAACATTTAATGGGTGTGCAACATGAAATACCAGTGTCGCAGTATATGGTTTTATTAGCTGAGCTCCTGGAATTGTTTTCTAAGCTACGTTGATCCTTAACACCGATCGCACAATGGAACAGAAATTATTTATTAGTCCTCGAGAGCCTTCAGACAGAATAATACTTATTTGGCTGGAAAGACAGTCAATCTGGTTGTTAAGGATGCTGCTGCTTTTAAGGAAAAAGCAAACAAACGGATTTTGTCGTCAGTAGCCAACATTTTTGAAGTCTTCTGGCAGAAACAGGCGTGCGTCTCCCTGAAGGGTGGAGGTGATTGTATGGCAGGTCTTGAGGTTGTTCCAAATAAAACTGAAATATGAACTAGGACAGTGCTTTGTATTTCAAAAGCAAAGATGTGCTTTCCATCCCCTAAGAGCAGTGGTTAATCCTTCCAGGTGTTTCCAGTCCAGCAGAGCTATGTCAGGTCCCACTGGGACCATGTCTTTCCATCTTGGGAATCCCCCAGAATGGCTATTAAAAATAAACATAGTCTTGTTTCACACATAACCACTAAGATTTTCTGAGAAAACTTTCAAAATGTGAATTTTCATGCTTTAAATTAAGCCTTGAAATGAGGTGCGAGTTTTTATTTTAAAACCTGAGCAAACCAACCTGTTTGGTTTTGCTGCAACACAGTATAATGCATATATGTCAAAAGTTTCAAGTGTTTAACTTAGTGAGGACATTGAAATTTTACTTTTACGGGGTCATAGAAAGCAAGACAAAATTTGACAACCCTTACAATATTTCCTTTGACCAAATGACTATCTAGACCAAATGTGTCTATGGAAAACCTGGTCTCAGGCACTGTGTAGTGCCTGTTCAGCTTTGGCCCGTGCTCTTTAGCCACTGGAAACACAAACCTCAAAAATGACCTGGTAAAACCTTCATCCCGCGAATGGCTCCCAATGAAAGCAGCCCCTGCTCTCCCTCCCTGGCAGGGAGGTACGGTTCAGGCGGAACAGGTTTCCGCTGCCATTTTTAGGGCAGAGGGAGTTTCCTCGGGACAAAACTTTGCACAGTTGGTGGGTTTCTGGCTGCCTCCCGGAGCTCTTCGCCAAGAGGCTGCTTGAAGCTGGAATCGCCCTGGCACAAGAGCAGCTTGGTGTGCAGTGGAGAGACTGGAGCCGAGAGGAGAGATGAGAATTATTCCCATTTCTATTAGAAAAAAAGAGTGGAGGGGGATGGAGGAAGTAAACAGTCAATAACAGTAGTGCTCAAAAACCTAATTACTTTTGATATTTAGAAAAAGGACCCACATCATTCAAAAGAGCATATTTTAGCCAATTTTACTGATTATGCCTCTAGTCATGGAGAGTTTTGTTTGTATTGATCTAATCCAGGAGTGGGAATGGCTCCAGAAATGCTATTCTGGCCTGGCTCATGTTTTGCATAATATAATGCCCATTTCAAAAGTTTAGATATATTCATATTAATTTACTCACAGATAAAAACAACCCACAAACTCGTGGTAAAGAGGAAAAGTAAGTGCATGCAATAAAGCTCAGCCCCCTACTCGACCGCTGAAGTAGCACTGCTGTCCTGACAGGCTGAGCAACGCGGGAAAAACTGCTGATGTAAAATGCTGCTTCTGTGTTTCTTTCCCGCCTTCATGCTTGTTGTTGCTCGATGCGTGTCAAGCTGATAGTGTGAGCAGAGCTGTGTTTGTACCAGGCTTCAAAATGTAAGAGAGTAGTGTGGTATTAAAGGACTTCTGAGAATGAACTCCTAACTCGTCTGCCACATCTCCATCGTACGTTCAGATCACAGTCTGGTGACTCATGGAAAGATGATACATGTTTTGCTGTTGTCTTTCTCCTATTTAAATGTGTAAAGCTGGGAAGAGCTGAGCTCTTAGGGAAAGTGATGGGGAAAACAGCGTCGGGTATAAGCCTTCTTGTCAGGTTACTCTTGGCTTGTCCAGCAGACCCTTCTGGATATCAGCTGAAGAGGGAATCTGTTGGATTACCCAGGCCAGCCTGTATGTGAGGGTCTCTCCAGCCTTCCATCCTTTAGTCTGTGAGTGGCACATCCGTGTTCAGTGTCCAATTCTGTCATTGACTGAACTAGTAGGGACTTTGCTGAGACCTGGCTTTGGCCCTTTAGGTGCTGGGGTCAAGCAGCGTGGCATTTTTCCTGTATTTCTGCATTTTCAGATTTTCTGCATGTTCGGCAGTAGATACCAGCTCGTCATCCTCTTTGTTGAGATGGATTTAAATTGCTGAGATTATCATGGGCCATATTTGTACCTTCCCACCTCTGCTGCTATTCGAGTAACTGGTGCTGGGTTATTTTGCAGGACCCAATCCTATGAGGAATTCTGTTTTTTATTACAGTTGCCTGTATCCCTGTATACAAACCTTATTTCCTTCTCTGCTCCTGTGTCCCACTTCCACGCTCATTCTGGTTGTTTGTCCTTTGGTTTCTTGCAGTGTGTGCCGGCACCGAGAACAAGCTGAGCTCCCTCTCGGACCTGGAGCAGCAGTATCGGGCCCTGCGCAAGTACTATGAGAACTGCGAGGTAGTTATGGGCAACCTGGAAATCACCAGCATTGAGCACAACCGAGACCTCTCCTTCCTGCGGGTGAGTAATCCTTTTTCGTGGGAAGCAGCCATAGATGCTGGACTGGAGAAGGGCAGGTCTCTTTCCCACCAGCTCCACTGCAATATAAGAGGATAATAAGATGTCACGGATGTGCAGAGAACAAGAGCAATGTCACTGCTGTGACAGATGCTCTGAGTATGCATCGTTTAGATTTATCCAGGACTCGAGGGAGAAATTCATGTCGCTACACAGAAAGGTGCCGCCTTGCAGGTCTCTATCACTGCGTGCTGCCGGCAGGTGCGGAGCAGGTAAGGTAGGGTTTAGGAAGGTCAGAGAAGCACACAGATAAGCGCTGGAGGCTTGGAGAAGCTAGCCTTAATAAGATGCTATATGTGAACTGGTTGTTAGGCTGAGTAAGGGGAGAATGTGGGGCAACAATTGCGGAGCATTTAAGTTAAAGGAAAAATAGAAGTTGATGTGCTGAATGAATGTAAAACCCTCTTTGTGTAAGAGACTGGAGGTTTGAGCCTCACTGAATCTCCAGCATCCAGAGGAAGTCTGTGATAGGTGAAGGCTGAGTTTGTGAAGGAACGTTTCAGTGTGATTTGTAGGTTCCCTATTAACAGGAACTGCAAGGAGGGAAAGGTGGATGCCGAATTAAAAGAGTTTAAGGATTAAATTCTGGTGTTAAGAATTTAACACCATCTTTATTTGGTGTTCCAAAACTAATTATGTTTGAAGAAATATCCCAGTAAAGGAGTGATCCAGTGCACTCAGGTGGGCATTTGAGGATGCTGCAGACAATGTGGCTGCAGTATGGAAGAAACTGGTGTGTCTCTCCGCTTGAGGGCCATGTTAGAGAAGGCAGCCCATGGCAGTGTGGCTGCAGGCCGTGCTGGTCCTACTCTCCAATAGAAGTCGTCAAAGTGTGGCACAGATAAAGGCTTACACCACTCGTATCATATGGTACCGCTCACACAGACCTGTGCCAAACGCTGATGTCGTGTTTCAAGATGCGTGTCTGTATGCAACTGGCATTTTCCTAAGAAGCACGTAGGGGGAGAGGTGCAGTTTGAAGCTGGCAGCAGGAAGAGGGTGGCAGGAGTCAGCCCTGGCAGGTTGTGTTACACTGTTGTTCAGTTTGCCACGTCTCCGGTGAACCTAGTGCTCCATTTCAGTTTTTAGCTGTGCTTTACGTTAATTTTCTTGGGGATTTCACAGGATTTCCACTCTGTACGTTGTCCTGTATTTATTTAAAGGATACACCAGGCTGCTAAAAGATCTGCAAGCAAAATTCAGCTACCAGATACGTGTGGAGGGCAGTTTGGGGTGCTAATTGCACTCAGACTAACAGGTTGCCTGTTAATTTGAGCGACGAATGCCTAGGAAGTAAATGCTATCTATACATTTCACAGTTGTGACAGGTGGGGAAAACACATATGCTTGTGCTGTGAAATAGATACAGCCTCGGTGCAGCTGGACTGACTGGTTTCCCACCGCGTTAGACAGGCGGCAGATAGATACTTCCTGTTGCGGGCAGGATCCCCGCACTGATTCCGGCATCGCTGGAGTTTCAGATGCCTCCTGAAACCCCTGACTGGGCCATTGTGTGTGGCTTGAATTCATCACGGACAGTTCTCCTGCTTTGGCTTTCCTTCCTTCTTAAGCTGCCTGCTGGTAGGTAGGGAGAGCAAATCATTTGGAAATTAGGGAATTAACGTTCGTTGCGGAGAGCTGCCAGAAGCTGAGTAAAATATTAGTGGAAAGTGGGCAGTAAAATCAGCAAGTGAGGGGAAGAAAGAAGGGCCCTGTGTAGTAAGTGAGGTGGTTCGGTCACTTGTGCTTTTTGGTGGCGGTTACTATTGCTTTTTTATTACTTTTCTTACCTGAGACTGCCCTCTCGCAGATGTCTCAGCAAAAAGCAGAATTTGAAACAAAACCCAGCAAGTTGGGAGTCTGGTTAATATGATAAATTGTAGTCATTAGAATAGGAAACAAAACAGAGGAGAACATGTTCTTGGTGAGGCAAATAAATAAATAAACACTGGCGTATTTATGCCAATAATTCAGCAATCATTAGTTAGACGGGATTACTTGGTTTAGCATTTTCAAAATGCTTCTAATGGCCAAACGAAGGTGGCAGATGGAAGACAACTAAAAGAAGGGCTGTTTGTTTCTCAGACATAAATATGGTGAACTCATGCAAGATGGTGCTCCTCCAGCCTGCTCCAATTTTCCTTAGTCTCTGTTGCAATAACTGCCCTCTTTCTCCACCTTCGGGTAGGCAGTCGGCGCACCCCTGGGTTATCTGTACGTCTGGCTGATGAGTACGGTGGCTTTGTCTGCTGCCTGCCTGCCGCCTAGTTAGTGCTGAGCCTCGCTGGGCAGCCTCTCGCTCCAGGACCCAGGGAAGACCTAGCAAGCTCAGGCATGCTGCACCTTTTTATCATGCAGTAATAAACTAATGCCATAAATGAATTGA
Source organism: Rhynochetos jubatus (assembly GCA_027574665.1). Taxonomy (NCBI): domain Eukaryota; kingdom Metazoa; phylum Chordata; class Aves; order Eurypygiformes; family Rhynochetidae; genus Rhynochetos; species Rhynochetos jubatus. The sequence continues at coordinate 4,697,219 of CM050654.1, read as the reverse complement.
AGTGAAAAAACCCCCATAATTTTATTTACCCTGCAGAGGAACATGAAAATATCAGCATCCCATCTCTCATATTTATTTAGACATTTATTCCCTAAGTAGATTTGCTTTATGTCTGTGAGTTAGCTATCTGAATATCTGCTGATTAAGACTAAAAGGGGCTGCCTGTCACCTCAGCGACATGCTCAAACACTTCAACATCCAGGCCTGCAAGCGAGTGCTGCCTGGCTTTGGGGTCATGAGGAGCTTCGTTCATGTAAGAAAGGATTGCATACACTAGTGTTTATTTCCTGGCATTTTCGTGTGTGTGCAGAGCAGGACTACCAATCTGCTGGTATAGGTTTATGTATTTTAGCTTTGCTGTTGGCTATGCAGTAGTCTTGGTATCCCTTGCAATTGCAATGTGAAGTTGTCCTCTGTGTGTGCTACCCTCCAGCTCCATCAGCTGTGTTCCTGCTGCTTGGTGCTTCCTTGAACGATGGATCCTGGCAGAGGAAAGGAGCACTCAGTAAGAGAAAAAGATGTGTCTATGCCAGCTGGGAAAGACTGTTTCTGACTGCGGGCTGATAGTTGGGTTGTTTTGGTATTCTTCTGAGGCTCAGCCTACCCACAGAAAACAGAGAGTGGGGTAATTCCATCTTTGGAGTCCCATGGCTGCAAGATTTGGGAATGAAACGAGGCTTAAGCTGCCCCCCGCATTGCCGCCGGAGTAGCACATCCCTGTCGTGGCCAAGGCATGCTCTGCACTGGCATAGGCTGCAGCACGGAAAGGCACTTACTGTTTCCAAGAGCATGACTGAACCGAGCAGGACAAATAATTGGGTGGAAAACAGGCCCTGGGAGCTCCCTTGTTGCTGCCGCACTTCCAGGCTCACCCAGCAAGTCAGCAGTGATGGCAGGAAGAGGTCGGGCTCCGTCTCCCAGTGCTTCCCAACCCACCAGCATCCTTCAGCTAACTGCATGGACCAGGCTTTTGTGCTAGGACTTGCTCCGTGAGACTAGATAAGCTGGTGCGTGTCGTGAGCCTCGTCAGGGCTAGAGCTGAGATTTATTTCCCTGCTTCAGATTTCAGAAAAAGTCTTGAGAAAAGCTCAGATCGTGCACTGGTTCGTATTGCAAACGAGGGTTTGGGTTTAGAAATGGGAACCTGGTGTAGTTTCACTTGGCAAAGCTGACAGCTTGTGGGCAGTTCTTATTTCTTAATAGCATCTCTGCATTCAATTTTCGAAATAAAACACGCAATTAGTATACCACAAAACAATCTCCTGCGAGAACTCTTGTTCTGTTAAACACATTTGGTAAATGAGAGTTATCTTTGACTAATCCCCAGGCTTTTAGCAATTCACAGTAAATTGTCTTCTCGCGCCTAGATTTTATTTAACCAATTCAGATTATTTATTTTAGAAGACGTGACCAAAGTTTGGTGCTGTTCCCTGCAATAACTCTCCCAAATGATTATGAAACTTGTTTCTAACTGCAATCAACAGCCTTCGAAAATGGTCTACCACGGCTTTATAATTTCTTTTTTTTTTTTCCCTTGACCTCTGCGGTGCCTCTGTAGCACCCTCAGCCCCAGCTCCGTTGGCAGCTGCCGTTTAACAGGGTGGGAGTTTTGGGGTCTGAGCAGACCCTTCTGAAAGCGCCGCCGGCAGAGCTCAGCGGAGACGTGGGCGCGGAGAGAGCCTGCAGTGTGAACAGACGTGTCGGGAAGGGGAGTGCAGAGACGGGAGGGTATTGCCTTGTCCCGTTTGCTCAGCAGATCACTGTGAGGATCCATATGGCTCCTGAAGGCCTGGCAGCGCTGCAACCTCTTCTGCAGCAAAGTGCTATCTTAATTCTCAGCTGACAGGCTTCGTAAGGGTTGGAGAGTGTAGTGCCTGTCAGGAGGCCTCAGAAAGAGAGGCTACAGGGTGGCTGTGCCTATGTGGAGGGGACTTCTCCCCAGGAGTGCTTGGAAAACACTGCACTCTGGCCCTACGCCAGCACAGGGATTTTGGGGGCGTTTGCCGGGCAAAGCTGCCCTGTAGCATTTGTCCCACAGTGAATTGTATCAGGAGAGCCTTGCCAGCGTGTGTTTTGTCCTTGGTTGGCAAGAGACAAAGTGGCCTCCAGGTAATTATAGACCTGGAAATGAGATACGTGTATTTATGTATTTGTAATTGCCCTTGCAGGACCTTACCCATTAGAAAACGAAGCATAAAGAACGGAACAGTGTGCCAGCAGTGGCGTGAGAGGCAGGGCTGTGCATGCCACACAAATCCAGGTGGAAAGAGGACACCTGCAGCTTGCTGTGTAAACCTGGCTAGGGCATCCTGCGTGCTCTGCGATAGACACAACTGCTGTGCTGGGTGGGTTACAGGAGACCAGTGGCATGCCAGGCCATGCTTCTGGCGTGGACAAAATGTTTTACACCGACTGTGATCAGCTGCCAACTGTGCTGGATGAACCTGAGCCATGTTTAAAGTGAGTTGGATCCCAAACTCAGAGGGGGGAGGGGGGAGCAGAAGCTAACTGCAACAAGCTTGTGTGGTACAGCTCTTCGGCGGGAGGAGTGTCTGTCCTGCCATTTGCCATCGGTTTTGCAGGAACAGTAGCTTAAAATAAACCCAGTGGTTTAAACTGGTCTCAAAATGGCCAGAGATGGATTACCAGGGTGAGGAATAGCAGGGATTTGTGGGATCTTCCAGATCTGTCCTGCGTTCAGAAATGGGTAGGAAAATGGGAAGCTCATGCTGTGTCCACAGTGAGCTGCTGAGCACCAGGCGCTATTACAGTAGCTGGTGTTCCCATTGCCCTCATCCCGCGGTGTGTGGGATGGTGCCTGGTCCCTGCTACTGAAGACAAGTATCACACACCACATAGTCCTTAACAATATCTCACTGTCGTGGTTTAACTCCATTCGGCAGCTAAGCACCACCAGTGGGATGGGGGAGAGAACTGGAGGAAAAGGTTAAGAAAACTCATGTGTTGACCTAAAAACGGTTTAGTAATTGAAATAAAATAATGATACTACTAATAATATGTAATGAAAACAGCAACACTAAAAAAGTACTAGAACAGCTCACCATCTGCTGACCAATACACAGCCAGTCCCCGACCAGCAAACCCTCCCTGAATGGCATGAAATATCCCTGTGGTCAGTTTGGGTCAGCTGTCTGGGCTGTGTCTCCTGAACACAAGTGCAGTATGAGGAGCTGAGAAAGTCCCTGGCTTAATGTTAACATTGCTTGGCAACAACTAAAACACCAGTGTTATCAACATTCTTGTCAGCACAGATCCAAAACACAGCCTCATACTAGCTACTATGAAGAAAATTAACTCTACCTCAGCCAAAACCAGCACAGTCATCCAGCTCCATCCCAACCCCACTGCTCCCAGAGCATCCCAGCTGGTAGATAAAAGGTATCCAGTGCTTTCTGGCCTAAATATGTTCAGAGGTGTTAGTTATTTTTGTGCTTCAGTTGCTTTCTCCCTTTGCGATACGCTGATAGGAGAGCCTCTGGGTTTTTCAGCATCTGCTTTCCTGTGCTGTGCCAGTCAGGCATCTGAAATGCAGGTATGTCCTTGTAGCTTGGCAGGCTGCCCTTAGAGGCCTCTGTGCCTCCCTTGGATGCTCAGAACCACCTTTTCAACAGCCTGTCTGGTTCCAACCCATTTTTGGTAGATACAGAACACGGCACCACTCAATTTGTGCTTCCCATCTGCCCTGCACCCGCTGTGCCACCCCTGCCATGGGTGGGAGGAGTGTGGGCTTAAACAAATACATGTGCTTCTGCTCCTGCCTTGGCCCTGCGCTGACCACGGTGGAGCTGCGGAGCATTGAGGGGTGACCCCAGGCCCTCTCCCACCTCCTCCTCGCCCTGCCATAGTGGCTGTGCTTGCTGTGCGGCTATTTCTGTCCGGCTCTTGCGGAGCCTTTTTTTAACACTGTTTACAGACCCAGTAGCTTCATCTCTCCAAGCAGCTAATGCTTTTGCTAGTTCCCCACGGCCAGTTTTTGACTCGGGTTTTATACTCCTCCCAGCCCTATTCTTTTATTTTTACAGCTGTCCTGGGCATTGCAACAGGCAGAATAACTGGGCTAGGAGGCTCCTGTCTCTTTTGTACACGCCGCCAGTCTTCCCTTCCTAAAATAAACTGAAAAACCCACTTGCACAACCTCTCTTTCCTGTCTCATCCGTTCCCCACCAGCAGCGAGGCACCGGCAAGCAGCCCTGATCAGCTCTGCAATGGAATTTGGCCTTGGCTTTTGGCTGAGAGAAACTTAAAGCCTCTGCAAGCTGGGGCTCTCTGCTTGAATTAAATTTTTAGCTTCTGCAGAACAAACAGAGAAGAGGATTAATATACTGTTAATTCTCAGGCTGGGTTTGCCAAGCCATAACCAAATATATGTACATTAGCTATTGCCCCATTAATTTAGCAATTATTTTTGTGTGTTTGTAGAAAGATGTAGTGTGAAACAACCACTTGTGTTCAGGAGGAGAGTCGTGTGCTAGGGAAATGCAGGCTCCTGTTTTGGTGCAGGGATGGACTGTAAAGCGGCTTTGTGCCTCTGTATGTGCCAGGTGCTGTGCTGGGCCCCCCCGGAAGCGTTTTTTTTGGGGTGGTTGTAATGGAGCAAGGCTGCAGATGATGCCTTTTTCCACGGTGCCTGGGCCTGCTGGGGACGTTACTGGGCTGCTCCTCACGTCTCTTCTGCCACAGGGCTGGCTCTCAGGAGTGCTGCTCAAGCCACTGGAGGCACCGGCAGCTACATCCCCTTGTGTCCACCCCCTGTGATCGATTTGCTGAATAAAACAGGCACTTTGTTTTATCCAGTCACTCCAGTCTGTGCGGAGCAGCTGTCAAGTGGTGCCAACAGGCCCTTCACTGACACACACCCCACATATGGGGAGTTGGGAGAGACTCCCCCGCCGGGACTTTGGGAGGACCTGGGGACAGAGCCCAGCCTGGGGCTTCGTTTCCCTCTTCGTTGTGTTGGCACTGGCCAAGAGCTTCCCCAGCTCTCCCGCAGCCTCTGCCTGCTTCTTCTGTCACGGGGGGGAGCATCTTTCAGCTGTATCACACGTGGAAATGAGAGGTAAAGATTTGAAGTCCTGGATGATTGAGGAGTCTCTTTAAATTGTCTTTTAGCATTTCCCTTTAAGCTCCCATTGCATGGGAGGCACCCCACCCCACCTCCAGCCGCCCAGGTAGCCTGTCTGATTCATGTGCCTGGCAGCGGTAGCAATCCTAGAGCAGGAGACAGATAAAAGAAGCCTGATATAAATTACTCAGGGTAACCCAGACCACTCACACGCTCGAGATCAGTAATATGCCCTTTGCTTGCTGTCCCATTGTTGTGGCTGCCGGGAAGCCGCCCTTTGTGGAGCAAAGCACTGGGGAGGTGACGTGGGGTGGCTCTTGCATGCCCGGGGGCTGCACCAGTCCTCCTCGCAATGTGAGGAGAGGGTCTGGCCTTCACGCTGGTCCTGCTGAACCTCACGAGTCCCTCTGGAAACTTTGGTGTGCTGCAGGGATACTTGCAAGCCCCGGTGTGCACGGAAGGCGTGGCGTGGGAGCGCTCCTACTTGTGACGGGGTGCCAGCCACAGCGGCGAGTGATGTTTGCCATTCGGCAGTATGGCCACCCCCTTCCCAGCCCCATTGCTGGGAGATTATGAGGTGCAAGACACCCCAGTACCAAAATTACGCCCAGAACACGGGGTTCTCTGCTGCAGGTTGAGTGCTTTCCAGGTTTGGCAGTGTAACACTGTGGATGGGTGTCAGTTGGCCGCAGCGCAGCCTGGGCAGCGCGTGGAGAAGGTGAATGCTAGGGGAAAGAGTTCGGAGGAGTTGCTGTCACCCTGGGAATATCACGAATATGTCTGAGTGGCTCTTTGCTTAAAATGTTGAGCAGTCTGCGAAATGGATGCGCTCCAGTGCTTTGGTCCCTTACATCTTCAAAATACGTGTGGGTAAGCCAGAACCCAGAATGTGCTGTGATGGGTACTAGAAAAACGCTGGTAGTGGAGGACATTATTAAAAATAAACCAGTTCAAACCTTCTTAATTAGGTGTTGTTTCTCTTAGAAGGTGATCTTCCCTCTAGGCGAGCGAAACCAATTATGCCCTCCCTTTCAACCACCTTATGCTGTTAATGATCTTGCTCTTGTAAATGTAAACCTCTCCCCTACTGATGTGATTGGAAATGCTGGCCTAATTGAAGCTGGACTAAAGCAAAAAATGGAGTGAAGTTAAACTAACAGAAAAAAAACGCACCCTTGTTGTAAATGCTTTTAAATTATAAATGGATTTATTAGTTTATAAAGCAAATGAGTAGCTTTCTTCCAACCGTAAAAAAAAAAAAAGGTTATTTGGTGTAAATGGTGAGTGTAATGAGTTTTCAAGCCTAGTCTTAATCCTATCTAGGAGGTGGCATAAACTCCACTGTTTCACGCTGTTCCCTGACAAGCTTTGCTCAGGTGTCCTTAAGGCTTATTTATTCTCCGCTTTGTCCTCCCAAATCTTTCTGTGGAAAAGATGGAAGTTGGGCGGCCCAGGTGAGCTACAGTTAGGCATGTAGATACCTGTGTAATTGTGGTATAGCAGCCTGTGCCAAGTGGAGTGTTTTATACTTCCCTTTGAGTGCCGTTGTTCTGTTTTCCTGAGCACTACGTTGCCAATTTTTCCTCTAGCCGTCCCTCCCTCCAATCCCATTTTACTATGGAATAAAATGAAATTAAACAAACCGACTGTCAGAGAGCTGAATAATCTTGTATTGTAATACACTGACTCAGAGTCCTGGATCAATGGGCTTGAATTGCTGTTAAAAGCCGTATGAAAGGGAAAGCAAAGTCTTTTGCTGTAAGCTGTGTCAAGGGGTGGAGGAGCAGAGGGACGGATGGAGGCTTAGCCAACAGTTTTTGTGCTAAACCGGATCAATTTTAAAGGTTTCCTCTGTAGATGCCTGCCGGAGGGCTTTTATAGTTTGGAAATGTCAGCACAATTGTGCAGATTGCTGCATTCAGCAACACTCCCACCCCAAACCTGATGCTAGCACTGGGCCATCTAATTACAGCCCTGCGTCCGGCGTCCTGCGTAGGTACCCAGGAAGGCTGGGGTGGAGGGAGAAACTGGTTTTCTTGAATGTCCACCTCAAAAATAGCACACCAAGGCAGCATTCACAAGGATGTGTCCTAGCAAAAGCCGCTCTGTCATCTGAGGCTGGTCAGAGGGGCCGGGGAGGCTGGAGCTGGCCAGGGGCTGATAGTGGATGTGTCGTTCTGGGACTGAGATGAGGTTTGCTCAACCCGACAAGGAGCCGCCAGAGGTATCTCTGTTAACTGCGTGCTAGATCTGAGTGCTGAATCCTGTGGGGTATGAAATCAAGTACCATTACATCAGGTTTCCGGTGTCAAACACCATCACAGAAAGGTGGAAACGAGAGGTTTTAGTTAAAGCGACAAGGAGCTAGTTCAGGGCAGTAGTTCTGCAGGTGGTTACGCGCAACTGGTCTCATTGACTTCTAGTATTCGTATTTGAAGTTAAGTAGGAGGGTAATAGTGTTTGCATGCTGTATTGAACAGCACACGGTGTTTCTTTTCCCCCTTTAGTGGTGATTAGTCCTACCAGAGGGGAAGAATAAAGTGCTTTGAGGTACTGTCTGAACATAATAAACTTGAAAATGTCAAAAGGCAGGGTAGAAATATCATGCTGACTTTGACAAACCTGTGCTGTTTTGTGCAGGAAAAATAATAGTGATAGCTTAATGTTGCTCACTGGAGAGAGAGGTTATACGAAAAACACATTTTGTAAGAGAGTTCATGCTCGTGCTTTAAGAAAACAACTTTAATGAGCCCATGATGGAGACGAGACCCTCAAAGTAAATGCCATTCAGTTTGAATTAGGATGGAAGGGACATAGCCAAGAGCTTGAATGATGGCCAGATCCTCATGTCACCACTCATCCTGATTTCTGATGTTTTGGGATTGGTTCGGATCCTAAATGCCAGCAAAAAAAGCTGTAAAACAGCTTAAATTGTTTTATAATTCTGGATAATCATGGTGATGGTGGAAGCATCTGTGTCTTGCTGCAGGGAACAACCTGCAAACCACCAGCGTGGAAACCCGCTGACACCCATGGCTGCCTGTGGGTAAATCGCTGCCCCCAGACGGGGAAGCCGTTCCACGTCCAACCATGTGACGCATCATTGCTGTGAACCCTTGTCATTCCACCATTGCTGGTTTACACGTAGAATTTGTGTAATGCCTTGAATTTGAAAGGGGGCTTCTGAAAACACACACCTCCCCCCCCCCTCCGGCCCCATACTCATCCGCTTCTGCTCCAGAAAGGACCGAAGGGTGTGGGAGAGCGAAAGGGATGGTGAGGCGCGTGTCGTGTCGCTGCTGTAAATGAGAAGTACCAATCCCGTGTAATACATACCTCAGGAATGATAACGACAGTGCGTCCTGCAAAAGTACGGTGCCGAGTGAAGGCCTAAGAAAGGAAAATCCATAATGAATACCAGGGAATTAATGGCTGTCTCTGCAAAAGTGTGGGATAACCTCTTAGGGAAGCAGAAGTTGTTACTGGATTCCTTTCAAACCTGCTGAGTGATCAAGAGGAAAATACATCTGTTGTAGGAGCTGTCTTGCTTTGCTACAGCTGTGGGAAACCTGACCTAATGGGTCTTACAGATTGCTGTCAGTTTTGAAATACCATTTTTGATTTCTTTGGAGTCTGGTGAATTTTTAGGTAAACGGAAGAAGAAAGGGAGTGGGCTCTGCAGACGGCTTACCCTCCCGCTCCCTGAGCGAGCTCAGCGCAGAATGACCCTGCTGCTGCCGTAGCCGGTCTGAGGCCAGGTTGTGGGAATGTGTTTGTTTCACCTGCTGTTTGGGTTATTCGGGAAAGGCTCTTGGAGTTGGAAGCACAGATGATTAAGGAAAAAGCAAAGGAAGCTGCAAACCAGTGTCCTCCCTGCATTTCTGCCCCGTTTGCACGGTGTTCTCAGGAGCAGGCGGTACCTTACCTACACTAGGGAAACCTGAAAGCAGCCGTTGGAGGAATCTCTATGGAAGGGCACTGCAGGAAGGGATGGGGGGAATTTCCGTTCTCAGTAACTGTCAGAGATGTGCAAGCAGAGAGAAATACGAGGGCAATATTTGCAAATATTTATGCTGTGTTCAGACCACTACAGAGAGCAGAGACAGCCACGCAGCTTAAACCTGAAACGCTTTGCTGGTGTTTGTTGCAGTCACAGTTCTCTGACCAGTGGCTGGGTGTCCTCCTTCCCTGCCTCCTCTGCCTACTTGTTTCCTGAGAATCCTGATATTTGTAATTGAGGCCAGGTGAGGTCTGTCAATTTAGCAAACCGCAAGCTGGTCCCAGCCACGCTGGCAATTAGCTCCGGTGCCCAGCATCAGCGTGGCCGGAGGTTACGGCAGCGGTACCCGGTAATGATGGCAGATGCTGAAACACACTCCCTTGTCAGCTAATCATTTCAGTGCCAAAGTAATCATTTGATCTCAGCAGAACAGCTGGTTTTAAGCTACAGATTATCCACCACTTCATCTCCTCACTTAGCCACGGAGCTGATTTGTTTCAGCTAGATCAGTTATACCCTCAAAACAACACTCAGTTCACTGGTACCGTGTGAAATGAAGATAAAACGGGTTCAGCTGCTAAGGAGAGGTCTTCCATTACAGACTCTTCATCCCTGCACATAAATACCCATCACCGGGAAGTGAGTATTCATTCATTCCTGGAGCCAGTTGTGCTCATTTCATTAGGATACAATCAATTATTTTAGCAGAACAATGCATATATAACAATAAATTGCGGATAAAAGGGCATTTATTTCTCGCGCTGCATGTAAGTGTCCCTGGTCGCATGACACCAAAATCAGTCAGACTGATCAAATGTAAAATCAAATACGTATGGTTAGAGCCTGTTGGGAAGCAATGTGTATCGTGAGCAAGGAAATCCAGTCATTCCAAAGCAAGTGTTTTCACGTGATCTTTTTCTTGACGTCGTTACGGCCTTTTGATCAAAACTTTCTCCATTACTGGCTGGCAAAATTGAGAAATTGTGCTTCATTTGCAGTGAAGGACCCCTCACCTTGCAAATCGATCTGGCGCGTCCTTAGCCGGAGCACACCTTGACTATGCTGATGAAATGGCACGGTCCCGAAATGATGAAATAATGGCATCGCTACAGGTGTTCCTAGTAGGCAAGCCAGCGTTTCCTTGGGCAGAGTAGGTCCAGCACGTTTAAATCTATACCAACGTCATTATGTTGGCATCTTTCGCAGCAGCCCTGCTGTTGCCTGCTTTGGGATCGATTCAGCTTGTGTCGGTGGACTTGTGTCGAGCTCAATAGAGCTGGCTGGAAGTATTAAGAAAGCAAATTTTGGTAAAATGTTGCTTACCGTTTTGCTTTGGCTTTGTCATACTGGTGTTTGAGCAAAATGTGTTGTTTTTATTTAATAGAAGAGATGATTAGTAAGTAGGTTTTTCCCTAGATGGCAGGTATTGCATGCCAGTTATCATTGGAAAGGTCCCCATATCTTCAACTCTACATGCTCGTTGTGTCCTCTGGTGTTCCTCAGATGGAGCGAAATGCTTATCGCTGCAAATACTGGGTGTATGTCTTTTACCTCAATATTATGGCATGACTGGGTGCTTTTCTGTGCACCCACTGTGCACCTTGGCTCTGCGCACTTTTGGTCACCTTTTCCAGCTACTGTTAGAAACCTGCTTGGGAAAACTGCGTGTGAGGAAACCCAAGGGTGCTGTGGGGACCAAGGAGGTGCACGGGGAGCTGGCATGCAGCGTTTGCCTTCCGTTGTAGGGGCTGTGTTGTGTTTCGCAGCACTAGGGCTGGATGGAGAGGGAATGGGTTGTGGCAGGAAAAATCCCCCTTCATCCAACTGTTCTGCACCTCGTTTGATGTTTTTAATATTGTTTCTTGATCTTGTTAGATTTCCATCACAGCAGGGCAAGATACCCTGTTTGCGCAGTAGAGACCCGGCTGCAGATCCGCTGTGATGCCTGCATGCCATTGTGCACTAGGGAGGAGTGAAACTATCTGTGGGTATATTTGTTTTCTGAAAAATCATAGAATCATAGAATGGTTTGGGTTGGAAGGGACCTTAAAGCCCATCCAGTTCCAACCCCCCTGCCATGGGCAGGGACACCCTCCACTAGACCAGGTTGCTCCAAGCCTCATCCAGCCTGGCCTTGGACACTGCCAGGGATGGGGCATCCACAGCTTCTCTGGGCAACCTGTCCCAGTGCCTCCCCACCCTCTCCAGGAAGAATTTCTTCCTGATGTCCAATCTAAATCTCCCCGCTTTCAATTTAAACCCATTACCCCTTGTCCTATCAACTCTTGTGCTGAACTGCTGTACCTAAAGAGTTGGGTTCCATCTCTGACCCCTGAAAGGAAATTACTCATCTTTTTATGTCTAGTAAGGGCTGAAGTTCCGTTAGGTGAAGCAGCTAGCAGTTACACAATATCTGCTGCCTGTAACTGCGATGAGCCCAAACCCGACAGCTGCTTAAGCAATTTTTATTTTTTTTTTCCCCCGTGAAATTTTAATGCTGCATCATGCCGTGAATTCATAGCGGATGCAAATATTTATCAGATCGGCTCCAGACGGCAGCATCCACTGGAAGTTAGTTTGCCAGAAGGATGAATCCTGTTGTGTCTGGTTAGCAGGGACTTCTCAGAAGCAAAGTAAGGAGGCCTTCGTCTTGAGTTTCAGGAAAGCTCCCAGCAAACGCTCCTCTGTTTCCTTAAATAAACGTCTTCAGCTCCATCCTCCAGAGGCATCTCTGAGTGCCCCTCTGGGGCTCTCACCAAACAAAAAGACCTCTTGTCTGATAGCACTTGTAAGAGGCAATGATTTTTCTTAGCCCTCGCTTAACTGGCGGGTAATCGGCCATCATCTCGCTCAATACGAGGCTTTGTTTTTATTTGTTTATTTTTTTAATTGAGCTAAATGCCTCTTCTGCTTTCCCGCTGCCTCTGATCTCTGCTGGAGAGAGCAAATCTTAGCAGCCTGCAACATCACACGTTTCTCTGATGGCTTTCAGCTCCCATATGCTCTGGTTCAGTAACAGTTTCAGCTGATCACTGTGACAGCAAAACACCTTTTTTATTTAAGCTACAGCTTTCTAGAAATACGTCTTTGGGCTTAATCAACATAACCTTCAGCGGTTCTTTGAAACCCAGGATCTAAAAGCCATGAATGTCAGAAACGCTTTATGGCTTGTGGGAGTCTTTAGCGCTTCTGACAGATAAAAGTGGAGGAGGGAGGAGGAAGCCATCAAAAAATACACCAAGTACAGGCTGGAACGGGATTTTTGCTGGTAGCTGACAGTTGGGCCCTTGCATTGGAAAGGACAGGCTATCGAAAGAAAAAGTTATGACTAAGAAAGCAAAGGGTAATGTAGCGCTGAGCGTAACGTGATGAGCAGCCTGTTGGGTTTTATACAGTATATGCTCCGCAAGCCGTCCGTGTGCGCCGAGCTTAGGCACTGTTCGCTGCCAGAAATAGTTCTCTGCTGAAAGGTCTTTCGGACGTGAGAGCTGGCGCTTTATTATTAGCATAGTAGCAGTGTTGTTATTTTTAAGAAGAAGAGGGAAAAAATGAGTATAAATTACAGTAAAATGTCAGCAACTGCTGAAAATAGAGGAGTAACAAGAGTGTCTCTTCGGCATTTTTGCAGCCGGGCAAGCACACGCCGCAGGAAGAGTGCCAGCGTGCAATTTCTATCAGCTCCACTTACCACCTTCACCCGTTTTTAAATATTTAAAGTTTAATATTTAACGTTGGATGATGCTGGGTAACAAGAATCAAAATACAAACATTCACATTAAAGTATCGGTTGCAGCACGTGCGTATCAATATTGTAAGCAGGATGGGAGTGAATGGCCACCTTCTTCCAAGAAATCTTTTCCATTTCTCTTGTGTTCTCTGTCTAGACAAGATTTATTAAACAATCCTCTGAAGGGATTGTCCTTCTTCGCTACCTTTTATTGTTGGTGGGAGCCAATTTGAGGCTCGCTCTGTTGTGCGAGGGGCTGGTTCCCCTGTGTGATTGATGAGCTGGATGGGAAGTGATTAGACTTTTACAAGCCCACGCTGCTTGGAACAATACTACCAGGAAAAAAAAGGCTGTTCTTCAAATTTCAGATTCATTGCCTATTATTGCCGAGCTCCGTTTCTCTTTCCTCATCTTCGATGTCTCCTCATTTTTCTGTCTTGCTTCACAGGATAAGGGGAGAGAGAGAGTGGAAGATCCACATGGTACAAGTAGTAGAGGTACCCCTAGGGGGAAGAGCTGCCAGCTGTTGTGGGCAGTCTTGCTTTTTTGCTTTATTGGTGTTATTTTTCTTGAAAACTAATTGCGATTTGCCCTTGATATACTTCCCCAGAGGTCTGCATTCTTCAAAGAGAGGCAATAAACTGGGCAAGGTGGAACAAGGCTGGTGGGTGGCACAGTAGGACAGGTAGGTCAGACCTGCTGTTTCCCTAAATACAAGGGGGGAAAAACCACAACCCCTTATACTGGGGCTGTTGGTGTGAAACACTTTTGCCCTCTGCCAGAGAGCATTCCCTGGGTCGCTCAATGGTTTGCACGCGATGATGGCCGAGCAGAGGCTTTTCTTCCAGGGATCCCAGCAAACGTGATATCTGACTGTACGTAACAGGCAGCTTTGATCCTGACTGCGATTAGGGTCTGGAAAGCCTTTTTAGAAGCAGCCATCCAGGTCTCCCCAACTCGTTCTGGCTCTCACCCTGGCCACCCATTCACCTTTAGCACACGGTTGTTTCATCTTACATTAAGACCTCTGCTCCTTCTCCTCTTCTGCGTGCCTGGCAGAGATTTTCATCCTAGAAATGTAAGAAGGCGCATAATCATCCTTGCCTCTTAAAATTCCTCATTTAATCTCTCTTGTTTTCATTCAGGGGTTTCCAACCTTTTTTAAGTCTTCCTCAGGAGACCTCTACAATTTATCCACTGGAGCAATGGCAGATTTCAACCAGGCGGCTGTTTAGCACCTCTGAGCACCCCTGATGCAGGCTGTAACGTGTACACCGTACAGCAAGCCACCAGTTATTGCCGTGAACGGGAGAATTCTATTCCCCTGGTAAAAGTCAAATGAATTATTCCGGTTTAGCTTTAAAACCAGCTTTTCATGCACACGCCAGAGCCTCGGGGGACTGTCCCCTGTCAGGGCTGCTAGCTGAAAGTTGTCACTGAGGCCAAACCGAGGTGATACCCAGCCCAGCATCTTCGGGGAAAAACATGGTGGAGAGATGAGCACGAACGATGTGATTTCATCTTGTTAGGCTGGAGCGAAGCTTGGGGTCTGGGTGCTCTTTTGGTGGCACTGAAAGGAGGTTTCATTGTTATTGCTCCTGCTGTAGGTGATAAAGCTTTTGCAATAAGGGAAAAAAGGTAACGGGTGGTGTTTTATAAATGAGAGACCTAACAGTGACCCCAGTCACCTGGGTGAGGGGGGTGGGATAGGAGGTTTTGTGACCCGAAGAAGCAACCTTCTGTAAAAGCCAGGGCCACGCAAGTGTTTGACACTTCAGCTTGGTGACTGAACTGGGGAATAATTAGAAAAGTCATTTGGGGTTGACGCAAGTGGAAAATATATTCTTTTTTCCTCATCAGACCAAAAATACTGGAAAAAGTGGCTTTGTGACAACTGACATTTACTTGTTCAGCTCAAAGTTCTGAATTTGTTTTAAATAATACATTCTGGTAAACTGCAAAGCGGTGAGCACCTTGATTTTTCACCTGCGTTTTTCCTTCCCCTTCCCAGACGGAGCAGTTTGCCACATTCAAGATTAATATTCAATTTACTTTGGTCAACCAAAATTGATCTTTTTTTCCCCCTGTGCTGATATGTTTATTCTTTGAAAATTTTCCCCAACCTAATAAGGATAGATTTTTATTTTTTTGTCATGGCATTTTATCAAATCTGCCTTCTCTTTGCCAGGTTAAAATCTGATGGAAACAAGTTATTCATAAAAACGCAGGTCAGTTTTTGTTGTACTGAAAAAAGCTCTTTTCTCCATAAGAAATATAATAAATGAAACCAGACGAAGATCACAGATGTTGTGATAAAGTTCATAAATGTGTGTATCACTGAAATAATTGTAAATGGTGCTGTTATGCTGTTTAGTTATGTACAATTAGCCCAGGAATTGCTAAGTCCCTGCTGGAGCCTTCTCTTAGATTTACACTAGGTCTCTTAGATTTACAATAGGTCATGGTAGAGCATGTTTCTCATTACTGTCGTGGAGGCACTAATTGAACGGGATCCGATCTCCCACATTGACTAGTTTTATCCATAGAAGAATAATTTGTTTAGGTACAAGTAGTCCTTCTTCGCCATATTTAACTAGAGCCTGGAGCAGGCATAGAAGAGATGGCAGAATTATAGTCCATTAAAGCATTTTCCATCAAGTGTCATCTGTGAAAACTGTTTTGGGCATATAAAGAAGGAACAAGATAAATGTAGTTTTGGGAAGCACTGAAAATACTTCTCTTCTGGCCCATAGCCAGCCAGCGTGGCAGAGCTCTGCGGAGTTTTGCAAAAGAACTCAGCGATGTTAGGGATTATTATTTTTTTCTTTACATACATGTATTGAGAATCCTTCTCTAGAAAACCTGGGAAATGCACTATTTCAGTTTTGCTTCCAGGTGGTTTTAGGGTTTCTCTTCGAGAGAGCTAAGAAGGAGCTGGGAGCTGCAGAGCGGCGCTGCTTTGCTAGAGTGCCTGTGGTCAGGAAGGCGTGCGGTGCGTCTGGTCCTGGCGAGCCTGACCTGGCTCTGTTAGGTTGCCCACGCAGGAAAGGTGGCAGAAAGCATGGGAGGTGGAAGAGCCCCAACCTGAAAGCCCCAAACGCTGGAGAAGAATCTAGTCCTTGCGAAGACTGGCATACTGATCTGGTGGATCCAAGGATTTTGCCTTGTTGAGCATTTCAGAGCATATGGGGGTTTCTTCATATTGATCATCCGAGCTAAACCCACTCAATAATATGATAAATAATTTATTGGCTGACACTTTTCCCAGCCTGCTCTGTATGCACCTCACATAGGTACAGTGTGAAAGCTGAACGTGTGCTTCCTGGAGGTTAGCTTTGCAGAAGGCAGCCAGAAACAAACACAGAGTTCAGCTGAAGCCTTCCCTGGGAGCTCGGCTGCCTCAGGCATGTGCCAAGGAGAGGAGGATGGATCTGCTGCAGAGCCTGGACTGGGCTTTGGGTGTCGGGGAGACCTGTTAGGGTAAGAGGTGGGTGCGCGGCGCTGTGCAGGGGTACCAGCTTGTGCCTGGACACAGCAGCTCTATGTCATGGATTGGAGCTTGACCCTAATGGGACGATGGGACGTCCTCTTGAATTCTTTCTCTGTAGCCACCAACGGTGCAATTGAACATGTGCGTGAGGTACCCATGGAGTTGATGGATACAGAGTGCAGCTGCCGCACCTCTCTGGACCGGGGTATCTTTTTGCTTCAGCTCCCTTACACACCCTCCGCCTGGCTCCTAAAACGCCAGGCATTTATTCAGATGGACTGACAGCACACCCAAACTCACGTTCCTGTCAGGAACAGTACCTGTGGACGTACTGGAGCTGCCTCAGCAAACATCGCTAGACGCGTGCAGGTTTATTCAAAACTCTTTCTGTCAGCGGAGGAGTACATTATTTATGATTCAATTTTCCTCTCTGTTTGGAGAGCATTTACCAAATCAATCAGAGAATTCATTAGGTAATTATTATTTTTTCATTATTTGCCTAAGCCTTGGTGTATTTACCCCACACAAATAGACAAGCCACTAGTAAGTGGGATCAGGAGCTTGAAATATCCATTTTCCTCTCCGTAGCGCAGAGGAGGAGTCTGGGAGTGGCTCCGTAGTGCGACAGCTAGCAATGTGGTTGAGATATATAAGAAGTGACGGGACGCTGTCGGGTGTCATTTGTCATTTGTGGCCTGAACGAGATCGCCTCTGCTCCGTGCTGGTGGACGGCCAGACACGATTCACGCCCCATTTCACATATGCACAAGTGAGGCACCAAGAAGTTACAAGTCAACACATGTGAAAGGCCCTGAGCAGCTGCGACCCCCCCAGCTTAATCCTGTTTCACTGGGTCCCCTGGGTCTGTGTTATTGTCCCATCCCACATGGTGTCTGCTGCCACCTCCCCCATCTTCTGCTGGTGGTTGTGCTCAGAGCTTCCCAGGGCTACACCAGCCACCGTTTGGCTGCTCTTTCCTCAAAAAGGGGTGTGATTTTTTTTTTTTTGTTCAGACCGGCTCATTTGGTGATTTTTACCAAGGTCAGCCCAGTGGTGGGTGGCCTGGCCAGCCACCGGGCTCGGGGACCAGGAGCAGCAGGGACAGTGCTGCTCTTGGCACCACACTGGCCACGGTGGCTGTGCCTCTGTGCTTCCAGACCCCACGTTAACGCACGGTTTCCGTAGTTTGGGATTTGCCTCTCCCTGACCTGCAGTGACAGTGAGCAAACGTTTTCCTGCAGGATGACATTATCTCAGGTGCACAGGGAGCTCCTCGGTGAACGGGGCTACCAAAATGAGGTGTTTCCCATTTCCCGGTGCAAGGGATCTCCTGGTCCAGACCCTGGACCAACTGAGAGCAGGTGAGGATGAAGGGGATGGGAAGGTTATAGCGACACCTTGTCAGGGCAACTAAACTGCTGTAACAAAAGCAGCAGTTCCAGACGTGCTCCAAGAGCATCTCAAGGTGAGGGGCTGGTCTGGGTTTGGGTTTCGGAGTCTTTTCCAAGACGCTGACGCACGCAGGCTAAAGGGATTGCTGGGAAGATGACGCTGCAGCCACCTGCGTGACCTGTGTACCCCGTCTCAGCTGCTTTATGGGGTTTATTTTCAAGTTAACGTTGGGTTTCATTCTTACCAGCTGCTTGCAGTGTCCGAAGCATCCCCTTCGCATTGTTGATGAGAAAGCTTTGCGGTGCGATTTTTCTCCAGGTCACCCAGCTATTCTGAAGAGCACTCAGGGCCACGGAACAAAAATGTATAATGTATAATTAATGCAATAATTGTATAATTTTATTCCCCTTTTCATCACAGTTGCTGTACACAGTGCATGTATTAAATATGACTACAGTGCTGTTTCCCAAGACAACTGCTGAAGATGAGTTAGGAAGACCTCAATAGGCTATTCCAGTTAAATATTTTCTTTGCAAAATACACACAGGCTGTCTTGTGAATAAGAATGAGATTAGCTGAAGTCATTAATTAGTATTACTTTTTAAAAGGAAGCTATAAATGGAATAATTCACTACATACAGCATCTTAATTTTCTTCAGTGTGAAATAGTTTTCATTTTTTATTATTTACTCTATGTTGCTGTTAAAAGCCTTTCGTAAGTTCAGAACTTCTGTTTTGGTGGCTCCCTCCTGGTTTTTTAGCTTGTCTCTTTTGCTGCCCTGTCATCCGTCATCCCACTCCCAGGTTTTGGACAGAGTCAGTATTATAATTGTGCCCAAACCATCTCTGGGCCTCCAGCCTCGTCTCTCTCGGAGTTTCCCATCGCTCTAAGGTTCAGCTTGGTGACTAGAGCTCAGCGCCCAGACCTGCAGTTAGTTATCTAATATGTTAGAAAAAGAGATTGCAGGGCTGGAGGTCTCTAAAGGAAGGAGAGCTCAGGATTGCCACTGGTTTTCTATTAGCGCATGAGCGTTGGTGGTGCACCTCGTATTGTAGCAGCGGTTGTCCTAAGGCCTGACAGCGATCTGGAGGCCTCAGATCCTAAAACGGGGCACAGAAGAGTTCACGGGTCCTTTGTGCTAGCCTGTTGGCCTCATTTTTGTTTGTTTTCCTTCTGTACTTCAGTTTGGAAACTGCTAAAATACACGTTGTAGGAAGATTAAAATGATCCTTTACGATGCATGGAAGGGGTTAAATTGAAGTTAAAGAGAACTTTTGAGAGATTGTTTCAGAAAGAAATTCAGAGACAGAAAATTGGATGGTTTAGTCTCATGGCTTTTCCCTAAAGCTTGGAGCAATTTGTTTAAACATTGATTTTAACATTTATTTTCATACTGGGGTTTTTTTTATTTTTTTTTTTTTCCTAGTGGCTTAATTTCCATTCCTTGTCTGGTGTGCCTGTTAATTTTGCACGCTATCACAAGCCTAATTCTTCTCTGTTTCAAATGAATATCATATAAATTAATTGCCATATGATTACCATGTAATTACATTGTGACTCATGACAGTTTAGACAAAGTATCATAGCTGCATTTTAAGAAATGATAAATGTTTGACTAATGTGTCAGAAAAATGTAAATATATTGTGATTGTTGTGGCACTTTTAAACTCATTAATTCTCTCCCTAGTTTCTGGAAGCTGTCAGTCAGGCTGTGGCAAAGAGCAGTCAATCCGAGCACCTAAATTTACCCATCTTTAGGCATCGTTTAGCATTTGGGAAGGTTTTTGCACAGAGGTCCAGGGAGGCGGTAGGTGGCCTGAGCTGCGCAGCGGGATCATGCTCTTTAGAGACCTGTATCTTCCAAGTAAGCTGCTTAGTAAATAAGTTTATCCGTTATATAGTTCCAGCTACCATTTGCTGTGTTTCACAGCACGTGCACTATTTTATTCCAGCTCAGCATCGGGGCCGTCGGGTTTTACTACTTGGGGGGGTCTCCTACCATGCCTTGTCCGGGACCCGGATGCTGGCCGCGGACCTGAATGTGCAGTCACTATTAGCGATTGCTGCTGTTTCATCTCTCTGTCTTTCCCTGTCTCCCCCTCTCCCCTGTTCTCCAGAGGTACAGAAAAATAGAGTTAATTATCGTTTAAGCACACACCTTGGTGTGTGGCGGGGCGCTAACTGGAGGCTAAGCCCAGTGCTAAGCCTGCAGAGCATCGCCCTGGGGAAGCCCTGTGGGTTTGCGGTGGGACGTGACGTGGCTCCTGCCAGGCACTGGGATGAAAAGGGATGCAGGGATCTACAGCCGTGGCTATGACGTGGCTGTGGAGCAAAAATGAATGCTGTGAGCGCTCTGGCTGCTGATGCTCGCAAAGGCTTGGGTGAAAGGGAGCTTTGGTGTTCCAGCTCTGGTGATCCCTTCCAACACCAATCAGTGGGAAAGGGACCTGCTCTATTAATGGTCTGTAAGTGTTCTGTCTTCAGTGGAAAATTAGGAGTGTTTTTCATCATATTAACTCAGTTGCTATTCAATATGTCTTATGGTCAATGTAGAAAGGGACAAACTTATTTAACAGCTGCCGTGAGGTATCAGGCAGACTCCTGTTGATGGCAAAAACATGTTTAACATTGAATTGCTTAAAATAGCACCTTAAGTTTCAATTGCTCTGAGCTCTGTAAAGGTATTAGGAAACATCACAGCCATGCCAAGGAAGTCACTGAAAGCCAGATAATGGATGTGTGGTTTCAGTTATGAATACCTTCACCTCTGATCTAGTCTTACCACTTGGAGTGAAGTGTTCTTAGCTAGGCAGCGAGATTACAAAAGAGCACTTTGCTGTTTTTCAGCTTTCTTCTGTGCTTGTATGTCACCATTGTACAATAAAGTCAGGATAAAGCGTAGTTATCTACACCTACAGCAACGCCGAGAGCTTTTTGTCCACACGGGTTGCCAGCACACTGGCGAAGGCATTTGGGCTGGGACATCTCAAGGGCTCATCTTGTCTTCTGCACATCAGTGGCTGCTGCTTTTCTCTTGGTCCTGCCTTGTCAGCATGCCCCTGTGCTACTGGAGGTGCTCGACGAGGATTTAGAAGGGCTGCCTGAGCAATTTCAGAGTGGTACAGATCTCGTGATAGGCTCCCCTCCTTGATACGTTGCTCTAGGGATTTATTTTTGTCTGGATTAGCAGGCCAGTTGCTGCTGCTTTCCCAACCAAATTAAGCAGCCATCAGCTGCAGTGATTGACTGAACTGAGCCAACGGCACAATGGCCCAGTGTCCCAATGCCCTGTAAACCGACCTCTGGAGAAATGGTTTCCAATCGGTAGCCACAGTGACAATGAAATCAACTTGCCCTCCTCCTGGGAGGTGTGATCTTCAAAAGCCCGCACAGAGCTCATTTAAATAGTAAGTGTTGAACACGGGTAGTTTCTTTCCCCTTCCTCCTTGCTCTCCTGTTATTAGCTGAGAAAAGTGGGGATGAAAATAATTGAAAGACTTGGTTAATGCAATGTGTGACATTAGAAATTGCCTTAATAATGAAATGCATGATTAGACCAATTAGAGAGGTAGGATGGAGTGCTGTGCGTGTAGGTAGTGCATGCTTAGCATACACAACCCTTAAAAAAGAGTCGATAACCATCAGGGAGTCAAGGAAAGAACTGTGCATTTCCTTGGCTCCCAGACAGGTTTGATGGCCTTTGCTGTGGCCAAAGCCACCTTTGTCCTCCTGAATTTAATTTGCGCTGACTGCCAATTCGCTTCTCTCTTACGCTGTTCTCATTGTAAATCTAACGTTCCATTCGTTTCTGCCCCCTTGCACTTCACCTTCCCCAGAGGTCTGGCAACGTAGCCCACAAACAGTGGCACAGGTTGGGCTCGGACTTAAAATCGCAGTTGACTTTCCAGAGGCACGGTAGCTTTGCTCAAAGGTAGCGATTGCAAGCGAGCTGCCACGAAAAGGCAGATCCTTGGCTGGTGTGGGTGAGCCGGGGTCCCCTGGGTTTCCCAAGAGCACGTGGATGTGCCGTGGCTGATCATCCATGGGCCCCGTTCCTCGCGGGTTCACGGGAGGTGATAATTTAGATCATCTCTGCTGCATGAAAGATAACGGGCAAAAGCTGCACTTGCAATCCAGTGATGCATTGCCCTTTCTCAGCCACCGTTCCCATGCTGAAATCTTTATACTCACAGATGTTTTTAAGATGTATGGTAATGCATGCTTTCTGGCATTAGTGCCAAGTGTCTTAAAGAGATTTCATTTAGATAAATTATCAGCCAGATATGAATAAGTAAGGAGCAATAAATCACAGAAAATCAGCTGTTTCAGCCAAACGGGGTTTCATATCTACAGTATCGTCCAAAAGGAAAAATCTGGTTTGGTTTGGTTTCTTTAATTGAATGAGAAGGTGGTGCTCAGGCGTAATAAAAGGCAGAGGCCCAGTGCTGTGTTGAATTATTCTGTGGGCTAAGTTCTAAATCCCTTTTTTATCTATACCTTTGCGAAAAGGCATTGCTGCTTCACCGAGCAGACTGAAAATGAGCATTTTCAAACAATTGCCAGGCTTTCCTGGGAAACGTGGTGTGCCATTTCTGGAAGGTTTAGACCATGTCCTGTGGTTGATGCCACAGCAGCGTGCGCACAGCCATGTCTGCGTACAGCAACTGTTTGCGTGGCAGAGTAACACAGAATATTTATGTCCTCGTAGCGTGTATACGTGTGAATCCTGCTGGAAAGCAGCTTATCTGTCCCATCCCTGTAGGATCGCCCATCTCAGCAAATCTCTCTTTCAGTTATCACATATCAGAAACTTGAGAACTGCTGATCTGCACCTTGGAGAGTGTTATCCTTCCCATCCTGCTGCACCGAATGTGCTGGATGCCACTGGTCAGTGTGAATCCCCCCCAGGAGGGGGCTCCTCCTTTTCTTCTCGAAGGGTTCCCCCATTCTTTTCCTAACTCCAGATGACATGCTCCGAGTCCCTATCCTGGGGTGCCATGGAAGCTGTTGCCGTTCCAGTTAGCTTTTTCTGTTTCCTCCCATGATTGGGAGGAATTAGCGATTTCTTTATACTTTTGCTGTTGTTAGGAAATGCCAAATTTGCCCGGTCAGCATCTTTCAGAGAAACCTATCAGCGTGGGCTGGGGATGATGTGCTAGTGCAAACTGAACACTGATTATTTATTGTATTTTAATCTTTGAGTGGCCACAAAAATGGAAACGCTGTTTGCCAGCCAGGTCTGTTCTCATTACCTTATGCGAACACAGGAGCACTAACAGCATGGTAAACGATGTTAAAATGCAGGAAAAGGCTGTAGAAGTTAATTCAGTGAGGTGTGCTGGGTAGCTTTTTTGATGTTGCCATGAAGGTGCATGATGTGAAATGCGCTCATTTCTCGTTGTAGGCAAAATGCAAAAGTGGATGGTTGAGGAGGAGGGAAAAGTTAAAATCTGGAGCAGTTTTTAACATATCCCTTTGTGTTAAATTTGAGCAGTCAGTGTGTACAGCTATACATTTTTTACATCGTTCCTTAAGACAACACATTTTCCGGACTTCTGTGCCTCAGTGTCACTTATTCCTTACTGCTTAATCCGTGCCTCTGTGCAAATACTGTTATTCTCCCTGCAGTATGGCTGAGCTGATGCTGATCGTAGCGAAGGTTTGCTTTACAGAGCTCTTCTTCATCCCAGGAAGGCGCGATCATCGCCTTTGTTACAAGCCCACCCCTGACGGCAAAGGCAACATTTCTGCCGTGCTTCTCGTGGAGATAGTTCAGCGTTTCAGATATTTCCCGTCGCTTTGTGACACCGGCCGCTGTCAGTTCTCTCTGTTTCCTACTGTTGCATTTTCAATTAGAGGTGTGTGCTGGCTATACTCTACTTGAGGGCTGTTCTTTGGATTGCTGGGGGTTATGCATAAGCAGGCGTAAACGAAGATGCTGTATTGAGTAATAGGATATTCAAGGGCCTCATTTCGGATTTATGGTGATGAATGAAAGAAGGGTTACGGAACTGAATAGACCTGGGAGTCAGCCGCAAGAAAATTCTTGACACAATAGGAAAGTAGGGAATTAAAAGTAACGCGCTTACCTCAAGTACCCTACTTTCTGTGCAAGAGCTAGCTGTTGTTTAATAGAGGGAATTGAAATTATACTGCCATTTGGCACAATAGTACTTAGTCTAATTTTATCAATTACAGTATAAACCTGTCAGGAAGAATGCTGATTAGGGGCAGGCGGTTTGGCTGGGGAGTGACGTGGCAGGTTCAAATAGGTGCTGAGCACCTGGTTATTAGTTTTATGAAGTGGAATATTTTGCCTATAACCTTGCCCAAAGGCTTTCAGGTTTAAAGCAAGCTGTGGAGGGGTGGGCGGGGGTGTGTGTGTACCTTTGAGCATCCACACAAACACACAACTTGCTCCAGAAGGTCTGGGTAAAGGCAGGAATTCAAGTCTGGAGGTGCCACAAAAAAAGGTGGCCCCCGCTGCTTTAGTTTCACGTCTGTGGTGTCACGCAATCCCTGCTGCACTGTGGTGCTTTTCTTGAAGTAAAGCCATTTATTCCTCCCTGGGCTTCTGTTTTCCTCTCTGCCTGGGCAGTGTCAATGCACACTAGAGCTCATCCTCAGTATGGCTGCCCTTCCTAACCCAAGCCATTGCCCAAACTTCTGTCTAGCAATATTCCTCGTCCGAGAAGAGAGAGGGATTTTAGAAGACCGGCTTTTTAATGCTTATTTCCCAGTGGCACTTACTTGTATGGAAATCGCTGAGGATGTAGGCAGCGCTGTTATGGTGCCCTTTGCCGTGCTCTGGTTTAAGACGTGTCCACCTCCACCTGCCTGTCCCACCAGCAGAGTCCCCTCAGGCTGTTGCCGCTCTGCGGTGTTGGCCAACATTTGAGTGAAAGCCCACCTCCGTTGGCAGCTTAAGCCAAGAGCCTGCGTTTTCCACCTGGGAAGTGTCTGGGCTGTGAGCGCTGGTCCCTGGTCACCTTCTGCTGATGCCACTACTGCAGGGCCGTAGCGCAGACGGGCTGGCTGGACACGTCCAAAGCCTCGAACTGACACAGCAAGACTCACGAGGGGCCATCTGTCACTGCCCAAAGCCCTCTGTCACTGAATACAGAAGGAATTTAAAAAAATTAGAGGAGGTAATTGCTTTACTTACTCTTCCAAGCTTCACCCAGCAGTCACTGCTCAGCCCGGCGCGTGCCGTCTTTGCATGGGGCCGGGCTTTTTCCATTTGCAAGGGCTCTACCCTTGTATTTCTGCTTCTTCATTGATTTCTCCGGGGTCTTTGGTCTCCCAGGCACATGCTGTCCCTCACCGCGCTGGCAGACCTTCCCCTCACGCAGCCGAGACATGGACGTGCCTTTTGTTTCCGTGGCATCTGTCACTCTCTGGTCACTGGCCCCAGTTGCTTTTCCCATTTATCCCAAAGGAGGGGCAGCGTCTGTCCCCACTGGTTTCAGTATTTATGGTCTCCAGCCTCCTGCTTCCCTCGCGGCAGGAGCTGGAAGGTACGGCGTTAGCCAAGGCACGCAGCCATGCAGTAAATGGTGGAGATGGAAAGAAGTGCCCAACGGTGACAGCTGCCTCTTTCTCCAGCTCTCTGTACAACCTTGTAGACTTGAATGGGCACTGAATTCCTCTGCCTTGGAAAATAACAATGTCCGGCACGTTGGTCAGGCCTTGAGCTTCTGGTGGAAGTCATGCTAAATGCTCAGTGTGTCTGTCCAGATGGTTGAGATTTGTCCTCTTTTTATTCATGTGCTATGTAAAGGATGAGATTTTTGCTTAAAATCCGTAGTACTAGGGGAAGTGTTGGTGAAAAAAACTTCGCCTTGCATGGCAGGTCTGTGAAATCTCCCTTCCCCCGTGCTGGTTATTGGAAGGAGCTGTGCGTGAAGAAGTAAACGGCGCCGTGGCCAAGAAACCCCAGTAAGCAGTTTACGCTCTTTCCAGAGGAAGGATGGAGCAGTAGCCAGGGCAGAAAAGGAGGAAAGACTGATGCAAGGGTGGATTTCCTTTTGCCTCTTCTCACACCCGCGTAATCGCCGGCTACGCAGCTGAAGCACTGCTTACCCTGCTCTTCACTGAACCTCTCCGTGTGGAGTGCTTTCTCCTGCCTTCCTGACCCCACATGGCGTCACAGCATTCCAGCGGCGATTTCACTCAGCGTTGCTAACCTGTTCTTGTCCTTCCTTGTGGTCACGCATGCTGCTTGTGACCTTCGTTACAGGTGGCTGAGTTGCTGGAAGGTGGTTCGGTTGCCGTCGGTGCTGTGGGAAAGCCCCAGAGAGCAGGAGAGGTGTGGTGGTTCGGGCATGTGCTGGGCTGCCGGTGCTGCTCCCCAGCGAGTGGGTGGCCCGGGCAGCGCTCCAGGCTGCATCCATCTTCTGGGAGCTATAGCACAAGAGGTGGCCCCACTGAGATCTTCCAGTGGCCTGCACAGAAGCCTCAAAACCCAGCTCTGGTGTTGTATCTGTATGTGCCGTGATTAGTCAGGAGTGCCTTGCTGGGGCCCCAGCCGGGTCTGGGGCAGGTATTGCATCTGGGGTAGGTATTGCATCTGGGGTGACACACACAAAAAGCCAAAAACTGGCTTATTTTATCAAGATCCTTTTAGTATAAATCACAAGAATGGAATGTTTCCTGATTTTATTTGGGTGTCTAACAACCCCAGTCCTAATACGAGGCATTATGACCATGTCCAGTCTAAATAATTGCTAGAACCACAAATCCATGATTCCTGATTATTTTTTTTTTTGGATATATGACAACACTATCCTACTATCAATACTGGATATACAATCTCTGTCCTAAATAAATGCTTTCTAGAATTTCAGTAAATAGGTTTAGGTGCTAAAGGCCAGGTCTGCTGCCAGTATAAATTAGCTGAGTTTGATGGCAGCGATGCTGTGCAAGGTTTTATCTTCTAGGCAGCTGGTTTCTTGGAGCTGAGACCCTGCAAACTGATCTTTGGTGGGATTTCTGAGGGAACACAGTCCCTGTGCCTCTGTGAGAACTCGGACTGTCAGTATTTCTGTCAAAGGGTTAAGGAAATACAGAGACATACTTAGCTTGCAACCTGTATATTTGAAGAGACTGTTCTTGAAACTATCACCAAGTTCACCAGGAGCAAAATCTACAGCTTTGTGAAATTCAGTGGAAAATTAGCTTCAAGGAGCATTAACTCAGGTTCTCAGAGAATGTCTTGCTTCTTTATTAAGAAAGGGAAAAAAAAAGAAAAAAAGAGCACCTGTAGATACTAAAGTCACTTCTTTATTTTCCCTACAAGTTTGAACTTGTCCACTACCTGGACTATTTTACTGTTTTATTTATTACTGTGGAGGCAGAACTAGATTTAGGCATAATACTAGACTCCAGATGGTTCTTAGAAGGTGATCACATTTACGGTCCTGAGATTTGTGCATGACTGCTCCCCCCTCCATGCCTTACGGCTAAGCCCTGCTCTCTCAGATGTGTGCTCCTGGAAATGCTTTATGGCATTTCACAGTTGCTATAAAGGAAAAGATCTTTTTCTGCAAAGCCTTTGGTGTGATTTTTGACTCCACGGGGTTTTCCCCCACCACTGTGAGACAGCAGCGTTATTTTTCCCGGCGCCCGGACATGGGTGCATGCCTCGGCAGCACGAAGGGGTGATGGCCAGCTCTGCAGCCTGCTCTGACTTTGCCCGTGGCGTCTTGGGAGAAGGGGATTTTTTTCATCCAGTCCTCCAAGGTGCAGTGGGGCCACAGGTGTCCAAGGCTGCCAGTGGGGGCTGAGACACCGCAAGTATCGGGCATCGTGTGGTATACCCAAACGGCAGCTCAGCTGGGGGTTGGAAATGAGCAGTGATGCTTTTATATCATTTGGTTTGTGTTTTATCAAATAATTATGAATCGTGTGATCTTAAGATGAGACTTTTTGCTGCTTCAGGTCAGTTCAGTGTCAGAGGATCATGTAAAAATGCAAAGGACCCTCTGGGTCCCTTCCTTGGAGCCCCTGCACAGGTGCATCTCCCACCCACCATGCTGTGGGAGAGTCGGGCTCTGTAGCTCCTTTTCTGCTTGGAATTGTGCTGAGCTTGGTACCACGTGGGATAATTTTATTTTGAACGCCATAGTACGGCAGTGTGTAAGAGGGGCACTGTGTTACCCAGCCCACGGCTTTCTCTTCCTTTTTTGCTTTTGCTTTGCAATGACAAGCTACAAACCCAGCTTTTTACAGCAAACGTAATGCAGGAGCATCCGTGAAGTGCACAAAGGCAGGATCTACCCTTCCCATGCCGTCTCCCTGTTCCCGTAACCCCTGCCAAAAGGTGTGCCTAGCCTATTTTTCATTGGTGACTAGAAAAATCCATCTTGTTTTAGCAAGAATGTATGCAGAAGCTGTTTGCTTGAGGAGAGGGTTAGGCTACCAAAACCTTACTGAGTGCGGGTACCGATGATGGAGAGTAGAGTGAGGAAGCACATGTTTCGTCATTGCATTGTATGTTTGGCTTTCAGCTCACTTGTGTGAAGCTTTTCAGTTTTTGCAGCTGCTATATTATTTTGCTTTCATTTTTAAAGTGGTCTGTGTACAACTAAACCCCTATGAGGATGATCTCTATTCTCCTTTTTGTTTCTTTCCAAGGCAATAAGACATCTGGCTGCTACTAGCGTGAATTATCAAGTCACATCCTTTTAACCCTCCTCATCATTTTATTTGTAAAGTGCTCACCCGCTGAGATACCAGGGGCCATGTGCAAACAGTTTAAAACAACGTCGGGAAATAAACGGTGTGGGCAAAAACGATGACATGGTTTTTAAAGCCGAAAAGCTGTGAGTGCTGAAAAAAAAAGGATGTTGTTTGAGAGGGGGGAGAGAGAGGTGAGATCAGTCCAGCGTAGCTGCAGAGGCTGACGCTGACCCTTTTTCTAATAATTAAGTGTAAAGTTCAGCTCTTCAGCCGCGGGTGGTGACCCCAGCAGGCACCAGGATGTGCCCGTGAATCCTACTCTGAATTCAGCCAGTACTGTGAGAAAAGCTGCATCCCTGACCCTGTGGGAGAGCAGGACCCCACCACTGCTGGTGTGATGTTCACTGCAGGGGGACGCTAGAAAACTTCTAAAACACGAGCTTTTCTTCTAGAGCCAGCTAGTGGGGACACCTTTGCGCGAAGGCACCAGGTCCATGGGTGTTCAGGGTGTACCCGGGGCAGTCGCTCCGGAGCTTTGCTAAAAATGACGCTGCAGTAATACAGCCTGCCCATCCGAGGCACGTTATGTTGCTTGTGCAAAGTCCTTGGGGGATGAGTAAGGATCGAGCCTAATCAAATGAGCTGGCTGGCTATGTTCGTGTGCCACATCTGCCAAATGACGTTTTTTGGGAAGAGCGCTGCCAAAGAAAGCCCGAAAGAACAAAATATTGCCAAGGCATTGAACTTCCTATCCCCGCTCCAGCAAATAGAGATCTCAAGAAAGATAAAGCTGCCTGTTTGTGATGCTCCTGTTCTTCTGCGAGGCAGCTTGCAGGCGCCCAGATGGCCGCACCAGCCTGTAGCACCTTCAGGGCCGGCGTGGAGCTCGCCGGGTCACGGTGCGAGAGATGCGGCCGTGTGCGAGCGATGCCGTGACCTGTGCGTGCGGAGCTGGGCTCGCAGGGACAGATCAAAGGATGGGAAGGCATCAGCCCCTGTGTGCTTCTTTTCAGTTCTATTTATTGTCTTGCAGCGCTGTCGTGTGCTTTCACAGTATCTCTGTAAAGAACTTCCTAGAAAATAAATAGGAGTTTTCGTGCAAAACAAGAGGATGGTCAAACAAATCACACGTCCTTGATCTGCGTGATTTAAAAAGTAACTTAAATGCAGGAGAGTTGCCAGTAGATGACAAGAAACTTCCCAAACTGGTCACGAGAACTGAGCTGTCAGTCCCTCTGTCTGGGATTAAGGCGGTCTACCCTGGGCGCTGCGGGAAGCAGCGGTAGCATTAGAGAGGATAAGTGCTGATTTTCCTGGTGCTTTCCCATCTGACAAAGCCTTCAAAGGCTCGCACCTCACCCAGAAGTGTTAGGACGAACGCAGGGAGGAGGTGAGCAAACCGCAGCCCTTCATGCGAGCAGACTGCTCGTGTGGACACCTCTCCCTGCGTTGGAGGGCCAAGAGCTGGGGTGGCAGGGATGCGCACGAGCAGGACCAAGGCAGACGCAAAGGGATGGATCCTGAAAACCCTTGAGTACGTTATTAATAGTGAGGTGGATGCAGGTGTTGCAGAGACAGGAAGCCTTCAGGAAAGTCAAGAAGAATTTCTTCATGCCAACTTTCCATCCTCTGATGTTTATTCAGATGCCACACATTTTTAGTAATCCTCACTGGGACAGATTTAGTCAGGTTCTTCTGGGATTTCTTGGGTAGAGATGAATGTAAGCACAGACTTGAGGGCTGATGCCTGCAGCAAATGAGGAATTTTGCCCAGTAACAGCTTGAGCATGAAAAGGAGAAATTCAGCTTTGCTATGGTAGATGGCAAAAGTCTCAGTGGATAGGTCTGAATTTGAGGAACTTAATCAACATTGCAAATGATGGGCATGATTTAAGCAGTTCTCCTCAAATGGAAATGGAGAGCTGTGGGTATTAAGAGAGATGGAGACACCTGCCCCGTGGAAAGCTGGATAGGTGGATGGGGAGGGTCAGTGCAGGCTGGTGACGGACAGCTCCCCGTCTGCCGGGGCCGGACTGCCTCACCAGGCTCTGCCCTTTTGTCCTACCAAGGCGCTTTGCTCACGTTTCGGTGGTGTCACATCAAAAGAACTGTTTGATTACAAAGCGGTGATTGAAGAGTAACAGCCATAACAGAAAAGCATGGCAGGAAGAAAGAAAGACAGAACCCCAGAGCGGAAACCAGGCAGCCCAGCGCTGTGTAAAACCACTGCATCTGGCATTTCCACAGATGTGGGGCTGGAGGTGTTTTACAACCACATTAGAATTATTTTAGCCAGGAGGGCAGAGGGACAAGGTTGTGCAGTAACATACGAATCGCTGGCACTGATTGAACACCAAATGAGCAGTTTTCAGCCACAAGGTTCAAGTGAGAGGACCGAGGAAGTGAGACCTACAAGGCAGGCTAATAATCAAGGAAAGTGCTAGAGAGAAAAAAGTCTAGCACAGCATTATCGTGTGCTGAGCAGTGTTTGTTTGCAGGTTTCCTATACGCCACGAGAATTTGCCGATGCTGCTGTGTAGATTGAATCAGGGTGCTCAAATAGTTCCTCTGAGCCTATTATCCATGTTTTTCTTCAGGGTCTTACAAAAAAACTGCCAGATACTTCTGATTTTTTTTTTCCTCAGGTGTAAAGCAGCATAAATATGGGGATACAAGCAAAAACAATTTGTGTTTTTTCTGTTTCCTCGTTATTAAGCATAATTCCATGATGTGACTCGAAGCGTTTAAAAGGAGCAATTAATGATTCATTTATTTTTTACACAAATATTTCTCTGATCCTTTCCTATTCTAGGCAGCTTTTGGAAAACAAAACCAGTTTGAACTCGAGAGGAACGAAATTTTAGATATTTTACCTTCTTGTAGGACCTTTACTGTACTCTCTCAGAATTGTAAACGAAATTGTTTGAATAAAGCATGTGAGGTCTTTTTTTAAAATGGAGGAAAAAACCCAACCTCTGAAACAAACCAGAGAAAAAGAAGATAATAGCGCTTGGAAAGCAACCTCTTGGCAAAGAGGAACAAGAGCAGTGGAATAATTTAATTGCTCATCAGCTAATTATACGGTATTATAATGTTAATGCGTCTTCATCATGACAATGTAATAGGTATAGATTGAAGCATATGAAAAAGAAAGTGTTG
This sequence comes from Rhynochetos jubatus, assembly GCA_027574665.1. NCBI lineage: Eukaryota > Metazoa > Chordata > Aves > Eurypygiformes > Rhynochetidae > Rhynochetos > Rhynochetos jubatus. Next base: position 4,665,687 of record CM050654.1, on the reverse strand, counting down.
ATGCAGTAATTATAACTAAGAGTAGAGCTGTTAGAGTAATTATAACGCTTCATCAGGTAATTAACGTATTGTTCAACTTGAGACGGAGAACAAAGAGTGAAGAAGTTAAATATTGAAGGACATGCCTTCCCCGCCCTGGGGCCGGCTTCCTGCATTTGCCGCAGAAGGCGACACTCCGCATTGATACTGTTATTTTCTTATTTCCTTGCACATATTTTATGGAGTGGGGGAAAGTTGTGGGGTTGATCGCAGCAAAATAGACGGGCAGCGTGGCAATCGTTATCTTAAGCTGTTTATCCTGCAGACCCTCCCCGACCCTGCTCGCTGCGGAGGCAGTCAATCTGCGGCCAGGTGTCTGGGGCTAAAGGGCAGCGGGGGCTGCTGCAAATGAACCTCCGATCAAAGACGCCTGTTCGGAATGGGCAGGACGGATTCACGCAAGTCCTGGAGCGAAACCACTGGCCAAAGCGCATTTTTTCCTGTCTGCCCGTGTGACTGCTTTTGGGGCGCTGGGGGATGCTGGGGGTATCCCCGCCAGGGCACAGATGAAGATGCAGAGCCAGTGCCCTGCACCTCTGCTGCTCTGTGCCCCCATCTCCTGCTGCCCCCAACACCCTGGGGAACAGTGGCGCTAGCCTGGCTCTCGCTAGAAAGCTCTCGTGCTGGGAATTCTGTTTAGTTTAAGCAAATCCACCCCATTCCCCATGGTCTGGTCCCAGTGGGGAAGGTGCTGAGGTGCTGCCTGGCCCACCCCATCACAGCCGACAGCGTAACTCACTGCGATACGCAAGGCTGTGGCTGCAGTTGAGGGGGAAACTGCTGCTGTGCAGCTTAAGGACTAATCGGTGCTTTCATATTGATGTGCCCCAAAGAGGGATGTGACATCTGTCCCACCTGTGCAATTTGATTTACACGGTAGTAAAAAGCTGCTCAGGATTAAGGAGCAGAACTTTGAGGGGGGTTGATTTATCTGGGTTTGATTTTTTTATTTGTTGGTGAAATGGAGTTTTGGTTTCAGCTTTGTATGAGACACTAAGGAAGCCCTTTCTTCTTGTGTAACTCCAGCAAGTTATGGCAACATAAACATTATAAAATACCCAGCTTCATGTCTATTCCCTCCCCGCAAAACGATGGAGTAGGAGTTTCTCACTGTCTCCTGCATCCCAAAGGAGTGGTTTAAGTTACGAGAGCGATGCTGTAAACGTGTGGCTGAGCTTAACCACGTATACTGACACGTGTGTCTACACTAACGTTTTAAGACCTTAATCCCACCTCAGTGTGCAAATTGTGAGGCGCCAGTAACTTTTGTCAGGGTATCTCCCCGTCAGGTCTAACCCTAAACCACGGCACGCGGAGAGAGAACTGGCTAACAGCACAGGGCAGGTTTGCCCCTGTCCTGGGGGCGTCAGGGCACCCTCAGCACCGACGCCTTCCGCAAGGCTGCAGTCTGCGCGCCTCCCTGGAGAGCTAATGATGTTGGCAGCACTTCTGGTTTTTTGGGAGGGGGTTAACTTCTCTCCTTCACCTCAGAACATTGTTCTACTGAAAATCAAACTACCTCACGTTGATTGTCATCTCAGCAGTGTGATTGTGGATGAAATTAGGGCAACAGCGGGACCGGTTTGGTTCAGTTGGGTCAGTTCATTTAGTGATGTGCTGGTTTGCTGTTTGTGCCTCACTACGTTTTATATGAGTGTTGCATCATTCTGCCTTTTGCAGGCTTTACAGGCGTTTTATACCCAGCTGGGGTACGGGGTGCTTGGTCAGTAAGAAACGAGTGAAATGTTAAAATGCTGTTTTAATGCAAATAATGTCACGCAGCAGAATGGAGAATGTTGTGCTTCTGGTGGAAGATGTGGAAATAGATACTGTGTGGAAACAGAAAGATGGGATCAGTGCAAGCGAGATGTGGATGAGCTGAGCTGCTAGGAGCTTGGCTGCAGGCACGGCCAGTGGGGTGCCTTTGCTGGTTGCAAGCCAGCAACCTATTTGGGTGAGTTCGTTAGGCTGGAGTGTAGTAAAGAGGGAGCTGAAAGGAAATCAGATTGCTGGGGGGCAGGGAAGAAGTGTAAAATGCTGTATGATGGATAAAATGACAGTTAGATCAGGGTGAACGGACTAACGTTAGGTTAAAAAAGGTCTCTGAGTGTCCGAGGGCAGAGGCTGTGGAGCAACCTTTGGGTCATAGTGGCGAGTGGAGTTTCAGGATGGCGGCTGTTGAATTTATAATAGGGATTACGTTCTGCAGTGCCAGCCGGAGGAGGCTACTTCAGGTCCTGCATTCAAGGAAACTTGTTCCACCTTGATCCAGAACAACCCAAATGTGCCCTGCAGACAACGTTGGCTTTTTTATTGGGGCGAGAGAGAGGAGCCGGAGCTGCGGCTTGCGGTGACGGTGCACTGGGATGCGTGGGTGTGTTAAGTTGACTGCCTTGGGAGCAAAGTAAATAAATGTGATTAAAGTCTCTTATATCTTCATCTGAAATGGCATCGTTTAGGACCTCGATTCATTACTGTTGAATAGCCCAGTCTGGACTAAGTTCACGCGTTAGCAGCACGCTGCGTTGCAGTGAATACACGCTAACCCAGCGCAGCGTGCTTTCGAACTGAGCGATTCAGCCTGGCTGAGTAGTTTCACTTACTCGTAAAAATGAATGAAAACCAGACACCTACGTCTTTTGAATTTCTGTGAAAACGTTAGCCTTAAAATAGTTAAAACGACACATCCTGTATGCAACAAATTATAGGTGAAAAGGAATAAAGCAATTGTATAAAAAAAAAAAAAACAGGTTTTGCATACACTGTAACTAATGTTTTTTAGAATATATTTGCCACAGCCTGCAGAAAACACATTTATTGAACAGAATGAGGTATTCCTTTAGTTGGTTCTTTCCTGTTATAAGTTTGGGAAGTTTGTTCCCTGATAAAAAGCGTATCCCTCTGTCTTCCAAGGATTTCATTGTGTTTCTGTGAGCACCTCTGTTTCAGGCATAGATGATGGGTTATTTTAACAAGTCTGTTTAGGGTTCAGTGTGTAATATTAACTTCCTTCAGTGAAACAGGAAAGCTTAGTCGGTGACGGTGCAGTAGTGACGGGTGGCCACGGGCTCTCTGCTGCTGGGTTGTGGCTGACACTGTGCAAATGGCTCAGGACTAACCCAGTACAACGTTATTCATCCTCCTAACGTTTTACATCCTTTTCTGATTCCTGGTGCCTTTAAATCTGGGATTCTACCTTTCACAGTAGCCAGGGTTGACCTGTTCAGAAGAATTTGATTGCCCTTTGCAAAAGGGAATTAATTCCCCCCAAGGAGGGGGGGGAATCCAGTTCTCTGGTCATGATGGAGCCCCTCAGGAACCGACATCACTCATCTCAACTTGATGATCAGCTCTTAGTTTGGGGGTCCTAAAATCCAAACGAGGTGAAGCCGGCTGCCATGTTTCTCAGAATTTGAGTGGATCTTTTTTGGAGGGTTCAACTTCTTTACTTTTAAAATGCCATTCATTTCTTTACCGCTGCATTTCTGGTTTGGGGACAAACCTTGCAATTGCAATTGTGAAGTGGTAGCAGGAGAGGTGTTTTGTAGGCAGGAGCAGCAGAGGAAAGGTGGGTTCGAGAGGCTGTGAGCCCGGTGGAGCAGAGCCTGTGGGGTTGGACTGGGCAGGAGCCCATAGGTCTGCCAGCAACCGGTGCGGGCAGTGAATCCTTCCCCTCTGGCAAAACTCCTTCTTGGCTCTATCACAGGCACAGCTCTGTGCCCCAGGCATGGAGGGATCATATGTACACCTTTAAATGATTTGCTGCTATACCTGAGAATACTCTGGTCATCTTTTCAGATGTGGTATCCTTACTAAAACTCTCCTCTAAATGCATGAATGTAATGGTACCTTAGACCGGCGACACCCACAGCTAACTGGGCATTGGAATTAGTTTCTGTGGCCATGTATCAGGTTTAAATTTGGTGGGTTTCGTATCTTTCCAGCGATGGTTGTATGTTTGGAAGGCGGCAGTTGAATTCTGAGGCAAAACAGAATTTTTCAATCCACCTCCTCCCCATCACTTTGTCACAGGAATACTTTTGTCATCTCTCCTCTTCCTTTCAATGCTCACCCTTTTACTGTCGTTTTCTTTAGTTGGGTTTTGTCCTTCTGTGAACACCATATCCCACCTTGACCTGCACTGCCTATATACAGTGTGTGTTACAGCAGCTCTCTGGTATTCACTCTTCCTTTCATCCTCCTAATATTTTACGTTCTTTTCTGATTGCTGGTGCATTTAAATCTGGGATTATACCTTTCACAATAGCCAGGACTGACCTGTTCCGAAGAACTCAATTGCCCTTTGCAAAAGGGAATTAAAACCCCAGGTCAGATATTGAGGCGGATATGAAGCCCTGCCCGTCTCCTCTGCCCGTAACCTCGCTGCTCGCCCTGCGTAAGCACTCGCCTGCTGCACGGTTGTCGCAGCTCCACCCCGGGTGCCTTGCAAGGCAGCCTGGGCTGCGGGGCATTATAGATCCTGCCAACTTCCAGGTCTTCACCCAGAGTCATACTGAAAATATTTGGGGGTTTTGCCTGTCGTGGCTGCATTCACAGAGATTTTCTTCACAGGTAATGACAATCAGAGCGGTTCTTTTTCCCAGTACTGCTGTGTTCCAGCCATTTTTCCTCCCCATTGATCCACACATGGAGTTTAAAAACTCAGCCAGGGAGTTTTTGTGTTGCGGCAGAAATACAAACACATTGGTGGGCCTTATTTCCCTCTCTAAAAGAGCATTCATTCTGCTGTTGACACCAAAGCCAGGTGGAGACTATGCCTCGCTGAATTAAAAGCTAAAATGCAATTAGAGGAGCCCCTTTGGAAAATGTCATCCAGCACAACCGTGGCCTAATATTCGTGTCCTCCTCCCCAGCACCGCACACCTTTTTAATTTCTTTTCTTTTCTTGCAAGTCATCCATTCAAATTGCCTGGGAGTGGAAAACAGAATTATTGACTGTCTTTTCATGAGCTGTCATGAAGCAGTAAATAGAAGCAAAAGACAAATGCAGGCACATCCAGGGAAAGAAAAATCATAATTAATATTTCAGTAGAATAAAGTGCATCTATAAGGACAAGAGTGGAAATAAAAGGAGAAAGAGATATTATCTTGACATATATCAAGGTTTTAGCTATAGTATATATATATTCACATAAATCTATACTGCGGTCGTACCTAGTACGTGTGTTTGACTAATAGAGAGCATAAAGGCAGTATAGAAATGAAGCCTTTGAATGAGTTCTTAAAGAGTTTCCATCAGTTGTCAGAGATGGTGATAAATCTTGGATATCAGAGTTGCAGGAGTCATGGAGTTGCATTTCCTCCTGGTGGGGACACTCGAAAACACTTTCAAACTGGGCATTTAAAGCAATACTTTAAAAAACGTTACAAATGTGAGGTGTTAAATATATGTGTATGTACTTGTCACAAGGCAATAGGTAGCTCTGGTCTCCTTACAAGGGATTGTTCTTTGCAGAAAAGGATTGGGCATTTATATCAATGCCACAAGTGTCTGCATTTATGGTAGGCTAAGGTGGAGAAGAGATGCCAGCCTTGAGCACACGGGCTGAAGTGTTTCCCTCAGAGGCACCAGGCTACGTGGGCCTGTTTCAGACAGGAGAGTGCATCGAGGCTCCAGAATATCAACACAACATCCCTCGCTCCTTCTTCCTGCTGCAACACCGCCCTGTGTGGCTGCCCATGTGGATTTTGGAGGCGGACACCGTGTTGCAGCTGCTGGCAGACATTGCTCGGGGGAGGACACGCAGTGCCAGTCCTGTACGTGGGGCAGGCTTTGCCCAAGACGGTGTCTCTGTAGAAGGGCGGGTCATTGTGTCCTGTACACCTCAGCATACACACTTGCCGTGCTTCATCCCCCCAACCAATGAGGAGTTTTTCCTCCTTGCTGTAGATGTGACTGTGGTCTCCCACAGTCAGAGGTCCAAATGTTTCTCATGGTATTCCTGGGAGGAAGGATCCTGGAAGCTGTAGATTCTCATGCAGAGCCTGACGTCTGGATAGTGAGAAGGCACAGGGTAAACTCAAAAGCTGAAACATCTTCCCTCTAATTTATGTATATCATTTGCAAGTGTAGGCCTGAGGCCAGGAGCAGATAAATTACCCAAACAGTATCTGATAAGCTACAGCCATTGTGTGACTACTAATAACCGTGGGGCTATTTTTTACAAGATACATGGCTTGCACAAATACAAGTACTGTATTTTCAGCAGTCAGTGCCAATCACTCATTTCCATACTGCATACCAACTTCATATCTGATTAGTGCCAAATTCAATTTGTGTTAATAAGCTGTTGTGGTTTAACCCCAGCCAGCAACTCAGCACCGCACAGCCGCTCGCTCCCTACCCCCTGGTAGGATGGGGGAGAGAATCAGAAAAGTAATAGTGAGAATACAGGTGGGTTGAGATAAAGACAGTTTAATAGGTAAAGCAGAAGCCACACGCACAAGCAAAGCAAACCAAGGAACTCATTCAGCACTTCCCATGGGCAGGCACATGTTCAGCCACCCCAGGAAGGCTGGGCTCCATCATGTGTAATGGTTACTTGAGAAGACCAACTCCATCACTCCGAATGTCCCCCCTTCCTCCTCCTCCCCCAGCTCTATATGCTGAGCATGATGCCATATGGTCTGGATTATCCCCTTGGTCAGCTGGGGTCAGCTGTCCTGGCTGTGTCCCCTCCTGACTGCTTGTGCAACCCCCACCTACTCGTGGGTGGGGTGAGGAGCAGCAGAGGCCTTGGCTCTGTGTAAGCACTGCTCAGCAGTAACGAAAACATCCCTCTGTTTAGCAGCTCTGTTTCCAGCACAAACCCAAAACACAGCCCCATACCTGCTCTGTGAAGACAATTAACTCTACCCCAGGAAAAACCAGCACATAAGCCTAAGGCAAAATTATCTTGCTACGGTATCATTTAGCATTATTTAGACATGAAAAACAAGTTGTTTGGTTTTGCTTTACTTAGGTTTACCGTAGTACAATAAACGAGTTGAACCAGAGTGTTAACCTGAAAGATTTTTCTATCTGGAAAAGATCATCTGTGTTTTCAGGGAGGCCAGAGGTGTGGCTGTTGACATCACAAGAGGTGTGATGGTCACAGACTTACACCTCTAAGCTTACAGGAAAGAGTTCAGATGGGAATAATACAAGAATATCAATAGAGTATTTCTTAGGAGTCCAAGAAGCATCTCAAGCCCCTGTTACAACTCAATATCTTTCTAAATGCCAGCAGCAGTTGCCTTTGGTGGTGTGTGGGCTTAGAGACTTAAAGCTTAAGGTGATTTAGAAAATATTGTCAAAGTGTAACCCATAACACAAAGACACTACGAGGAGCACTTTCCTGCTTCTGGGACCAGTCACATCCTGCCTTTGATTATACCTGTGCAATCTCATTGATGGAGGACATCGTGGTTTTGTTTTGCAGAGTCAGCTGTTCTCAGCTGGACTGCTGTAGCTGGACTTGTGGCCACTAATGATGTGTGAAATGGTTTAAAAAAAGGTAATATTAATCCCTTTAGTGGCAATTTTCACATGCAGATCAGTTAGGAGCGTACATACCCCTCGGCTGTTTGTGAAACCTCAAGGCACTGGAGCATTCCCAGAAGGTTATTTTTCGTTTTCTCTTTGAGCTGCCCCTCCTGTCGCTTCCCGGTTGAGTGCTGCAGCATGGCTGATATTTTCCCTAAATTCAGGAAAGGGTAAGGGCATTTTACTTGAGCTGAGTCGTTGCTTGACTTTCAGGAGCTGGAAGAACAAGCTTTTTTGTTGCGCCTCTCTATGTATGCCCTTAATTGAAGATCACATATTCTTACTTCCATGTAAACTGTAAAATGGCCCAAAGTACTTTTTTCCTGTGTAAATGAGTTTGGTTTAGTAGGTATCTGCTGATTTACACTGGCTGAGGATCCAGCCCAGACCCCCTTTCCAGTGAGATGTGTGTGAGACTGCCTGCAGGACCTCAATTGTCAGTAAAAAGCCGATGTTAGCAATTTTCATCAGGCAGCATGGAAATTAATTAGCCCAATTTTATGGAAATTAGCTCATTATAAATAATTTTAGCTGGCCCATTCACAAAGCACTTTTCACATTAGGAAAAAAAAAAAAGGAAAAAGCAACGCTCTGTGAATTGGATACCGAAAAAACCTCTTTCTCTCCTCTTTCTAAAAACAAACGCGTTTCAGCAGCTGTGCCATTTGCAGGGGAGGGGCGGCAGCCACACATTGAGTCTCTAGACTTCGCTTTCCCACTCAGCGCCTAAAAGAGCAACAGTGAGTGATTTGTTGGGCTGGGTATTGTTTGGGGCTGCAGATGTCCTTGCACAGCCTGCGTTTGCACATTCTGCTGTTGCTACCTTTGCGCTTGGTCGAGGGAGGAGGAAGAGATGCGGGGAGTAGGGATGGGCATCTCTGGAGGCATCTCACTGGGGACACTGGTCCTGTGGCTAATAAATAAAATAGTTCAGACACAAACGTATAATTGCAGGGACGAGAGTGGGTCCATGTGCTGGAGGAGCGCTGCTGTCTCCTCTCCCTTAGACTTTCTAGACTGTAACATCTTGCACTGAAGAGCGGGAAGGGGACATGAGCGCTGAGGGGTCTTGTGTCTTGGTGTCTGTCACAGCCCCAGGAGGTCCCGTGTATCAGCTGGGCCCTGTGAAATCTCCACACGGCCCAGGTCAGACGATCCTGAGGCTGCTGTGTTTTGATCCCCATTTTTCCTAAGGATTTAGAGTTCTAAAGAGGATCTAGCACAACCTCTATCTCCGGTTTCAGTTCTTGCTCCCTTCAGTGTTTTTGCCAAAGCAGGTTTTAATATAAGCTGTCTTCAGACTCGTCATGAAAAGCACAGGTCACGTAAGGGAAGAAACACTTACGCCCCGTGCTGGATCTCAGCATGGTAACTTCTCTTGGGAGTTTGCAGGAACTACTGATCTTCACGGTGTCCAGAATTTTGCCTGGGGCTCATCATTTTCCTCTTGACTCACAGAGCATCCCTGTCCAGCAACCAGTTTTCTCCCAGCCTGGACTGAGTGTCCAGTTGAAAAATGTTTTTTTCCTTCTCAAAGTATTATCTGTCAGTCCCAATTCCATTCTTTTTGCAGATCTCTATGTTTCTTGAACTCGTCTTCTCTCCCTTTGGCAAATGCTGCTCTTGAAATCACTGGAAAGAACCTGGGGGAAAAAAAAATGCCCCTGTTTATTTAGGGTGCGATGTGTCCTGTGTTCCCAAGGAGCCAAATGTGCTCAGGTGCTGTAGTGCTTCAGCCACCACCACCACTGTTCACGTACGTATACATGGATGGGTTAGGGCAGCATGTCTTAGGAGATTATTCCCTTTCACGTTTTGTCTGTCACTTTGGGTCTCTTCCCGACAATAATTAGTGCTTAACTGGAGCACCTACACGCTTTCTTCCCTTGCAGCCCCCTTGTGAGGTGTCTGTTCCTGCCCGTTTCACAGGTGGGTGACTAAACACTCGGGACAGATGAAGGAGCAGAGCACCCTGAGAGGCGCTTGGGCCAGTGCAGTTTGAGGTGCAGGAGAGGGGCCACCTACCTGCATGAGGAACGTGGGCACTCTGCAGGGGGGACCCACAGGCATCAGCAGGGAGTGAACCATTTTCCTGGATTTTAAAGTCTCTCCCACCTCCAACACTCCTGCCCCAAGTATTTACTAAAGACTTTTGGAAAATTGCTGTCTGGTTTGCAACAGGGGTTCATTAACCTGCCACTTAAGCTGATGGCAGAAAGACAAAGATGTTGGAGGTCTGGATTAATGTGCTCCATAAAAATTATACGGGGGGGCCTGTTTGTAATCGATCCCGCTGCAATGAGGCAGCGGATTTGAAAAAGCTGGTGCCAGAGTCCCAGGCCATTCTAGCCGGGCAGCTTTGAGCACCGCTGGCTCCTTTCTTGACCAAGAGGAACCCTTGGTGCATCATCACGAGCGTGTGAGGATGCTCACGAGTGTGTGACGGTGCACAAGGAGCAGTCGCTGCTATAACATGCGTTTTCTAAAAAACAACATTTAGAAGGAATTCTGCTGCAGAAGATGCTGGCTGGTTTTAAAACATAAACTTTAAATAAACGGAAGCCGAAGGAATGTTTTGGAGGTGAGAAAAATCTTCCTGGCAAGTGACAAGATCAGAATTATTACTCCTCCACAATTTGCTTAAGCAGCTACTATAAACAGCTACTAATCAGGCTCCCTTGGTGTTTAGAGGTATGTGTGGATTGATTTTAATTAGATTGGCACCTCTTTGTTAATTCTATAATGTTTGTTTGCTTATAAGTTAGAGTATTTGGGTGCTGTGAAGCTGTTTGTTTAACTTCTTTCGTTAAATTCGAATTAGTAGGCCCTTAGGCATGTTCTGTCTGCTGGTGGGGTTTGGCAAGAAACAGGGTGTGGGCTGATTTTTTTGACACCCCAACTGCAATTTCTTTTGAAGCACCTTAGGAACCTCTGCTGAATTTACCAACACTGCCAAATGAAACGCAGGAAAAGGCAGAGATACAAAAAAAGTTGATGTCTGTGTGTCTTACAGGGTGGTTAATCCTGAGCAACAAGTTTATGGTATAATAAAAATCAAAGGATGGGGAAAATACTTGCAAGGTGTTTCAGACCTGGTAATCCCCGGCCCAGAGTTTTATCTGGAGTGCCCCAGTTCAGTGTTCTGTGAGCCACCCATCTGCTGCCGGAGCTGCCCCGGACGGGCTGTGGACCTTAGCAAGCAATTTCCGTGTGGGTTATTCCGTACCGAGGAAGGGTTTAGATCTGTGTCAGCAGCGAAGATGCTGAACCCACACAAACCGAATTGAGTCTTTTAAGATTGGCAGTGAAGTTTTGCTTTCCCTTCTTACTTTCTTTTGTGTGAAACTGTTTCTCTGCGATAACAGCTGATTATCTCTAATCTGCACCTTTCCTATTACGATTTTTGTTGATTTACCTCGATTTGAGTTTGTTTTTCATGGTTACTATGGATTTTAGCCTACTTCCCACAGATTGTCAGAGCTCTTCCTATGCTGAACCCATTTCTGTCTGATTATCCAAGGGTGCCCCTGATGTGATCCTGATGAAAAGTAGGTAGGGGGCTTGTAAATTAAAAAATGAACTTTAAAACAAACCGCCCAAAATAGAGAGTCTTCTCCATGAGAAGAATATTTGGTGATTAAAAGACAGTTGTGCTGTACTCCCTTTATAAATTTGGGCTTAGGAAATGAGACGGGGCATGTTTTCTCACTGATGTCATCGGGTTCTACATAATTGCGTCTGCTGCATCCCGCCTGCAGCCAGGCTGAGTTTGTTTAAGCCAACCAAAAAACCAAACTTTGGAGCAAAGGCTGGACCGCAGAGAAACTGGCCACTGATTTGCAGCGTGGCGGTTGCGGTGGATGTGGTAACAGCGGTGTTGGGGAAGGAGCCCCGGTTCCCTCGGTCCCCGAGCAGAGGCTGCCCAAGGCACAGCACAGGAGGCAGGTGAGAAGGGGCTGCCAAAGCAAAGCGGGACCAACTGCTTCGACATCCAAGAGTCTGAGTCTCACTTCTGGGCTCATGCGTGCTTAGGGCTAAGTTTCCAGAAAGGAGGAAGCTGAGACCTGCAGTGGAGGCATTGCTCAGGGTGGGCAGCTGAAGGGTGAGAGGGGGCTGCTGCTAGAGATCCCCCACAAGCACCATGTATCTCTGGTTAGGGACATGCTGACTCTGGGGGTGGTGGGCTCCATCCCAACCAGTGCTGCATAACCAACCCTCTGGCTCTGTTTGGTATTTATTTGCCTCCAGCTCAAGGCACCGAGAGAGCACATATGCTGGAACCAAGCCCAGCATCATGGAGTTATCCATGTTTTCTCTCAGCACCTTTGTGCAGTTATTTTAAATCTTCTTTGGGTTTCAGTCTTTCATCTGGCACTTCTGCCTTTCATCCTAGAGCATTTCATCTCTTCTTGATCTCAAATCTGATGACAAAAACAAACCAAACTTTCTCTTGCTGCAACAAGTATTTAATTCAAAGACTATCTGAAGATTGAGAGAAGAAATGTCACCAGTTGATCCAAACAGCCAAAGAAGGCTCAGTCTTTTTGGTATTTTTAAAAATTTTTAATTTTATTATAAGCAGCGATATAATTGTCTTTGGGTGGGAGACAATGGGCCTTGTTCTAGGAGTCATGAACTTGCAGCACTGGGGAAAAGAGGGGTTTATTTATTTATTCCTTTATTTTATTGTTTATTGTAGGTGAGTAAGTGTATGTGAGTGGTAGGAGGGAAGGTCAGCAAACACTGGGAGAGGACTGGCAGGATAATGCAGGGAGAGGGTTAGCGTGAGGATGGCAGCACTGTGATTGCAAACGGGTGGTGTGATGGACACAGCCATTGTTAGGGCGGACAGGTACACCTCCGCCAAGGCGCATTGGTGGGTGCCTGGCTTAAAGTGTTCACATTTTAACCAATAGAAATGGTGTTGCTTGGTGTATAATGTGCGAAGCAGCAGCCAAGCTCCCTGTCACAGGGGTGCTGCTTTTCCAAGACCCTTTGCCTCCACTTTTTCTTTCTGGTGGTGAATTTTCTTACACGTCCCTCTGCAATCTTTGCGTCGAGCCACCAGCGTGGTATTAGCATCAAAATCCAGTGCACTGTTCTCCCGTGGAAGCATTTGCATGTGATGCCCGCCAGCTTTAAGTACAGTAAGTAGCTCTCCAGCAAAGGCGAGCCCGCAGCCAGGCCTTGAGCCACGTACCTCATGTTTCACATGGACTGGGCTCTCAGACGTGTTCACATTGGCTGTTGACTCCCAGCTAGGCATATAAAATCCTGCAGAGACTCATGGTGCCTTGCTCCCATAAACTTTACCTCCCAATTTCAGTGATTCTGAGCCTTTCTCTTTGTGAAATCCCCGTAGCAGTTTTTCCATGTGTTTCTGTAGCTGGGTTGGAGGTGAGTCCTTGCCTTGAAATGAACAATGCCTGTGCTTCCTGACTTACAGGTTAAATGGAATATTCAGCAGCAGCCAGTAAAAGATGTGGAAAAGAGGGATGGCACAACAGCTGTGCTGAGCGGTGGTTAACAACAGTAAGGGTTAGCAGGCGTGCCTGGGTGTGGGATGTACATACTCCCTTCTACATGAGGAGATTACCTTAAAGGCGGTTGTAATAGTCTGGCTTAAACCTCTAAATGCAATTAAATCCTGAGTTAAGCCTGAAAAATGTGACCTGACATTCTGCCTTTGACTCATCCGTTTTTGTGTTTCGGTATCACAGCGCGTACGCTGTAATGGATCACACACTCCGAAGAGTCTGCTGAAGTAGCCGGGGTAAATTAGGGACAGCACATCAGGCTGGATTTTCAGTCTCAACCATCTATTCCATTTTTTTGTAATGGGCGCTAACGTCTGACAGCCGAATACGTATTTAATGAGATTTTAAAAACCAGAGCGTTTTGCTCTGTTAGAACAATGCGCCAAGTGAGAAGGTGCCTGGGCTGCTGCATAGCTGAACGCTTTAGGAAAATTAACTCACTTGAAGGCTAAATAAGGCTGGAATCCAGCTTGACAGCCGGAGATGCCATCCGCTCTGTCCCAGATCATTGCCTCTGCTGGGTGGGGGACCCCAGCCTTCTTTAAAGGCTCAGAAATGTTTCATTAACCTCACTCCCACCACTATTTTTCACTTTATTGCCCTCTGTAACCTGCCAGCCCTTCCATCCAGATGTCCTTACGATGCTGCCTCCCACCCATTTGTTGGGAGAGGGGCTCTTGATAAAAGCCCCAAACCCTGCAATCTGGCCTTAATTCCCATCTCTCTAGCACTCGCCACTGGCAGAGCAATTCCTTCAGCACGGGGAAGAGTGAGCACGTTCTCTCCGCTGCAGGTGCTTTGCAGGTTCACCCCTGAGCTTTCCTTCCGCTTCTTACAAGACATTGCTACACCTCATGGTTTTCTTATGTCTCTGAGTTTGGCTATCAGTTGCCCCGGGGGAGGAGGGACTTTCTTTGGGTCGATGCTGCTCCCAGCTGCTACTGCAGTGCAGGCAATAAATAGCATCCAGGAGAAATACAGCATACAGGAATAGGCTGAAGTGGAGGCTTGGTTTTTTTTAAATCTGGACCTGTCAAAACCCCCAGGTATAGTAAAAATTATCAGGAGTACCAGAAATATATCAAAGATTGCTTGTGAAGAGCTTCTGCTGCAGTCCGTCAGACACAAGAGGCCAGGGTAATTCAGGGAAGCATCTAAAACACAGGGTTTCTCTGAACTTTGAACCTCTCTGCGGCTTATCTGTTATTCATGTGAATCAGCCAACATCAGGGTTCAGTAGAGGAAGCTCATCCCTGGAATAAGAGCAGTGGCTTATAGCTGTTTCTTTAAAGCTATCGTTAGGCTTGTATGCTGGAGATTTGCAATTAAAATCTGGAAGGATCCTAATTATTAGCATCCTCCTGTGTGGAAAAGCCTGATAAAGTTGGCCGTCCAGCAGCTAAAGCGCAGTGCCCGGTCTATCAGTTTCAATAAATATTTAGAGGTGCCGGAATAAAGGAGAGCGCAGAGCGAGGCGATGTGCTCTTACTCCATCCCATTTCATGGCTATGATAAGGGCTGATGTGGTGCGCGGCCGTAGTCCAGGCTGCTTTCACCAGGGAAAATGCGGCAGCATTGGAGCCGTCTGAGGGAATTTCTCCATTAATTTCCATTGTACCTTTAGCTATCTTTTCCGTGCCTCTGCCTGTGACCCAGGCGGTTTAAATCCAGTTAGCTTCGTGACAGCCTAGTACCTGAACACACACCTGCAGCCAGCCTGTTGCAGGCTTTTTTTTAAGCCCTCTGCAGCAAATATTGTTTTAGGAAAACAGTGACTAGCCGAGGGGCAAGCTCCCTGAACGGTGGTGCGGTCACTGCAAGGAACTGGTCAGTCCTACTGCTCCTCACCTGCAGCACTGCCATGCTGGCCAGCCCCTCCTGTCGCTCCTCTCTGGCTTTGTGGCTCATCTCTATGAGGACTGCCCACCTGGCCGATTTCTTTTCCTCCAGATATTTTCAATGATATTATATTTTTTAACCAAACCAAAGGTTCTTACAAAACCCCCTTTTGCTTCAGATTTCAGTCTGTTAAGAAAATGTTTCATTTCGCTTTTCCTTGAAGCTCTTTGCGGTTTATAGTTTTGTGTGTTGTTTCTAAAGATGCATTGGGGACTGGACCTGGCGGCGAGGTGGGTAGGGAACTGCCTGGAGGAAAGAGCTCAGAGTTGTGCTCAATGGGGCAGAGTCTAGTTGGAGGCCTGTGGCTAGTGGCGTCCCCCAGGGGTCAGTGCTGGGTCCAGCACTATTCAATATATTCATCAATGACCTGGATGAAGGGCTGGAATATACTCCCAGCAAGTTTGCTGATGGTACCAAACTGGGAGGAGTGGCTGCCATGCCAGAAGGCCGTGCTGCTGTCCAGTGTGACCTGGGCAGGCTGGAGAGCTGGGCAGGGAGACACTGAATGCAATTCCATAAGGGCAAGTGTGAAGTGCTGCATCTGGGGAGGAACAACCCCATGGAGCAGCACAGACTGGGGGCCTGTTCTCTTGGGGGGCAGCTCTGGGGAAAAGGACCCCAGAGTCCTGGTGGACAACGGGATGACCACAAGCCAGCAGTGTGCCCTCGTGGCCAAGAAGGCCAGTGGCACCCTGGGGTGAGTTAAGGAGAGCGTGGCCAGCGGGTCGAGGGAAGTTCTCCTCCCCCTCTGCTCTGCACTGGTGAGGCCTCCCCTGGAGTGCTGTGTCCAGTTCTGGGGTCCTCAGCTCCAGAAGGACAAGTGGCTACTGGGGAGGGTCCAGCCAGGGCCACTGGGATGGTGAAGGGCCTGGAGCACCTTCCATCTGAGGAAAGGCTGAGAGCTGGGGCTGTTCAGCTGGGAGAAGAGGAGGCTGAGGGGGATCTTATCAATGCTGATCAATATCTACAGGGTGGGTGTCAGGAGGATGGGGCCAGGCTCTGCTCAGGGGTGCCCAGTGACAGGACGAGGGGCAATGGCCATACACTGGGAAACAGAAGGTTCAGCCTGAACATGAGGAAACCCTTCTTCCCTGTGAGGGTGACAGAGCCCTGGGACAGGCTGCCCAGAGAGGGGTGGGGGTGGGGAGTCTCCTTCCCTGGAGCCTTTCCAAAGCTGCCTGGACTTGTTCCTGTGTGATCTGCTCTAGGGGATCCTGCTCTGGCAGGGGGGTTGGGCTAGATGGTCTCTAGAGGTCCCTTCCAACCTGTATCACTCTGAATTTCTGGGCAAGGTGTGTTTCTGGCAGCATGTCTGTTTTCCTCTGGTTGAATTTTGCTCTTACCCTCTTTAAACCTCATCCTGTTGATCACTGACATTTGTCAGGGTATGTTGCACTTTGAAAGTAGAACAAATTACTGAGTTTTGTTGCTTTTTCAGGACATTACTCCCCAAAAAGTGTTAGGTTCTCCAGTTGCACTTTTTCTCAGAGAGTATGCTGGGAATGGGCAGCACATGGGTGAGAAGAATTAGTGGGTTGGGTTTTGTTAGCCAGAACCTCGAACCCAGACTTCAGAAATGGGAATTCCTATGGATGATGAGATTTTACCTCTTCATTCTTGCTATTTTCTTGTCAAAAGTGGAGCCAGGGCATGGGGAGGGAAACCAGCCTTCATTTGAAAAAATGAGTTTTCTGTTCTTTTTTGAGCATCCTCTGTGTTTCCTGGTTAACTGTAGGAGCTGGAAGCTGTTCAGGGGATGGGAGAACCTGTCCTGAGCAGCACCTGCATCGTGGGAGGGTAACAAGGTTTTGCTTCCTGGCACAGCCACCTAAAAGCGTGGTGCAGAGACATAGGGGTAAATTGTTTCATGCAGCAGAGTGTGGGACTTTCCACAATTCCTGATTTCCCATATATAAATGTTTATTCAAACCCCCTGTTTAGCTATGGAAAAAAAATCTGTAATTGATCTTTGGGGTTTTTGTTTGATTGTTTGTTTTCTAAACTGGGTCTGTTCACAGTTCTCTAATCCTTGCAGCAACACTTCATAGAATCACAGAATGGTTTGAGTTGGAAGGGACCTTAAAGATCACGTAGTTCCAACCCATTTGTATCGGCGGTGTTGAAGAGGGTCCTGTGAGGTTTGCTTCTGCACTTACCAGGGCAAAGGGAGCACTGGCAATAGCAAATCCAGACAGCTGTGACGTTCCTGGCACAGGAGGTTGTGTTCCCTTGGGGAAGGGTTCAGACCAGCTACGTTAGATTAGGCAGTTTGAATGTCCCTCAAATACCCCATTTCTGGGTGGCTGTTCTAATCTATTTTAATTCCTGTGATGTTTTTGTGCCCACTGCTACTTTAATTCACTCTCTAATCAATTTGCATCCTTAGAATTCATGGACTTACTCAGAAATCTTATTCCAATGAACACTAACAGTGCAAAAGCTGCATTGCACTACAAGGGATAAATCAGCCTATGAACAGGCGAGCTACAGATTAAACCTCTTCATAGCCTTTCTTCTTCTCTGTATACACCTTCTTTGTGCATTAGGTCTCTTACATCCCTGTGGATAAAAATGGAATAAAAAAATAAGATCTTACTTAACCAAGCCACCAGCAAATCATTGCACCGTGTGCTATACTGTGAAAGTGGTTTCTGTGTTATTTCTTGCCGGGTCTCAGAAGACTGCTGTGGTCACTGCAAACCTAATCAAGGCAGCCCTGTTTCACGAGGGCCAAGGCAAATGTCAGCTCTGACACAGATCTCATCCCTGGAGTCTGTGGTAGCAGCTGATCTTTTATGGGCTTGGGTTGTCGGAGCCACCAGGCGTGCCGCGGAGACTGGGGCAGTCAACTTTGCTTCTTCGTTTTCCTCAAATTTGGCAAAATGAGTCCCTAGATGGCTGCAGGGACTTGCCCTCAGCTTAAAAGCACGGGACTACTTGAGAGGGCACAGGCTGCATTAGCCTGTGGTCTGCCATGGGGTCAACCCTGCTAACCCACGGGTTTGGTCAGGCGTTTCGGGGCAGTCGGTTCTGTAGAGTGGTGCCACCGGTTATAAGGGGATAGTGCACGCCAGCGGAACCTGCTGGGGTTCTAATTCTTGCTTCTCAGGTTCTGTGCGAAGGTGTGTGACTACTGGTCTGCCTGGGTGTTTTTACAGTTTGAAAAGGCACCTTCTTTTCCATTTACCATCCCTGCTGTTTTTGCTGGCTTTCGCAGTGAAAAAATAAGAGTGTGTATTTCTGGGCAGAGCAAGTGCCTGTAGGGCTTACACAGGTACATCTTGTGCCTGTCCTGTGCCATGTCCCAGCTTCACTGACCTCTGCCTGGTTGACTTTAGTGACAACTTCAAGCTCCACACAAGCAGCAGCCATCAACTTTTCAGCACCCTCGGCTGATCATACAGTGTTTTAGGAAAGATTTCTGTGCCACTGGCTCAATTTCCCTTTGGCCAGGGAGGTAGCTCAAGTGGCTTTGTATTGGGGCTAAAACTCCACAAGTTGTGTTGCATATTCACGTACTCTGTAGGACTCGGTTGAACCTGTTTGCTTGTGGAAGCACAAGAGCTGCCTTTTGTATTTGTGCTCATGACAGAGCATATAGTGAGCAAGTCTCCAAGAGGCCTGTGGAAGGTATTTTAGCCACGCCAGGACCCTACCAAAGTTGGACACGTAACAGGCAGGGGTAGTCCAAGCCTTCCTAATTTGAGCTCAAACCAAACTTCTCAGGAGGATTCTGAAAAGGGAGATTATTTACCCTTACCTCTGTATTCTGGCAGTTGGAAGTAATACACCGAGGTGAAAAGAAAACATCTGGTCATTATGGTATTTCAGTCAGGGTTTGAACATGGGCAAAACTACAGGCTTTCATGTCAGTCCCTGTGGAGGTCAGTGGGAAGAGAGACTTTTTGCCCTTGTTTCACTCGCGTGAAAAAAACTTGAGACCTAGAGAAAGTGTATGACTTTGATCTTGGGATATAACTGGCTGCCAATGTTCATTTTTATACTCTTGTAGTAAGTTAACAAGGCTATGGACAGAATAAAACGCAATTACCCACGTTCGTTTTGCAAACTGATGGAGAATTCAGGGGACTGTGAGAAGTGGCAGTGAATCATGCAAAGACATTTGCGATCAAAATCAAAACTGCTCTTTTCCAAAGGAATGTGCCTCCAGACTTCAAGGCAAGACCCAGGGAAAAGATATATGGTCCAGTGTCAGCAATGGTTAGGCTGACTGCAGTGGGTCCAGGCCAGGACTCGTTATAGGTGATGATAAATCAATACAAATGAACCCAGCTCTTGCTCTCGAGTTATTGGTTGGCTGGAGGTAATTTTTGGAAATTGGAGGGAATTTAGCACTGAAATGACTCTCATTGTTTAGGAAAGCACATTCTTTCTCTGTAACTCTAAAAGGGGAGTTGACTGCTCCTGACGTGACCTGTTGACTTTGACTGCAGAGTTTCATAGGGACATCCCAGGGAGGTCGTTTGCCTTGCACTTCGGTGTTCGTGTCTGAGTGCCTCTTGTGCTGCACTGAGATACAACCTTCAAGTAGCTCAAGTCAGAGGCATGGAGAAGATGATAACGCTCAGCATGGATGACGCTCTCAAATCACTCTAAAGAGATTTGGGCTTGGGGAGCCTTTGGCTATTTATTAAAAGGGTGTGACAAGCTGGAGTTTCTCCAGTAGGATTTCATGACTTGAGGAAAGACCACATCTATCAAAAGCTTCACACAACTGGCTTAGTTATTGTGTCTTATATTCAAAGCTGTTTTCTGATCAACGTTAGCTTTGAATCCATGCCAGCCCTATAAATCCACTTGGTGGTGGTTGTTCTTCCCCCCCCTCCACCAGTAGTTAAAATAAAAAAAAAAAAATTGCAAAAGCTTTAAAGCTGTGCTATATTGACACACATAAACAGTCTTTGCATGCTTAATATCAAAACATTTAAGACAGCTTTCTTTTCCCATAGGTTAAAAAATAGCCAGAAAGGAAATTCATTGAGCAAATGTAATGCCTTGAAATTTTTCAAAGCACCTGCAGGCAGGGAACATTTCCCCACTCGGTGCTGGTGAGCCTTACGATGCCTGAAGGAACTGATAGTGCTGAGAGGCAGTTGGAGGCATTTATGAAGGCCTGGAGACGGAAGAGTTATTCTCTACTGGTTTAAATTGGTAGGACTGAGTTCTTACTCAGAGGTGTGCCCCATCCCTGAAAAGTTGGGAGTGCCCAGTGTGGAGTTGGAATAGGCATTTTTAATCCTATTCAAAGTTAACATCTTCTGGCAGGCTGCAGTCCCTTCTTATTAGCATGCGTGTTTTCCTGCAGAACATGTAATCTTCAGAGCAAGAAGCCTTGACGCTTTAGCCCTCCTGCTGAAAATTGCTGACCTGTGCAAGGCTCCTGGAGGTGCTGCATGAGATCCCTGCTCTGGACCAGGAGTCCACGGGAAGTCACACTTTGTAAGGCTCGAGTTTATGGGCTTGAGCATACACATCCAAAAATTAAAACAGTGGAATTCAGGAAGGGTTTTCCCAGTTTGCAGTTTTGTGGAGGTGGAAAAGCTTCCTGCTGTAGCTTGTCAGCTGTCCTGCACAGCCGTCACTCCCACGTTACTGCAACAAACTCCAGAGATAAAGCGCAGGACCTGCAGAGCTCTCTGGTTTTGAGCATCCCTACTCCCCAGATGTTTTCTGTCCACATGAGAGTTATGTCACATGGGGCTAATGCTTCTGCATGAACTAGGTGTAGTCTGGAAAGGAGAGATCCATTAGATTACCAGGAACATGTCCAACACATTTGGCTCTTGAACACCATTTTTGCATGTTATTGTCTTTTCTGCATGTATTTGTCACTGATCGTACCTGGAGTTCACCTTGTAGATGCATCAACCATTCATTCCAGCCTGGACTCCATGGCAGACCATCCAGCTGAGCTTTTTGACATCTGTTTAACTCAGAGCGTGCAGGTAAATGTCGCTGGCTGGTGGGACTTGAGTGCATGCTTCACTGCGCTAAATAAAGATGAATTTAAGCACTTGCTTATTTAAAATGATCATTTTCTAATGGTCTGAGATTTCTGCTCCTGGTGTGGTTAGAAAATTGCTGATGGCCAATTTCATATTCTTCACACACTTTTGGTATTTACAAGAGTTTGCCATCTACTGTACTTAGGAAAATTATTTCCCCTGTGAGTTGGCAGTGAACTACTCTGAGGGACAGTTCACTGGGTTTTGCTGGTGAGGTGTGTTCAATCACACCAGTATTTGCTACCATCTACATATGCCCTCCTTAATCATTTCTGTTCTCTCATGGCATGACTGGAACTACTTTTTAAAACCTTTCATAAGTTGCTAAAGACAAATGATATTTATTATGTGAATCATCGAATGGAGGTTCATGTGTGCTAAAACTCATGTAACTGTTGAGTATGCAAACTGGTTTTTTTATTTTTCGTTATTCAAATGCTCTTTAAAACTTGACTTAATAAGTGAAGGAGAATCAAACTCATGGCTACAATTCATAAAATTACATGCGAACCTCTCATTATATATTTAAACTGTGTCCACTGTTGGGAATAGACATCACAAAGCCGAGTTGCAAACTGATGATTCTTTCTCCAGAGAGCTGTGATGCAGGGTGATCAGCTTCTCATGTTCTTGGCCATTTCTGCAGCTGCTCTTCATCTCCCTTGCATCTGACGTTGCTCATCAGTCAGAATTACTGACGGTACCTGGAATGTGTACTCTATACGCACGTGGTTATGCTGTCCCAAAGCTATATGGCTATGCATGTTTACTGCCATGTAAACGTGCTGATTTATTCACTTGGCCTGCGGAAGGGCTGTTTATTTGAGGAATCCACTATGGATATGAGACAGGATTTGCGAGTCAACTAGGACATCAGGGTGCTAAGTTCAGTGATCAACCACCAGACTTGGGCTGGCAAGCGAGGAGGTCAGGGTGTGCCAAGGGCGAAAGCCACGGGGCGTTTCTCAGAGATCAGCTCAGCTGGGAGCAGAGTAAGGCCCACCACCCCGCACGGTTTCCCAGGCACTTGAGAGGGATGTGTCAGGAAAACAGGCTGGCTGGGGCTGGCTGCGGTGTGTTGGAAGCCGGGCTCCATGCAGCCCTTGGAGCTGGGCTCAAGAGAGCTGCCGGGGCTGGAGAAGCTTCTGCAGGGAAGGTGCTGTGGGGCCGTGAGGGCTGAGCTGGTTTTGTGTGGAGCTGGCAGCTTGGGGAAGGGTTTTGGGGTGTCCCGTGTGGAAGAAAAGGGCCAGGGCTGTGCTTAGGCCACGAACATATATATATCATGCATATATGGCATATATTATATATTTTTATAGATATAAAATATGTGAAATGATATCTTTTCAGTATAGTATATGCAAATACACTGAAGTATTCCTGCAGAGCACTTCGAAGCACAAGCGCTCACAACCGTGGCTGGCCTGGCATGGCCACGGTCCCCACAAGCAGTGCGGGCGCTGGTTGATTAATCTTTTAATTGAGCATCGAATGTGAAATTCAGTAGCTTTTGAAATTGTTCCAGTCCTTAAAATTTTAGTGACCTTCCAGAGCCTGTAAATGTAGATTTAATGCCTTGAAACATCTACTGCATTACAGACCCTGGCTTTGAAATGGGCCCGTACAGGCCGGTAGCGGAGTCCAAGACGAGTTGGCTACAAGCTTGTTATCTTTCCCCTGTGAGAGTTGCCACGACGAAGTCTGCCAAACTTCCTCTGTAAATCAGTCTATTAAGTTCTGTATTGAAGGGTGACATAAATAAGTGACTGGCATTCACTTGATGCTGCCTGCTAATATTGAACCTAAATCTTAACATTCAAAGGGTGAATAAATTACGGACGCATGAATTTTATGTTGTTTCCAGCTTGCTGCTAGCGATCCTGTCGTCTTGCACAGCTGTTCTGCCTTTGTCTTGTTCTATCCAGTGCCTTGGCTCATAATACTCCCTTCAATCTCTTTCTCCCTCCAGCCTTTTTTAATTATTTCAATCTATTTTGACTAATCTTGTGCAAAACTTCATCTTCCTCATGTACTCACCTCTTTCAAGATACGCTATTCTTCTACCGGCGTGCGGTACGGGTTTAGGAATATTCCCACCGCCCTTGTCCAGGGCTCCCTGGTGACTTTACCGAGAGCCTTCTTGAAGAAGGATGACTGATTAAGGCCCAGTCTTGGTAATTATAGCTGTATTATGTATTTCTACATTTTTGGTGAGGAATCTTGGTCGGGAAGCAGTGCGAAGGCAGAAGGACAAGAACGTCTGTGTGATTGTTGCAGTTTCTTTTTTAATGCCATTTCTGCTTGATGGAAGGAGTCTAAAATCCATTCGTTTTCTGTAATCTCATTAAAGACTAATTTGGGAAGGTGATAAACAAGTATTTATTTGGGTCAGTCCTAACTACAGTTAAAGTACTTCTGGTTGTTGAAGTGGCCAGAAGCTCTCCGTTCCAGGTTAGCTCATCAGTAGCTTGTGTTTCCATATGTTTTGCAGTCGGGGTGGAGAAAGGAAGGTAAGGAGAAGAGAATTATTCTTTCTCCTGACATAATAAAGCCTTGATAATTATTGCGTGAAGCAGATTTTATTTATCTCCTTGAGCATTTCATAGATTTTCCTTTATAACTAAGGTAGCAGTACTTCCTCATCTTGTCACCACTCATTCCTCCTGCCATCACCTTGGTGTTGATTTTCACTAGCTGCAGGGTCAGCGAGACCAAATGGCTTTTTTCTTTCAATTCTTTGGTCATTCAATCTTGGCAGGGTCATTTTGTTGGTGCCTTTTTTATTTTTGATTTTAAGTATGTGTTGCCAAATGATTTTGGGTAACGAGCTATCGAATAGCAGCAGCAGACTTCTCCGCTAAGAGCAGCAATGTAGACCACGAGGCTAAATGCAGGAGTGGTATTCCTACCTTATGGGAAGATTCTGCTCCTTCAACATTCACAGTAATACTGATTTGGGATGACAAGTTAAAATACCCAGAAATTCAGCAAAATGAAATGCCCACGCAGAAACCTAGTGGCAGTGACCAAGTGAATTGTGTGCTGAGGTGTGATGGTACCAGCTGCACCGTGGTGTTGTCTCAGTTGCAAGTTCAGCTTAAAAATCAGCAAAGCCATAAATCATAAGTGCTGTGAAGCAACATGTTGGCAAGTTAACGTTGAGCTGAACTGACCCAAGTTATTCCTCTCCAGCTCATCAGAAATATTTCAGTCTTGGGTTCAACCAAAACATTGTCTTCCTTTGGGGTTTCCAAAATTACTGCCAAAAAAAAAAAAAAAAAAAAAAAAAATTAAGTATTGTCAGTTAAATATAAAAAAAGATAAAAGAAAGAGAAAGAGGCAGTGGAAGGTAGGCTTGGATCAGTGGAGCATTTGTGGCTCAGAGCTTGAAATCCATCTCTACCGCCTCTTCCCTCCGTAAGGAAAGCTGTGACTGTCATTTCTGGGCTGAAGAGCCATGGCCTGGTTCCTGCAATTTCAGGGTATGAGGTTTCTATCACTCTCGTGCTATTTTACATAATCTGTAACAAAGCAGGAACAGATTTTATCCATACTTACTGTTCACAGGAATACTTAGGAGGGAGTCCAAACTGAGCAGAAACAGGTAAGAAATGAAAGGTGAAACCCATCAAAATGGCAAGAGACGGCACAGTGCCAGGCTCTAGGGCTTTTGTACGTCCTCCAAAGAGAGTCGATGGAAATAATGAAGAAATATGAGACTTGTACAACAAAAGAAAACAGATTTTCTAGTTTTGTATAAAACTGCTTGCTTTCATGCTGTCTTAATTCAAACATGCCCAAAATTGTGCGTTATGCACATCTAAAACAGCGAGCAAATCCTCTGGGCTGCGGATTCTTGTGTAGTGTATCAGGGATCACTGTTGCAGTCCCCCACGGCAGCTATTCCGCAGATAGCAAGTGGTTTTCTAGAGCAGACAACCTTTTACAACCATCTGTGTGTCCAAGGGGGCTGGTTCTCGCTGCTGAAAACCGGACACAAACATAAGAGCTTTTGAGAGAAGTAGTCAAAAAGGGAATTTACAAGTTTTGTGGAAAGAACTGAGATGGCATGAAAAGTAAATCCCAGAGCAATTATAATTCACCTTTGCGGCGTCAAGAGTTCGCAGTATTAGGCAAAGACAGCTCCGGCAGCTCTAGATCTAGGCTACAGATAGGAGTATCTGCACTGAGAATGAAACAGGAGCAGCTTGAAAACAAAGTTTTAGAATAGTAAAGGTGGTTAGTAAGGTGGAAGAAAAGGAAAATGTTTGTACACGAAGCCTCCTGATGTCTCGACCACAGGAACTAAATTTGGCATTTTAGTTGGCTTTGCTTTTAGGTATTGTCCAGAGAAGCTGTGGGTGCCCCATCCCTGGCAGTGTCCAAGGCCAGGCTGGAGGAGGCTTGGAGCAACCTGGTCTAGTGGAGGGTGTCCCTGCCCGTGGCAGGGGGTTGGAACTGGATGGTCTTTAAGGTCCCTTCCAGCCTGTTCCATGATTCTATGATTCTGTCTTGCTTCATCATACACTGCCAGGTCAGTGCTGTGTCGGGGGGTCAGTTTTGGATGCTGTCAGTAGGGGGGTGGCAGCCTCTCCACCCATCTCTCTAAAGAAGTGGCTGCTGCTGGTGGACCAGGTCCATGTATTCTCCATCCTTCACATTTGCAGCCCAATGCAGCCTCTGTGGCAGCATCCCGGTGATGGATTTAATTCCTTCCACCTAAGGCTGCAGACGTCGAGGGCTGTTTTACACCTTCGGGTCCCCTTCTTCCTTCTTCAGTGTGTTACTAGTTTTAAAACTTTACGTGGTATGATGCATGGAGGTTCCTGGGTGGCAGTTCCTTGGTGGTTTTCAGCAGTTTGGAAGATTACTTAGGATGCATAGGGTGTGGGAGCAAAGACTATAAAATCAGTTCTGCTCCACTTCACACCCACCAGCAGCAAAATCTCACTCGGCCGCTGCCTCAGAAAAAGGATTTTCAAATAGCAAACTCACAGTCCTCAAGCGCCCGCTGCGCCAGGGTCTGGTCCCCGTGTTTGACACTGTATTAAGAGGTGCCGTGCACTTCTAAGGCAATTTTCTTCCCGGCGTCGGTAGGCTGTCTTAGCACCGGGGGCACTGCGTCACAGCCTGCAGGACTGTGAGCACCGACGAAACGTTACTGGCGCTGGGCATCGCGCAGCGTGCAGGCGCGTCTCCTCCGGCCCTGCTCGCGTGCCTCTGCACATCCACGGGGTGCGCAGCTCCTGCCTTCAGGAGGAGCTACGCTCTTGAGTTCCGTTGGAAGCCAAGGGTTATTGGAGCTGTGACTGGGGAGTTCGCTCCGAAAGTAAGACGTAAGGGCCCCAGGTAATTTTCGGACTGTAGGGAAAAGTAAGCACTTGACGTGAGTTTGCATTGTACGAGCTCTCTTTGGAAAAATCCTTGCGTGCTTCACAGGGATGTGTGCGTGATCCACGACTTACACTGTGTATGCCAAAGTGAAGGGCTGGGAGAGAGAAAGGTCTTGGGAACAGGGATGTGTGCGTGATCCGCGACTTACACTGTGTATGCCAAAGTGAAGGGCTGGGAGAGAGAAAGGTCTTGGGAACGAGGAAAAAATCCCTTCATTTTATTGTGTGTGCGTGATGCTCTCAGTAGGCAAACGATTGTTATTTAGGCGAGGTTAATTCAAATGCAGTGTCTTAGCATTTCCAGGGCACATTTCCTCTAAAGAGAGGGTAGGTAACTTGCCCCATGAAGACTGGGTAGCCACGGGGATACTGCTCAGGGCTGGGGAAGGAGTGATCACAATGCCCGTGTTTGCAGAAGGCACTGAGAGGAGGGGAAGGGATGAGCATCCTCTGTGGACAGCTGGATAAAGTCACGTTGCTGTTTTACCTCTCCTGCCCTAAGGGCATGGCTTCTGAAAGGCAGGGAATGACAGCTGAAGGAAGAATTACATATGCTAATTACCTAACAATGACTTAATTGCTATTAATTATTTTATCACAAAATCAATTAGTATTGTACTGCAAGTCATTTTAATTAAAGTAGTCGATAAAAATCAGATAAACTGTAGACATAGCAAAATTATGGCAAAACTCCAAAATTAGTCCCTAATAAGAAATGAAGCCCCAAACAGTTCAGCACTGAGATTGAATTAGCTGTTATTTTTATTAAAAAATTAGAGCCCACGGCAAAACCATGAAAGCAGGAGCTTCTTTGCAAAGGAGAAGAAAGCATTTAGTGTTCATGAATGAAGTTGAAAAGCACAGGAGTAGCTATGGGGGTTTTGTATCTATCTGCATATTTCTGAGATGATTTTCACCTTAATTGAAAAAAAAGTCACTGTTTTCCAGTGTTTAGGTTATTGTACTTAAAGGGATGCTTTAAAGGGACTTGATCTTGAATACTTCATCATCCCCGTGAACCAAAACATGCTGTCTTTATATTCTGCACTGCTAGTTAAAGAAACTTGGAGTAGTTTTGGTTCTGATCTTGGAGTAATCAGGTTTCTGAGGGGAAGCAAGAAAATCAGGAAGTCAGTTTTGTTGAACTTTTTCCATAGAAACGCAGTATGTAAAAACCGAGGGCCGGGCCTCGTGGTGGCGCAACTCAGCGCTGCTCTGTTGGCATCCGTGGTGTTTCTGCCTTGCCCGCCAGCTGACAGACGCAGCCATCCGCTGAAAGAGGCTTCTGCGAATTTCGGGATGCCAATCTTTCACAATTGGATAATGGGGAGAACAAAAAAAATTGGAGAACATCAGAGGCATAATTAATCCGCTGCCTTTGCTTTTGAGTCATTATGTGTGGTATGTGGGTGGGTGGAAGTTTGCATTAGAAAGGAAGATGTTGTACTGCTGTCTAGAAAAGGACGCGGATGTCTGGTGTGTGGCAGAAACATGCAGGTGTTTTGGATGCTGGTATTTTATTATCAAATGATTTGCTCGCTGCCTAATGATGGCAGCCAGGAGAAATGGATACAGGCCTTCCAGAGCGCCCCGGGGGGTGTTTCAGGGAGATGCAAAAAGTGCTGGAATGCGGGTGCCTAATAGAGCCACGCGAAAGAACATTTCTGTTCTGACCAAAAAAAAAAAAAAAAGGCTGCAAAAGAAAAGTTATCTGGACTGAATTTTGTCAAACTCGAGCAGAATTGAATGTTGGGGACTAATGCACAAAGCAATGTGAGTAATGAAAAACTACTCTTTGTCAAGTGAGAAAACAAGAGGCACTGATGGAAGAGCTAATTTGTTTACTTTTAGGGAGAGAACATGCTTTGCCCAAGTTCAGGGCTGACCGTGCAGCTATCGATGAGTGCTCCTGAGAGTGAGGTGGCTAATGAAAGCACTGACGCTCTCCCCATGCCTCTGTTTCGAGACTTCAAAGACTTCTCGTTCTTTACACGAGAATGTGTGTTTCCACTCTTCTCTGTGCCATGTCAGCCTCGAGGTTTAAAGCTTTTGTGCAAAGCCGTTAAATGGAAGATGTTGGGGGTCCTTTTGCTTAAGGGAAATGCTGTTTGGAAGATGGTAGGAGAGGAGGGAAGGCGCTTGGGGCAGTTTAATGAATGGGGGTCTGAGTTCTCACCTGGTCGCCTCCATCTACCTTCTCTTAGACTTACTCTGTCACATCCATGGACTCTTGATAAGAGCTGATAAAGCTTACAGAGTTCTATACGTGACAAGAAGGGTATCACAGCCAATGTTAGAAGATACCAGCTTCATATGAAGACTGAGAGGTCTTTCAGCAAATATCTTCAAATGCCAGCGATCGTCTCTCAGAATCAGTGGGCGATTTGCCTGAAAAGACGTCAGGCTGTGGTCCTGTCAAATTCATCTCCCCCTGTACAAACTCCTACGACCGTGTACAGAAGAGGAATGCCAGCTAAACAGTATTTACATACCCATAGGAGTATGTGTGCCTACAGTTTAAACTATGTTGATCCCACAGACATTTTTGGTGGAACTGTATCGCACTAACCCTTGATGAATTTGTGCAGACCTCTGCAGCAGGCTGCCCACACGGGAAAGCCACACTCATGTTTACCGCGGGGAAAGTCTGTCCCGACTCCTACACGCCGTGCGGTGCCAGACAGCTGACTGCACTGAAGGGATTGAAGGAAAAAACCAGTGTGAAGCTATCGATGTAAACCATACCGATGTAGTTTGAATAACACAGCACTTCTGTTGACCTCTCAAAAATAAAACTACCACGTGACCTCACAGGCATGAATTTTGGTGCTGGGCCTTAAAACCAGTAGCAAAACTGTGTTGTTTTCAGTGCCTTTCTAATTCCACAGCTGTTATAAAAAGACCAAAGCAAGTCTCACCCACCCACATCCCCATTCCACTGTCAGGTGGAAAAACCTGTACCAGCAGCGGCCGCTGTACCGCAGTCTTCCCCGCGTTCCGCACCGACGCTGCGCATCGATACCATCAGAAGGCACAGAAGGTGACAGGTGCCGCCTTCTTGCCCATCCTCCAGCTGCAAGGGTGTTAGTAAGCAGGTGAGTTTGGACTCATCCTTGGTGTCACCGCAGTCTGCCACTGCACTGCCACCCCTGAGCTGAGATCGGAGAGCACCACATTTTACTCCTTGCTTATCCAGGTTGTTTTCATGCCACCTACCCAGAAGTGGGGCACTGCTCTGTGCCTCGGTACCCTGAGATCTGCACTTTCTGCAAAGGCGAGGCTTTTCAAAGGAAGATGTGTTTAGAGCTTTCTCATTTTGTTTTACACTTCACGTCGTGTTGTTACTGATGTCTTGTTCCATCATGTCATGTCGCGTAATGTAAGAGGACAAGTGCAGTAAGGTGTTCACTGTGTAGGTGGAAAATCCAAAGAGATGGAGTTCTCTCCAACATATGGCTGAGCTTTAAGCACAGATTTTATTTTTTTAACAATGCTTCACTTTTTCCAAAGGTCAGTCTGTCTGCAGGAAAGTGACATTTCTGTGAGAGATGCAATCCAGTAGGCACGTACAGCGAAAATAAAATGCAGAGCAAGCCAAATCAGCCCAGCTTGTGCTCTCGAGCAAACAAACCCAGACTTGAAAACATCCAGGTCAGCTCTCTGGTGTGGGTGACTTCTGCAGAAGAGTCAGGATCCTGTTTGGCGTGCACTGAAGCATCCCTTATCCAGGGGTCTCAGGTGTTACACAAAGTCCTCGTGTTACAGAGGGGAAACAGGCAGAGATTGAATGTTTTGACTGACCATTTGGTGAAGGTGGGGCTATAAAGTACCACTTCAGCTTCCTGCTTTTCGGACATGAGCTCACTACAGTCACCAAAATGTATGTCTGAACCGGTCTCTTCCCAAAGAAAGACTGTCCTTGTCTTTGATCGCTTTTTCTTGAGCTTTCTGCACAGAGTGACCATGTCCAGAGCATGAGCACATCTATTCACTTCCTAGGCCTCTATGTACTTCCCAGAAGGATGTTTTCTCTGTTTCCATGGATCTGGCAGAACAGTTTTTATCCATGAAAATGCTTATTCAAAAGATGGAAGGGTCTTGGGAGGAAGCAATTAGGGTGCATAACATTCTTTTCCCTTGTTTACATGCCACAGCTTCGAGACCCCTTATCGTATTTTTCTGGACTAAATCCAGTTAGGAAGGAGACAAGCAATCTAGGAGACCTGCAGGTGCTGCACGTCATTTCAGGGGGTTACTAGTGAAACGGAGCCAGAGGTTGTCCCCAGAACAGGATATCTCCCCTTGCTTTATCTGCCTTGAAAATAACGCTGGGTTTAAGCATGGGGCCACGGGCGATGCTGCAAGGAGTTGAGGCGACAGGCTGGCTGTTCCTTGGTTTGGAGAGAGGGAATCTGACAGTGTATCATGCCCAGAGTAGGTACTCTTTGGGCCTGCTTGTTCCTCTGGGGTTTAAACACTGGTTCTGGTGTGTGTGGGTCAAATGGTGGCTCTGAGAAACCAGCACGTTTCCTATAAGTGCAAATCACAGGGTTTGCGTATGCATTCCTTTCACTTAGGGAAATGCTGTAAGTACTGATGCCAGAGTAGCTAGCACAGGATCAGGGTCCTGCACATGGGTCGGGGCAATCCCAGCACAAGGGCAGGCTGGGCAGAGAAGGGATTGGGAACAGCCCTGAGGAGAAGGACTTGGGGTACTGGGGGATGAAAAGCTGGACATAAGTCGGCCGTGTGTGCTGGCAGCCCAGAAAGCCAACCGGATCCTGGGCTGTATCAGAAGAAGTGTGGCCAGCAGGGCGAGGGAGGGGATTCTTCCCCTCTGCTCTTGTGAGATCCCACCTGGAGTTCTTCATCCAGCTGTAGAGCCCTCAGCATAAGAAGGATATCAACCAGTTGGAGCGAGTCCAGAAGAGACCACGAAGATGCTCCAAGGGCTGGAGCCCCTCTGTTACGGGGACAGACTGAGAGAGTTGGGGTTGTTCAGCCTGGAGAAGGGAAGGCTCCAGGGAGACCTTATAGCACCTTGCAGTGCCTGAAGGGGCTACAAGAAAGCTGGGGGGGACTTTTTACAAGGGCCTGTAGTGACAGGACAAGGGATAACGGGTTTAAATTGAAAGCGGGGAGATTTAGATTGGACATCAGGAAGAAATTCTTCCCAGAGAGGGTGGGGAGCACTGGGACAGGTTGCCCAGAGAAGCTGTGGGTGCCCCATCCCTGGCAGTGTCCAAGGCCAGGCTGGATGAGGCTTGGAGCAACCTGGTCTAGTGGAGGGTGTCCCTGCCCATGGCAGGGGGGTTGGAACTGGATGATCTTTAAGGTCCCTTCCAACCCAGCCCATTCTGTGATTCTGTGATCACAGCGAGCCCCACGCACCAGCATTCACTGGTGTTATGTCGCATCTGAATGTGTGGTCGTTGGCTCTTAGCCATCACTGGCTGGAGAGCATTCCTGTTGGGTATCCTCGTTTTGAAAATCAGACAAATACTCGTCTGCATTCTGACTTCTTGTGGCTTTCGTCGTGGTTGTTCAGCAGGCCGCTTGGTAGGGCTGGCTAACCATTTAATGGGGGCTTCTGACTAGAGGTACCAAATTGCCCCCTATTGCCTCTGGTTGGCTAAGAAGGTGTATTCTTACAGAAATCTCTGGTGGGTCCGTTAGCCCAGGGGTCGAACGCTGTCCCCTGCCCGAGAGCAGCAAGAGGAGCTGAAAGCCTCGGTGTTGCAGTGGCCCAGCTGGCCAGCCTCGGGAGGCATGTTTATAAAGCGGTTCCTAGGGAAGAGAAAAGAAGCTGGAGAGTGATTTTCTAAGAATAAAATTTCCTTTATGATTTTTTGAAGACTACGCTTTGCACAAACGCTCGCTTAGCATCTGGCAGGCTGGGTTTCTGCCATGTGTGGCAGAGGATACAGTTTGTGTAGTTGCAAGCAATCTACTCAGAAAGCTTTTGTGTAGTCCTGGAGCCCAGGAACTTGTTAATTTTGAGCAGTCATTTTCCACATTTAGCCCATTAGAGACTCTATTTTTGGTGACCTAGTTTGAGCTCTTTAAAAAATAATCAAGCGGCATTTTTCAGATCTGATTTGTAATGGAACTGTGCAACTTGAAATGAAAGTTGGGGGTTGGGGGTAGCAACTGCTTTTTATCTGCCTGGTCCTTCCGAGCTAACATTTGCAATTGATTTTAGAAGGCCTCTAGGAAGGTTAATCTGACAAAGACTATGGCTTGGCTTCACCACTTCAGGGGTTATTGTTTGACGTGCCGCTGGGAAAATAATAAAGTAGCTGGGTTTAAATAATACTTTCTATGTGATAACCTCCAGGAGTGCTACCAAGCATTACTGGGCGTGATCCAAACGTTGTTAAAGCCTGCAGACTCCCTTGCGCCCCAGTATGTACGATGGGGTTTGGATGAGAGAGTGGACAATTGACGCATGTGCCAAACTGGTTTCCCTTGGGTTATGCGCTGACTTCGCTGCGGCAGAGCTGGGATTAGGGCTCGGACCCAAAGTTCCTGTTTCTGTGCTTTATCTGGGCTGTGGGAATGAGTACCATGCAGGAGAACTAAGCGGCCTCCAGCTAGTTGTGCCTGCAGGGAGAGCCCAGGCGGTCACAGCCCTTTCGTTTTTGTAGGAGAGGAAGGATGCTTACAGCGCAGAGCTGCCCAGGCCCGACCGCCAGCTTGTTCAGATGGGCAGTTGTCAGCAATTCCAGTCAAACTGAAACAAAGGAAAATACGCCAAAATAAAACCTCTGCTTCGAATTTTATAGATGTGAATTGTTTTCCCATTGCATTGCAGTGCAAATTAACTAAATATCAGGTGGCCTGGAATGGCACTGCGGTGGAAATGTAGGTTTCACTTATTTGTCCTTCTTTTTCTCTGGACACTCCTTCCCAGGCTGTGGCCGGCAAGTCACCTCGCATGGAACGGCTCAGGTTGCTGAGGTAACTGTAGGAAAACCGTGTCAGTACTGTGTGACGTGGGTGTGTGTGTCATGGGTGTGTGCACCTCCCAGCCATCAGCCGTGGAAGCTCCTTCAGTGGGGCACATGGAGAGACAGGAACAGAGACAAAACATGCAGAATTACAGCAGAGAGTTAAAGCAGCTGCCGGACTTGTGGGCCAACTGGGTTCTCCAGGTAGGGAGGTCAAAACTGGTCCTTTGTCGCTCCTAATCCCTGCTCAAGGCCCAACTTGTGTGGGGCAGACCCGCAGAACCGAACAGCTTTGAAGTGGAGTTTCTTACTGTTGAACGCTCTGTGCCTCTGTCTTCTCAGCATGAATACTCTCCCAGTGGCCGGGTGTTGGCAGAAACGATCATATAATTCAATTGAGATCAGATTGTTTGTAATTAAAAATGTTTGGTCTATTAGAAATGTGAGACTCTTATATTTAATTTATATTTGAATTAAAAAAAAGGGAAGGAAATTAGTAATTTACCAGTTTCTATTGCCATTTTCATGTTTCTGTAGCTCAAAAGTATCTTGATCCAACAAATGAGATATGGCAAATGTACTAAATACTGTTTAATTTATTTTTTTTACCGAAAAAAATATGTAAATGCCTGAGAAATTATACTTTGAAAAGTGGCTACTGCAAATTAACAGCATTTCACATGGATCTTACTTTGCATTTTTAATACACATAATGCGTGTCCCAAATTACATGATTTGCATTATAAACCAGAGCAGCTCCTGTGTCGCTGCTGCTGTCCAACACTTGAATAACAAGGCTTTTCTTTCCAAACTGTATAAATACATATTTACCCAAATGGTGCAATTTAGGGCTCTTTTATTTACACGTTTCTGGTCAGTCAATCACGCTGACATCTTTTATAGTTAACGCGTTTTAAACGTACCCGAGTAAATCTGGCATTTGAGGAATGGAAGTGCCAGACGTACGCTGGAAGTAACCGTTTCGTTATTGGGCTGACGTTGCGGCTCCAGGGTTTGGCGCCTTCTCCGTCTCTGCCCTCGACTGGTGTAAAACGTTGCGTCACCGCGTTGTGCCCTCTTCAGCCGCGGGGGTTTTACCTTTCCCTGCTGGGCCGGCGGCGTAAAGCCTGGGGTTGGGGACACCCCGGTTCCCGAGGCCAGTCCTGTCCCAGGCTTTATTCTGTGGGCGGGCTGGCACACGTTTCATAAGGACCCAGGATACTGAAGGCGCGTCTGGCCACTGTCCCTTCACCACTCCAGGGCATGCTTAGGGCAGGGGCCTGTCGCCTTCAGGGTCTTTCTCCTCCTGGTCCTACCGTGTTTCTCCAGCCTTCCGCTGTCTGGAGCATCTGGAGAATGAGTTGGATGACCTCCGTCACGCAGTCTTGTCACCGTCAGCACTGTCAGTTGTTCAGAGCCCTGACTTGGGTCATCCACATCTGTTTTCAGTAGTTTTCCAGGATTGCTGATTCTCATTGTCCAAGGAGATTGGTTTATGGGTTTAATATTCCTGCATCATTGGCGTGGTGTCTCCACTGCTTGAATTGCATTCCAGGCTGGAGGTCAGAACCATAAATGATCTTGAGTCACCTCACTCCGGTACGTGTTGGCTTCTGGCTTGAGTACGACGAGGGAGAAGGTAAATGGGTGGGCAGACTTGGAATTTCTTGAGTTTCATCTCCCTTTACGGGCAGGTTTCTTAAGCATTCCAGGGTTATGTGTGCCTGTTACTCAGACTCCTTCCCTTTCAACCTTCATTGTCTGGTTTCAGCCATATTTGTCAGACAGGTAGAGTTTCTGATGACAGCGTGTTCCAGCGGGGACTGGGAAAACGAGCACAAGTAGATGGCAGGGAACCACGTCAGTGCCTCCCCTTAGTGATTTGCTGCAGCTTGAGCTTCAGCACACTCTCAGTCTCGAGAAAATTCCCCCCAGGAAGCACTAGGGAAAACCCACAGCCATGCTTTCTGCTTCTGTCCCGTGCCTGTGACCCTTCAGCAGAGCCCTGCGGCCTCCCGAGCTCTCACGATCTGTCCCTGTGCTGCTCAGGGAAGAGGTTCGTTGGGGTGAACGACGGGAGTTAAGGGAACAGGACAGTTGAAATATTTCTCATTTAAATGAAACAAACCCAAGAGAAGGGTAGTAGTTGTATGTTGCATCATAGTAAATAAGAAAAACCCCAAAATAGTAAATAATAAATGATGATGATAAAAAACTAACTGAACAGAAAACCAGGCATAATATCTGCTGAAATTGGGAACCTGAGAATTTTAACTAAGAGTTGTGCAAATCTAAGAACCCTTAGGAGTTAAATGTAGCGGTGTCCGTGGTGACAGCATCACTGACAACATTTGCTTCAGTGATGCTCTCTGCTTTGCGCTGTGTAGAGGGTCCCTGTGACTTCGTACCTGCCTAGCAAGTAAATGGTAAGAGCTGTTAGTAATTTTATGTTTCTGGCTTCTAAGACAGCCTGTCCTCATGGTTATAGCCACGTCCTACTGGCCTGCGAGGTGTTAGGTGTGACTGGGCAGGCCTGATCGTAGGGCTGTCTGCAGCTTGTGAATGCTCACTCACAAAATGGGCTTCAGGAGGAGGGGAAAAGGACAGTGCCACTAAATTAGCCATAGCTGGAATGTCTAATACTTGAGGCTTTTCAGATAAAAGAAATGTGATTATGATAAACGATCGAAGCAACAGCACTTTATGCTGTTCTAATAATATCTAGCCAAGTGAAAAAATCCAATAAATGCCTGTGATCCTAATGGGGTCCTGGTTACCTGGTTGTGCAGGACCTGTGCCGGTGCCAGCCAGTGTCCAACACAGCCCCTTCAGCTCAGGAAGGATTGGGGATGAGTGCCGGTTGACGTGTTGGCTGCTCAGGGAATTATTTCCCGTGCTGGAAGCTGGTGAAAAGCAGCTGGTTTGTGTCAGCAAGCAGCAGCCTTTCTCCTCCATTAGCAGGGCTGAAAGGAAGCCGGCGCAACCCTCTCTTGGGTTTGCCAGAGCAGCCGCGCCACAACTCGGGAGAGTTAAAGGTGGTAGCAAGGGGGCTGTCGCGGCTCCGACGGTGGGAAGTGAGAGATGTCCTGGGCAGTCCCTCACCTGGGGATTGCCAGGGTAGCTGCGACTCCTGGGGATGTTCACAGTTGACACAGCAGAAGATGGAAGCAGGTTTTCCAGCCCTTTTTCCCCTGCTGATCGCCTGCATTTTGCAAAGCGAGCAGCTTCTCAGCTTGCTCTCAGTAAGCGCCAGTTGGGTTTTTGAGAAACAGAAGCCATGCGCTGCTTCTAATCGACGTTGTCAAGGCAGCTGCCCTCAGTGCAGCACTGCAGGCTGGCGGGATCTCGCTCCCTCGCTCGGTCTGCATTTCCTACTGCGATACTGCATCGGTGTGACCTCCTTCTTCCCTTGCGCTCCACGCCCCGAACCGTGTTTCTCCCCTCGCAGTAGTTAGACATCTCTTACAAGGCTGTGCACTGCGTTTTGTGCCTGTGCTAATGGCTGTGTCCTTCTGGAGTCTGTAATTAAATCCATGGCTACCACCGTGGAGCCACCACTAGTCACATCACTGTTTTCAGGGCAGCAGGAACTGTTGATAGCCTCCCGTCCTTTGTCCCCAGCCCGCGTCTGTGGCGTGGCGAGCAGAAGCCTGTCTGCCGTGGGATACGCAGGAACGGTACGGCGGAGCAGAGCTGTCTCGGTAGCAACACGTGTGCACCTCAGAAGTCATCTCTGAGGTGAAGAGAGGGCGGGAAGAGCAGCAGTGGGATACTGAGAAATTGGGAATTGCAGACGCATAACATAAATAGCTCTTTTGCCAGCTGAAAACCCAGCAGGACGGTGATAAAGTGCACAATGTTTATTGATATCTGAATGACTATTTGTTGCCAAAAAAAAGCATTTTAAAACTTAACATAAACTCAGTTATCTGATTCTAGCACGGCTTAGTATTTATTAGGAAATATATGGCTTTTTTATAGCCATTGTTCACCTTAGGGAGAAAATAAAAAAAAGGAGAAAGCCGTTTTATTTTAATAGCACTGACTTCCTAATCTAAGCGCTCTGTACTTGCGGCTTGGTTGCAGAGTGGAAAGAAATGGTGGATATTACCATTTATCCTTTGTTATGGAACACTATCACCTCTCTCTATCTCCATCAGCAGAGCAAGGCAATAATTTACGGCAGCGGACGCTGAGGGATATCGGCTCCCAAGCCGCTCCCGTTCAGGTAGTTTGTCATCATGAGCTTTCAGGAAGGTAAATAAGTTGATTAAGGGGGAAGATCTGTCATGTCAGCATTTTTGCCCACCTAGAAGGCAGTGCTCTTTCCCTCCCTCCTTATCCTACCCCTGTCGTTCTTGCGCTGAGTTTTCTTGTGTACCTAAGGAGCTCTGTATCAACAGAGCTACTTTCTTAGCTGCGCCTCAGAAATAGCAAGTGTTATATATATGGAAATGTAAATGATGCTGGTAAGCCAAGTGGTGTGGTTTGAGGAGAAAGGCTCAATCAGATCATGAAGAGCAGGAAGAATATTCGCCCGCCCAGTGCACATTCAGCCCTTCAGCAGCTGCCAGGGAGATTCCTGCTAATGCTCAGAAAAGCAGGACCTAGGAAGGGCAGTCAGTAACTGTACACGATGAAGACACGCCTGGTGCAACACTCTCGTTCTAGAGCGTGCGTTCGCACTCGTTAACCCTCCTCTGGCAGTTGCCACGTTCTGTAGTTTGTCTCCAAAAGCTCAGAACCACGCTGAATAAGGTAAGCGTAGGGAGCCAAGGAGCAGAGCACCCCAGTCACCTGCCACTGTCGCCTGATTCTCAGTGATTGGGATGTTCAGAGAGCTGAATGCCATGCAGTAATTTCTAGAGCTGGTTATATTGTAGTGCGGCTCTGAACAAGCCTTCGACGCAGAGCTTGTGGCTCTGATAGCCTACGAACACCTCCACTCATAGCAAAACTTCATCATCCACCCCACTCTGCTTTAAGTAGAGCCTGTGTAGTTACCACCCACCGCAGTGCACTGGGCTGTGCTGTGATTAATTTTAGTTTTCAGGGAGTAAGCCAATAGTTCTTCTCCCGTACTAGGTAAATCAGATTCTGGAGGTGGGAGACTTGGGATGCGCCATGCCTTAAGCCAGGGCTGCCATCTACACTTACTCAAGGGTTACACCAAGAGTTTCTTCCTAACAAAGCAGGAAAGGTGACAAGAAAGGACTAAACCCAAACACCTGCACCGTGGCAGTCTTCTGAGACGCTAGACTCCAAAACATGAGCCAGCCGGAGTTTTGCATGAAACGCGGCTTCAGAGAAAGGTATCAGAAACTTTTTACCCAAAGATGCTCTTCTGACTACATCATTTTCCCTTCAAAACGCTGTTAGCTTGGAAAGGGTGATGGAGTTTGACACGCTGACATCACCCAGGGAGAACATCCTGAGGCAGAAAAGAAGACATCTCCATCTGCTTCACGACAGCGGCAGCTGTGTGTGTTTATGTACTTCTCAGAGCAGGGACAGGCCCACGTCTTGCACGGTTTGGAGCACGTTGTTAAAGGCAGAATTCAGAAAGCATTGAGGCACATGCTTTGGCTTACAGAGCAAGGCTGAGTTTCTCCAGTCCATACCCACACGTATGTGTCTCCATCCTAAAGTGTTGGAGTTTCAGTTCCAGTCTTTTCTCAGGGAAAGCCTCAGCTGAAGTCCCCTGGCTGTAGCTGGCCTTAACATGGGTCTTCGTCCTCCTGCCCGAACCAAGACCGAGCCTCTGCTGAGGAAGACAGACATCGAGGTGGGGAGCTGGCTACAGCTGTGGTCAGCACAGCAAAGCCTCTGGGGACACGAAAGGGAGTTCCTGGTGGGATACTGCGGTTCAGGAGCTCTCCGGATCAGCCCTGGGCGTGTTTGCTTCTCTGAGAGGAAAAGATTTCCCTCTACTTGTCGTGTCACATAATTGCTGATACTGAAATGCACATTCAGTGGTTTTGGTGAAGTTGAAGTTGATCCCAGCACAACTTTCCTAGGAGGAAAATAGCTGCTGTGAGGAGCCCTGCGAGCAGGCAGACCTCTTTGATCGGCCACCGGTTCTGTATCCCTCCCCTTCGCGGGCACACGTACACAGACAGGCAGTCCCATCGTTGGCTCCAACCTGTCCCATTCCTCGGGTGTCCTGCAGTGCTGAAAGTGACGGCCTGCTGGTGGAGATAAGAGTGGGGGAATAGTTTCAGTTCCATGAAAGGACATAGCTTGGAGATAATTAATTAAAACTATTGGGAGTTCCTTTGAAGCAGCCTGTGATTAAACATAAGGATTACTTGCGGAACAATTAGGTGAATTTGGCCTCAGGTATCTACCCCCACTTTTTGGCCCCTAAGGGGGGGATGATGAAATTCTGGTTTAGAGCCATGCTTTGTTGGAGTTCTGTCTGTTTAATTGCTTCTGCTTTAGTTACAAATCTCATCAAGGACAGCTAAAGCAAAGGACGTGTTAATTTGTAGGTGTCCGTGAGTTAACTCTGACTCTGGCAGAAAAGGAAAAAGCACTTTGCCTGCTTGTTGGAAACACCAGAATGTGAACCGGCATGAGAATGAGCCTCCCGGGCCTTCCAGATCTTCGTCTCATCTGTATCTTCAGTCTAATATGTGCAGCGAGTGTGGCAAAGGCTGCAATAGTGAAGTTTCTCCAGCAGACGTTACCCCTTAGGCCATGGTGCTGTGTTGAGAGTCAGGGGGTCAGTTCTTTGTTCCCTGGAGTTTGCTGTGAATCTGGACACTTGGGTTACTGGAGTCCCACGTAGCCATCTGTACCGTTTTGATAATGTTCTGGAAAGGCGAAACCGTTGGAGTGCCAGGGCAGTAGTTGTCTCTTAGCCAGGGAGTGCCTGCTGACGTTTCAGATGCTGGTGAGGCAAGTTAGCCTTAGCCTTTGGGCTCCACGTGAGCCCTGCATGAATTGCTAGAAAGACAAGAGGGAAAAGCCAATGAACCTTCACTGGAAATGGCAGGATTGCTGGGATGTGTAGTACAGGGTGTGCAGACATTGTCATCAGCCCTCTTGTAATGAGTAATGTAAAAGCTTGTATGGAACAGCCACTCTTCAGCTCTTTTCACTAAGCTGTAACCATTGACTTGCAAAGATCACGGCCTTTGTTCTGTAACTGCTGGTAATTTGTGTTTTACTTTCAACTTTGCAACTTCAGTTAAGAATTCCCTTACACAGCGTAAGGACATTGTATGACACAGACCTTTCCCTTTGCTGGAAAGTTTACAGCCTAAATGGGCAAGAGAGGAAGAATAAGGGTGGCAATTTTATGAAGGCAAAGGAAAATTTGGTCGTTCCTTTCTTATAGATGGGGAACAGAGAAGCCAAGAGAGGAACTACGGGGCTGGTGGAAGGGAATAGAGAGCTTCTCAAAGAGAATAGAAGAGCTGAGTTTAGCTTGTTTAATAGTAGCAAATCCAAACCTCAAATGGTGTATTCGTTGCTGTTAATACCTGGCAACAGTTTGAACTAAAGGACAGCGCCAGCAGATGAGCAAATGTCAAGTAAAATTAAAACCCCTTTGCTTTTGGGAAGGCGTGGGCATGTGACAGTTCCCTGCTTTCTCAAGCTCTGGTTCAACAGAAGCTGAAGCCCAGAGCTCTTGCGATGACAGGCCTTTAACAGTCACGCTGGCAAGTGTAATTAAGGTCTGTGAGGGTTGCATCCTGGGCAGAATTTATCCCTTGGTTTGCAACGCTTTAATTTGGAATCAAATGGTCATGGACTGACAGGGTCAAATAGGGATAGGACAGTACTGTAGCAGACATTGGCAAAGTAGGATGCTGAAGTATTCAGCAGAAAGGTCAGCCATCCGTGGAAAGCCATTAGGAAAAATACCGTGAATGTCTTGCTACGTCTGTGAGTCACAGGGCTGAACACGAGCCACCCCTGCCCCCGGCGTGTAGGACTGCCAGAGAACCAAGTGCAGCATGTGCAAGCTCACACGCTCAAGCACGCACAGTATTTCACAAGAGCAGGCACCCAGCGGTGCCCGTGCTTGGCTGGTTATGTAGTTCTGGACATAAACTTCTCCAAATGTTGAATCCTTTGAGGTGCAGTCTGCGCCGCAACAGGCCCGTCCTGTCTCAGGGGTCGAGGGGACAGAAAACACTGGGTGTGAGACGCCCTGGAAATGCCTGTGCAAGGCTGTTGTGTGACCAGATGAGTTCTTGGCCGTGCCCTGGCCCACTAGGGACATGACTCAAAGCCTGCGAAATGATGTTTATTGGCTTCAAAGGGTCAGGACTGACACCCTCCAGCTTAAAGCTCTCTCAAAAAGAAAATAATCAATAAATAAAATTATTGAATTATTTCAATTAAATGTATTTATTCAGTAAGATGTTTTTGAGGCCTGAAAGGTGTGTTTGGTGCATCTGGTAGGGAATCCAGGTTGGGAGAGCAGGTGGGAATGAGCTATTAGAAATCAAAGTGTGTCTTCTGTCTAGGGCCACGAGAGAAAAGGAGGAGGAGAAAAAGAATTGGGTGAACAGGCTGTGGAGCAGTATGGACAGAAAGTTGCCTGGCTGCAGTGTCTGGGAACGTGTGGTACTGTAGGAAATAGCATGTATGGATACGGGCGGGCTGGCACGGACTATACTGACTATATAGGCTCCATCTCTAGGAGTAAAATACCGCTGACCTGCCATCTTCTGTTTCCCCAATTGGCTCTCAAAAGCACTGGTTGTGCAAGTAGAAGAGAATTGGGTAAAAAGAAAGAATAAAAGTCGTTTGGAGCCAGAAATGCCTGCAACTTCAGCCTGATATTATACCTGCGGATTGAGCCCCGAAGTCAGGCTGGGTGCTGTGAGAATGAGAACTGGTTTTGCTCAACTGAGACAAAAATGTCATTTTAGCCAGGACTTTTCTCTTGTCTCACAGCAGCAGGCAATTCGGTGAGGAAGCTACCTAAGGATCGCATTGTTAGACAGCCGGAATACCTGAAGACAAGAAATGGTACAGGAATACAAACACACCAACTTTGTTGTTGTTTTGCATACACGTATATCTTTAAATACACATAAAAACTGTATGTGTATATATGTACATACACACACGTATGTTCTGCAGAAGATCTGAAATTTCTGAAAACCCCAGAGCGGCAAAACTTAATTCTGCAAAATCCTCAGGCAATTTTTAAAGTTAAATTAATACTGGTGTAATTAAAATGGTAATACTATTTGTTAAAAGAAGAGTATTTAAATAATTCATTTTCCTATTGGTTATATGGAGTGTGCTTAGGTTCCACAATTATATGCTAAGGAGAAGCAGCCTCTCCTGTAATGATTTCATGATAATTTGACCTTTGACGCTCCTAGCTCACAGCAGCTGGCACTTTCTGTATAGTTTACAGACTGTAAAGTAATTAATATCATTGAAATACCACTGATGGCCTTCTGGTGTGGTTGGGTCCTTGAGCGCTCCCTTTTCTCTCCCTCTTGAGCCGTCTTTTCTTTCCCTGTGTCCCTGAATACTGAACGACGGACACATTTTTAAGGCCATTTCCAAGCCAACAGCCGGCTGCCAACTTTGGGCAGAGATGGCCCTTGTTGGAAGAGAAATCTCTGCTGGGTATGCGCAAGCCTGGTCTTGGTTGACCACTCAACTCCCGGGATCCTCCTTCCGAGGGAGGATGCGTCCCCGACATGGTCAGTGGGGTTAAGGAGGCAGAGGCCCAGGCTTTGCTCTTTCTGTGGCTTCGGAACACAGCCCGGCTCACTCGGGTGTAGCGCTCAGGGTCACAAGTGGACTGGGAGGTTTTGGGAGTCTGGCCACCAGACCCCGTGCTGCTGAAGGACACATCCCAGCTGAGGGATGCTCTGGTGAGCACCCTCCGTTTAGGGGTTCACAAGACGTAATTCAAAATCTGCCAGGGTTAATTTTGTTTAATATTAAGTGCAATAATAGCTCTTGAAAAGCTGTCTTTTAGGGAAAGGTAATAAGGGTATTAATAAAAACAGGTGAGGAGAGAAGGCTTTTTTTTAGCTTGTTGCATTATTTTATCGTTGTCAATCAGCTGGGAACTCCATTGAGATTATTGCCGTATAGTTAATAACATTGTTTCTGTGATGGCTTCAATGACTGAACCTTTCTTCCATCCTTAGCTATGATAATAACCACTCTGCTTTTTCTCCTTCAACAAGCTATTGTGTGTGGTTCAGTACATTAAGGAATATTATTAAATATGGAGGTTTCCTCTAATTAAGCCATTGGCAAAGGATTGCTTGTCCAACCATTTGCTGCTGGTAAGTATTGAAGGAAATTATGTCTTGTACAGAGTATTACACTCTTCCTGCCATGCCTCCCCTAAAAAAGGACTGAAATGGTATAAAAATAAAGTGGTAAGATTGCAAACTCAAGCACTCAGAAGTTAGATAATGCCAGAATGACGGCTGCCTGAGTCTGCCTTGCGTTAGGAAAGACACAGTCTGTCCTTCTCTGCTCCTCATCGCCAGCAGTTCCCCTTTCCGATCTCTTGCCCTGTTTCCCATCCTTCCCTTTCATAAAACCACCATTTCTTCTGGA
The DNA here is from genome assembly GCA_027574665.1 of Rhynochetos jubatus. NCBI lineage: Eukaryota > Metazoa > Chordata > Aves > Eurypygiformes > Rhynochetidae > Rhynochetos > Rhynochetos jubatus. The sequence goes on along the minus strand of CM050654.1, from coordinate 4,621,743 downwards.
CTCTTAATTCTTTAGCTGTTTAGAATTTTTATATCAAGAGCAATCCACTTTTTCTAGTTTGCTCCTGAGAAAGAGAGGAATCATTTATGTTCAGGAACCATGCAGAAAATGTAGTGAGTGGGAGGAGTTTTTAACATGCCCCCTTGAAGAAGAAGAGTGGAATGAATGCAGAGAACAATCTTATCTTACGGTTAGCTCAGTCCCTGCACGTTAGAGGTTGTTTTCCTGGTTGGTGGCACCCTGCATAATCTCAACATTTGGTGTTTACGTGCCCTTCCTAAAGAATACCTGGGAATTTGGAAATCAGATGCATTTACTAATTGCTCACATCTTATAAATTATGGATCTGGTTTTGAAGGAGACTTCAACAGTCTATTAAAGCCTGAATAACAGAGCTATTCTCCAGCTTCTAGATAAACAAAACAAAAACACAGCTTTAAAAACAAGAAGCCTCTTCACTTTTTATCTTAATGGAAATAAACCTAATCAAAAGCGAGCGATTAATGAATCTCTCCAGGGTTTCTATTCTTGAAGAGATTAGAGTTACAAAGGCTGAAATAGTTTCAATGGGTAGGTGTGATGTTGAGCTCACATCATGTATTTGTATATGCTCAGCCAGAAATAAGAGCTGCTAACATCCACTATTTGGATGAAGATTCTCCTCCTCCGTGAAACCAGACACACAGTCAACAACTCCTGCAATATTCACTAATTTATGTGTGCAAAAATGTCCTAGAGTGCCAATAAAGACAGTTCCTCCCAGGAAATGCATTTAAAATACTCATTAAAGAGTGGTTGTTGCACATATGAAACAAACTGAAAGTATGTTTTTAAGAAAGTATTTTCTTGGGAAAGGAAATCAAAGCTCTCCAAAAATAAGCTAACTGCTTTTTCAGGATTGGACAGCTTCTTGCAAAAAACCAAAAGCCAAGACTGAGGTTGTTTAGCTGAAATTTGGCGAGGTTAACACGTTTTCACTATGTGTAGTCAGTTCCCGCGTTCAGAAATAGAAACATCCTTCTGCTTTCAGGAGTGGCCTGACACCTTCACCTGCGGTTTGAATAGAAAAATATAAAAGCCCTGTTGTTCAGCTCCACCTCTGTACCAGATATCGGGGATGTTTAATTCATTCTGCATCCCTACGAGGAGCGGGAATCATGCCAACCAAGGGCTCCCATTGCTTCCACAGTAGGTGGTGGAGAAATTTTAATAAATGCATTTATCCAGCTAACTGTAGAGTTGCCAGTAATTCATACTGGCTAACCTGGCTGTGTCCTAGGAAAAGAGAAATCACAGTGTCTGATGTACAAAGCCTGTCACTCCTTGTATATTGAATGAACAAATAAAACCTCCTTCTACTGTTAAATGCCCACAAATTCCTAGGATCTTCGCAAGCAGCTTGCTTACAGCGGTGTGTAAGTCTGGACACCCTGCTAGAGCCTGCACTGCAGTTGCCATGTGTATTATTCCACTTGACTTCTGATCAGACACTGACCTTTGACAACCATCGTGGGAAAGACATCCTTTTTCATCCCTCCTTTTTGTTCCCTGTTCATCCACTGGCAGTCTCAGTCTGCACGTAAGCTGGAGAAGCTGGGAGTGCTTCTGAGCTGGGAGAGACTGTGAGCACTGCTCTTGCTCCTCCTCTTCCATTTTCTTTCTGTGGGAAGGGGACTTGGGCATGGATGGGCTCCCTGGCGTTCTCCAACCAGTTTTGTGATCCAGAGGACCAAGTGAGCAGCCTCCCAACATTTAGTTCAGCTTAGACATAAGCAAAAATGTCATGGGGATTTAGCGTGTCACAAATAAGGACAACAATGAGGATCCGAAAGTTTTTTTCTTTTGTAGATGATACCTTGTTTTGCCACAACAGACATACCAACTCGTTTCAGGCCGCTGCTGCCTCAGGATGCCTGTGGCACAGCAGCCGGCACTTTGGGTGAATCTGACCGTGAAGCGTCGTGCAGTGAAGGTAACAGCTGGGGTCAAGGCTCCTTGTGTTGTTAGGAAAGCACCTCTGCTCCGGGGACTGTACTGTCCAGTGCTCGCGCTGCTGGCCCGCCCTGCCTCTTTAGGGCAGCTTCAGGCACCTGTTTGGTCGGACAGCTCTTGCTTTGTCCTTCCTGGCGAAAGCATCCCAAGACCCTTGAATGTGCTCACAGCTGCTCATAGGCGATGGCTATTTAGGGCAATTTGATAAAAGGGAATCTGTTTTCCTGTGGTTATTGCTTTCCTTAAATCCTTCCAGAGTGTTGATATTATTTTGTTTATGAAGTAGCTGTTTGTGCAGTTTTATGTTGCCTGGAAAGAAACCATGATTTACTTGATGGAGGCTCCCAAAGCAGAGAAAGCAAAAGGCATCAATCTCTCCCGTTGGAAATTCTGGAACTGGGCAGCTATAAGCTGATGTGCTTTGAGTTTCTGCAAAATGTAGCTACTACTAAACAGCCCGAATGGTAAAGCATTTTGTAACAACATAATGGTCTCATTTTAGTCTTTCCGATCTAATCTATGACTAAGTTTTCCCTTGGGAGATGATACAATAAACTCTCCTGGAAACCACTCTGCCAGTATGTTGAAGGCCAATCAGGTATTACAGATATAATATCAAAATTCTTATTGACTTGGTAAATAGGTAGTCATCCACAGCTTTCCTCAGGACAGAAAGGTGCTAGCTGTGAAGATTGGGTTGTTACGGAGTGGAGACTTTGTCTAGGTCATAACGTTGCTCAACATAAACCCCTTAGGATTTATTGTGTGCGCTTAGGCAGCCTGTGTACCTGAAAGTTTGACATTTCCTAAGCAGATGCGCAGGCAGAGGAATTCTGGTTTAGACGGAAAACATTGGGAAGGCTCTCAGGTGTTGATGTAAGCCTGATCAGCTGCTCTGTGTGTGATACCTTTGGCTGAAACATCGGTGCAGACACGTGGTGCAAGTTGACACCTGAGCTTAAATCTAACCCAGCCAGTAGGAGGAATACTTGCATACGTCTTTAGAAACTGTATTTTAAAATTTGAAAGGAAAAGGGTTTCTTTTGGTCCTACTATTTACCTACTATTTCTATTCAATGTTCCTATTCCTATATGGTGTTATTATTTTGTCTATTATTATCTTATTTGTTACATCCCAAATTGTTTTCCCAGCAATACTTTGCAAAATTAGTCAAGATTTCATGGTTTTGTCCATCATCATCATCACTTCTGCATTATTAATGGGGTTTCACATTAGTAGGGGCAGGGACAGGACAAGGGGTAACAGGTTTAAATTGAAAGCAGGGAGATTTAGATTGGACATGAGGAAGAAGTTCTTCCCAGGGAGGGTGGTGGGGCACTGGGACAGGTTGCCCAGAGAAGCTGTGGGTGCCCCATCCCTGGCAGTGTCCAAGGCTAGGCTGGATGAGGCTTGGAGCAACCTGGTCTAGTGGAGGGTGTCCCTGCCCATGGCAGGGGGTTGGAACTGGATGATCTTCAAGTTCCCTTCAACCCAAACCATTCTGTGATTCTATGATTCCTTTCCAAATGCCGTATTTGGGCATTGGTCTGCAATTTAATGGATTCTAGACTGGCATTTGTTTTGCCTCCAAGACCTCCCTAGACCCTTCTGTAATGTATATTAGCTCAGACTCAGCCTAACTTGCCTCATGTATTCAACAGTGTGATTTCTACATCAAACTCTGTAAATAAGTATCTGCACAGCTGATTCTTCTGTTCTAATGTATGAAAAGGCCTACTCTTGGAATAAATGTAAAGACCAAGAAAACAAAACTTTAGTTCAGCAACTCCCGAGGTGAGTTCTATAAATTATGCATCAAAATCCCCACTTACAAATTTCCAGCGGCTTTAACAAAAGGTGCATCTAACTGGCTGCTACTTTAAATTAGAGGAAATCAAATGCTATGTTCAACCCATTGACCCGCTGCTCAGAATACTGTTAATATTTCTTTAAGCATACTCACAAGGACGGCTAGATCTCTGTGAGGACAAGGGGATGATTTAAAGTCTCTATCAACTGTCCTAAATACTGAATCACAGTTTGATTCTTCAGTCATACAGCAGTGCAAGGCTCCTCAGGTACAGCTCTCAACGAAATGACAGCTAAGCCTTTCCTTTAGCCTTCAGTGCATCTTCAAGCAAACTGAAAGACTACCAGAAGTTCTTTTTTTTGGTAACAAATTTGAATCTAAACTGCAAGTTTAGGGGTTTGGACAATAAATTCTCTGCAGCTGCCAAGGCAACTGTAGTTACGACACACCGCTTGCTTGTGGATCAGGCACCAGGAAAATGTTTTTCACAATCTATGTTCTGATCTTTATCAGTGTGCTCAAACTTGAGGGATTTTCATTGAAGCTTGTACAGCGTATCTGAAAAACCGCTGGTGCTCAGAAGGGCTTAACATCACAATTTCACAAGTGTTGACGTAATTGAAGGATGCACAGCGTGGAGGGAGACAAGGCATGAGCTTGTTGTGGAACGAAATTCCTTCCGTGTGTGCTTTGTTAGTTTTGCCATTGTCTCTAAATGGAGCATCCTCCTAGACAGGGGAAATGTCAGTACGTACTACATAATTCTCACGGTTATGGACGGCTTTGAGAGAAGCTGGCAACAGCCGCGTGCCCAAACCCCGTAAATACGTCTCCTCAATTCCTTTGAAAATCTCAGTTTATCATGTCATTAAAAATTCATAACCATCAATGAGCAATGCTTGGAACAGCTAATTGAGCTCCATAAATTGCAATAGGCTAGCTATTTCCACATTTTGGATATTAGCGTTTCCCTTGGAGTTGGCATTACAAGTGCTGTAGCTGCTTAGCGGCCACTTTGTGGTTATTCAGTACATGCTAATTTTTTAATTGTGACAGTGAAAGATGTATTGCATCGCAGGGGTGAAAACGTATGAAAAAAATAATGAAAATTAATTGATGGTGGTTTAGGTTGCCAGCACGCTCACAAACATGCCCGACTGAATTATGTGACGGTAGAGATTATGATGTCACTGAGAACTTGTTTAAAGTTAAAAAAGCGCTCTCTCTGCAGTATTGTGGGTTTTCCTCATAATAAGAACAGGCAACGAATCTGGCCGGTTGGGTGTTGCAGAGTTCCAGCCGGATATAAATGCATACCTTTTAACCGATCAAAAAGCAAAACGTGAAATGCTGTGTTCACATCAACCCGAGACGTGAAAGGCTTCTGGAGGAGATGGCGCAGCGGGGACTATTCACGTTCGTTATTTTAATCCTGACTGCTGCAGTGTATTAACCTTTGCTGAGGTGGAGAAAAGGACGACGCACTGAAGTATTTGCCTTCTGTATCACTTAGAAATCTGACTTTCTTAGGATTTAACGTCCTGGGACAAAGCGCACAGTTCACACTGGGGGGTCGGCCTAGCTCCCTGCATCGGTCAGGAGACGTCTGTTGTCTGCTGGCAGCTGAGCCACGCGAGGAGCCTTGCCTCTGCCTCGTGAAATGGATATCCCCTGACAATAGAAATTACCGTTTTTGCAACAGATGGGGTGAAAAGTGTCCACTTGGCTTATTCCCTACGTATGTCTAATTTGAAATTCTTTGCTCTTTCTACTTCCCTCCTTGAGGTGAAAGAAGCAGCCCCTTCCCTGTGGCTCCCCAGATTTTTCCCAGTAGATGCCTTTCTTTACACCCCTGGGAGTGTTCCCCTGACTTCCCCTGGGGACCAAAGCACCTCTGCCTCATTGCCAATGAGTGCTGGGATTTGTCTTTTGAGTCTCTTGAGTGAATATCGAATATGTATTCATTATGCCTTTTTTTTTTAGTGTTTGTGAATTAAACCCTCGTTTATCAGGTGATCCTCACATCCTGCACTGGTGTTCATTGTCGCTTTCTAAGCGAGATCAAAACAGACTCGAAGTATATTTAGCTTTTATGGAAAAGGCCAAAATTAACCTAAAAGATAATGAATTGGGGGTCCCACAAGTTTGGGCTGAGCCCCGCAGCAGGTTGCTGCCGCTCTGACTCCTGTGCCAGGGACGCGTGTCCGGTCAGATGAGGCAGCAAGGGTTCAGTGACTGGATAGATAACACGTCTGCAGCTGAAATCAAACCCCACAGTATAGCTCCCTTCAGTGCTTAGCCACGGTCTAACCTTCCCCGATAGATGTTAAGAAGACTTGGTAGTGTTTATGAGAAACATCAGCTTCCCTAATCGTTCATTGATCTGTTGTTCTGTGCAGAATGATGAAGTTTTCTCTGTTATTTTGCTCTGTTTCACTCAGATTGGTTTCACTCGAGCCAAAGGACGATTTAAGACGGCAAGGAACAATCTTGCCTTTTACTCCTAGCTGACAGGATAATTCTGGCTTTGCTGTGGGGAGCTTAAAAAGCTCTACCTGTGCTCAGCTAATATTAGTTGTAATTAAGGGAACAGATTGTCTAGAGCTCATTTTTACAGTTCATCACCTGACAAAGAGCCTCTGAAAATAACCCTTTTATTTTTGGTGTCATTTGGGGGCCGTCTTTCCCTGTTGGCCCTGCCCTGCACCCTCTGAAGTGGCTGAGGGGAGCAGTGCCCGCCATCTTGTGGCAGCCCCCTGAGGCACAGCAGCTGCCTCGGGGCGCGGCAGCACCTCAAGGCACGAGGAGTTTTGGGACATGGCCTTCACCGGGGCTGTTGTCATCAAAGGGTAACGTGGTTTTAAGTTTATAAACAAAAAATTGGCCGTGTCAGGGAAAGCAGAGGCCGGTAGGAGACTGCTGTGCTTGCTTTTGGGGTGCAGGGCAGCGCGGGCCTTAGGGCCAGCAAGCTGTGGAGCACAAGTACTCATCTCCTGTCTGGAAACAGATGAAGAGCTTTTTTTTCTGCTAAATATATCAGACTTGAATCCTGTGGCTTGTTGTGGTTGTAAAGCAGCTTGTGTGACTTTAGATTTGTGAAGGATT